>OY776113.1:44667308-46160089 GCA_963675035.1 Allygus modestus | reverse complement strand
AAGACAACTATTTAAGGTTATTAACCGTTTGTATTTATTCCATTAACACATTATATTGCCAAAGAGAATATTATTTTTGTTACATTATTAACTCACAATTTTCTTTTAAATATCATCAAATCGATGCATTCCGTTAGTGGAGGTTATATATACAGTTACGATGTCAAGGGTTGGTTTAAAGATTTAGCCCTGAACTAAATATCTGTTAAGAGGATTTAAGTTCTGCGGATTATTAATTGTCGTTTTATTTATATTGCACATTTAAAACTTATAAATCTAGTGTTCCTACAAAACATCTACGATATAGTAAGCGTCCTTGCTTGGGAAGTTGCTAGGTGTTCACATTAAATTGTATTTATTAGCTGTATAGCTAATAACGATACGTCTTAGTTAATATTATATACTTTATTTAAAGGAAACGTGTACTTTTTATTTCCTAAAATCTATCCAATCCAAATTTTAAAATTTTGTTTTGGATAATTTTAAATCAAACCAAAACAAAATACAATTGAGAGCAAAGGTGTACAAGAGTTATTTTAAGAGTTTTAACTTTTTAAATATTGAATTATAAGAAGTAGCTAATTTGGAAAGTAGTATTGCAATGGAAAAGAAACATTAAAGTAATAATCGGTTAGATCTTAACTGTCGATCCAATTATTGAATAACAAAACTATATCAAGGTGCAAAAACCCGTAAACCAATCAAAACTCGCGACAGCATTTGGTTGTTGTAATAAAAATGCAGTTAACAAAATTAACTTAGTTTTCTTGTGTTTAGTAGATTATCTTCAAAGTAATGGAATTTTCCTTTAGATGACACTCATGGTCATTTAACTATTTGAGGCTTGTGAAAATTGTTTAATATTCTCAATTATAATTTCCACCTTGACAATTTTTTAAAGTATAATAACATAAAATGTCACATGGTACACTATGGAACAATGGTTGCAAGAGTTTTAATAAATTATAAAAGCTAGTAAACTCAAATACAAATCTTTGTAAAATTATATTAATAGTTTATCATTTTTTAAGTTATTCCTATGATATCAATTATTAAAAATACTCCACTTTTATAAATATTGCAAACTGCATCACAAACATTACAGTTATAACTTGTCACGGCTCAACGCTCATCAAGTCGTAAAACAAAACTAAACTACGCACCAAGCCTATCATATTAAAGAAAGTACACGTAAGATGACAAAAATGAGTAACATTAATGTTGATGTTTTCTTAAATATTAGTCAAATTACAAACATTGTTAGTTACGCATGAAAAATATAACAAAAAATACTGACAACGCAGCAAACAAATTAAAGTTTGGTAAAGGAGGAGATGAACAATCTTATATTGAAAAGACATACGCGTTTTAAGTGGTTGAGTATTTTCAGACATTCCAAATGGAAACAGGTACTGAAGAAAAAAAAGATCAAAATTTGTTTATTGAGTTATTTATTACACCCATTTGTTTATTATCATACTAATATTAGCTATCGCAACCAGATTACCCCCATTCAAGTTTTTCATCATAACAAATATGCGAAAAATCCACTCACTAGAAAAAGGAAAATAGACGCAGCGGGGTTTCTTGCTAATATGAGGAGGTTAAATCGCTCATCATGAAGAAAAGGGAGGATGAGCGAAGGAGGTTGTCCATCTTAAAGAAGTGGATTAGGCAATGCGAATTGGACAGCCATAAGAGAAAGGGAAAAGGAGATTAAGTGAATATCCGACCCATTCAACACAAGTTAAGTCACTCTCCGAAAAGAGAAGATAAACGTAGGGAATTCGCTTGCCCAAACAGGGGCGTGTAAAAATGTCAAAATTTGTTTTCATCTTCTGGAGTGAGTATACATTTACGTTGAAATGATATTTATATCGTAATAAATATCTATACGCTTTAAACACTCTAGTCTTCTATAAATAATGCAAACCGTCTTTTATGATACTATGTGACATCTTTTGCAATTAGAAGTATCAAACAATATGTGTGAGAAACCCGGCTGGACGGCCTTCTATATTTGTATCACATAATGATGTCCCCTCTTAACGAAAACCATAAAGCTAAGCTTTTCCCTGTAGGTTTTTCCCATCTTTTCAGTGTAGGTTTTCGGGTGGATGATTGTGGTTTTTTCATTTAAACCTTTTGTTTCATGACCTTATCAAAGTCCATTACCTATATTATACTTCGGCAATGTTTATCGTTTTACAGTATTTTTGTATTGAAAACTACTTTATCATTTTATATTTTTAGTGAAATGTCCAGATTAAATTCACCGTACGATAATGGACTCTAGAAGTAAGTACATAGGTCAAGGTAATGTTAAGGGGTTATATTTCTTTTAATCGAGTTTTCCCACCACCATACTTGGCATTGTTGTAGTTAATGTCTTCGTCTACATAGCGGGACCATAGAAGAACAGAAATTCAAAACATTTTCAGGAGTGTTAGGCAAGTGGTATCGCAGGAAGGCTAGCGTGTGCGCCGCTGTTCGCGGAAACCCAAAATTTCTATAATCATTGCCCATTAGTCCTGGAGCCCGCTACTACTATGTTTTTTTCCTTCTGTTTAACAAGTGTCGAAAGGCGCAGACCGCTACCTGGCCTATAGGCTGGGACCTAGAAGGTGCCTTTTCCCGCGCCCCTAGCGTGCCTTCTGCACCGATCTCACGCGATATCGACAAGTAGTCAGTTGGAATAGCTCGGATTGACGGTGGAGAAGTTTTCAATCAGGTTATCAATCGGGTTTTCCTGTAGACACGGAATCTCGTCGATTTTGGCTACCCGGGGCGATCCCCACTCCGATAAAAACACTGTGATTGTTAGCGCATTGTGTGCTGTGATTTAACTGTAATTTCTACGAAAAGGTTTGTTCATTTTAAAGTTTTTTTGAACTTTTTTACAAGAGTACAAACATTATATTCTACTCTATACTGAGTTTTTCAAGAACAGAGATTAAACTGTAGAACACAGAGGAGAAGTAATGTATGCTTGGTTAAGAATATGCATCTTTTATATTTCAAACAATTATTAAAACACAAAGGTTTGCAGAGGTAAAAATATTTTTAAATTCTGATTTCTGACTTAAAGTATATTGCTGTATGATGGCAGTCTACATACTGAGCATGTCAAATTAAACCGTTCCGTGATAATTAACGTTAGTGTTCTAAATGTACCAACTTAAATGCTCAATCCTTTTTAATTTCCATTTTTTAAGCTCAAATAAAAATTTCAATATTACTATTAATAATGACACAGCGCGTGATTTACTAATCTTATGATTATTAAGTACTCTTAGAGGTGCGTGTAATATTAATTCAACAACATTATTACCGTCAAACAGGTATTTATTTTTGATTTCAAATTTAGGATATCGAATTCTTAAAACTGTTTGGATCTACTATCACGCCAACGTTAGTAATGCTGCCCGAATTATATATTTATCACAATTAGAAGATATTTTCATACAAATATAAACTTCCATGGTTACTGCAAGAGATTACCACTGAATTAATAAACTGTGGTATTATTCCAGAGAAGATAGTACAAGAGGTTACTACTGAATGATTCCACGGAGATGTCCTTGAAGAGAACATACTACAAGAGATTACCATTGAATCAATCCACTATGTTATTCTTCCATAGAAGATATTACAAGAGATTACCACCGAAGCAGTCCTCTATGGCATTCTTACAGGGAAGATATTACAAGAGATTACCACTTAATAAATCCACTATGGTCTTCTTAAAGAGAAAATACTGTAGGATATTACTACTGAATAAATCCACTGTGGTATTATTCCAGAGAAGATAGTACAAGAGGTTACTACTGAATGATTCCACGGTGATGTCCTTGAAGAGAACATACTACAAGAGATTACCACTGAATCAGTCCTCTATGGTATTCTTCCAGAGAAGATATTACAAGACATTGCCACACAATCAATCCACTATGGTACTATTCCAGGGAAGATGGTACAAAAGATTACTACTGGATCAATCCACGGTGGTTTTCTTGCAGAGATGGTACAGCAAGAGATTACCACTGTACCAATCCACAGTGGTGTTCTTGCAGAGAAGGTACTGTGAGAGATTGCCACTGAATAAATCCACGGTGGTACTCTTCCAGAGAATATAGTACAAGAAGACACTACTGAATGATTCCACGGTGGTGGTCTTGAAGAGAACATACTACAAGAGATTATCACTGAATCAATCCACTACTGTTTTCTTCCAGAGGAGGTATCACAAGAGCTTACCACTGAATAAATCCACTATGTTACTCTTCCAGAGAAGATAGTACAAAATATTACCACTGGATCAATCCACGGTGGTCTTCATGCAGAGAAGGTACTGTGAGAGATTGCCACTGAATAAATCCACGGTGGTTTTCTTCCAGAGAAGATATTACAAGATATTAACCCTGAACCAATCCACTATGGTACTCTTCCAGAGAAGATAGTACAAAATATTACCACTGGATCAATCGACGGTGGTATTCATGCAGAGAAGGTACTGTGAGAGATTGCCACTGAATAAATCCACGGTGGTTTTCTTCCAGAGAAGATATTACAAGATATTAACCCTGAACCAATCCACTATGGTACTCTTCCAGAGAAGATAGTACAACATATTACCACTGGTTTAATCCACGGTGGTATTCATGCAGAGAAGGTACTGTGAGGTACTGTGATTGCCACTGAATAAATCCACGGTGGTTTTCTTCCAGAGAAGATATTACAAGATATTAACCCTGAACCAATCCACTATGGTACTCTTCCAGAGAAGATAGTACAAAATATTACCACTGGTTTAATCCACGGTGGTATTCATGCAGAGAAGGTACTGTGAGGTACTGTGATTGCCACTGAATAAATCCACGGTGGTTTTCTTCCAGAGAATATATTACAAGACGTTACTACTGAATAATTCCACCGTGGTATTCTTGCAAAGAAGGTACTACAAGCGATTACCACTGAATCAATCCAGTGTGGTTTTATCTATCTCTCTTACTGTCAATTTCCAACTGCTTAAACCTCCACAAAAGCCAAAACCTGTTACAAGTATTGAGACTGATTTTTTAAATGTATGACCAACTAATTGTATCAGAGCAACTTTAATTATTAAACATTATAACAACTTTATGACACATAGTTTTCATTCGGTTTTAACATAATCTAAAATCATACATTTTTTGAAACCAATGAAAATGTTAACTCTCAACTAATTCAAGAAACACTTATTATAGTCAGTGGAAAAGCCACTTGAAACTTTTATAATATCCAAATATATTTGTTGGAACCAAAACAACCTTTATTCCAACTCAAAAAGTGTTTTCTTGTTGGATATATGTATTTGTATGCTTCACCAATAGTCATCCTCACCAATGAATTAAATATAAGCATTTATTAGTTTGCAAATTAACAGTGAGTTAGGAAAACGTTTGACCAATGTTTTATTAAACCCATTAGCAATAACTTACATTATAACTTGTTTTAACGTAGTTATTTAACGATCCATAATATTACTTCGCTATATTATTCAGGTTTACCTCTGATTTGCCCTTATTTGTTGTTTCCCATTTTTGTAAGATGCTGTTATCTACTTATAGACTATGACTGACGGCTTATTTTTTGTTAACGAAACTAATAAAAGTAGTAAAAAATATCGGCAAATAATTAAAGTTACATTGAATAATTCTGTTATTACTAAATCGTTTTCGTCAGACCATAAAGCTACTGGATATAAATTATATAGGTGATTTATTTCGTTAAAATCATACAATGTAAAATTATCAATTATATGTTTTGTAAAAAACCTTATCTATAAACATCAATCTCAATTCTAAATTCATCACAATCGGTTCAAATCTTAAAAAAATAATAATATTAATTTTAAGTCACTTCAAAACACTATTAAAATCTACCCAAACGTAATTGCGCTGTTGAATAATCATTAAAGCATATAATCACTCGCGTTAAATGATTCATAAATCCAATAATGAATCAAATTAATGTCTAATGCATGAGCTGAAGTTTAAAGAAAAGCCAAACAAAGACTAAAAATCTAGTGCAGTTAAAATTTAATTCTACGTTTAAGTTATACCTTGGTTACAATAATAACGAGAGTCAATGTAATATAAATTTAAACTATGTGTTCCCTCCATATACGCTGAGATGGAGACCTCCCGGTGGTGGAGTCCGCTCTTTAAATTTTTCTATAACTTCAATTACATTCGATTCGTATTAGTTATTTCCCAACTTTGCTATATTTTGGGTGGAAAAACAAACTGTATTGTTTCTAAAATGATAGAGCTCATAATACTAAGAATCCAATTGAACGATATTCTGTATCCGTTTAATGTATGATGATGCATTTACACGCTTGAAAAGAAAACTAGAGGGTGAAGGTCAACTTTTTTTGGAACAATTGAAAAGATTAAAACATGGCCAATGAATTATTACTGTAATATCAAATCTAAATTTCATTCATATTTTATTAAAAATTCAATATCCATTTTGAGTTAATTTTATATGTTTTGATAATCCTAAAAATGTTTTACTAACTCAAAATAGCGTTAATAAGTAGAATACATCTTGGCAATGTTATGATTTCTTTATTTAATTCGACCCACTGAATAAATACTTGTCTAAGAGACCAAAAGCCTTTAACAAGTTTTGTTTCCTTCATTTTATTTTACGTCCCCCTTTGATTGAAATCCAGGTCCAGAGCTTATACGAATAATTATAAACCACAAAAACACGTTTAAAACATAAATGTAGTAACTTGGTATATGTCTTAAACTTATTATTATTTTCAACTTAAGAAGATATACTCTACCTTATTAAGTTTAAAATATAAAATATTTGCTCAGATTACATGAGACGCCAAATAAAAAGTATGTTTGTGGTTCGGAAATAACCTCCTCACCTCTTAATGTAATGATAAATATTATTATTACTAATCTTTACATCTGTATAATACTAATTCATATGTTCATATTGATACAACGACTTGTATGTTCTGAGTAAAATAAATTCAAGATTATATCTACAGATTACGATGGTGCACACTTTAAATTGTAACGAGTACATAGTAAAATTATAATACAACCTGTATGATAACACCGGTTTTAAGTAATATAATTTAAAATCAAATTTTAATTTTAGTTTTTAAACTATGTCGTTTTAAACAGATATGTAACTATTTCATGCTCTTGATATTACCGGGGGGTATTAGTACTATAAGTAAGTTTCATATATTTACTTTTTTGACGGATTAATAAAGAAAAGGGATTGTAATCCTTAGAACATTATGTCCGACTGTTACAAACATGTAGTATAAATTAAAGATATTATCACGTAGTCTATAAATTACTTTTAAGCTGTGTGACTCACCGGCAATAAGTGGTGAACAAAAATTAAAAGGAAAACAAACAAACTTTGTACAAAGTAAAAACAATACATTTGAAAAATAAATGTGCATGAAAAATTGTAAATCCATTAGTAGCTTGAAGATACAAATTGAATTAGGAAATCTGAAATTTGAAAAATATGGTTTAACGTTTTCAGCTTTACACTGTAAATTATATGAGTTATTTGCAGACGTAATAAATATATTTTTTAAATATTTTACTATTGATTTGTCTGGAAGAACATTTTTAATTTTATGGTTTTATGAATACCGTATCCTTTGATCTAACTCATGTGTCTAATTAAAAGCGAAACAAGCCGGCCAAAGCTGGTCCCTAGACGCCATGGCCGCCATCTTGTTTCCCCTTCCAGATTCTTAGAGGAGATAGCGTTACTGTAACTGATACTTTGTTTACAAACTAGTTTCAAGCCAGTTTTCCCCTTTCCACAAACTAGAACGACGAAAGCTACTTTTTACCAGTTTATAGCACGGACCTTATAGCGGGCGGGCAAAACTGTAACACATGTATCCGCCGTTATCGCTTACACCTTAGCTTACGAACTACAACAAACTCTACTCCAATAACACATGCGATCGTATCGACAAACCTGGAAGCGTGTATTCCAGTCCTGGGAGGAAGCATTCCCGACGGAGAACGGTTCACAGACGTCCAGAGCGATCCCGAGAGTGGTTTCAACTAGCTTCCAGGACAAAGATAGGGGACAGATTTTCCTACGGACATTAGAGACATTAGGCCCCCACCCCGCACACACCACACCTCTACCCTGTAGTTTGGGTAATTTTCAGAAAAGCCAATTTTCTACATCTCGCTCTCTCTCTCTGGCTGCGACCGACTCACTCGCTCCCCCCATTATTTCTGTAATTCTAGTCTATTTGAGACGGCCGCCAGCGCTCGCCCTCTTACCCCTGCCCTTTGCATTCACATCCCCTATCTGAATGATTTGGCTTTGACTCTTACCTTTTTAATTGTCAGGGGTAAGGTATATTACACTTTTTTATAACATTTTAAAACGGATTGAGTTTTCCTCAGATGTAATACAACTGGAAATAAAACTATAGTTATCTTATTTACTTGTTGTGTTTTTTCAACCCGTATCACATAGTGTAAAAGATTAATCCCAATATTGATATTTAAATACTATTTACATTTACATGATTTACTTTTTTGTTATGATTGTGTTATGTATTTAGTGTAATTTCAAATGTCTTAATCGAGTTATTTAGTTTAAAGTGTTGTAATATAGTTATTTATATGTAATAGTAGTATCATTAAAATGTATGTGGCATAAGTCACACTAACACCAAGCCAATGTACATTTGCATTTACTTCAAATATGATAGAATTAATAATAAAAAGATTTATGAAAGACAACAGATAGTTGGCAATAATAGTCGTAAATGAATAAATATGCTGCGAAATTCATACTAATAAATACTAATTATACAAAATAAGAATATCGGTAAAAAATCAACAACTATGACGTTGCAATCATCTTAGTGTTTTGCTGTATCACAAACATAAGTTTACACCATTCATTCTCTCCTCCTCAACATTCTAAATCTTCACCGCCATGCATTAATTAAAAGTAGTTAGACAGTGTTAAAATTATGAGTATACAAAATACACATTTAAAGCAATCCAAAGAGAGCTTCTATAAGAGTCAGATCCAGTTACGAAAGAACTCAATTTTCTAACTTCTCCTTTAGACTAATTCTCCCTCCTTAACGCTTTAACTCACTAAACAAATGGTCAAAATTTGATCTTGTTCTGTTAATTCTAAAATTCATACAAATTCCAAGAGAACCAAATTAATCTTCTGGGATATAAAGGGCTGAGTGTTTGTCGTATACAAATTCTGCTCACTAGGTTTTCTCCTTTACTTAGTTTAAATTGAGTAAATAAGATCTGTCATAATCTAAATACTACCCGATTATTCGTCCATTGAGAAGCTAAACGGAGGATCTAAGCGGAGGATCATAAAAATATTCCCTTGATTCATCAAAGCCATACATTATATTCCTTACAAAAAATAACCAACTTATTCCTAGATTGTTGTATATTTTTGCAATGTTGTTGATTTCAAACTAATCCTTACAGGAGTGATAGTGGCTACAAATGCGTATGTAATAATTATACCACTAGTCATGAATAGTGGTATGTCCAAGAAAGAGTCAAACAAGACAATTACAAATTCCCACATCAAAATGTAATATCTACAATTTAAAAGGTATAGAGTAAAAAATACGTATACTCACACGAGTATGAATATGGCATAAGCAATAGGGGTCTTAAAGGACCTTCTGTCGCACCCGCATCCACAAAAACATCGAATACCATATTCTTAACTCACTGAGCTGTTTCAATATTGTTGTAGTAAGTCAGTCAGCAAATAGAACAACTGGTGTGTTACGACAGAGCCTTCTCTTTAGAGTGACTAATATTTGGTCATTTCGTTACTATTTATATGGACCATTTTTATAATATTTGCCAAAGTTGTAACTCTGGCCGAATACGCATTTTTTTATGTATTATCTGATTTTCGCAATCTTTTACTTACATAAACCGTCCTTAATTCTTGTAATATTGGTATCAACCGTAAATAAATTGAACGAAATAAAATATTGTAATTATTCTATATTTGTTTCACAAATAAACTCTATTACAATATATTCTAAGGTTATAAAAGAATTTGAAAAATAGTTGTTTGTAACGGATTGTGATAAAAACTTCTTGCGTTCCGGTTCTAGTCTCAGACTGAAACACTTCAAGGGTTGAAAAAGCAATAAATGACCTCTTACTTTGATCTGATGTTTACACGATCTCAAACAAAATACTAATATCCTCATGTCTCAAACAAAATAAGTAATATCCTACATTTTAATTTATTAAATTATTTATAAATATCCTATAGTCGACTTACTATAGCTCAGAAAAGTAAATTAAGAACTATCTTGCAGTTTTGGCTGACTTCTCTCTTTTCAAACACTTTCTTTCGTTCTTCTCTTAAGATACGTCACACAATAGTTTGCCGTTTGTCTTTGTTGTTTCTAATACTTTGTTTCATGGTTATATTTTTAAATAATTTTTCTGGCGAATATTTTATGAGAATACTTCATTTGTAGTTACAAGGACAAGTGAGAAATAATTGCGCACTGTCAAGGAAATATTATTTTTTGTGCAGGGTGAATATTACAGTAAAAGGGATTTAAGAAATCACTATGCTGTTATTGGTTATAGTCAAATGAGGTAGGAATGGATCCTCTAAGGACAATGATTCCTTCGGAAAACTCCTTCAATTCGGTGAAAAAAGTGGAACAAGTAAAAAAGAATTCTTCACGTTGGTTTGGTATAAAAGAAAATCCTACGGAAATATTATAGTTAATCTGTAGGAGATGGTCCAGTAAGTGTGTTTGTATTAGGTGTTGTGTTTATTTAGGGGGTAAGTGTATGCGTTAACATTCCAGAACCAAAACATTTTATTTAAATATTTACATGGTAAACGGTATAGATACGGCTATTCAACCAACAGGATTTCACTCCGACGCGATAAACGGAACTCCGCCTCAGAACCCAATCACCGCTTGTATTCACATTCCCAGAATATCCTTTGAGAATGGCAGAAATGTCCAAACACAGAGTCCACCACCCAATTACCGCTGACGTGGTGATATTCTACGTGACCAGCCAGGACCCAAGGCCGACTCAGCACCGAGGCGTTGCTGTTGCTTCATGAAATTGTTGTTTCGCGATTACAGGTTGGACGCAAGCAGATGTGAAATCATCTGTCAGCCTAGGCACAGTCCTCGTGTTCACAACACACGCACATGGAGGAACAATACAACAGTAACAGCGAGATTGGAAGAGGTGGGCCCTTCAACTGTAGGGCTGGGGGATCATTGTTGTGCCGGGCTCGAGTTGGAGAGTTCTCCATGGTTATTCCTCAATGGATTAAAACTCTTCTAGAGTATCGTTGGAAAGAGTGACTCGAAATCGTCCTCTTGCAAATAAATGCTAGTTTTCTTAAAGGCTCAATATGTTTCTGGTCCAGTACTTTAGTAACTGATTTTTTGATAATCGATTCCAGACAGATTTATTTAAACCAATTAGATAACAGGAAGGCGAACTGAACAAAGGTGTTTTAATTTCTGAGTAAGATAACCTTTTACTATTGCAATAGTATTGTCTTAATTCGAAACTAATGTTAAAGAAATATTATTATTATGAATTTCATTTATTTAAATACCGAAGGTCCCTGAGGAGCACCGCACTTTATTATTTCCCAAGTTGAAAAAACATTTCTGACTGTCCAGTAATTATATGTGACATAAGTAAGACCGCATTGTAGTACTATACACTGCCAATGTAGTACTAGAGTAATTATGAAATCTTAGATTATCTTATAAAATGTGATGCACTACACAATGAAGACTCTGACATATCACAAATCAAATCAAATCAAATCAAATATATTTATTGCCACAAAACAAAATAAATTGCATTAGCATACGTCATTACAAACATTTTTCTAAAACTAAACATATTTCTTGTCAAAATAATCCTTAACACTATAAAAACTACTTTTAAGTAAGAACCTTTTTACATTTCTTTTGAAGGTGACTAGATTACATTCTTGTTTAAGAGTGGTCGGAAGGCTATTGAACATTTTTATACAATTATAAACTGTGTGGTTTTTGAAAAATGTTGATTTGTGTGGTGGTATATTATAATTGTGCTTGTTTCTGGTTTTACTATTTGACGATGGTAAAAATTCTTGAAAAATGTGCTGGTTCTTTTTAAAAAAAAATAAGTGATTCAAAGATATAAATAGATGGAAAGGTGAGCAGATCAAAATCCTTGAAGTAGGAAGCACATGATACTGCTTCATCGATTCCTGCAATTATTCTCACAGCTTTTTTTTGAAGAATGAAAAGAGTCTTCTGTATTCACAGAATACAGAACCATCCCAGACAACCGAAAGCTGGCCATGGAGTCCGAATCAGCATGAACTGAACTTCTTACTGAACTAAAACCAAACTGTTCACTAACAAAAACATTATTTTGCTAAAAACTTTGATATTCGATTAAGTGATTACTAGTTTCTCATAAATAACTTCGATAACTGTTGTAAAATTTGTCCATGGCAATGATTATTTATCATCCGGGTTTTCTGTGTTTTTTAAAACTTCATTTTATAATATTTAGATTTATGAGAAAATATTTTTTGTCAACAAAGACATAAATTATGAAGTCCAGAGGTTAATACACTGACAGTTTGGCTTATTTTGAAACTTAAATTGAAATATCGTCCTCAAAATCATATTTTTGATCGGCTTTACTATAACTATGTTAAACAACTGTATAAACGAGAATCACCTTGTACTGTTAATTTGGTCAAAGGAAATGAATAAGGTGTTTGTTGTTTCAAAATGTTTTTTGTGGACTCTGGTGCTTGAATCTGTTGGGTTAAGATTTAACCTAATATGCAATATATATTTACCACAAAAACTTGGATTACATAGAAGCCACTGGAAACCATTTTTATTCATAATTGGACGTTGTACGTTAGGAATATGTTTTCTTGCTTTCTTTATTCCTAGTTATGAAACTACAGTACATAAAATTATCATTTTAATAAGTTCATTGATTCACTGATTACTCTATTAATGTAAGAGGACTATACATGTGTCGCTCTATTTTTCCAACTACCTTCCAAGATATAGAAACATGCATATGCATATACCCGGCAAGTTGTTCAATGATACTGTTTTAGGGTATATACATATTTTTTATCTAATTTATTTATGACCAGATTTTTATAAATCTATAGTTAAGTAAAGTCTAATTTTAAAATAAGTGATTTCGAGCGCTATATGAATACAGGCGAAGATTGAAGCAAGGAAGTGATGGCGAATAAACCAAGCGACAACGCCCGTGGGATATGAAGGGTGGGGCGATCAAGAGACCATTCCATCCTCAGCTCACTTGACTGCTCATTCGGTACATAATACTAATAGTAATAGAAACACCCGATTTCATTATTCTTATGTGTATGCTTTGATATAAGAAAATGATAAATTATAAATTGCTTAGACGATGAAGTAATTCAAGAACACAGTGCACGATTCAATTGAATCGAATACCACGAGGGATCGTGAAAAACAAGCAACGCAAACAAATATTTATAAACAAAATACTATAACAATAATTGGATACTATTGAATACTACAAATTCAAATGAGTAGCTGTATTTTAAAGTTCATCTAAATTGAGTGTTCAGTTTTTCTTTAGTTTCTGAATTGCTAGGGGTCACAACATTATTTTCCATTGTTAGTTAGAAAATTCCACTAAGTAAACAAATAACCACTAAATATCCAAATATATATTACACAATGTTTTTGGATCAAATGAGACTATTATTATGGGTCTCAGTAGTTATTCTGTCATTGTTTATTGGTTTTTACTATAGTTCCAAAATTACGAAATTAGTTAGTATAATACACGATTTTTGTATAATTCGAGTTAATTTGATATACATCTTAACAATATCAAGCTATTATCTCTATTATCGCGTGTTGCAGATGTTTTCTTTAGCAAATTGCTATATCAAACCTTGACGCATGTTAAGTTTTTGCCGATGACACCTCTTTGAACGTGAGTAGTTCTTCCCGTAGTGATCTTGAAATTGAATCCTTCATACAAAGTAGTTTGTTATTACAGTGGCTAGTTGATAATAATCTTTCTGTTAATGCTGAAAAAAACTCACTTTATTGATTTCAAGTTGAGGAACCCATCTGACGACTCCTCTAGCTTGTTTATTGGTGAGAATGAAATTAATTCCTTTCAACGCACACGTTTTTTGGGTTTAATTGTAGATCCCCGCCTAAATTGTTCTGACCATATTGATAAAGTTTCTCGCAAAATGAATAGTGGCATTTTTATTCTTCGAATATTGTCGGAGTTTTCTGATTCCAGTGTTCTTTTAACTGCCTACTTCGGGTGCCTGTATCCACATCTTAGTTATGGCATCCCATTATGGGGAGAAGAGTCCACAAAATCAATAACGATTTTTCGCCTGCAAAAGAAAGCAATTGGAATAGTTTTTTCAATGAATAAGTTTTTTCTCAATGATTCATGTCGAGGCGTGCTTTCCGGAAATAACCTGATGACACACTTTTGCATTTAAATTTATGAAAGTATTTCTTTTTACATAAAAAACAAACACCTGTTTCAGTCTACACCTGTTTTATTTTGTAGGTAAGACCAGTCATTATAATCTCAGGCATGCATCAACTACTTTATCCACACCTTACCACAACACCACTTTTTTTTAGAAACAGTCATGCTTCGCCATAGTAAAACTTTTTAACGCGCTACCCTTGGTTATTAAATTTGAGTCAGATGTGAGAAGGTTCAGAGGCAAAATAAAATCATTTTTAATATCTAAATAGTACTACAGCGTCCAGGAGTTTTTAACTGACAAAATAAATGTTTAGTTGTTAACTGTTTTGTTTTTATTTTTATGTATTAGTTTATCCTATATTTTTACCTTTTTTATTTGTAACAACAGACCATTATCAATGCTACTTGTATAGTTACATGAAAAATAAAAATTCTTAATTCTTGATTCTTGAGTCCTTTCATTTTGGACCCGGATGATAAAACAACAAAAAATGCCCAAAAGATATTTCAAGAAGACCATCTCAGAGCGTAACCAGTTGAGAAATGATAAAACATATAATTCTATATATCTAGAGGTTTCGTCACGTGAACAAAATGGTCGACCGCCATTTGCCCCTATGTCAACTCTGCTTCCATTGCAACCATTATGGTAACCAATCAAATCCTCTCTCTTCAAGAGTTATATGACAGTCAGCTGACAATAATTTTACTTGTGAATAGAGCATTTGATTGGTCACCTGAGGAAAATGGCGGTCGATCATGCAGGCTTCACTTTTTTACTCCAGACGAGACCTCTAGATACATTAATCTCGTTGTATTATCCTGTATGGATAAACAGAGAAAACATGTAACGAACAAACCAAACTCGTACTTTATACTTTGTCATGACACCTCTTAGCTTTAAAACAAGTATTCATCTGATAACCCCTGGGGGATTGATGGCGCCATAGTGTCAAAACCTTACTTCATATGAGGTACACAACACATAAGATACAAATACTGGCTATGCACTGATTTTGATTACCGAGTCGCTGAAAAACTGTTCTGTGCATATAAACATAAAGAAAGCAGGCACTTTTCTAAGGAGGCAACGAGCTTCTTGTAGACCGTCCTCCTGTTTTAAACAAACAAATTTGGAATTTTATATTGATTTAATGCTATATTAATATTGATTTAGGAATGGGATTGATAAAATTTAAACATTCTAAGCAATCCTCTATTCATCAGTAGTTAAGTTGACCACTGAATGGGGGTGATGCCAGAGATTTCTTGGGGATGATCTCACCGTGGAGACTTGGACCCAGCGCCTCCCGCTCGCACTCCGGCACGCCTGTGAACTGCCCTAATAATCCTACTACAATTGTAGTAATCATCATAGGTTTTTTAATCTGCGTAATTTGACTCTATTCAATGGCCCTCCCCCTTTAACCCCTCCCGCGGCTCCCCGCTGTTCTGTCGCCATTCACAATCTGTCGCAACTAATGAATCGACTCACACCGATTTTCTCCTTCCCTGCTTTACAATTTTAATTTAACCTTTGGAGTTTGTATTTAAGCGGTTTCTTTCATTTTTTATGTTAAGAGTGCTAGAGAAAAATAGGCATATTTACCTTGCAACTCAAATGGGTGTATATAGTTTCCTGTAAAACTTGGTAATATTTGCTTAAGGTAATTCTAACATAATATTTAAGTTAAAAATACTTGCTTGTTACTTACTTGTTACTTATTGTTTCCGTTCATAGGCTCGATGGCGTTGAACAGGTCAAAGTGCTGAAGAAGTTTCAACCACTATAGAATATGATTGGTAGGGAGGGGAGGGGTCAGAGAGTCACACAGGGGGTTACATTGCCTGAGGTGTTCAATAATACTTTCCACAGAATAAAAAAAATGCACAATCATATAATTCTTAAGTGTTACTTTAAATTTGTTGTCGTCAGCAATGGATGAAATTAAGTTAGGCAACATTTGATAAAATTTTAAACCGGCGTAAAGAGGTTTTTTTTCAAAGACCGACAGTCTGTGAAAGGTGGAGAATTTTGATTTGAACCGAGTATTGTGAGTATGATTTCTTTGACATAGGTTCATTAATTTTTGATTCCTAATGTATATTACTAACTCATAAAAATATAGGGCAGGAACAGTCAAAATACCTAATCTTATGAAGTAACTCTCACAATGCTCCCAAGGAGCGAGCCCAAAGATGACCCTAATGGCCTTTTTTTGCCAGGTAAAAATTTTCCCTACGTGAGTCTTGTAACGTCCCCACAAGGCGATGGAGTGCATAATGTGAGACTCTAAAAGACTGAAGTATACAATTCTAGAAACGTTTAAATTGCAGAATTTATATACTCTTCTCAACACAAACAGCCCTAAGGTAAGCTTTTTTTCTATTTTATCGATTTGGTCGGCCCATGCCTCCATCGTCCAGCCTAACTCCTAGGAAATCAGAAGAGTTGGAAGGATCCAGCATGTCCTCCCCTATTAAGACATTCAGATCATCAATTTAAAACCTCCTCAGTTGATGTGTACTTATGCAGAGATACCCTGTCTTTTCGGTGTTTAATTTCAAGGCGATGCTGGAGAAATATTGAGCAAGTGTGTTGATTTTTGAAAAAGTGTCAATTTCAAGGTCATGGACTTATTGTTTTTGGTAAAAAGAGTGGTATCATCTGCAAAAACAAATAGACTCTCGTCCGACACCATCCCTTTCATATCATTAATATACGTCAGGAACAGTATCGGGCCAAGAATCTATCCCTGAGGAACTCCGTTTTTGACCAATTGTTTGCTCGACTGAAATTTTTGAATTTTGAAATTCGATTGATGATTTAGCTCAGCGAACTGGTAGCGATCGGTGAGGAAGGAATGCAGCCAGCGATGGACGTATCCTCCCACCCCAAGCGCCGCCAACTTCCCAAGCAAAATTTGGTGGTCGACAAAATCGAAAGCTTTAGACAAGTCTGCAAAGCAGCTAATAACAGATTCTCCAGCCTCCACTGCATCGATACACTGATTTAAAAAATCAATAAGTGCCAATTTGGTTGATTTGTTCTTTCTGAACCCGTATTGCTTTTTGCATATGAGTTCATTCTCCTCTAAGTAGTGAGTCAGCTGCTCACTCACCACTCGCTCGAAGAGTTTGGAAATGGACGGTAGGAGAGATTGGACGATAGTTCCCCGTGTCCGACTCATCCCCCTTCTTGAAAAGAGGTTTGACTTTTGCCCGTTTGCATTGTCGTGTAAATACCCCACTGATTAGTGAGGTATTTATAATATGGGTGAGTGGTTTAATAATTTCAAGCTGACAGATTTTGATTGTTTTCATACTTATGTCATCATATCCTGTGTAAGTTTTGGGTGAAAATTTGGAAATAAATTTGGAAAGATCGGTCTCAGTGATTTTTTTCAAGTTGAAAAAAGAGCAATAATTTACCGGGTGCAGAGGGGTGTTTGCTGTTATTACATGATTATTAGTTTTCAGGCTATCGGCAATGTTGACAAAGAAGTTATTAAAGATTTAACAAGTTGCAATGGGATTATTAATTATTTCCCCATCTACTTCCAAAACTACATTTTTTACTAAGGTGGGGCCTGTTTGTCTAAACTTATCTATTATTTTCCAAGTTTGTTTTCACTTATTACTAGCATTAGACAAGGTATTTTCAATCCATTGAACTTTAGCCAACTTGATGGCATTAATGTAATTTAATCTAAATTGATTGTAAGTTACTTTATCTACAGGTAATCTTGAATTCTTAAATTTTCTAAAAAGCTAACACATTTCAGATTTTAAGGCAGAAACCTCAGAGGTGACCCACTTTTGTTGCAAGGAGAGTTTTAATTTTTTTCTTTTTATCGGGCAAGCTACATTAAAATAAAATAGAAAAGTACTATACATCTAAAGGTTTTATTTAGGTTAAAGTCAATTGCTCCCTCTAATTAAAATATAAAATGTTGGACATATTTTCGAATAAAAAAAGGAAATATCCCTGTCGCAGCAAACCTGCGTACTCAGCGAATTTCCAATGCATAATATATGTCTTAATACCTCACAAATCCGCATACCAAGTTTCATAAAAATATATTAACAAATAAGCGATATATACAATTTTAATTATTCTCCATAAGAATAACATTGGGGATGAGTACGTAGGTTTGCTGAAACAAGGAACAATAAACAGTTGTTTTATATGCAAATTAAATATCAATATAACTCAACTAGGTGAAGCCACATACCAAGTTTCATCAATATACATTTATAAATAAGCGATATATCCTATTTTGATTAATCTCCATTAGAATAAGATGGGGAAAGAGGACGCAGGTTTGCTACAACAAGGAACGAAAATAATGGGGTTTTAGGCAAATATCAATATAACTCAACCAGGTGTGTGAAGTTATATACAAGGTCTTATTAATTCATGTTTATAATTCAGGGAAACCTAGCATTTTAATTATTCTCCATAAGAATAACATGGGGGCTGAGTACGCAGGTTTGCTGCTACGGGAACCTTTAGCAAAAACTTGTTGTTTTAGCCAATATCAATTGACCATAATCAGATAAAGCCGTATACCAAGTTTCATCAGTATACGTTCATAAATAAGCGAGATATAATTTTTTTCTTATTTTCCATAAGAATAACATTAGACAACGTACTGTGTTATCACTTTCAATTTCTCGGTAACCGATTGACTTAGAGGAATGATCATAATACCAAATTGTGTGTTTTTTAAGGTGAATAATGATAACAACTAAAATTTGACTATTTCAAAAATTATAAGTAAAAAGTTCAAAAACCCATTTTTGGGGTACAAAACCTCCTCCAAAATACCCCTTCGGATGGAGCGATCTGGCTGGTTTTCGAAGTCATAAATGTTGCTCTAAACGTTTATAATAGATGTAATGAAAATCATACCTTTTTTACGAGAGTTATCGCACCCACAGACACATATCTTCTTCAACATATATACAGCCGCATGTGTAACTCACTCACTCAGCTACAGTATACGAATTCTAACCCACTTCTAGATAAGCTAGGGACGTGAAATTTGGCATGTACCTTTTACCTAGAAACCGCCGGGAAAAGCCCCAAAACTCACAATTTTTAATCAATAAACCTTTAAATAAATATTTAACAATCTATTAGTTACATAGAGTACGTTATCGACATGCATTAATTTGATTTAAAAATATTTTTGGAAATATCGGTAATGCAGTATGCAAAAATTTAAATAGGCTTCCACATGTATACGTTTTATGGCAATCCACAGTCACGAACAATTTGTTTCTTATTTTAAAAAAATATATTTTTATACTTAATTAAATACTTTCACATATTCTCATGTTCAATGACTAATAAACCTGTTATTCATTTCTTGTAATACCTACCAAACATCGAAACCCATAATTTTAGGTTTTCGCTGGTAAGAAATGTTCTTGTTATAACCACACTGTGATGTGCGGGTGATAAATATATAATATTTCTTGACTTAAACCTTATGTTGTTCAGCAACTACGTTCATGGCGAATTCTGCTAGTGCTCTGGCTATGCTATGCCTTAGTAACTTCCAGAAGAGCTAGGAACGTGAAATGTCCATGCAATGTAGCTTGTAATTAGAAACCATCGGAAAAATGGCCAAATCACATAATTTAGTGAAAGCACATTAAAGTTGTTAAAATGTTTAAGTTTTTTTAAGTCTTGAAGTTAAATCGTTAAACCTAAAAAATTACTAACAAAATATATGAGTTACGTAAACTGTGTTATAACTTAAGGTTGTTACTGGTGGTTCTATCCAGTAAGAATATTAACAAATCGTATTTAAAAAATTACTATAGTTAAAAATTCGTTTACGATTTTCATTATTCAAAAGCACTTAGTAACATAGGGGGTGGCGTATTCCTTAAAAAACTACACGTCTAGATGCTAGGGCCAACAGCAGTCACATGAACAGTTTATGTATTAAAAACCCACAAGAAATTTAAATCTCTAAATTGTTTTAGATCTTTTGGGATGATGTGAGTCCTATTGTTCCAAAACCTGTCTTGTCTATTTTAAATTTTACGGGAAGTGCAATAAACTGTCGCAATGAGAACTCCCTTATTAATTACACATGTGATTTATTACCTAAAAACCTTATGATTTGTAGAATAAGTTATAGTAAATTGTATAACTTCCCAAAAAAACAAAAAAATATTTAGTTGGATAAGGCGGATTTTGGAATTGTATATGGCGTTAGACTTGTTCTGGAACAAACCGGAATGGATATGGCACTTTATGGAACAAAAATCCTAAATATGCAGAAGGCAGGTTTTGGAATAAATAAGGGAGTAGGCACATTTTGGAATTTGCTTAATAGGATATGATTGCTTTTGGAATATTCATGGGCTACTTCAGGGGTTATGTACAACACTATCTTAAGCTTAATATTATTTAATGAAAAACATAAAAAAGTATATAAGTATAAAAGTATATAATACTTTAAAGTTTAAACATCCTCATTTTTAGAAGAATTTCTTAAAACACACACACACATAAAGTTCACATAAAGTTTCACTCACTTGTATAAGGGTAATGTCACTCTAAATACTAGGCCTATGAGTTTCACTTGTATAAGAGTATCTTCTATCTTCTAACTATCTTCTACACAGCCGCATGTGTAACTGACTCACTCATTCATTGAGGTATACGAATTCTAGACCACTTCTAGACGAGCTAGAAACCTGAAATTTTGCATGCAGGTAGCTTATCGCTTGTAACCCCCAGGAAAATTGCAAAAACTGGCAATTTGTTATTTTAACCCCCATAAAAGAATATTTAAAATCCCCCGAAAAAGGCTTGTTTTAAAATTCCAGATTTTGAGCTCTAGCAGCCGAACGGATTGACCTATCGAAAAACGGATACCACCAAGACCTCCTGATTTAGCAAGATCTACAACTTTGTTTCTGTGACCTTTTGTCGTATTTCGCTCCCTTCACCCTTAGATAGCGCTAGATTTTTCAAATTTCAACGGTTTTTTCGTGGTTTTTAATTTCCTATCACAATTTAGTATTTAAAGGCTTGATATTTGTCACACAATATGTTTACACGTTATCTTTCACGAAACAGTGGTTCAACTAACCTGTTTTAATATTTAAACACCTCAAAAAATATAATATAATAAAAATAAAACCTCTAATTGTTTCATAAATGACAAAATGTTTTATCCACTTACTCTGTTAATTCTAGATGAGCTAGAACCATGGAATCAGGCATGCATGTAGCTTGTCCATTGAAACCCCCAGGAAAACTAAAAAATTAAACAATTTTATCAAAACCACAACAACAAAATTAAAAATAAATTAAATTTTGAACATGACCAAATTAGTGCCATTTTATTTAAGCTCTAGCGGCCGAACGGATGGTCCCTTAGAAAAACGGGACACTTCCACTTGCCAAGGATTTTAGACGATATACAACTTTAGTCCTATGACTTTTAGTCTTATCTCGTCTCCTTCACGCTTAGGCAGCGCTAGAATTTTCAAATGTCGGCTTTTTTCGAGATTTTGTGCTGTTTTTTACGTGGTTTGCAATGGTTTGTCGCTCTAATATTGAACTTAGAGGCCTAATGTTTGGCACACAGTATCCCTGCATTACAATTGGTAATAAACAGCAGTCATACGCCCAGATTATATCACTTAAGCACCTGAAACAAATGAAAGACTTTGAACTTTTGTAAATTTGTTTTTTGGAATTTTCAAAAATAGTACTTTTTTATTCGGGCTCTAGCGGCCGAACGGTTGGTCCTATCGAGAAACGGAGACCACCACGACATAAGAATTTTAGACGATCTACAACTTTTGTTCTATGACTTTTTGCCGTATCTCGTATCCTTCACCCTTAGGTAGCGCTAGATTTTTAAATTTTTAGCAATTTTCAACCAAAATCCCGTGGTTTTTAATTTCTCTTCACACTAATATAGTACTTAGAGCCATAATATTTAGCATATATTATCTATACCATACAAGAAGTATAAGACAGAAGTCATATGACCAATTTCAATTTGTTTGAACCCTTAAAAAAATTAGAATTTTTTCAGTTTTTGAGATTTCCCGGTGTTTTCATGTATATTTTGGTATTTTAAACTCACATAGTGGGTTTAAAATTTGTACCAATTTGTTTTTAATTAATTGCCTGTGTCCTATATTATCACATGTATTATATTTATGGTATATTATGACCGTGAATCCCCCAGAAAAAATAAAAAATCGTCATTTAAAAGCTATTTTTAAAAATCTGTCTAAGATATTTAATTATTTCAATAATTTAAATTATGCCAGGAGAATTATTTGGCACAAATGTTACTCTTACCAATCCACACATATATAAAAAGAGTCATTACATCATTTTGAATGGTTTCAACCCTTAAAAAAATTAAATTCTTTCTTTTTTTGAAATTTATGAATTTTGTAGTTTTTTTTACTCTAGGACCACTTATATTGTAAACCCACTTATAAAGTTAGGTTAAACTAGCTATATATAGCTTATAGGGAACCCACAAATATCATTGTTCAGGTTGTTAAATACAGCTCTATATATATTTAATCTTTAAAGAATCGGTAATTAGTGGTTGTTTGTTACATTTCGAGTGGGGGGTTAACAGTATTTACAGGTTTGTATATACCCTCTAATCATTTTAAATATTCCCAAAACCTACTTTTTTATGTGACAATCCCCTCAAATTAAAATGGCTGCTGATTTGTATATTTTCTTAATATGAGGTATGTTGCAGAAGGCTTGTAGTTAGGCCTACCCAAATACATAGTAATTTAGGTTGTTAACTTTGTTTCATTTTTCTTATATAATGTTTAACAGGCGTCCTTTAAAGGCTATCCAGGCTATCCTACAAAATCCAGGGTAAGGTTTTAATTTTTTATTCAAGCACTTGGGTAATAAATGGGCTTAAAATTTAACATACATCTCAAGGTCAAGTAGTATTCAGTAACAGGCATATGACCAGTTTTAATCATTTAAAACCACCAATAAAAATCAAAGCCTTTGAGTTTGTTGTTAAATGTAGGTCTGTCACAGAATTTGGCCGAAAATAGATCCTCATGACACTCCATATTTATTTTATTACAGGTACAAATGCCATTCTTTTTATGATACAATTATGTAACGGTTTTAGGTATCTCATAGCAGGTGGGAAAAGCCCTAAATACAAATTTGGTCAAATTAGGATCTATGTATTTTACTTAGAGAGTTTTAGATGTGTTTTTACTTAGAGAGTACCTGGTGGCGTAAAAAATGGCGTACGACACATCGTTAAACTCCAGGAGTCTCATATTTTGGTATCCGATTTCTGAATACCATGACATATACGAAACAAGAGTCAAATCAACATTTTCAATTATTTCAACCCCTCAAAACAAAATGCTTAATATTGGTTAAACATTGTTTCATGTTTGAAAGTTATGATCCTATAAAAAAATAAGCCTATCTTTGCAATGCTACAAGTCTTCTGACATAAATATAGCATGGCTGAGACTTTTTTTCATATTCGGTTGATCACTATGTGCAAACCATACAACACAATAACTGTACAAATATGTCAAAGTTTAAAGATTACGATTTTGTTGGCTATTTAAATCATCAAAACTGGGTGTATGACTGCAGATAAATACTTAGTTCGATGTACACATAATGTGTGTCAGATAGTATGCTGCTAAGAACTATACTAGGACCAGAAACAATTCAAAACCACGAAGAGATGCCTTATGTAAAGCTTGAGCTACTACTATTATTCGTTAAGAGTAGAATTTGTGGCATTGTATTGTATAGGTAACGCTACCTTTTTAAAATGTTGGCTATTTTTGAAGGTCTCTTCGTGGTTTTGAATTGTTTGTCGCTCTAATTACTGGTTACTTACTACTTCTATGTTTTATTTCCACATATTCTACATGATTTTAAGGATAAGTTTTGACCGAATTCTGATAATTTTCTACGGTAATTTCGTGGTTTTAAAAATTGTTTTCTACTTTAATATTGTAGTGAGAGGCCTAATTATTTCCACACAATACAAACAATAATGGTCACTTAGTATATAGACCAGCAGTAGTAATTTAACCAGGTTTTAGCGAATTTCTCCTATAGGGAAGAAGCTATTACCGTAGGTCTCATGGTAAGACTTAAGCCAAAGACCATGATAACTTTTTGTTTTGAGGTCCCTAGATGCCAAAAACACTATTCGTTCAAATTTATATATATATATATATATATGTGTGTGTGTGTGTGTGTGTGTGTGTGTGTGTGTCCGTTAACACGATAACTTGAGTAACAAACGTCCGATTTCGATGAAATTTGGGTCAAATGTGTAAAGTGAAATTCATGACTTTAGTTCGAAAACCAGAAAAATCGGACCATGGAAAGGGGGGTCCCATTTATTTATGGGGGTTTTAAATTTTCCAAAAATCAGTTTTTTGCACTTTTTACGCTAAAATTTTTAAAACACTCTATTTTGGTTTTAGCATTTTATAGAGCTTAAAAAACAAATAATTTGGTATTTTAAATTATTAACCTAGCTTAAGTGGTTTCGGAGAAAATTCCAAAAACCTGCTCATAAAATCCCCCATGTTAATCTCATGGGAAAAAGGTTTTTGGCTTTTCCTCAGTTCATTTTAATGTAAACTTCACATTTGCTTTTACCAATCAGTTCAGCTCCACAAAACAATCATTTTGATGTTTAAATTGTGATTCTACGACTAACCGTTGCAGAGATATTCAAAGTGCTAAACACAGTACGTCTAAAAAAGAATTAAATAATGTAAACGATTTTCTTAGACATCTAAGGGTATGGCTTTTTACAATTCAGGATATTGAAGATTTGTTATTTCATATTATTATATAACAATTTATGCACAACATAGGCTGTAAGAATATTCATATATAGTTTATTAGTTGTTTTTTTACATTTATTTGTAGAGTAATATAATTGTATTATGTATATGGATTGTTTTAGAAGGATTTCCTATTAAAGGAAGCTTAACTGTAATGTATTGTACTCAAATTTGTTATTTTTGTTTGTCTTTATTGCTGTTTTTTGGAAGATAAGTTGTTAATTAATTTATTTTATAAAACACTTAGTTTATTATGTTTGTTATTCTTGTGACGATTAAAGTTAGAAATAGTTAGTTATAGCTGCCATCTAAATATGTAATGAATTGTTAAGTTTTAATAAAGCCTCCAAACAGGCTAAGCCTTGGAGGAATTTGATATTTCTCTGTTATAAGCAAAAAAGGTCAGCTTGGTATCTTATAGTAAACGTGACAATCATTGTTGCCTTTTGTAAATTTGTATATGTATATGCTAGTTTGTAATGTGTGTAATTTGAGAAATAAATTCTTTCTTTCTTCTTTCTTTCTTTCTTTCAGTACGTTGTCCAATGTTATCCTTATGGAGAATAAATAAAATTTGATATCTCGATTATTTATGAATGTATATTGATGAAACTTGGTATGTGACTTCACGTAGTACTGGTATATTGATATTTGCACACAACATATATTTTTTGCTGATAATCCCATAGCAGCAAACCTGCGTACTCAGCCCCCATGTTATTCTTATGGAGAATAATGAAAATGTTTTGTAGCGCTTTTTTATGATTGAATATTGATTAAACTTTGTATATGATGGCTTCGCCTTGTTATATTCTATTTATATTTGCATAAAACTAATTGTTTGCGTTCCTTATTCCAGCAAACCTCCGTACTCATCACCAATGTTAATCTTACGGAGAATAATTAAAATGTTATATATCGCTTATATGTGAATATATTTTTATGAAACTTGGTATGCGGCTTAATGTGATATTAAGACATATATTATGCATTGGAAATTCACTGAGTACGCAGGTTTGCTGCGACGGGGGTATTATTATATCAACTCCTAATACAAGGTTGTACGCTTTTTTATTTTGGTTACGTGAAGTAGAGACAGGGGCGGCCCGTCAAATTTTCAGTGCCCGTGCAAAGATCAACCTTGCCGCCCACCTCCCCATCAACGAAAGTATCCCCCCCAAGCTCTGAGATAAGACCATAGAACTCTATTAATAGACCTGTATATATATTTATATGTGTAAATATATCTCTTCATATATATATATATATATATATATATATATATCTTCATATATATATATATATATATATGAAGAGATATATATATATATATATATATATATATATATATGTACATATAAATATATATATACAGTTTGAAACGAATGGTGTTTTTGGGGTCAGGGGACCTCAAAACGAAAAGTTATTATGGTCCCGGGCCTAGGTCTTACCATGCCGACTACGGTAATAGCTTCTTCCCTATAGGAGAAATTCGCTAAAATCGTGGTCGTCAACGTCGTGACCTGGACCTTCTTACCAGTAAAGGAAATGGTATGGTTTTCAAAGCGTTCAAGGGATGAAGTGGTAAACAAAATCAAATGATTCTTAAAGTCGCGTTCAATGTCTAATTTTGACGGCATTAAATGCCGTAATTTTGTTACTTTATAACAATTAAAATATCATTCTACCTTTTGACAATTGCATACATTTTAATACGAATTGTTAATCAGCATTCCTCGGGCCTTTTCACAATTTTGGTAAATTTGTAATAACAAAAATCTTAAAAGAAATAAAATACGGTTTCTAATGTATCACAATTTGACACAGATGTCTATAAGGCGATGAAGTATGATTTCTAAACTTGAGATGCTCCAAAATTATGGAAACACGCGTTTAGAGTAGAAAAATTCACTGTTATATCATTTAAGTTGCTTCAACTTAAATTTCACCAATGTCGGTCAAAAATAACCTTTTTTAGTTTTCCCCCTCAAAAGATTGGATAAGGAAACCCCTGAAAAGTAAAAAATAGAAAATACAATGTATATCCATTGTTATAAGGTATCATTCACGCCAAATCTCAGTTTCTTACCTATTACAGTTTATTTGTCTACGTCTACCGTGATTGATCGTTTAAACTCTCATGAACAAATGGTCACCCTGTATGTAAATTTGCATTATAAGTTCGCTGAATATGCAGGTTTGCATTGATGGGACATTATATCAATCCAGCGATTTCTATAGTATTGTTCAATAGGTTTAAAATTATTACAATAATTTAACTTTTCCAAAGTTTTTTTAATAGCGTATTTAGTTTTATAATAAATAAAACAAGAAGCTTGATAGTAATGCCACTTTAATATCAATGAGGTGTCTGATAGGTCCTCTTCAAGTTTATAGCAAAGCAACGTTAAATATAAAAACCGCGGCGTTTAGGTTAACTCCAGGATTTTATTTCTTAATGCCCATTCGCCCATACACCCGATAATATATGAAATATTAAAATACCTGACAGTACTTTTGAGCTTATGGTTTGTAGTATCACTTAAGAGATCTTTTTGTTCTTTTTGGAAACCATGAAACAATTATCACTTAGTATTTAGTCAACATGGTTTGATGTTACGATTCATAAATAATATTTTAAAACTGTTGTGCTATTTTCATAGTTTATTCAAATCTTCCACAAACGCTCAAAAATTATGTTTACACGACAGTATACATTTGTAAATAGGCTCTGATTATTTTTAAATTGAAATTTTATTCTGATAAAGTTTCATTATTATAATTTTATAACAGTCACATTTGTCAACATTTTTCATCTTTTGGCCACATGTATCTCTGGGTAACACCAAGCGAGCCCCGTCATTGGTAGCTGGACAATAATTGACCTCGATATCCCAGCTATGCCATCAACTAATTAAACTTCAAACCATCCATGTCAGTGCCACTATAGCAATGATGCTGAGGAAATGGGATGCCATTTAAATGTTAACCAGTTAAATATCACAGAACCGAGCGAGACAAAATGTGAGCTTATTATGAACATTTGAGTTTAATTATGAGAATAAGGATAGGTTTAGTAACCCAGCTTTAGGTTTAGGAGAACAGTAGAAGATCCATCGTACCTGGTTAAGGGCTCTTAAGGCTTGCAAAAGACATTTAATGGTCATTTTGGACCACTACATGAATTAATGCGTCAACGATTTTCTGCAACTGCTATATTGCTCATTTTTGCACCTTGCTAATAATAAGTGCCAAGATATAAAAAATACATAAATCGATTACACGTTTTAGGCCTATAATTAATTATATAACACCGTATGGGGTATACATGAAGTAGGACCTTGACAGTGTGTCGGTTATCAACCAAAACTGCGTTAGCGACATGTTGACTCTCTCAAGACGTTTTAAACTCTGGGCGTTCGTGTGTACCCAGCCTAACAGTAAATGCAGCCTTCATACACCTAAGGATCGGTCACAGCGCTTCCTGGTTCCATATTTTGAACAACCCATCGACTACGCTGGATATATTTAGCCATACCAACGAGTGGGGATACTCGCCCCCTACAGTGACATAAGTGTCACTAGCTGGCCTGAAAACAAACAAAAAAATGCCATAACCTTTGATGCCAAAGATGGGTGTACATTCTACTTGGTTTTTTAGCGTCATGGGAATCCAACTTACTTTTTTACTATGATCGACCAGCAACGATTGCAATGCTGTTATAAGGAAACCGAAACTGTTCACACAATATTCACTACTACTAATACCAAGTAGGTAAAGGATGAAGAGGAAGGTACGGTCGTTCTGTGGCAACACCTTTGTAGCGTTCCCACCGTCAACAGACAGAAAAAAGAAATGAGAGACACAAGATCGTTAAATTCGCGGCGTCTCGCTTCATCATTACGAACATTCTCAGTACTTGAAAGCCCTGCTATATCACTTACTAACAAATAAGTTATCTGAAATATAACACAGCTACGGTAATAACCAGGACATCAATAGTGCAGCATCAAGCTGTCGGCAGCGTTACAAATTTACTCTAGTCTTAGTATAAGTATTTTCGACTGCTGAGTAAAGAGTCCTTGTGTGGCTCAACACTACAAACGATGGACATATTTATCTTTAAACTCAGAGTCATCAGACTGCACTTCCCTGCCTCTTTGTGCGCACAACAATGTCCCTTCGTTTTTTTTTTACAAATAGTATAACTTAAGAAGTGTCACAAGATCATGTTAGTCCCCAATTTACCAATTAAAATAAATCGGCAACCATCCCGGAAACCACCCATGCAGAAATCTTCCTCCTTAATCGAAGGGACCCTTTCGACCGTATAAGTTTTCGTGGAGTCTTTGGGAAGCTTTAAAGAAAGTAATTTTATACAGTGTGTAAAAAAAGGCCGTCCCCCCCTTTAATTTTTTTGTTTGTTAAAACAGACAAATCACCTTTGGGGAACGATACTAACTTAACCCGAAGTATATTTTGACGTTATCGGAAATTTTGATTGTCCCCATAAATGGAGGATTTTGGGGGCAACTCAAAATTTTTAAATATAAACCCCTTTTGAGTGACCCCTCATATTAAAGAGCTTTAAAAAATAGGCGAATGGTGGAGGTTGGAGGTCTGTAACATATTTCTATCCAAAATGGCAGCTTGTCAAAGTTTTGAATACTGTACAACTTGGCTGTACAATACTTGAAACCTGGTGTCTAAGAATTTTTGAGTTTTAATTTCACCTTTGATGACTTAAAACTGAAACAACTCTTGAATAAATGCTATTAAATGAAGAAGTGGTCTCTTTTGGTGATATTTAAAATTTTGAGTGTCCCACAAAAATGAGGGATTTTGGGGGCAACTCAACATTTTCAAATGTCCCCCTTTGAATGACCCCTCGTTTTAAAGAGCTTTACAAAAATAGACGAATGGTGGAGTTTGGAGGTCTGTAACGTGTTTCAATCCAAAATGGCAGCTTGTCAAAGTGTTGAATACATCTCATTCTTGAAACCTGGTGTCTAAGACTTTTGGAGTTTTAATTTCACCTTTGGTGACTTAAAACTGAAATGGCTCTTGGAGAAATGCTTTAAAATGAAGAAGTGGTCTCTTTTGGTGATATTTAAAATTTTGAGTGTCTCGCAAAAATGGGGGATTTTGGGGGCAACTCAAAATTTTCAAATGTAAACCCCTTTTAACTGAGAATTTTTTGTTCAAGAAGTCTTTTTTGATCAAGACTTTTGAAGTTCATAGTTTTAACCCCTCATTTTAAAGAGATTTTTAAACCTAGGCGACAGTTAAAAAGTAAATTTAACCCCTTCAAAAGGGGCTTACATTAGGAAATTTTGAGTTGCCCCCAAAATTCCCCATTTTTGCGGGTTCTCAAAATTTTAAATATTATCAAAAGAGACAAGTTCTTCATTTAATAGCATTTCTTCAAGAGTCGTTTCAGTTTTAAGTCGCCAAAGGTGAAATTAAAACTCCAAAAGTCTTAGACACCAGGTTTCAAGAATGAGTTGTATTCAAAACTTTGACAAGCTGCCATTTTGGATAGAAACACGTTATAGACCTCCAACTTCCACCATTCGCCTATTTTTTAAAGCTCTTTAAAATGATGGGTCACTCAAAAGGGGTTTATATTTACAAATTTTGAGTTGCCCCCAAAATCCCCCATTTTTGGGGGACACTCAAAATTTCCGACAACGTCAAAAGATACTTTGGCTTAAGTTATTATCGTTCCCCAAAGTTGATTTGTTTATTTTAACAAACACAAAAATTAAAGGGAGGGGACGGACTTTTTTTTACACACTGTATAGATCCTTATTTAACTATTCCGGTAAGTAGAAATAAACTTCTAAGGATTGGACTCTATTTTATAGATTTGACTTAGACGTGGGTAGATACAATCTGTTAATAAATATAATAAATATACATCAAAATTCAAGAGGGGTAGGTTTATAAATTTAGGTTAGCTTACAATATTAATTACGGGGTTAAATCTTTTTAAAGCCCTGTGATTGTAGAGCTGACCACCAGTTTGTTCTCTGGTTGGAGAGTCTTCGAGGTATCAGAGAAACTGCTCTGAAGTAGACTTTTAAACATAAACTATATTTATCGTTTTAACTATAAATGAAAGTATCCTTTTAATCAAGAATAAAATGTCTTTAAACGAAACAGTTATTCTATTATAGCTATGAAATCTCATAGGAAGCCTTTGGTACTCTACACAGTGCACACTGATGTTTTGAAACAACAAAACCATGAGAGGTCGGTTTATCCTGTTTATAGTGGTTTCTGTTTCGAATTCCAAATTAAAGTTTTGGTCCTTTGATTGTTTAATCAGTCCTTTAGCTTAGTTAATTATCCAAGCTAACAAACGATAAGGCTTATAAAGAGCTAATAGCCATTAACAAGGCTACACAAGGCACCTCACTCAACCTAATTCATCATTTTTTGTCATGTGAAGTTAACAAAAAAGCTGTGGAAAACTAACATTATAAGTGCTTTATGACTTCTGGCAAGATAAACTTCACGACATTAATCGTGTATTTTATCAGTAGAGTGTTTACTATAATCGATTAAGTAACACAAAACAAACACGGAGGAGAGTGTGGGTGCGAGGGGGCAGGGGGTGGGTGTGGGTGGGGAGGGGGCAGCACGATCGACCACCGCCATGTTGGGACGAAGGGTGAGGTGGATATAGGGGGATGTCAACATGCCGCCATTTTCACTTACATTCCGGTTATAAGGAATAAGCTATGAGGGGCATCATTCTATACATCGCCACAACGTTGCCCCTGTCAAGCCAACCCCTCTTCGCGGCTGGCCTGAAACACGGCTTAACAAATTGCCTTCTATCCGTGCAGTACTGGTTATTTAGTTAAAATAATTTGTTGGTTTTGTACAACAATTTTCAGCCAAAAAAACTATATTTGGAACATACGTGGTATCAGCAAAAAGCCCATATTCTCTAATTTCAAAATGCCCGTATTCTCTAATTTCAAAATGCCCCATTTTGAAATTAGAGAATACGGGCATTTTGAAATTAGAGAATATGGGCTTTTTGCTGATACCACGTATGTTCCAAATATAGTTTTTTTGGCTGAAAATTGTTGTACAAAACCAACAAATTATTTTAACTAAATAACCAGTACTGCACGGATAGAAGGCAATTTGTTAAGCCGTGTTTCAGGCCAGCCGCGAAGAGGGGTTGGCTTGACAGGAGCAACGTTGTGGCGATGTATAGAATGATGCCCCTCATAGCTTATTCCTTATAACCGGAATGTAAGTGAAAATGGCGGCATGTTGACATCCCCCTATATCCACCTCACCCTTCGTCCCAACATGGCGGTGGTCGATCGTGCTGCCCCCTCCCCACCCACACCCACCCCCTGCCCCCTCGCACCCACACTCTCCTCCGTGTTTGTTTTGTGTTACTTAATCGATTATAGTAAACACTCTACTGATAAAATACACGATTAATGTCGTGAAGTTTATCTTGCCAGAAGTCATAAAGCACTTATAATGTTAGTTTTCCACAGCTTTTTTGTTAACTTCACATGACAAAAAATGATGAATTAGGTTGAGTGAGGTGCCTTGTGTAGCCTTGTTAATGGCTATTAGCTCTTTATAAGCCTTATCGTTTGTTAGCTTGGATAATTAACTAAGCTAAAGGACTGATTAAACAATCAAAGGACCAAAACTTTAATTTGGAATTCGAAACAGAAACCACTATAAACAGGATAAACCGACCTCTCATGGTTTTGATCAATACAAATCATTAATTCGTTACTAAAATGACTTTTCCATCGCTTAATACAAAAAATTATATATTTTGACCCTTATTTAAAAACTAAACACTTAAAACTAAAATACTAAATAACTTAAAATGTGTTGACATGGCCACCAAAATAATAAGTATCAAACTATTTAAGTATTTAAGTATTTAAACTTTATAAATGAGATAGCTAAGCATTGTACAAAAATAAGCGGAGATAACATTTTACTGACAAATGTTGAACACACGAGCTAGACACCATCGATGTAGCTCAATCACACAGAGGATAGCAATGCACCACCTGAACTCCCCCCGCCCGAGTTCCCCCTCCTCTTCACCGAGGCCCTGCTACATTTTGCGAGACATGAAATGTAACTTTTGATTCCTACTTCTATGTGTTTAGGATACGCTTTTCCTATATTTTATTTATTTATTTACATGCTAATACTAAAACAAACCCAGTTACAATAGAGCAGTACAAAAAATTGTACTTATCATTATACAATATATGTTTATGAGCATTGTCATTTTAAGTCCAAAGTCTAACGTCTTCACTAAAAACCTCAGTTAAAAAAATAGTGCATCAAATGTAATATCTCAAGTATTATGGCTTAGATCACGAGTACAAGTTGGACAGAACCATACAATGAGAGAAAAATAGTTTCATGGTGCAAAATTAATAAAATTAATGGTTAAATTTATAATGCCTACAGTATATCATGGAAAGAAATTACAGAGTGTACATGTAATAAGACAAATTAACAATTTAAAATACAGTAATATCAGCAAAACCAATTTTATCGAATTTGATTTGGGCAAAAATAAAAGAATAAGGACCTGTGATAAAATAGTCTTGCTAGTTAAAAAAATAAATTAAGTAACATGACATACATTTCTTGGATTGCACGTTGACAGTGGATTATCCTGGTGCTCCCACGTTGTCTACGTCTGCAAGAGACTCAAAACACAACACACATCATGAGAGTCGTGTGTTACATCCTTGACGTCTCTCAAAAGTGTGTAATGTTGAGATTCTGCGAGCAGTTTATTTCTCAAATGTTAAGTCTGTCCTAGATATGGGATAATGTTTTGGGGTTTCTCAAGGATTTACAATTTTAGTAGGGTTTTTAATCTTCAGAAATGGTGTCTGCGAGAAATGTGTACTTTAAATAAAATCTCGGTCATGTAGGCCCCCATTTAAACTTTTTAATATTTTGGCGTTAACGGGTCTTGTTGGGTATGAGGTCTGTGTATTTGTAAAACAAATTTGGTAAGAGTTTGTGAAAACGTACTCTTTCACGAATACTCAACAAGATCACGAAGTTTGTTGTCAGTGATTGGTCATTCAACAAATATTCTGAGAAAGGGCCCTATCACTTATGTGTAAAAATGTATAATAGACTGCCTGCTCAAATCATGCAGAAAATAATACAAATACTTTTAAAGAAAATATAAAGAATATTTTCTTGCAGAGAATCCCTACCTAATGAGAGAAATCGGGTAACCTACTCTAAAAAGATGGTTTTTTATTTACAAAAGATGATTTTTTATTCTTATACAGTTAAAGACGAATTTTCTGTTTTTTTTTTTATAATGTGATTGTTTTGTTTTACTGTTGTTATTGATTGACGTGTTCAAAGTTATAAACTATTGAAACGAATAGAGTGACTTATGACTATGATAGAGATAGCGGAATTTGTAGAAGAAAATTATTTAAAATTGCATCTATGTTTTGAGGGGGGGAGTTCTCTATTATGGAGATTGTTCTCCTAACCTCAGAGACCTATCCAGTTTAGTTTTACAGATAGGTGGGCCTTCTGCTTAAGTTGGGTTACGAACCACCGGCATGGGCCGGTATTGGACCTTGAGACTTGAGACCCACAGTACAGCGCTCTAACCACAACACCACTCCACCATGTTTAGGCTGTAAGATTATTTGATTACATGTAAAATACTCATAAAACCTAATAAAATATTATTGAAACAAAATAATGGGAATTTTGTAATGGTAAACTCCAATACACAAAACATCAGCACTTGCTACGGGGATATGAGATTAAAAACAAAGGTTTTAATGCATATTGAACTTTTTATATTATTATTGTCTACTTTGATATTAAAGCGAATTTTCTGTTCTATGCCACCATAGCTCTATATAGTTTTGATTTGTTTTAATTTTAAAATTAAATTACATTTTGGTATGATGACGCATACAATACCATCATGTAAATCTTTGTTTGAGCAATAAACAAAGATAATTAGACTTTTTTATCGCAGTCTTACTCAGTCGAACCACCGCCGGCCGTATGAATGAATATATACACACTTTGGGGTTTCCTGAAGACAATAAAGCAAAACTGATCCTTAACTTTCCATGTTATTTTTTGGGGAAGATTTTATTTGACCCGATAGTTACCTGATCATTAAGTGCGTCAGATTATTAGGTTCACGGCAGAATACAGTATATTTAATTGCTTAATTGTTTACATTTATTATTTATTTCTCTTAATTCTTAAATGGCGCGGTTTCAGAACAATATGTTTCATGGATATTATTTTTGAGGTGGCAGATGTAATTATAAAAGCATTGTGTGTATAATCTGAGGTCATATGTTGCTCAGAAATATCCCTCAGTAATCTCAAATTTATTAGGGCTTTTTACATTGTGTACTTTGTGGGCCTCACGTTTTGGAAGTCTCATACATTAAATAACACACGCAAAAAGAAAAGAAATAGAGACCTGGATAACGTTAGTAATCTAAACTTTTCGATCTAATAAATTACTTTGAACATTTTTAAATTAGGCCCTACAATAACTAAATTTTGTCTTTAATTTCAGAACATCATTTGCGTATCACTCGGGTTATGCCCAGTGGTTATTAATGTAAAAGCCTTTGGTGTAGTCCGTGCCTCGGGTGTGTTGAGGAGGCGCAAGAACGGCTCAAAATGCACCTATTGTCTTCCCCCGGTCAAGTGTGAGCGAGGTGCGGGCCGCGTGTCGCACAATGTCCCTGGATTGGGGGTTGCCAAAACACCAAATTGTTCCAATTGTGACCCGAGGGCGAGTCTCTCTATTAGGGCCGTTGTCGTCAACCGCCGGCGCGGAAAATCGGATCATCGGTGAGAAAGTGCCTTCGTCGGATTAATTCCAGGACACTGCCCACCACCCCCGCGGCCGGCTCCATTGATAACGATGGGAACATCTCGGCCCTCTGAGTAGCGGCGATTTGATGGGAACCTAAATCCTTTTTCTATTATGAAAACTACATGAGTATAGGTTTTACCAGGTTTTGGTATAGGTGAATAATTTATAGTATCAGACACATACCTATACAAATCTTTTACCTTTTTTCCATACTTTTTTTTCTTAGCAGTATTATTTAGTACCCCAAGACCCGACACAGTATACAATTTTAAAACTTTTTGAAAGTTTTCAAAGTTTACATGCAGTCCGATTGAAAATAAACTTGGATATGACGCTTTTAAAAGTAGTTATCAATATTATAAAAAACACTACTAAATTTCATGTCAATAATCACTAACTACAACCTTTGTAATGTTCTCATGTTAGTGATTATCTTGTTTAATGCATAGTATTACAGTGATGTAAAATTGATGTAAAATGTGAAATTGATGTAAAATTGTGTTTTGCTATTTCAGATAAAATATAATAAATAAAATGACACCAATATACACTCGTGTAGAGTAGTCCCATACTGCCCAGGCTAGCCCCAGTGTGCGAATATTCATTTTCTTTCCTCTCCCTAAAAAAACGTAAAAAACAAACAAACAAAGCTTCACTTGGGAATAGCCTATTTGTATTTTAAGCTGCTTGCACTTTGAGTGGTACCCGCCGACACAGCCAAGAGGCTTGACATGGTTTGATGGGTAGACATACTATATTGATTGGATTTAAATAGTTTGGAAATGTAACTTTTAAGAAAGGGTAACAGATGTGTTAGCATATTATTTAATGTAAAATGTTGTGTTATTAAGAAAATATAAGTGTCGTCCTATTAAATAGATTGTTTTCGCATCTGGCATTATCAATCAAGAATACCTTATTACGAGTATCTTGGACTGAGACCTTTCTTATCAAACGCTCAAAAATTGCTCATAGAGACCTATATAACCAATATATTTGACCCCTTAATCGCCCAAATTATCTGGATGTATAATAAATTCACTGCGCCTAATATAAAAAGTCATGTCCTTTAAATTAAGAATGCGTTTGTTCAATTTAACTCTTTTGTCATTTGTTTTTTAACCCTTCCTATATCTGACAGTTAGCATTAAGCTGATGAGGAAAAATTCATAAGAAATATACATAGAGATACGTTGGATGCAAAAGATATAAGGATATTTAACAAAATCCGTGGACTTTAACCAAGTGTGTATTTAACAAAGTCGTTGTGAAAAATGCTGTCAGGTTTATTCATGGCAATATTCATGGACCTCTATTTTGTAACCAATGAGAGCAGCAACTCAAATAAACAGAAATATATCTGTGGGTATAATTAACGTTGGTGATTTGTAACAACATTGGTTCTGTTATCAACAACAATATATAGTGTTACTTGCGACGGCCGTGACCTTCTATCCTGTTGGAAATCGTGTCGAAAATAACTTATATGACAGTTACGATATCAATGGTCCTCTATGTATTTTGAACTTTTAGAAATGAACCTTGCAATATTCGTGGACTTCCAACACCTTTATGATTTCTATCAACTTGACTTCAGAAATTCAGATATAACTTATAATTACGATTTGTGTGGACCACTTTGCCTTTCTTGCGATCAACGTATTTAAGCAATATATTCATTCATGCTATTTGCCTCCTGGATTTGATTGTATGACTTAAAAAATAAGGTTACATACCTTGTCGTCATCAATCCACTAGTTTAACAGATTACTAGTTTCGGGACTAGTTTTGTCCCATTAGTTTGTGTGTTTTGATAATGGGACAAAACTAGTCCCGAATCTAGTAATCTATTAAACTAGTGGATTGATGACGACAAGGTATGTAACCTTATTTTTTAAGCGATATATTCAACAGTTTGTTGATATTTATGACTTTTGTCATTAATGTTAATGAAACCGATATCACTCACACATAGACTTCGTTGCGTTTGCCGATGTATCTACGAACTATTGTATCCAAAAGAGATCTGGACCAAACAGTAACCACCCTTGCACACTATAATTCTGCCCTCAATCATTTATTCGTCTCCTTGTACTAAGTTTAGTTTATCTACTACTGAACTACTTTGACCTATGCTTTCCAGGACCCTGGGTCGTCTTTCACAAGACACATGAGCGCGGTGGGGTGGGCCGCGTGGGGCTATCGGTCCGGGGGAAGATCCGGCGTGTGTCCTCTTTGTCCTGCTCGGTGTAAAGTGACTGTGCTAATGAGAGACGCGTGTGCGTTGCCTCTAATCACACCTCTAATTCATGATGCTCAGGTCTAATCCGGTTGCCACCGTTCTGCTGATTGCCACCCCGTCATCCCTAATCCGTTGTCGAATGACCCCTCGAGTATCGGGTTATTGTCCGTTTTGTAATTTCGGATATTCTTGTTAACGATTTAGATTTATTTCAAATTATTTGATTTCAATTTTCTGTGATTGTCACGCTGATAACGATTAATTTAGTTTGTTGTGTATCGTGTTATTTTTAGTTTATATATCGGAGAATGTTATTTTAACAAACATTATTACTATGGGATTTGGCTATCATCACTGATACGAGAATACAAGTTTCACGACGTTTCGGAATCTGGAATCTGATTACATCTTCAGCTTCAAAGTACACCTTGAACATAACCAAATTAGTGGCACAATCCAGATTCATTCCATCTTGTTTCTATTAGTTATTGAAACCGTGCGTCAGTAATATAATATTGTTCACTATAATCTTGGCAATGTTATTTTCATGATTTGTATCATATCTTTCCATATTATTCTTGTCACATATTTTATAATAAATGTCATCATAATATGATAATGATGCATTCCATTATTTTTTTCCTCACATCATCGGTATATAATAATTTGGTTATATATTTGTGTTATATGCATGGTTGCAAATGTTTCTAGGTTATACATATTGTTCCTACTTATTATACACAAATTCTACTCTATTTAAGTTACTGGATTTTCTCTTTCAGTATCTACTGTAGTTTCTTGTGTAATACTGTAGTTCTATTATGCTTTTAGTTACATATTACATTTTTTTGTGAAATGTCATCAACCGTGTATGAATAAGTCAGATAAAATTAAGGCAAAGCTGAAGATAAATCATAAAAGAGCTGAAATTGAGAACTGTAAAAGAAGTTACAGTTAAATACCCCCGTCGCAGCAAACCTGCATACTCAGCGAATATCCAATGAATATATAACATAACACATTAACACTTAACAGGATTCATAAGAAATATATTCACAAACAAGCAATATTAAAAATATTAATTATTCTCCATAAGAATAACATTGGGGATGAGTACGCAGGTTTGCTGCAACAAGGAACACAAAATAATGGGTTTTTATGCAAATATCATTAGAACTCATCTAATTAAAGTTACATACCAAGTTTCATTCATATACATTTATAAGTAAGCGATATATAACATTTTAATTATTCTCCATAAGAATAACATGGGGACCGATTACCTAGGTTTGCTGCTACGGGAACCATACGTGAAAATTTTGTATTTTGTGCAAACAATGTTAACCCCAACCAGATGAAGCCACATACCAAATTTTCTCAGTTTATGTTCATAAATAAGCGAGATATACAATTTTTCTTTTTCTCCATAAGAATAACATTAGACAAAGTACTGTATTTAACACTTTCAATATCTCAGGAACCAATTGACGTAGAGCAATGATAAAAATATCAAATTGTTTGTTTTTTATGCTGAATTAAATGGTAGAAATTTAAATTTGATTTAAATAAAAATTACATGTGGAAACCCCTAAAAAACCCATTTTTGGGGTACAAAACCCCCAAAAAACCCCCCTTTGGATGGTGTGATTCATCTGGTTTTTGAACTCGTTCAAATAAATGGTGCTTTACACATTTACACCAAATTTCATTAAGATCGGACCTTATTTATGAGAGTTATCGTGCTTACGGACATATATATATATATATATATATATATACATACATATGTATATACATATACACAAATTTGAACGAATGGTGTTTTTAGCATCTGGGGACCTCAAAATGAAAAGTTATCATGGTCTCGGGCTTAAGTCTTACCATGAGACCTACGGTAATAGCTTCTTCCCTATAGGGGAAATTCGCTAAAAGGAACGTAAATCAAAATTTGTTTGCTATTACCGATACAATGTACTTTTATCCTAACAAAAAAATAATAATACTAATCTTGAATATAGTAACTAAGCTTAATACAAGCTAGACCAAAAATCAACTAGTTGAGCCAATGAGGTTTTGCTGGTTCTCCTGTTATTCAGTTTTAAAATTAAAATAAATTGAACAGGTCAACAACTCGCACTATTTTTTTAATGTATCACTTTTTGCCTATTTTATAACTTATGTTCTGACGAAGGGTTTTATCTCTAAACCAAGATTGTTTTCCTCATGTTGTCTCACGAAAATCTTGTATTTAAGTTAATGGGAGTCAGATATAAAATAAACTATTGATTAAAATAGGCCTCTTTTGACTAAAAGAGTGAAAGTATGTGTAATCTTTTTTATACAGTCTTCATTGGCAGATGACAAACATTTCTTCGAAACGGGGTTTTACCTGGGCTCCAGGACTGCAACATTTTACCCGCAGCTAATGTTCTGTTTGTCAATTGATAATGGCTCATTTTATTACCTGTCTTTAAAGAAGGGATATTGTACCATTCCGCACTTTACTGCGGTTGGTACCTACCATTACGTGGCTGTAAACTCTAAACTGTCCGCTAGGCTCCACTAGCCTTTGATTTGTTCATTATTTAATAATTTGTACCGTTTTGAAAACCATTATCGCACTGTGTTCCTAGTATTCTCAGTACTTCGAGTTTGTCAGTCAGACGTTTTATTGTTTCTGCAGCGCTCTTTCTTTTTGTCACTTGACACCTTAATTATTTCCAGCCCCCTGAATAGAGAATGATTATTCAGTTCACCCAACAGCTGATGGAAAAATTAACAACAAATCCTTCAGGGTTTTTAAAAGGTAAATTAGTTTTATTAAAATCATTATATTACTTATGTCAGGCAGAACACCGATCAAAAATTAAAGAACTATAAAATCGTGATTTTATTTAATTTATTTAGTTAAAAATTGCAAGCTGTTCTTCTATACAATTTCTTAACTAAAACTTTGTAAATATATTTTTGCCTTGCACTTTAAGCTAACTGACAGTTATAGTTATAGGACTATAGTTTGTATCAAGAAGTGTTTTTGGTTCCGATATAAAAAATTAAGAAGGGCGTGACTTCATTATAAAAAGAGCTGTGAAAATGTTTAAAAATGCATTATATTACTGTCACTGAGAATCTCTGCTAAGTTATATATTTGTAATCACTATGAACTTCGTATAATTCCACGCAATTTGGAGTACTAGAAGAACTTTTAGATTGCTATTAAAATACGCAGGATTTTATATGATTTTCATTTTCTATTCTCTACTGTGATTCCCATTTACATTAGCTCAAAGGTAACAAACAATAAAAACTGAATAAAAGGAAACAAGATCGAGAGAGTCGAGGATAGAGCCGTCAAAATCGGTGGCAGATGGGCGACCATTAGAAACAATGACCTGGTAGAACAAGGCTGAGTGTCGCCTCTAATGCAGCGGCCACGAGGGCCCTCCAACTCGAGTGCCCCAGACCGAGTAGTCACTTTTTGTTATACTCAGCCCTCGGAACTAGGCTTCACCAGTGTCAATACATGCACCGACATGATCCATTCATACACTATCACAGACAGATTCAACCTTGTACTCTAGTGCCATCGGACATTTCAGCTCGGATCTAGATTTCAACAGTTTCAATACATGCACCGACATGATCCATTCATACACTATCACAGACAGATTCAACCTTGTACTCTAGTGCCATCGGACATTTCAGCTCGGATCGAGATTTCAACAGTTTCAATACATGCACCGACATGATCCATTCATACACTATCACAGACAGATTCAACCTTGTACTCTAGTGCCATCGGACATTTCAGCTCGGATCTAGATTTCAACAGTTTCAATACATGCACCGACATGATCCATCCATACACTATCACAGACAGATTCAACCTTGTACTCTAGTGCCATCGGACATTTCAGCTCGGATCTAGATTTCAACAGTTTCAATACATGCACCGACATGATCCATTCATACACTATCACAGAAAGGTTCAAATTGTTCTTCAGTGCCATCGGACATTGCTGCTCAGAAATAGGATTCACCGGAGGCAATACATGCACCGACCTGATCACCTTCCAAGGTACACGGAAATAGATGAACTTAATTACCACAAAAAAGGCTAAGCAATCAGAGGTAGCTTGTGGGTTGTTCTTGCGGAAAAAAGTTGTACATAACAGCGTGACATTAAGGTACAACATGTCCACAATACTCATCCTGCCCCGGTCTTCATCCCTCGTTTCACTATGGCCTCACTGGACACCATTCCATGCAGCATGAGGAGTTCCTCTGTTGGAGTCATCTTAGACTGCTTGCTTATCTTTCTATATATCTTTATCACTTTCTGATTTATACGTACTTATTAACTTATTTAAACTGAGAATTTCGTCATAGTTGTTAACATTTGCAACGTATCTTTGTACATTGGCCCTTATTACTTATGATTAAAATAGAAAGTTCTTTCCCTGAAATACTGTTAATCTTACCTGGATGCCGTGTACAGTTATTATTTATTTTCATACTGCAGATAAATTACTCTTTATGTCTTATTATAGAGGCAAGATGAGAAGAAAATATTAGTAAGCTTGGTTGATCAAAATACAAATTCAAAAGCAAGACTTTTTTTATTTAATATAGTAAACCTGCTTTAGCATGATTCTGTTATTGTTTTTATTTTTAGAAGCATACTATTTTACAATATTGTTTACCAAATCTGCTAATTTGATCAACGTTAGATATTATAGCGGATAACATACGATAAAAATCAATTCATTTCAGGAAGCAGAGGAAAACGTTATTAAATACAGTTTAAAATTAAAATTATTGTCAGTTACAAGCTTAGACTTTGCTGTTGTTTACAGACTCTATCGCGAATAGTGTCTGCTGCGCTTTCCCCATCACACTACCAGATGAAGCGAATGATAGAAGCGAAACCCAACCGCAGCTGAAGAACCCGAGAACATGCTTTGGACATGGATTAGCATAAAAAGTTAAAACCGGATCCCACTTAATGATATATTGGGTTTCATACATATAACCGAGGTTAAATAAAACCATTAAAGTGGGTAGTAAAAAAATAACTTCATTTGAAAATATATTAGTTTTACTATTTATGTTAGAACATTAAAATAAAGCAAACATCCGACATTATGTTAAGGTTGAAATTGATTAAGTTTTGGAACACAATACCTTTCAAAACATAATTTCTAACTCACCGCATTTTGGGAAAAAATGAAGAAGAATGAATGTAACATATAAAAAGAGGGTGCATGTAATTGAATTAGGATTTCCACGGTGTCGATTCCACGGTTCAAATCCGGGCTTGATCCGACAATCCGGACAGCTAGGATCACAAAGGCAAGTCGCACTCGCGGGGTGCCTTCGTTAATTATCTTCTATTATGGAGTTAACCCCACCTGTCTGCTCTAATTAATTCCTCTGTTTGCCGCTGATTCAGCTCCCGCTATCAGCCCTTGCCTCCACGATGACTTGTTGGGCCTGAGCCTATTATTATCTCGGGGCAGAGTTACATGGAGAAATCAGCATCGTCGCCTTCAGATACAGATCGAATGCGGTTATTCTGATATCAGTTAGAGTTATCTATGGAGAAGCCCAGGAGAACAATCGAAGGTCAGAAACAGTTTGATGGGTTTTACACGTTTCCACGAGGATCCAATGAGGGGAACAATTGTTGAAAATGTCAAATTACAGTGCTGGGAATGATAAAAAAGGCACCGTCTCGCATTTTTGTTCAGAAAATTTAGTGCTCTATACACATACCCAGTTTACGTACCCAGATTCCTGCTTAGATATTAACGAGGAGTTATTCAAGCGTTTGTTCTCTTAAAAGATCTTTTACAACATTTGTGTACTTTATTTTCAAACTTTTTTTGATGAATTTGCGTCATCATATATTTAATGTGAATACAAGCAAATAACTCTTACTTCTGTTTTCACTGAGGGTTAGCAAGGCTTGGGTTGTTATATACATAGAATGGGGCAAGTATAAATGAACGCCTCTAATTTACATCAACGATCAAAATCATTCCAGGGATTTAAGTTACAACTGTTTACAAATTCCAGTCTTCCCGAAGCCCGGTTATTGTATAGATCGATTTGTTATAATATATATTTTATATATTTTAAACTTTGCTCTGATGTCATGATATTTATTTTAGAAATTACTTCAAACTAGATCATTCAATACGATACACTGCAACAGCTATAATTTATTACCAAATAACTATCAAGGACAGGAGCCTGATTTAATTTTTTGTATCCCAAATTTTCTAAGTACAGTGGAACCTCGATAATTCGAACCTCAGGGTGAACGGATCAAATTCGAGTTCAAAATATTTCGAAATATCGAGGCTCGACAAATCAAGGTAAATTTCCCCGGACTTATCGAGGGTCATTGTAATCGATGAGTTATGGAAGAGTAGAATCCTTACATTATTTAGTGTTTTGTATGAAATGTATCATAATTAATTATACCGTAGTAATTATAACTAAAACTACAGCTAATTTTAATAATTATAATTACAAGGTAAAATATCATAGGGTTCAGTAGGAAAATTAAAGGGGAATGACAAAACTTCGAGTTATCAAGGAATTCGATTCATTGAGATTTGAGTTATTGGGGTCCAACTGTAACAAAATGTATGCATTACAATACATTACTCTCATTGAAATGTAACTTTTTTAATTAGAAGTATCAATTAGTTCATGTATATAATCGTATTGCAGGTAACCAGAGTTTGTTACACAAATATCTTATAAATTTCCTTCCGCTAATAATCCGCTATATCTGTCGCCAACCTTAACATCTCATTTCCCCCTTATTCGATTGATTTTGGACCCGAATTACTCGAACAGTCCGAGAAAAGCACGAAAGTGGGATACATCAATGAAGCGATCCAGAAGCTAAGCCGAATATTTGAGAGTAAGAAGATCAATCAAATATTGGCAGAGTAATCAGGGTGAGGATCGACAGGTAGACAGACAGACGGGCGGCAGGACAAAGCGGAATGCCGTCAGTGGCTTGGCGGCGCGGCGGTCGAGCGGCAGTGGCAGCGGCAGTGGCAGCGGCAGCGGCACCGGTAAACAAAAGGAATGCGACGACATTGTCCTGTAGCCTGCAGCTGGCCGGCGCCTCAGACCCTCCTACCTTCCTTTTAAATTGTTTCATTAATACCACACAACCTATAATTTTCACAGAATAAATATCGGTGGCGAGTCCTGCAGATCAACTCGTCGTTGAGTCCTTTCAAATATGTTCGCAAAGATTCATGACGATTGAAGCTACGAATGACTGAGTGACACGGAATCTGAGGAGTTGACGAAATCTCGAGCTATAACCGTAGGAATCGGTTTGAAGTAGTAGTTATCATGGACATGTGAGGTCGGCCAATGTGGCTGCATCTTTGGGTAGATTATAAAATGAAAGATAAACACAATAGATCAATAAATAATCTAAAAGCGAGTATAAGGTTCGGAACATCGAAGAGTCGGGACGCGTGTAGAGGAGTCGCAGTAACCAGCAAACTCTACATTCTAGGTGTGACCGAGTGCCTAGCTCCCAACATATAGAAGTTCGAAACTTGGTGAAGTTGAAGTGTCTGAAGAAAGTCTCATGGCTCGACTACCACTACAATCTAGGTCTGTCTGGGTGTCTAGCTCCCAACGTGTACGAGACTCGGTGAGGTTGAAGTGTCTGGAGAAGTCTCATGGCTCGACTACCACTACAATCTAGGTCTGTCTGGGTGTCTAGCTCCCAACGTGTACGAGACTCGGTGAGGTTGAAGTGTCTGGAGAAGTCTCATGGCTCGACTACCACTACAATCTAGGTCTGTCTGGGTGTCTAGCTCCCAACGTGTACGAGACTCGGTGAGGTTGAAGTGTCTGGAGAAGTCTCATGGCTCGACTACCACTACAATCTAGGTCTGTCTGGGTGTCTAGCTCCCAACGTGTACGATACTCGGTGGGGTTGAAGTGTCTGGAGAAGTCTCATGGCTCGACTACCACTACAATCTAGGTCTGTCTGGGTGTCTAGCTCCCAACATGTACGAGACTCGGTGAGGTTGAAGTGTCTGGAGAAGTCTCATGGCTCGACTACCACTACAATCTAGGTCTGTCTGGGTGTCTAGCTCCCAACGTGTACGAGAATCGGTGAGGTTGAAGTGTCTGGAGAAGTCTCATGGCTCGACTACCACTACAATCTAGGTCTGTCTGGGTGTCTAGCTCCCAACGTGTACGAGACTCGGTGAGGTTGAAGTGTCTGGAGAAGTCTCACGGCTCAACTACCACTTCATTCTAGGTCTGACTGAGTGTCTAGCTCCCAACGTGTACGAGACTCGGTGAAGTTGAAGTGTCTGAAGAAAGTCTCATGGCTCGACTACCACTACAATCTAGGTCTGTCTGGGTGTCTAGCTCCCAACGTGTACGAGACTCCGTGAAGTTGATATATCTGGAGAAGTCTCATGGCTCGACTACCTCTACATTCAAGGTCTGACTGAGTGTCTAGCCCCCAACATGTAAAAGTGCGAAACTCAGTGAAGTTGAAGTGTCTGGAGAAGTGTCATGGCACGACCACCACTACATTGAATGACTAGGTCTGACTGAGTAGAGCTCGTAACATGTAGAAGCACGAGGTCTTGGATGCCAGGCAAAACGTATTTGATAATGCTTTTAGTAATACAAAAATTGTTTACACCTGTAGATCGTTTTTAGTCTTTAATCCTTATTCTTGAAAGTGACGGCTTAAATTGTATTACAAAAAAGAAAAATTCCATGACTAAGCCTCAGTTGAATATGTTTAGCCCTGTAATATATACTGTTCTAAATCGAATTATTGATGATGGAATTAAGGTACATATATTTATAGTATTTAATAAATCCAAGGCAAACAACTATTGCAATCAGTGCCAACATTTAGGTTATTCGTGAAGCGTCATTTTCAAAATTCAGTTGTGCAATTTTCGTCTCAATGATTATTGTATAAAATACAAACAAACAGTAAGTCGGCATTATTAAACGAGTTCGCACGCAGCACGCTGACTTGAGGGAAGTGAATTTCCACATTCAAAACTTTTAAAACTCAAAACCAGTGTAAAAACATACATTTATTCCAATTTTATTGAAATCTGAAAACATTGATTTTTTGGCTGTTCTGATGCGCCTGGTTTCATTTACCTGCAATGCGTGGAATAGAATTTTGTGCATTATAAGTATAGGAGAAGGTCCAGTCAGGCTTGAAAGTAGTCGTGAGGTTGCTGGGAATGAAAAAGTACACCAATAAATGAATAACAGGCTTTTCTAATGTAAAACCCCCTTAAGACAACGTACTGTGTTTAGGAAATACAAATTTTCAAATAAAATCAAATCAAATTTATTTCCAAATAAAAACAAATACAAGATCATGTACACAAACAATATTGTGGAGTTTTCTTTAATAACTCGGTAAATGTTTATGCTAGAATGACGAGAGCTGGCTTAAAACTTTCGCCTCACTAATTACCATCTTTTTACATGCATTTATATTACATCCGGGGCTTTTCTGACCCTTTTTGGGCCCAACAACTCGAAATTTGGAAGAATAATCCCCAAAAAGGGGGTTAGAGTTTTCCCATTGTTTTGCCCAACGAACTTGTTCAACTGATTATAGAAAGGAACGTCCCTACCAAATTTGAAGTAAATCGGACAAAAAACGCGATCGCTAGAGTGCATACACACACACACACACACACACACACACACACATATATACATATATCATACATATGTCATTTTGAACGACCCCCCAAAACGTGTTCAGGGGGTCACGTTAGGAACTTCTATGGTGGTCCCGGGCTTAAGTTTCACCGTGTGGGTCATGCTAATAGTTCACTTTCCATAGGAAATTCACTAAAAAAGGACAGAAACTTTGACTTAGTGATGGCTGAAGACAAACGATATAATATTCAAAAGGTCTACCTAAAAATATTTTAACATATACACGTTATTAAATCGACTGAGGATGTCCTTTTCCTTGTGTTTACATTTATTTATTTATTTCAACGGGAAATACCCAATACAAGAAATGAATATGCAATGAGACGTATGACTAGATGGCTAAATCTGAGATCAAACAACAAAAATCACACAGTGATTCGTTTTTTCTTCTCTTTTTTTCTCCAGTTTACCCCATAATTTGTATAATTATTTTGTTTCTATTTTTTAATATATATGTATATTTTAGATATATATTTTTAAGAAATTTCTTTTCATTTAGTTAATTAGTAAGCCAAACACTTCCCAATTCAAATAATTCAAACAACAATTGTGTTTGTACCCTCATTTTCACAGACTATACATATTGTTCAGATGTAAATTTGCCTCCAAAGTGAAGTAAGCTCTTTCCTGTTTAACAAATTAATGTTGGCCTCACGGCGACATGCATTTTGTTCATATCTCTCATCCACAAAAACTTCAACATTGTGAAAAGGAAGTACTCTTAAGGGGTTCCCAAAGACGAGCGTGAGAAAGAGGCGGGTTGCCGCTCTATCCTGGATGACTAACGAAAAACAATGGTTCCTCTGTCTCTATCTGTCAGTCGCAGTCGGTTGCTGTCTGTTGTTCGCCGCTCTCGAGTCCCGACCTCTGGCTTAGCTGCCTGTTCCTTTATTTATCACTGTCGAAAAAAGTTTTAAAATATGTATAAGAAACATTTGCAATAATGGCAAACAGATTAAGACATAAAGCAAAAAAACTAGGATTAGTACGTACCAAAATAAAATTTTAAGGAAGAAATTAATCATAATTTACTAACTATAAATTAATATTGTAATAAAAGTTAAATATAAATGTTTAAAAGGTTAATTTGCAATATGTGTAATCAAATAGGAAATCGGCCGTGCCAAATTTAAAGGTTTTATCGTGACAAAATACTAACATATTGCATATCAATACCCCCGTAGCAGCAAACCTTCGTACTTAGCGAATTTTCAATGCATATATATATATATATATATATATATATATATATATATATATATATATATATATATATATATATATGTATCTTAATACCACATAAATCCACATACCAAGTTTCATCAATATATATTCATAAATAAACGATTTATGACATTTTTTTTATTCTACATAAGAATAACATGGCGGCTGAGTATGCAGGTTTGCTGAAGGAAGGAACACAAAAAATGGGGTTTATACAAATCATAATAATCATAATAAAACATATCATAACAAATCATACATAACAAACATAATATAACAAATCATAATAAAACCAACGTCATAATGGCTGACGATGATTTTATTCAGCCAAGTGCTCATACATTTCTCCACAGAATGCAGCTCAAACCAACATGTTTTTCGCATTTATATAAGCAAAATAAGTAAGCATAAATAATTACACCAAAAGTAGAATAATCTTTATATTTGTATAACATTGGCATCAAATGAAAGGTAAAATAATACGACAGAATATATTTTAATAATTAGCCACGCCACCATAAGGAATAAAGAACCATTCAATACGACATTCAAAGCCTTAACAATAGTCTGAAGAGCTAACTAACAAATCACGGCACAACAGTCGAGACGGAGACCTCAGAACCCGTTTGGTGTGTACGTTTTGCCCAAAAATATGACTAAGAACATTGATTGCAGCACAGGGCAGATAGAATTATTTACTCTCTGCGACTGAAGGTAATTTAATTTGTAGCTCGAACTCAGTGAACTGGGAAAACACTAAACGGATTGAGTTGGGGGTTGACAAATGCGTAACAGATTCTTTTGTGAATAAGAAATCTTTGAGAGAACCTTCATAAAAAATGTCTTTGTGAACTCTACAGAGAGTTTTTATTATGAGAAAAACATCACAGAATGGTGACAATAGTTTGTCTTCTCTATTATTGTCAGTGAATGGCTGTATTTCTGTTACTCGATGTTTACATATGAAAACGCAGCAAGTATAGCCCTAGTCTTGGCTTTAGCAGACTGTCCTTGCATCACCTGTTGGTTCTGGGAATCTGGAAAGAACTCGGTCTTGTTCATATTTAAATTTTTATTTTTGGTGAAATATTTTAATTAATTATGAAACATTCTCAGTCTTTACTATGAAAATATTAATCAGCATTTTTAAACAATATTTGTAACACCTCAGCAAAATATTTAACAACAAAATAAGTTCTTGCATGTAGGCCTCCATATTTCTAAGGTATATAATCCAGTAGTTAAATTAAAATTTGAAGGGTGTATGTTATTCAAGATCAATGCACTTTTTTAAATGGTAGGCCTACATTATAAATTGCTGTTTTGGAATGTATCCATGTACATTTTCAGTGTAAATGCTACCTCCTACCATGTCTCCCTACCATGATTGTGTTTGGTCATGAGTTTGTTTATCTAGTCTACTACACTTCTGACTATCAAGCGAGATTTACTCAGTCTTCTTTCAATAATATTCAAATAATTATCAACTCAAGTGGACAAGTGTTAGTGCAATATTTAGGCAAGTTTTGCGCCCTTTTTATTTTACGTCCTCCTTCGGCTCACTCGTTGGAAAAAATCAAACTAGTAGTGTCATTGCAAATTAAATATTGTGCTTTCAAATCACTTCGTCTGGAAAAAGGTGGAAAATAGTAAAATAACTCATACAGCTAGTACTACTAGACCGTGGGACTCGATAAAATCAGTCCAGTGCTGATGTAAGTATGTATACCAGTAGTTGCGCACCCACATCGAGATTTTTATGAGAGCATAGAAGAAATCTATTTGAAGGCCACATTTTGGCGTATATGAGCAGTCGGTATTAAATTGGCATCACTAAAATGATCGGCGGCTGCAGTGCGGCGGGGCGGTGACGCACAGTTCTAATTGGGCTAAGGTCAGAGGTGAACCCACTTTCTGTTCTCATGCTTTCTTCAGCACCTAATTACCCTTTCAACTAAATAGTTTTGCATACGAGGAATTGTCCCCCCCTACTACTACCGTGCCGGTGGGATTGTCCATTCTTGTTTACCCTACCGTGACATACAGTTTAAAAGTGATAGTCGTCCGAGCTGTTCCTGAAAGTGTTATGCTGCTTCCACTTAGAGCCTTGGTTTATTTCGAAGCACTAATAACTACATTGCCTGTTATGTACATCTTGGATTTTAAATTCTTTTTTGTCTGATGGCATAGGATATTAAAGTTAATGGTAAAAGATGTAACCTAGCAAACAAGGATATCGTACAAATATTTACTCAAAAGAGAAAAAAATGGTACCAGACAGTAAATCGTTATCAAAATATGTTATCTGAAAAACCATTTTCTAATATGTATCTAATGAATAATTAGTACAATAAATCCATAACTTTTTCCCATTTTGAGCTGTTCTCAGAATGTTAGATCTACTAGGTAAAACACGAAAACGTTGAACATTGGCTAATAAACCTTTAGTCAACAGTTCCAGGTTCCAGGCAAAGATATTTGTAATCATACGGAACAACCATGAAAAAAATACGTTCCCGCATTAAAAAAATGCAGTGAAATGTTAACAGGTTTATCCCATAACATTCACAGATCTTCATAACGCAAAGATTTGTGTTTTATATTTCTTTGAGTACCGACGATGACAACAGCTATTTTATATGGTTAGAATGGCACTTCCCTAGATTCCTACCTTAACCGTCAATAACGTTAAGCCTAACGCATAAGAGATATCACAATAAGTTAATCACATGAACTCATGAACATGCCACCTTATGAAATAGCTTCACCAGTCCTACTTCTTTGTTTGGTTTACTTCAAGGAGTAACAAAAATCATAAATGATAATATTTTTGTGATAACTTGAAACATGCACAATTTATTTATTACTGTACCCGAAAGGACTGTCAAAACCACCAACGTGTGCTGATATCGTCTGACGGAAATCTAGGAACAATAAGGCTCTATGTGATCACGAATATTTAATGAGGTATAAGAAGGCTACAAGTACCACTTTATGAACTTGCATCAGACAGTAGAAAATAGGCTATTAAAAGAGGAATTGAATAGGCTACTGATAATGAAAAGATTCATCAAGATTTATAGTGAGCCAACGCGCTCACACGAATAAAATATGTAACTTTAATTTAGAATACTATTAACCATAGTACATTGAAAGATGAATAAATTACACGGAGACTTACTCCGCGCCAGCCTCCAAGTCCACAGTAAATCTCTGTATACTTTTCCTTCAAGATTCCAGGAAAACAACCTGTATCTTACACCTAAACTTCGCTTCCCTTTTCTTATTATTGTGGCCTCCTAAGGTATTATCGCGGTCTCCTATGAAACTAAGAACTTATTCTATATTAGGTCCTAGCTTTAAGATGGAGGTCGTGAATCAGGCCAGGATGACGAAACCCCCGTAACGCGGCCAGAACGTGGCAGGAGGACGTAACGACGTAACGCCTCACCGCAGCCGCAGCCGTGGACGAGGAGATTTCACTGCCATTGGCATCCACCTATTTCACGAGTTGCAGCAATTATACGAGAGGTAATCATCCCTCATTTGTTTAATGAAGAGCCATAAAATGGCTCAAACCGTTCTTCAGTTTTGAATAAAACTGTAAATGATTCATTAAAATATTCACTAGGCCCTATTTCCAACAAGAACGGAATTACCTGTTAAATTATGCTTTAATGATGTAGATCCTACTGGCAATGCTACTGAACTCAAAAATTGTATCGGAAGTGACAATGATAGGTGGTTCTTAATGTAGAAACAGTACATAAAAAATTTTGTGTTTTTAGTTTTAAAATGAGCTATGGTTTATAATATATTTAGGAGAAGATTTTGAAAACATATGTTAAAAATTTAAATAATGTATAGAAAATCAGTTTGTGCAATACAAAATCACATGGTACAACTGATTTACCATTTTGCTGATGTAAACATGTATTCTAAACCTGCATAATCAGCACATTTGCAGTGGAGTTTCATCAAATTAAATGAGGGTTTCATCAAAATTATATGATAAATATTTAATTTACTTTGGAAAAGAAAATAACAATTATTTTTGTATTAAAATTAATTTTTTTTCGAAGTGAAGTTATTTATGCATATAACTACATGCAGGAGAAAATCAACTAAAATATGAAGCCAATTGTGAAGTTTTATCAAAACATCTAGTTCTTAAGTTCTACGAGGTCACTCTTCGGCGGCCCAACTACGATTTTTCATTGAACAGCTCGGTGAACATCGACTCGTCATGGTCTCCCGTTATCCTTCTCAAACCTTCCCCCTTATCCTTCTCGTTATCCTTCTCCCTGAATAGCATGGTTTTCTTGTTATTATTTACTTATATTCTTCTAATTTCGAATAAAAATTATGTGTATGCTTTTAAATTGAATTTTAAGTTTCATGATATCAAAAATATTCCCTTACACGAGTTAAAAATAGACCCTTAAGCCAAATTAATTTTGAGTTTACATCTTTAAATTGAAACGCCAATAGTAAATACACTGAATTAAAAGGGATTTACAGGCTTCGTGTGGCACGTCACAAGGTTCGATGTGGTTCCAATTATAAATTATATGAAGTAACTCGAAAAGAAATCAAAATCTCCGGGCTTCATCTTCTTGTTATTATTACCAAACCCAATTTAATGACTGAGAATTATTAACTTTATTTAATCAGATTATTATTTAGATTTTTATATTACTTAACCGTGGAAGTTAATACGGTTAACCAATACAGAATTAACTACGAAAATGTCTAACCTATAAGAAAGTAAAGGTTATATTTGACAGACATTTTCCCGGTGGGAAAACTGGGATTATATAATCTAGTTTCATTAAAATCTAGAACATAGAATATTAAATTCAACACCTACATCGTGTTTACAAACATCTCATCTCAAGTTTGAATTTTAAATGTACGTCGTTAACTAATTTGTTCATTATTATCAAAGATCGTTACAAGTGGTACAGTGCATTTCGTGCAATATTTAATTTTTCATAAATTTTCAACAACAGAGAATTAATTCTCCCTCTCTCTCTCTCTCTCTCCCTCTCTCTCGCCCTTGTGTCCTTGCGCCTTCTCGGTCATTAGGACGTCTAATTATCACTTCCATTTCCTATCTGATGCCAAACATGTGCTTGCCGGTTACACCTCTTCACTAATTGTCTTCATCTTAATATCAGTGTCCGGTTCAAGTAAGACTAAACAACTTATTTTGAGTAAATTATATATTTTTCTTCTTCTCACTCTAAAGCTGTGGTGAGGTCCGAAGCGACTTATGAAAGTACAGAGTTAAATATAGCAATGCGGGTACTCTGATTAGTTGCGACTAGAACTTCAATTTGTCCTCTAAATTTCATAAAATGGATTATCATTTTGTTTTTGTACATTGTTTGGCATGTAAAGTGAAAAATGTTTTTATTAAAGAGGTGAAGTAAGGACTAGCAAGTCTTTTCTACCACGGGGGGAGGTTGATACTGCAGGGATGGGTGAGGGCTGAATAGTTGTCATAAAGACAAATTCATTAAAAAGGAATATAATAGAGTTTATAATATTCTCCCCATACACATGAAGAAAGTATTGTTTTCGTCAACACTTCCGAATTTGAGTCATTGAAAATTCTTTGTAACGCTCCTTGAACCCCAAAACGTGTTTTTACGGTGATGCACGTCTATCTAAATTCGTAAAGACCTCGAGACAACACGATTATTCCAGATTAGATAAAATTTGGTTTGTATAGGTAGCCTAATAATCCACGATATCTCCAGGAATATATTTTTTTATTTTTGGGAACTTTTTATTTTAAGGGTTATTCATCCCCCCAAAAAACAGTTTAAAATATGAAATATCAAAATTTCTCAAAAATGCCTCTAACTGATTTTATTCAAATGTTGCGGATTATAGGGCTTCAACTCCTTAACAAAATTAAGACACCACCCACATTTCTGGAAAAATCGGGCTCATAAATTTTAGTGCTTAAAATGTTCCAGGTACAATGTTTTTTTTATTTTGCATACAACCATTCTTTTGACGAAATGTATTCATCACTAATAACAGAACTAGAGAAACTAAATAAAGGATCTGATATTATTATTCTGCGACTAATGCTTAATTTTCAATTAGCGGTCAACGCAGTGCGTTGTCCAAAGTTATTGTGGAGAATCAATAAATTATCATATCTCCCTTATCTACTGGTTCGAGTTGTTATTTGACTATTTTAACTGATTTTAAAATACTGACTTTTCTCAAAGTCACTTATATTTTTAATTTTCAAGTTAATTTTATCCAGTTTAAGTTCAATTTAACCATAAGACCTCAGGTTGACTTGGAGATTATAGAGTATTATGTAAATACACAGCGGAAAATCTCTGTTTTCTAACGTTCTGTTAGTTTGATTATAAAGTATGGTTTTTGTATGTGAAATTCTTTAAATTTCAGTGGTATCATTTGGCTAATCATTCGTGCAACTGTGGCGCGTATAAGAACATACAGTTAACTACTCTAACTATTATCATAAAAAAATAAACCAGGTACCTAGTTTATTTTTCTAAGCTACTATTATACTACTCTTGTAAATTAGTACAGTTAAGGCTTTAGTTCTCTATTTCAGTTAAGGTTCTAGTACTCTACCATAGTTAACGCCGTTTTGCTGGAGGACGCAAGCTGTTATGCAAAAACAATAGAGCTCTAATTAGGCTTGGAGGGTTGTTTTTGCTATTCAGAATTTGTACTTGGTTATGCCAAATTATTATTTTCTCCGACTTAAATAACATGTTAAAATTCTGACGGTAAAAAGCCATGCTATAGTTAAATGTTAACGAAATTCTTTCTTTTACCGTCATATATACCGAAGCTCAATTGTTCTTGTTTTGTGAATGACTTTTTTATAGAATAATATCCTTTATCGGTGTGGTACAATTATTTACATTCCGTAGCAAAGGTAAGGTTATACAAACTTTACATAAGTACAATAACAAAAATATAACAATTTCATGGTTGACAAAGTAAGCACAATGGTAATTGGTCCCTGGGAGCGAGAAATTCTGTTGGTGTTTTAACCCCAGTGGTGGGCCGTGAACTCGTCCTTCTTATAGAAAACAAAACGTATCACTTATCCTTTCTTAAACTAGTGGAAATTGCCCATACTTTTTAGGCTGTACTCGGAGTTTAAATTATAAAGAATATTGCCGATAGAGAATTTAAGTCAAGTGAGTTGATCACTGAGCTCTATGACATATCTGGAGTCACAACTCTCTGCCTAAATATTTCCCAAAAGCGTGCCGCCAAGAAGGCCGCCATCATCAGCTTTTTGCTCTGTTTTGTTGTCACCTTGCTGTTAGCTAGACCAATCACAATGCATTGGGTGGACGCTGTCAAAATTCAAAGAAAATGGCCGTCAACAAGTCGTCTGCCCTCTGTTGTCAACAGTATTATAACATAAGGCCCCAAGAGTGACTTGTGTATTTGAATTTAATATTGGAATCATCCATTATTTATTAATGTTATTATGTTGATATGTAAGTAAAATAAATAATTAAATTAACCACCCAAGTGCCGTTTTTCAATGTCATTCACTACCCTAAACCTAGAAACAAGACTATTTTCATGTTACCTAAATCATTACTTAGCTTCAAGATGATTGGTTAATTTTTATTTAAAACCTTTTGCAAGATTCCAAAGTTCATTTTAACAACAGGTTTCAACTTGTAATGTACTTTAAAACAATGATAATGGTTTTGAAAAATCACTGATTAATCAGTGATTAATCATTGATCATTGATTTAATTGGGGAATAAAATGACTATACCACCAAACTGTCAAAAACTCCCACAATGCACCAGTAAAACACATTGGCCAACATAACGACCAAAAACACAGCGGCACGCTTTTCTAACATAGAGTGGTGACTCCAGATATATCATAGAGCTCAGTGGAGTTGATCCGATCATTGATTATACTACGTATTTTGTCTCACCGTCGAAAATACGCTGTAAAGAAAAGTGATGTTATCAGTTGACGACAAAAGGACAGTGAAGGAGCTTTCGAGGATTCACGCTGCCCCTGGACCAGGGCGGTGCAAATTATGAGACATGGGATAATAAGCGCTAGTCAGAAAAGCACATAAAGACAGCGCGTTTACGTGGAACAACTGTACACTATCACTGAGCCAGTTCGTTTAGTTCCGACTTGTATAAAGCTGTAACAGACACTTTACGTGGTCCACTCAGATATTAGTGACATATTTTAGGCGAAACTATAAAACGCATATTACTCAATAACCCCTTTTATTCTTAAAATACTCCCGTCACAGCAAACCAGTAACCTCGGCGAATCCAATACATATGTACCTCACCACAACATCAATCCAATATCCAAGTTTCATCAAACTGTATTAAATAATAAGCAAAATATAACACTTCATTTATTCTACATAAGAACAAAATTAGTGCTAATTACTCAGGTTTGCTGCAACAAGGAACACAAAATACCTCCGTAGCAGCAAACCTGCATACTCAGCGAATTTCCAATGCATATAAATTTATCTTAATTCCACATAAAGCCACATACCAAGTTTCATCACTTCATTCATAAATAAACGATTTATGACATTTTAATTAATTATTCTCCATAAGAATAACATGGCGGCTGAGTATGCAGGTTTGCTGAAATAAGGAACACTAAAATTGGGTTTTTATATAAATATCAATATAACTCAACTAGGTAAAGCCACATACCAAGTTCTATTAATTTTATGTTGTTAATTAAAGGAGATAACACGTTACTTATTCTCCATAAGAATAACATGGGGCTGAGTATGCAGGTCTGCTGCTACGGGGACTATAGGCCAAAAAAGGGTTTTTGTGCAAATATCAATATACCACAATTAAATGAAGCAATATACCAAGTTTCGTCAGGATAAGTTGATAAATTAGCGAGATATACAATTTTTCTTATCATCCATAAGAATAGCATTGGACAACGTACTGTGTTTAGCACTTTCAATATCTCAGTAAAGAATTGACGTAGAGCAATGATTAAAACACCAAATTTTGCGTCTTTTTAAGCTGATTCCAATGGAAAAAAATCAAATTTTACTTTTCCAAAAATTATATGTAAAAAACTCAAAAAACCCATTTTTGGGGTACAAAAGCCCTTCAAAATACCCCGTCGGATAGGCCGATCTGTCTGGTTTTCGAACTTAAAGTCATAAATGCCGCTTTACACGTTTGTACCAAGTTTCGTCAAAATCGGACCTTTTTTACGAGAGTTATCGCACCCACGGACACATATATATATATATATATATACATAATAATTGTATATATATATACATAATAATTACATAATAACTGTATATACATAATTGTATATATATATATATATATATACATTTTCGAACGAATGGTGTTTTTGGGGTCTGGGGACCTCAAAACGAAAAGTTATCATGGTCCCGGGCCTAGGTCTTACCATGCCGACTACGGTAATAGCTTCTTCTCTATAGGGGAAATTCGCTAAAAATGGGGCTTGATGCAAATATTAATATAACTCAACCAGATGAAGCCAAATACCAAGTTTTATTCATTTATGTTCATAATTAATGGAGACATAGCATGTTACTTATTCTCCATAAGAATAACATTAGGGCTGAGTACGCAGGTTTGCTGCTACGGGAACCATCGACAAAAAATTTGTTTTGTGCAAACATCAATACACCACAACTAGATGAAGCCACAGATACCAAGTTTCGCCTATATAAATTCACAAACAAGCGAGATCTAAAATATTACTTAATCCCCATAAGAATATCATTGGACAACTTACTGTGTTTAACACGTTTAATATCTCGGTAAACAATTGACGTAAAGCAATAATTCAAGGTTTCTTTTTGGTTGAATACAATGGTGAAAACTGAAATTAGATTTAAAAAATATTATATGTAAAATATTGGGAAACATGGTTTAAGGTAAACCCCCCTCCCCCCCCCAAAAAAGGAAGAAAATAACCCTTTAGATATCTAAACACCTTTCATAGTAGGCCTAATTACCCGACTGAGCCACCCACCGCGGGCGACATGCAGGGGCTGATCATTGGCATTCAAGGTTCAACCCCTCTACTTAGTCCCCCAGTTGGGGTTTCATCCTAGAGAATAAAATATACGTGGTGTAGGCTTTTTAATTAGAAACGTAATTTCGTAGGACATATTTAAGGTTGTTGAATGTGATTGATATTTTTTGGGATTAGATTAACATTGAACATTAATTTATACAAATTGCTGGCTAGAATAGTACTTGTTGTTAGAACTGCAGTGTCTAATAAAGTATATATTATAACACTTCAAGTTATTGTTATTGAGATATCTAAACACCTTTCATAGTAGGCCTAATTACCCGACTGAGCCACCCACCGCGGGCGACATGCAGGGGCTGATCATTGGCATTCAAGGTTCAACCCCTCTACTTAGTCCCCCAGTTGGGGTTTCATCCTAGAGAATAAAATATACGTGGTGTAGGCTTTTTAATTAGAAACGTAATTTCGTAGGACATATTTAAGGTTGTTGAATGTGATTGATATTTTTTGGGATTAGATTAACATTGAACATTAATTTATACAAATTGCTGGCTAGAATAGTACTTGTTGTTAGAACTGCAGTGTCTAATAAAGTATATATTATAACACTTCAAGATATTGTTATACCGCTACACCACTCTACTCCCCCATCATAAGAGACGGTAAGAAGTTTCTCATATTCTCATGAAAGGGGGGGGAGAGGGGTAATAATCGATTAGACCGATCGAAATTGATCACCTTGTGCCATCTGATATGCATCTGATATCTCATTTGCTGGGTTGTGTGTGAGACCAGTAAAAGTGAAAGTACATCGTAGAGATTTGTAAGACGTTCTTAATTACGGATTTTGATTTCCATTTATGTTGAATAAGAAAGTAGTTTTTTACGTGCTAGTACCGTTATACAAAATTGTGCGTTTTTATGCTTGCGCCCCCATCTAAAATTCAAAAGACTCTGCCTTTGGCTACCGGGGCTTGACAAAATTTGAACCATCATAATCAAACTTCGTTAAATTAGTTTTGTACTAGATATTCTGTTTTAGCGATAAGGTTTTATTTATTCAGTCCCTCTAGGAACGCTATCCATAAATGTTTCTTTTCCCCTTTAAATCATAAATGTACCAGTTTTGATTAGATAAAATTCTTAAGTGTAAATTTATTAAACGATAATGTTGTACAGTATCGTTATACATATTGGAATGTCACTGCAGATAAATCTTGCAGGAAAGTATTTTTTATGTTTACAATAAGCCACCTACAGTAATACATTAATTTGTCATTTGCCTGTTTAAAAAATAAACAAGATTATATATGAGAAAGATTAAATAAACTATTTAATGAATTAACTGGTTTCGTAAACAAAATTATGCACGCATCGATGCAAAAAGAGTATACTAACTGTGTTTAACGTACCCTACGTTGCTAAGATAACAAGTTTATGAGTTTTATGATAACAGTAACATTGCTTAGCCAAGGAATAATCTGTGAATAGTTTTCGATAAATGTTGGTTAAGTTGGTTCCATGATTTCATAAAAGTGCATATGGTGAGGTGGTCGATACCGTAACATAAAGTACAGTAATATTTATACGATTATAAATCCCTAGTTAATCTTAAAATGCATAAGTCTCCTTCCATAGTTAACACACACCGATTCTCAGAGTTGTATCGGAATTTAACATATTTAAATGTCATAATTTCCAAGGAAGGTCAGGTGGCGGTGTCTTCTCCCAATATTTCTTCAGTTTCAGTATTTGCTCGCGAGTATGATCACGGGTATGATCACATCCAACCGGTTAGTAGTACGCAGTGAAGGGGCAGGGGAAGGTCGAAAGGGGAGGGTAATTTTCAAGAAGCCATATTGGAAGAGCAAGTAGTTCGGGTTTTCGCCACCGCGGCGCTAGCAACAGGAGCGCAGACAGTGCTGCGATCTGTCGAGGAAAACCCGTGGCTCGAAGCGCGAACAGCAACGCCGACGCGACCTGGTGGCCGAACCGGGAACCTAATGATTTGTTAGAAAATTACATCTGACAAGTTTGACTGATACTGTTATAATTTAGTACACGCCGGTCATTTACAGTAGCGATGTTTACTGTGACAGCTGATTGCCGAACGACCGACCAGATGCAATCATATTTACCGCCAAAGACCGTCATTACCACCAGCTGATTTTAACTCATACTGTTGTCTTGTATCAGTGATTTTACTATCAATGACGACACTGTGCAATCCGCGCTGTTTGTAAAATGTGAATAATTACATTTGTAATAAAATATGTAACCTTATATGTTCAATAAACGTCTTGACTATAGGTTTTTTATTTTTGCAGGGGAATTCATAACTGCAACAGAGAAATAATTACCACTTATATTTTCACAAAATTACCCTTTTTATGATTGTATATAATATAATATTTTCTGATAGAGCGTAAAAAAATTATATAAAATTAGATTACTAGAGAACCAATGTTAAGTTAAAATAGAGGGTTTATAGCTAATATTAGTATTCAACCGCATTTCAATAGTAGGCGTCTAATTACTAACTTAGTAGTATATTGTAATTAGTCTAATTTGTGATGTCAAAGTATACTTTACTTGAGGAATTACGGCAAATGTTAGTTTTCCTTTTTAATTTTTTTCCCGGTTACACATATAGGACAATCCTTTAACGAAGCTAGAAAATTAAAATTAACCATCATCTAACGCCAAAAGTTGTGTTCTAAATAATTTCCCAATTTATACAAGTTTTTCAGTTGAAATAACTAATTTCAACTTACCAATACCTATTACGCTAAATCAAAATATTAACTTTCTTGACTCAATACCTGCTTATTTTTTAGAGAAAACCAAATACCTTTGTTCACTTACATTAATAGTTATTTTTGTTATTGCATGTCAATGCATATCAAAATACTGAAATATATAATCCAGCAATTCAATTCAAAGTACATTCAGCGCTTTATCTAAACTTAGATAGGAACAAGTATTATCTAGTATTACAGTATTATAACCATTTCAGGATTTACGAAGTTTTAAATTTGTTAATAACACAATCCTAATCAAATAGCCTTAAGTATAAACTTTAATATAGGTAAAAACATAGTCTGTATAAAAACATTAGTTATTCTTTTTTGTATAACGAGAGATTCAACAAAAGTTAATTGGACGAAGGGTGACTTATTTTTAGCGAATTTCCCCTACGGGGAAGAAGCTATTACCGTAGTCGGCATGGTAAGACCTAGGCCCGGGACCATGATAACTTTTCGTTTTGAGGTCCCCAGATGTCAAAAACACCATTCGTTTAAATCCGTATATGTGTGTGTGTGTGTGTGTGTGTGTGTGTGTGTGTGTGTGTGTGTGTGTGTGTGTGTGTGTGTGTGTGTGTGTGTGTGTGTGTGTGTGTGTGTGTGTGTGTGTGTGTGTGTGTGTGTGTGTGTGTGTGTGTGTCCGTGGGTGCGAATACTCTCGTAAAAAATGTCCGATTTTGATGAAATTTTGTATAAACGTGTGAAGCAAAATTTATGACTTTTAAGTTCGAAAACCAGCCAGATTGCACTATCCCAAGGAGGGGTTACCTTATGGGGGTTTTGTACCCAAAAAATGGGTTTTATGAATTCTTTACATATATTTTTCAAATAGTCAAATTTTAGCTTGTACCATTGGATTAAGCTTAAAAAACACATAATTTGGTGTTTTGATCATTGCTCTACGTCAATTGGTTACCGAGGTATTGAAAGTGGTAAACACAGTACTTTGTCTAATGTTATTCTTAAGGAGAATAAGACAATAGTTATATATCCCTTAATTATGAACGTATACTGACGAAACATGTTATACGGCTTAATCTGGTTGTGGTCTATTGATATTTGCTAAAAACGATTTGTTGCCAAAGGTTCCTATAGCAGCAAACCTGCGTGCCCAGCCCCATGTTATTCTTATGGAGAGTAATTAAAATGCTTTTTCTCCCTTAATTATGAACATATATTAATACAACTCGGTATATAGCTTCACCTAGATGAGTTATATTGATATTAGCATAAAAACCCATTTGTTGTGTTCCTTGTTGCAGCAAACATGAGTACTCAGCCCCGATGTTATTCTTATGGAGAATAATTAAAACAGTATGTATAGCTTATTTGTGAATATATTTTTATGAAACTTGGTAAGTGGCTTTATGTAGTATTAAGACATTTATGTATGCATTGGAAATTCGCTGAGTACACAGGTTTGCTGCGACGGGGGCATTTTTATATTTACCATGTATAATCGAATGAAATAATAGTTTATACAAATTTATATTAACGTTTTTCTAAAACCTTTGGTCCACACACTGGTTCTCAAGTACAACACTATATAGTATGGAACTCGCTTCGCTCGCTGGGGGCTCCGCCCCCAGACCCCTGTGGGAGGCTTCACCCCCAGGTCGCTTTTTGGCCACAGTTTAATGTAAATTAGTCCACATTATATTTAAGACTTAAATTATACAAAAGGCTTTGATTATTTTTACGGGTTTAACCTATCAAATCTGGTCATATGCCTGTTGTTGAATACTACTTGGCATGGACACGTCTTTTGAACCTTATAAGGAATACAAACACCATTAACAACCTGAAATGCTACGACTTTGGGTAACTACAAGCCTTCTGCAACAAATAGAGCAATATTTATAAGGGATATTACCCTCGGCAGAACGCAACATTAACAATATACCCGAAAAACACGAATAAATCCACAAAACTCAAAGACTTTAATTTTTTGTGTGTGTTTAAGATATTTAATCTGGGCGTGTGAGTGTTGCTTGGTACTAATTGTAATGTAGGAATACTGCGTGATAAATATTAGGCCTCTAAGTTGCATATTATAGCGACAAACCATTAAAAACCAGGAATAAATCTTGGAAAATAGTTGAAATTTAAAAACTGTAGCGCTACCTAAGGGTGAACGGGGTGAGATACGGCAAAGATCATAGGACTAAAGTTGAAGTTCGTCTAAAATCCGTGGCTTTTTGATAGGACAATCCGTTCGGCCGCTAGAGCTCAAATAAAAAAACACGACATTTTGATTCTTTTAATCGCAATTATTTATTTTTTTGAAATAGTTAAAACTAAAAATAGTAGTATTTAGGGGAAAAGGTGCAACGCATATGCATGTCATATCTCACGATCCTAGCTCAAGTATAAATGGTGTCACGTGTATTATAATCAATAACAATTGTACTAGAACCGGCATTTCCTCTCTGCTTATACTTAAAAAGGGCCAAATCTAAAGATATTAAGAGTTTTTCATTTCCGACCTATTGGGGGGAGAACCTAAACCTAAATCAAACCTAAAATCGGTATAACTGTTATAAAATTCTAGGTTCTCGGTTATTTTAAAATTTAAAAATTTTAAAATTCTAGGTTATTTTAATTTAGGTTCTCCCCCAACACATAATGGGTTGGGGGGGGGGAGATTTTCAATTCCCCATACTTCAAGAATTGTTGAAGACTAGAACAAGAATGATACGGTGGGTGTTTGACTCCTGCTGTTCCCGCTGGGGTAGGTAAAATAAACAATAGAAAACAAATCTCAACAAAATCCGCGAAAAAATTCGCAAAAAAATATGCGGAAGAAAATCCACGAAAAATATTCGCGAGAAAAATCTGCGAAAAAAATCCGCAAAAAAAAATCCGCGAAAAAACATCGCAAAAAAATCCGCAAAAAAATTGGCGAAGAGATCGAGGGGGAGGGGAAAGAGGTCCTGCTGCTCCTGCTGGGGCAGAACTATCCAAACACCCCTACTGGATGTATATATATTAGACTCGCTTCACTCGCTGGGGGCTTCGCCCTCAGGTCCCTGCCGAAAATGCTAAATCTCACGTTCCTAGCTCAAGTACAAGTGGTGTCATATCAAGTGGCGCAGAACCGACAAATTTCTATTACTCATACTACGAAAACAGACAAACCAGCAGATATTTAAATTTGAACGGAATACCAAATGAAACAGTAGGGTTTGGGAGTAAATCAAACCTAAAACCAGTAAAACTGTTATAAAATTCTATCGCACTCGAAATACAAAATATCCACTAATTTACGATCTTTGAAAGTTTATATGATATATTTTGCGGTATTTAGGCTAACAACCTGAACAATGATATTTGCGGGTTGCCTACAAGCTATCTATAGGTAGTCCTAACTTATAAGAGGGTTAACCCTCTAAGCGTCCTAGAGTAAAAAAACATCCAAATTCATTAATTTCAACAAAAAAATAAATTTTAATTCTTTTTTGACGGTTTAAATAATTAAAAATGATGTATTGACTCTTGTTATACCTATGGAATGGTAAGAGGGAAATTTTTGCTGTATAAAAAGGCTCCAGGTATAATTTAAATTATTAAAATAATTAAATATATTTAACAGGTTTTTTAATATAGCTTTTAAAATTTTTTGTATTTTTATAGGCGAATACACGGTCATAACATACCATAACTATAATACATATGGTGTCTGTAGGACATTTACAACTAATTAAAACAAACTGGTACTGATTCTTACCCACTATGTAAGTCTAAGATACCGAAATATCAAAGAAACCACCAGAAAATCTCAAAAACTGGAGAATTTTCAAATTTGTTTAGGACGCAAACAATTTAATGTGGTCATACAACTTCTGCCACATACTTCCTTTAATGTAGAGATAATGTGCGCCAAATATTAGGATTGTGTTCTAATCAAAAAATATTTGAATTAATTATAATTAGCAATAAGACAGTGAGAGCCATAATACAATATCAATGATTTTATATTTGTTTAAAGTTGTACTAAAGTTTGTTTAGTGTATGGTATTCGTTTAATCACACATCTGATATACTGTATCATCAATATTTTTGTGCCTTCAAAATGGTGATTAATATTCCGTTTTAACTTTATAGACGGATTCTAAATAATAACTAGGCTTGATCCTCTTTAAAAAAATAATGCTCTTTTCGTAAAGTAGTGTTGTGTAACTTATTTATATTTATTAATTATTAACAGAAACTGCAAAAATACACAAGAAAACTCTGCAAAATGTTTCTTGATATATTGTATTATAAAATAATGACTGTGAGAATCATGATAGATTACTGTATACTATAAATATATGAAACGAAAAACATACTCTATAGCCACAGAAAATAAATATAATACGTATTTTATAACATGTGAATGACTATATCTGTTGACTATAACTTATAGTGAATTACCCACTAATGATTTCTAACTTATTCGCAGTGAAGCAAATTGCAGTGAGGACAAAATGAAAATAAAAGTAATATTCCTATTGACGAGTAAACGATACGAATCTCTCATATGACAAATGGAATAAATGTATACATTGATGTAATGCACACCGTTGTTCGTGCTTGTTATCAGATGCGTTAGAGGAGACGGGGCGCCGGCGCCGGCGCGGGAATACAAACTACTGCGGCCCAGGGATATACATACCAAAAACACTCACTGATATGCAATACTCTGCACTTGGGCCTGCCTTGATAATTGATTGTACAAACTATTTTAAAGCTTCTTCGTTTAAAATTCATTGTTGGTGGAATTATTTAAGAAATCATTCCATCACTTATTCGCTTGAGTTTTAGGCTTTTGTGTTTTGGCTTGGATTTACTTTTCTATGCTTTTACATACATTTTCTTAATTTATTTCTATATTTGCCGGGATTGAGCCACTAATTTTGTTCTAGGAATTCTTCTCACCTGAAGAGGGATCAGATTACCCCGAAAAGTTATTAGTAAACATTTTAACTTTGTTATTTGCTACCCGATTAACTGATTCCGGATATATTATTTTCCTCGACAAGTCAAAATATAAGTATAATTATTATTACAATCTGTATAGTTCTTATTTGAACATCAGATTTTTTTAATCACAGGCCGCTTTTCTGTGAATTGAATATGTTACTTTATTAGCTGCTGGTTGGTATGCGATTAAAATATGTAAAACTGTGTTTATAAGCCCGAACTCTTATAGACTGAAATGTATCTAAACAAAATACTTTATTTATAGTTAGAATTTCACAAAGAAATCAAAAATTTTATTGGTCTCAGTATAAATGGGGCATAAATAATAATGGATCATAAATAATGTGTATTTATGTTTGTGTGCAACAAAACACGCTGCCGTATATATCCTGATTTATTAATAGCTTTACGATTTCTTAATACACTTCTAATAACACTAAATTAATCGTGGACTATCGCTAACCGACCTGTTTACTTTCTAACTTACTAAAAAAAATCAATCGGTAGAAACTCTGAAAATATTTCAGGGGTCGTCTTTGAGCAAGATACACAAGCTAAAAGAATAAACGTAATGCTAAAAAAAATAGAAGCTATCAGTTTATTGTTTTACGATGCGTTCAACAATGAATCGACACTATTATGTTTTTGATTAACTTGATATAGAATAACTTTAAGTACCTCATAATAATTAAACTGTACTTAGATTTGAATCTTCATGGTGGAGTTATAATACGTATACACCTACAAACAAAGTTGCTCATAGTGGTACTCATGGTAGGGCGATGCGTCACTACGACCACCGAGTTGACAGAATCAGAGGTAACTTCCCATGTTGTGCGGACTGGTGTCTAGTGAAGCCGCAATGAGGGGCAGGAGGAAAGAGCGGGGCCCGATGTCTAGTGTGTCTCTAGCACAGCTTCCGTCATCCCGTAAGAAAGCTCTTAGAAAATATTAGAAATACTCTGTAACATGTTTAATTGGAGAAAATAAATCATTCTTATTCTTATTCTTCTGATAATTTCCTCTCCTTGTAAATGTTTTTCTTATGTTTACCAATTTACTGTTTATTCAACTGTACAGTTTTTCTATGCTATGAAATCTTATAATCGATAGTAATACAAAGTAAAATGGAAATTTAGTAGTGTGGAAATGAGACTTCTGGGCCAAGTGATTGATAGCTTCCGGTCACGTGACCGGATATGCTGCGTGAATATATACGTCATCTGAGGATGAGCCAGTGACGTAGGCGGTTTTGTGACGAAATGAGGGAAAGGTTAAAGTTCAAGGTCACGTGGAGGGTATTTTTAAAAAGTACTACCTCGCACACGTAAAATTCGAATTGTGATTCGATAGTTTTAATCGATAAAAAATATCGAATGAAAACAATCGAATGAAGCAATCGAATAATACGAGTGCGATGTAGTACTATTACATTTATTACTTTATTTTTTAACTTTTATTTTTATTCACAATAATTTATGTTTACAATAGTTCCCCGTTGTTGGTTGTCATTGATGTTGTTGATCCGGACGAGTCGCGGCCGTGTAGTGACAATCCGCAAGCCGGTGTCCTGGTATTAAATAAAATAATGGTGGTGAGGGAAGAATTCGAATAAAATATCCATTAGTTTAACCCGTCAAGGATAACATAATTGCTTCTGCATCAGAGGATGTTGTGGTAGACACTTCATGTACTTGTATTTGATCAGTTGTTTCATTAGTGTCAGCTTGGTCAATATTAAAAGATGAAGATGAGGAAGAAACACTATTTGTGTCTTGTATTTGTGAATCTATGTGTACCGCGCAAGAGCTGGGCGTATAATGATGTAGCGTTTGCGTGTAGGTTAGGTACTCGGCTCTTCCCCCACCACACCAGTCCCCCACCACACCACTTCCCCCTACCAAGTTTTTACATCGCGCAATAACCACGGAGCATGCGTTAGTTATGGTTTAACTCTTGCACTGTGAGGTTCGTAGCTCCGTAACTGAAAACTTCAATCATCTTGCTCAACACTGTGATGTGTACAATTATAACAGTCACTGTGATGTAAACTATTGCATGTATCCAGGTGTTGCTTCTTGTGTAGCAGACAACTGGCTAAGAGTGTTTCAGTCTTGGCAATTCTATGACGGAACCGCTCACTGTCTGCTAAAACCATAAACATTATATCTTCATCGTCGGAGAAGTAGAAGGTGGTGGCAATCGGACTACTGAAGGACACCTTCCTCATATTTCTGTAAAACTGTGAAATTTTTCAGACCCTCTTGGTAGATGCTCATCCGTCAAGAGCAGGAAGTATAATGATGTAGCGCTATCGTGTATGATAGGCACCTACCCCCACCACAACGTTATCGTGTCCTTCAAAAACGTTGTTATTCGCTACGGTTGCTATACCCTTAGACGAATCTAGAATCTGTTTGCACCTTCTTGTTCGTCTGACCAAGCTGCGTAATTTCAGTACCCACTCGACATAGTTTAAACCATAAATCAAAAAGTTATTTATGTCTGGCCTTGAAAATAGTTGTTTTTGTGCTATTTCTTCCCTACTCTTGGTTGGATCTGGATTCTGCATCATCTTGTTCGTCTTGACGAGCAGCGTAATTTGAAAACCCACTTGATATACTTTAGACCATAAATAAAGAAGTTATTTAGGTTTATCCTTCAAAATAGTGGGTTTTTCGATGTTGCTGCTATACCCTAAGTCAGATCTGAATTCTGATTGCACCTTCTTGTTCGACTCGTCAAGCCACGTAATTTGAGTACCCACATGACATACTTTAGAGAAACTTTGTACCCCCTTTTTTTGGTCTTGTTCAAGGTCACCCCCCTTTTGGGTCATGTTCAAGGTCAAAGTCACTCAAGGTCAAGGTCACTTGCATAACCGGTTAGAAAGCGGCTACACAATCTAGAGACTAACAAAAGCCTCCTGCCTATTTAAAGGCAAAGTCCCTAAGTTGAAATGCTTAGGATGGTCCTGAAAAGAACCGTTTGTGTTCTGAAGGATGGTTGGGTTAGGAATGGTTGGTCTAGGGATCGCTGGTCCGTTTAAACTTTATTTCTGAAAACCCACTTTACCCTCCCATCTTGCCTTGCAAAGTACAACTCCTGGGTGTCGGGTATCAGAGGGGGTGGTGGTGGAACAGTCTGCGGCAGACGCACCTCGACGTAGTGGTCGGTGTGTTGAAAGAGAAACACGTGGTCCCCGTTCCTAGCCACAAACTTGTACTCCGTCAACCGCTTCAGATTCCGGAACTCGGCCTTGGAGACTTTGAGCGGTGCCACCAAATCGTTGATCCCCATCCCTCTCGTCCGCTCCATCACCTCATTGACAGTTAGAGGTGTAGATGAAGGTCGAGCTGTGGACGTAGAAGACTGAGGCTGAGTTGAGGGTCGTTGACGGAAATACAACGGATGACCCCGGAAATCTCGTTTCAAAGCAGACTTCAAAGCTGAAAGTTTCTTAAATCAGCTCCTTCTTTCCGTCGACTTCTTCAGACTCCTTCAAACGTTGGAGTTTTTCGGGAGTCAGAGGAGAAGACATGGTGTTGTTGGATGGAAGGGAAAATGGATAGAATTGAGTTGGATAGAGCACGTGTGTACTGGGTACAAACCAAAGCTGGAATGAGGTGGCAGACAGAGTAAAACACCCCTTCAAGTTTGGGTCAAGTTCAAGGTCAAGGTCAAGGTCGCACCGTCGCAAGGTCAAGGTTTGTGGTTGACAAACGTTTTGGAAAAGCGGGAAAAATTCCTGATAAAATCCCGCAACGAAGCAGGCTTATCCCTTATCCCGCTTTCCCCTAAATACCCCTATTTCCCATTCTCCGTCTATATAACCCCAGATTTCGAGCGTCTCTTCGCAGTAGCCTGCCACCCTTTACGATGAACGTCCCTCTGGGTTTCAGTGCCTGCTGCAGCGTAGGTCTCTTAAGTGGGTGTGGGCCCAACGCGCAATTGAGAGACATGTGCATTTGCATGTGTAGTTAAATATATTTAAGGGGATCTTGGTCAGGGGATTATTGTACTTCGGTTCGTAGTACTCTGACACCTACACAGTGATGAACGTCGTTGCGGTTTCAGGGTGCGTGACTGTTGTAAACTGGCCATATATAGATGCTTTATAACACCTAACGCTTTATAATAATAACATTGTAGATGGAATGTGTTTCCTTAACACTTAATGCTTTGTAGTTTGCTTAACACTTAATGCTTTTATTTTCAATGTGACCTTGACCCAGATTAGGACTTAGAAAATATTCAAGAAATAGTCAATGTGCACAACAACGTTTTAGCACAAAATTTACGGAAGGGGAAATGTATTATATACTGCAACAGCATGGTGAAAATTATCATATCGCTATGGAAGCTGTAGGTGTAAACACTTGGCTTGTTCCTTCAGAGCTTGCTATTTCAGAAGCCTTTCTGGCCATCCTAACTTATGAGTTCCGAGGCATTAAATTAAAAGTAAAGATAGAGCTGAGACCGTTGCACTGAAATTATATGCATTGTGTTTTGGTGGAATGGGAATCACCCTCCGGCATTAATCTGTTCCATTTTATCAAAAGATCGTGCAAGGAGCTTTGTGTAAAACGGATAACAGTCTGCCTTATTTAAACGTAGTGGAACTTGCTTCCAAAGTAAAATAGCCAAGGTAAAACATTTGCTATTTTACAAAATATTTTAACGTGCCCTTGACCCAGTTAGCGGACTTGGAGCAATTCAGATTATGCGATACAGCGTTGCAACAAACTACTGTCGAAGTCCTTGCCCCCCATTGAATATGCATATAAAAGGAGGAGCAGCCCGCAGAGGGTTCGCAGTCACAGGCCGACAGCCTAGCTAGCTGTTAGCCTGCGCTGTCCGCAATAGTATCTCTAGTATAGAGTTGGTACCACTGTATATTAGAGATGCTACCTTAGCTTAAGGCATGTCTGTTTATTACCAACCATGTTAGGATAACGCATGTAGTTTACTGCTAGTAAATGTAGTTAGTTTAACTGATTGTGGTGTTTGGTGTTGGTGAAAAAAATTCGTTCTTTATTTACTGATGAAATATGTACTTCTCTTTCACGCTCTATAAGTGGGTAAAGACTTTAAATATGTCAGGGGGGTTTATAATATGTTTCTCAAATAAACACCTTTCCTAACCCCTTTCAAAAAGGTATGGCGCGAAAACCGACCTTAAGTCATTACGGCACGAAAACCGGATAACTTTACCTATCTTAGCCCTCACTCACGAGACACAGATTCAATCAGTTTGCTTATTTTTGTTTAAATTTAAGGGAATCTTGGTCAGGGGATTATTGTACTTCGGTTCGTAGTACTCTGACGCCTACACAGTGATGAACGTCCTTGCGGTGTCAGAGTGCGCGACTATTGTAAACTGACCATATTGCTTATTTTTTGGGGGAATAATTTTTCGTTGGAGAGGTTAGTGTTCCGTTATCAGGTTTATGCCTATAATTGCGAGCTTTAAACTAGTCCTCCTCCCCTAATACAGAGAGGGGAATAGAGCAGTTTGTGGCCCAAGTGAGAATCACTTACTGCTCTATTCCCCGTTTTGGTGGCACCTTCAGATGACTTTGACCCATTTCGGGACATAGAAAATTTTCGTTTGGTAAAACATTTACTCTTACAACAATATTCCTTCCCTAACACAACCCCCCAACTTAAACTGGGTATAAAAGGAGGGTTTCCACCAGTGATAAAATCATTCTGCTGCTTACACTTCCCGAGCGCAGTTCAGTTTTCGAGATGTCTGGTAGTAGGACACAGTCTTCACCGAGGAAGGTTGAGCATTCTCCACCTGCTCCATCTTCCGCTCCGCCAGCTCCTTCCATCATTCAGCAGGCGTTGATGCTGTCTTGCATCGTTCCTGAGGAGCTGGCACCACGTTCGATGCCAGCTCTGGAATTTATTTCCACACCACCACCACTTCGCCCCCACCACCAGGAAAACCCCGTTGCTCCCCCGTCTGCTTCTTCATCTTCTTCATCTTCTTCATCGTCTTCATCTTCTCCGGCTACTTCTCGTCCACCTTCTCTGGCTAGTTCAAGTTCTTCAAAATTATTTACATCGCCAAGGAAGGTTGAGCAAACACCACCTGCGCCATCTTTAGCTTCACCAGCTCCTTCCATTCTTCAGCAGGCGCTGGCAGGCATTCTCCCACTAAAGCCGCAGCCAATCGGAGAACAATATCCACCTTCTACACCAGGCTCTTCTACAGGCGTCCGTCTGTAATTTGCCATAACCCGCAATCTCCTTCTGAACATTTCAAACAATTAAAATGTCAATGCACATATATTTTCAAAAAAGGTCCAAAGAAAGGTGAACGCTGTCACAGGTCTTGTGTTTCAAATGAGGAAATATGCGGGTATCATTTAAAACTGAAATATAAGCCTAGCGTTTCTCGATCTTCACCAATGTCAACAGTGGAACCCAGAAAACTTCGAATAAATAGGCTTCCTAAAGACGAACGTTACTTTTTTGTTAAAATGAAGGGTTTTCTAAAAATGATTCTAAAATGCGCAGACCAACTTTTCTATTTAGGATTAACTAAGGGTATGTTCCACCCCGTTAATCCTACCAGACGAGACTATTTAATTTTAAACCAAAAGGGAGTCACTGTGTGGAAATCATTACCGTAAAATCAAAGTTCAAAAAACTATTTTCCAAATTTAAATATATGTTTTCCAAATTAAAAAAGTGTAGACAACCTATTTCGATTTTTTAGCATATGCTGCAGAAGGTAAATAGGTTGTCCACACTTTTTTTATAATCTTACAATGACCTTGACCTACATACCAGACATAGAAATATTTCACTCAGTTTAAATTCTTTTCAAAACAAAAAGAAGTGTTCACCAACTTTTTAGGTGGGGGTAAGCGGGTATTTAAACGAGGTGTCGTAGAATATATTCATTAGTCAGCTATGGAGTCTCCAACAGGTTCAACCAACTCATCAGCTATTGATATGGTAGCAATCAAGGAACGTAGAGCGGAACAAAATAGAGCACGTGCGCGAAGAACTGAAAATAGAGTAAAAGAAGGGGTCAAAAGATTGCAATCCGTCATACCTTTTGCTAATCATAGTGATTCAAGACTTTCAAAAATTCGACAGGCAATAAATTATAGTAATTTTCTCCAAGCACAGCTACAAGAACCATGTGTAAAAGCCGAACTGCCTGTTGAGCCGTTGTCCCCCTCAATTCTAAGAGAAGAATTAGGAAACTTTTTTGTTGAACCTTCGAAGCTTAAAGAAGAGATCCACTAAAATCCTTTAAAACAATGAAAGGGTTTAAAAATACAGAGCGGGGAATAGATCAGTTTGTGGTCAAAGTGAGAATCACTTACTGCTCTATTCCCCGTTTTGGCAACATGTTCAGATGGCCTTGACCTACATCGGGACTTAGAAACATCTTCGTTTGATACAAAATGTATTTCCTATAACAGTATCCCTTACATGTACCCCCACAACGTAAACTGGGTATTTAAGCGAGCGCATAGGAATATTCTTAGAAGTTAGCTATGGATTGCCAAGCAAGCACATCCAAAGACCCTAAAGAGTATGAAGATGAATTATCAGAGTTTCTGAAGTTTCACAATTGCTCGCGGAATCAAAGAGCCATCAACTCGTTAAAATTGCAGATATATAAATGGACAATACAAAAAGCCTACCGGAGATTAGCAGGCAAAGTTCCACGCGTCAAAACTAATACCACAACAAAATAAATGATATATCTGGCAATCGAGCACATCAAAAATCTGCAGTCAATGCTTGCAGGAGAACCATTTGAAGAACCGGTGACGGACTCTCCTGAAGACCCGGTGACGAACTCTCCTGAACCGATAGAATGTGTGTTTCTGGTAAAAGATGATTTGGCGGAACATCACTTTTTTGAGGAAGGACCGTCAGCCTACAAACAAATCTTCCTCATGGATGAAGACCAGGATGAATAACTGAATTAGCAAAATTAAAGACAAAGCGATAAATTACAAAGCGATAATTACAAAGCGGGGAATAGATCAGTTTGTTTTCCAAGTGATAATCACTTACTGCTCTATTCCCAGTTTTGGTAACATGTTCAAACGACCTTGACCCACTTTGGGACTTGGAAACATTTCGGTTTGATACATAATATATATTTAACAACAATATCCCTTCCCCAAAATTTACCCCCACCACTTTAATATCATATAAAAGGTGGGTTTCCATCAGCGGTCAAATTATTCTCACCATGGCACCGAGAGACAACATTTTCCCTCATCCTCGAGAAGTATCTGAAATGAGTAGAGAGAAACTAAGGGTTTAACGCCACTTTCGGCGTTTTTTCCCATGTTATTCTTATGGGGATCAGTTTTTGCACCGACGCCCGATCCTACCCTACACAAATTTTCTTGTTGGCCTATACTAATACCCAACCCTTGCCTATATTAAATATATTTTCCCAATCCCCATCCCTCCTCTATATTTTTTAAAATTAATTTTCAAATTCAGGCTAAAAAAATATCTTTAGTGTTTATGGTCCGATTTGTCTGCATTTTGGATATGTTACTGTCCTAGGCAAGTGTTTTAATAAATTCCACTTACATATCCAAAATTCACCATTACGGTAAAATTAAAAAATATTTTTGAAAAATACTATAGTGCCAATTGCCAACTTCTTTATTAACTGTCCGATTTGTTTGCAATTTGGATATGTTATTGTCCTAGGCAAGTGATTTAATAAATTTCACTTACATATCCCAAATTCACTATTACGGTCAAATTAAAAAATATTTTTTGAAAAATAGTGCCAATTGCCAACTTTTTTATTAACTGTCCGATTTGTCTGCAATTTGGATATGTTATTGTCCTAGGCAAGTGTTTTAATAAATTTCACTTACATTTCCCAAATTCACTATAACAGTCAAATTAAAAAATATTTTTGAAAAATACTGCCAATTGCCAACTTCTTTATTTACTGTCCGATTTATTTAAAATTTGGATATGTTATTGTCCTAGGCAAGTGTTTTAATAAATTCCACTTACATTTCCCAAATTCACTATTACGGTCAAATTAAAAAAATATTTTTGAAAAATACTGCCAATTGCCAACTTCTTTATTTACTGTCCGATTGGTTTAAAACTTGGATATGTTATTGTCGTAGGCAAGTGTTTTAATAAATTACACTTACATTTCCCAAATTCACTATTACAGTCAAATTAAAAATTATTTTTGAAAAATACTGCCAATTGCCAACTTCTTTATTTACTGTCCGATTTGTTTAAAATTTGGATATGTTATTGTTGTAGGCTAGTGTATATGCACCATCCACATTTTACAAATATTGCGGTTAAATTTTAAAAAAATTTGGAAAAATACTGCCAATTGGCAACTTCTTTATTTATGGTCTGATTTGTTTAAAATTTATATATGTCATTATTCTAGGCTAGTGTATATGTACACACCATCCACATTTGACAAATTAACTATAATGGTCTAATTAAAAAACATATTTTGAAAAATATACTAACAATTTCAAACTTCTTTATTTACTGTCTGTGCCTCTAACCTTGTTATTCCATTCTCTCTAGCTAGTTTAGACGAGAACGTTTCTTTTAGTCTCGCATCTGGACAGTTTACAAAGTTTATTATATGGTTTCCTATACTTTTAACTACTCCAGGGCTTGTAATCTGGCATATGAATTTATTATATATTTTTACCCTGCTATTTACATTAAACCATGTTAAACAGTCTTTACTAACATGGAAATTATCTACAATAACATTATATCCATTCTTGTACGCCCCTTGGTAGCAAAAGTTAAAGTTTTCTGTAAGATATTGGCACATTTCCTCTTTATTAAATATTCCAGTCAAATCTAGTGTTATATCGAAATCCATAAGATAGTACATTTCTTTTTCCAGATCTTGCAGTATCTTTGGAAGATCTTCCAACAAATCCTTAATTTTAACATTTGCAAGCTCTATTTTATAGGGAATTGCTATAGGATCATCGTACTTTTGTTTAATTTGGTCAATATCTTTCTTTATTATTTGTAACACACCCTCGCTTTGGACCCCAGAGGACCTCTTCAAGGAGAATGGTAGTTTGGCCACAACACCATGTCGAGCTAAAGAGAACTTTTTTAAATATTCCCCGTAAGTAGACGGGTAAGCTATTAAACGAGCCACATATTTCCTTCTTAACTTTAAATTTATTCCGAACGTCCCCATCACAATCCGTAACATTGGTTATCTTAACTAACATTATGTTATCACAAAACGTATCCGTTATAGATGTTAAGTTATTTAATTTTGGTTCGCCCTCGCAATAGTTTATATTACCTATGTCTGTAAGAAGGTTATTATTACGGAGATTTTCTAATAAAAACCATATACCGAATCTTTCGTTAGTAGGTTTAATACAATTTCCCAATAAATGGCTAACAGAGTACAGTAGAGAGAAACTAGCAAAGAGAAGCCGTAATCGGCGCTTTTTTCCCATGTTATTCTTATGGGGAGCCGTTTTTGCACCGACACCAGCTCCCGCCTTACACAAGTTTCCTTGTTAGCCTGTACTAATGTCCAACCCTTGCCTATATTAAATATATTTTCCCAATCCCCATCCCTCCTATATATTTTTTAAAATTAATTTTCAAATTCAGGCTAAAAAACTATCTTTAGTGTTTATGGTCCGATTTGTTTAAAACTTGGATATGTTATTGTCGTAGGCAAGTGTTTTAATAAATTACACTTACATTTCCCAAATTCACTATTACAATCAAATTAAAAATTATTTTTTGAAAAATACTATAGTGCCAATTGCCAACTTCTTTATTAAATGTCCGATTTGTCTGCAATTTGGATATGCTATTGTCCTAGGCAAGTGTTTTAATAAATTTCACTTACATATCCCAAATTCACTATTACGGTCAAATTAAAAAATATTTTTGAAAAATACTGCCAATTGCCAACTTCTTTATTTACTGTCCGATTTATTTAAAATTTGGATATGTTATTGTCCTAGGCAAGTGTTTTAATAAATTCCACTTACATATCCCAAATTCACTATTACGGTCAAATTAAAAAATATTTTTGAAAAATACTGCCAATTGCCAACTTCTTTATTTACTTGGATATGTTATTGTCGTAGGCAAGTGTTTTAATAAATTACACTTACATTTCCCAAATTCACTATTACAGTCAAATTAAAAAATATTTTTGAAAAATACTGCCAATTGCTAACTTCTTTATTTACTGTCCGATTTGTTTAAAACTTGGATATGTTATTGTCGTAGGCAAGTGTTTTAATAAATTACACTTACATTTCCCAAATTCACTATTACAGTCAAATTAAAAATTATTTTTGAAAAATACTGCCAATTGCCAACTTCTTTATTTACTGTCCGATTTGTTTAAAATTTGGATATGTTATTGTTGTAGGCTAGTGTATATGCACCATCCACATTTTACAAATTCAATATTGCGGTTAAATTTTAAAAAAATTTGGAAAAATACTGCCAATTGGCAACTTCTTTATTTATGGTCTGATTTGTTTAAATTTTATATATGTCATTATTCTAGGCTAGTGTATATGTACACACCATCCACATTTGACAAATTAACTATAATGGTCAAATTAAAAAAATATTTTGAAAAATATACTAACAATTTCAAACTTCTTTATTTACTGTCTGATTTGATTTATTTTCGGATATGTTATAGCTCTTATATAGGTAACAAGACCACACTACCACACGTTCCATTACCCCCTACAATACAGTATTTTGTCTTTTTTGTTTGTTTATTTTGCTGTAATCCCAAAACTGACTTTGCTGTTTATTGTCCGATTTGCCTACACTTTGGATATTGTCCTAAGCATTTATTGTCTGATTTATTTTTGGATATGTTATAGCCCCCAACTATTATATCTAAAATTACAATATTATTTCCACCTATAATACAGTTGATGTGTTGTTTGTTTTGCCGCAACCTAAAAACTAACATTGGTATTTGTGTTTTTACAAAACTATATTTTGCGGTGGGATTAAAAAAAAATAAATGCAAGCTTATTATATTTGCCACAAGCTTATTATATACATCCAGCTGTTATATTTGCCACATTTCCAATATTGTTGTGACCCTCTCAACTACCTCTCATTGTAATATAATAAGTAATATATATCAACAAAATATTTATGGTCAGAACTGCCTAAATTTTGGATATGTTTTAAGCCAATGCGATAACAAAAAATAAATCTTTAAAACCCAAAACAACTAAACACAAAACACTAATCTTTCTTTGTGCTTGTTTGGAGTAGTCTTTATTTTATCCAACTTAATTTTAATTTTGTAGTTAAAATCAAACTTCCCACATTCTAGCTCCCTTTCCAGCCAGTGGTTGGAGACATAAAGGTTACGAATATTTTCAAACTGTACAATATATCTTTTTCTACCCCTATGTTGGACTTGTTTAATAGCGCTTATTAATAATTCCGCACCATATTCCAAATCCTCCAGTCTACTACATTCTTTAAATTTAACATTGCCTTTAATATCTTGCATCTCTATGTCTTCTTGTCCAACATCATCCCACTCATTGTTACGGAAACTTAGGTTTTCTATTTTTGGAAAGGAATTGCCATAAAATGTTGCGGTTCCGTTAGTGTTAAAGATTGCAAGTGGCTCGTTGATAGGTAGATAAATAATGTCCAAATCACCACTGTATGGTAACACGCTATAACCTTGCCTATTCTTATTTATCTCTATAAATACAGTTTTACAGACACCTTTAACATAGTATACACCCCTCCGTCCATCCTTTTCTGCCAACACTCCCACAAACTTGTTGTTTACTACAAACGCATACACTATATAATGTCCATAATGCTCTAGATCCTCCCAACGTCGCAGGAAGTAATCTTTTAATTTATCCTCTCTTTCCCTTCTTTCTTGTTCTTTAGCCAACTGTGTTTTGTATTCCTCTGCAACAGTATTTTCCACATATTCCAATTTACGCTTATTACTGTCAATGTCTTCTAATTCCAATTTCCTCTTTTTGGAACAACTCTCTAAGAAAGGCTTGGAAAGTGGCTCTATTTCTTTAATAGTGTATGGGTACAGTTTATTGGTCCGGCTTCTTAAAACGTAGGAAGTAAGGTTAGGAATTTCCACTAAGCCTAATTCTTCTAAATTTATGTGTTTAGGTATAGTGGAGAAAGGTGTATTTGATTTTGTAAAACATGTGCCCCCAGATTTGATGTAACACTTATGCTTTACACTTATGGCATCAGGAAACTCCTCTATTACCTCTACATAGTTAGTTGGTAAACAGTTAAAGCTAAATGCAGATAGAGCATACTTTATTAACTTTTCCCTTTGTGTACTATCTTTTGGCAGTTTTAGTTGTACTCCAGTTATCTTCTTCGTATTACTATTACCCCAATATGCGTATTGTAATAAATCGTTAAACACTAAACAACAACTGTTTTGTAATTGATTGGCAACTTTCACCCACATCTTATGCAGAGGTACAGCATAGAATGGAGCATTTTGAAAGTACCGTTTGTTGTCTTCCATTAGACTTAAACAATCTCTTAAAGGTTCAAACCCTTTACCAAAACCTCTACAATAGTTATAGATTGTTGCCTCTAACCTTGTTATTCCATTCTCTCTAGCTAGTTTAGACGAGAACGTTTCTTTTAGTCTCGCATCTGGACAGTTTACAAAGTTTATTATATGGTTTCCTATACTTTTAACTACTCCAGGGCTTGTAATCTGGCATATAAATTTATTATATATTTTTACCCTGCTATTTACATTAAACCATGTTAAACAGTCTTTACTAACATTATCTACAATAACATTATATCCATTCTTGTACGCCCCTTGGTAGCAAAAGTTAAAGTTTTCTGTAAGATATTGGCACATTTCCTCTTTATTAAATATTCCAGCCAAATCTAGTGTTATATCGAAATCCATAAGATAGTACATTTCTTTTTCCAGATCTTGCAGTATCTTTGGAAGATCTTCCAACAAATCCTTAATTTTAACATTTGCAAGCTCTATTTTATAGGGAATTGCTATAGGATCATCATACTTTTGTTTAATTTGGTCAATATCTTTCTTTATTATTTGTAACACACCCTCGCTTTGGACCCCAGAGGACCTCTCCAAGGAGAATGGTAGTTTGGCCACAACACCATGTCGAGCTAAAGAGAACTTTTTAAATATTCCTCGTAAGTAGCTATTAAACGAGCCACATATTTCCTTCTTAACTTTAAATTTATTCCGAACGTCCCCATCACAATCCGTAACATTGGTTATCTTAACTAACATTATGTTATCACAAAACGCATCCGTTATAGATGTTAAGTTATTTAATTTTGGTTCGCCCTCGCAATAGTTTATATTACCTATGTCTGTAAGAAGGTTATTATTACGTAGATTTTCTAATAAAAACCATATACCGAATCTTTCGTTAGTGGGTTTAATACTGACCTTATACATTTGTCTAAATAGTAATGGATTGCTTACATGCTGCACTATGTGGTGTTTGTCTTACTATTTGGCAATACACTTCCAACACATTTCCTGTCTAATATCTGGCCGGTTGTATCCAGCACAATTTACATTTATGTTTTACTTTACAACAACACAATGGGTGAGACGTCTATTCTGCTGCTTATACAACAGATCTATGTACAGGTCTTGTAGAATGTGCGTATCTGTATTAAATACATATATTACTCTACTGCACAGGATAAGAATGTAGGGTTTAATAGTACAAAACCTAATACTATACAAGGACTAAGAATAGACAGTGAATTATAGAATTTCGACAATTTGGGTACTAATGCGTGATGCGTTAGTTAATATGTTAATTATATTGAGACTATAAACTTATTTAGTCGAATTTGGAATTATATTAATAGTGGGTATTCCATATTTGCACATGGGTCTAGGTGTCCACTTACATGTTACACTTACCGCTCGCCTATGTTTATATACAATATCCATATATTTACAACCTCTATATGCCTATAGTGTAATTATATCTGTCCTGTTTACATGTTTCCGCTACTTTTTTGTATAAAAGAAATGTACTCTGTTAGCCATTTATTGGGAAATTGTATTAAACCTACTAACGAAAGATTCGGTATATGGTTTTTATTAGAAAATCTCCGTAATAATAACCTTCTTACAGACATAGGTAATATAAACTATTGCGAGGGCGAACCAAAATTAAATAACTTAACATCTATAACGGATGCGTTTTGTGATAACATAATGTTAGTTAAGATAACCAATGTTACGGATTGTGATGGGGACGTTCGGAATAAATTTAAAGTTAAGAAGGAAATATGTGGCTCGTTTAATAGCTACTTACGAGGAATATTTAAAAAGTTCTCTTTAGCTCGACATGGTGTTGTGGCCAAACTACCATTCTCCTTGGAGAGGTCCTCTGGGGTCCAAAGCGAGGGTGTGTTACAAATAATAAAGAAAGATATTGACCAAATTAAACAAAAGTACGATGATCCTATAGCAATTCCCTATAAAATAGAGCTTGCAAATGTTAAAATTAAGGATTTGTTGGAAGATCTTCCAAAGATACTGCAAGATCTGGAAAAAGAAATGTATTATCTTATGGATTTCGATATAACACTAGATTTGACTGGAATATTTAATAAAGAGGAAATGTGCCAATATCTTACAGAAAACTTTAACTTTTGCTACCAAGGGGCGTACAAGAATGGATATAATGTTATTGTAGATAATTTCCATGTTAGTAAAGACTGTTTAACATGGTTTAATGTAAATAGCAGGGTAAAAATATATAATAAATTTATATGCCAGATTACAAGCCCTGGAGTAATTAAAAGTATAGGAAACCATATAATAAACTTTGTAAACTGTCCAGATGCGAGACTAAAAGAAACGTTCTCGTCTAAACTAGCTAGAGAGAATGGAATAACAAGGTTAGAGGCAACAATCTATAACTATTGTAGAGGTTTTGGTAAAGGGTTTGAACCTTTAAGAGATTGTTTAAGTCTAATAGAAGACAACAAAAGGTACTTCCAAAATGCTCCATTCTATGCTGTACCCCTGCATAAGATGTGGGTGAAAGTTGCCAATCAATTACAAAACAGTTGTTGTTTAGTGTTTAACGATTTATTACAATACGCATATTGGGGTAATAGTAATACGAAAAAGATAACTGGAGTACAACTAAAACTGCCAAAAGATAGGTCACAAAGGGAAAAGTTAATAAAGTATGCTCTATCTGCATTTAGCTTTAACTGTTTACCAACTAACTATGTGGAGGTAATAGAGGAGTTTCCTGATGCCATAAGTGTTACATCAAATCTGGGGGCACATGTTTTACAAAATCAAATACACCTTTCTCCACTATACCTAAACACATAAATTTAGAAGAATTAGGCTTAGTGGAAAGTCCTAACCTTACTCCCTACGTTTTAAGAAGCCGGACCAATAAACTGTACCCATACACTATTAAAGAAATAGAGCCACTTTCCAAGCCTTTCTTAGAGAGTTGTTCCAAAAAGAGGAAATTGGAATTAGAAGACATCGACAGTAATAAGCGTAAATTGAAATATGTGGAAAATACTGTTGCAGAGGAATACAAAACACAGTTGGCTAAAGAACAAGAAAGAAGGGAAAGAGAGGATAAATTAAAAGATTACTTCCTGCGACGTTGGGAGGATCTAGAGCATTATGGACATTATATAGTGTATGCGTTTGTAGTAAACAACAAGTTTGTGGGAGTGTTGGCAGAAAAGGATGGACGGAGGGGTGTATACTATGTTAAAGGTGTCTGTAAAACTGTGTTTATAGAGATAAATAAGAATAGGGAAGGTTATAGCGTGTTGCCATATAGGGGTGATTTGGACATTATTTACCTACCCACCAACGAGCCACTTGCAAGCTTTAACACTAACGGTACCGCAACGTTTTATGGTAATTCCTTTCCAAAAATAGAAAACCTAAGTTTCCATAACAATGTGTGGGATGTTGGACAAGAAGACATAGAGATGCAAGATATTAAAGGTAATATTAAATTTAAAGAATGTAGTAGACTGGAGGATTTGGAAGATGGTGCAGAATTATTAATAAGCGCTATTAAACAAGTCCAACATAGGGGTAGAAAAAGATATATTGTACAGTTTGAAAATATTCGTAACCTTTATGTCTCCAACCACTGGCTGGAAAGGGAGCTAGAATGTGGGAAGTTTGATTTTAACTACAAAATTAAAATTAAGTTGGATAAAATAAAGACTACTCAAAACAAGCACAAAGAAAGGTTAGTGTTTTGTGTGTAGTTGTTTTGGGTTTTAAAAATTTATTTTTGCTATCGCATTGGCTTAAAACATATCCAAAATTTAGGCAGTTCTGACCATAAATATTTTGTGGATATATATTACTTATTATATTATTACAATGAGAGGTAGTTGAGAGGGTCACAACAATATTGGAATTGTGGCAAATATAACAGCTGGATGTATATAATAAGCTTGCATTTATTTTTTTAATCCAACCGTAATATTGAATTTGGAAATGGGGTATTTACTTATGCAATGGCCAGTAACATATTGCAGTCATATCCAAAGTTTGGTTACGACAAAACAGCACTAAAAGGTAAATAATATACGGTAAATTTAGATATAAGGGGATATAACAAGTCGAAAAGTAAATAAAGGAGTTATTGGTAGTAATTTACAAGATATAGTTTTGTAAAAACACAAATACCAATGTTAGTTTTTAGGTTGCGGCAAAACAAACAACACATCAACTGTATTATAGGTGGAAATAATATTGTAATTTTAGATATAATAGTTGGGGGCTATAACATATCCAAAAATAAATCAGACAATAAATGCATTAGCTTAGGACAATATCCAAAGTGTAGGCAAATCGGACAATAAACAGCAAAGTCAGTTTTGGGATTACAGCAAAATAAACAAACAAAAAAAGACAAAATACTGTATTATAGGAGGTAGTGGAACGTGTGGTAGTGTGGTCTTGTTACCTATATAAGAGCTATAACATATCCGAAAATAAATCAGACAGTAAATAAAGAAGTTTGAAATTGTTAGTATATTTTTCAAAATATTTTTTTTAATTAGACCATTATAGTTAATTTGTCAAATGTGGATGGTGTGTACATATACACTAGCCTAGAATAATGACATATATAAATTTTAAACAAATCAGACCATAAATAAAGAAGTTGCCAATTGGCAGTATTTTTCCAAATTTTTTTTAAATTTAACCGCAATATTTGTAAAATGTGGATGGTGCATATACACTAGCCTACAACAATAACATATCCAAATTTTAAACAAATCGGACAGTAAATAAAGAAGTTGGCAATTGGCAGTATTTTTCAAAAATAATTTTTAATTTAACTGTAATAGTGAATTTGGGAAATGTAAGTGTAATTTATTAAAATACTTGCCTACGACAATAACATATCCAAGTTTTAAACAAATCGGACAGTAAATAAAGAAGTTGGCAATTGGCAGTATTTTTCAAAAATATTTTTTTAATTTGACCGTAATAGTGAATTTGGGAAATGTAAGTGGAATTTATTAAAACACTTGCCTAGGACAATAACATATCCAAATTTTAAATAAATCGGACAGTAAATAAAGAAGTTGGCAATTGGCAGTATTTTTCAAAAATATTTTTTAATTTGACTGTTATAGTGAATTTGGGAAATGTAAGTGAAATTTATTAAAACACTTGCCTAGGACAATAACATATCCAAATTGCAGACAAATCGGACAGTTAATAAAGAAGTTGGCAATTGGCACTATTTTTCAAAAAATATTTTTTAATTTGACCGTAATAGTGAATTTGGGATATGTAAGTGAAATTTATTAAAACACTTGCCTAGGACAATAACATATCCAAATTGCAAACAAATCGGACAGTTAATAAAGAAGTTGGCAATTGGCACTATAGTATTTTTCAAAAATATTTTTTAATTTTACCGTAATCGTGAATTTGGGATATGTAAGTGGAATTTATTAAAACACTTGCCTAGGACAGTAACATATCCAAAATGCAGACAAATCGGACCATAAACACTAAAGATAGTTTTTTAGCCTGAATTTGAAAATTAATTTTAAAAAATATAGAGGAGGGATGGGGATTGGGAAAATATATTTAATATAGGCAAGGGTTGGGTATTAGTATAGGCCAACAAGAAAATTTGTGTAGGGTAGGATCGGGCGTCGGTGCAAAAACTGATCCCCATAAGAATAACATGGGAAAAAAGCGCCGAAAGTGGCGTTAAACCCTTAGTTTCTCTCTACTGAAATGATTAAAAATTATGTGTTACAGGATGAAGACGAAGATGAAGATGCGGTGTTGGAAGATGTAGAAGATGATCTTGACTCCGTATAAATGGAAGCCTTGACTGTGATGAAACAACTGGAGAGCGACGAGGATATTTCCAGTATAGCAGGCGATGCGGAGAAATACTCAAATTCGGACGATACGGAGTTTTACCAACAGTTACTCTGTCTGGAACACATGGAGGTGACTCCGAGCGGTAGTAGGACTCTTTTTGAGGGTACCTACGTCGCTAGTTATCTCCCATTTCGCCCCCGTCGCTTGTTTCCGTCCGATACTTCAACTGATTCGTCAGATGAGTCGGATTAGTTCTTAGCCTTCTTCCAGTACTTGACAGGACTTTGACAAATTAATATGAAAATGTAATTAATTGTGTGTTTAAACAAGATCATCTCCACCACTTTTCCCCTTCTTTTTACGGACGAGTGCTATATAGCCGGGATTTTGCAGATCTTAGCATCAATTTTATTCTAGACACCATGGTATTCACACATTACATTTCGTCTATCCATGAAGCGAATGTGTTCCTTCGCAGAGTATATACTTTGCTTATGGAGTTTAAAACTGTACACGTTAGAGGTACAGCCTTTATAGGAAAAGAAGAAAGAAGAATAGAGATCCGAGCAATCCCTTTTGCAAAGGAGATCTATCGTCTATTGAGAGAAGAGTACGTTCTGTGTTTGTATTACACCACCGAATAAACCCTCGTTTGGACTTTCTAACTTCAAAAAACAGAGCGGGGAATAGATCAGTTTGTAGTCAAAGTGAGAACTACTTATTGCTCTATTCCCCGTTCTGTAATATACTAAGATTACAACCCATTCGCTAATCCTCAAGTTACAAAAATGACCACGATATATATGGCCATGGAGTATATCAAAAGTCTACAATCAAAACTCCAAGAACCACCATCCAAAGAACCGCTGACAGCTCCCTCACTCGACTAAGAACCACCATCCAAAGAACTGCTGGAATCATTTTCTCTGATAGAGGATAACTTGGCGGTTCAACACTTTTTTGCTGAAGAACTATCAGCATACAAACAACTCTTTGTTTTTGGTGAGGGTCAGGACAAATAAAAAAATATAAGTAAATTAAAGACTTTTGAAAATACAAAGCGGGGAATAGATTGGTTTGTGGTCCAAGTGAGAATCACTTACTGCTCTATTTCCCGTTTTGGTAATATCCTAAGATGACCTTGACCCACTTACAATACTTGAAAAAATATCCTTCCCTAACAAATATACTCCAACATGTATACCCCCACCACATTTCTTAATTGGGTATAAATAGAGGTGCATTTTTGGGATGTTGTTAGTTGCTGGTTAACCTTTGAGGAAGACACAGTAACAACATGTATCGGTGCGATATTTGTAAAGCTTGTTTTAGTGATGAATGGCTTTTAACCATTCATAAAGAATTGAAACATAACATCAATACAAATACAGAAGAAGAACAAAATGAAGAAGAATTAGATTCAATCGATCATCAATTAGCACAACATCAAGCTACAAACCTAAATAGAAGAACAAAATGAAGAAGAAGAACAAATGAAGTTTCAAGACCGAGTGTCATTCATTATGCGCCTGGTCATCAGTAAATGTGGAACTACACGCCCGAGCACTTCCGGGAAATGTAGTAACCCACCTTAAAATAGACAATGCAAAATTACAACTTGAAGAATTTTTAAATACCGCAAAATTATTGGTAAGCACAACTTTGAAAAATGAATTAAAAAGATTAAACTTTATCAAATTCGGATTGTTATTAGATGCTGTGTTTACTAACATTCAAAATGAAACATCTCTAAGAGGATTCCTGACCAAAGATCGTACTATCATGTTTTCATCAGACATTGACTCAGTCGTAACTGAATGTCTTGAAGAACTTTTGACAAAGATGCAAGAACATGAAGGTAGAGGTTCTGGATGGACTTTACATAGCATAACAGGTCTGGATGTTAGATTTCATAAACACGGTTATGGAATGAGAGGAAGTAGCTACATCCCTTTACCACAAAAAATTATAAATACCAAATACTGTATCAACGTGCAAAATGAAAATATTGTATGTTTTAAATATGTTATGTTGGCCAAATATGTAAAAAACCATCCAGAAAGACCAAGTCAAGCATATGAAGAAATCCAACATAAGTATAATTTCCAGGGAATGAGTTACCCTATTGCAATGAAAGATGTATCAAAATTCGAAAAAAAATCCTTCAGCTTCTGTCAACATTTTTGATTTAGATTCGTCAAATAATGCGTACCCCTTGCACATAACACCTATTGAGCGCAGAGATCATACTGATTTGCTATTGATTACTAAAGGGGATATATCCCACTATGTGTACATTAAAAATTTTGAAGCTCTTGTTTCAAAACAATTATCGAAACGTAACGGAGAGAACACCACTTGCAAAAGATGTTTTTGTCATGTAAGCAAACCTTAAGAAGGGGAGGTTAAGAATGGTTAGTAGAAAATCAAAGGTTATGTAGTGGAAACTATGAGGTAAGAATTAAATTGCCACCTCTTAGCAGAGCATACGTTAAATTTGATAGAGTAAACCAGCAATATCGTATTCCAGTTGTTGTGTATGCTGATTTTGAATCAACGTTACTTCCACTTGAAGTTTAAGAAGAGCGAGTTACAAGAAAAAGAAGCAAATATCAGCTGCATACACCAAACAGTTATTGTTTAATGATTAAATCCACACTTTCCGAACAACATCTTGAAGAATATGGACTTACATCTACACCAAAAGTTTATCGTAGTGAAGAAGCGGCAAGTCGCTTTGTTGATGATTTGTTTGACATCACTGGAAAGGTCGAAGAACTGTACCGTAACGTTTTACCGATGCCAGCTATGGAAGAAGATTAATTACAACAATATGCTTCGGCAACAACATGTTATTTATGCAATATCACATTCACACTTGATAATGTAAAAGTCCGTGACCATGACCATCTTACAGGAGCTTACAGAGGTGCAGCCTGTATCGCTTGCAACTTAAACTGCAAACTTTCATATTTTATTCCAGTTGATCTGCGCAATCTTAGTGGATATGACTGTCATTTCATAATCCCGGAGTTAGGAAGAGATGATGGAGCAATAGATGTTTTGGCTACAACCATGGAAAAATTTATAAGTTTTTTCTAAAATGGTTGGTAAAATAAAACTTATATTTGTTGATTCTTTCAGATTTATGCCTTTTAGCCTTATGAAATTAACTGAAAACTTAAGAAGGGAAGATTTAATTGAAACAAGCAAAACTGTACCTAATGGCAAAATGGATTTAGCTCTTAGAAAAGGAGTCTTCCCAAATGATTACATCGATGGACTGCATAGATTTGACAAAACATCACTTCCTACACCAGACAAATCTGATAACAAACTAAATGATACAAAAATTTCACCTGAAGATTATGAACATGCCTGTCGAGTATGGAACGAATTGAATATGCAAACCTTAGGAGGCTACTCAGGTATTTATGTCAAACTTGATGTCAATCTTCTTTGCGATGTGATTGAAGAATTTCGAAACACTTGTTTTGCCGCATATGGATTGGACCCTTTATATTCTTACACTTCTCCAGGATTAGCTTGGCAAGCCATGTTAAAAGAAACAAAATGCAAACTCCAACTTTTAACAGATATCAAAATTGCCACCAATAACCCATCCCATTCCAACAAAAGCTTATATCGCACAAGCGCAAATACGAACACAAAAGCTTAAATACGCAAAATTTAACCGTATTGACACGGTTTTAATGGTTGAAGCTGGTGTAAGAGGCGGATTGACCCAAAGTGTTATCAGACATGTAAAAGCCAACAACAAATACCTTCCAAATTACGATGAAACCAAACCATCAACCTATTTAGGATATTTCGATGCAAATAACTTGTATGGATGGGTTATGTCAAACCCACTTCCTTTTGATAACTTTAAATGGATTAATCCCGGCTCTATTGGCGACATTTTACAAATTCCGAAACATGGTGACACTGGATATATCTTGAATTGCAATTTTGAATACCCAGAACATTTACATGATCTTCATTATGACCTTCCACTTCTTGCCAAAACAGAAATTCCACCAACTGGAAAACACCCTAAATTAATGATGACATTAAATAATAAACAACGCTACGTGGCTCACTTTTGGGTTGTTCAACAAGCTATCGAATTAGGACTACGTCTAACAAAAGTTAACAGAGTTTTGGAATTTTCTCAATCATGCTGGTTGAAACCCTACATTGATTCGAATACCGTCAGTAGAGCAGCCACTACATAAGAATTTCAAAAAGATTTTTTAAAATTAATGAATAATGCGATATTTGGAAAAAATTGGAAAACAATGAAGACACAAAACTGTTAAACTTGTTACCGACGCAAAAAAAACTACAGAAACTCGTACAGCAGTAAAACTTTGGAACATCTATAATTATTAATGAAAAACTTGTAGGAGTGTCCATGAAGAAGACGAGTGTGTAGATGGATCGTCCTTTGTATATAGGCATGTCAATCCTGGACATCTCAAAACACACATGTACGATTTCCACTACAACAAAATGGTGGCGTTCTACGGAAGAGAGAATATACGTATTACATATATGGACACTGACGCTTTCATATATCGCATACTAACATTGGACACGTATAAAGATTTATGTACATTTATTTACAAGAACAAATTTGATTTCTCCGACTACCCAAAAGATCTAACCAACTATGATAACGACAGAAACAAAAAAGAACTAGGCAAATTTAAGGATGAGGCTAATGGTGTTCTACTTGAAGAGATTGTTGCACTTATGTCTAAACTGTATTCTTTGAACCTCTATAATGAAAAAGAAGAAGAAAAGAAGAATAGCTATATTAAGAAAGCTAAAGGTGTAAAGAGTTTTATTTAAATAAGAATGTACATTTTGAACACTACAAACAATGTTTATTTGAAAATCAAGTTATGACAGCAAAATTCAACACGATCAGAAGTTTTAACCATCAGCTGTACAGCGTGACGGAAGTAAAAAAAGCACTATCTTCAAATGACGATAAACGACACATCCTTCCAGACAACATTCACACTCTAGCATTTGGACTCTATTCCCTCAACCCTATTGACGAGTAACCCTTTCATCGACCTACATCCTTTTCCTTTCCGTAAAACAGGGGAACACAGCAGTGTTAAGCTGTGTTTCCCTTTTTTTACAAAAGTTTTGAATAACCTTGAACTATATATATAAATAAATAAATATATATATAAATCTCACTATCTATTCAGCTGCCGTACGAATTTAGGTTAAGTAGCTGCCACCTCAATGGTTGGAGTATGTTTAAGTTTTAACGTGTATTCTTGCTCAAAATTACATTATTAATATAACTATTAACTTATTTTCATAACTCTTCTACTATAACTATGTGAATTAAAACTCATGTAATTTAACTGCCCTAAGTTTACATTTGATTTGGCGCTCCATGTATGTCTAGCAGGCAAATGACTGCCAGCAATTATACTTCATAAATATTTCGCGTTATTTGGCTGCCTCCATTGTTGCCAATTCGTCTTCACGATCTTCCTTGATAAGTTACGAGGATAGTGGTTAAAATTAGATCCCCTCTCCCTGCTTTAACTTTTGTATTATTTCACGTCTTAAATCTCCGATCTGTTAGCTTTATCCAAAGCTCTGGAATGGCAGCACAAGAACGTCTGTCATTATCGAAGTACTGTAGTTAGGTGATGGCACACCAAGGTTAAAACAAAATCAATTCTACATATAATTCCCATTTTAGGGAAACGTAATAACATATATTTTCTTCAAACAGTGATTACCAGTCAGGCATATAGATTTTTTTACCTACATTAACATAGAAATTTCATTGATTCCATATAATTTGTTACCTTAGTTTTGATATTATTGAAGTAGGTCTTACATTTTGACGCAATGTATCCCCTCTATCTCGTAAATTTATTTTACTTCTTATCCTTCCACCCCTCGTTCGTCACGATGTGCAGTGTACAGCTGCGTTTTCACTGAGTAACATGTTTTAAACATGTTACATATGTAAAAAGTTATTTGTTACCGACTTTGTGCGGGTAATCAAAAACCTGCTATATAACACGAATTACGGTTTTATAACCCAATGTTTCGGAAAACATGTTGCACGAATTTGTAACATTTTTGCATAACATGTTGCATATAACTTGTTTATTAAACATGTTACTCAGTGTATTCGCAGCTTAGGCCCATTCTACACGAGCGTGAAACCCACCACGGGATTCCCGCGTCGGGGCCGCGTCGGGGCCGCGCGCTCGACATGAACCATTGAGTTGCGACAGCGGCGCAAACAGTGACGGCGATCCGCCGCGGCACCTCCCAACCACAAGTCGGCGTCACTTCAGCATTGACAGTTGAGATGTGTAAGTGTAACGTAAGGATTGATTGAGGCATAGAGTGGCGTGCTTTGGACGTGTGCGTATGTTATACATAGGATACACAGGGACAGTCCCGATTTTTTTAGACTTGTCCCGTCGTCCCGACCAACCCTCTCGGGACGCCCATTTGCCCTGCTTTCACTTTATCTGTACCTAATTTGCTGTTTTATGATTAGTTTTTCATCTGAAATAATCTGTCTTATTTGTTAACTTAAGGAATAAAATAGTATTAAATTGGAATACGTTTGGCCATGATTCCTTTGATTTATCTAAAAAAAAATGAAAAAAATACTTAAGTTCCCCAAGACCCCGTATTTTGCTTATAATTTTCAATGATCTTTCCATGGGTGAACCCCCGGGCTATCTCCCCATTTGAGGGGGTTTCATAATCTCCAAATACACCTTAGGTATACAGTACAACTAACGAATCTGACTCCCCACAAAAGCTATAAGCAAGAATCAAAACTGAATTTTTAAACAAAGAATTCAGTACTCTCGAGACGAAAAGGTAACACTGATATGAGTGCGACTGTAAAATAATTGGGGGGGAGCGAAGGGGGGGTTACAATGACCTTGAAACATCAAGACCATGAGCTTTGTTGTGGCTGGAAGTGTGGCAGGGACATCCCATCGGTCATTTGCCAACAATGTGATAAAGTAAAATGTTTTAACGTTCAACATTTATTTCATATTGATCACAAATTGTAATCATATTTAATTACGTATCTACTGTTATGCATATGTAACTCACCCGTTTTACAGTTTTTCCATGATTAAAACAAGAGTTCAGATGTATTCATCCATCTGCTGGTATAGTTAATTTATCACAAGCAGGTAATCATAGAAATGTAAAGTAATTTAATTTTGTATTAGGATGTGATTTTTCCTTTATCTAACTTTTTAAATTTAAATCACCCGGAGTTTTACAAATCTTTAATGTTCATCGATACTGGATCCAGCTGCCATTGGCCATTAGACTATTAATTAATGATTCAGGCTAAAGAATCAGTCGGTCTTAGTCAGTAACAAGGCTACACGGCATCTCACACATTCTACACTCATAATTTAAGTAGTAGTAGTAGTATTCATTCATTTTCGCCTTAAAATGCGTCAAGGTTGCGTCTTAAAGAGATATAACATAAAGATACTCGCTGTTACTAGCACAGCAAAAATGACGGGCTTAAAACACGAATCAAATAGTTTTCATTAGTAATCAAATAAATGTAATGGCTTCAAAATTGTTCTTTACAAATCTATAGCTAAATATCAGTTAGTTATTTAAAACGCTAATATTTAAAAGCATGTAATCAAATGGGAAATCACCGTACGAAATTGTAAGATGCTATTGTAACAAAGCATATTTCATATTAAAATATTCATTAGAATGTGTCAAAATTCTTTTTACGAAAGACTTATAACGCCTGCCCAAAATAAGAATTCAATGGTTTAGTTTAACCTTTGTTGTTAGTTTAGTTTTGGATATTGAATCAGATGCAGATTTATGCAACTTCAAGCCAAATTCTGTTCCTTAAAAACTGGAGCAAAATTGTATCAAATGTTCAATATGCAATGCTCAAATATGCAATACAAATTTACCTAACTGCTTTCCCTGTTTTTATAACCAAAATATAAACACAGTATACATATTTACCAGCACTTAATTACATTTCGTCTGCTGACATACAAACTATCTAAAGACAGACCAACAAAAACACATAATTAGCTAAACTGAATAAAAATTAAAATGTATGTATTCAATGCTATTCTAACATTCTAATGCTAATATCTAAGGTCCATAGTCCTTAGTTTTCTCATCCCTTTTATCACAATTTCTTACCAGAGTTTCATCTACCTTCACCCAATTTCATCCAATATAGGAAAGAAGGTATATTATATAGCAGAGAACGATTCTGTGAAATCAAACTGAATTTTGGACTTACAAATTTATTTTTGAACTATACAAATTGCCTTAACTTTTACCATCGCATTTTATCATCTGCATAACAAATAACCCCCAACCCCTCACCATTTACGTTTTGTTGAATCGTGTATTTGTGTCTTAATCATGGTTTTCTATACTCATATTCAAATCGCACTTTAGAAAGAAAAATGGCTACCATCATCATAGTTTACAAAAAGCTTTTGATTGCTTATATTTACGCAAAACAATAGAAACTGCTTAAACTGCAACAGCAACAAAGACTACAATTCCAGATGTGAACTGCTATAACACCCCTTCGTTCTATAATGGACTCCGAAACCGCTCGACAGATTGTAATGAAACTTTCAGGCATTATTAAGCATTATTCAAGGATGGTTTGTGTGAAGTTTGGTGCAAATCTGTCCAAAGGGCGCCGACCCAGAGGGCATACAAGAGTGCAGTGTCAGGTTTTAGAAATTTAGTGTTTACAAAATTAACAGCTGTAATTAGTAAACAACTTAATTTGGGCGCAGCAACGCGCGCCGGGAAACTGCTAGTTATTATATAGGATTAAGATATTTATAACAATAATTGAATAAGAAACCCAAACACATATTTACCAGATTTTACGAATTGTTAACGAATATTACCTAATTACCAGACAGGTTTATTTATTATTCAGACAGCTTATTTACATAATTATCTAATTTCAGTAGCGAAATTATAGTTCAGACATCTTATATCTGTACATTATTATATCAAATATTTTATCTTTGGTAAGAGTGAATTATTGCAATGTTCTCCTCCCATCATTTAAATATTAAATATCCTCGGGAATTATTTTATTGGTACAGGTCAAATTTTTTGCATTGGCCTATTTTGAACCAATTAACAGTTAGGCATGGACCTGAACCCTCTGCCAGCCCCTTACCCCTGTCTTTTGTTCCATCATTGTGAACTGCTGCGGTCACTCCACGACGAATCGCTGCTTGACCCCCGCCTCCCCCCTCAACCACAACTACCATTCAAAATCAAACACTCTTTTCCCTTCTCCCCCCTTGCTGCCGGCTTCGACGAATTTCATGTTGGCATGAGATTGAAACCTAAATAGTGTAAATTACTATATGTAGAAATAAGCTCCACAAAACTAATTCTTTCGTCGAGCAAATTATTGTTTGCAGCTTTTAAATTTAAATTACATGTAAAACACCTTTTTTACGTTGACCGTAGTACACAATGCGATGTTTTTAAAGCTATACTTCTCTCGATAAGCCCAACAATAACAAAACATTAACTTGGACAAGATAATCGGTAAAATCGGACAAAACTCTGGATTTTGGTGAAGCTCAAACGCTACCGGACACTGAGTAGGGTGCTAACGGAGCAGAAAACAGCCGGTCCTAATCCCTTGCGTTTGTCCGTGTGTTGGTGTGAGTGACCCACAAAAAACATGGTAAACAACAAACATGGTACCATGGTTTCAAGGTATCAAGGTAACTAAATGGGGATAAACTTTTGTCTGATTCTTATGAGATTCAAAGTAGGCTCAGAATAAACTTTAAAACCCAAACATTGAGTCAAAATATCGCTTTCAAGTTATTATTAACTGACTCATATTATTATAAAAGCTTGCCGTAAATAGTCAAAGGTTTGAATCGCAGTGCCTTCGCTTACTCAGGGGTGCCTACAGCGGGGAATGTTCGTTCTACCAAATATTTTTTGGGGAGGGGTTTTACGCTTTTAGTGGGGGAATTCTTAAAATAACAGAGGCTACGTACACGTCCGACGTGAGCCGCTACTGTTCATGTCCGTTCCAAATTATGCACCGTACGTTACTTTTCCTGTGATTTTTAAAACAGATTGAGAGCCAGAAAACCTCCTAAAATAACCTAACGTAACCTAACCTAACCTAACGTGACGTAACGAAACGTAACCTAACCTGAGCGGTAGCGATGTGAATTTGCCTTTACATTGGACGTGTACGTAGTCACTTCGTTCTAAATTTAACATTGGTTCTTGAAGAGTACATGAAATACAGTTGCTTTAAATACATGATATATAGTTGTATAGTTTAACTGTATAATATATCTGTGAAGGTGTAGAATATCAAAAACTGTTATCAATAATTTGTCCGAAATTAATTATATAAAAAACTTTGACAATAGCATAATAATTAAACAGCTGATAAATTTCAACGAAAAAGTCGTGTTTTCCCCTAAGTTTGATCAAAGACAAACATTTTACATTTTACGTTTTGTTGAGATATTTAGAGTTGAAAACTAAAAGTTATGTCCGTTTTGAAACGGGATAAGGTAGAAACCTCAGTTTCCGATAGAAAATAGGTTTTTGTACAGAACAAACATGTATAATTATTATACTTATATTGATTTAGGCAATAAAATTAAGTATAGATGATTTTAATTGAGAAATAGTTTTTATACTATGACAAGTTTCAAATCAATAACTTTTAGGGTTCAAAGTGGAATAGTAAATTCAGTGGATGTATAGTATAATTACCGAACGAAAGTGACTGACGGAGCGGCCGCGCGGCGACCAAACATTCTATTTCATAGCCTAGTGGAAACGTAAAACACATGGTTAGAAATTTCCAATAAACGTTATTTAAATATTCATTTAAACACGTTTTATAGCACATTTTAAAAATATATTGTGCCTTATTCCTTATATTGATAGTTATGTTTAAAAAACACAAATTACAATTGAAAATGTCTTAATTCGTGTAAAAAAAGATATCAATATAAACTAATCAGAATAATATACAAAATATTTTGAAAAACGTGCTATAACTTGTTTAACTGACTACTTAAATTCCGTTTATTACAAATTTCTAACCATGTGTTTTACTTTTCCATGAGGTTATAAAATAGAATGTTCGGTCGCCGCGCGTTTAACAGTTTAAACAGCATCGTATCTAAAACTATAATAGATGAAACTACATTACTGATAAAAATTAAGCAAGTTTTGTCGGAAACTACAACGATTTGCAGCAAATACGTTAAACTTATAGCGTAGACTAACATATTTCAACAGGCCATAGTCAAGGAAAATAATCAAACTGATCTAATTGGTTTAGGTCCCATTATGTGAGCAATAAGAACATGCAAATTTATGATTTATTCCGAAAGCGTCGAGTGGTCTAACGGACTTCTCGGTGTGATGCCACACTGAAGCGGACGGGAACTATGCACTATGCAGGCTTGGAAATATCGTTGGCCCCGAGTGAGTACAGTAAATTATGATGGAAGATAACAATCTTTGAACATCTGTAGGTGAGTCAGGCCAGATGTGTTTTGGCTGCCACTTGCGCGGCAAAAATTTATAATCGGAATGCACATTCAACTGAACAATGTTGCCACTTTTAGGTCGCCGAGTTCACGGCAATTATTTATAGGAACATATTCGTGGTGTATTCTTTGAACGCAGCACCGTTCCATGTGGTAGAATGGCGAACTACATTTTATCATACACCTATCAAAAATACGTTATTTAGCTGCCACTTCAAATGTTCAGAATTTATTCCTGCCGGGTTCCTTAGTTGATATAACACGTGATGTGCAAATGGCGGCCGGATACGGCAGCCAAGTGCACCGGCCGCCAAATTCAATGCGGTTTCCACCATGAAAGGCAGCCAAATGGCGTAAAAGATTCATATATATATAGTTAATCAGATAATACGAAGTATTATCAGTATCAGTATCAAGTATCAGTATAATCAGATTTATACGAAGGTATAAGTAGGGGGCAATAGCCGATACAAAACCAGCAAAGGCCCAGGTGAGGATGCGAGGATGCAAGGTCACCCCCCCCCCAATGACCTTGACCTTGACCTTGACCCCCCCCGGGACGTCACCCCCCCCCCGGTGACGTCATCCCCCCCGTGACGTAATCCCCCCGTGACGTCATCCCCCCCCGGTCGTGAGGAAAAACCTTTCGAAAATTAATAACTAGCCTATTTACCCACCGATTCCAACGGGACTTTTTCCAGAGTTTAGGCCCCAGAGGAAGCGAATGACGTAAGAACCCCATAAATCCGCCATTAAACAAGGCCGCTATTAATTTATAACCGCGTTTTCCTTATGGGATCTCAGCTGTTTACCTACCGATTTTGACGAAACCTCACCACATGTCGGGCGGCGGCCTAAGTAAACCATCCCTTAAAGAAAATTGAAAATCAACCGTTAAACGGGCCCGCTATTAATTTTTAAACGCGTTTTCCTTATGGGATCTCAGCTGTTTACCGACCGATTTTGATGAAACTTCACCACATGTCGGGCGGCGGCTTAAGTAAACCATCCCTTAAAGAAAATTGAGAATCCACCGTTAAACGGGCTCGCTATTAAGTCCCCCCCCCGTGAGCGGCTCCGCAGAGTCACGTGTTGAGGCGCGTGCTAGGGCCTACGTGACCGCCCGGGGCTGTTTACTCATCAGCGGCCTTCCAGACCTCTCACTCCTCCGGCAAGTGCGTAGCATGAGGCCTCCTCCCGACTGGAGTGCTATTTATGAGTGCGTCCTCAAGGGTTTCGTCAGTTTGTCTTTGGAGCTCTTACTGTGCGGACGAAGTATTGCTGTCTCTGCGATACACCTACACAACCTGCTGTTCATTACCTTTGGATTCCCGTAAAAGTTAACGTAAGTAACAACATATTTATTAATTAGCGTTTCTATTTTAATTATTCGTTATTTTTAATTTTCGTTACTATCGCGGTGATTACTTATGCGACTGTTACGACTTTCTCTTTGAATATCTTAAAATGTAAGTAACATGTAATTTACTTTTTAATCAGCAAGTTTACCAATGCTCTAAAATCTTATTAGCTAACATTAATAATTAATCTTTTACATATCCCAGTACACTGAGCCTTGTCGTTGTTTCTTTTTCCGATGGACATGAGTGGAATTGTAATGACCATGAAACAGTTGTGTTTTATAACGATTAAAATAAATGAATCAAACTTAAAAAGCAAAATAGATTCACTACCACTCTTTTTTTTAAAAATGTTTAAGCGAAATGAAATTAGGTTTTGCTTTTCAATCAGATGGCTGTTCCTCGTATGTGTGAGGTCTGCGGTCGCGTCTTCGCGAACGCTGGAAACCTGGCTCGTCACGCTGCATCCGCCCACAACGACCACCATTACGACTGCCATGTCTGCGGTAGACACTTCGGGCGAAGTGACAACCTGCAACGCCACCTCAACACAGTTCATCCTCCTACTCCTCACGACCAAGCACCAGGTACAGTTTTAGGTTAAATAAGAAACCGCCAGTAGATTTATTAAGTATGCTTTCTTCTCCAGTATCCTCACCCATGACGTCACGGCGCGCCCGTGGACTTTGATAACTAATGACTTGTTTTTATGAGAGAGTAAACGGTCTTGATTGGGTAAACTGACAATTAAGACAAGAAAACAGACTTGAGAGGTAAACAAGAGGTTGCCAGCCCTCTGTATAGTTCCTCACCCTTGTATTTAACAGGCTTGGGTAACTGGCGATCGTGATGAGGAAACAGACTCTAGGGGAAAACAAGAGGTTGATAACTAATGACTTGTTTTTATGAGAGAGAGTAAACGGCCCTGACTGGGTAAATCGGCAATTAAGACGAGAAAACAGACTCGAGAGGTAAGCAAGAGGTTGCCAGCCCTCTGTATAGTTCCTCACCGCCACCTCCTCACCCTTGTATTTAACAGGCTTGGGTAACTGGAGATCGAGATGAGGAAACAGACTCTAGGGGAAAAAACAAGAGGTTGTCAGCCTTCTGTATAGTTACTCATCCTCGTGTTTATAGGGTAACTAATAGGACTTGTTTTCCTGTTCACAGGCTGTCCGTGTCCGTTGTGCTCCGTTGCCCTGGTGAGTCCTGAGGATCTGCGCCATCACATGGAAGCGGTCCACGGTGCGAGCCCGTCAGCTTCGACCTCCTCCTCTTCCTCCGCTGCAACGCCACCCGTCAGAGACCCACGGCCCGAGTGCGACGCGTGCGGGCAGCGATTCGCCCGCGAGGATCTGCTCCGGCGTCACGTGCAGCTGGTGCACGCCAACAAGGTCCGCTGTCCCGATTTCGGCGCCCTTTTCCGCAGGGCCGCTTATCTCCAGCGGCACGTGGCGAGCGCCCACCGCGGCATGAGGTTCGCGTGCGCCTACTGCGACCGAGGCTTCACCTGGCGCTACAACCGGGACCAGCACGAGGCCCACAACTGCCCCGTCGTGAGGAACCTCGTTGTGGACGAGATGCCGTGCCTACCCGTCCTGTCACCCGAGCCCCGCCCGGGACCCAGCCGCGAGCCCCAGCCCGGACCCAGCCACGAGCCCCAGCCCGGACCCAGCCGCGAGCCCCAGCCCGGACCCAGCCGCGAGCCCCAGTCCGGACCAAGCACGGCACCCGACGGGATGGTGGGTGGGGGACTGCTCGCGTTCCGCACCATCCAACGGGGGTTCCGCGGACGGCTCCTGACCTTCGGCCTGTCTCGACCCATGGAGGACTTCTTGGCCGTGGAGGACGCGCTGGTGCTGCTGTTCGACAGCGTCCTGAACCTGTTGACCGACGTCAGGTCCCGACACCCAAACACCAAGGTCAACATGTTCCTGGAGTGCGAATTCGCCAACGTCCACGGAGCCACCTGTCTGCGGGCCTTCAAGACGAAGAACGTGCCTCTCACCGCCGCGTCCAACTTGGAGGACTTCCTGTTGGCGTCCTTCCACAAGCTGGAGGAAGAGAAGGAGCAGTGCCTGCTAGTGGGCAGCGGGTGGAGCTATCTCCGGATACGCGACCTGGAGATCCGCGTCAACCTCTACACCCCGTTGGGAGAACGCGGAGCCCGGTTCGTCCAGCTTCCCAGGACCATCTGCGACACGCGCGCTGTTATCAACGTGCAAAACGTCGATGACATGTGCTTCGCGTACGCCGTCCTGACCAAGTTCGTCGCGCAACACCCGGAGAGGCCCGCATCGTACACACCCGACATCATGGCACGCTACGACTGGGTCGGTCTACGCTTCCCCGTGGCCGTGAAGGACATTAAAGTCTTCGAGAGGAGGAACCCCATCAGCGTCAACGTGTACGGGATCGAGCGCGCCATGGTGGGGAGACGCCCCGACGGATCGCCAAAGTTCCAGGACCGCGTGTTCCCACTGAAGATCTGCAAGCGGGAGTTGGAGGATCACCGGGACCTGCTGTACGTGACCACCGGTGGGGACAGTCACTACGCCTACATCGCGAACGTCAGCAGGCTGGTGCGACCCCAGCTGACGTCTCATGGCCACGCCATCCACGTGTGTAAGCGATGCTTTGCCTACTTTGACAACCAGCCCAACAAGCTGCAACTGTCCGGTGCCGAGCGTCTGGAGGAGCACATGCGATACTGCACCGCCAAGGCTCCCCTCCGCTTGGACATGTCTCAGAAGCAGAAGATCCGCTTCGCCCACCCCGAGTACACTCGGCGCGAGCGCTTTTGCGTTTACGCCGACTTTGAGTGTGCTTTGCAGCCCATCGCCACCGACCCTGCGGAAGCGCCGCCCGGCACGAGGCCCCTGCAATTGCACGTCCCGTACGCCTTCGCCTACCAGATCGTGGACTCGCTCGGCCTGGAGGAGTTTGAGCCCCGCGTCTACTTCGGGGCTGATGCGTCTAAGGTGTTTATGGAGAGGCTCAAGATGGACGTGTTGATGCTGTGGGAGTTCCTGTTCAGCACGAGAGCTCTGCACCCTTCTCTAACCCGGCAGGAGATGGACGAGTACCTGGTGGCGACTCACTGCTACCTCTGCGGGAAGGAGTTCACGGACCAGGACGTCAAGGTGCGGGACCACAACCACGTCCCGCCTTACGAGTTCCGAGGAGCCGCTCATCGCTCGTGCAACCTCAGGTACCGGGAGCAGCGACACATCAACTGCTACTTCCACAACCTGTCCAACTACGACGCCCACTTCGTAGTGCGGGAGCTAGCCATCGACCCCGGCGACGTGGACGTGTTGGCGCACACGGAGGAGCGGTACATCGCTTTTACCAAGCGATTCCACTTTGACCAACCCGGAGACAACCCGCGACGGAGCAGCAGCTTCGCGGTGCGGTTCCTCGACACCTACAGGTTCTTGTCCATGAGCCTGGCCAGCCTGGCAGCGGGACTGCCCACCGACAAGATGCGCGAGACCAGGAAGCGGTTCCCCGACGACCGGCTGTTCGACCTGGTGCGCAGGAAGGGCGTGTTCCCCTATGACTTCGTGACGTCCTACGACACGCTGTACAGGACCAGGGAGCTGCCGCCCAAGGAGGCGTTCAGGAACTCCATGACCCTGGAGGACATCAAAGACGAGGAATACGAGCACGCCCTCAACGTGTGGCGAGCCTTCGAGTGTCGGCACCTCAAGGACTACGCGGACAAGTACCTGCGATGTGACATCGCCCTGCTCACCGATGTCTTTGAGCAGTTCCGCAACACCTCGCTGGCCGAGTACGGGCTGGACCCCGCCCACTACTACACCCTGCCGTCCTACGCGTGGGACGTGATGCTCAAGACCTGCGACGTGGAGCTGGACACGCTGCAGGACTTCGATATGTACCTGTTCGTGGAGCAGGGGATCCGGGGAGGGATCTCACAGGCCATCACCCGTTACGCCAAGGCCAACCACGTCGGGTGCTCGGACTACCGCCCGGACGAGCCCACGCGCTTCCTCCTATACCTGGACGCCAACAACCTCTACGGCTGGGCCTGCCGACCGGAGACTTCCAGTGGCTCAGCCGTGAGGAAATCCAGGCGTTGGACATAGCGGCGCTGGACGCGGAGGCCGAACGAGGCTACATCTTGGAGGTGGACCTGCACTACCCCACGCGCCTACACGACCTGCACAAGGACCTTCCCTACTGCTGCGAGACGAAGCGTCCGCCAACAGGGAAGTTCCCCAAACTGTTGACGACCCTGGACGACAAGACACACTACATCTGTCACTACAGGGTCGTACAGCAGGCGCTGCAAAACGGATTGGAGCTGGTCGCGGTGCATCGGGCGATCTCGTTTCACCAGTCGCGGTGGTTGGAACCATACATCCTGATGAACACCGAGCTGCGGAAGAAGGCCAAAACGAAGTTTGAACAGGACTTCTTCAAGTTCATGAACAACGCGGTCTTCGGCAAGACCATCGAGAATGTACGGAAGCGCCTCAACGTGAAGCTGGTGTGCACCCCGGAGAGGTTTTCCAAGTACGTCGCCAGATCCAACTTCCTGGACCGGACGTACTACACGGAGGATGTGGCCCTGGTGCATCTGTCCAAGGTCAACATCGTGTTGGACAAGCCCGTCTACGTAGGCATGTCAGTCCTGGAGCTGAGCAAGTGGCTCATGTACGAGTTCCTGCGCAAGATGAAGGAGCGCTACGGTGACCGCCTCACCGTGGACTACATGGACACGGACAGCTTCGTCTTTGACATCGTGTCCCAGGACGTCTACACCGAGATGAAGGAACACCTGGACGACTTCGACACCAGCGGCTATCCGAGTTCCCACCCCTGCTACAGCCCCGTCAACGCCAAGGTCATCGGAAAGTTTAAGGACGAGTGCAATGGCCTGTCCTTACTCGAGTACCTCGGCCTGCGGTCCAAGCTGTACTTCATGGACATCGAGGACGCGGCGACAGGCGGCAGCAAGGCTCTCAAGCGGGCCAAGGGGGTGGCGAAGGGCGTTGTCAAGAACGTCCTCACCCCCGACGACTACAGAGAGTGCCTGTTTGACGGGGTCCGGAAGCACACCACCAACGTCCGTTTCCAGTCCCACTTGCACCGGGTCCACACCGTGGAAGTGGACAAGCTGAGCCTCAGCCCGACCGACGACAAGCGGTGCGTCCTCCCCGACGGCAACCACACTCTGCACACGTAGTGGCGGTGATGAGGATTGCGCCTCAGGAACCTTTGAAAGTCGGCCTGGTATGGCGGCCTTCCTTAGCTGTCCAGGTACTCGAGTCTGTCCTCTTCCGAGCAGTAAAACGCCACCCAGTGTTCACCGCCCTCGGTGTGCGCCACTGTGTTGGATATGATGGCGGTCAGAGGCTTGACTGGCGCGTCCGGTAGTTGGTCAGAGGCGTAGACCGCAACGTTCCTCAGTCCGGGGATCCTCACCAGGCATTCTCTGATCTGGACGGTATTCATCGTGGACGGAAGCAACACAGGCAGCTCGAGGCGGACGAGTCCAGTCTGTCGTTAGCCACGAGCCAGTCCCGTAAGACGATACAGTTATGAAGGGCACAATGGTTGTGGGAGCTCTTATGGTGGCGACAGCGTAGGGTCTGGTAGGTGGGTGAACCGTTGATCGACCCGCAGCCCAGATCCTCCATGTCCTGAGCGGTGGTGGCGGCGGGCTCGGTTATGAGGTGGCGTTGTACAAAGTCCCTCTTCTGCGATCCTTTGACGTAGACCAAGGGGCGGTGGATGAGGCAGGAGTGCAGCTTGTCCAGCAGGGCGACGTACGCAATGTCCCCCTGGTCCCACTCCAAGCCGTGGCAGTGGCGCGTAAGCCAGACGCTCTCGCACTGTCTCTCGGGAGTCAGGAGGTCCTTACTGAAGGGTGGGCGGGCGATGTGATGTAGGAGCAGCGTACCGGTAGTCACGTCCACCACGCAAACCTCTTTCAGTAGAAAGTCATTATCGCTGTCTTTAAAACACTGCATATCCATCACCACGCTTCCGTGATGACAGCGCGCTGGCGGTGGCTCGTTGTAGATTGGTGGCGGCACGTCCATCCCGTACGGCTGACAGAACTCGACTGAGCGCTGGCGGGAGCGCGCCTAGCGGGATAACCTTGGGTGCGCGCGCACCGCCTAGCGGTGGCGGGACGAAGCGGAATCAACCGCCAAAGTCGACTGTGACGTTGCGGTTGCGGTCCACTTCCACTACGTTGTCCAACTCGGCATACACTATGCAGTTGACTGTCTCCGTCAAGGCTTCCGCGAACCCGACTTCTATGCGCATATTGCCGTTGCGCACCAGGTTCCAGTGGCTCGCTTGACCGGCTGACAGGTCGGGCGTCAAGTCGAACGCCATCAACGTACAGCCGTACATGTATTGGGAGCGGTCTATATCGTTACCGATGTTCGAGTAATGGATGCCAGTGCCGCTAAACAGCGTGTGATATTCAAGCACGCACAGCTCTCCGCCCACGGAGTAATCCGGTTGCAGCGGTTTGCCGGGTACTTGCTCGCCGTCCACGTACAGCGCGAAGAAATTCACCTTATAATGATGAAAATTGAACGGGTTCTTCTTGTAGTCTCCGTTGAACGCCTGGTTGTTCACCAGCCCGACTATGACTCGTTTCGGCAGTTGACCGAGGAACACGCTGTCCATAGTCTTGCCGCGAATACCGCTCGGCAGCGTGACGGTTTTCACTTCCACCCGGGTGATCGGATATTTGGCTGTGCCGGTCTCCAGCGTCCTGCTGTGCACCAACAGTACGCTGGGATTGATCCTGCAGCGGCGCATGAACAGGCTAACATCGCTGATCGCCACCTTGTAGTCAGTGACGGTCTTGGACATGATGGCGAACGAGTCGCGCGATCTGATCAGACGGAACCGCATCTCGACACCGTTCAACATGAACTCGTCCTGGTTGCACAAATCGACGTGCAGATGTCCCACCATGTCCACCAAGCGGCTGCCCACGATCCACGTCCGCCGCGTTACGAGCCCCACGTTTCCCTCCTCGCAATCGTCCATCTTAGCGGTGGTGTCCTCCATGAACAGCTCCGCGGTGAGATGTGTGCTCTTGGCGTCCTTGCCATAGGTCAACAGGTTCTCCAGGTAGGCGCGATAGGCATACGTGTTGTTTTGCGGCGACACCAGTTTGTTGTTGAGATACAGGTCCACTTGACTGAACAGCGAGTGAAGCCAGTTGTTCACCGGGCCAACCTGATTGATTGTATCTTCCCCCGTCACTGCGGCCCCAGCGGCCGTTTTGATGGTTGCCTTCACGTACAGTAACGTCTGCGACAGATCGGTGTATTTGTCCCCGTGACCGGGCACTACAAACTCTATCGGCGAGTCGTCCGTCAGCGACGAGATCGGCTTGTAGCAGACCCATTTGCTGCCCTCGATACTGGTCTGTGTTGGAGGCAGGGAGAACAGGTCCAACTCGTTCTTGACGCACTCGCAAGATTTCTGATGTATGAACGACATCGTGGCGGGGCGGTTTATGTGAAGATGTCTTTCACCGCCCTACTCGTCCTCTTCTTCTTATTCTTCACGGCCTGCTTCTTTTTGCCGCTGCTGCGTTTCACCGACTTACTCTTCACTGGCTTGACGTTTGTTCTCAGAAGTCTGGCCAGAGACTGAGGGGTGACCCGCTGTACACGCCTCCTCTTATAGGTGCCACCACCGCTCAGCACGCGATCCAGTTTTTCATCAGCCCTGCGTTTCAGCGACCCGGTAAACTCTCTGAGCCGGGTGTTGGCCGCGACTCGCGGGTTGGCCATGCCTACCGCCACGTCGCCCAAGAAGCCCACACCAGACCTCAGCGCCTCCTTGCCCAGCACCGACGCACCCGACTTGAGTAGCGGGGCCACCGCGCGGATCAGACCGCCCAGGAAGCTGCCGATGCCGTGACCGCGTTGGAAAGCGGCCCCTCTGTACACGGAGGACACGCCATGGCCCGCCTGCTGGTGGCGGTAATACGCCAGATAGGGATCGCTCGGATTCATTGCCGCTGCCTCTCTTTCCTGAAATGAAGCTTCATGCACGTGGTCCCGAAGTGGAATGGCAAGTATCGCCCTTGGTCGTCCCTTAAATCGATTCCACGCTCTCGAACGAGGTTTTAATCACCGGCACGTAGTGCGGGTCTATTATATACACTGTCGTGTGGGCGCCGTACGTGTAATTCCTGATGTCGAAGTTGAGGATCTTCAGTAGTGGCGCCAAAGCGTCGCCCACCAGTTGGGGTTCCACCAGGTCGCAATACACGTACATGTGTGACGGCAGACCGGCGAAGAGGTTAGCCGGCCTCACGGACCTGTGACACTTGACGATATCCGTATCCACCTCGTAGCCAAACTGTAGCGCCAAACTGGGGCTCAATTTGAGGCTCTGAACGGCCGAAGACGTCGACAGCAATTCCACCCTGGAGGACCTCTCGTCATACGAGAATGTGCACAGGTTACTCTTCATTTGAGGGTGGATGTTGATCGCGTGCACGAGTTCATCGATACTACCGTAATTGCCCGGCTCCACTTTGATTGTCAACTTGTCCACCACGGCCAACCCGCCTTTCGAGTCCCTCATTCCCAGCACTAGTTTGATGTAGGTCCCCTCACCGACGGTCAGAAAAGAGAAGGGGTAGTGCGCCTCCGCCAGAGCGACCTCCCACTCGCCGTCCGACAGATCAACGGTCGAGGGTAAATGGGTCGTGTAGTTTGTCACCATGTTGTTGGGATAGTACTTCATTGAACTGTTGCTGGGCAACGTCAGGTAAAACTGGTCGTGCCTCGTCATCGCAGCTGTTGCACGTCCGCTGCGGGTACCCAAGAGTTGAAGTCCTCTCCGTAACCGGCCCACTTGACTAGGTAGCGCTTACTGGAGCCTCGCCCCTCGGTGTTCAGTATTTTATCTATTTGGTACAGGCGGTCCGGGGCGATCGTCACCTTTTGCATCTCGTGCTCGTAGAAGCGCCCTTCCAGCGGCGTCCCGTTCAGGTCGCGCAACACGTACAACGGCAGAGGATGCGACCCGTATACGTGGTCCACCACGAACAGCTCCTTACTCCAATTGGTCTCGTAACCTTTAGCAAACGTGCCCTTCTCCTTGGCTATACGCACCGTGTCACCCGGCTCAAACCTGGGCTTGCGCCGCCGGATCGCCTTTCCGTACATGTGACGCCACGCCTTGTAGACCGTTTTTCCATCACCGCTGTCCACGTCCTCGGGTCGAAGACCGCCACCCAGGCTCTTGTGCGGGCTGCGGTTGTAGGCGTCCACAAGCCTGTCCAACACGTCCACGTAGCGATACGTGTTTTTGTAGGTTAGGTAGTGCCACATGCGGGTCTTGAGCGTGCGGTTGACTCGCTCCACCACCGCCGCCTTCACGTCGGGGTTCTGCGTGGTGAAGTAGTTGACACCGTGACTCTTGAACACTCGCTTGGTCGCGGCCCCGGTGAACGCCGTCCCCTTGTCGGTCTGAAGGCAGCGAGGAGTCGCCTCAGCGAATATTCCCTCGAACGCGGCAGCCACCTCGGGCCCGCTTTTCCTCTTCAGCGGTACCGCAAACAGCCGCTTGCTGAACACGTCGATCACAGTCAGTAGGTAGTTGACTCCGTCGTTGTACCGGCTCAGACCGCGCATGTCGTTCAGGTCCGCCTGCCACAGCTCCCGGGGCCCGAACACGACGTAGCGGTTGCGGGGAAACCGCTTGCGCGCCGGCTTGTGCAGCGTGTAGGTGTCCTGGGCGCGCAGCCAGTCGGCTACCCGACGTTTCGGTAGGTGCGCGGCTCTGGCCAGGGCGGCCACCCCGCCGAGGGAACCGGGCTGGCTCGGGTCGTAGTACATCTTCTCCATTACGGTGAGAACGGCTCCCAGTTGTCCAATGACAATTCCCGGTAAGGTTTCTCGGTTATTATCCTTCTTCGGGCCGCTGGAGATCGCGGTCTCAAGCGGTCCAGTATCGGCGTCAACCTCGGTGGGAGGGGTGTCGACGAGGCTGTCGTCGTGTCTCCCCAGGGGCTCGATGCCGAGTCCAGTCCCACGCCTAAGTAACGCAACGCCGTGGGATTGCTCACGTATTCTTTGGGCACGTTCATGTCCTTCAAGGCGGCCATCACTTGATGCCAGCCGGTAGACAATCGGTCCGCCCTTCGCGCTCTCACTATGCTGTGCGCGATGTCCACTATATTGGAATCGGGGATCTTCACCTTGTCCACGTACACCATCCCACTGGTGTCCCAGGCGATGGGGCTGCCTTGACGGGTCATGAATCGCAACAAGTTGCGCGCCACCGACCTGTAGATTTTTGAGAACGATTCCACAATGTCCTCCTCCGCCGAGGCGCTAGACTCGCGCTTCATCTGACTCGGACCCTCCGCCGCTTCCTCCTCCCTCTCCTCGCCCTCGATGATTGACAGACCTATGGGTTGACGTTTAGCCGCGGAAAAGTGCACGAACCGCTGTAACACCTGCTGATATTGTTTCCATTTCTCCGTATCGTCCAGCTGCTTGTCGCTCAATATGCGATGCATCTCAGCGTCCAGGCTGGCTGGCTTATTGGCGCTACCTGCTCCTCCTCTTGGTCCTGGTCCCGGTCCTGGTCCCGGTCCTTCTCGCAATCTCTCGATGAGCTCCTGCGGGACAACCACCATTTTCCTAGCGTACTCCATGTCCGATTAGCTTCTGCGCTAGAACGGGCAGAACAGCGTTCAACAGCAGAGGTAGGAGGATCCCTCCGCCCCGTTGGACGAGGTAGTGTCGCTTCTTGGTCCAACCCTCACCGCGTTTCACCAGCCGTCTGAGCGCCTGTTTGTGGTTGCTCAATTTGCGTTTGAGGCAGGGAGAAAGCGGTACGTTTCCGCGTAGCACGTTATACGCGCACTCACACAATGACTTGATGCGACTCTTGTCGTACGCTTTTAACAGGGCCTTGCGTTCTTTGGGCGTAGCGTGTATTAGGGCCCTCAGCAGCGCTGCGTCTTTCTTCACCCGGTGTGACATGATGACTGACACTGGTGTGCGCTCGGCCTATTTATCACTTCTTCTTGGGTAGGTACACGAAGTTTACCGGGTCGTCTGGGAAAATGGTTGAACGTACGCGCATCTCTTCAGGCATGGACTGTTTCAAGTTTATGAGCAGGTAGGCGTGCGGATCACGCGTGGCGTCCACGTAAGCCTCCTCCACGAATTTGGGGTTTTCCGGATATACTTGACGGGCCAGATGTTTGATCTGAGCACGGTCCCTGGGATTCTTAAAACACACTATGTAATGAGCGTTCAGCGATATGTCGCGCTGGCCCCTGCCCTGATGAAACAGGTTTTGCGTGATGAAGAACACGCTCATGTTGCGGTGGTGTGAGCCCTTGGTGAACAGGTCCGCCACGCCGGGACCAGCCTCGCGCATCATGTCATCGACGATGACCAGGGCGGGCTCGCTACCGTCGTAGTCGTCAAGGTCTGGTAGGCCGGCTACGTAGCGCACGGCAGAGTCCGCACGGCTCTTACCACTTCCGCCACCACTGCCATAGTGCCAAGTGATACGGGCGAACCGCGTATCGTACATGTGGTCAGCGTGCTCTATGAAGCGAGCCACGAAGTGCGACTTGCCGCTGCCTGAGGGCCCGGCCACGATGGCGGTGAACGGGTGTTTCCACCTCAAGTCCATGGCGTCTACTGACTGCCATGCACCGCCACCTCGGCTCTTAAAACTAAATTCTTTTCTTGCTTTTTTTTATTTGATTTCTTTTTTTAATTTTTTTTTAATATTGAAGGGAAATAAGGGAATAAGGAATACCATTTATTTATACAAATTCGAGGAGAGGACTTTTACTGCCTGGAGAGCTGCTCCTCTTCACAAGGCTCATCCTCGGCCTCACGCCAACGTTATACTGCATGATGGTGTTATCGTCCAGGACTGCAAGGTACCGCCGAGGCATGTAAATGCGAATCGGATCATCGCCCACAAGACCCTCCAAGGTGGCCATCACCGCCTCACCGTACGGTGTGTCCACTCGCTCAAACGAGCGAATGGGATACACCACGTTATCCTGTAGGTCTACGATGCGGGTGTAACCCGCGGCCTTGCAGCTGTTGAGGGCTGTCCTGAGGTCCATCTTCTGGTCCGTGTTGAGCATGGCACAGTGGCTGGATGCAGAATGACCGGCTCTCGCCACCGAGTCGCCTTTTATTGGTGGTGTCTACGTGCCGACTCGCGCGTATCAACAACATGATGACATAGTTACTCGCTCAATTCCAGGAAGGGTGATGTAATGGAAAGCTTTACTGCGTAAACAATTGGATTGTTCTAGAAACGTCTCGGTTATCAATTGCTTAGTGGAAGTTTCCACGCTCAATTCCGGGAAGGGTGATGTAATGGAAAGCTTTACTGCGTAAACAAGTGGATTGTTCTAGAAGCATCTCGGTTATCAACTGCTTAGTGGAAGTTTCCACGCTCTCTCGTTTACTGGGTAGCGCGCCTGGAGTGTGCGCTCCTCTTGGTTTTCCCTGAGATGACGCAATCGGTCTTTCGCCAGGTGGGTAGAGGAGTAGCGGTCCTAGTGATCCCGTCGTATCTTGACTCTCCCGTCTCGCTATTTGCCAGCCATAGGTTTTGCAATCTGGATAGCAGGTCCTCTAGACATATGCAGATTTCATCGTTTCGCTCCTCGTCCAAGTACAAGCCGCAACTGAACGTGGGGCGACCTCTTTGAACACATTCATCTTCAACAGTACATTACCGCTGTTGGTAGGGTTCTTCACAGTGTACTGATATCCGCCAGCGGACCAGCACAGTGTCGGGGAATCGATAGGCACTTCCTTCCTCTTTACAGTCCACCCATCGAGCTTTTTCTTCTTTGACGCGCATCCCTGCTGTACTGGTGGTGCGTTGGCGTTCTCATCGTTCATTGCGTTCAGCTCCTCTAGGAAGGAGCGGATCGTTTGGTCCACTTCAGCTGCACTGACTCCGTTTCCGTTCATGGTGACGTCTCAAACAACACTGAGGTCGCGCGCGCGGCTCTGCCTCGGTTTTATACTCAGGTTGCACGCTTCAGCGAACCTTCTAGAAGCTTCCAGAAACGTGAGAGGTGGTCTATCGCTGACGAGGGGGGGGATCCTCATGTTCAAGTTTATAAGTAAACTTTTTATTTTTATTTCTTTTTAAGGAATGATGTTAAGGGTAAAAGAAGTCTTTATTACCGGAAAAACATGTAGTGGGTTAAAGGTAATCGGTTATTGTCCAGGTCCTCTGACATTCTCCTGGACATCCAGCACTGCCATTCTACCATGGTTAAGGGTGAACTGCAACCCTTGTAAAACCTCGTCCCACTGCGCTGGATCGCCCGGGTCGAAACGACGAAAGGACATTAAGGGTCCAGCTGGGCCCCACCACCCCGGCCTGAGGAAGATATGTGCACCTCTCCTCATCGCCTCCTCGACCCTAATCCTCGTGGGGGTAAGGAACTCTGGCCCTAGCAGAAGGTAGCGGTGGAAGTTGGGTTCATCAACAAACACCTCCACCGTAGCGATATCCATCGTGAAAGGGGCTCTGGTCAAGACTAACTCAGAAACAGCAATACTTCGTCCGCACAGCAAGAGCTACAAAGACAAACTGACGAAACCCTTGAGGATGTGATCATAAATAGCACTCCAGTTGGGAGGAGGCCTCATGCGACGCACTTGTCGGAGGAGTGAGAGGTCTGGAAGGCCGCTGATGAGTAAACAGCCCCGGGTGGTCACGTAGGCCCTAGCACGCGCCTCGACACGTGACTCCACGGAGCCGCTCACGGGGGGGGGTCAATTAGTCAAGCCGGCATACAATATGTAACGAAGTCACATCAAATTCGGTCGGCAAACAGCCGAGATCCCATGAGGAAAACGCGTTTAAAAATTAATAGCGAGCCCGTTTAACGGTGGATTCTCAATTTTCTTTAAGGGATGGTTTACTTAGGCCGCCGCCCGACATGTGGTGAAGTTTCATCAAAATCGGTCGGTAAACAGCTGAGATCTCATAAGGAAAACGCGTTTAAAAATTAATAGCGGGCCCGTTTAACGGTTGATTTTCAATTTTCTTTAAGGGATGGTTTACTTAGGCCGCCGCCCAACATGTGGTGAGGTTTCGTCAAAATCGGTAGGTAAACAGCTGAGATCCCATGAGGAAAACGCGGTTATAAATTAATAGCGGCCTTGTTTAATGGCGGATCTATGGGGTTCTTACGTCATTCGCTTCCTCTGGGATAGGCCTACACTCTGGAAAAAGTCCCGTTGGAATCGGTGGGTAAATAGGCTAGTTATTAATTTTCGAAAGTTTTTTCCTCACGACCGGGGGGGGGGCTCCTCCTCACTTGCATGCTAATTTCGGTCGGGGGGGGCTCCTCACTTGTCCATAAGGAAAACGCATTTAAAATTAATAGCGGGCCCGTTTAACGGTTGATTTTCAATTTTCTTTAAAGGATGGTTTACTTAGGCTGCCGTCCGACATGTGGTGAGGTTTCGTCAAAATCGGTAGGTAAACAGCTGAGATCCCATAAGGAAAACGCGGTTATAAATTAATAGCAGCCTTGTTTAATGGCGGATTTATGGGGTTCTTACGTCATTCGCTTCCTCTGGGATAGGCCTACACTCTGGAAAAAGTCCCGTGGGAATCGGTGGGTAAATAGGCTAGTTATTAATTTTCGAAAGTTTTTTCCTCACGACCGGGGGGGGGATGACGTCACGGGGGGATTACGTCACGGGGGGATTACGTCACGGGGGGGATGACGTCACCGGGGGGGTGACGTCCCGGGGGGTGACGTCCCGGGGGGGGGGTCAAGGTCAAGGTCAAGGTCATTGGGGGGGGGGGTGACCTTGCATCCTCGCATCCTCACCTGGGCCTTTGCTGGTTTTGTATCGGCTATTGCCCCCTACTGGTATATTTAATACCATATAAGCTGTGTTCGTGAAACCATCATGTCAGACCTGAAGGAGAAAATTGTTAATGAACTACACACACCTTTAAGAATAAATTTTCCGAGAAGGAATACTGTTATAAAAGGGATAAATGATGTATATCAAGCGGATTTAATTGATATGCGACCATATAGCAGAATAAACAAAGGATTTAAATATATACTCACAAATATTAATCGTTTTACAAAAGTTGCAGACGCTTTGCCTCTACAGGACAAGACTGGTAAAAGCATAACACAAGCCATGGAAATAGCCATAAAAAGAGATAAATACTCCCGTCGCAGCAAACCTGCATACTCAGCGAATTCCCACTGCAAATATATGGTTATCACTACTACCTAGAGCCACTTATCAATTTTCACAAAAATACATTCATTAATAAGTGATATATAGCATTTTATTTATTCTCCATAAGAATAACATTATAAATGAGTACAGCAGGTTTGCTGCAACAAGGAAGATAAGATATGTGTTTTTTGCAATTATCAATATAACTCAACCAGGTGAATCTACGTACCAAGTTTTATTAATTTAGGTTCATAACTAAGGGAGATATAAAACTTTACTTATTCTCCATATGAATCACATGGGGGCCGAGTATGAAGGTTTTGCTACCAGGAAAAAATCACCAAAAAACTTTTTTTGTGCTACTATCAATATACCCTAACTAGTTGAAGCCACATACCAAGTTTCATCAATATACATACATAAATAATCAAAATATAACATTTTATTTATTCTCCATAAGGATAACATTGGACAACGTACTGTGTTTAGCACTTTGAATATCACTGCAACGGTTGGACGTAAAACAAAAATTAAAACGCCAAATGATTGTTTTGTAGAGCTTAACTGATTGGTAGAAAGAAATGTGGAGTTTTTAGTGAAATTATCTGAGGAAAATTTAAAAACCGTATTCCCATAAGATTAACATGGGAAATTTTATGGACACATTTTTTGACTTTTCTTCACAACCACTACACCTAGCTTAATGATTCAAAATACTGAATTGTTTGTTTTTTAAGCTCTACAAAATGGTTGTAACCAAAATCTAGTGATTTTAAAATTTTAGGGTAAAAAGTTCAAAAAACTGATTTTTGGAAAGTTTTATACCCCCATAAAACCCCCTTCCTATAAACCGATCGATCTGGTTTTCGAAATTAAAGTCATAAATGTTACTCTCCACATTTGTGCCAAATTTCATCAAAATCGGGCGCTTCTTTCAAAGGTTATAGTGGTAACTGACACACACACACATATATATCACATACACACACACACACACACACACACACACACATATATATATATATATATATATATATAGATATATATATATATACATATATATGAATTTGAACGAATAGTGTTTTTGGCATCTGGGGACCTCAAAACAAAAAGTTATCATGGTCTTGAGCTTAAGTCTACCATGCCACCTACGGTAATAGCTTCTTCCCTATAGGGGAAATTCGCTAAAACAAAATTAAACATTTACAAACTGATGATGGAACAGAATATTTTAATACAAACTTTGCACAGTTAATGAAGAAATATAAAATAAATCATTATTCTACAAATTCAGAGAAAAAAACAGCTATCATAGAAAGATTCAATAGAACCTTAAAAGGAGCACTGTATAAACAGTTTTCAAAAAGAGGTTCTTACGTTTGGATTGATATTTTACCACAATTAATAAATAATTATAACAACATGTTTCATAGAACTATTGGTATGAAACCTAACAAAGTAAGTAGTAAAAATGCAAAAGATGTATTAACACGCATAAATAAAAATACAAAGCCTAAAGTAGAAAAGCTGCAACCAAGAAAATTTAATGTAAGTGAAAAAGTACGGATTAGTAAATATAAGGGAGTGTTTACCAAGAAATACCTTCCCAATTGAACGAATGAAGTTTTTACAATGTATAAATTGCAACCGACTGTACCTGAGACGTATACTTTAAAAGATAACAAAGGGAATTTGTTGCAAGGTGCATATTATGGACATGAAATAATAAAATCATCAGTAGGTGATTTATATCTTGTTGAAAAAGTGTTACAAAGAAAAAAGGACGCAGTTAGAGTGCGGTGGTTGGGGTTTAATAAAACTGAGGATTCATGGATACCTATAAAGGACTTGGTTTAATGCAATCAACTCATTTCATCGTTAACCTTTGAAATGGATGGAGATTATTCACCATAAAGATCGATTCAATATTAATAAAATTGATGTTTCAACTGTGGATAACGTTAGAATCAACAACGGTAAACCTGGTAATTTACTTCCAAACACTGTTCGATGTATAGTAAGTGGTCCCTCAAACTGTGGAAAGACCAATGTTGTCTTTAATTTGATCACTAATCCGCAGGGATTAAGGTTTAATAACCTATATGTTTTTTCAAAGTCTCTACAAACACCAAAGTATCAATTGCTGGATAAAATCCTATCTGATGTGTCTGATGTTAATTTTTATAAATTTAACGCTAGTGATAGCATTATGCAACCAAACGAAGTGAAACCGTATTCTGTATTTATATTTGACGATGTATCTTGTGAAAATCAGGATACTATTAAAAACTAATTTTCTATGGGAAGACATAAAAACATCGACAGCATATATATATATAGGACAACTTATAGCAAAATCTCAAAACAACTTATCAGAGATAATGCAAATATTCTAATTGTATTTAAATAAGATTATACTAACCTAAAACATATATATAACGATCATGTGAATGCGGATATGCAATTTGAAAAGTTTAAAGAGTTTTGTGGAAAAGCATGGGCGGAAAAGTATGGATTTCTGGTTATTATGAAAGATCAAGCTATAAAAGATGACCGTTATAGAATAGGTTTTGATAAATTTGTTTTAATACACAGATTATTGGTGTTACTGTACAAACTTCATGGTGTAAATATGGTTAATCAGGAAAAGCTATTAAAAGAAATAAAATCACTTAGTGATTCTATTAGACAAAAAAAAACCGAGCTTTAAAATTAGGTATAAATGAAAGAGAGCAATTTTTAGAAACAACATTCATACCTGTTACTGAACCTTCAAAGCTCTTAGCACAAAATATGGAAATACCTTCAATTCGCTTCGAAGGAGACAAAATGCTACAAATTTCCAAATATGAAGACAAATTTTAGGATGATGAATGTTTTGGCCAATTACAAACATCTGAAGAAAGCGACGAGTATGGAGAAAGCGAAGATATAGAAGATTTAAAGGAAAAGGACGTTGCATAAGATACATGTGCAGAAGATACAAGTGTAGAAGGTACAAGTGCAGAAGAAGAGGTTATGAACCCATCCAACTTAAGCAAATTAGGCACATATATTATGTTTAAAGGAACATTTGGAAGATAATATACATTAAAAATGTTACATGACACACATTCTAACCGAAATTATCTTACATATGGAGCTAGAATACAGGATAAAGGATCAATGATTGGAGATAGCAAGTTAGATATAAACTAAAATGATGATATAGTTATTGGTGATAAAAAATATAAAGGTACAAAGGTTTGTTTGAACTCATCTTTAAAACTAATCCTGTTTAATATACTAAAAAGGATTTACAATTGTTTAAAAATATACTAGAGTATACAAATGCACATAGAAAAAAATATTCTAAATATCTACCTATTCATAGAAATCGGTCAGTAAAATACACAAGTATATCAAATAAACAAGTAAAACAAGTATATCAAATAATATCAGTAAATACACAAGTCTTTTCCCCTCGAAATTAAATAAAGCTCAAATTAAAAGAAGAGCATTATCTTCTGCTGAATTAAATGTTTTTCATGAAAAGAGAAAAACAACTGATCCTACCGCATCTGGAAGGGGATTATTGAAAAATTGGTATAAAACTAATATAATATATTACGATATAAATAAGTTAGTTGATCGAATGAGGTTATTAAAAAAAGCTATGGAAGCCAGGCACACTGGTTTAGAAAACGAACGAGTAGCTTTGGTTGATGAACTGCGAAAACGAGGAATAATTGTTCAGTAGACGTATATATAATGAAAACCTAAACGATAGAGATTCAGTTACATCTTGAGTGTGGACAAGTTTGGACGGTATTCCGAGTTTGGAGTAAAATCAGGATATAATGAAAAAAGAGCTGGGTTTCCGTTAACACCTGATGACAACTATAATTTTGAAGGAAAAGTAATGCAAAATGTTGGTGATCCGCTTTTGTGTTCTGATGCGATTACGGTACAATGCATGAATAAAAGAACTCCAACTGTACACGAAGATTATTAGGGGTTTTCCGGTAAAAGGTTAAGCAATATATACCATCCCGTTTATGATGGTGAAGCAGTAAATTTAGCTACTCTAATATTTTTAACGATTTACAAAAGGAATGAAACCGACACAAGCTATGATGTAAAAAAATTAAAATTATCAAATGTAGGTGATTGTGAGCAGGATGGAGATGCTGTAAATAAGAAAATGTTTGATATCGTACACAAGAAATGGACTACAGAATATGAAAAACATTTGGAAAGGTTTGGTGCAGCTCTATTTAATTATATCCATCGGGCTTCAGGAAGAGCTGCAGCTTCAGATGTTGACAGCCACAATTATTTAAACTGTAAAAAGATACACAATCCAGAGAAACCTGATCAACAAGATAAACCGTCTGATTCTTCTAAAGCCAAGACATTACGAAAGGGAGATAAAGTGAATGTGATTAATGAACCAACAAAAAACAATGAAGATTACATAAGAGGAAAAATATTTTAAATACCCGTGATAAGGGATAAAGCATCAGTCATATTCGAGAGACAATACAGAGAGGATGATGGAATTTAATATCGCTGCGTGGAGTTTAATATCTCAAGAGCCGAGATTTCCCCAAGGAGTGTTGACATATGGTTTTGTTCAACGGTTTGATAGATATATGGATTGGGGACAACTTTCCATACACTACCTCTTCACAACGACTATGTTAAGAATTTATTTTCACAGAGTTAATTAGATCCATATTTTACAAAGACAACAGTTTTCAGAAGACTTCCTCGTAGAGATGACATCAAATTTTAATAACTGTTGGGAAGTAATAAGTATCAAAATCTCTCTGAGAATTACACTGACAATTTTAAAGATAAACTAGACTGGGATGTGTTATTCAATCACCAACGATTAAGTGGCAAGTTTCTAAGGGAACATGAAAACTTATTTAAGTTAATTCATTTTATCGAAGACAACGATACCATCACCAGCGGAGAAACATCTGGAACATCTTCTATTACTCCTTATTTCTATTTTTACTACTTTTATTTAATATGTCTACATTTAATTAATTAATCCATTTCTATATAATAAATGGGTTTTAAACAGAATATAATACAAGAAAACAAAACTGATATTACATTCATTGCCAAACATTTATAGAATGAACCTACTGATTGTAAGTTTTGCTATAAATAGTCATGTCGAGGGTTAAATGCAACAGTCATAATCGAGAGAGATTACAGAGAGGAAGGGGAATAGCATCAACAGCATTTTCTCTATTGAGTAAACCGGTTGGAGCTATAGTTAACAAGGCGATTGATTTATTACCTGTGGAATTACATTTACCTGGATTATATCAATATTGTGGTCCTGGAACCAAATTAAAGAAACGTCTTGCTAGAGGAGATCCTGGAATAAATAAGCTCGATCAGGCTTGTAAACAGCACGATATAGCATATTCCAAATTTGGTGATACTAAAAATAGATCAATAGCATATAGAGCACTTGCTGAGAAAGCTTGGCAAAGAGTAAAGTCTAGTGACGCGAGTATTGGTGAAAAAGCAGCGTATTTAGCAGTAACAGTAGCAATGAAAGCAAAAACTACGTTTGGAGGATGAAAGAGAAGAAGGCGTGGGAAAAGACCCGCTAAGAAACAAGGAGGTAATATCAGAAGAAAAAATCGATCTACCCGTGGTAAAGGTAAAAAGAAACCAACAATATGGTCAATGATAAAAAAAGGAGGAGGGTTATACCTAAGACCGTATCGTGTATATTAAATAAGAAAAAGCAATTAATAATTAAAAACAAAGAATTAACCAATGAAGAACTGATTACATATGCTTCTTGTTAGAAAATCCTATTTTTTAGAGGAGTATTTATGAAAGATGCATTACCGGTTAAAATGTGGAAAAATGAGACTGGTATAGTAAATTTGGATAATAGTGAAGGATTAGGCACTCACTGAGTGAGTTACAAGAAACTTGGTAAAACTATTTATTATTTCGACAGTTTTGGAAATCTTCCACCACCGAAAGAACTTCAACAATACTTTCGTGCGGCTGAAAATGTTTTTTAGAATTATACAAGAGAACAACCTGAGGATACATCCATTTGCGGTCATTTATGTTTAGATTTTTTTAGCTAAAAGTGTTAGTCAACTTTAAGATGTCTTCGTATACAGTGTCATTAACCGGTAACTCATGTACTTTGCGCAGTATTCTGTTTCCAGCACTACGTTTGCAACAAGAAAGACTATGGGAAGCCGCATTATTGGATTTAACAACATATAACTCTATTCCAAACGTTAGTGAAGGAATTGATAACAAAATACATTATTACAAGACAAAAGATGATAAAGGAAAATATTCAGCTTTGGAAGAATTCAGTTTACCGGCAGGAGCTTATGAAATTGACGATATAAATGAAGTTATACAAAAACATATGGGAAAGGAAAATACTACGATAAAAGGAAATAACAATACTATGAAAGCCAAAATTACTTCTAAGTATTATTTTGATTGTAATCAAGAACATTCAATTGGTAGTTTACGGGGGTTTTCTAAGGAAACAAAAGTATTAGAACCTAATACAACTCGTTCTGGTAATAAAACTGTGACGATCATCAAAGTTAATAGCATAGACATTACATGTAACATTATACAAGTATCCTACAGAGATGGTGAGAATCTTCATATATTACACACATTCTACCCATCAGTTGCACCGGGTTTCAAGATAGTAGAAAATCCTCAAAACCTCGTGTATCGTGTACCTACCGTTAAACACCAGTTTTATTTCAGACATCGTGCTGAACATAGTGAATCAAGACGGAAACCTTATTGACTTTAGAGAAGAAGCTATTACTGTAAGAATACATATAAAATCATCCGCTTAGACAATGGGTTCATCATTTAAAAAGAGAGAGCCAGCCAATAAAGAGGTCAGTAGCTCATCAGCTGTAGAAGGATTAACAAGTGACAACATTCGTTTTCTAGAAGAAATTGGATTAAAAGTCATTAACAATGGATATACGTGATATACTTGTTGGCGCAGGGTCCAACATTCGACGAGACCTTATGGGAAAAGGAATATCACACGCACAACCCTTACGCTCCGTCAAAATTAAACAATAACGATGAAATTAGGATTCCTATACAGCAACAAGACATTTATACTCTTCCATGCGAAAGTTATTTAAAAATTGACGGACAAGTAACAAAAACTGATGGTACTGCTGGAACCACTGTTCCGTTCATAAATAATCCCATGGCATTTTTGTTTAACGAAATTAGATATGAAATTTCAGGAGTTACAGTAGATTCAACAAAAAAAGTTGGAATTTCCAGTACATTGAAAGGATTAGCGTCTTTAACACCAAATGAGAAGAATCTGTTAGCTGTCGCAGGATGGGTTGCACCAGACAAAAATACAATCACTCCCGACTCTTCGGGAAACTTTGATTTCTAAGTACCTTTAAGATTACTCCTAGGATTTGCTGAAGACTACAGAAGAATAATAATAAATGTAAAATAAGAACTAGTTTTATTAAGATCATCAAACGATAAAGATATTATTAAAGCAGCTGATGGAACAACTGATGCCAATTTAGACTGGAAATTAAAATTAGACAAGATTGTTTGGAGAGTACCACATGTGCGACTAAATGATGAACATTGGATTACATTATTAAGAAAGTTAAAATCAGATCGAGACATTGTAATACCATTCAGAAGCTGGGAGTTTCATGAATACCCCATTTCACCTACAACACAACGGCATACATGGACTGTAAAAACGTCTACTCATTTGGAAAAGGCGAGATATGTAAAATTAGGATTACAAACGAAGAAAATAAATATAATAACTGAAAATGCTGGTGAATTTGACCATTGCAAATGAACAAACTGTAAAGTGTTCCTAAATTCACAATTCTTTCCCTACGACAACTTCAATATATCTTTTGATAAAAAAAGTACAGTGTTTTATACGATATGTACGCTAGGTTCCGAAATTCATATTACGGCAAAACAAACACACCTCTACTATCTCCTGAACAGTTTGAATCGAAAGCTCCGATTGTTGTAATTGATTGCTCCAAACAAAACGAATCTGTAAAATCGTCTAGTCTTGATATAAAAATATAAATTAAATTTCAAGGAAACGTACTTGCAAATACATCTGCGTATTGTTTAATTTTGCACGATAAAATTGTTACATAGACACCGTTGACCGGTATTGTAAAGACAGTATTTTAAAACGTTGTACCACCACCGGCACCGCCACTGTCGCTAACCTATAAATAGCGGAGCAACAATGCGGGTCTTCAGTTGATCGCCTATCGCCGTATGGGTAACATCTTCTACAAAATGAGTTATCCATCTGTTGTACAAGTTGATGCAGAGGTATCACCGTTATTAGAACATGATAATACCGATGAAGCAGAAATCATTAAAGAAATAACTGCATTTTTAAGGTTTGGTAAAAGAGATAGAGAGGAGGAAAGTAATGCAGACCCATCAAAGGTAGTATCAAAGAGGAAGAAGAAAGTTGAAGAAAATATTCCTCCTCACATTTTAACTGACTTTTTTTGCTAATATTTTACCCCATATCAGGATGCATCAGTAAAAGTGTATCAGTTGGATTGATGAAGTCATTGGATTATTCCCCTACAGTAATACTACACCATGGAACAAAAAAGGTTTTATTTTCGCAAAATGCTTGGGAGTAATTTTTGAAACATGTACATTTAATAGAATGTTATTTAACTAACAATTTTTGTGGAAGGAAAACACATATTCGACTTTTGGATTGTGACAATGAAATCGATATTGTTAAACATCGCGGACAACTACAAGTGCGAATTGGAGACTAGACTCAACATGAAAACAAGATTCTACTATCACGTGAAGAGTTCTTCGTTTTAAACTACGCAACAGAACCTATTACACGGTACATGAGACAGTTGGTATTTGCAAGCGCTATTATTAAAGAATATTTGGTCAATACTTTGGAAAAACAACCTGATAGCACCATCGTGTGAGGACCTGTGGATACATCTATTTTTAATAGAATACCTAATGAAGTTTGCATGTGGAGAAAGTTAAAAGATTTTGAACCACTTGTAGAAATCGCTACAGAAGCTGCAGAAGAAACAACACAGGAAGAAGAAACAAAGAATCAAGAAGAAGAAAACTAAAAACAAGAAGAAGAAGAAGTTAAAAAAGTCTAAAGTTTAACTTAATAAAGAAGATAACACGTGGGGTAGACCTATTGGGGACGGTGCCCACGTTAAATATACACCAACGCGCCTGCAACTGTACGGCCTGGTATTTAATGTACCGTGGTGTGGAAAACAGTTTAGTTGATCGTCAGGTCCCATGATGAGCGGAGGAATGAAGAATTGGATATAAAGCCTTGTGTAATAGACTTTCAAGCAGTTCGCAATAATGATAGGTTTATTATCAAAGAATTAGTAATTTTAGACTTGCTTACATTTGTATCCTACCCATTCACGTTTGAAGTTCCTTTTTTACTTTTAACAAACTTAACGCCAAAGCAAAAAGTACAAACAAATGGATAACTAAACACTTTCATCACATACATTATATGAAGGATTTATAAGCTACAGTAATCTGCACAGTATTATGTTTAACTTTTGCAAACAATATTCACATATATACACAAGAGGATTAGAGAAAAAGAACTGGATACAAACATACACGCACGCTGATGTTTTCGATATAACTATCAGTAAGGACTTCAACATTAATCTCGGTAATATTTGTGTTGCTGCAAAAGATTTTAAACACGGTCAAACAAACTGTGCATTGCACAACGCATATCGTTTGGCTGCTTACTTGAATCAAACGCAGGAATGTGGTGGGGGTAGCGGAGAACAGAAATTTGGTAGGGGTTGCGGAGCCTATAAATACGAGGAGAAAACACCGCTCCAGCACGAGTATTATTCGAGACTCCGAAGAGGCAACATCTCAGAAGACACCACCACTGACGAAGATGGCATCACAACAGTTTCTCCAAACATTAGATGATCAATTCAACACTCACTCAAAATCCAACCTTCTGCTAACTAAAAAGTGTTCAGAACTAAAAGAACAAAAACACTAAATTATTCATAACATCAAGAAAATGGAAACCACACATGGAGAAGCAATTCTAGTATCATTGAGCGAAGGACCTTTCACTCCAGGAGATGAGCCGAAGTTTCAAGTATTTCTTCCAAAACGATTTGTCCAACTGCTACAAAATGAAGACTTGCGAGATGTTCAACTGGGGACGTTATATTTGGTATCACACGGCGTAAGCGGCAACAGCTCGACGGAACTCACTCTGCACATCACGCATCTTTGTACATAATGTCTCTGTTTGTATTTCTCTGTTTGTATTTCTAGTCATCAATGTTAGAGTTAAGTTTATTGTATTGTAAAATGTTTGTTTGGTAAAGAAAAAATAAATAAAAAGAAAAAACAACACAGCAGTATATTATTTTATATACTGCTGTGTTGCTTTTTTTAAATTCAAACAGATGACCTTGAACTTTCATTCAGGGTTAACTTATGAAGAGGTATAAAAGAGGGGGAGCACTGAAATTAGTCTCAGTCCTGTCTAGCACATGCTGCGGCTAACATGTCGGTGCCACTGATAATCATTATACCATTCGGTAACAATTTGAAGACTTATTGTTGCGAGTTAAAATGTTTTAAAATACCAGACAATCAAGTTGACGGGAAAGCTTGTCGTAAGTGCTAGTGTTTCAGCTATTGCATATGTAAGTGTAAAACATATCAAGTGAACCGACAAAATAAAATACAAGAATTACGGTGACGGATTACATTACTTTGGCGGCGAATGTAGTAGCAACCTTCTGCCCCGCGCCAGCTGCCATCTGCCCCCCGCGCCATCTACCCCACGTCAGCTGCTTGGTGACCACCTGCCCCGCATCCTACACGTTTACCCCCACCATTTTATTGAATACCAGAACAAAGCTAGCTTGCGAATAGTCAGTACACCTCCGGCTCTTGACTGGTGAACATCAACCTCTCCGAGACGCTCTTCACAAAATAACATTATCATGTCACTCAAGATTAGGTGTATTCATTATGACTCAATTTATCTCTCGACTTATAAGGACCTGGAAGTTTTTAAAGAAGAGTTAAGACTTCTCCTAGCGATTGGCTACAGTTTATCTTTAGAACTGTTCGCAACAAACAAAGTAGAAGGCTCTGTGCAGGAATCAAAGTATCTACCGTCTTTCATCAGAAAGCGAAGTGATGGCCGCGACTCGTTCGGATCAACAACAACTTCGATGACAACCAACAACGGGGAACTATTGTAAACATAAATTATTTTAAATAGAAAGAAAAGTTAAAAAATAAAGTAATAAATCTAATAGTACTACCTCGCACTCATATCATTCGATTGCTTCATTCGATCGTTTTCATTCGATATTTTTATCGATTAAAACTATCGAATCACAATTCGAATTTTACGCTTGCGAGGTAGTACTTTTTTAAATACCCTCCACGTGATCTTGAACTTTAACCTCTCCCTCATTTCGGTACAAAACCGCCTACGTCACTGCCTCAGCCTTAGATGACATATATATTCACGCAGCACATCCGGTCACGTGACCGGAAGCTGTCAATCACTTGGCCCAGAAGTCTCATTTCCACACTACTAACTATACTATATATAACATATACTTATACTATTACTAACTATACTAGATGGGACGAGATGACCGCAGTATGCGGTTGTGTTATAAGAAGGGACGAGATGCCCGCAGTATTCGGTTGTGTTATAAGATGGGACGAGATGCCCGCAGTATTCGGTTGTGTTTAATTAACATCTATCATTTAAGTAATTATTTTAGAAACTGGTTATTACAAATTGTTATTTTGTATTTAAGATATTATTGCGGACATTTGCCGTCATTGATTAAAGAAACCCCAGATTCACGATCTTTTGGGATCTGGAATCTGACCCGTAAAACCATAAAATGAAGCATCGTGCAAAGAATCTGATGTTTTAAGTATTCTTCGCACATGAAAACGGGTCAGATTCCAGATCCCAAAACGTCATGAAACATATTTTTCTCTAATAAGTGATGTCAACTGTCCAGAATAATTTATTTCAACTACTTAAATAATTAATGTCAACTACTTATCAAGTGAGTTTCAATCAAAGAACTGTATTCTGTCTGGGTTTCGTCATTGTCAGAACTTTAATATATGATCATTATAAAAGTACCTTATATATTAATATTTTAAGGCAATTTTTGTTAAGAGAATTCCTCTGTTAATTCTAAACCGATTTTAGATCTCAACCAAATTCGTAGTTGTGCATGTAGGTTTACATTTTTCGGTATTTTAACTCAGAAGAGGTATTTTATCACAGGGCGTCCAGAAAGTATTGTTTTACCCTTAAGATTAACACGGAGAATAATTGCAGCTGTCAATAAAGTAAGAACAGATTATTAGCAATTACAGATATGCAAGCAAGGATCCAACAACATAAATTAAATAACAGCATTGTTTTACATCGCTTATAAAGAGCGCTTTGTAGGTTTTAATGTTTTATGCTTCAGGGAAATTTAAGTTTGTGTTAAACAATTTTAGTCCATCTTTCTACTACGATTGTGGGCCAGATTTCTTTGCGTTTCACGGAAAAACGGCTTTCCTTGCATTTCCTGTCGTGTGGAGTTGTGAGAAACAATTAAGCCACTTCAGATAATCCTATGTTATTAGGGCTCTATCCGTAGATCTTCAATTCTCAAACGTTGATATTACTGGTATACTTTCTCAATCTTACACCACAGAGTGCACCATGATTTGTTTTAACGAGAAACGTTGTCAGCTGATTAGCCCTACCCACAGAATGGAGGATTCACATATCTGTTACTACCATACAAAGGTATACAAAACCATATACAGTAGTGAGATATTGGGCACGTGACACAAGCGCCCCTGGAATGTGGAAAAATAAGCTCACTTTGTTAAGGTAAATATTGTAATTTTAAAGAAAAATTGATGTTTTTTTGTTTGTCAGTACCAAACTACATGAGTAATTGAGTACATTGGTATGAAATAAATATATAAACTATGCATTACATAGGATTACTCCCGATCTCTCGGGACTCTGATCTCCTGACCTTCGGAATTCCCATTCAATTTGTTAGACAATAATACAAACTGAAGCAGTTAAGGTAAAATTAGGCCGGAAGCTTGGCGATGTGCACCACTATCAAATATATACCTACTCTTTAGGAAATCCCTCTTGGGTTTTTGCTCCACTCCCCTTAAAATTTCCCATATTAACCATCACACGCACCAAATGGGCCGCTTGAGCTCAAATTTGTTAGGAAGATAGACAATGGACCAGAGTCAAACCTAGGCCTAACCCCGATCCTGAAGTCCTATGGGGCTCTGCTACGTCGGCTTTCAATGTAAACATCACCTACCAAGTTCTGGGCTGGTTGAGCTTACGTTTGTTAGGAGTATAAGTAATACATCAAACTCAATATGTTTACTCCTGTAAAATGAGTTCTACTGGGCCAAAGATCTTGCATGTTTCAAAAGTTATGTTTATTTAGTATTTACAATTTAGCATTACGTTTCTTTTGTTTTAGATTATGCAACATGTGATGTTTGTCTATTAAATAACAGTAAATTCATTTGAATTCTCTTTCAAAAATCCTTTAGGGCTCTAATTTCTTTGAATAACCATCTAATCTAATAACCGACTAATGGACCAATATAGAGTTGAAACCTAGTAAGACAATAGTAGTACTCTTCAATCTTACATAGGCCTTTGTGGAAAAACTGTTGTGATTTGTCCCTATTGCCAACCAAAATAACACCATCGTAAATTTACTGACAGTAAGCATTTACTGAGCCGATTGAGCTGAAATTTAGTTGGAGGAAAGGTTATGAACTATATTAAAAGATTGGAATTGATCATTGTATAATCAAACAATGCACCTAATTCCTAATAATATATGTAAAATGGTATTTAAACATAATATTACACTGTGATCTCGAGCCAAGCCGAAACGGGGACTAGCTATTGTGTTACAAATTATAATCAATGCTTATTATTTATATATGTAAGTATGTAGTTACAAAATGATATTATTATTATATCACTATATGAAATTGAGCACAGTAGCGGTATAAAACAAACAAACAGGCAGCTGTGTATAAATCACACACGAACTTTGCCTATATGAGGATTATATTTATGATCAATTTTTTAACCTGATCATTCTATGTTTTATCCAAAAATCGTTATTGAGTAAAACTGTAACTCGATATAAAAACTGAGTAAACTCCAAATAAAGGGCATAACTTAGGTAGTGCGAAAACCCATAAACTGTTATTGGCTGCCCCGGTGGTTGTGGGTACGCAAACTTGAGGTTTAGGGAAAGGTTTTTGTACCGGTGCCCGCGGCTCAACCGGCGGCGTTGTATGTGCGAAAACCGACACAAAAACGTAGTCAGCCAGCCCTTATGATTAGCGGCCGCTACCTGTGCCTATAATTGTACATCCGACAGGCGCCCATCCGAATTAACTTCACATTCTTATCAATTAATTGTTATTTATCGGTCTGGCAGTGTCGCGACGTCTAGCATTCGTCTGTGGGAACGCTGACTGGTAACATGCAACTTGCAACTCGCCTGGGGCTTGAGAATTGTTCCATGTGGTAAAAAGTTACACTACATTCAAACGCACTGGAAATAACAACCCCCCCATTCTTATGTTATGGGTCATATTTTGCATTTTTTCTAGTTTGCTGGTAACCTTTTAAGAACTGATATTTTTCCGAGTCCCTTAGGACCAAGCCCTTTAATTTTAGCCGTCCTTATCATCCTGCAAATTGCCAAACTCCCACAATTTTGAAATCAAATATCCATTTTATATATAAAATAATTATATATAAAAATTGTATTGCAGTTTAAAATTTTGGCATTGCATTGCAACAGTCCTTACAACCAGTAATAACAAAATGTTACCTTTCGAAGATAAAAACAGATACAGACAAATTTTTTGTACTAATCTGACCTAATCACGCTTTATATGGACCCAGAGTCTGGCTTTGCAGTGGGTTTAGTAATGCACAATAGTATATTTTATTACTGGGACCGAAAATGGCATTTCCCGGTCCGCGATCGTGTTTCGATCAAGTCCCATAAACACTTTAGATACGAGTTTTGAACGATACTTTACACCACACTTTTAATAATAATGCAAATTAAAAATGTTGTTCAGACATTTTTATCAGGTTTGCTGCGTGTTATTTCTTACAGCATAATGACAACAATAATGTTTACATTTTTTTACGTTTATCTGCTAACTAGATTAATGAGAACAGCTTATTCCGAATGAACGCATAGCATTTCCGTATGTACCAACGAGGATATCTAAAGAGATTTCGCCTCGTGCTAAAAAAGTGAAGGCTCACTGGAGGACATTTTTGTAAACAAAACATCTCGCCAAAGAGCAAAAAAGACTAACAATAGCTTGTGAAGATAGGTTTTGATTGGTTACAGAGTCCTCCGAGGATTAAAATGGCAATCAGCCTGTAGGCTCAGTTTATTACACCAGACTAGACCACTATAGATATTTAACTCGTTGGTCTATACCAAGGAGTTCTATTGGTATTACTGGAGGTAACACTGATGAACAAAACTGCGAGCCGTTCTTCCCAAATTTTGTTGAGGCAAAGAACTACTCGCTGAAATCGAACGAGTCGACAAAGTGACTCAAACAAATACCAACTCATGATTTTAACATTAATAAAATTGTATTTGTTTGTTTGCTCATAATTTATCATATTTCACGACGAGAGTATTTGCATAAATCAAACGAAAAAATTAATTTGTTCCAACTTTTACTACTTTTGTTCCGGTGATTTACATGAGTATATTCACTTATAGGAATAAAACAACCAATCAGGATAGTTCAAAGAACGATAAATTTGCCTCACCAGTGTACCAACCTGACAAAATCACCGGCTCGCTTTTTCGATAAAAATAGTGAAGCCATGTTACCTCCAGTTGTACAATAAACCTCCCTGGTCTATACTGCTAATTAATTTATAAGAACAGCTGATTTCAGTGCTGGAAAATCTCCAGCTGTTTTTCCGGATCTATAGCGGGGAAGTATCACTTTTGGTATTCACATCTGATACCAAAAATAACTAATTTCGGTACACTATGAAAACAAATAATGTAAATTCATATTTTTTCTATTTGACTTTGCAAATTATTATATATGCTCGTGTCCATGAATTGTACCGTATTCTTCTGATTGTACAGTTTCATATTGCATTTTTTATTAGGAAATATGATTAAATACTATTGTTTTCCCGCGCACGCACCCTGAGTGATGCGTGGAATTGTAGATAATTATAATCATGTTTTCTTAAAAAAAAGATTTTCTGAATTCCGAATTTTCTCCCCTGTACTTTGCCCGTCACATACACCATAGGCCTGAGCGTGGAACGTATCCAGCAGAGAAATGGTGAGCCGTTACAGTACATGCTATAGGCAGTACTGATTCTCTGATACCACTTACTTCCCATGACTGGGATTCGAACTCACGCCATTTAGTAACGTGGATTCAAATTCTGCACCCTCGACCAGCAAACAGCGTTCTTTTCTAAAACACAAAAGAAAGGACAAAACCGAAAAATAAGCATATTGAATTAAATATTCTATGTCATTTTATTGTACCGGAGTTGGGAGTTTCATATGTCAAAAATAAAATGATAAGTTTATTAAAGGGCTTTAAACAAATATAAAATCTATTATTTTCAAATTTATTCTTTTTTCAAATATATTTTATATTCTAACGATTGAAAAATAAAGGAGTATTTTTAGGGAATAAAATCTACTGCAAACTAAATATAATATTGTAGTGTTTTCTTTGGCAACGTTTTAAAGATTGCATAGTATTTAATTCACAATGAATTTACAAATAATCATAAAAAATGAATTTTAGGTAAACACACCAGGTTGATGTAAAATGGTTACTACATCGAATTGGAGTGGCTTTAGAAATTTCTTATTCGTTTACCTCCAGAACAACTTCCCGACGATTTCGTTTGCAATCATTGATCGTGGATTTAATCTCTATCCCTGTACATAAGAAGGTATTATTTCCGTAACATTTCCGAGTTTGAACTGTTGGTGGGTATATTTTATGCCCCTTAACTAAACAAAAATTGTATTCTTGGTTATGTCGGTCTGTCTGCATAAATGTATAAATCCTGTTTGTATCCGTACAGAGACCATACAAATGGCTAAATTTTTATATAAAACTTTGTATGCAAGTGTATCCAAAATATTTTTCGTATTGTTGGTTTTAAGAGTTATTATTCACCAAATAAAGTTAAAAAAAGGAATATAAAAATGTTTTAAAACACACTCAAACTTGCAAAACTTTAAGGGATATCAGATGAAACTCGAGGTCAAAAGATATGAAGCCTGAAAGCTTTTACGAATTAGTTTATTATATGTTACCCATATATATATTTACAAATTTAACTTGAATTAAAATTTACCTATGACTGTTACAATCTAAAGTAAATAAAAAAGGGTTTCAAATTAAGTGAATTTTAACTTCATCAAATTGTTATGGAGGAAAACGGATCTTCAAATAGAGGTAAATATAGCCCGTTGTCCAATTTATGGGGGGTAATTAAATTACCATTAATCTATTATTTACCGTTATTTTAATTGAAACTTGAAACATAACTATGGAATAACATAACATGAACATAACTATTGGAACACGTTAAGCATGGATCAATAGGGATAGCATAGACGCAAGAAGGGGATTACTCCCCAGTACTTGTAGCAAATAATGACTATGTAATGAATTTAGCTGTATCTTACTGGGAAAATAACTTCAATACTTTTTATACATTAAATATAATATTTAGTAAATAGAATGAATTTACTGGGAGGATGTACGTTTTTTCTGAACACTGTTTCTTAAGTATTATGACTGTGTTTGAATGCAAATTTCCGTTTCAGGCGGGGATTGCAAGACTGTTTTCAATAGACAAATCCCTATCAAATGCGGGTTGACTTGAATGCATTTTACATTTTTAAGATTTCCTGAGCCGGTCGACTCTCCCGTCCGGGAGGATCCTTAGTCAAAAAAGACACTTGAATGTACTTAAATGTAGATGACTACAGGGGATAATCCATAAACTATACTGATTTTATTTTATTCAGGATAAGAAAAGAAAATACCCATGTCTTTTCATATTTGTTTTACGTCCACAATATACGTCAATAAGAGAGCTGTATAAAATTAAAATATACCCGCTGAATTAAATTGTCACTTTTTACATGCTACAATTTTAATTTATTGAATAAAATTTATTTAATTTATTTTAAGACAATTTTAATTTACAGCGAACCAAGATTTACAAACAAGGATTTAATTGATTCTTTATCTCGATTTAAATGTTTCTAATTATTGTTCTATTTTTTCGTCTCATTATATAAATCAAATGTGTTCCAGTTATCCAATTTGCGTTCATAAAAAGATAGTTGATTTAATAAATAAATCACGATCTGTAATTTGAGTTTTGTATAAACATGATATTACTTCTTAATTTAAATTAAAATGCAAATACTATTATGCACTTTAATACTATTATACTATTAGCACTTCTTCACGTTTAGAGGGGTTAATCTGAAAGTTAATTTTATTGCAATAATATATTTTATGCGACGTCATTGCTCTCCTGGTACACCCAATATATGGCTGACTTTTGCACGTAAATTGGTTTATAGCTGAAAGATTATAATTTTGGTACCGGAATTAAAAACACAATTTATGATTAATAAGCTGGTAAATATGATTGTATCTATACAGATTAAAAAATAAAACCATATATTGGAAACCACTTAAGGAATTGGCTCGAAACTTGGCACGTGTATTGTACTTTAGGGCTAGTTTGGTATTGAATTTGACGTTTCTAGCTTTACCCATTTAAAAACGGTGGCTATTTACATTTTTAAAGCTTAATATCTTGAAAGTAGCAACTTATTAAGAACTTAATCTACATGTTTAAAAAAATTCAAGTTTTAAGCCAGAATGAATGGTATAAAGATTGTAAAGGTGAGCAAACTCACAACTAAGTAATTGAAATTTGTATGGGTAAAATCGAGCAAAATCTATTGAATTTACCAGACATTACTTCTATTGTAGTCATACAAATTGCAATTTCACACATAAAATGGTTAATAAATTGATTGAACCATAAATAAATAAATTGCTTAGCTAATAAATTGAGTGATGTTTAAAACCTTTCTACTAACTTTTTTAGCTTAGTATTTTACATTTTTAATGTGTAGTTCAATCACCCGAGAATTTGCCGTTTTTTATGATATTAAACTTTAACGAATTGAAATAGCCGCCTTTTTGAAACGGTTAGTGCTAGAAACTCCAAATTCAATACCAAACGAACCCTAAAGTATTAATAATAATACGGGTAGTGTAAATATACGGGCTAAGTTTCTAGTCAGTACCTCAAGTGGTTCGTAAGATGTCCTGTATTGGTTAAAAATCACACACATGCAGATGGACGAAAAACGAAAACTGTGTCACTACTTACTGTGAAAACTTTGCATAAATGCAAAGGTTACATGTTTTCCCCTTACCCTATTATTATTATTTCTTATTATATTTTGATCATACCTTGTTTATCTTATACGTTTATGTTTATATCTAAAATAAATTCAAGTAAAAAATCAAATGTTTCTAAAATCAGTTATCACAGACAACATATTGTTTCATAAAACAGCTTGCATTGTTATTAACAACTTGCAGTTGCAGTTAACTTTATTATTAGTCGTCCACTTGGATCCAAACCATTTGTTTAAAGTTTTAAGAGTTGTAAGGTAAATAGAAAACTAATTCAAACTTTTTTTGTAGTCGTCGAGTTAGTTACCATTACCTACCTCAGTACAATAATTTCTGTCTGAATAATAACCCACTCAGAAAGATTCATCGGACTATGATCACCCCGGGCAAAAAGTATTTTAAAACTTAATCTTAATATATAAAAATGAATGCCTAATTTCCTTTGTGAATCCATAACTTGAGAATGAGGAACAAAATTGAATAATTATTTGTTTGTTGTGTTCGTTAATGTCAGGACAAGGTTCTTATAAAAGAAACTGTCATAACCCTATAGTTACTGTTATTACTGTACCATATTATATTATCATTGTTGTTGTTGTATATTATTATTTTTGTTGTTTTCACATTACATTATTATTGTTATTTTTATGGCGTTTGTTCTTGTTATTGCCATCATTATTGTTTTTAAGCAATGAATTACCTGCTATTGTCGTTTTGCATCATTATATTGCATTGTCTCATTGTTAATTTATTATATCAACTTGATCTAAACAACTGCCATCCTGTTTGTTTACCGCTATAAGTATTTATGCCTGTTATGTATTTTTCTTTACAATTTATTGCTATTGTCATACGACTATATATGTAACATCTTTGTAACTCTTGTACAAATTGGCGTATTTGCTGTTGAAATAAATGAAGTGAAATGGAAATGAAATTAAAAGATTTGTAATCATCAAACAAATTGTAATCCGACCTAAGGGCTCTGTCCCACTCGCCTTCAAAGTTCCCATTGATTTGATCAAAGTTCAGTTAGTTACACCAAACATCTGTTAACAAAAGGATTTTATCTAAACATACTTGAAAGGCATAAACATATGTTCATTGTGGAGGAAAAACTACTTGAATGGCAACTCTCATTATGGAAATAAAAAACTACTTGAAAGGCAACTCAGATTATGGAAATAAAAAACTACTGGAATGGCAACTCAAACTCTTTTTTTGATAGGCGAGTGAGCGTAGCGAACGAGCTCATCTTGAAAATGAACGAGTATTTGACATAAAACAAATTCAATGACATTAGGACAGGACAACATCTGTCGGGCCAGCTAGTATAACATATTTACAACCATCGGTAAGTTTCACAAAAACACCAAAGCACGGAGTATTTCTGACAGTAAATCAGAAACTAAAAATATAAATAAGGTTTTTATTTTAGAGTGTACATTATAAACACGTATTGGTTTTGGGGAAGGAAATGTTTATGTAGTATTTTTGTTACCAAACATTTTGAAGTGCAGTTTATGTAAAATAATCGTTGCAGTTTGTTGGTTTATTGTTATACTGCTTGGTGGTTTAAATTTTAATGTTATTATTTGCCCATTAAACAATAAAAATGCTCTATAAAACTCCAAATAATACGATACAATGTAATATAAACACAAAGGTAGGTGTTTTGTTTTACTAAAAAGAATTGGTCGTCCTGATTTAAGTTTAGGTATAGCGTGGAAGAAATTTGTTTTATAGCCAATACCTTTTATGCCCGATATTTGAATGATAGTATTACAATTTAATAGTATTTTTAGGATTGCATTATTATTTTAAATATTAATGTATCATAATATATTTAAACTTGATATGTTAATGTTATTAAGGTCTTAAGGTTATTTACTTACCTTTGACAGAAGTCCAAGATCTGATGGAATCCTGGTTATTTATCCTTTAATTAAAAAGTAAGACTTTCAAACAGCAGGCCTAAAATTATAAACTTTTATTTTGTTAGATGTGAAGTCAAGCGTTAGCTATAAAGTCTTGTAAAGCGGTTTGAGAATGTATACCTTCATTTTAAAATATATTACTCAAGACTGGTGATTTTTTAGAGATGAGAACACTTTTTATGACGTGAGGGAAGTTCATAAGCTGTGTCAGAAGGAAAACAATGCAATTTGATGTATGGGGAGTCACAAGATCTGACTGAAAGTTGAGTCAGTCGATGAAGTTATTTCCATATTTTTCTCTTACGATATGAACCCATAGAGTTTAGTCCTGTATTAAGTTTGTTTTTAAACCTTCGTGTAATATGGCCTTACTAAAACCTTAAAAAATACATCACTATAGAACGAAAATTATGTATCATAAATGTATCTCGAATTTATTTTTACTAAACTGTAGTTTAGGACATTTACCAAAGAAGGCGCACAAAAGCTTACATACGATTGTATGAACAGTTAAAACAAATTTTGGGTTTTGATAGTAATCTAAAGTAAGCAACTTTTGAATGCTGAACCTTTGTTAACCAAGATTATTATGTTTAATGTTTTTATTTTGTATAATATCATGTTATCGTTTAAGTTAAATATACTGTATATACACTGACGCGAAAATATACGATTATACTCTAAACAGTTGTTATTATTGTGATACCATCACATTCCGACAAGCCGCTGATTATAAGACTTTTTCGCTCGCCAAACAGAAAACACTGTTTTACGATTTGTTTTTAGATCGTAAAGAAGCACTTTGGGTGTGATTTTATGGATAAATACTTAAAATAATTATTTTAATGATTGGAGATGGAAAAAAACTGAAGACCTGATGTCAGATATCTTCAAGCTTCCTTTGACAGTTTTATGGAAAAAGGTACGAAATAATTTCAACTTACATTAAGTTTAGTTTGTGACTAATTATAAGCCTTTTCTGTTTCAGCAGTGTAGAAAAAGCTAACTTTAATTTATAGCGGAAGAAATAAACTTCTTTAAAAATGGCTTGGGAAGTTTTCCAGTTTCCTATGATAAACTCTAGACTCCAAGGTTGAATTTAGAGTAATTTATTTGAATTAAATACAAAAATAAGATAGTGGAATACTCTAATTTCTTAAGTGTAGAAGTAGTGTATAATAGTTGCAGATGAGGATTTTAAGTATAGTTCCAAATGATGGCTAAAGTATTTCATTAATTGCTTATTTAGGTGTAATCTTGTATTACTATGTCCAAATGTTTAACTTGCTGTTTTGGATTATAAATGAACAATTTGTGGATTATTTCACATTTTAAAAGTAAACACATCATTATCTTCAACAAAAGGATCTTCTAAGGGGATTGTATCAGGTATTCACTATCAATCCGTGTCGATATCAAATCCAAGCTGTAGCAAGACCCCTTTAAAATTGTTGGATCCACAACCATTTGGAAATGATCTTCTTATTCTTATTACCCCTTTCATATATGCAGTTAGTAGTACCCTTATTTACGAAGTAAGAAAATATTATCCAAATACACTACCTAAAGGACTGGTTTGCTGTAAATTACTCCCTGTTTTATGTAGTGCAGTACCATAAATTTTACTAAATTAAATCCATTCTGTTTTTACCTTTCAAATCCAACAAAGATATATATATATATAGGTAAGTAAAGTTCGATTTGTCTTACTTATCAAAATCCAGTTGGTTTTCTTGGAATCAAATTTAACCGACCGTATCATGGCAATTAAACTTAGTTTATCCAAACAACTAAGTTCAGTCATATTGTTTCTTAAATATTTAGATCAACTTAAAGTTGTTTAACATAATCTGAAATATATCATGCCTATATAATTTCCTTCAATCATGGAAAAACTAGTTGATTGTATGATAATTATTTATACAATTATTATATTTGATTAGCAGCTAATGTTTCTTAAACTAAACTTTGTCAAGTTGATTTATAAATAATTCTCTATTTGTCTAACTTACATTCTATAATCTTTTCTTGTGTTTAAAGTATCTCTACGAAACTAATGGTTAGCCAACATAGACATATATGACACAACATTATAAAATGTTGTTCATTAGCTCAACAAGTAACAAGTATAATAATATACCCTCCAAAATTTAGAACACTGATTTTTACAATTTAAGGAGAAATATTTTGTGGATGGTTATATTTACAATATAAATCAACTGCTTGTCTGTATATTTTATATACATTTTAATACTTTTGGGTGTTAATTATTGGAAACATCATCTTCCAGTTATACATGGTGATAATGGTAATGATGACAATTATCCTCCCAAAATAACAAATAATATAAATTAAACAAATTGAAAGGATTGCATTTACATTTATATAGTATTGCATATATGTTAGCTGTTAGGACAAACGTATACGGCTACTTACACTGCCCCAATGGTCCACGCGCACTTACGAACGCCATGTGATTTTTTTGTCTAGGGTTTTCTGAGAGACTAAGTTTATATGTCAAAAGCCTATTTGCCTATGTTAACTTATAATTAACCTAATGTATTAAGTTGATCCTTAACAACTAAGATAATTTTAAGCTGTGCGTTTCTAATATTTGGACGGAGAGTCCGTGGATGTCACATTTGGTGCATTTTGACCACATCATTTGGCAGAGTTGTATACAAAAAAAGTTTCAGAATACTTTTTGTGACTTCTCATGCCATTAAGAGTTATTTTAGATGTGTTCAAACTTTCTGCAATATAAATCTAGTTAGCAATAAATATACTTACAAATACTAAACAATTCAAGCAGTGAAATACGGTATTATCTATGTAAATAAGATTCATATTTGGAAAAATCTTCTAGAAACACTTTATCCAAACGATAAACTGATTATGAGTGTTCATTTTTGTAACTTATGAGTTGTTTTATTGTAAGTTTCCAGGTGCCCTAACCGTGACGAGCCTCTCCCTCCTCTATTACATGGGCCATTAGATAATTCGAACCTGTTGTCTAAATCAATCTATTTCAAGTTTAAACAAAACCCCCTTTGACTGATGACATAAAACCACTGAGCTTCCTGCCTAACTGTATAATCTATTGGCCAGGGGGTGCTACCAATTGACCGTAAAGACACTTGTGCGGATGACAATTTGAGCGATATTTCAAATATTAATAATTATTAAGAATGAGGTGGCTGAAACCAACTTATCGACATGAAACTTGTGCATTTGACCATATGATCGACATTTAAAAAGTAAATAATTATTAATTAAAAGAGGGCTGAAACCAAGTTATTGACATGACACTTGCCCGAATGGCAATTTGTCCACATGGATGACCGAACGAAGTACGTGAAATCCCTATACATCCTATAAATCTCGTTTTCGGCCTACTACGTCGTTATTTCCCAACCGGCTTTGACAATCGTTGTGTCATTTTAAAGGTTTTACACTGCAGATAAATTTAAAAATAAAAAAATAACGGTCTATTTATTGACACTTACAAAATTGGTCCATGTTATTTAAATGGGAGACAATTTTTAAAGGAACTCGGCCTTAGTTTGAGAATACCAGCCAACGTGTGGTCATGGAATTTATACCAATTCGAAGATTAAACATTCCGGTACTCCCCAAAATTTTCAAATTTATCATTTTCTCCCTTTAATTTTGTTTAATGATATAAAGTGTGAAGTCCTCAAATGTCCCCATGTTATTCATATGGGAGAATTATTGACCAGGAACTCGACCTTAGTTTGAGAAGACCAGGTAACGTGTGGTCATGCAATTTGTACAAAATTGAAGCTTAGACATTTCGAAACTCCTCAAAATTGTCAGATTTATCATTTTCGCCTTTTAAGATTGTTAAATCATAACAAATTTAAATTCCTACAAACTGTTTTGAAGGGATTTATAGTCTGTTCTGTTTACAACAAACAGCTGATTATAATCCAACTCTGTGATATTCATTGGACAGCTGTTTAGCTCACTAAAAACTTTTGATTTATTTTCATGTATTATATAGTAAACATTAACGTAACCATTAAATGTAAATTTTAAATACCCCCGTCGCAGCAAACCTGCATACTCAACGAATTTCCAATGTATAGATATGTGTCTTAATACCACATAAAACCATATACTGTACCAAGTTTCATCAATATACATAAATAAATAAGCGATGTTACATTACATTTTACTTTTTTCTATAAGTATAACATGGGGTCTGAGTATGCAGGTCTGCTGCTACATGCAGGAACTATTGATGAAATACTAGTATTTTTGTGTAAAAATCAAAAGACCACAACAAGATGAAGCTATATACCAAGTTTTGTTAAGGATACGCTCATAAATAAGCGAATATACAATGTATCTTATTGTTCATAAAAATAATATTGGACTACGTACTGTGTTTAGCACTTTCAATATCTCTGTAAGTAATTGTCAAAATACGAGATTGTTGGTTTTTTAAGCTGAATTCAAGGGTGAAAACTAAAATTTGATTCCTTAAAAGATTACACTTTAAAAACTAAAAAAAAAAAAAACATTTTTGGGGTAAACCCCCCTCCCAAAAAACAAAACAAAAACACCCCATTGGATGAAGCGATCAGACTATAGTTTTCGAACTTAAAGTCGTAAATGTCACGATTAAACACGATTAAACTAAATTTGATCAAAATCGGGCCATTATTAAGAAAGTTATGGCACCCACGGACACATCTATCTGAGTGACAGGGACATTTAATTATGGACTAACGGCCACCCACCCAATATTTCATCTATTTAATTTAAAAGTGGGTATTGTACTTAGAAGTTGTAGCCTTGCATGATTCGCTTATGTGTAGTATTATGGGGACCGATTCACTTACGAAATTAAATATATAGAAGAAGAAAATATATTAATTGATCATATTTAAAGAAGATATGTGGTTTCCTGAGAGCATTAAAAAAAACATTGAATAAATATCACACAGTGGTCATATTTAAAATGAATAAAATGGACATTGATTTATAATAGCAATTGCAGTGACCGTAAAACAGAAAAGAGGCAAATGAGCTAAGCAAATCTGCTCATTTGTAGTGGACATGGTGAAAAATTACCCCAAGTCATCTAAACAAACTGACGAGCTTCCCCTAGCAATGCTCGGCCCCCCAGTTACTACTTAAACTACATGAGTATTACTTTGACAGTTTTTTGATTGCATATTGCCGAAAAAAACTCAAAAAGCTAAAAAGCTTAGTTTGAATTATTAATCAATGGCTAATGATTGTGGAAAAATCGAAATTTTCACTCAGCAGTAATCTATATTATGTAAATTGTCCGACGTTATTATCTTAGTACCTGGGTACGGTCTTTGCTCGGGAATGGACAGTCAGTTTGTTTAGATGACTTGGAGTAATTTTTCACCATGTTCTTTACAAACGATCATATTTGCTTATTTACAAAGCTCATTTGCTTATTTTCTGTTTTAGGGTAAATCCAGATGTTATTATAGATCATTGTCCGTTTGATTCATTTTGAATATGACCACTGTGTATTTTTTATTCAATGGTTTTAGTCACTGCTCTCAGGAAACCACATGTTCATACTTAACCTACAATAGTACTACCATAGAAAAATAAACCAGGTAAATTTTTCTATGGTACTACTTTGACAGTTCACTTATCTATATCTGTAAAAGGCAAAGCCCTGGCTGACTGATTCACTGACTGACTGACTCACTCAACACTAATTCTCCACCTTCCCATGTAGGTAGAGAGCTGAAATGTTGTACACTGATTATTTAGGCATAAAATAGGAAAACTAAATGGTTTTCATCCTGATCTGACCTTAGGGCTCCGCCAGAGATCCCGACAAAGTTCCCATGTATTTCTTATGGACATTCATTTTTGTTTGAGCTAATGAAAATACAAACAGCTGATCTTGATTCGTAGTGGTTCCACGGGCTAACCACAAAATGCAGCACACCCAACTGTCGTAGTTTTTATAAATTATTTGCGGGGCGAAGCTTGCGGGAACAGCTAGTTGATTATAAATCAATTATAAACCACTCTTTTGTTTTGATTTTAAACTCCATAAGTTAATTTATCTTATTTCATATGGTTTCGTTTGTCCTATTTGATGTTTTTTGGGGATAAGACCTGTCTAGAACTTATTTCTATGCCAGAAGTTATTGAGTATTTTCAAATTTGAAGGACAATGTTAGAGCCGTTTTCTGAGATCATAGTTATAAGCAAACCTTATACTCATATCTTAAATAATAATACACTAAGCCGATCGATCGTTGTTAAGAGAACTCCTCCGTTTGCTTCTGAACTGATTTTTAAGATTAAGGTATCGAAAAATTTGCTCTGATTCGTAGTTGTGCATACAAGTTTTTATTTTTCGACATTTCCATTTTAAAAGGTATGGGCCGCCTTCAAACTTAGTTTTTTGCCTATAAGATTAAAATTGAGAATAATTGTAGTTGAATTGCAGCTGTTATACATTATGGTCAGGTTACTAGTAATGCAATATGTTACAAGTAATAAATGTACTTATGTATATAAATAAAAGTAAGTTTAGTTTCTGAATCGCTTTGAACGATGAATATTGAATGCAGCAGGGATATTTAAATGTGTGTTTATCTACCAGTTTGTTTATAAACCAAATTTGTTCCGCGTTTCACAAAAAAAGACTGTACGCAATGAAATAAAACATTTTGCCCATTTTCGTGTGGAGCAGGACATTTTAGGCTGTTTCAAATCATTACGTACGTCATTAAGGTTATGTCCATTGGCGAGACTGCTACAAAGTTTTTGGGTTTAGGTTACATAACCTTTCGCTGTAGAATTCCCGACGAAATAGAAGAAAAACATACTTTAAGTACTCCACAACAGTATACTAAACAATATAATATAACGGCACGGCAATGAAACATTGAGTAGGGATCACATAAGCCCTTGCAACATGATATTTAAAATTCAGTTTGACTTGGTAGTCATTGTGATTTAAAAATGAATTTGATAAGTATTTTAAGGTCTACTACACAAACTACATGAGTTATTGAGCATATATTTAGAAGAAGATGGGTCCATCCTAAAAATCAGTTATGGGCTTGCTCCCATTATAATGAGGCTCGGCCCTAATGACCTTCAAAATTTCCATGAATCATATACTTCCTAAACCAATTGAGCAAAGATTTGGTTGATAGACAGCAGGCCTATGCTTTTCGTCCCTTATTGGTTCTTTGCTCCGTTGGCCTTTAACAATTTAATCTAAACAAAACTGACGTTATTAGTTAACTGGACCAATATTGAGCATTAGAGCATAATTTTTTTAGGAAGATAGTTAATCCATCAAAATAAAACCTTTGCCTACTCCCAAAAATGCTTTAGGGCTCTCCAAATGTTGAAGCTATCGAATTTATGGGTAAAGAAATGCGTTTTAATCAGGCCTCATCCCCGGAAAAATATAATTATGGATAACAAGTTATTCGAAAAAACAAAATTGAGATTAAGGTTAAGATTTGTAAATAAAAACAAAAGAATCATAACAGCTGTTCAAAAACAACCAGTCAATTGTAAAAATAACACATAAGCATGTGATTTTTGTGAGAATAGTGATTAGAACCAATACAAAATAAGTTTAATATACAATATTAGGTTATGTATACATTTCTAGAACCATCAAGAATGAAGATTGAATAAAAAACAGACATGAACAAAATAAAAAGAAACGTGTAAATAAGCTAAGCAAATATGCTCGCCTTGGAGAGGAACCGTAAAGATAAATCCTCTGGGTATTTTGAACAAACTTATTGGTTTTTCGAGCAAAGCTCGGTCCCCCAGGTGCTTTAACAAATGTAACTAACTTTTCAAATATAACATTGTACTGTGATTGGAGAGCGAAGCCGCGACGGGCTACTAGTTTATCTGATTATCTATGTGTATTAAAGGGTTGTATGTTAGTACAAACTCCTGTGTCTAATTGAACCAATTTCCTGGGTATCACCTCACTAAGCTAAGCGAGTAATCATTTAAAGTTTTAAGAGAGAGAGAGAGAGAGAGAGAAATAGCTTAAAATATTTTTAAATTCAAAAAAAGAACCAAAAGCCTTACAAGTAGTAAAAATAAATTTGAAGTTGATACACCAACAGTCTTGAATTACCGTGAATTTTAAGTTTATAACTATAAGAGATTAACTTAAATTTTCAACAAATACCTTACATATAACCTCCAGCAGAAACCGCTGTACCAATTTAAACTGTTTTTGTAAACAATTAAAGGTTTGGCATGCAATTATATCATAATACCCCTGTCCCAGCAATCCTGCGTACTCAGCGAATTTCCAATGCATTTATATCATGTGTTCTCACTACACCTACGGTAATAAATTCTTCCCTATATGGAAATTCGCTAAAAGCATTTATTTTGTATAAATACTTTGGAGCCATACACATATTACGTAACGCACTCAAGGGGGGAGGGGGTATGGTGTAGCGTTATGCAGCGCTTTGTTGGGGAGGGGAGGTTGGATCAACGTTACGTAACTCGCACATGTTAACCCTAAGAGCTGGCACACTCCCGTATTTATTGGTACTTCTAAAAACCTTTTAATATTAAAAAATAATCAAATTGATATATAAATCAAGGTTTCAGTTAGTTATATAAAAATACTTCCGCCACACTATTTTAATATCAGTAAACTAAAAATAAATACGTAACGAGTTTTGAGTAAGTTCTGTATTACCTATGTTTTGGGTTGTTTTAGAGTGTAAAATAATTACTTTATACAGTATTATATGCAATACTGTATCAAGTAATGCGTCCCCAGTAATGTGCAATCCCACCCATATCCTTAGTTTTAGCGAATTTCCTCTATAGGGAAGAAGCTATTACCGTAGGTGGTATGGTAAGACTTAAGCCCGAGACCATGATAACTTTTTGTTTTGAGGTCCCCAGATGTCAAAAACACTATTCGTTGTGTGTGTGTGTGTGTGTGTGTGTGTGTGTCCGTTACCTTGATAACTTTTGAAAGAAATGCCCGATTTTGATGAAACTTGGCACAAATGTGGAGAATAATATTTATGAGTTTAAGTTCGAAAACCAGATTGACCGGACTATGGGAAGGGGGTTTTATAAGGGTTTAAAGTTTTCCAATAATCAGTTTTTCGAACTTTTTACCCTAAAATTTTAATAACACTCGATTTTGGTTATAGCCATTTTATAGAACTTAAAAAGGCAAATAATTTAATATTTTGAAACATTGAGCTAGGTTAAGTGGTACTGGAAAAAAGTTAAAAAACGTGTCCATATAATATCCCATGTTAATCTTATAGGAAAAGGTTTTTACATTTTCCTCATATAATTTTACTAAAAACTTCACATTTCTTTCTACCAATTGAATACCCGTAGGGCATTTATGGCTTAGCTCTACAAAACAATAATCTTGGTGTTTTAATTGTTATACGTCCAACCGTTGCAGAGATATTCAAAGTACTTAACACAGTACGTTCGTTGTCCAATGTTATCCAATGTTGTCCAATAAAATTTGATATATCGATTATTTATGAATGTATATTGATCAAACTTGGTATATGGCTTCTAATAGTTGTAATATATTGATATTTGCACACACAATTTTTTTATTATCCCCGTAGCAGCAAACCTGAATACTCAGTTATAATGTTATTCTTAGGAGAATAAATAAAAATGCTATTATATCACTTATTAATGAAGGTATTTTTTTTGAACCTTGGTTAGTGGCTCTAGGTAGTAGTGAAACCCATGTATTTGCATTGTAAATTCGCTGAGTATACAGGTTTGCTGCTACGGGGATATTTTTAGTTGTTTTGTATTAGAATTAGTTATCAATTAAATTTGTTACGTTTTAGCTTAAATAGTTTATTTTGTTGTTTATATTATTAGTACTGGTAAGAGTCTTGTTTGTTTGTATAAATTTTGCTTTGAAATCATTTATTACAACATGTTGTTAAAAGAAAGTCAGTAAAGGTTTAATGATTCATTGAAACCCATATTCCAAATTGCTAATGAAACGATGTTTAAAAGGTTTAAGCTATTTTAAAGCCTACTACGATTGAGTTCTGTAAAAAAAACATATATACTACTTTAAAAAGCTAATAATATTTAAACTTTACTTTCTGTGTTTCCAGATATGAAAATGAGTTTTTCACCCTATCAACACGAATATATGATCAACGTGTTACTTACGTTACTCTATAGTTGAAAAATAGACGTTGCTAAATATAAACGACTCAAGTCCCACTAAAATGGCTTCCAATGTTAATATGGGAAACAAATATATTTCTTTTGAAGATAATGCTAATACTGAACACAATTAGTCCAATAACAAATGCGACTGAGATTTTGTATTAAAGATTGTATCTGCAAAATTTGAAGTTTATCCATGGCGGCGTTGTCGAGTTATTGTGATGACAGACACGCTACTTGAGTTGATTCTCTTACCACTTTGGCATTAAAGTAACTAGTAGGTGTCCGTCGAAATTCGACGGATCCAATACATAAAGTTTGAGTAGTCTGACGGTAACCTGTAGAAATAATTAACAACTATGAATTACCTGACTGAAAATATGACATATTATTAAATAAATGCACTGTTATATTTGTCGCAATACAGGTAAAAAAATCACAAAATCACAAAACCAAAACTAAAATAAATAAATGACTTTTAGCGAATTTGCCCTATAGGGAGTAGGCCATTCCAATAATCGGCACTCTAAGACCTAGGCCAGGGACCATGATAACTTTTCGTTTTGAGGTCCCCAGATGCCAAAAACACCATTCGTTAAAAACTGTAGATATATAAATATATATATATATGTCTCCGTGGGTGCGATAACTTTCGTAATAATGGTCCGACTTTCATGAATTTTGGTTTAATCGTGACATTTATGACTTTAAGTTCGAAAAATAGTCTGATGGCTTCATCCAAAGGGGTTTTTTTGGGGGGGGGAGTTTGTACCCCAAAAATGTTTTTTTTAGTTTTTAAAATATAATCTTTTAAGAAATCAAATTTTGGTTTTCACGCTTGAATTCAGCTTAAAAAATAAACAATTTTTGGTGTTGATCATTACTCTACATCAATTAGTTACAGAGATATTAAAAGTGCTAAACACAGTACGTTTTCCAATTGAATTTTTATGAACAATAAGAAACATTGAATATTCGTTTATTTATGAACGTATCCTTACAAAACTTGATATATTGCTTCATCTCGTGGTGGTGTTTTGTTATTTACACAAAAAACTATTATTTGGCAGATAGTTCCAGTAGCAGCAAACCTGCATACTCATACACCATGTTATACTTATAGAGAATAAGTAACATGTTATAAATCGCTTATCTATTTATGTATATTGATGATACTTGGTACGGTATTTGGTTTTATGTGGTTTTAAGACACATATCTATACATTGGCAATTCTCTGAGTATGCAGGTTTGCTGCGACGGGGGTGTTTAAAAGTTACATTTAATGGTTAGGTTAATCTATATCTATAAATACGAAAAACCGATGATCCCCCAGGCCAAACCCCTATACCTACAACCACAAAGTTCCACACGTATAGTCTTTCCACAACGTAGGTAACCACTTAGAAAGAATTAAGAGAAATTCCCATAGGGCTCCACCCCACGGGGCTTCAAAGTTCAAACTCCAAGTTATTCTTACGGACAACTTATACATACGAAAAACCTATCATCCCCCAGGCCAAACCTCTACCCCTACAACTGTGAAATTTGGCACATGTAATCTTTACATAACGTAGGTAACCACTAAGAAAGGATTTTAAGAAATTCCCACAGGGCTCCACTCCACGGGGAGTCAAAGTGTCAATCCTGTGTTATTCTTATGGACATTCACTTTAGTTTGAGCTGATGAGGATTCAAACAGCTGAACATGTTTCATAGTTGTTCCACGGGTTAACCACAGAATGCAGCACACACAACTGTTGTATTCCCGGGTGAAACCGGGTACGATAGCAGCTAGTGTTTACTGTATAATACATGAAAATAAATCAAAAGCTTAATGAGCTAAATCGCTGTCTAAGGAAAATCACAGGGTTGGATTATAATCAGCTGTTTGTTGTAAACATAACAGACTATAAATCCCTTCAACACAGTTTGTAGGAATTTAAATTTTGTATCATTTAAAAATCTTAAAAGGCGAAAATGATAAATCTGACAATTTTGAGAAGTTTCGAAATGTTTTAGCTTCAATTTTGTAAAAATTGCATGACCACACGTTACCTGGTTTTCTCAAACTAAGGCTGAGTTCCTGGTCAATAATTCTCCCATATGAATAACATGGGGACATTTGAGGACTTCATACTTTACATCATTAAACAAAATTAAAGGGAGAAAATGATAAATTTGAAAATTTTGGGGAGTACCGGAATGTTTAATCTTCGAATTGGTACAAATTCCATGACCACACGTTGCCTGGTATTCTCAAACTAAGGCCGAGTTCCTTTAAAAATATTCTCCCATTTAAATAACATGGAGCAATTATGCAAGTGTCAATAAATAAACCGTTATTTTTTATTTTTAAATTTGTCTGTTACTCTGCAGTGTAAAACCTTTAAAATGACACAACGATTGTCCAAATCGGTTGGGAAACAACGACGTAGTAGGCCGAAAACGAGATTTATAGGATGTATAGGGATTTCACGTACTTCTTTTGGTCATCCATGTGGCCAAATTGTCATTCGGGCAAGTGGCATGACGATAACTTGGTTTCAGCCCTCTTTTTATTAATAATTATTAATTTTGTAAATGTCGATCAAATGGTCAAATGAGCATGAGTTTCATGTCGATAAGTTGGTTTCAGCCACCTAATTCTTAATAATTATTAATATTTGAAATGTCGCTCAAATTGTCATCCGCACAAGTGTCTTTACGGTCAATTGGTGGGCCCCCATTGGCCAGTTACCTAAATCACATTTAAAATAATTATAATCCTTCTTAAACATTTCACTTAGATGATACTGTATTTAAATCTCTTGCTGATATTTTTTTCGTTAAGAAGTGCGAGAAGTAGAATATCAAAACGTTTTACACTCTTTTAATTTCCTCCTATTAACAAAACAAATCAAATATTGTTTTCTCTCTTTATTATTAATTATTATTTACCCATCATAGTTTTCTTTTTACAAAAAATCGAGTAATATTATGTTAATTCGAGCAAGTTGAAGTTGTTTACTGTACCAGTCATTAACACTGAGATCAACTACAGTAAGAAACTAAAATATTTTAAATTTTAATGCTATTAATGCAATTTTATACAAGCAAAATATACACGATTGCCTTCTATCTCTTTGAGTGGTTGAATAAGTCGTAAGGTAACATGTATATTTCTTTACTCTCATCTTTTTCCTTGTTTTTCACGTGTTGATTTATGTGAGGAGTCTGCTTTATTGTTAATTTTATGAAAATTAATTTAAATTCAAAGACGAAGGCCAGCTTTGATTAGGCCAGCATTAAAACCTTAAAATATATTTATACCTCTTGCATATCTCGAGATGATGTAAGAAACTGTACCTGAAGCATTCCAAGTTTATGAATGCTGTCATTGGGTTGAGATCGTAATCCATCCCAATAGTCAAGTTTGATACGTTTTTTCACTCTTTCGCTGGAAAATAAATCCTTCGATATTTACTATCATTTGGCTATATTTCAATCATGACAGGGTAAATGATAGAATATCAAAATCCGACAAGGGTTCGCTCTTCGGCCCTTCTAGTGTTTTGGGCCAATAAAACAAAAACTAAGGGACGTGGGATAGAGAACTCAAACATTAGGAGCATTTATTTCCAAAATAATTGTTCGGATTGAAGTGGTGTGGGGTCGGCAGACGTAGTGAGCACCCCTAATAACACCTTGCACCCAGTTTTTGTTCTTTTCTCGATAGAGGAAACAGAGTTGGACGCGACGCCATCTTGCCGCCGAGCCTGGAACACACAACACCAGTAATATTAGGCCCCGCTGCTTTATGACCCTTCAGAATATTATTACCATTGATGGCAAGTTTTATTTATTGCCGAGGCATCTACCTGTCCCAAGTGACTTATCGAGAACAACATGGTCTCCGTATTTTGATTGGTGGCTCTCGTATCAAACTCTTCATTTGAAGGCTGTATAGTAACCTGAAAGAAAATTAAAATCATTTATATTCTGAAGAAGTTAAACAAATATTCTCTTCACTTCGATATAGATCAATGTAAGTATCTCAGGAGCTTTGAAGTTTATACTACGGGGTATTTTCTTTAAACGCTACCCAATTTGCAAGTACCAAAGGTCACTGTTATGATCAGTACAGTTTCATACTTTGGCAGCCTTCCCTTCATCCTCCATCAGCTGGTTTACATTGTTTAATGTTATTTTTTTACCGTTGCTTTGAAGTTACAACATCATAAGTAAAAATATGATGTTTTTTGTTGCTGAAAAAAGTTGACTTCTATAACCGTTAATTTAAATATTTGCATTGTTCCAAATTTTTGAAGTCATAAGAAACACTTTTGTTGTTGGCACTGTTATTTTATCGAGTGTCATAATCAATAAAACATATTCTATCATGCCAAATATTTTTTCCTTTCGAATACTGGGTTGTGTTAAAAAAGAAGCGCTATTCATATAAATACATGGAGTTCAGAAAGAGATGTCCAAAATGACACCACGTTTTTTCATGGGTCAAAACAAACAACTTTCTTTTTGTGATAACTATGTTTATCAATATTGACGTTTCTATCTTTTCCAGTTTAAAAGTGGCTTAGAAGAGCAAGTCAAGTCAAGTAGAAGCGGTTGTTTCAACAAACTGTTTGTTTTTCCTCCGGTTGTTACACATAGATCGATCATTCAAGTATATGGTTGATGGGCGTCAGACTTAGAGGTCTCTCAAAAGTTCCTGGGATGGTTATCCTTTATAAATAGATATTATTTGTTTCCTGTAATAATATTTTATTTTATTGTTAAACTTAATTGCCTTTCTATGTATAATTGGTTTTTCTTGTGTATATTTGAACCATCGTAAATGGTTAACTTGTTATAATAATGGTATAATTGTTTAAAAAGTTTAACTGTAATATTTGTTTAACTTCCTATGGCGTTTTAAAGTCCACATATAGTTGTACTCGTAGAGCAATTTAGATCTTTCGCTATGTATCAAATGTAGCACTTTAACCCAATAATAAAAGAAAACATAAAAGAAAATAATAGGTTCAATTTTGAATTCCATGGCATTCTTAATACCTTTCTTAATGCCTTTAATGCTAGTGTGTTACTAGCACATAAAAACAAATCTCCGTCAGGGGTAAGAGCCAATATTTATGGATTAGTATGGATTAGTATTAGTATGGATTAGTATTTATGCATTTATGGATATAGTACCCGGTTACACCTGAGGAATACACCAGTTGTGATTAACCATTTGTACTACTTCAACATCTATTGGAGTCATCATCCGGTAAAATAAAACTAATTTCCATGAGAATTACACTGGAATCATGAAGACCCGTGGGGTGGAACCATACAGTAAGATCAAACTCATAACACTCTACTTTTCATATTTGATACCTAAAGAATCAGCGAGCGCATCAAATTTCACCTCTCCAGTTTATCAGGAAATTGGAAAATTAGTAATGAACATAAAGACTTAATTCACATGTTGCGGTAAAACATCATTTAGGCTATCATAAATTTGATTCATATTTGATAACTTTTACATTTTGTCAAATCAATTATTATTTTACTTCCCACAATATCTTTACGGAATTTATATTTCACTTAGTTTAAAGAGACTGAAAGGAATGTAAGGGTTGTACATTGTAAGACCTTCGAGACTGTTTGGAAACCTATTGTTACTGAGATTTTGCTGTACAAAATGTATGTAACTTAAACCAAGTTTTTAGGGTAACTCAAACGGATGGTTGAAGAAAGGGGGGGCCTTAACTTTGAACAATTTACTTTTAGACTCGATTTTTTTATAAGTATACATTTCAATAACTATAAACTAAAATAATTTTTAGTAAATACCAACTCATAATCTATTTTTGTATGGATGTTACTCTATTTTGAGGAAATGGGTAGGAAATAGTTTTGTTTTTCAGGTATAAAATATTGTAATGGATATATTTCACACGGTAGTAAGATAATAAAAGTAAAAGCCAAGGCGTATGTCACCTAATACCTTTTGTAAAACAAATGTATCAGAGGTAAATTAATTTGCATTTGATATAATAGTTAAATCCTTTAAAATTGATACAGTAACAAACAATATTTTTTATTATTTTATTTTATTAAGTTTATTTTTGCTGTTTATGGCAAGTTTGCTTTTTTTGGATTGTTTGTATTTCCCTGATGTATAGTTTTATTGTTTTTATTTACCATATATTTTGTTACATTGACTATTAGTTTACATTCAATTATAGTAAATTAGAATTATTTCTTGGTCCAGCATGTCTTTAAAAAGACAAACCATGGGAAAAAAGAGTGAACAATTATTTTTTAAAGTGGCCTTGAAAGTGACCATTTTATTTTGTTCTCATTTCGCATTTATATATTTGGCAGATGAAATGAACATAATTTTTGTTTTCTGTTATTGAATCATATATTTTAACTTAATCTTCAAATTTTAGAAGTTGTAATACAACCATACAAAATCATAATACTCAATATGAATTTGATGATTATAATAAACTTTTAAGGTTTTGGAAATTATTGATTATTGAAATTTGAATGTAGAATAAAATATACACATCGAAAGTCACTGTTGTGTTACCACTTTATGAATTAAAAAAGTTATTCATTGATAAACACTTACAGTCACATAGACAGACAACAGAGCGAGATGGACCATATTGTTCATATGAAATATTTTGTTTCTTTTAACTTAAGTAACAATATCCTGAAGAATGTTTAGAGAGTTTGTAAACACCCTGCATTTAAGTTTTAAACAAATATACGACTAGTTACATATCGTGTTATTATTTGTAATTTTAAAGACGTATACGCAATGCAGGATTTTCCATATTAAATGATTTTCTAGGAATTTAAATTTGCGTTGCAGTTTGAGCAATTTTCAAACAAAACAAAATATAGTTACTTTTAACAATAACATTATTTTTAAAATGATTTATAATATTTATAACCACTTATTATAATATGCTCGGCGTGGTTTTCTAACCGAGCTAAGCTGAGTTATAGCAAAGTATAATTCCCTTATCCTTTGCATTTATTGGTGAGTAGTTTGAAAACGGCGTTAATATACTACCTAGAACGTGTTAATAGATGTCATCGCGTACCTTTGATATCGTGGTAAAACATAGCACATAAAGCAATTTAACACGCTTAATCAGCGTTCTCTACCACATACACAAGTAATAAATAATTTACACATAAATGTATAACGTCCGTGAATAAAGTGCAACTGCAAGTGTTATGTTTCAGAATCATGCTCCAGCAATGTGCCAGAATCGGAAATAATTAAGACATTAAATAATATAAATAACAATAACGAGGTTATTGAATGTTATTGGATAATGAACGGTATGGCGTGCAGCTAGGCGGCGATCGTAGTTGGTAGGCGACTAGCACTACTTTAAAAAATGAAAATATACAGATAAGTAATGGCGGTCGGTCACGAAATGGATAGTGTCGGGGCGTGGGGGGGAGGGGGAGTGGGCTGGGAATTAAAACCACTCTCCTGATGTCCACGACATAACAGAGTGCCAAAAACTGGATTTATGGTCCAATAAATAATGTTCAAGCACACATGTAAATCAACGTCTCTGGCATCTGCGCACCATTTCCGATACTAGGATGCTTTGGATGTATAAACGTACAACTGTCCTTAAATTACCTGTTTTTTCGTAAAAATAGAGCTTGTTTTGCATTTGTATGGACAATTTTACACTGAAAAGTATTTAAACAAATTTAATTAATTTTCAAATAATTCGTATGGAAACTTCAATTATAATGAAACTAACCCTAGTAGCGGCCCGTTGTAGTTGTTAGTGCGATTGACAGAGGTCGTCTGCAAGGTGCCGGGTTCGATTCCCACCTATCCTTATCCTTATGTGAATAGTTGAGGGATAATGCCACCTCCCGGATCTCACCTTAAGCTCTAGGACCACCTACAAAGGAAACAAAAATGGATGGGTCTTAGGGGTGAGGGAGCTATCTCTGTAGTATAGATCTACTTAGATTAAATTCCAACGATACAAATAAATATCGAAAATAAATATAATACATTTTTTATGAAATTCCCAGATTATGAAAGAGACTTAATTGTTAACTGATTGATTTTTATTAGTAAGCGGTAGTACGTTACTGTACTGATCGGTAATCGAAAACAATTGAAGAATATTTAGAATTATATTCAGTTGTGGTGTGGTGTGGCTTGGTCGTCTAATTATAGTTTGCTTAGTAAGTTTCGATAAGGTTTGTATAGGAAGATAATCCTTCTTTGTTCATGATAATCTTTCACAAGTTTCACTATAGTAAAGTTTATCCTTTTTCTGCTATTAGCCAGTGCATAAAAATCAACAATGAAATTTTAAAAATAAATAAAATATTTAAATTACTAAAGTATTTATTTCAAATAAAATGTAAAGGATTAAAATATTAGTATAAAAGTACCATCGTTTAGTAATCCAATGGCCCTCTGTGAGATAGTGGAGGATTATTTCTTTGGATTAAAACGTAGAGGTAGATGGAAGAAAATGGTGCATGTACTTACGAATTCCGTACATAACAATATTATATTCAGCAACCCTAACGAAAACAACAAAGGTCATAACAATACAGTAAGAATCTCCCCAATCATATCATCACGTACAATAGGCTAGACACGATAATTTTCCAATCAGAACTTTGGCAGTTTCTCTGTTATAAATAATATAGCATTATAAATAAGTACACAATTAATTACCTAAAGAGTGCATAACCTAAATCAAAATTACACACCAAATTCCTATATATGAGACAAAGAAATCCAAACCACTTCGTGGTCCCGACGTGTGAGTTATCATGTTTTTTACAATGATATTAACTTATCCTTTACCGGGTTATAAATATAACAATGATTTTATAAATACATTTAAGTAATAAATACCCTATAAATTCGGTTTATTAAGATGTTGTAACAGCAGGGATTTGTATGCTCGTCCGCTCTTCATTACTGACTCACCAGGTAATTTATATTTGTTGTTTAACAATGTTTGTGTATTCAAAACATTAACCACTCGTTTAATGTTTTTATTTAACTAAACAATTTGGCAGCCTTTTTTTGCCTACATGGCTCCACAAAAACGTGGTACCTATTCCGTAACCTGTGTTTTTTCATTATTATTATATTTATATTCACGATACTTACACTAATGCTATAACCTGCTTCCTCGTTCTGAAATTGAATTGGTTAACCATTCAAAATTTCCTTCTTAGTGATTCTGTCCCATTCTATTTCAAAACTTTTCTCAGTTTTGAATCTGTTTTCCAAACCGATTCTTGACATTTTCCAAAATTTGCCTCTTATCTATCTTATAAGCTCTAAATTATAATTTATGTTAAATTTATTTAATTATTCACTTTGTTCTTTGTTTTTCAATTTTGCACATGTGTACCCATATTCGATCTTTCCTCCATCTGCCTTTTAAACCATAAAAAGCTTCCTCATGTTAAATAAGCATGTTATAAAAGAATATTAACTATTTTTAAGTGGTATCATGCCTGAAATTTCAGATACACCATTTTTATAAGGAATCAATAAATTGCCTCGCTTAGCATAGCGACGACCAACACAATCATGCTATCATGCCATCACGCTGTTGGGAGACATTAAACAGCGGTTTTCGAGTATGTTTTACATAGTTCAGCCGGATAAAATAAATGTCTATTTTATTTTCCATAAAATCTACATAACATCCGTATACAATTGTTTTTAACTTAATGAAAAAACATAGTCTAACTTAACAATGTTATATGTTGTGAATTAACTAAATTGAACATGAAGGCAGGACTCGGGCCGCGTGCAGGCAAGTGCAACCGACGTGGTCCCGATAGCCGCATGTCCTTGTCGAGATCTGCAAAAACTGTACTAAATTATTGCATGTGTTTTACATTACTGATTTATCGAGCTCCTGATAACACCTGCTCCGTCCACCCACGCGACATAACCGCGCTGTTCGATGATTAAAAACTATTATGATGTCACGTCAGAGAATACATTCCTGGATTCTATGTCATTCTTTGTTTCAGAATATTTTAGTAACGAAATTAACAAAAACTGCATTAGTTTGTCCAATGATTTACGTGTCGTCAGTAAATACTTTAGTTTGACAGTGCTTAGTTGAATGTATTCCTAAAATGTGATTAGGAACAAGGATTTATATTTGTGATATGCCTTTTAGCATGGATGAGCGGAGGGCAGTGAAAAGTTTGATTTTGAATTGTTTTAAGCTGTTTTAGCTTACAATTTATATGGGAATATCAAAAGCAAATTGCAAAATGATATACCAAATTAAATTAAACGCCTGGAGGAAAGTTAAATTTTCCATGCACCTCAAGTTTACTTTTTATGTAGCAAACAATTGGGTTATTTTATCATATAAAAGGGGGTGTTACAAAAATCAGGGGAAACAGTTCCAAGATAATTTCCGAAGGATGATTTCCCAAGGCAGACATCCGAAGAGGATTTTATTTGTTATTATAACCTTTTTCATTTAATATCCATCACCTTTTTATCTTTCGCAGATCCTAAACCACTCATCCATGGTAAACTTTTTAGTTGTTTTTAATCATATAAAATGGTAATGTTCATTAAATGTAAAGGTTTTTAATAAAGAGCAAATCTATATTTTTTTATATTCGGGATTATTTAATATGTATAAGGAAATTATGTTTGATAATTAAAAATTACAGATTTTGTTTTAAATATCACACTATTGCTGACATTTTTAGTTCGTCATGATTTATTAATTAACTTAATAATTAAAGTAATTTTATTCCACTGATGAAATCATTTTATCAGATACACCCACAAGGTAAATTAACTTACAAAACAAATACTTAATTTAGGTTTACAATATATTTATGTAATTTTTTACACTAACGTTTAGAGTGTCTTAGGGATTGCGTTGGACTGATAAAGCATATTGTTTAACTTGATATTTTTAAATTGTTAGTAAAGTTGTTCCTGCTGTTCGTTTATGAAAATTACTAACTTTTTACATAACATATCTTTACTATTAAAGTTTCCAGACTACCTCATTATGTTTATTACTAATTAATTATATGTTAAGCTTACATTATATAAGATTATTAAACAATAATAAAATTATAGTAATTACTAACAAGTTTAGATATTTTCATGGGTTTCTGTTAACAGCTAGCAGCAAGGTTTTATACGTTATAAAATATCAACTAGAATAGAAACAGAGGGTTTCTTGGACGTGGAAATTTTGTAAAATATGACTTGTATGACATATATATTTATAATACTTTTCTTGTGAAATTCGTATACACGAATCTATTCGAATTTGTACGCTGCTACAAATCTATAAGTAATGGCAAGTAAAAACTTTCAAAACCAAACACATTATATATATTATTTAGATTATACAGGTTATCCAGAGTATACAGATTACATACAACCAATTATCAGGTTATCACACAGTATGTTATTATTATATATGTCGGATTTGTTTCGTCTAAGATTTTTAAACGTGGGCTTAAAACTGTTTGCAAGACAATTAATTACATGTTAAACCATCCATAAATTTGTTTAATGTTCAACTATCTTATTAAAGCCGCCTTTAGAATAATGTTTTAGTATCTTTTATAAAAACATAAATATTGCTTGAAGATAGTGGTTATATGGATATGGTATATATATGAAGTATTCCAACAATATACAAAACAAAATGACGTTTAAATTCAAAATGTTTTAATTATAAATACAATGATTTTTTGGTAAAATAAATAAAGTATGCCTAGTAATGCCTAATTAATACAGTACTAAACTTTTATAAGCATTTCTAACGTTAGGTAATTTATTTAACTGGTAACTTTACAGTTAAGTAAGGATTTAAAAGAGTGAGGATAGGAATGTTCCAAATTTCACACATTTATTTGCGTATAATATCTTTTGACTAGTATTCCCCTATATTACACATGCATATCTTGGAAAGATCGTTTCATTAGAAGTATTAGCGAATTTCCCCTTTAGGGAAGAAGCTATTACCGTACTCGGCATGGTAAGACCTAGGCCCGGGACCATGATAACTTTTCGTTTTGAGGTCCCCAGATGCCAGAAACACCATTTGTTCAAAACTATATGTATATATATATATATATATATATATATATATATGTGTGTGTGTGTGTGCGTGTGTGTCCGTGAGCACGATAACTCTCGTCAAAATAATCCGATTTTGACAAAATTTGGTATAAACGTGTAAAGCAGCATTTATGACTTTAATTTCGAAAACCAGTCATATCGACCCATCCGAAGGAGTATTTTGGGGGGGGGGGTTTGTACCCCAAAAATGAGTGAGTTTTTTACATATAATTTTTGAAAAACTCAAATTTTAGGTTTTTTCCATTAGAATCAACTTCAAAAGTCGCACAATTTGGTGTTTTGATCATTCCTGTACGTTAAATGGTTACAGAGATATTGAAAGTGCTAAACACAGTACGTTGTCCAATGTTATTCTTATGGAGAATAAGAAAAATTGTATATTTCGCTTATTTATCAACTTATCCTGATGAAACTTGGTATATTGTGAAACTTTATATCATTATGGTCTATTGATATTTGCACTAAAAAACATTTTTTGGCCGATAGTTCCTGTAGCAGCAAACCTGCATAATCATCCCCCTTGTTATTCTTATGGAGAATAAGTAACGTGTTATCTCCCTTAATTATGAACATAAATTAATAAAATTTGGTATGTGGCTTTACCTACTTGAGTTATATTGATATTTGTATAAAACCCCATTTTTTGTGTTCCTTGCTTCAGCAAACCTGCGTACTCAGCCGCCATGTTATTCTTATGGATAATAAGTAACCTGTTATCTCCCTTAATTATGAACATAAATTAATAACATTTGGTATTTGGGTTTACTTACTTGAGTTATATAGTAATATAGTAATATAATAATATAGTATATAGTTTATACACATTTGTATAAAACCCCATTTTTTATGTTCCTTGCTTCAGTAAACCTGCGTACTCAGCCGCCGTGTTATTCTTATGGAGAATAATTAAAATGTAATAGTTTATTCATGAATGTATATTGATGAAACTTGGTATGTGGCTTTGTGTGGTATTAAGTTGCATATATATGCATTGGAAATTCGCTGAGTACGCAGGTTTGCTGCTACGGGGGTATTTTGTTTGTTTTTGATTGTTAAATAAAACATCAAACTACAATAACTGTAGGATATTTAATCAAGACAAATTTTTACATGATATATTTATACCGGTCAGACGAAAATGAAAACTACATCGAAGTAGCGCAAAATAGACTTATAACACCCTATAAAATCCGCAATGCAAAACATGCTGTTGAATAAGGTTTCTAAAAGGAGTTAGATAAGTTAATCGACTGGTGCCTATATCTATGTAAAAACATAAACATTTTGTATTGAATTATGATCCAATTCATTAGTCCTTCAATTTTCGAAAATCAAGATTGTATATAGTGTTAAGACATTTAAGGATTGACTTAAAATATTTTATCAAACTATCATACTTTTATTTCCAGCTGATTAAAAATAATCTTGTTTGTCTTATTGATTAGACCTAGATTAATGTTTGATAGTCAAAGGTCTTGCGTATTAAACGTTTAAATAAAGGAGTATGTAATATTTTCATTTCAAAATTTGAAATTACATAGCACATGTTTTGACTTTTTCATGTTGTACTCGTTATGTATTTTATTGTTGTACTATGTTTTGTACTTGTTATACTTTTTGTGGCTAAAACTGACATTTCTTTAGTATGCATCTTTTTAAAAGCTTTTTGCATTAAAATACTATGACATTTTCTTTGGTGGGGGAAGTTTGAAACTATCTTTGATTTATTTGGGCAATACCCGCCTTAATAATGTTATTTATTGTACCATATGTATGTTTTGTATGCATTATTGTATTTTGACGAGATCTACTGCACATTTGTTGTTTAATGATCAATTAAACTTTGATCATTATCAATGATTTAAACTTTGAAAGCTTCCATTTGCTGCCCAAATAAATCAAAAATAGTTTCAAACCTCCCCCACAAAAAAACCAAGTCATTTCGATGCAAAAAGGGTTACATCATATTTGTAATCAAACTGTTGAAAGTTTGAACTGTTTAATTCGTTTCTGTGTAAAACAATCCAAATAAATGCAAACAATTATTCAAACTTGATATTTTTCTAGAATGTAGTGTTTCTTTTATTTAATTTTTTTTGGGGGGGGAGGATTGAAATATTTGAAATAAGGGGAAGAATTTATCTTTTATCTTTGGCTTTAGGGAGGACTGGCACGGCATAAAGGAATAATTTTAATTCAAAATCTTAAAATAAAATTTCAACGGAATGAAAATTGTCTCAAGCCGATATGAAACAAAATGGAGATACGGCGGCGTCCTGCCACGGCCCGTCGGGCTTATCACTCACAACCACGATTTACAAGGCAATCAAGCGTAGCGCAGGATTTATGCGCTAGGAGCTGTCATGCTAGGCCCGTGTACGACGATTTAGTGCTTATTGGAAAATACAACATTTATCATCTATATTGTACATCGATGTAATACACGCCTCGATAAAAATAGAGGCGATTTCAATATCTCAAACCGATCAAGTTTTAATCCTTAAATTCGAGTCTAACAAAACATAATTGACTTTAAGGAAAATCTGTTACATTAAAACAGTCACAAGACATATATATGTGGATAGAAAGCTTTCTCAAAAGCGTCAAGTATTCTCTGAAAAATTGCTCACGCTTAAGATGTACACACCAATTTTTAAAAGCAAAGTAAAAAGTTAATTCAATGATAGTTTATTTTTTCACTTTTCAACCTTTCTTCGAAGTTCAAATTTGAGAGAATACAAAAATACCGATTTTTTAACGTAACCCAAGATTTGAAAGTAAAAACTCACAACATGATTGAAATATGTTGAATTGCTTTTGTTACTAGCTACAAGAAAGTCCTATAGCTTCATAATTGAAAATACTATATATCTCGTATTTTGACTAGGTGACCACCTTGAGCAGTTATGCAAGTCTCCTATTCTTCTCAGAAAACTTTAATAACCATATTTGTACCTTTAATGTAATATGCAAACCAGAAAATGGAAAATTAAGTAAAATATGTAGCAATTATAAACTGGACATTTGAGTTATCTTATAATGTGTCTTTTGTTACTTGTAAATTGGGTTGTGTTAAAAACACCCTTTTACGATTAGTTTTAAACAGTGATAGCTGTGTTTTTGTAAATAAATTCTCACTATGTTCTCACGTTTATTAAATCTTTTACTATTCATTACATACAATAACATTATGACACATCATGGCATTAAGAAATGTTGGATGTCGTATATATATATATATACGTTCCTATATATATATATATATATACATATATTACCATATACCATGTTACTGACGCTGTAATGGTATTGTGGTGTTATTGACGAAAGGGAACATCAGATGCTACATGTTTTCATGTGAGCTACATTACTAGGATTCAGTTGTTTGTACATAGAGGTGTATGCAAGTTTTATCTATGGTTTGTTGAGATCTATATGTTATGAGCATAAGTTTATTTTTCTGCATAAATTAGTATGTCTTAAATTATTAGGTTTTATTTGATTTCCCTTAACGTCTAAATAGGCGTTTTGTCTTCAGTTAACGCAAAGGGAGTGTTAAAAAATTATCAGAAGGCCCTCAAATTAAGGTTTTGCCTATTTAAATAACATAGATCAACTAATTTCACTGTAATTATTTCATGAATTTATAATTATTACTGTATCTTTTTACAGAATAAGAGGATTTTTGTAGCAAGCCTCTGTCAATTATAACTAGCGGTATATATATAACTAATTGGTGTCGTCAAAAGGGCTTGGCTTGCAGATGTGTCTTTTGAAGGGTTCACACTTTTTCATTGCCCTTAGTGCAATGAAACTAAGACTGTGACTAAGACTGTGACGACTTTCTCAAAAGAAAAAACTATTATTTAAGACGGGAGAAAGTGCCTCAGGCATAGCCAGCAGAATCGCCTAAGTCTGATATGCTGGGTCTTTCCAAGGTTCTTCCTAGCAAATTTGTATTGGGTACGGATTTAAATAAATAAAAAATAAAAATTATAATATATATCTTAAACTTAGGAAAATTTACCAAATAGGAAAAAACCAGAATTAATTGTTATGGAAACCTTCGGAACAGCTGTTTTTGTTTTAAATCTTATAAAGCTGAAACCACCCAACTGAACCAGGCAAAACATATTTTATTTAATTCCAAAATGTGTTTATCTACAAAGTTTTGGTCTTGAAGGTTTAAACATTTGATCTAACCACAACTATTAATGTAGCTTTCGGTGCCCATCATCCTAGGGAGGGGACTGGTTTGCTAGTTATGTTGTATGTACACTGATGACACTGATAAGGTATTTTAATTTACAGTTACGGGTTCGTGCTTGTAACATGTAACCGTGCTTTTGAACACGGGGAGGGTCAGACATGCCGTACGTTGTGTTTAGTGCTGGGAGTACCGGGATGGGGTTTGCTTTACGGGTAATTGGGGGGGGTTATAAACAAGAGTGAAACACTGGGGTATATTTATAGGAGAACTCGCAATAAAGATTTGCTTTAAGAAATTGTATGCATATACTAATAAAGCCTCCAGCATTGTATTGAAAGAGCCTTTATTTTTATTTTCCTATATATTCGACCTCCATTTGTATGGAGAGAAATTGTTCAAGGGTATTTTAATTATTAAAAACTTTTATTTAAGTGTCGGCAGCACTTAAATACAAAAAATACCAACAGCGAAACATTTGCGAATTAAATACAAACAGCATACCTGGCTGTTTGGCCAGGTAGCGTAGAAAAGCTACCTTGGGGATTAGCTGAATAAATGTGATAAAAATATAACAAAACTATATTTGGAAAATTATTCCGCATATTCTATTGTCTAGTACCTTATACCACATAAATACAAACTAAATAAATATATTTAACGAAAAATACCTCTCCCTCGGAATTGATTTTAAACAATAATACTCGTGTGAGGGACTCTTTAAAGTCCAGTTTTATAATTGATTTAAAATGATTTTCTTATTTATACAAACATAATTACCATGTAATGATCGTTTGTAAATTAAACCTTTTATCAACGAAAGATTTACATATTAAGATAATTTTAAGTGTAAAGCATCCACTCAGTAGCAAGGCATGGTAAAATCAGAAGTTATCAGGAAATGATCAGCGAAGCCGGTGGTCCTCAAATGGGCTATTGCGGAATTACTTTTCAAACTCGGCGACCGTTAAGATAAATTGATAGTTTATCAACAGGAAATTGAGCCTGGCTCTTCTGGTTGACCGAAGGGGACACCTGCTTGTACTAGGATCAATTGGTAAATAAACTTAACTTAAAACCTTTAGCTGTGATATATAATTTGTACCGTTTGCAAAGCCCCCTCCCCTCAAACATGCTTGGACGCTTTAAGCATCAGTTTTTCTTGGGTCCTCGTGTCTATTCCTTCCTTGATTTCTTTACTTACATGTTTCATGTTCATTCTGATAGGTCTTCCTCTCTTTGTGAAACTTCATGGGTTATGTATCTTTTTTACGCGAGTGGTGTAAGAGCTTCTTCGTTCCGAACACTGCGTTTCTTGATACTCTATTCCACTCAAGTTTGTTTCATCTGGTTGTCCTGCTCCTGAAATATAAAACAATATTTCTAATTAGGTATATAAAATCAGTACTTATACTTTGATAGTATTTTACTTTTTTGCTTCCAAAAAGTGCATAAAAAATCAGGCTGAGTGAAAACGTTAGATAGGAAGATGAGAAATATTGTTGTTGACATATGAGTGTCTTATGTCAGTCGACAATATTGATCAAATTGAACTTAGGCAATTAAACCAGCTTTTTAAACAATACTAAACAAGTCTTGTGGGGAAGCTTACGGCTGCGCATGTGACCTTAAAGAAATTAAAAGTTATTTTATTGTTCTGTCACAATATGTCAGCTTATCGTTGAAAAAATCCTTCTAACAGCATTTAGTCAAAGTGTTTGCTTAATGTACCTGAAATTTATAATTGTTGTAAACTATAAAGGGGAAAAAATAAAAATATCCAGCAAACAAAGCTTGTGTTTGAAAACGGTAATATTTAGTAAAGCAAATAAATTAAACAACAACTGAACGGAGTCGAAGAAATGATTTATAAAAAAGAGATATTACGGGATTTCTCGAAATTTGTATCCAGGATTTAAATACTAAAGTTATTATGCAATGTTTGAAATTAATATAGTTACTTTTTAACAGGGTAAGTGTTATAGAGGGCTTGATATTGCTAACTTTATCATTTAAATAGATCCGTTGTTTGTTAAATGTTTAGATGTATGTATGTTTAGATGTTTAAATGTATTAGATATTAATAGTAAATATTTGCAGCAAATAAGACACTGTAAATACTTGCATTTATTAGCATGAAAGTATAAACATTTATATGATCAAATACTCGTATTAATGTTTTAAATAATATACAATGGTTTAAACACGTATTTTAAATTCGGTTAATCATAAAATTGATACAACTCTCTTGATAGGACAAAACTACAAAAATAAACAAAACAACATCGTTTGCTACTTGATGTTCCGGTTTTTTAATTATTTTAAATTTTAATTAGAATGCAAAAAGGTTTGCCACCTTTAAATAAATAATTCTGAGAATTTGTTCTGAAACCAGCTGAAAGGGGTAATTCAACTTAAATTAAATATGAAGTAACAGTGCATGGCAAAATGTATAAAACATGCTTGTCAGTTCAGGGGTTCTTACGAGAATCAGAACAAACACAAACCCCTGAAGTGTAACATTGCAATGGTTTACAGGCAAATTACAGTTACAAACCTTCATTGTCATACGACAACAAACGTCAGTGGAAAAATCAATTTGTATACACTGGAATTAGATGCTATAGAAAAAAAAACATTATCAGAAGTAAATGGGAATGATTGAGGTTTTGCTAAGGAAATAAAGTGTTAAAATATTATTTTTGATGTTTACAAAAGAATGCCCACTTACTTAATGAATTTAGCTCAAGTTGAATGAATTTAATACATAATGGAGGAAACTAAGGAGAAAATACAAAATTTTACAAATCCACAAAAAGTTCAAAATCCATTAATCCTAGTACGTATAATTGCGTAGGAAATAAGAGATAAACATGTGTTGGGCTGGAACATCATAGAAAATTAAATGGGGAAGAACGTATCGGAGTTCTGTCTTTTGCTTTTGCCCTTATTTTCCATTAAAAATGGCCCTAAATGCAAAAAAATTAAAAAATGATCCAATTATCAGCTGCAATTATTCATGATGTACTTAGATTTTTTAAATATTACCAGGTGTGAAATTTAAACATTAGCATTAGAGTCAGAGGCTATAGTCTCTATACAAGCCTCTAGTATCATTAGTAATTACTTGATGAAATAAGTACCGTAGTTAAATGGTTTTAGTCGCTGTTAAATTACGTTTATGAACTGAACCCATTTAAAACACTAAAGTAAAAATGATCTAATTCTATGGAAAATGCTAAATAATAGGAATGGTTGAGATTTAGTTCCATAACAGAACAATCATAATGCGAGCAGGGAAATCAAGATACCGTCGCTATGCAGGAACTCACTGATAATTTAGATAACTTACTGAGTCTTTATTAAACAATTTTCATCTCTCTCTTCTCTAAAATTTAAAATACAGTTGTGTTATATAATGTTATAATAAATCGATAAATAATTATTTGTGTTTGTAACAATTACCGATCTAATAAAATCTTCAGTGTAGCCCTAAGGTGCGATATTATTTTAATACAAAGTTAATCACTGTGCAAGTATCAATAACATATATAATGGAAACAAATATGATTCGTCTTAAACTAAATAAGTATCGGGGGTAAAATCCAGCAGCAGAAGAATGTTCCGGGAGACTGATAATGTCTTGATACGTTCCACGTCCGATAATACGCCATCTATATTCATTCGCCCTTCTAAATTAAAATTTATTTTTATATGCAATATGACTCGGCATCCTGCTCCCATATTATTGATTTACTTCCGTCCACCAGTGCCGCAGTGCTCTGAACGGGTAGTTTATCACGTCGGTTAATAATATTTTGACGTCCGCTTCTTTGGTTCGTTGATGAATAAATATTGAATTTGTATAAACTCACATCTGGTGAGGCTTAATAACTAGCGAATACTGGACGTTAAATCATGTTTAATGAAAGCACTGGGTGGTAATCAAGCAAACAGGTCTCAGTCCCCGCCTGAGATAGGATAGATTAACAATTGGTATTTATTTTAGGAATTGTGAGGGGACGTTTCAAACCCTGGTATTTTTACTGCTTTAAGTCGATCAGTTTCTAATAAAAAAAACATAAAAGCTCCATGGTAAAATTTACAAGATTTTGTGCAGTATTAATCAGGAAAATTTTAGAATATAAGGTCTCTTTAGAATGTAAGGAACTCTTTAAATACGTAAACCAGCTAGTGAATTCATTTTTACTTAGTAGTTTACATTTTACATTAAGTATTAAGTTTAAGTATACATTTTTTCAAATATTATTACAATTTGAATTTAATTGGGTTGATGAATAAATTTATGCTTATATCCGAAGTACAGGGTGTTTCCGAACTCTCTTCCGAAACTTTAGAAACTTGTTATAGATTGCCATACAATAAACTACACAAGATTTAACAGCAATACAAAATTAAAATAAGCAATGATGTCTGGAAATAATAATAATATTTTTTCAATGAAATGTTCACGACAGAGGTTTAAGAATGATGTAATCATACTTATTACTTTAAGTCTGCTTGCGTTTACAATGTGTGTAACCTCTTCGATAAGAAATTCAGAGCGGAATCAAGATTTGTGTTTAAGACGTTCTATATATTTATTTAACAAATCGATCTTACAAGTTTTCTTTTGAGTGGGGATATTTTTTAGCTTAACAGTTGAGTAAAGTTGTTTTTGTATACAGATACTATGTTAGACAAAGATTCAGGTTTTAAACAGGGAACTTAATCTTAAATTTACATACGGTAGGTAATTTCATGTGACATACAGTTTTAAAATCTCTACTATACTTACATTTCAAAAACTTAAAATTACAGTTTTGCTACTTTTTTGTTTATTCAGTTTCAAAGTACGGATGTAATTACAGTTAGATTTGTGGCGTAATCCCTTTAACCTGATATACTCATAGTGGGCCTGATGATGATAGGCGTAACCAATCGAAATCGATTGCCAAGTACGTTTAATAAGTCTTTATTTATTATTTGTATGTTTACCGTATTGTACTTAGTGCTGTAGAATGCGGTTTACACAAATATTGAAGTGTTGTTATATACCGTTATCATAGAAACATTTATGACATTAAAAAATATTTCGAAATACTACAAACAAATCCAGATATAGGAAAACCTCCTATATCTGGAATAAATTATAATAAATATTATATTAAATATTTATTACAATAAATTGTAATATACTATGAAGACTTATCTCTATAAAACAGTCCTAGTAGGAATTTTACAGTTTTTATAGTTTCTCTTTATTAAAAAGATAATATTAGGTATTATGAAACAAATAATAATTAACAATACTATATAGTTATAGAAAGATGAGTTGAAAGATTTTCTTAATTTTTTTGGGAATATGAAAAGGTCAGAACTATAATTTAGTTTTTGGTTGAGTAGAAACGTGTAAGGAACTTTTGCATTTGATATATAAAGCTTGAAATTGTAATTTATAGTAATTGTATTGGGAAAATACAGTTTATTATTATTGTTGTTATTATTATTATTATTATTATTATTAATATTATTATTATTATTATTATTATTATTATCAGTCTCTGTTGTCTTAGTAGTCACGATTGTTTCACGCAACAGTAACAAAATCCATTTAAGCTGAAAATCAGTAATTATAACACAAAGCAACTACAAAATATTGAACATAATAATTTATTAGGCAACCAATTTCCTATTCTTCGTTATATTGCTAAGATTACCTAATGAACAGGTTTTCAATACCCTGTATCTGCTTTAGACTTACCACTAAACCACAAGAGATTCTGATTCAAAATTCTTACTCTTCTAAAATCAGAGTTACTCTGAGATTTGGTTTGAAATACTGTCATGTAGCACATCGCAGTAACACTGATTTTAATACGAGTACGAATTTGAATCAGAACAAAGATTTGGCTTGTGGTTTAGCAAATACAGGGTATTCCGTTAATGTCAATATTTTTGAAACGGATAAAGATAAGTGAGTTTTGTTATTGCCATAATTGTTATTTTGTTGGTGTATAAAATGTTGGTGTATAAACATGGCATACGATTATATTTGAAAATACCAAGATTCGATCTACAGTAGTGACCATCGGTTTTTGGAAAACCCTTGTATTTGTGTCATAAAAACTATTTTAATCTTACTCCTTGTGGTTAATTTAGTGAGAAATAATTGGATTTAATCCTTCTAGGTCAATTGGTTCGTCTTTAATCTCTTTGAGACCACTTGTGATAAACCCTGTATTTAAATGTTTTAAACGTTTGCCACAAGTTTGACACAAGCATTTTAGTGTTCCTATGTTACCGAAAAATATATATTACACTATTGCAATTCTGTAAAATGAGAGCGATAACATTATGGACAACTGTCAAACACTAAACATGTCACCTGCTAAATAGGCGCGGTCTTAAAACAAATATAAGAGTAGAGAAGCATATTCACCGTTTTATGGATACGGGACCAAGATTGGATTAAGGTGGAGACAGAAATTGTTAAGTAAATTGATAATTCATGTGTTTTATAAAATAAAATTAAAAACACTGAGTTTAGACATTAGTTGCGCTTAAGCCTGTCTTACTATACACGTGAATATGCCTGAATTTATTTTTGGCCGGACATTCGTCACTGTTTAGTGACGATGCAGAAATTCGGTACTCGGTATTCGTGAAGCTCCGACACTACTCGCGAACACGTCGAACATGCGCCCAGACGATGTAGCCGGATGTCGGTCGCCCTAAGTTACCCCTGTCACCCCTTTCCTCCCTTACAGCTCGGCTATAGAACACGCCGTGGTGGCTCACACCGATTTATCACTGTTTGTATTTCTGGTTTAACACACCGTTTATGCTTTTGGTATGAGATGTAGGGTGAGAGGAAGGCCACGATTGGCCGATTACCCGATGGGCGGGGCTCGAGAACCGACCACGTTGATAAAACAGAATGATTAATTTTAACGAGAAAGAGAGACGGGGAGGCCCAAGCCCGTCGTGGCGCGGAACATAACTCATGAGGCCGGCAACGAGCCAGGCTGCCCGATGATCGAGTACCAAAGGCTAAATTCACCATAAATAAAATTTACATTGCATTACATTAGCCGCGAATAAAGATTACCACCTCACTAAAATACGGATTGACTCGGAAAATATATGGAAGGCGTAGTCTCGCTCACGTGACCCCTAGGTGTTAATCTAATCCCTTGGTTTTGATTAAAAATTATATTCCCCTTTAGGAGCGACCATTTTCCAGATGCTTTTGGTGATTGTACATTGTTAAGAGTGTAGTGACACTGACACTTGGGTAGAATAGATACGAAACTAAGCTTGCAACTGAGAAGTAAATTATGCTGCAACACAGATTATTCATGCATTATCATCTACTCTTTTACGCTCTGTTTAAGACTCCATGTAAAACTTAAATATACAAATCTAAAAAAAAATTGTTTTCTTCTTATTAATGTTATCATTTGTATTTATCTGCTTCGGATATTGATGTTTCATCCTTTACTTTATTAATTTATTTAAATAAATGGCTCGAACAAAGATGAAAATAATATGCAACTAATATTAAATTACATTATATAGAATTACTTTCAAATTACATTTATAGAATTAAACTGAAAAACGTTTATTCCCTGAAAACGTTGATGAGTTTTAATTATAAAGTTAATGTTTTTATCAGTATTTAATTTGCACTGTGTGGTTTTTTAAACCTTGTCAACAAACTCCAAGTGAAAAAATGTTTAAGAGAGAGGCACTTTGGTCTTAGAATTGTTTGTTTTTTGGGGTAGACTGGAGGCTATATTTTTAGAGAGCGTCAGTGAAGGTAGCAGAAACATTTTTGTTTGGTGTGTTTGTATATACAGTACATGGTTTTATTCGCCAGTAATCCATATAAACAATTAAATACATGGATGAGTTCAACAAATTGTTTTATGAATCTTATCCAAGCTAATGAGTTTTCAAATGTTTTAACAATAACTAATTGCATCTTATTTGCCTGTGATATTTGTCTACATCGTTTGAGATACTAGTTGAAGTGCACCATCATGTAGTCATCACAGTTTACATATAGATTTAATTAAGACAAAAAATATGATTATTTCATCTAAGTTACGACGTTAGTTTATTCCTGTAACCCAACTTATTATTAATGATGGAAAATAGTAGACGGACTAGAAGGCCAAAAGTGAATTTTGGCCCAAGTGGCGGAAGCACAGAAAATAACACGACCCGCCATTACTTAGGTATTATAAAGCTAATTTATAAGAGAATATCGGCCCGATATAGACAACATTCTTGATACAAGACAGCCGAAGCCCAAGAACTAGTTTCCCGAGCTAACACATGTTGGACGTCTGATTACAGAGTCAGTGTGACCACCATATTTCATACACGGAGCGACAGTAACAAAGTGTTTGCCACAATTACTGCCAGGTCGCCTCACAATCTGCATTCTGACCGTATATCATGGTGACGGCTGGCGCGATCTCGTCTCCAACTGTCCCTTAGATCTAAACCCAATTTATTTTTTAATTTTTAAAATGTATTACATTTATTGAGTTTTTTTTAATACGTGAGCAAACGAAATTTTGAATCAGTGTTAGTCATGTCTGATGACGGATTCCGTTTGATGACCAGTTTTTTTTTTAATATAAACATCATATCACAATTTATTTCTATAATTACAACATAAAGCCTTAAATTTATTTCCATTCTCCAAGGTTGTTACATACAAGATTTAAGAAACCGGGTATCAAAGAAATCTACTCTCTAATGTCGTATTGGCGTTTACTCAGATTTGGTTTGAACCATTTAGTCTATAATGAATAAGTAGTATCGAGGAGCACATATTTGATTTATTACAAAATAACACGTTGGTCTCCATTTACTCTACAGTAAAGCTTGATTATGTTCTCTCCAGGGATCCGTTATTGTTCGTTTATGTTAAATTATCTTAATTGAATCCATATATTCATTTAATTTATTTAAAAGTGTATGGGCAAAATATATTTTTGTTGCTTATGTTTTGTACGGCGAAGGCTAATATAAAATTAAGTCCGGTTATGAAAGATTTCTTTTCATTTAGATTGTCATTAATTTTTAAGTACGTTTCAACTCTAAATATACCTTCAAAACACGATTTCCTGGGTGCGAATATTAGAGATACTTAAATCACTTATCAGATGTTATCGACATGAACAGAATCGACTTATTTTTTGCTGTTCCTCTCTCTTCCCCTGATTTTGAAAGTTTGAATATTTATACCGATTGGACCAATGTTATGCAAGTGGGCAGGAGTGGCGAGAGGTGGCCCAACTGGGTCACAGGATGAGGACGAAGGTGTAGTAGGTCTGTGTTTGTGTACTGATAACATCGTCATGTTCCCTGTCAATGAATATGCATGCCCCACTGCTGATCCCTCCTGGCACAAACCGCTTCCATTAGCCGCTTGCAATCTAAAACTTTATTTATCTAAGATTCTCCCAACTTAAAGTTGCTTTCGGCTAATTTAAATTTGTTCTCTAGGCTATAATTTTATATTGAATCTAATTTATTCTACGTGAAAACTGACACTTGTAATTTTTTGCTTCGAGCTAATTGCAAAACAGATTAAATTATAAACACAAAAACTAAGAATTAATTTTAATAAAAAATATCTGTGCATATTGAATTTAAATTAACGCAAATTAGCATCGATGTTAAGACTTGGAGTGAGAAGCGTTGAGGGAAGGATGTTTGCCACGACGAGAAAAAGGGATGGGCGAAACGTGTTTGGTAAGCCCATTAAAAGAATTTAATACTCCATCTTAGCTTTGGTATTATTTTATAACATATTACATATATTTAAAATATGGCCTGGTGTAGTATGGCCTGGAGAGCGCGTGACTGTTCCCCATAAGGTCCCGAGTCCGATCCCTGCCACTCTCCAATGGCTATTAGCTATATGCGATAATGCCGCGTTCAAAAAGGTGAGAAGAACTAGTTCTGCACTATAGACACCCTTTCACACAAAAAAATACGATGGTTAAATAAAAGTATAAAATAATGTATAGTTTGTAATAATGGCCAGTGAAGGATTTGCCCTTAGGCCGGCTAGGCCACGGCCTAGGGTCGCAACTCATGGGGAGGCAGCAACGTAGTCTACAAGTTACCGTTACATAAGGACATGTTTTACAAGTATTAACTATTAACAAATATACATTTTAATTTAATTCCTACTGTTATGTATATATTACATACATTTTATAATAGGTTTTCTTTGGCCAAGTATTCTTATAGGTTTCGTTTTGACCATGAATGATATATTATATTTATCTAAGCTGAAATTGCCATAAGTATTAGAAGCACGTAATTAAATTAAATGTGTTTGGTTTGAAGACACCACGACGCGATGCGTCAAGGTGATAATGCAATTGTTATAAAATTGCACTGCATTAGTCGAAATAAAAAGTTTGTTTACTATACAATATTTATTGATTCTAAAATAAGGTTCAATTTTGTATTTTTAATTTTAATGTTCCTTAAATTTCAATTTACATTTCGTTCCCAGATTAGTTGCAGTGTATAATTTTAACTCGCTTTGCTCGCTGAGGGCTCCGCCCCCAGACCCCCACTTGGGGTAGCTCCAGTTGTTATTATAAGTAATGTCCCTTAACGTTTTTTTTATATAGTATACTATTCTGATGCATTTGGGATATATCCACTCTAGATGACAGCTTTTTTAACTTGACCTATATTTTGTTTATAGTCTACCATGTGAAAGTTAAACTGAAAGTTTACTGCATATTTTGCAACAGCTGTTATTATTCTGTTGTTTTGATTTGAAACTCCATAAGCTCAATGTTAAAATTTAAAATTTTCAAAGTAAAAATTATAGGTTTAACATTTGGAAATTGTAACTTTTGACAATGTTCCCGGCAGTTTCTATGTACAGGCTAACTACATGCCAAATTTCGCGTTTCTACCTCATATAGAAATGGTGTATATTTCGTATACGTGAGTGAGTTAGTGAGTTACACATCGGGCTGTATAGAAATTTAGATTAGTGTAACAATTATACCAGTGTAGATTTTTCATCAAAGTTTTCAGGACAGTATTAGTTTTACATTCTTTTGCTAACATCGTTTACGAATCTATTACCACACATCATAGGTTAATATTATTTAACTGTAGCCTAAAATGCTTTTTAAAATTCTTTTTATTGAAGTTTTTTTTACCAACGGGTAACGTGATGTTTTATATTTTAAAATGATCTCATATTGTTGAAAAGTAAAAATAATTAAAATATGTTTTATAGTACATTCATGGTATATTTTTAACATGGTATTACTAGTTTGTCATTAAGTAAATTTTACAGTACATATATTGTACAGTACAGTACAAAACAAGGAAGTCACAAAAGACATATGGGCCTAGGAGCTCAAAAACTGTAATTCCGCTGCTGAAGGACCAACCAACAGATCAAAAAATATCCTCATTCGTTCGTTGTGTCTATGCAATGTCTAATACAATAAATATACGTTAACATTTTATCTAGAAAATTAGGTTGATGAATAGTCGTGATGGTGGAAACTTATATTCCAATTGTATTTTTGAAACTCATAATAGCGATGGATTTGAATTTATTATTGATTTGTTTGGACTTTATCTATCGCTTATAGTATTTAAAGCAGCTATAGGTTTATCTAGTAGCTTTTGGGTTAACAAGCTAGAGTTATTCGAAGACAGCAAAATGAAACTTGTTCGAATAATTGTTGATTGATTAGTAATATGGCTTTTTATTGTAATTTGTGTGAGATATCGGTAGAGTATGTATATATGAAATATTAAATATAACTAGAAAGTTGTCATTAAAGTTATAAGTACGCTGATTATTTTTCTTTGTAGCTTTTAGAGCTTTGTATATAGAGTAGACAAATATGAATCAAGTCGGCCCATGGTATTTTATCTATACACCAGAGAAAATTACTCACGTAAGAGAGGGGAAGGACGATGGAGAACCAGGAGGAGAATAGGAAGAATGTTAGGAACAATATTAAATACGGGAAGGAATAAGGATATGGAAATTGTTTTAAAAAGGTGTTTAATGCGTACAAAACTACTGTACTGATATTTGGCTTGAAGATTAGGACACATACTTGCAACATAATGGCTTAAAGATTAGAACACATACTTACAACACAATGGCTTAAAGATTAGAACACATACTTGCAACATAATGGAATTACTAATAGTTTAATAGTTAATATGAAAAATATAAAATAAAGACCTTTTTTCTCAAAACTTAATTATTAATCGGTTCAAAAGAAAGGGAAATAATAAAATAGATTAATATAGACACCCCGAGTGGTCAGTAAAGTTATTTTCTGATTTCACTGTAAGCATATTATGATTTTCCCCACCGTGTTTTTTAAACCCGGAGCGATGAATATTCTGAGAAGGAATGCTTGTCAAGCCCTCTCCGTCAGCGATGAAGGATTGCGTCTGGGAATGAAGGGTTGGGTTTCGGGAGTTTTGAGACCGTATCAGTAAACAGTCACGCGCTCACGGCCCAATGAGTAAAAAAGAAAAACTCTCGGTTATTCGAGATCAGCGCCTAGATCTGTGTAACCTTGAACAGTGTGTAGCAGATAGGGAACAGGCCGGTGAGCCGCAGCCTGTGCCCTCACTACCCGTCAGTGCAGCGAGCGGTCCTTCCCACGAAGTATTAGTCCGATCGTGTTTTACGTTTCCTGTTTTACTTTATGGATGTTTTGACGTCCCGCGGGGAAAAATGTGATTGTGGGATAATTTGGGATATTTTGGACGAGTCCCATTTTTACATACCACTATTCTAGAGTTTACATACAATTGTCGTTCTATTCTAGAGTTCTCAATTAATTGTTCCAGTAATAAATATCGTTAAATTTGAAATTTTTCCAATATACATCCATGTTGGTGGTCAGCCATTAAATCAAACACTTATAAATATTATAATTCTTAGGAACAGGTGTCCCAAGGTGTCTTAGGCGTGTATGGAGATTCGGTGGGTGGGGTGGGTTTAAAAATTGTTAATTAACCGCAGAACTATTAGCTAAAAGATCGATGTGGTGTTGGATTATTTTAATTCATTCAAATTAAGTCATTTTGTGAATCATCTTATGTAAAAAAGTATGATCCAACAACAACCTCAAAAACCCAAAGAATGTTCCCCCTAGAAATCAACTTGCATTACAATATATTTATTTATTTGGATTTAATACCAAAGAGTACAAGGAGATTCAAAAATTATACCTTATTAAGCATAATTATAATTCAACCAACCAACATTAAGTACAACACATATTTATGAATACAAATATTTAGACGAAAATTTAGAGATAATTCATAGAAGATAGAGGGATGGAGTAGGATATTTTTACGAATTATGTGGAGTATTTTTTCCGTGGAGTGGAAACTGTTTCAATAGTACAGGAAGAAAAAATGTTATACAGGTACTGATAGTTTTGTTGTAAACGTATCCTTTAAGGTATTCGGTATACGATTTATTGTCAAACTGAATTAATTGATCTTAATTTTAATTGGCATGACACTTTTCAATCTTAAAAAGGATGTTTGGTTTCAACAAAGAATGACAGTAAAGTACCCGTTGAATTACTTGAAATAATCTAATACACATGTGTTGCTTATTGAACGACGTGAATCCTATTATTATATAGGCCCTATCAGAAACGAAAGTAAAAGAAACGAAACAGAAACGAAAGTATTGATCGTTGCTTAGGAAACTAAATTAAATAGTCTACTCAGTAAAAGGCAAAGCACTCACGGTCAATAAATAAAATAATAAATCATAACATAAAACAAATAAGGATAAAAATTAAAACTAGAAAAAAACAATAAAACATTTTTTATAAAAATGGCATACATTTGCCTAAAACTAGCAGATTCCGTGATAACGTTTAAGGGATATCCTTAGACTGAAATAAATCGTTTACAAGTTTTAGATAGGTTGAGGGGGGGCGGTGATGGAGTGATGACCTTGAGGTTCCGATATCTGCCCCTGCTTGAATATTAATGTTATAATAAATCAGAAGTAGTCAAACCAACTGGCCACGACGTGAACGCCTACGACGCCGCCGGCGAATATGAAAATACGAGAATCCGTATATTCATATTTCTCAGTTATAAATTGTCTAAAGTCTACTCTTTTTAGCGATGGCCCGTATGTACGTTTTTGAAACATCTGAAGAGGCTCTTTTTCAACGTTTTAGAGTGTTTTTATTAGAGTGCATTATAATTTTTCAGCGGAACTTGTAGCAATACAAACATGTGCTTATTTTGGCAAATGACGTACTTCTTTGGTCTACCAAAGGTTTTTGAAACTTTTATTTATTTATTTTAAACAACCGCCTGTATGTCTGCGTTGTATTTTAATTCACACTTGTTATCAATGAAAAATGGTTTAAATGCATTAAAGCAACTGGTGTGAGAAGCTAGTATTCAGCAATAGCTTATTCTTGATTTTTTATACGTGATCTTTAAAGTAAAAGATGATGCATGAAATAGAAGAAATTGTTTCGCATGATCAAAATAGCCATATGTCTGTGAGAAAGGTTTAATCTATTCAGAAGAATGACAAGCCTTACAAATCATATTAAAAATTAATTAATTGAACAGTGTTACCTCGGATTCCGTACTGATGTAAGTATGTATGTATGTACGGTTGATATCAGACGTAAAGGCACAGTTCCCTAGGTAGAGCATCCCGTCCTAATCTTTAGTTGACAAAAAACCGCTTTTGTAGGGAGCGGCCACCTGGCGCGGCCGGCATCCCCCTTCTCTTTCAAGAAATTCCATATCCTACTAGAATTTGTAATAAATTGATCCATTAGGCCTACAGGAAAAAATGATGGCTAATTGTTTCCGTCTATAGTAGATGAATAAGACCAAATTTGAATCGCAGTTCTGCGATGTCCCGTTATCGATATAACAGGATTCAGATTTCCTTGATATGCCCCAAAATGTAACTCGGTAATGTTATGTCGATAACGGGACATTGTAGAACTGTGATTCAAATTTGGTCATATTCATCTAATATAGACGGAAACAATTAGCATTTTTGCTGTCACATTTTTTGCTGTAGGCCTAATGGATCAATTTATTACAAATTCTAGTAGGATATGGAATTTCCTGGAAGAGAAGGGGGATGCCGGCCGCACCAGGTGGCCGTTCCCTACAAAAGCCCTGTTTTGTCAACAAAAGATTAGGACGGGATGCTCTACCTGGGGAACTGTGCCTTTACGGCTGACATCAACCGTTCACTGTAGACTAATTAAAAAAATACACGGACAAACCAATTAAAAGGAACAGTTTTACAGGTATATGCAATCAGACAAATTATTAGTATGATGGTGATGTAAATGTGCTTGGGAAATTGTTGGCTGATAAATCCAAACCAGTATAATCCGAATTGTTTTTAACGAGCGACTACACCCTACTCAACATCTGATGAATTTCATTCTGATTCATTGTTCGGGGTTTATGAAAGCGCTAGTGGAAAAATAAGAAAGGTGAGAAACAAGAGATCGGAAGTAACAAATACCCAGACAACCTAGAAGTTAGTATAATAGTCTTACAGCTATAACCTCTTTTTTGAAACTATTAAAGGTCAAGAAACTAACGTTAATTAGAATTCTTGAGGGAAAATATGTGGAGGTGACAAATGCATGCAGTGTGAAAATTTCCTCAGAAATGTGACGTACTTCAAAGCATCTTGGCATTGGAAAGACTCAAAGGAACGTTTCGTTACGTTGATCCTTAATGGTATTTATAACTTTTTTATAAATATTCCAGTTGATTACTCTGGAGCTGTTGATATGCACGACCTCCCAACTTCATGGGGGGCATAGGCTAAATTATTAGATTATATTTTACCATGAATGTTCTTTGAACATAATTCAGCATATATGTTTTTTGAAATTATACTTCATAACACTGTAAAATTTTCAAAATTACTGTTAATCCAAACTCACCTGGATGCCTGGAAGTTTTTACTAACTGAGGTCAAGTGAAAGAGAAGACTTAACATTCCTAATTTTGTCTCAAACAAATAAAGTGTTTTGTTGTTGTTGTTGTTGTTGTTGTTGTTGGTGTTGTTGTTACTGTGCTTGCATCGCCTAAAGGAGTTACAAGTACGAGCTGATAATGGTTAGAGGTTATTTTCTATATATTTTATTTTTCGACATGGAGCCCACCACAAAACCATAGCAATTGATATCTATGAACTACTGAGAACGAAGAGTTTTAGTAAATAAAGTTCCTCAGCATAACAAATAATCCTCAATTTAACTTGCCAAGACCTCTTGTTCAGTAATAGGAGACTGAACATCTGTGTCGACACTCATTGATGTCCTACCAAATAAAATCCAGCCTCACATTGTATTAAGTCATTTACAGGTTAAATAAATATATTTGTTGTATTTTAAATCTTTAAAAAAGGTATAGAGGTTCATTGGTCTGTCAAAACCGACCAAACGACCAATGACCACGGCCCCCCGGGCTACAAGACCCCGGTTGACTGTTTAGGTTCGTTTTTGTATAAACGAAAAATTTATTATTTTCCAGAAAATCGTACAGAATGCAATAAAATAGTGACAAACATGAACTCTGTGTTATCATCGGCAATCGAGCATGCAGGAGCGAGAGATCGCAGATTACGACGGTATTTAAGTGGGTTCGCGCAGAATTAACATCTCGGCATACAAGTGGTCGCGTTGAGACGTTATCGAACGCGCGGGACCGAGATTGAATTTATTACAGAATCATAAATAAAGCCATTGACAAACGAGCGGAGCAGAAGAGAGAAGGCGAGCCTGGTATGTGTGTCGAGTGCGTGGGCAGGCCCCGCCCATAAATGCACACTCGTACACGAGCCCACGAGCACACGAGTACACGCGCATGGGCGCAAACGTGCTCACGCACTACGTCACCCTGCTGGCCTGTTAGGCCGAGGGATAGCATTCGGAGTGAAGTCTTACACGAATTTCGCCGAGAGAGAACAAGGATTCAATTGGAACGAAAAAAATAACGTAATAAAATAAAATTGACGATATGCAATAATACTTGGGAACTAAATGTGAGTTCTGAATATATTAATTTAATTTCTTGACTATAAATTCCTTAGAGGCTGGAGAAAAGTAAACAGCAAAATTTTACCAAGACAGTTAACAAAACGGGAAACCGTCAATAACCCAGTGGTCAACAGACTCTCTTGCCTTAGTAGTACTGTATATACAAGAAAGGATTTTAACAAGTGGTTAAAATACATTAACCTATTTCTAATACCAACAGTTACTGGGAGCTTTTTTAAAATTATGAATTACCAAATCCGGATGGAAAATGGCTTATCAACTAGGTTCTAAGGTGAACAACCCTCTGTTTTAGTGATATTCGTAATTTTCACGTGTCTCACTGAATTAAATACTTCTAAAAATATAAGATGTACATTTTGAGCTTGTAGTGATGTTGAGTTACTGGTAGTCCTGGGTGTTTTAGGTTGGTAAACAGAGACCCTGAAGATAAAGTGGACTGACAAAAGACGTTCGGGACATTCAGGAGCGGTGCAAGGGGGTATATCATAACCATCAACCTTTGTGGGCTACTCGGCCCATATATTGGCCCATTGTATCAGACCACCCGTGGAGCCGGCTCTACTAAATGTGTTTCATTTGGCACAGAAATGTGACAGTGTACAATTAGACAGATAGGTTGACGATCGATAAGTTTCAACAATTTGATTTCTGAATTTTAAATCTCTCTTTTCCTCGCTTATAAATACGCTTGTTAAAAAAGGAAATTGAAAGCATAATACTGATATTTAGGATACTATCCATTTAATATGCTTCATGGGATTTTACTGTAGAATCTCTCAAGTTTAAACAGATATTTTTTATATTTTTATAAACTGAGATTGATTTTAGTTGCGTTAAAAATATAAATGGATCGTGGTACTTATTCATGTTTCGAAATTGTATATTAATTTTATATTAATAGCTATGTAGGCAATACTTTTGATGGACTATTGTGCCAAACAATACTTTACTTTATTTTTTGTAAAGGTAATTTTAATTTACTTTGGCTAAGTATTGTGTTAGTTTCAAAATTAAATCAATTTTACTTCCAGATAATAAATATTTGCGCCGCGTAAATCTCAAGTATCCACCTCAAAGATAACTTTATCGAAATTCCCATTGAAAATCTTCGTTTTAAGATAAACGCAAAAACAAAACTCTTTAACTTTATAAATAAATAAAGCTCATAATGAAAATGGATTTTATTTTCAGCACAAAATATGTTTACATACATTGTTTGGATGGAGAATAACCTACTCCGTATTTCTTATATGGAACATTGTTAGCTTAACCTATATACCTAGACAAAATGGGATCGATCTGTATAAATAAGTGATAAAGGATTATTTATTGAGTCTCCAAAATAATAACAATGAATAACTGTTTTATTACAGCGAATTGAAAATGTATTTCATATCAGTAACAAGTAGTCGTTGAATAATTATAAAAATACTAGATCATTTTAATTGTGATTAGTATATTTGATTGAATGTAAATAGATTGAAATTAAAAATAAAACCGAATTTGTAGATATTCTAGGCCCAACAATTTCTGACTCCAAATTTTCTTAAAAATGCAGTCAGGGTAACTTGTTAGCTTTTGTTCTCTTTTCCGTATGTTACTGTCGCCGGAAAAAAAGATTAGACTTATAGATAATAATATTAATAATCTTTGTTTATCTTGAGAATCATATTTACAAAATATATAAAGCTCATGAAATAACAGTTGACAAAACTAAATACTTCTGTAAGTATTATCCGTGATAATGGACAATACTAAAAAAATTATAAATAATAATTGTAATTGATGTATAAAATTGATTTTATACAACATGCAATTTAGGGTGGAAGAATTTGCAAACACAATATTGTAACAACTACTGTAACACAACAATGATTTAAATGTATTTAATAATTCGACTCTTCTCGACTAATTAACCTGATTTTTTTAAACTTTTAAATCATTGTTACATGAATCAACTATACTTGATCTGACTCGAGGATTAGTTTAGAGGTTTAGATTTATTCATCAATATTGCACCTTGTGGTTTATTTTAAATACATAAAAATAAAATCAACTACTAATAAAACATTGTAAAGTTTTTAAAACAACATTCATGAGTTTCATGTATTTTAAAGAAGTGTAGTTAGGTCAACCTGTTAAAAGTTCTATCTTCCAAAATTATTTTCACGATTTCATTTTTAACTTACCAACACAAGAATTTTGTATACGAATCATTCACAACTACAAAAAATGTGAATAAGATTACGTTAGGTTGAATGGACAAAAGTAATTTAGTAAAAAAATTTAAACAACAAATAAATAAAAAAGAGATATACAAATACGTTTGTGTGGAAGAAGGTATTTATCTGAAACTAACTTTGCCCAACAGCTTCACTTGTGTCCAGTAAAGTATTATCTGAAACTAGCTTTGTCCAACAGCTTCGCTTGTGTCCAGTGCAGTATTATCTGAAACTAGCTTTGCCCAACAGCTTCGCTTGAGTCCAGTACAGTATTATCTGAAACTAGCTTTGTCCAACAGCTTCTCTTGTGTCCAGTACAGTATTATCAGAAACTATCTTTTCCCAATAGCTTCGCTTGTGTACAGTACATTATTATCTGAAACTAGCTTTTCCCAATAGCTTCGCTTGTGTCTAGTACAGTATTATCAGAAACTAGCTTTGCCCGACAGCTTCGCTTGTGTCCAGTACATTATTATCTGAAACTAGCTTTGTCCAACAGCTTCGCTTGTGTCCAGTACAATATTATCTGAAACTAGCTTTTCCCAATAGCTTCGCTTGTGTCTAGTACAGTATTATCAGAAACTAGCTTTTCCCAACAGCTTCGCTTGTGTCCAGTACAGTATTATCTGAAACTAGCTTTTCCCAATAGCTTCGCTTGTGTCCAGTACAGTATTATCTGAAACTAGCTTTGCCCGACAGCTTCGCTTGTGTCCAGTACAGTATTATCTGAAACTAGCTTTGTCCAACAGCTTCTCTTGTGTCCAGTACATTATTATCTGAAACTAGCTTTGCCCAACAGCTTGGCTTGAGTCCAGTACAGTATTATCTGAAACTAGCTTTTCCCAATAGCTTCGCTTGTGTTCAGTACAGTATTATCTGAAACTAGCTTTGCCCGACAGCTTCGTTTGAGTCCAGTTCAGTATTATCTGAAACTAGCTTTTCCCAATAGCTTCGCTTGTGTCCAGTACAGTATTATCTGAAACTAGCTTTGTCCAACAGCTTCGCTTGTGTCCAGTACAGTATTATCTGAAACTAGCTTTGTCCAACAGCTTCGCTTGTGTCCAGTACTGTATTTATCTGAAACTAGCTTTACCCAACAGCTTCGCTTGTGCCCAGTACAGTATTTATCTGAAACTAGTTTTTCCCAATAGCTTCGCTTGTGTCTAGTACAGTATTATCTGAAACTAGCTTTTACCAATAGCTTCGCTTGTGTCCAGCACATTATTATCTGAAACTAGCTTTGCCCAACAGCTTTGCTTGTGTCCAGTACAGTATTTATCTGATACTAGCTTTGCCTGCCAGCTTCGCTTGGGTCCAGTACAGTATTATCTGAAACTAGCTTTGCCCAACAGCTTCGCTTGTGTCCAGTACAGTATTATCTGAAACTAGCATTGCCCGACAGCTTCGCTTGTGTCCAGTACAGTATTTATCTGAAACTAGCTTTACCCAACAGCTTCGCTTGTGCCCAGTACAGTATTTATCTGAAACTAGCTTTGCCCAACAGCTTCGCTTGTGCCCAGTACAGTATTATCTGAAACTAGCTTTGCCCAACAGCTTCGCTTGTGTCCAGTACATTATTATCTGAAACTAGCTTTACCCAACAGCTTCGCTTGTGTCCAGTACAGTATTATTTGAAACTAGCTTTGCCCAACAACTTCGCTTGTGTCCAGTACAGTATTTATCTGAAACTAGCTTTGCCCAACAGCTTCGCTTGTGCTCAGTACAGTATTATCTGAATCTAGCTTTGCCCAACAGCTTCGCTTGTATCCAGTACAGTATTTCTGAAACTAGGTTTGCCTACCAGCTTCGCTTGTTTGCCTTATTTCAGTATTAAAATAAAATAAGTAATAAAACAAAATCTCACAGCTGATCAAGTTTAAATTTTTAAAAATATGTTTTACTTGACTCTTTTATTTAATTTGAATTTCTTCTCCGATTGTTTCATTGAGACCTTTTTTTAAATGGTTCATGGTTGTCAGACTTATGGTTTACTCAAAAGTTTTAGTGGCTACATCATGTTAAACAACTGTTATCAAATTAAATACAATTACACTTTCACCTCTGTATCCTTTTGTGTTCTCTCTATAAAATTATAAAGTTGTCTTCTAAAGCTCTCAAATTCCGGATTAAATCAAACTCAAGCATGTTCTTAATGCATTCTTGATGAGAAACACGTTGGAATGCTCCTATAGGTTACACTGAGGCCGTATAGTGGAGCAACGCTTAACTGATGATACTTAACCACTCGTGCAACCAAAATGTGATCGCTCACGCAAATCGTAACAAGCGATGAGTGAAGCCAGCTGCCTACCTAGAGTGATTTGAAACCACATATTATAATAAGCACTCATTATCTACTCAGTATTTCCGATACTATACAGTGTGTTTCCGAACTCTCTTGGAACATTTTTGTAGATTTGTCGCTTGTGTCAAGACAATCGTAAAACAGCGTATAAACGATTGTCTAAAATGGCTATATGTGTGTCAGTCAGTCGCTTTGTGATTTCTACAGCTGTTTTAAAAACCACTGAACAAAATCAATAGTCGTTCAACATAGAAACTTAACATTTGTTATAAATGAGTATTTTAGTGTGTAAAACAAGTTTACACAATTTTGTTTCTTTAATTTAAGCCGTTTCAAGATGGCCTTAACAAATATAATGGAAAATTGCTTGTAACTCTTCAAAATAACTTACAAATGTTCTTAGGGGAAAAAGTGTCGAGTTAAGAAGAAATAAAACAACACTTTTTTGCTGCAATAGGGCGAAAAATACTGATTTATAAATTTGTTGCTGGAAAAAATTTCACGATTTGACAGTATTATTAGCCAACATTTACGAATGAACATTCTGCAATAACAGTGACATTTTTGTAATGCATTTGAATTTTACAGATCATTTATATACAGCTTCAAAGGATCATAAACAAATTGTTTTGCTTTAGGCATTTATTCTGATTATTTAAAGATCGCGTAGTGCCTTGGAGCCTCTCACGAAGTAAACTTTACAAGAGCTAAAAGTTCTGACAAGATCAAAATACTTTTTTGATTGTTTAATGAAGAGATATGATTGTTGATCGTTTAACTGGCATTTTGTCTGTTCCTGAGTTTTCTGTCTGTTCTCCTTGTCATATTATACCAACCAAACGGTTTAACTGAGTATTACGTACTGCATTTTGCACCAGTGTTCTTCGAGGAGGTCATATCAAAATATATTTTCAATTTAATCAGTTTCTCACCGTTTCAAAATGTCCGTTGTTCCTTACGGAACATGTCTTGGGGTAAATATTTTTCAATCTTTACAATTTTGTTATTCATTGAATTTAGAATCCTCTAGCAAATTAGAGTTTTCCAATTTAGCTTTCACTATACGATGAGGACTGGTTCTAACTCATTTTAAAGGCCATATTGTCCCAGGTCGAATTTCAGACAGGTCTATACCATTTCTGAGGTCGACATTGGGTAGAGCAAATGAAGATGTTTCACATTGTTCTCTCTATGTCTGTAAACAGAAGGGGACTGAACGTTTTCTCCAAAACATTTATCTGAACATGGATGCCTTTTCCTATCACACATTTGCCATCCCTGCTAGTTCCTTTCCTTAAGGGGACCTGCGTAAATTTCTCACTTGGAAGACGTGCCTGGTGGCTCTGTCAGGGTTCATAATCCAACTTAATCTAACTAAATAAGGCCATGTTTGACTCATCACAAAAAAGTTAAGGCCAATTTCTCTTCACCAAACGTAGATAAACGGGTCACCAATGTATGAGTAAAACCTTTTCAGTTTCTCCACCATTTCTACATGGCGGCTGCTGCCAGTTTTTGTATAAACAAAACCTGTACTGTTTCTGCTCCATTTAAACAGCGGCTGCTGCCTGTGGTGTCTAGAATTCTGATTGCTATTTTTGTCTTTGACTCGGAGCACATTGGTTGCTCTCTGGACGAGAATCTTGACATTGGCCATATAATTTGAAGTGGGTCAGCCAAATAAATGTTAAGTGTAGCTATAGGAGAGTTAAATACTTAAAAGTACTAGATCTAAAAGAAGATAAAATAGTTTCTACTCACGATTGAGGAAAATATAATCAGCATCTCACACTAAACATACGCTCTCCTAATTTGATGGTGCTTCGATCCGGTCCGTATTTGTTCCTATTTTTTTGTTATAAAGTCTGCTTTGTGAGCACATAGCAGCAAAGACTTGTTGTTGAATGTTGTTTTCAAGCCACCCCAGATTATTCTTATACATCCAAATATTAACTATAGACGTCATTCTTCACAGACAAATTAAAGAACATGTATCTTTCAGGAAAATATTAACACGTGACTATTTTTTTATAATTTGACTTACACAGTATTTTATTTGTCATAAATATACTAAAAAATAAAGGAAGTAACTATATAGAGAAAAATAAAACATGAATTAAACAGTTTTATCTGTTTTAAACAGTTATTATGTGTTTAACAGTATTACTAAGTATTAGTAAGTGTAATAAGCAGTATAATAAACAAATATAAACAATAATTTATTTTTCCCAATGATTGCTTTATAATTTTAACAAATCACGATTTAACTTAAATCATTTAAGGTATTTTAATTTTGGTCACATGTTTGATATGCTAAAAATCTTGATATTTATGTACATGTTTAGGTCATATAAAACATGATATGACATGGGTTCCTCGGTCACAAATCATGGGTTCTGTCATTGTATAAATCATATCAGCAAAAAAGGTTCAAGAAATTATTGCGGACATTTTCCATCACTGATTAGTAATAAGAATTACTTTTTCAGGAAAATGTCCGGAGTAATTTCTTAAATAACATAAACTCACCATCACCAACAATAAATCTGAAAGAAAGAAAAAAGTTTATTTTCACTTTTCTTGAGGAGATCGAAAGTGCTGTGTATTAACATGTTCGAAAAATCTCTAGAAAAGGCGTTAATAACATAATGACCATATTTAAATATTAGCAAGTTATAAGACCTTAGAGTTATGTCTACACACAAACTACTTAAACAACAGAAAGAAATATCAAATTGCATACAATTTATAAAAAAATCGTAAAGACTAATTACTACCTAAATATACGAACATTTTGTTAAGGCTCGCATGAAATTGATGTCGCGGAATACCATACCGTCAATTAGGATATTGACGTAACCCGTAAAAGTGCATACAACAATGTTAATGTGTTGGTCGGAGCGACCTTCGGGCGTTACTGTTTCGTCCCGGGGCTTCCACGAGCCCGTCGCGTCGCGAAAGCCGGGCATAGGCGAGCGGGCAAGAGTTATACGTCAGACTCGCAGTCAAAATTAGAGTGGAGACCAGAATTGATGTGCGACATCGGTGGAGCTCGTGCGTGGAACGGTCGGGTTCGAGAGGCGAACCTCACTGCGGTCGATAAATCCGGCACAATTGTTATTGTACGATTAGCCGTTATAAACAACGCCGTTTTCCCTGCCGCTGTAAAAAAAATCAATCCACTCGATTTACGAGATAGGAATCCCCCAGGGACCGGCCGCGATCGGTATACATCACACAACCTTTATTTTAAATTTTACCAAATTAGTTCTGTTTGACAGAATATAAGTCTTCTCGCGCTGTTGGGAAGACGGACGACTCGTAATTGCGGCGTCCGTGGGAACGGAACGGGTCCGCGCGGCCGATACAGATACATAACCGTTGCTCAGCGTGCCTTTTTGTGCCATGTGCCTCGTGTGGGCTCCCGACTCGTAACTACCGCTGCGCCTTACTGCTCCTCGCTCGCCTCAGTACCTCGGTACCTCCTCAGTACTGCACCGCAGCACCGCAGTACGTTTATGGCGCCGGGCTGTGGTTGGTTTCCAGGAATCCCCGCTCGTTTCGTTCACTCCCGTATTTACATTGCAGTATTGTAACCACTTTAATTATTCGGTTGCATTTTCCTCTCACAAAGTGTACGCTGGAGCATTCCGTTGCGTGCGCGACCCTTCCGAAAATCAAGGGTGCGGCTATCACTTATTATCGGGTGGGGTCGGATAAACTGCAAACAAATCAAATTAATTGTTCGTTATATCTGTGGTTTATAGTCGCCACAAAAACTGAAAACAAACGTGCTTATAAAAACAGAACGAACCTAAAATAACTGTGATTTACTGAAAACAACTTCTTATAATTTTGTTTAGACTTTATATATTTATCTATTGAACTTCAGTAGTGTTCAAAACCAACACCAAAGAAATTCCTTCCGCCACAAAGTAAAACCTTACTTTTGAATCAAGCCTTCATATGTATTTAGAGAGTCTAAACTCATATCTACAAACCCATTTTTTTATAGTTTCATAAAAAAGTGCGGGGAGACCAAGCCATACTCGATGATATTTGATTCGTTTCGTGGATAAAAAAGTCCACTCTATATACAATCTTTATTTAATGATTCTATTTTTTAATAAAAATTATTTGTTCATACTATACCCATCGATATGTATACACACATATCGATGACTATACCTTGTGTAAGTGCTACTTCGAAAGTTCATTGGTTAATTTACTCACAGCTGTTATGATTCTTTTGTTGTGATTTGAAACTGTACAAGCACAATGTTAAAATTATTTCCATTTCTCAAATGAGATCTTTAACAAAATATTAACTTTCCTGTTATAATAATAACACGCTAAATTAAAAAGTAGTTATAATATTAATATAATATTGCTATAGCTAACTTAAAATTAAAAATTCATTGATTTCATTAATATATTTTGAGATTTAAATTGTATTCGAAATTTTACTACATGTTGCATTACATTTTTTTGATATTTATTTCATATTTGTCTATACTAACTTTCAAATTTAACCAGAAGACACACCGGGAGTGCTTCGTCACTGGAATATAGTTTAAATTCTATACTGTGGTTATTTTTCTATCAGTATTACCAGAATAGCCTATAAGCCACTGATGGGTAACAAAAGTAATAAATCCAAAATACACAAACAAAAATTAACATTACAAAAGAAACAAGCTATTAAATAATACTTATGATAAATTACACGTGATATTGTTATAATGTTATAAAGACAACAGCAAAACATTTTGCAGCAAAGAAGAAAAACAACGAATATTACCAAAAGAATCAAACAATGAAATTAGTACTAGCCATGAATTGAATGCAATACTGTGTAGATAAGGATAACAACTGTTAATTATACGAGAGAGATTATTTTAGTAATAATCAGAAGTAAAATCAACCAATTTAATTAATACTAACCTTTGAATAAAGTTAAAGATAAAGTTAAAGTTAAAGTTAAAAATAAAGATTTAAATTAAGTTTAACAATATTTTCGTCGAAGGAGAATTTTAAATTAATATTGTAAAAAGTTATGAAAAAATGCAAGTATAAACTATTTAACATAAATTTACAAAGCTATATGATACCTGGTGTCATAAAATCCAGGAATGCCTGATTATGTTGCTTTCGAATAATCAACATTATCTACAACATGTTATCCTTACCCCGTCGTTACCGACTCAGACAGCAGACATAATCGGCTATTAGTGAAAGAAGTCTTGAAAATCTTTGAAGTAAGCATAGGTCAAGTTAAACTGTACTTCGTTGTGAATTCCTTTCTTATCAGAACAGATTGTCACAAACTCAAATCGATGACAGTCGGAAATGGCAGCCGGTCAAACTTTTCTTCGAATCATTATTGGTAAATTCTTAAAAATCTCTTTAATTGTGATGAACTTGTCTTTCAGATGTCTGCTTTTTGGCATTCTATATCAGGATGAAATACTTTTCCAATAATGTGCCATTTGACTCGTCTTAACCATAAGAGGGTCATAACTTCCATCAATGGGCCACTAAAGGGAACAGCTATTATTAACCATACACCAGTTTACGATAGCACTAACTATTTTGTTATACAATTCTACATTGTGTTTTTTAAGTAATATTCAGGTCATATTTAAAGCGTAAATATGATATAATTCCCTCAATACAAGTCATTATGGACTTAACAATAGAAAGAAATCAAATTAATAATAACAATAACGCTAGTATTACTGGTGTGCATAACTATTAAACACCCCCGTCGCAGCAAACCTGCGTACTCAATTTCCAATGAATATATAACATAACACCTTAAGCCACTTAACAGGATTTATAAGAAATATATTCACAAACAAGCGGTATTTAAAATATTAATTATTCTCCATAAGAACAAAATTTGGGATGAGTACGCAGGTTTGCTGCAACAAGGAACACAAAATAATGTTTTTATGCAATTATCAATAGAACTCATCTAAGTGAAGTCACATACCAAGTTTCATCCATATACATTCATAAATAAGCGATATATGGCATTTGAATTACTTTCCATAAGAATAACATGGGGACCGAGTACCTAGGTTTGCTGCTACGGGAACCATAGGAAAAAAATTTTTTTTTTTGTGCAAACAACAATAAACCTCAACCAGATGAAGCCATATACCAAGTTTCGTCAGTATATGTCCATAAATAAGCAAGATATACAATTTTTATTTTTCTCCATAAGAATAACGTTAGACAACTTTTGTTTAGCACTTTCAATATCTTAGTAACCAATTGACGTACAGCAATGATCAAAATAGCAAATTGTTCGTTTTTTATGCTGAATTCAATGGTGAAAATTAAAATTTGATTCAAATAAAAATTACATGTGGAAACCCCGAAAACCCCCCTTCGGATGGTGCGATTCGTCTGGTTTTCGAACTCGTTCAAATAAATGGTACTTTACACATTTGAACCAAATTTCATTAAGATCGGACTTTTTTTACGAGAGTTATCGTACTTATGGACATATATATACTAACTTGAACGACTGGTGTTTTTGGCATCTAGGGGCCTCAAAATTAAAAGTAATCATGGTCTCGGGCTTAACTCTTACCATGAGACCTACGGTAATAACTTCTTCCCTATAGGGGAAATTCGCTAAAAGAATTCAAATAAATATTTAAATAGCTGGCAAATTACTTAATATATGGGTTTAAACCTACATTTGAGACTTCATCTAGAGACAGCAGTGAATTTCTTGCAAAAGAATAATCACTATTGACCCAATTACTCTACGCTTTTAGAAATTATTACAATACACAATGCTAGAACTAAGTACTTACCAAACTAGTGAAATATATGTTAAGCCGTCGAATAAATCTACGACACGCTTCAAGTACACATTTACCACATTTAAATTAAGGGCGATTAGAGAGGATACAAATAAATCAATTTCAAATTATAAATAGAGAAAAAGCTGTAAACGGTTCCAATCAAAGTTTTGCACTGAAGTTAAATTTTAAAGGAAATTGTAAATTATTTATATAAACATACATATCAATTTTTAATACTGTATATGTTCCCGTTTCTGAGATATTAAGGATTCTGTAGAAAATACATACAAACACACAGAGAGAAAACTAATCGTTATAGGACACATGTGTTGCATTATTTGTTTGTTTTTACCTAAATAACCTGGTAAAGTTTGTTGCAGTGGAAGTGGGACATTCTGTATATATTACAAAGTACTTTTCGATTAGCACTTGCAGTGCGTGTAGTCAAACTCCGTAGATCACCATATAATACGTCACGCATCATTATTGTATATATAAAACCTAAACCTTATATTTATTTCTTAAAGTTTGACAAAATATAAATGCTAAATATCTACATTGTATAAGTAACATTTTTAACAGAGACATAAACAAATAAATTAATTATTCCTGTTAAATTAATATTTATGGTACTAACGGAGGTATTTTAATCAATCTCATAATTTACAACTAAATACTAACATTTTCCATCATATACTATGAAAGTATTTATTATCATGGTATATGTTATATAGTTTTATATTAAATTATTATGAGCTATAAAAACCGTAAATTAAAATCGTTCACAAGTGTATTAAAAATATGTCAAGTCATGGCTTTGATTACCTGTTTAGCTGTCGAGGATTTCTCGGAGATAAACGTTTACAGCAGTTAATGTGTTATTTTAACATACATTTTTTGTTCTTTGGATTAATCTTGTGGAATAAAAGTGACTTTATAGATCCCGTTATTTTAAATTTGTTACAGTTTAGCTTTATTTACGTGGTCAAGCGGATCTCCTACTTAGTTATACAGTCGTTCATTTCTCATGTTTACCCATATCGAAATAATTATTAATATCTGACAGCGTAAATTTCTATTATTGTATTCAAAATTCGCACTAAAGCAATTTTTCACAGCTGATCTGTTTACAATTGTGCAATTACATACTACAAGTTGGAGGGTACAACTCTAAAAATTCTGAATGAAACATCATTTGTAAACTCGACCAAAACAGGGTCAGGAATTCAGATAAGACTGTATTTTTAAATAACATAATATTTGGTTTTATTAATTTATAATAGTGATTAGCTGAATTTAATTTAAATAATATTTGAAATTATTAATTTTAAATCAAGAAAGGTTACATCGCAACAGCAAATACTAACTTCCAAATATGGAGGCAACAATAAAAATTGTGTATGTGTCAACTAGCATGCATTGCGGAGAGTAACTTAAAGGTTTAGAGGTCAATGTTTTATCATTTAAACAAATAACAATTAAGGCCGTGTATCTCAAGAATAGAGGCAAACCTTTTTACATGTAAAACTGTGTACAATCGATTGCTAAAAAATATCTTAAAAAAAATTAGTTTTAAGATTTTCCTCAAGAAGGATTATTGAAAATTGTGTTATAATTTAAAGTAATTATAACACAAATATATTAATAAACTATGTGTCTGTTTAGCTAGAAGGAACAGTGAAACTATTGATAAACGACACCAATATTTGTTTAAACTTAAAAAATACCAATTGTTTTAATAAACTCGCCAGCCACTACAAAGAAGATACAAATATCAAGAAATTTAAGAAGATAATTAAGACCATTTTTCAAGCTGGGGGATACCTCAAAATTGACAAATTCTTTGAAGATAAGATAAAATAAATTCAATAAACTAGCATATAATTTAGGCAGGAATTTATAATTTAAATTTATTTGCGCACGCATCAGCTGCATTGTTCATTGTCAATGAATATTTGTTGTACTCGAGGCAATCAAAAGAAACCCTCGAGTATAGAGATTTTTCAAATTAATGTGGGAGGTGTTGTAGGTCTTTAAACCGCGGTCTTGTGATTTTTAGCTGTCTTCGCTAACGAGTGCGTAATATTATACAAGCGAATTACACCATGAATATCAACTAAGGTAATTGGAGGGTACGGAATGCGTTGTTTATACTATAGTTTAGTGCGTGCTTGAGTAGTGTCGGGAGTCGGTAGCAGTGCGAGTGCGACGGCGCGGCGTTCGTGGTAGGTTATGGACCCGACATCCTTGAACACAATGTACTTAATACATTCTGTAAACTGGTTCCAGTGCCCTCCCAACCCGGCGCAACTGGAACACTTCAGACGACCCAAAAAGTTAAACAATTTGTGTACGTTGTGTCGATAAACCGTTTTCCATAATTTATTTTTCTTATAAATGATGTTTGTTTGAAATTCGGGTTATATTATCTCAGTTTACTGGAATCGTCTCAGCTACACTATAATTCTGGGGATGCCTTATGGGATTTCCGGATGATCTAGCTTCGACCACCTTACGAAGGTTCCTTAAGGAATAACAGTTATCATAGAGGAGTTGATTACAGGTGTGGTGATTCCTTCACAAGAACCTTGATAGCTTTTCGTTTGTATATCCCTGATTTCCATAACAGTATATGTATTAATAAATTCATTTATTAACAACTGTACGACGAGTTTATCCCTGAAAAAATAAGTCAATTTCGTGTACTTATTTGATTTTAGTAAAGAAGGTTATTATGGAAAAAAAACATCTGTCCCATAATCTTTGAGACCTTATTTACTCAGAAAAAAGAATGCGGATTTGTATTCCTTAAATAACTACAGATTATTACAAATCTGTTGGCGGTGTGTATTCCTTAAATATCAACTGGTTATAAAAAATCTATATCCAAAAGTTGTAATCAGTCTTTTTTGCCAAAAGTTTTAAAAACTAAACAGTTAGTCGGTATTAGACGTGTTAACATTGCTATTATCTAAACACTTAGATATACAATTGTGGAACCTTTACCAAATGGGTGTATCACAGATATTAATACATTTTAACGCTTTCCATACAGGAAACAAATATAACAAAATGTAGCCTTCTCATTTCCATATAGTTAAAACTGTTTTGCGGCTTTCTATATTATATGCGGTTTTGGGTTTTACAAAGTTGTGTTTTTATTGCTCAATAGACGAGTTTTTAAATATTACAACACGATAAACATGTTATTTGCTTTCATTGAGCTAATGAACATATTACCAGAACAACTAAACGAAATAAAACATTAAACTAAATGTACCACTCTTGTGATTAATGTGGTGATTGGCAAGAATGATTCCATTGCAGTAAATTATTTTAATAGTTATTTTATTAATTGTTGTTTAAATTATTGTTTAAGTATTTGTACAACTTCCTCAATTTTCCTTAGAAAAAGGGGCAAGTAAAATATTTCAAAATGACTATAACATCACAATCATACTTGTAAGCGACAATTTTAATTGGTAGGTTCCTCGAGAAAACATGTCTTAATCGTAACACATGGGCATATTTGTGATAATCGCAATCCTATTAGATGTTTCCTCGACTCATGATGAATATTACAGTGACAGGCGACTGAGCAAGGCGGTCTGGTCTTTTTTGTCTCTTCGAGCACTCGAAGGTCTCTAGTGTAATGTAATCACATATATCAATGCAACTTGCGCTTTAAGCTATTTATTTTACTAATACTTAAAACATTTATATATGACTTCCTTGTTTTAAAATTAAAATTGTCATGGCTCAATATGGAACTTATAACATTTCGTTACTATATTTTTTTACATTTGAAAATCAACTGAGTGGGAAAATATAGAAACGTAAAAACACTTAGGCTTATTATAAATACTGCTATAAGACAAACAGTTGGTGAAGATACGTTATTACTTTATTTTCATGTAAGCTTTCAAAGGCTTCAGAAAAATAGGCATGTGCCAAAAATAATTTAAGCATCTAGTTTAATTATAAATGAATATACCCAATTTAAAATTAAAATTTGCTCTATAAAAACGTTGATACAAGTGGAGTAAAATATATAATTAGTATTTTACCTGGAAACTATTACCTATTTCTACTATTTCTTTACCATTTGTACTATTACATACAAATTTCTGGACTATCTTTTAATAGTTTTTGCAATTTACGTCAAAGGTATATTTTTACATTTGTAGTAACCTAAATCCAGTTTTACAACATATTGTCTTCAATGTTTGAACCTATATTATTTATTGTTATAACGCGTTTTGTTGATCAAAGTATTGTTATCTGCAGTATTTAAGGTTTACTAATAGTGTTTATAAATTTCGATATATATCGTTAATTTGGGAGTTTTTGTTTTCAAAGTGCTCAAAGTTATATTCATTTTTAAATTTAAAGACTGGATTGGAAATTAGCTTATTACAGCAGTTTCCAGTGACACACATACTTTCTGTAATATATCTTAAAATTAGTCAACCAAAATCAATGCAAACAACTGTTCTTTAATTAATATATTATAATATTGTTATTATACTTATAAACTGTATACACAATATTTTGTCACTTGCTCCTTGAATAAGCGTTATATATACTAAAACTCCTTGGTATAAATTATGTATCATCAGTGTTTTCTGACTAACCACGTTTCAAGAATAAAACACCTTAATAACGAAACCATTTTTAGAAATAACATATGGAATTATTAACATTCACACCAGTACAATAATAACATTAAATGTATAATCCAATAGCATAGAGTAGACAATAGGAAACTACAAGTTTTATCTAATCAAGATTGTCTATATTTTTCTTTCTTTTACTGACGCGTCCCCACAACCTTTGTAAAAAATAGCCTCTGAGACTAGAATACCAATCACATTACCCAATAAAGATATTAATAGATAATAATTCATCAACATACATACATTTCTCAACACCATTTACATACATTTAGATACAGCATACATTTCATTACTGAACATTTCTCAACGTACTGTAAAAATTTCAAATTTTTCTTCAGAGGAAACAGTAATCCCTCTTGTTTAAATTTAGGCCAACACAGAAAAATGTATTTTTAATAAAATTACTATCAAACTAAATTTAGCATTGGTTCAAAACTGTGAATAATTTGATAACGATCTAGGTTGAGGTCATTAAATGTTTGACGCCTAATTTGTAACTCAAGCGGTTTAGAATGGTTTCTCCGGTGGCTTACCCCTAAAAACGTATGGTCATTAAAACCTTTTGGTTTATATATAAACAATTTTTAAAATCAGCTTGAAAATATCTATCATTGCGAAGACACATAATAACAGAATTTTCCTGCGCCACATCATTAGTTGTCTGTTTTCTGTAGCACAATGTTACAATGATTTGTCTCTGGTATTCTACACAAGCGTATAGACAAGAAACAATTATATATTATTCTAAACGGTGAATCAACTTCTCAAAATTAAAGTTGGTGCACTAGTACCGATTACAGTAAGACAATCTTAATCGCCGATGTTTATCCGGTCCAAAACAGCGCTCTAGGTTAACGGTCTCCGAGATGCTCACCGTACCGGGCAGCGAGGTATTTCAATAACCAGTGTTGAGTTTTATGATAATATTATTAGGCGGAAAGGATAATTTGCGGAATTCGGTGTGCCGCCTGGGGCGACGGGGTTAGTTCGCGGGACCGCCACTAGAGGAGAGGGCGCCACCGGCCGGCTCCGTGTGCTAATGTATGCGTAAAAGGCGTGGAGAGCCACTTCAGCCATGGACTCCCTCCCCTCCCCTACCCTCCCGCCAGAAACCGACCTCACCCCTCTCCCTCCCTCGCCACATCTCACCCGTTCACATATTCTGGTCCTGTCGGACTGGTGCGTGGTTGTTTTACAAACTGCCTCATCGAATTTAAAAGGTGGTGTCAAAGAATCCGAGATTCGGAATATCTCTACCGTAAATCAAAGTTATCTCAAACGCCGTTTTCCCTGGTTCAAAATTGGTTTAATCCAAGATTTCAGATTTTGTAAAGCGGGAAACTCGATATTCTGTGTGCAATATATTTCTTATGGGTACATGACTTGAGAAGACTGTACTTTGAAATTACAGAAATTCAATGACGAGCAAAATATCTACATTCTTGGACCCTAACATATAGTTCCTATTTCACTCTTCTCATTTTGTCTGATCGACTCCGATCTGTGGGGGTTTCAGCAACTAGAGCGTACTTTTTCAGAAAGTTTTGTTAATTTAGATACAACAAATAATAAATCTGAAAGTGTAAGAGATGTAGTGGGATTAAAACAGGAGAGTAAAGAGAATTACAGATCTAACATATCTTTGGCAAATGAAAGTACTTTATTTTGTACTATGCTGAAGTACTTTAATATATTTTGGGCAATATTATATTATATTATCTTGGGCAATTATATTGCTGTATTATATATACAACGGGAGACGCTGTTCAGAGTATTTGTTCGTTAAAGTTGTTTAGATAACCGAGTTGTTTTAAGTTCTGTGTGGTTCTAATGAAACTCAAATTTAAAAAAAATTGTTTTTGTAGAATCACCAAAGGGTGCCTGCTTATATTTTAACAATTTGGGAAAACCCATACAATTTGTTGCAGGAAAGAACTTAACTTGTGATGTTTTTAGATCAAAAATCCTTACTTTGGTTTAAAAAACCTTCTTAATCTCATTAACAATTAGTTACGATTTTTACAAATCAAATTTCAACATATGCGAAGTATGAAAATTGGAATTTATAAGCATATTTGAGCAATGAACTTAATAAAAAATGGGAGAGAAATTGTCACTGTCATATAGAAGGGAAATGAGTCCTGAATGCTTGTTTTTGGCCACAACGTTGACACTCCAGCTTGCATATTACCCAATATGTTATTAATAACGCTTCACTTTACTCTTGTAGATGTATTTACACCTTTAAATGAACTCACATAGAAGACGGTACATGTAGGGCGATTGCACACCGATTATCATTATACTTATATGCAGATATAACATGTGTAGATGCAACAGATGGAAAACATTACAAACGCAACAAAAAAAATATACATACTGGAATGTTATCTTAATTTAAAACAATATTTTGGAATGAAGTTATTGTTATTCCCACCGCAAGAACGTAAACTGTTTCAATTATTTTTAGTTCATTCTGATAATCCTATACTTATCAGAATTGTATTATTGAGTAAGGTTTGCTTGCTTGCTTGTAACTCCGATCTCAAAAACGGATACAAGGATTTCCTTCAAATATTTTAGTTGAACAATTGATTAAAATAATCTATAGACTGATCCCGATTAAAAACTTATTTCAAATTTTACAAAAATCAACATTAAGTTTAAGGGGTTTTAAATGAAAAAAATCATAACAGCTGAGTAATCAACTAGTCAACAAATGTCAACTAAAGATATGGTTTCTAAAAAGAGTGACTAAAAGAGTCTCTAAAGAGTCTCTGAGAAAAGTGACTAATACCATTGAATGAATATTGTAAACAGAGTGAACAAATTCAAAAGAAAACCGTGTATGTATAACAAAAATATTACCTGACGGTACATTGACCAAATACTAACAACTGGAATAACCTTACACATACGGGAAATAGGAAAATGAGAGAAGAACATCTGCTTCGACATGATTAAAATTACTCTTAGCCTATTGAACAAATAACTGGCCTTCTTCAAGCATAGCTCAGCCTCCAGATACTGATCTGCGTTCAGTTTACATCAGCGAACCTCGGTTAATTTGGACTCGGATATACCCAATCTGGGAGTTGACCGCTAACTCGCTACCGATATGAAGATTAAACCCACTTCGGAGAGGCCCCGTTAAACTGCACTGTGCATGAGCATGATACGGCTTTACCGCCTATTAGCAGTCGCGATACTAGGATGACTGTAGACACCTTGCAAGGGGAATCTGTTTGTTTATGGTTTACCGAGATTGCGCGGTGCGGGCGGCGAATTACGTGGTAACTACCTGATGGCGTGAGAGCCTCAGCCAAGGCCCGGGTCGCGCCGCTGCCTCCGCGCCGACCTTGCCAGCCCCTGGAATCCGTTGCATGCTGACTTCATTTCATGGGACTTTCATTGCGCAAGCGTTGACTCGTTTTCATTTCACGATTTTTACTTTCTGTCAAGCGGTGATTTAAGTTGTTAAGGCTTCGGTCTACCCCTGCCGCACGGCGGAGTGTGAGAGTTTGGCAGGATTTCACTATACGTCGGCTACATACAAATATTAAAGTACAAGCATTATTTATTGATATATATTTTTACTATTCAACTGTTTGAATTTATTTGAATCTACAAAAAAAAGCATTGAATATAAAAAAATAAACTACAACTTATGCCAAAAACATTATTTGGAAATTCATGGAACTAGCATCAGTAGAATTAACTTTTCTGTTTCAAATACCGTCTGTTTAGTCTGTGTTGATAACATAACTATTTTAATTGAAAACTGAAACCCTACGAACCTCTGAAACGCTCATTTTTCCTAAACAATGTATTTTCACGAGACGAAGCATATTTTTTCTTAGAGGAAACTGGAACCTTAAGGTCCTATTCTGTTTGATTCTCTGGTTTGTTATATATTAAGTAAGGATCTAGGAGATGTAAATTGTTATAAGTATTTAGGGTAAACATTACAGAAACTCGCCTCTTTTAATGTTTATTTTAGGTAGAAACAGGGTATAAATCGATTGGTATAATGCTCACAACAGGCGTTGCTGTAGTATTAAGTATTCATTGGTATTAGTGCACTATTTTAAAACCTAAAACACTGGTCGTGACAGAAAACAATAAATGTGTTAATTAAGAATGGTCAATTTACAGACACTATCTTTACAACTGGTTTTGCGTTTGTAAGATTGTAAATAATAATAAAGTTATATTAGGAGAAATAAAGTGACACATTCAGTGTACTTATTGAATTGTTTATGGTAGTTTACAATTTATAGTTCATTTTTTAACATATTGATTTAATTCTTTTCCTTCAGTAGCACAATTTAATTGCGGTAACTAATTTATTAAAAGTATACAAAGGCTTTGTCCTTCACTTCAATGGATATTAACATTACCATAAGAACTTTAAGCACCTCATTATTAGTATCTCCACTTATTATATGTTGATTAAAAAATATATATAAGTGTTAATTCCTCAAGAGACCTTGTCAAAAGATATACCCACGAATATGTTAAATTCACAAAAAATTGTTAATGGAGACAATATAACTTTATATTTTACTCGATTAAGAATAATTTAGATATCTCGTTGTATAGTAATTTTTCTAGCATTTTTAAGTTCGAATGTATTTATTGTCTGATGCAAAATATACTTTACCTTTTGGAAAAACTAAATTATTTTCCTTAGAACTTATGAACTGTTTACTCTGTGGGGATTAGAAATGTTGTATTTCATAGAGACTTTAAATACTAAATGACACTACGTTTTTTTATTTGATATGTTTTAAAAAACGGCATAAACCTCTGAAAACAATACATAACACGCCGTTGTCAATCCATTTGCTTTTAAAGCACAGTTATAGGCACAACTAGTTTCTTTTACCGACATAACTTAATCCAGGAGGTATATGACACAAATGTATAAACCTCCACTGTTTTTACTATAGCCGTGCCAGGGGTGTTTTGTGAAAGAACATTACATCTTTAAGGAAAGCTATCCAAAAATATTCAATAATGGGCATCCCAAAAATCGAACCCGCGGCCTTTTAAACAACAATCTCTCGTCACTTTAACCTACAGCTAAACTAATTTGTTTACATGGTTGTTCACAGGTATAATTTCGAGGTGCCAGATATTCAAAAAACCCCTAGATCAAGAAAACAACGACTTCTGTATTATAACTTCATCTTGAATGCCGAGTGTTATTTCGTGAGATTAAATGAGTTGCTACCAGAGAGGAATCGGATAAGAAAATGCTTAAGTAAAATATTGACTCTGATTTGTCGATGAGGCTCGCAACCCAAGGATTAGTCCGGGTAGCCGCAAGCGCTTCGGCGGAGTCTTATCATTAGCGTGTCATTTCTGTATCCCGCCTGCCCACTAGCTATTCCAGTAGCAGTAGTTTAGTTGTAAATGTAAAGCAACGGCAAGGAAGACGAATAAACTGTCCGGAGTGATTTGTTATGACATTTACTTCTCAGTCACTATGTGTGGAAAGTAATTTGACGACAATCCTAAGATAAAGATGTTCCAATGAATCTTATACACGTCTCAGTCACCTGAGCGAGTGGCTGGTGCAGTGGTTAGAGCGTCAAAGTGGTCTGAAGGTCCCTGGTTCAAATCCGTCATTAGCGATGTAATGGCGCAGCCTGGTGGTTCGGAAGCCATCTAGAAAACAACATTGAATTGGTTTCTGAGGCGGGGAGAACTTACCCGTCGTTGGGGAGGAAATATGAAACAAACGTATATTATTTTTAATTTGTGTTTTTAGATTTGCCAGTTATTTTTAGCTGCAATGGTGTTTAACAAAGAACCTTTGTTTAGGTACACAAGTAACCTATTGTATATTAGTAGTTGGGTCAACCAATCAGGCAGTCCAAGTTACATTTATGTTGCTGTGTAGATTAATCAGAATCGACCTGAAATATAATAAAGACATTAATTTTATTTCAATTTTTTTATACAGCTGTTTACAAAGGTGTAATAGCTAGATTTCTTTCTTTATATTTAGAATAATGCGTGCCCAAATCGAACTCTCGGGGCGAATAAAGAACGACATTTCCTGGTGATATCTACCATCTCACGCCTACGGGGCCTAACACCGATATTTCATTCGGAATGCCGGTAGCCAAAGAAGTGGTACCAGTATTGTTTTTTCGTCGGTTTCATATATATAAGATGGCGGCGCGGCACGGCGGCGGATGTACAGCGCTAGACGGATTGCTTCCGCCGGGGGGCGTGGTCGGAACCCGGTCTATTTATGAGGGTGGCTCTATGCGCCGTTCTCAAAACATCACATTTTGCTCCACATTCATCAAGATAGTGTCGGAAACCAAGGTTCTCACTGATACTACAATTAGTGCGCCAGATATCTGCGATCTGGCTATGCAGTGAGTCCAAATCCTCTCACTAGTCCTATGGCCTTTGTCCCTCAATACCGCTACAACGCACCACTCCACTACGAAAACGAGGAAAGGCCATTTACTAAAGCGAGTATGCGATGAATTATGTTAGGCGTTAAACAATAGTTAAATTATTTTATGCTGGATGCATGTTCGATTCTTGCTTACAACCATACCAGGTCCTACTTTGGGCAACACCACTGAGCTCTATGTTATATCTGGAGTCACCACTCTGTGTCTGAAAAGCGTGCCGCTGTGTTTTGCGGTCGTTATGTTGGCCAGTGTGTTTACTGATGCATTGTGGGAGTTGCTGACGTTATGGTGGTATAGTCGTTTTATTCACCATTTAAATCAATGTTAATTTAGTGATTTTTCACCACCATTATCATTGTTTTGATTGAAGTGCATTACAAGTTGAAACCTGGTGTTAAACTTATCTAGGAAACCTTATGCTAAAATGTTTAAATAAAAAGTAACCAATAATCTTGGAGCTAAGTAATGATTTAGGTCGGCCTAACATGAAAATAGGCTTGTTTCGTAGTTTGGAGGTATCGGTGAATGATATTGAACAACGTTCACTTGTGTAATTCATTTAATTATTTATTGTACTTACACACCAACATAATAACATTAATAATTAATGGATGATTCAAATTTAAATTCAAATCCACACGTCAGTGTTAACTGGTAACAGCCGTTACTAATGCAGACGACTCGTATGTGGCCATTTGACTTTGAATTTTGACAGTGTCCACCCAATGAATTTTGATTGGTCCAGCTAACGCCAAGGTGTCAACATAATAGAGCAAAAATTTGATCTAGACGACACGCTTTTGGGAAAAATGTAGTCAGAGAGTAGTGACTCCAGATATAACATGTAGAGCTCATTGGGCAACAATTACCTTGCTTTTTAACTATTGCGGAGACGGATAACCAATTTACAGCTGTAAGTCCAACCTTGTCAAAGTTATTTCACAAGCGCGAGATATTTTCAATAATGCGAGAGACTGATCTATGTTCGTTCGTGTGTATGTGTGTTTGGGTAATACAAGGTTGGACTTCCAACTTGCAAATTTGACATTACACATACCGTAAACAGATAATTATATACCATTCATCTTAGCCTACTTATAGAATATAAAAAAGCAAAAAAGCTCCGCCTTAACAAAAAAGCAAGGTGAGTGATGCCCAAAATAGACCCTAGAATATTGTTACTCAGCCTAAAGGAAAAAATTTCACTCAAAACCATACATTGTATCTCATACATGATTCTGATACTCATATACGTAAACATTTTCCTAAAAACAACTTTGTTCTTATGATCCAATTTGTCATAGTAAGTTTAGTAAAATATTCTATATTATTCCCAAATTTGATCCTGCGGTTTACAGTTATAAAATTAATTCACCGTCCTATAAAATTAAACCCACAATCGACCCCAAATGTTTATTTAATCGCATAACGGTAATGGCGTAATGTAAAATTCAGTTAGCGAGCATTACACAAAGCATATTACAGTTGGTCCAAATAATATGCAACTAATGTACAATATGCCTTGAGCAAACGTATATTACTGAATTTCTAAATTCTACTAAAGTCAAAAATATATGTAATTTCTCTATAATTATTTTACTATAATACTCTACTCAGACATGAGCAGGGTCTCCTTGGTTGGTTCGTTGGCTGTTTACTTACTTGCTTGCTTGCAACTGTGATCTCAACAACGGCACCAATGATTTACTTCAAATATCAGGGATAAAAATTAGTTCTAGACAGGTCTTATTCCCAGGAAAAATCGAATGATGTAAAAAACAAATATGAAAAGTTAAAAAATAACATTGGCCTTATGGAATTCAAAACAAAAACCAGAGTGACTGACTGACTGGTTTCCCCAAGCAAACTTCGGTCCCTCAGATACTGCAAGTTTTAAAGTATCTACTAGCTATCATTATACACAATTTTTTTTATAATTTTTAAGTAGTAAGTAAAGTTAATAGCACATTAATTTATAATCTCAGTTTAGCCTTTTCCCAATATGAGCTTTGAAAGGTAAATAAAAGGCTTCAATTTAGTTATCTTATTAATCATTGTTATTGAAAAAGCACACACAAATTGGCAACATGGATATAGTAGGGGTAACTTCCCTCGCTTTGGCCGTGCACCCCCGAGGGGTGATAGGTATTCTGGAAGGAACACCATGGCCCAATTCAGCTCACATATTTTAATTAAATTTATTATCAAATCAAAGAACTAATTCTATTTTCATCAGACTATTGACATTTATTTATAATTTGTTTGGCACCCTAATACGGTACCTTAAAATAAAATAAATATTTGAATTTAATTTGTTTTGTTTAATTTGCTTGCCTATATATTTATGTCATATTTTTGTTTCTAAATTAATATTAGATTCTGTTAATATCGATATTCCTCATTCAAACGCAATTATAGATACAAATAAGCAACTTCATCTCTTCTAAAAGTATTATTATTTGAAATCGTTAAAGGATTTTCCACAATCGTCACCAACTTGCGTTATTATTTTTAAAGATAACGCGCGCGTTAAAGACTACATCAGGTTTCCGAAATTCCGATTAATTACGCATTTTTATCTGTTAAACTGTAATTACCTGATAGAGCAGCAATTAGCCACGCCTGTTGGTAAGGTGTCATTTATCACGAACGCTGTATAAGAGCAATACATCATATTTGTGGCAGGTTGCGCGTTCCCTTAATTTACTGCGAATCGCTGTTCCGGACGTGTCAATTAAATAACGTTACGCAACAAATGGGCTCCAAACTGAAGCAAATTTGTATGCTGATTTTTAGCGAAAATAACGAGCAATTAATCTATTCAGGAATCTGAGAGGGGATCTGATAAAGAGTTATCCTATAAAAACCGCTTCATCCGTTTAAAAAAATGTGAAGCCCTTCCACGTCTATCGGGTTATAAATGATAACGTGTCTAGACATGAAATGTCAGTTGAAATAGATTAAATATTTATATTCATATCGTAGACGTACATATTTTTAGATTTGATGACTGTTGTAGCTATGTTTTCTGAGATTCTTAAATTAACTACAAAATAAACGGTATCAGGAAACTGACACATACTTTCTCCCTTTTAGCCCAACTTTAATTAATAAATTACTTTTTATTTACTAAATATAGAATACAAAACATGGTCGAATGTACAGAAAATCTTGTAAACAAGTTGTTTTAAAAAACATCCACCCAAATCCCTGCTTTGGAGGCACTACAGAATCCATTGCTACACTCGTGGTTTTAAGAGGGGAAATGCCCCCTATTCCCCCCCCCCGGGTTATTAAGGGGCAACATATTTCGAATTAACTCTGTTGGTCAATGCTAAATTGACAAGCATATCAAGTTTGAATGAAATTGATCAGTAAATAAGACAGAAATAGTAATTTTTGTATTCCCCATAAGAATAACATTGGACAACGTACTGCGTTTACCGCTAAATGAAAATTTCAATTTTCTCCGAAACCAGCAATCGTAGAACAGTAATTCAAAATACTAAATTATTTAGTTTTTAGAGCTCTTTTTAATGGTGAATAGTAATATTTTTTAATATTTATGTTTTTTTATGAAAAATCCAAAAAACTGAATTTTGGATGTTTTAAGTCCTGTAATTTCTGAACCCGAATTTTTACAGAAATGCGGATGGTGTCATTTTGTTGGAGAACTAAAGTTCTACAAACGACTAAAGTTTAATCAAAATCGTTAGAGCCGTTTTTGAGAAATTTGGATTTTTCATGTTTTTTGGCGGTTTTTGGGGGATAATTACCCTTAAAAATAAAAAATTCAAAAAAATGAAAAAACACCTGGAGATATCGTGGATTAGTACCTACATACCAAATTTCATCAAAATCGGTCCATAGGTTAGGGCTCTAGCTCTGTACACATCCACACAGACACACACGCACACACACACACACACACACGGACACACACACACACACACACACACACACACACACACACACACAGACAGACATCACGTAAAAACCACTTTTTTGGGTTCAGGGAGCACCAAAACGAATATTTCCACTAACAACTCAAATTCGAAAATTCTGACGAAAACAATACTTTCTCCATATACTATGTATAGGGGGAGAAAGTAAAAGTAAAATTTATTTCCGAAAAAGGGTGATTTTTTATCCAGCAAAATTATATCGCGGGATACATCAAAACGTCAGCATTCTTATATAAAACACAAACAGATGTTTTAATGCATTGTAATTGTTTATTCAATTCTAATGGTAGAATGCTAGGCACTTAAATACCTTTTTCCTACAACCACGTCTAAAGTGCTTCGATACGATCTAAAAACACATCGTAAAACAGCTTAGCGAGCGAAAAAGTATGTTTCGCTCTCTGCGCCTTAATTTTCCGCTCGCTAAACTAATAAACAACTGATTTATTGTTATTTGGGTCAAGCCAACTGATTCGGTGTTTATAACCCCAAACTCGTGAATTAAGCCAAAGTGGATTTTATCAATGTTGTTTGGTATCCAAAATTGCAGCTGTAGGAAAATGATGTATCATTTCGAGTATTAGGTGTCTTTATGCTCTTAATACATAAATAACTATTTTACAGTTTTATCAGTATCCACTAAGTGTACGATTTAAATTGAAATAGTTTTAGATTTTATGATTTGCGAAATGAGTTAGTGCCATCACAACTAAGCTATGATACGAAATTTAAACTATTCTTCTGATTATGTGACCAAGAGAAATAACAATTTTGTAACTTTAAAATGTTGCAATTGCAATCGTTGCAGCTCTTCATAAATCAAACCGTTATTTACCAACACTGCCTAAAATAAAAATCGATTTCAAGTTCCAGAATCCGTAATTAATTTCGACTGCTGTTGTAAAAAAAAACTTCATGTTTTGTTTATTATTAATTGCTTTTCTTAACGTTTATATTTTTACTATTTGGCTCTTTTTTATCATTTTCATTTCACAACCTGGACTTTTTAGTGTTATGATCTAGAAATAGTTTCGGACTTTAAGACGGGTGTCGGACTCCAGATCTCGAGACGTCATGAATTTCGTTTCCTTTTCACTGGTGGTGCCCAGTTTCCATATGCGAGACATGTGCGGCGGGCCAGTTCCCAGCCGATGTCACTGGGCGGGCCGCGGGCACCTGGGGGCAAGCGCAGCCCCCAGCCACGGCCCCTCGGACCGCGCCGACCTGATCGACGTACACGCAACCCACAAAACACCACTTGTCCGTTTCTATTTTTTCTGTTACCTGTTCGATTCCGGAGCCGTATAAACATTGTTATTTTTATCTAATTGGCATGTTGTAGGACTCTACTCTCCTCACGAACCTGCGTCCCGCACCCTCCGTCCTCCATCCTCCATCCGCCGCCGCCGCCCGCGTCAAGCCCTCCGACTCCTTTCCCAGCCGTCCGTCTGTCTGTCATTCCGCTGTGTCCCTGTGAAGAGGTAAACACAATTTCCAAATCAGATGCTGCATAAAATTCAAAATTACAGTGACAATTTCCAACTAAAACTTGCTTAGTTACAATCCAGACATACGTTTTAAATTTTTTTAGCATCCGTTGTTTGCTAAATTACACCTATCTAATGTCAGGTATTATATTTATAGTACTCCTTTCACTGACAAATCGTTTGATTGTGGATCACTTTGATTATGGATCGATTTATTAGGAGTGTGTAAATTATAATTTTGTAAATATTTCTCCACTTAAAATATTATTTTACTTGTAGTTTGGGTAATGCAATCATGGTATAATGTCCTACAACAATCGCATTGTATTAAATTGTCTGTACCAACTTTTAGTGTTACCCATTGTTACTGTTTAGGGGCTGTACATGTTTTAAAGCTATCCATAGAGAACATTATTGCTCACAATACTGAGGTAATTTTTAAGCTCAACATTATGATCTTGGCAAATATTAGAGATACATATTTTGAGGTGTACTACCCCACTACATACCATAAATTAGATCTATTTTAATTAAAATTTATTTTGTTAATGTACCGTAATACTATATCGTACTGTACTGTACAGTTCTGGTTCCATCCAGGTAGAAAGTATTGTGTCAATCGCCTGATTTAAATATACTGGAGTATCCGTTAAAAGATAAATCAAACTAACAATGCTCTTTTAACATTTTTAGTTATATCGATGGTATCCTAATGTGATAATGCCATCATTACAACGCCTTTCAGTCATCCATAACAATAAAAAACTGTAAACCGAATTTAAAATTTAAAGAATGGAAATTCCTCACACAAAAGGTACATTATACTTATATATAATGATCAACTATACAAATGGTTAACACTGATGAAGACCCATACCCCCCCCCCACCTGGAATAACGCAGCTTTACATATCTCCGCCCCTTCCATTGTGCGTTACGTGTTTGCATTTGTATGACTGATTCTTCCCTGTTAAATGTTATGTGTGTTCATAAATTGTTACTTCATTTAAGCACCACTATAAGCCTTCGCTCAAACCAATTTTATATTTCAGTAAGAAAATATGAAAAAGTGACCAGTCAGGTGAATTACCATTTAAAATATAATTATTGGGCATAGCAAATGTTAAAATCATAATATATTTCACTGAACAATCGTGAATGCGTTTTACCATGTTTTTTGTTTTTAGCGAATTTCCCCTATAGGGAAGAAGCTATTACCGTAGGTCTCATGGTAAGACTTAAGCCCGAGACCATGATAACTTTTCGTTTTGAGGTCCCCAGATGCCAAAAACACCATTCGTTCAAATTTTTATATATGTATATGTATATATATATTTATATATATATATATAAATATAAATATATATATATATATTTATATATATATTTATTTATATATATATATATATATGTGTCCGTAAGCACGATAACTCTCGTAAAAGAGGTCCGATCTTAATGAAATTTGGTACAAACGTGTAAAGTACCATTTATTTGAACGAGTTCGAAAACCAGACAAATCGCACCATCCGAAGGGGGGTTTTGGGGGGGTTTTGTACCCCAAAAATGGGTTTTTTGGAGTTTTCACATGTAATAATCATTTAAATCAAATTTTAATTTATACCATTGGATTCAGCTTAAAAAACAAACAATTTGGTATTTTGATCATTGCTCTACGTCAATTGGTTACTGAGATATTGAAAGTGCTAAACACAGTACGTTGTCCAATGTTATTCTTAAGGAGAAAAAGAAAAATTTTATATCTCGGTTGTTTATGAACATAAACTGACGAAACTTGGTATATCGCTTCATCTGGTTGTGGTTTGTTGTTGTTTAAACAAAAAACTACTTTTTCGCCTATGGTTCCCGTAGCAGCAAACCTAGGTATTCGGTCCCCATGTTATTCTTATGGAGAATAATAAATATGTTATATATCGCTTATTTATGAATGTATATGGATGAAACTTGGTATGTGACTTCACTTAGATGAGTTCTATTGATAGTTGCATAAAAACACATTATTTTGTGTTCCTTGTTGCAGCAAACCTGCGTACTCATCCCTAATGTTATTCTAATGGAGAATAATGAATATTTTAAATATGGCTTATTTATGAATATATGTCTTATGAATTCTGGTAAGAGGCATAATGTGTTATTAAGACATTGGAAATTCATTGGAAATTCGCTGAGTACGCAGGTTTGCTGCGACGGGGGTATTTTTTTACTGGGACACTTTCTATCACTATAAAAAACCTTTAAACTACTAAAATCATTGTTTAAATCAACTGTAGGCTTGTTATAAAAACAAACATTTACGAATAAATGTATAAATGTATCGTACGCTTGACTAAGAACAATAATTATAAAAAAGCTTTTAATCGCATCTAACAGGAAAGAGTTACGTTTCCACATTTTAAAGTGTAATAGCTACATAACTGTTGTATACTAAGAAAACTGTGTCCATCTTTTAACATGGCATATGCAAATACACATCATAAAAATATTGTTATTTTATCGATAGGAAATTATTTGCTTTTTCGAAGCTATGAATAATAAACTCGTAAACTTGTCAGATTTCACCGTCAGTGGTTTGGTCTCCACTCGTCAGCAATAGACAATACGACGATGCCGCGGCGACGCGACGGCACGGCGCCGGCGGTGTTTCCACTTCATTTCTATCGCATTTTAGGGATATTTTAGCGGCCCTTGGGATAAAATGGCTTTGTGAGATAATGTGGGATAGACGACCTTAGTTTTTTTACAAATTCTCAGCCGTATAAAATTGTTGATATTTACTAAAATTCTTAATACATTTTGCCAATCATAAACAGTATAAAGTCTGCAATATTTCCAATATTTATCTACATTTGTTTAAAATCAAACTTTGATAAAAAATGAATGATCCTTAGGAACAAGGATTCGTATAGTGAATTACAAAGTTTCCACTAACTACGGATCTGTAATTAGATCATGGTTTTTACATGAGTATTTGGATTATTTGTAAAAATAATTCTGTGAAACGATCTCACATGAAAATCCAACAAAAACATAAAAATGTAGTTTCTAGAAACCAATTTTTAACACAATCGATCAGTATATTCGTTTATTGATTTTTATTTTTGCCAATGATTACATGGAGATTGAAAAGTTACACTGGAATATTGAGCAACTAATTTAATTATTTAATAATTTTAGAAACGAAAGGGAAAATGAGGGATTGAATACGGCAGATCGAGGGATAAAGTGGGATTTTTTCACGAATCCTGTAGAATATTTTTACCAGGAGTGGAAACACTGCCGCGCCGGTTCGGGGGTTCTGGCGGATTAATTAGGCGCAACAAGGACCGCTAAGCCGACACAGTGGGTAGTGTAAACAGGGAATCTGTCCGGCCCGATAAAACGTTTTAATTATGACATAATTAAGAAACCCGCTCTTCCTCGGATAAAAATCAACATTACTCTAGTACATAATTATAACTTTGGCCGTGCAAATATAATTAAAGCCTCTTCCGTACGGTCTCCCGGTTTTATCTTTTTTTTAAATCTATTTACCTACGCCATAAATAACGGTTCCTCGCTGCTTTCGTGGAATTAATTGATATTTCGGTTGTAAGGACGTAGTTGTAGTAACCGCTTGTGTATCTCCCATCGACACATTAACAGTGGCGCCAGGCTGCCGGCATAATGCTCGCCTCATTTAGGATATTACTGTATTTACTTTCGTCCTGTTGATAAAGAGTCGGAGCGTAAGGGTACGAATGATGAGTGAGCAGTATAGGCTTTGTAAATACAAAGCTTGTTTTGTTGTTGAAGAATTTCTTGATTTTTGTTCAGTGTCTTTACATTTCTAAACTGAAATTTCGTATATCCAGCAATTTCGTAACTTAGGACATATACTGTAATTTTGTACTACTTTGTAAACATGGTATGAAAATAAAGTTATTTCACCTCTTCTGTGTCTTGTCTCCCTATAAAATCATATCCTCCTCCTATCATCATTACAGGCGCAATGAACGTCAAACCCCTAGTGTTTAGCCTCATTGTTTTTTTTGTTTGTTTTGACATTAATCGTAAAAAGTTAGTTTTAAATCCATAATTATTAAATATATTAAATACACAAAATGTAGGTTAGGGTTTTGTAACAGTATATTAAACATGGATGGTATTGTTTCGCATATCTCGGTAATTATAGGTTGAGGGGAATATTCAAAGAAAACAACATTTGTTATCTTTGGGAAAATCCTAATAATCTTCTGACTGTCACACTTAAATTATATTGTCTAATTTATCAGATTTATTAAGTTTCAATATCCGTTCCTACTTTTCAAAACTAAAGAAGTAATCTGTTAAATAATCTGTTACTAATACAATTTTTAAATGCGTAAATTGTTCGACTCTCTTTCAAACAATTTCGTATTGGAGTAACCTTTTCTGCAGAAAGTAGATGAAAAATAAACCCGATACTATTACTTAAGGACTTGATTTACTGTCCTATTTTTTACGTTTGGTTTAATGTAATTTTGTTAGTATAATTTCTAAAATCAAAACTTTACTATTACAGATTATTTCCTTATCATAAACACCTATTTGTAATATTACTTTTAGCGAATTTCCCCTATAGGGAAGAAGCTATTACCGTAGGTCTCATGGTAAGACTTAAGCCCGAGACCATGATAACTTTTCGTTTTGAGGTCCCCAGATGCCAAAAACACCACTCGTTCAAATTTTATATATGTATATATATATATATATATAATATATATGTGTGTGTGTGTGTGTGTGTGTGTGTGTGTGTGTGTGTGTGTGTGTGTGTGTGTGTGTGTGTGTGTGTGTCCGTAAGCACGATAACTCTCGTAAAAAAGGTCTGATCTTAATGAAATTTGGTACAAATATGTAAAGTACCATTTATTTGAACGAGTTCGAAAACCAGACAAATCGCACCATCCGAAGGGGGGTTTCGGGGGGTTTTGTACCCCAAGAATGGGTTTTTTGGAGTTTTCACATGTAATTGTTATTTAAATCCATTTTAATTTATACCATTGAATTCAGCTTAAAAAAACAAACAATCTGGTATTTAGATCATTGATCTACGTCAATTGGTTACTGAGATATTGAAAGTATTAAACACAGTATGTTGTCCAATGTTATTCTTATGGAGAAAAAGAACAATTTTATATCTCGGTTATTTATGAACATAAACTGACGAAACTTGGTATATCACTTCATCTGATTGTGGTTTGTTGTTGTTTGAACAAAAAAAATATTTTCACCTATGGTTCCCGTAGCAGCAAACCTAGGTACTCGGTCCCCATGTTATTCTTATGGAGAATAATATAAATGTTATATATCGCTTATTTATGAATGAATATGGATAAAACTTGGTATGTGACTTCACTTAGATGAGTTATGTTGATATTAGCATAAAAACCCATCATTTTGTGTTCCTTGTTGCAGCAAACCTGCTACTCATCCCTAATGTTGTTCTCATGAATAATAATGAATATTGTAAATATCGCTCATTTATGAATATATTTCTTATGGATTCTGGTAAGAGGCTTAATGTGTTATTAAGACATATATATTCATTGGAAATTCGCTGAGTACGCAGGTTTGCTGCGACGGGGGTATTTAGTTTTACATACACCCTTCAAATCTGAACTATTATTTTGTATAAAATAGAACAAATTAAGGATCGATGGCCGTTTGTTGGGCTATGTAACGGACAAAAACCATGGAAAGTTAACATTGTTTATATTGGAGTTTTTTAAAACATAATAAGCTGTTTAACTTAACATATGTATCGGGTACAAACATATGTATCATATTACATATGTATCGGGTTGTTTATACATCTGTGCTTATAAACTTAAGTTTCAGAGTCCTATTTATTCCTATTTTAAGGTGTTTCTAAAAGAAAGTACAGTTCAAACTATACCTTTCATATCATCTACAAGATCTATGAAACCATTCATTCTCCTTCTTTAACTAAACCGAGAAATTTCCTTTTCAGCATTTCTTGACATTTAGTGGGAGCTTTTTGAAAAGCAGCCCCTCGAGTGACACTCGGTCAGGTGAGAGGAGGTGTCAGTTGTGGGAGTCGTGCGGCCCTTGGGAGGGTTGCATTGCATGCACGCCTTGCTGGGCTTGTACCTCGAAGAGTCAAGGTCTCCACTTGGGAATTCCATTCTCCCATTGCGGTTTCAGTCCTATCACTAAGCTCTAGACGTCAAGGAGTTGCTGAAATGTGTTTGACGCAATATTCTGTCTTCTTCGTTTGTAATTGGTTGTTGGGATGTAGGCCTAATGTCTATGTTCAATAAATATTGTGGCAAAGCTGTTTAGGTTCGATACAATCACTGACTTTACAGCATCTGACAACATTATTTCTTAGAATTTAGAGCAAAAGACGAGGAACTTTGCAATGTTTTGGTTTTTGGATATGATTTCGTCTTCCATTAATTTACTCATTTATTTATTTGTAATGCTACATACATGTGTACTTTTATATCAAGTTACACGGTAGCATATGGAGAATATATGCAATAATTAGCTTTATACAAATGGTACATTAAATAAAATATTATCTTGAGTTTAAATAATATTTATTTTTGAAGGAGCTCCACGCGTATCTATTATTTATTAATAATAAAACTAATACAAAATTTAACATTAACAAAATTAATTTTATAGAATAATATAAATGTTAGCAACCAGCCAAATTTCAAAATAAATAATAACTAGTAGAAACACACGACTGCCTTAAAAACCAACTAATTTGCAACAAGAAACAACAATAATTATAAAAAAAGTGTTAATTATAATGGGTTTTTTTTATACATTACTGGAATAAAGAATATGGGAAGGATAAAATGACAGTGGATAATTTATGTTCTGATTATCCTATATATTAAAAAGAACTAGTGTTTTTTTCCGGAAAGATTCTCTGAGACAATCACTTGACGGATTTTAATGCTTATTTGTTTGATATCAAGGTAATTTTGAGTAGCAGGGAATGACGACGCTTGAATTACAATATACTTGAATAACCATTTAAACATTTGATTTTAATTTTCAAAAGTCTAGCTGCCGACGCAAACATTTTAAGTTTGTTTGCAAAGAACTTTAATAACATATGGTGTAAACCATCAGCTCCGACAAATTTTATCAATGGAATAGAAGTGGTAAAGTGAGGATGGCTCATAAACATAAGTAAATAGAGTAAACATTGCGTGTTAATGTTTTAGTTTATGCGAACAAGGACGCGACAAGCTTCTAATAATTTATTACGATTTAGAGCCAAATAGTTGGCTTATTAAACTTAAATGGATACAGTTTTAATCTCACAATTTCGGTTTGTGACTGTGGCCTGGGATTTAAAAAATCCTATTTTCGAATATCTGCTCATGCTGAACAGGCAAGCTCTTATCCACATGTATTTGTTTCAAAAACATATTATAGGGTGGCAAGGAATAGCATAATTATCCCAGATTTTGTGCACTGTGTTGAGACAGAAACAAAATTGTACATTCTATGCAAGAAAAACATAACACTTTTTATTACGAACGTTTTCATTCTGTCCATGTTTTTTGGATTGGACATTTTCATATTGCACTCGAATGGTTTTTATATTTTTTTTTCTGATTTTCTCTTTTTCTATTTGTTTTATTTGGTATATTTGGTTTATACATATTTTCTACAACTAACGGTAAAAGTATCTGCGTGTGTGTAACCATTGACCTTGCGACTTTTGTTGTTATAGCCCGCGAATATCCGAGTTTTATTTCATATAACAATCATAAATTAGCAGCTGTTATAACTCCTAAAATAAATAACAAATTTGGGTCGGCTTGAAGTTTAAGTAAATTTGTTGTACATACGAAGAGATCTTTGCCTCTAGCTATATTTCACATATTTGTATAAAAACAAGCGAATGATATTTTACTATCTATTCGAGGCTTTATACTCACTTTGGAGTTTTACCATAACTTTAATGGTTATTGTATTTGTATAATTATAGTTTATCTTAATTAATGTACGCTTCGCCGTTGTTGCAAAATACTTTGAGGTATATCTGATGTAAAAGTACCAAATGATTCCCCTTCTATAAAAGCTAGTTACAACGAAAATAAAATGTTGTAACCTTTTTTAAAATACATAAAATTATGCATAAAAATGTTCGGGAACAAAATAATAATTTCATCGCCGGCACCGGCGTTATAATTCTGGAAGTGGACTTTAACGCCTCTTCCAAAAATACGTAGATTCCTTTACTAAAAATTTTAAATGTTCAGTTTTTTACGTTATCTAGTACAGTTTACGTTATTTTCATAGTAACAATCCGTTTGAAATTTCAACGTTTAAACCACACCGACTTTCACGTTGTTTTGGGTACCAATACTAAAATACAACACTTGTTAGGTTTCGACAGTTTCAAAAAATGGCGTAACATGTATATTTGGAAAAGCAACAAAAAACATGTTTTGGTGATTAACACTCTAAATATTCATTCCTAATGAAACCTGTACAAGTTGACGAGATAACATCATTCAGAAACGGGGAACTGGTTGACCGTGCCCCAGTTGCCGGCGATATCGTTGGTGAACGGGAATCGAAGATATAAATCAAACTGTTACACTGGCTAATTTCTTTGAAACTTTGATGAATAAATCATTCGTTTTGACTTCCACCAAGGTAAGGTAAAAAGTATAAAACATTTTAAACTATTCCCATCTCCAGGTTAATCATCAAAATACTACTACTTTATTCATAACATGGAAATTGTTTAAAATTATATGACATCACATTGTATGAAGAGATTTAGTAAGAAACTGCAACCCAAAACACGCAGTGGATTCATAATGCATCCTTTGCACTGAGTTTTGAAATACCACAACTGAAATCTAAACTATAGTTGTATTTCAATCAATTTAACTAAAATATATTATGTTGTCAAAAGCGGAAGGTCTCTAGACAACATTACAAAGGTAACTGTTGAAAACAAAATAGAAATGCATATTTATACAAATGGAATCAATAGTTATTTGTGCAACTAGTGAGCAAAGTGAGCAATTGCCTCACTCGAGAGAAATCCTTACTCACGAGCCGTAGGCGAGTGAGGAATGGTTTCTCGAGTGAGGCGATTGCACTTTGCACTCGAGTTGCACATTATATTTTTCCTACAGTTACCATAAAACAAATAAATTGGTAAAGAAACGTAACATATTTTTCCGTTGGGCTTTTTACATTCTTACTTTCACACCAGGAAGTAAACAATTCATACCTTTTTTCATATTTATTTTTTGATTTCTCTGGAAGAAGATTTAGAGACACATTCCTCGCCACATTTTTTAATTCTTCTGGAGTACAAGATTCTTCTGGTGAACTATTATTACTAAAATCGTCATTAACGTCCATTTTGCGACAGCAAAACCACCTTCAATATTTACAAATGGCAAATCAATGAAATGGTGGCTTCTGCCGTGACCGGAAGTGTTGTAACAAATACAACAGTACAACAGCTGACCAGCTGATTTACAGCCAGTGCTGCCAACGTATTTCGCGCGCATACGACCTTGTCTGCATGTTACGCGCTCACTATTTCGTGCCTTCACGTTGCAAATCTGGAGTGAGACAAAGTAATTAGAGTGAGACAATGTTAACATTGTCTCACTGATGAGCGAATTGGCCACTTTGCTTTCTCAAATCAGTGAGAGTTCATGTACATTGTTAGGTAACTGTAGGAAAAAATATTTTTAGCTTATTAGCGTCTTCCTATTGTTAAGGTAAGAGTGAATCATTTAGTTGACCTTTAAAAAGTACAAAATTAATTTTAAACGATAAATAGATCGAAGCTTTGGCCTTATAATATATTAAATAACTTACAACATATTAAAAAATTATTTCATATTCCACCCTCCATAAGAAATCAAATGATTGTTAAAGGTTATTAAAGTGTGCTAATTCTTAACGACCCATGTAAATAAAAACCTTAACACCAATAATTTTTAAAAAACTTGTAGATTTCCTAAATTATTACAAAAATAAATTCATTTTTATTTCCTTCATAAAAATTCCCTTATTCATAAATGAAATTGAATCAGATTTTAGAGACTTAAATAGTGAATTGTCTCAAGATACACACTCCGTATTGTTTCCCTTAAACAAATCTCTAACGAGTGTCTCTAAAGTCTAAAAATATAGACCATATTTACAACGCAGACAAACCACATAAATATTCGGTAGGAGCAAATAGAGATTGTGGTCAGTCGCGTAACGATCTCATTTACTAAATATTAATTTAACATTTTAATGTCTAAAGAGAAATTAATCAAGTTACATTAGACGGTTTATAATGTTCTACTAGCTAATTTATGGTGAGTATTACCATCGGGTTTGTATATACTAGATGGGACACCTTAATGGGAGCCAGAGTTAGTAAAAGCAGTGCTGCGATCTAGCGTCATATTAAGAAAACTACGTGATCTGCGGCGTCGTTAGGCCGAGTTAACTCGTCCGCTGTATCCGACCCGTGTAAACAAAATATCACCTTGATAACCATCACAAAAAAGGTTTATTTAAACATTTTAAAAGCTCTACGAAAACATTCCTAACAAAAATATGATGAACAAAACCTCGACGATCCCTGGCGGCGTATGATGGAACTATGTCGACAAATCTCTCACATTAATTTACATTGCGTGTCCCCTCTAGTAAATATAAACCCAATGGTATTTCTAACCAATTTCGCATCTCATATTTAGTTTTTCTCCCTGTATATTTTGAAATTTTTAGAAACAAAACATACCGGTTCCACAGTTATTTAAAAGTTAGGGGGATACCTAAAAGATGGTTCAGCTCTATTTTAACAACTACAATTGATTTACTATTATTTGTATTATTAAATTAAAACACACTCGGATAAATTATATAATAATTAATAGAAGATATACCTTCCACATTATGTATTTTATATTAGAAATAATTTAGCTAAATAAAGTGATGTTTCACCGGAGGACCTTGCAGGAACGGTTCACGTCGCGTAGCTAGGGCTACGCCGGCGCCGCCGCGCGGAGTCCCCTCTGGGTAAAGATAGTCGACGTAGATAATATTATCCGTGTTATAACTAATCCTTTTTTGTTTCAAACGTTTCTTCTACTTGTTTGAATTCAAGTAGCTCTTGTAATTGTAATTTGTATCGCATGTACATTTCCTTGTGTTACTTGTTTGAGTTCAAGTAGATCTTGTATTTGTAATTTTTCTCTTCTGTTTGTTTACTTGCGTTATCATGTTGTTATGTTGCGTACCATATGTGTTATGCTGTTATATGTTATGTTATGTTATATGTAATAAATGTTGTTCTATGTGTTATGTGTTCTATGTGTTATGTGTTATGTGCTATATGTGTTATGTTATGTAAATGTGTTTATGCGGATGTTGCGTTATCATTTATAGATCACTTAAATCGTTCGCTTCCTCCAAAACAATTATTATGTTGTAAACTTTATATAAGAGATATTTTGTAACATAAAATGACTAAAAAACATACAAGTAAAGTAAAATTTCAGAAGTTCTGGAAATAAAATATAAACTAATTTTTATCTTGTTAATGTGATTTCGAAATTTTATATTGTCTGGGAAAGTTTTATACTAGCCCTTTTGAAGACGGCATCGGCTCCGTAATACCAATAAATAGTCATAGTGGCGGACGTTGTCTACAAGAAATGACAAGCAAGTGCTCCGAGGGTAATAACAGTGCACACGTATAATTGTGGGGACACCGACATCCTTTGCCGCACAAAAACCGAGCAGACAGCCGCTCGCGCTGGGAGCGCGGCCCGACGGCCCTACCGTGTTCCTTGTTTCTGAGGATATAGGTAACATCAAGTGAATCAGTCACGTTAGAGTACAAGGAACAGTAGTTTGGACTATAATAATAGTCTTATGATTTCGAAGTTATACATTTTGCATTCATTTCTTGAGTATGAGTTACCTTGATTACCTGAATACAAGAGTGTCTCTATCGATTGTCATTCACTCACTCCGGCGATGATCAATGTGGTCGATCGAAATCGATTACCTTGTACTATCTTGTGACTATATAGTAAGTTATGTAAGTGACTCTCACTGTTATGTTAGTTCAGTGAGTGTAAATAAATTTGTAAGTGGTGTAAGACTTTTTTATTACACCAGGTCTGATCTTTAATATTTACTACTGACCGAGATTGAAAATCAAAAATAAGATAGTAGCAATGTAAGTCCCAATAAATCCATACTTGGACTTATGTCAATCGGTGTTGTAGTAAAAATCGAACCTCGTTATCTTTATATACCGCAAATTAATAGCGATAGAATATTTGTAAAATGAGAAAATGAATAGAATAAGAACAATAGTACACCTTATTAATATCACCATCCCCTACACATCTTAAAAGAGAGTTTTAATTTATGGCAACATTTTTCAAAGTGTATTCCTGTAAATAAACAAGTCTTTTTTATAGTTCCTATAACATATCAATTCCCAAATATCTCAGGTTTACCTAAATAACCAAATGATTTTGACCTATTCATCCGGAAAATTTAAATTCCATTTAGCCGAATGGTTACATGATTTACTTTTGATCATCATTGATAACGTGCATAATAATAATATTGATAGTATGCTGAAACAAACTCGTATAAATTCACAATGCATTCATTACAATCATGATTGCATTTTGCATTGAGAAGACGGTAACACTTTATTAAATTTGGAACAGATATTTAGATATTATAAACCAACCTTCAAGAGGCAATTGAGATTAACCACTCAGCTTAAACAAGCTGCTAAACGTTAAAAAATAAATGTATTTAGGCTTCAATTGACTGATTAATAAACTGATTTGTTTGTCTGTTTAAAGTTATGACAAAAGCATATTTTTTCAAACTTCCTAGATTATTAACACTTTATTTATAAGTCATAGTCATCCGCTCCCTCGCACGTTTATTCCTTGCAGAACACTGGGATTAGGCTTGCTAAGCATTATTTGTAATGTTGGGGATTAGTTTAATAAGGTAAAAGTGTCATAAATACAAACACATTCTCAAATTGCATTTATTGCGGGTTTAACTAGAGATTGTATTACAATACCGATAATATCAACCAGTCAGGATATCATGTGCAATTATTTTAAGTATTGCTCTTGGTTTGAGTTATAAATAGCGTTGCAGAACCCGATAAAGCACCGTAGATTTATTCAGAAATGGAGCAATTAATGGGAAAGTAATTTTTCCAAACAATTAAGGAATCTTAAAATAATCAATCGATAAATAATATCATCAAACGAGATTTAATTCTGCTATTTCATTCGGCTCTTCCTTTGATAAAACCAAAGATGGCCGACTTCAGGCAGTGTTCTTGTTAAAAATTTTGATTTTCTTTCTGATTTTCATGTTCATCTATAAGACCTCCTTTCTTCTACAATTCTAGGACAAATTTGATATCTTGAAACTTATTTTAAAGAATACAAATTTGAATACTCCAATGAACGCAATTTAGATTTTTAAAATGATTGTTCAATGAAATATTTAATATTTTTGTTGTTTACGTCAGTACTACTTGTTGTGCTATAACTTTACTCATTAAATTCCATCCGTATTACCTTAGTCCTTAGATGGCTAAGGACTAATTCAATTAATCAATTTACATAAATATTATCATCCCATATTTTCACAGGACTTTAGCCCTACAAGAGTGTGCCTTCAATCCGTCATATATCTTCACACCACGCGGATTCTGGGCGCATGGCCGGCCCTCGGTCACACCGTGAAAGTCGATCGTCTACTTCGCTTTCACATGTCCTGCCTCCTCCACCCTCCCTCCCTACCAACCGTCAACCCGTTGACAGCTTTATAGACCTACTTCAAATTTATGTACTAGTGCATTATGATTTTAAATTTATGCCGCGGGTAAGCACCCCGAACCGTAAACAAATCTGAAGGTCAAAACATTCGTGATAGCGTCTTACCAAGAAATGGCTACGACTTCGGAAGCAGCTGAGGAGCAAAATTATGAATTTTTGGATGTTCGGCGCGTTTTACAAAGCTGAAAATCACTACATGGAAAAACGACACGTTAACCAAGTCCGGGTTAAATGCCACAGGGTTACTATTAACCATTTTAATTTATTGGAACAAATCTGGCTTAGTTATTGCCAACCATGTAAAAATAGTTTTGATGGGGTGGTTATCGGTAACTGAGTAGTTGGTAATACTTACAAAGTCTTGATTTTACCAAGCAAGGTTTGTTAAATTTTACCTAGCAACATCGTCCAAATTTGACTGATTTGAACTGATTGATTTACTGTACGTGATAACTAAGAAGTCAGCTAGGTTTCATCCTACCTTGTAGGTTGTTTGTTAGTAATCTTACAAACTAATCTAACCAGGGTTGAAATCTAATCCTGTACTCGGTTAAAACTACCTATTTCATTGTTTGAAACAACTTGTATTGTGTGATGGGTTAGTTTTAACTAACTATGCGTGGTTGGCGTTGGCAATGACGGTGTCCCTTCAGTCTGCAGAGTGTTAGCGTGCAGAGTGCAATAAGTGCAAACAATAAACAACAAAGTTGAATGTGCATTGTACCGTGTAAGCTTGTGAGCTTATCGTACTGTGTTCAAGTTATAATTTCACTAAATATGTATGAAACAGATCCATATGAAGAAGTAAGGCAACTTTTAAATCAATGAGGTCTGGGTGAATGAATATGTTACATCATCTGAAGGTACGTAGACTTTCTTTAATCTGTGTTTAGGTTACTAATTCAACGTTTAAGTTAATTTAGGCCTATTGACGATGAATTTTATCTGGTTTGATCAAACCTATTGTAGCTCCAGTCTTTGATAAGAATACAATACACTGTAAGTAGCTACATTACCTTAGACTGTAATTAATTATACTGTTATCAAATATATAACTACTGTGATAAACAATTAAAGGAAGCAGTAATGATTATATTTGTCCTCTAAACATAAATTTCAGTAACTCTGGTTCTAAATTAATTTTTTGTAATAAGTTTTAACCCAAATCAAAACTAATGGAGCTGGAGCTCTTACAAAGATGTTTTAGATAGTTTTCTGTCATAAACAATAGGCCTACAGCATGCTTCAGCACTTTAGCTAGGCTATGCATGTTATTCATTGAAAGAAAGTGATTTATGACAAAAATTATATTTAAACAATATATCAACAAACATATTTCGCTGTAATGAAAAACATATTAATTTACTTCATAGACAGTACTGTATTACTACAAAATAAAAATAACTTCTGGCAGCCATATAACTGTTTGATGTTTGTATATAGTATTATGAATATTTTGATATTTATATTAATGGAACAAATTATGTAGGCTAATTTCATTTACAAGTAATGTAATTAACTGATTTTGTTTTTCAAATAATAAATATTTGTTTGGAAATGTGATTTTTCTTTTATTCCTAGTAACATAGACTCTCAGAAAGCGGACCAATGTGGTGGACGGCCAGTCCGGATTTCCCAGGGGGGAGGGGCTTTAGTCATCAATTTTTATTGTAATGCCTAATAAATGTGAGCAAGTTTTGTTGACTGCATGATCTGCTTGAAGTCACAATAGACTGATTTACAAATATTTTAAATTGATCAAAATGGAAAATTTTGTAAAGCCTTAAATAAAAAATGGAGGCAAGAATCACGTTGATTTTATTTCATAAGAATAATACAAGTTAATATATTGTATTTACTGATGATTAACCACCTCCATTAACACAGCTTAAGCCTATTTTTAAAAGCTACCAAAAACTGAATTCAAATAGTAATTTAAATTTTTTCCAATCTTATCTTTTTGTAAACAAAATTAAGACATTCAATTTTAGATAAACCTGATTACAAAGTATAACATTTTAATTATATATTTATTAAACCTGAACTTATGTTGTAATGCAGCAAAGCCTTTAGCTTTTGACAGGATTTTATTTGGTTTCAAAGTGTCACTAACCACACACCAACAACACATACTCATTAGATTGTAGGCAACAACACATATTCGTGCATATTTTAAGGTCAATATGTATTAATTACTATTATTATCACTTGTTGAACACCTCGAAATAGCCCTCTCAATTGTTTTCGACCTTCCAGTAATGGTAATGATCTATTACTGGTTGGTCGAAACCTTACTTATTAGGTAACTTGAACAGTGCTATTTGGTTTTTGTAACTGAATCACTAGGTTCACCTTCATTCAGTTTTACGCATTCATTTGGTTAACTTAACTAGTTTTAGTTGGGTTTTATAATCATGTCACTTAAAAAGTAAAATACTATTTTGCACTTCTACCTACCTCTTCCATAGAAACAATTTAATTTTTAACTCTTGTTGCTCCTACGCGGATTATCCAAAATCATTTATTCATAACTCAATTTAAATTTAAAATACAAAGGGAATAAATATATGATTTTAGATAATCCACTAAGGAACTACGGGAATAAAAAATAAACTGTTCTTACGGAAGAAGCTTTTTTATCTGCAGATTTTTAATTACATCAATCAAGGGGCATGATTATAATACCCAACTAAACCTGGTTAAGTTAACCAAATTAATGGGTAAAACTGAATGAAGGTTAACCTAGTGAGTCAGTTACAAAAACCAAATAGCACTGTTCAATATCCTAATAGGTAAGGAAACCCAAGCTTCCTGGCTAAGGAAACCGCCACCTCGGTCAAAGTGACCCAGCTTCCTGGCTAAGGAAACCGCCACCTCGGTCAAAGTGACCCAGCTTCCTGGCCAAGGAAACCGCCACCTCGGTCAAAGTGACCAAGCTTCCTGGCCAAGGAAACCGCCACCTCGGTCAAAGTGACCAAGCTTCCTGGCCAAGGAAACCGCCACCTCGGTCAAAGTGACCCAGCTTCCTGGCCAAGGAAACCGCCACCTCGGTCAAAGTGACCCAGCTTCCTGGCTAAGGAAACCGCCACCTCGGTCAAAGTGACCCAGCTTCCTGGCCAAGGAAACCGCCACCTCGGTCAAAGTGACCAAGCTTCCTGGCCAAGGAAACCGCCACCTCGGTCAAAGTGACCAAGCTTCCTGGCCAAGGAAACCGCCACCTCGGTCAAAGTGACCAAGCTTCCTGGCCAAGGAAACCGCCACCTCGGTCAAAGTGACCAAGCTTCCTGGCCAAGGAAACCGCCACCTCGGTCAAAGTGACCAAGCTTCCTGGCCAAGGAAACCGCCACCTCGGTCAAAGTGACCCAGGAGGTCGATTAAAATAACCTGGATTCTATGTTAAAATAACTAATTGAAACAGACACTAATAACTAACTCAGATTGGTAGTTTTAACCCAAGGCACCTTTGTTAGTCAGTTTACCATGTAAGTTGGTTAGACTAACCCATTTTCATTAAGTACTTTCAGCAGGTTAGTTTGTTAGTGCTATATTTACGGTTTAACTCGGTAAACAACAACCGTTTTCTTAGTTGTTATTACCTTCTGGTTCTTTCAGTGATAATTATTAGCATACTAGTAATGGAACATCATACATCTGAGCGGACCATACTACAGACTACAGTTTAGGTACATCAGGTACTGGATTATGACCAAATTACTCTTAGAGTATTTGGAGAAAATGGCAATTGATAATTTATGTACTGGATTTTGTAATGTATTCTGGTAATTTTCTATGAAAATTTGTTTAAGTTGAAACAATTCCACTCTTCATCATTCAAAGTTGAGAATAAAGGCATAAAATAGTTAATAGAATGTAATATGTTGGCTATACTACTGTCGCTCTGTCAAAAACGCCCCTTGTAGTAGTCGTATTTATAAACAAAATAAGCATGCAGCTAATTTAGACATAATATATATTTTTATTAGGTAATTGTAAGCTATATAAATCTAAATTTGCGGTTTTTATTTCCTCTCGACCACAGTAGGGTGTGTAAGTTACGTAGTTAGTGTGAATGTTAAGGTGTTTAAATATAATAGGTGTTTAAATATAATAGACATTTAAATATGTTAGTGATATTTCAATTAGTTCAATTTTGAAAAATTCCCTTTCATACATGTGTCCTTATTTCTTATGGGATCCGTAATACGCGCGTGTCTACTACGTACAAAATCTTTATTTTTTCCCGCAAATTATAATCATTAAACAAACAGGAATATCTTTGATAGATTAAATTAATATTTGGTTTACTAATAAACATGCATTAAAATTGGATTACAAAACAATTATATCTTCTGTCAAAATCATAACTTAGATACTCTAAAATGCATTAAAATTTTGTATTTTATTCAGGAAATTATTTTACTGTGTAGCCTTGTTTAAAAAACAACGAAATAAAGTCCAGTACATTTTGCTTTCAATATTTCAGATACGAGCACTCAAATAGGTTTTTATACCTTATATTATACGTTAACAAAACAAACATAGTCTTTACTGACTTTCCTAATAATATTATATTACCCTTTCCATAATATTACGTATTATGTTTAATGGTTTAAGCTTACACCTGTAAATTATTTATATAAACCTAAATATATTGCAGATATTTCAAAGCTTAACCCGCCAAATTGATTTACTTACTTTCTACTTCATAATTTATTGTTATAATTATTTTTTCTAAAATAGGTACGCTTTCATACCTGTAATCCGTCTGCATTATCTTCATATTACAATCCATCTTACTCTCTTTACCTGGCTTCACTGACAGTTATGATCTTTTTTAATAATCTACTGTGCTACCCAACGCAGGCGAGATTTATGTTAAAGAGGGAACTATGTTTTTAAATAAAAGACAACTGAACCAAACTACAGTAGCCACCGATGTAAACAATATGTAATGTAAATGTAAACAAGTTTTGAGAGGCATAGCCAATCGATATATGCCAACCAGTAGTAACCACGTGTGGATGAAACATTAAACAATCTTTGGGAAAGAAACCCGACTTGGGACAGTAACCTACTTGAAAATCGTGTCTGATAAATAGGAAACTATGTTTCAAATGGATGGAAGATTTCATAAAACAGTAATCGATCTTTGAAAGGAAACCTCCTGAAATAAACTCTCATGTACATTCCAAAATAAGAAGAATGGTGTTTGTTAGAAGCGACGTTTAGTTTATATTGTGTCCAGCAGTGAATTAACACACAATATTGACTCGTTTTAGAGAGCTCGGGTGGGCCAATGTTTTCGAGACGGAGGAGCGGCGGGGCTGCAGTAGCCATGGGCGCCCCGGGCTATCACGTCCATTACATAAATCCAAAATATGAACTGACCGCCGTCGGATCCTCCAAAAGTGGCGTGCACCCAGTCAAGCGTACTTCATCCTCTCCTGTCAAAACCTTCACAAAACGACGGAACCACTCGTTGCACTGGGTAAAAACCATTTGATTTAGAAGCTACCCTTTTTTAACGAGCAATGGTCGTGTTTTATTTCTAAGAGGTAATGAGTTTGAATTTTGAAATTTGTATAATACTGCAAATACAATGCAATAATCATCCAATTACACTGTAGCATCTTACATTTTTAATATATAAAATTTAGCTCCCTTATATTATAAATAACGTGAGAATAGGCCTAGTTAAAACTTTATAATCAATGCTGGAAATATAAAACTAACATATTTTACAGTTTATGATTCGGGGTCATGCAAACATAAACAATTTGGTTAAATATAACATTTGCATACTCATATTTTAAATAACAAAATAATCAACCATGCACCACGTAGAATGCAATATTATATAATACGATAAATCTACTTAGAAGCTTAATATAATAATTTGCTGGGAAAACTTCAGAAACGCAAACGTACGACTTACAACCAGATACCACCTACAAAGAACTCCATGATAACTTGTTGGACGGGCCCAAGCCAATGTTATGTTTACAATTATTGATAATTTAAAATGGAAATAAATATTTTCTTTCTTTTTTGTCTTAGTTTACTCTTAAAACAGGTCAAGGTCGACGACAAGATATCGACATATTCAGGAAGAATATTGTAAAGTGGCATCATCGTCTTAACAGGAGCCTGACTACCCTGACTTGTGCTAGCAAAATGGGGACTAAACGGTTTTATGGTTAACATCACCTTATAAGTAAACGAGTTCGCACGCAGCACGCGCTGACGTGAGGGAAGTGAATTTCCATTACATAAAATGTTTAACCACCACAACAATATAACGACAATAATATTTAACTTCAAAAACTTTTAAAACTCAAAATCAATGTAAAAACATACATGTATTCCAATTTTTATTGAAATCTGAAAACATTGATTTTTTAACTGTTCTGATGCTCCTAGTTTCATTTACCTGCAAAGCTGGGAATACAATTTTGCGCTTTATAATGTTAGGAGAAGGTCCATTCAGGCTTGAAAGTAGGCGTGAGGTTGCTGGGGATGATAAAAGTACTCTAACAAAGGAGTAGCAGGCTTTTCTAGTGTAAACCTCCCATAAGACAACGTACTGTGTTTGGTCGAAACACATTTTCTTTAATAACTCGGTAATTATTTATGCTAGAATGCCGAGAGAGGGCTTAAAACTTTCGCCTCACTAATTCTCATCTTATTACATGCATTAATGTTACATACGGGGCTCTTCTGACCCTTTTTGGGCCCAAAAACTTGAAATTTGAAAGATTAATCCCAAAAAAGGGGTTTGGAGTTTTCCGATTGTTTTGCCCAACGAACTTGTCCAACTGATTACAGAAAGAAACGTCCTTACCATATTTGAAGTTAATCGGACAAAAAATGCGACCGCTAGAGTGAAAACACACACACACACACACACACACACACACACACACACACACACACACACACACACACACACACACACATATATATATATATATATAAAATGTTGAACGACCCCCCAAAACGTGTTCAGGGGGTCACGTTAGGAACTTCTATGGTGGTCCCGGGCTTAAGTTTCACCTGCGGGTCATGCTAATAGTTCACTTTCCAAAGGAAATTCACTAACAATTGAATCGGTTTTCTTAAAATTTCCGTACTTTAGTCAATTTTCGACTTTTTTACAACATCGTAATACTTTAGATTGTGGCTTGGATTTGACCATAGTAATAATTAAATGTAGTAAAGAGGGCTATATGTTCAGATTAAACTATAAAGTATATGAAGGATTCAAGTCGTTAAGGCGAAACTTAAATAGAAATCAGAGAAGCAATCAAGCGTAAAATAAAAATACGATAACGTAAGGACAGAAATAATTAATAAAGTCATTTTTATAGATTGTCCTTGTCATTTTGATAGATTGTTCGTAGTAATCTACTATTCCAGTTGAGGTTTAGGACAGATAATTAAATATAACCAACAACTGTATAACAATCTGAAACAAACTTTATCTCCTCCCGTACCTATATTAACTATACTGCAGGTACAGAATTAAAATTTAACTTGATTTAGAGTATCTTCACTTATTCACCTATTAGTACAAAAAAGGCGTTTAATCGAAACCGAATCATTTTTTTTGGCAACTGTTTGGAGTAAAGTGTAATTTTTGGCTTGTTATAGGCCGTACTCCACCAAACTTCGTCCGCTAGAGTCACCCCCTCCCTTTCCCCTTCCCCTCCGTTGAATAAGCTTTATAAGGGATTAGCAAGACGGGTATTTATCAAATCCCTTCCCGATGAGTTGGGTATTTATAATAATATATTATAATGATAATCTATTTTATTGATAATTTATTAGTTATACATTAAAGTCAATCAATAAAACCGTTCCATACATCTGGTACATACGAAGTCATTGATTTATATATTCATAAATAAAGTATACATTGTCAATAACAACAAATATAGATGATCCAATTTCAGGAAAAAATACAGAAATTCTAATGTTTTATGGCATCGCCGTATTGTAGTTAAACTAAAACAATGATTCCTAAATATAATTTAATTTGTATTTTTTTTAATATTTTTGGGAGGAAGAGTCAAATTGTTATATCATAACTTCTGAACGCAGATATTTCATGCCCGGTCGTCCTATTAATATTGTCTGGTTTGGTACACAAAGCATTAAAAACCTCATTAATTTTAACGTGTGTATTTAAAAACACAAATACGTCAATTCGGTTGGGCATCTCACTAGCCAAACGGTTAGCGTCTTGGTCTTCGGTTCAAGGGGTCACGGGTTCAAATCCCGGGTTGTTGTCCAAAAAATTTGAGGGGGTTGGACCGCTTTCCCTAAAAGCGTTTGTGTGATCTCATAACAAAATGCCGTTGGTGTTGAAAAATAAATCGTTTTAGATTTAGAGAGCTTGAACTGACACAAAAAAATCCGGAATATCTAAGCTTAAAATTTATTTATAAATTAACTAGCTGATGACCCGTTCTCCGCACGAGGTCCTTTGTAGTTATAAAGACAGACGTTTATACTATTTACATTGTACTTACTGTTTATATTGTGATCATAAACTAAACGAATTCCCATAAGAATAACATCGGAGCTATGGCCGACCATGAGGCAGAACCCTAATGACGTATGATAATTTGAAATACTGTAGCCTAAATCTTTCTCACAACTACACAGAACCATGTGTAAAAGGTTGGTCATATTCTATAAAGCCGTTTCCCGTGATACACGAACAAAATTTTACCTGTGAAATGTAACAGGCAGACAAGTAATTTTTAAATACCGATTACGGCTTCTCTGATGCATAAAAAGTCGAAGTAAATAGAAATTTCAAGATTTTATTTACTTACAGACAGAACTCTAATTTTAATTATATGGATAAACACAGTATCAAATCTAAATGTTTGAGGATTTACCCTTGCAGACAAATATTTCTGTGAAGTTGTAAACTATGTGACAATGCAAAAATTGCACCCTAAAACAAAATAGTTATTCATGTATTGAAAGCGTAAAGTAGGTATTTATCGCTTGAGAGAAAACTATTACCGCGCGGCGCGTTGCGGAAGTCGTTCTGTGTTTGTTTTTTCGTTACATTGTGTGTTAAACTTAGAAAAATGTAAGCTAAATGGTTAACATATTTTTTATATTAGGCGAAGGAGGCAAATAGAAAATATTTTCATTTTAATCCCTTCCGTCTTTTAAAACTAAAACTTGTTGTTTTCTTTCTAATACACTCCAATTGGAAATTAGGGATTAGGATCCAGCTGCATTACGGGCAGGATAGGCGAAATGAATGGTAAAAACCTCTTTTTAGCTCACTTTTGGAATCGGAATCACTATATGCATGAGGGGAAATCCCTACAAAATTGTTGGTTGTTAAGAAGTAATTTTGTCCTGATGTTCGCACCGTTTACGAAGCATGTTGATTCACCTAAGCCTCGTAATTTTCCGATAATATTTTATTTGTAATTACTAATTTTTAAAAACGTTATACTTGCTTTTTAATGGCGATTGCATTTTTGTAAAATAAATACAGTACACAGTGTACAATACCGTGTAGAGTTGTTTATTCTTACACATTAACATGTTACAGTGATAATTTTTAATCGGATTATATTTAAAAAGAAGGTAAATGAACATCGATATTAAAATTATATTTTACAAGCCGCAAAAGTTAATCGGATATTTATTATATCAAAAATGACCAAACAAACTTTAATAAATCGGCGGATAAGCATAACATATTCCTACGAGAAAACACGACACGAATTCTCATATTTGAGCACTCGGACAAAGAGAAAATTTCAAGTCATTTTGTGTAATATCACTCGTATAAAGAGGCTCATTGGGGCGATGAAGCAACAAAAGCGATGTGACGGCGACTTGCTCGGCGGCGCGGGCATTAGCGGCCGACAACCGACTTGCAAAGAGCTTCGCCAGTCGTATAAGTTAATTATAAAAATAATAATTATTATTAGGGGCCGCGAGGAGTTCTTCTGGAGGCTGCCCGAGGGCCCAGTGGCGCCGGACGACTCCTCCCCCGACCGTCCGTCGTCGCGGACCCGCTGGTCGCCGCCGCCACCTCGCCGCCGCGGTAGTCACCGCTGCACACGGCACCAACAATACGACTAGCCGCGGACGCTGGGTCGGGAGAAATAACAAGCGCACACAACTCGCACGGTCACAGATTGTAATACCAAACAAGAGTACGGCATTCGGTCTTGAGGATATCGAGTTACTACAGCAAACAACTACAACACAACGAGGACATTCGATAATAACACATTAGACGACCTCTACACAACAAATAACAGTACAATATTAGTTCGCGAAAAACAAACATGCATCAACTCGCACCTTCAAAAATTATAGTCCTAATCAAACATACGACATTGGATCATAGACAATAACAAGAGTACAACCAACACCCACATCGAGAAGTAACATTATAAAACAAGCATTAAATGTTCGATAACTATAATTAATGATCATACAAACTCCCAAAAAACAAACTCAACACGCATCAACTCTCCTAATGGAAAGCAAACACAAAACATTTGGTGATAAAAAGTCACTAGCGTAAATATTAGCTTACACAAAAAACCTTAAGTTATAAACACACGTCCATAAAAATTAAAAATATACAAACGGGCTTGAATTACATAAAAAGCACACACTTGTCTACAACATTCATTGCTTGGACCCGGCATGTGCATCGTTTCACATAAATGATATAACTACACTATCAAACAAAAATACAACTTTGCCTAGAAAACCTAACCATTCACTTAACCTCATACAACAAACAACTTATTGAACAAAAATCAACAGCCTCTCTCATCATCAAGTCATCAAGACATCATACAATTCCAGAAAACAAAGTAACCAAAGAAAAACATAAACACAACTGTATGCATAACATTTACACAACAATAAATATAAATGGAACATTTTCCTATAACATATAACAACGAAACCTACACATGCATGTCAAAAACACCCAAACCAATAACTGCAATATAACATATGCTGACAAGTCATACATTTGATAAAATTGGTGCCTATTTAATTCACAGGACATCTTACACTTTCGTATTTAGTCCCGTCTTAGCTAAAAAGAAAGGGAATTCACATCGCTCAATCGTCGTTCTCTCAATGTTGGTGCATTCGCGTTGCTCATTCCAGTTCTATCTATGTGAAGATATGATGAAGTTTATAAACAGAATCTTTTACTACGTTTATCAGAGTACTTTTACAACGTTTAATCCAAATCCGTTTGGAACAGAACAAATAAAATAAAGAATCCTTTACGAGACAACATTCGCTCACACCACTTAACAACCACATCGCCTAATACACAACAACAACTTACAAAACAAGCAACAATGGGTAACACAAACAATATATATTCGCACGTCAATATATTGTGTACGATAATCGGATACAAATTCATTGCAACTGAAGCTCTAGGGCGAGGAGGTAAGTGCGGGGCAGGATGATCACTGAAACATTATTAAAATTTCCATGGTTCTAGCCCTTACGTGCAACCTTGTCCCTCAGAAAGCTAACTCTGTTTATTAATTTTCTGTGACAGATTGATAATTTAAGAAGAGAATATTTTACTCCAAATATTTTAGGGAATCCACCATCACTATCTTGATTTTTTTATGTGGGATGTAATTGAAAGACGCCTTACAACACTTCGAAATATTTTTTTTAGCGTTACACTAGAATTTATATTAGTTGTTTTTATGAATTTGTTTACTGTACTTGACTGATGATGAAAAGAATAATCAAAAAGAGAATAATCAAATATAAAATCCGTTTTTTTTGTGTTTTCAGTTTTTCGTGTAATTTTGTTTTAATTTTTGGTTTATAAACAAAATACAAAAGATATTTGTTTTCTTACCTTATAAGGAAGCTTTCTGTGTATAGCACCTGTGGTAGTTCAACAAATAATAGTTTGGGGCGCTTATTTTTCAACATTATACAAAATATTTGTAAAAAATAAGTCAGTATTTGTATGTTAAACATTGACATTTATCTGACAAACTTCTTGCATCGTGTTGCCTAAACACACAAACTGTAAAAGTATCAAGATGATTTAGTAGAAATTGTATTACGGGAGGTAAGTTTTTACAGATTTATTTAAACTTATGTACAAATGCAGAAACATTCTGAGAAAATAGCGAGTAAAGTGTTCAATGTCCGTTTACACTTATGGCGCATTGATTCAAATATTTGCTAAAATACGTGAAAAATATGTCAAATTGGCATACAACTGTACATAAATGCTCAGAATTAAATACCGTCATAATTAAATCTGTAACAGAAAACTGATGTAACACTTTTGACCTATAGTGAAACCTGATTTAATCACCCGTTTAGCATTAAAATAATTAGGCATCGCTAGCAATATGCCGCGACTTTGTTCGAGTATACTTTATTTACATTTTAGCTCTACTAGCTCACCATTGTAAACCTTTTTGAACAAGGGGGTCGTTTCGCTTCGTTTTGGCCTCTTCACTAAGGACGTATTCACATTGCATTTGCCCTTCTGTGGATGAACATGTAATAATCCCAATGCTAGGCTGTGATAACCTCTGCTATGTTTATAAACAAAGTATTTGACATAAGCAATGAAAGGGAAATAGCTGATACATATGATCAGTTGGGATTAAATATCTTATTCACTTGTAACCAATAGAATATGGAACAACAACATGCAAATCAATTTACCTATGATTATATCTGCTTACGTACCATTCCAGTTATTATTATTTCTAAACCCATATGTTTATATTAAATAATTTCATCTTTATAAATATTGTGTTATGTGTTATTTTAAATAATTTTGATATTGTAATAGTTCTGTGAGATTGACAATTATTTATATTTTAAAATTCTTTCATTGGCAATAATTTATAACGCGGTTAATGTGTAGACCCAAATATAGTGTAAACTCCAGTGACTATGCGCAAGTTATGATTGCTATACCAGTGACTTGAACAATGCCACAGGTGTGTATAATAAATTAAAATACCCCCGTCGCAGAAAACCTGCGTACTCAGCGAATTTCCAATGAATATATATATATATGTCTTAATAACACATTAAACCTCTTACCAGAATTCATAAGAAATATCTTCATAAATAAGCGATATTAAAAATATTCATTATTCTCAATTAGAATAATATTAGGGATGAGTACGCAGGTTTGCTGCAACAAGGAACACAAAATAATGGGTTTTTATGCAAATATCAATAGAACTCATCTAAGTGAAGTCACATACCAAGTTTCATCCATATAAATTCATAAATAAGCTATATATAACATCTTTATTATTCTCCATAAGAATAACATGGGGACCGAGTACCTAGGTTTGCTGCTACGGGAACCATCGGCGAAAAATTAGTTTTTTGTTCAAACAACAACAAACCACAACCAGATGAAGCGATATACCAAGTTTCGTCAGTTTATGTTCATAAATAACCGAGACATAAAATTGTTCTTTTTCTCCATAAGAATAACATTGAACGACATACTGTGTTTAGCACTTTCAATATCTCAGTAACCAATTGACGTAGAGCAGTGATCAAAATACCAAATTGTTTGTTTTTTAAGTTGAATTCAATGGTGAAAATTAAAATTTGATTTAAATAAAAATTATATGTGAAAACCCCAAAAAACACATTTTTGGGGTACAAAACCCCCCAAAAACCCCCCTTGGGATGGTGTGATTCATCTGGTTTTCGAACTCGTTCAAATAAATGGTACTTTACACATTTGTACCAATTTTCATTAAGATTGGAACTTTTTATACGAGAGTTATCGTGCTTACGGACACACACACACACACACATATATATATATATATACATATATAAAAATTTGAATGAATGGTGTTTTTGGCATCTGGGGACCTCAAAACGAAAAGTTATTATGACCTCGGGCTTAAGTCTTACCATGAGACCTACGGTAAAAGCTTCTTCCCTAAAGGGGAAATTCGCTAAAACAAAATGTGTGTGAGTTAGAAAATTTCAAACCAACATTATAGCAAACCAATCAACATTAAACTTCTGAAGAAAATGTGAAACAGTCACAACACACTGTAAAGGCGATTCAATACACATTTACTGATTAGGGTGGTCTATAGGCAAATTCACTCACAAACTTCACTATGAAATTTATGTTTTGATATTACAACGAGTCTTAGACAAAATGTTTCTTAAAACTTGTTGATCTTTTATCATTACCTTATCCAAGTCCTCCTTGAAATCTAGTATAAATAAGGAATAATTATTGTTCCTCAGAACTCAAGAAATAAAATAAAAACTATTTTTTAAATAAAAAGAAACGTGAGAAAAATTCATGATGGATATATTAAAAAATACTATACAGGTATTCGATATCTAGTGATTCTAACGGTTATGGCACATAGGCCCTTATTTACAATTACGAAAATATATTTTAAGTTATAAAATCCCATTTCCTAAAGGGATTTTTATAGATTTTGCCGGAAAAATTGATTTTTAAAATTTCCAAACCATTACAATTATTTTTTATTACCATTTTGAATAATTTTAAAAACAAACAATTAAGGAATTTGATTTATTGCGAACGAAAATAATTCCAAAATACATTAGGTCAAACGAGAAGTTACACAATTGGATATCAAGATTATTATCCCTGTTCGTTTAAATTTTGTACAGGCACCTTTTCATTTCCCCAAATTATTTATATTTTAACTCGCAAGTTCCTGTCTTGCGAGAGGGGGGAGTTATCACAACACAATGTTAATCATCCCCTGCCCAACCAAACAAAATTCCCTTCTGATAGTTTGACTGTGTGATCAAAAATCCCTATTCTTTAAGAATGTAAAAACGTACCTTTACGCTAAATTTAACAATGGTCAGAGTATAAATAAAAATCATACAATTTAATAATTTTCCACATAGCAATCAACATTATGCAATGTTCTTACAAATTTCATTTCCGCAACCTTTATATCATTAGATAAACACAAAAATTGTAATTTATAAATTGCCTTTCAAGCTAACTGTAGCGTTAAAAACAAAGACGTAGTTACTTTCAATTATAGTTGTGAAAAATGGTAAACCGACCTTTGGTTTACAACACCCACCTCCTCCAAAATCTCCTTTGGATAATAGAACCATTTAGTAACAATTTGTCTTTAGACAAAATATTTTCTTGTTCTTTGTTCATTAACTTATCATGGATGCACAAATACTTTGCTGATCTTCCCCACCAAATCTAAGTCCCCAGCATTTCAGCAAATCATTTCATACTTATATCTCCATGGACAAAAAATACCCCCGTAGCAGCAAACCTGCGTACTCAGCGAATTTCCAATGCATATACATGTATCGTAATGCCACATAAAGCCACATTCCAAGTTTCATCAATATACATTCATAAATTAACTATTTATTACATTTTTAATTTTTCTCCATAAGAATAACATGGCGGCTGAGTATGCAGGTTTGCTGAAACAAGGAACACAAAAAATTGTTTTTTATACAAATATCAATATAACTCAACTAGGTAAAGCCACATACCAACTTTTATTAATTTATGTTCATAATTAGGGGGGATAACAGTTTTCTTACTCTCCATAAGAATATCATGGGGGCTGAGTATGCAGGATTGCTGCTACGAGAACTATCGGCAAAAACTTTTTTGTGTAAATATCAATAGACCACAACGATATAAAGCAATATACCAAGTTTTGTCAGGATAAGTTGATAAATAAGCAAGATGTACAATTTTTCTTATTCTCCTTAAGAATAATACAAGTACTGTGTTTAGCACTTTCAATATATCTGTAAACAATTGACATAGAGAAATGATAACACACCAAATTGTTCATATTTTTAAGCCACGTCCAGTGGTGAAAAGTAAAATTTGATTTACTAAAATATTATATGTAAAAAACTCAAAAAACCCATTTATGGGGTACAAAACCCCCCCAAAATACCCCTTTGGATAGAGCGATCTGGCTGGTTTTCGAACTAAAGTTATAAATGTTGCTTTACATGTTTTTACCAAATTTCATCAAAATCGGACCATTTTTACGAGAGTTATCGCACCCACGGACGCTATATATATATATATATATATATAAATATACATATATATATAAATAAATATATATATATATATATATATATATATACAGTTTTGAACGAATGGTGTTTTTGGCATCTGGGGACCTCAAAACGACAAGTTATCATGGCCTAGGTCTTACCATGCCAACTACGGTAATAGTTTCTTCCCTATAGGGGAAATTCGCTAATAACAAAACTAAACAAACTTACTCTAAAAAGCTATGACATTCAAAACGCATGTTGTTAGTTCGATGACCGCATGTTGTTGGTGGGAAATCGAACACGGAAATTGAACTTCAATTTTATAAAAGGTTTACTATAAGATTAAAATAGTAAATAAAAATCAAATTTCTTAAAAATAGTCTATAATTATCGTATTTAGATTTTGAAGTTTTCACATGAGATATTTTAGGATTTAAATATTTCTAAGTCAAACATAATAATGGAAGTAGTTATTACTGATTTTTCTGAGATACTGAATTCATATAGTCTGCGGCAACCGAACTGATATCGCAGACTAGTATGTGATTTCAATATTGCCAAAGAAACGTTTACCACATGCATGGTAAACATACCACTACTGGACACTTAACATTAAAAACTATAATTTAAATACAAACCTTTTATTTTAGCCATATCCCTTTCTTGTCAGGTTATAATAAATCAACACTTTTCAGGTTTATTTTCCTCCAATATCTGAAGCAATTTAAATCCAACACTTACTCGTAGTGTGAGATCAATTGAACACTAGTAAATTTTCATTCGTCGTTAACTTTATTTGTTATATTTCGATAAGATTGCTGTAGGTGGTATCGGATCGATATTTAAATCGATATGGTATAGATCTGGGCACGAGGCATTCTTTTAGGTAGGACAAGAGACGATGATACGAACGAGAAGAAGTAAAATCCCATTTTTCCCAGAGAAATGTTCTAAAAAGCTAAAAATTCTCGAGAACTTTACGAGGCGATGAAGAAGAATACAGTGTCCTGGATAGTTGTGGAGTGGTGGTGGTGGAGGGGGGGTCTGTCGTCGATGCCATTGGTCTACTTCTGTTGAAGTTGTAGCGCAAAGACAACTAAAAGCTTGACACCGAGAGAGGGATGAAGAACGCAGAAGAGTCCCACGTGTTCTTGTGAACGAGCAAGTCAGGTTTTCGGAGAAACTTCATTGACGGAGAAACTTCGGCTGCCTGGTCCCTTAAGATTAAAAATCAGAAGAAAGTCCATGACCACTCTAGAGTCAATCATCGTCCTTGCTGGAACATTTTTGAAAAGTCTGAAATCTTGCCTCTTTCACCTCTCTAAGAATAACAATCTAGCCCATTTCAGATTGAAGATGATTTATAAAACTAAATATATCTTGGAGTGTTGACGAGCGTTGATTTCTTGATAATTCCTTCAAATAAAACCGGCTAAATAACTTATAATTTTTTTCGCGGGGATGCAGACTCGCAGGAGGGTGAGGATGGAAACTCCCTTCCGAACGGGAGCAGCGATACCCTCGTCCACGTCATGTCCATAGATCGTCTTCATCGAGTGCAGATGACCTTCCGCCAAGGAGCTAGCCGACCACGGTCTTGCGGATCCACCAGAGCCGGGTCGCCGGGCACCACACGCACGACACACGACGCACGGGACGCACGACACACACCCAGGACGCACGGGACGCACCGCGAGCGGCGCACGGCACGGGTAGAGTTCGCAGCAGCACGCGGGAACGCTCCGGGAGAACCTCAGTGTTCACTCGGTGAACCGCAACTGAGATCCACATCCGAGGACAGAAGAAAATTACTTTTCAAACATAATAACACCATCACCGTTTACCGAGTACAAACACTAATTTTCGCCGCTTTTATTTTCCAGAATTACCCCATGATAATCCCGGGGCATATCCATTATTACAATATCTCGGTTTAAAATCTTATTATCGTCCGTTTTTACTTAATTTCGGATCAGTAGTATAAGCGCTAACAGTCCTGATTATAGTATAATTCTAAGCGATTACGCTAAACACAGAGTGGGACGAGAAATAGGGCACGTGTGAGCTAGATGAGGATGGAAACGGCCCGAATCATTATTGAAAATTACTGGGAAGATTGGAAAATTGACTAGAGTTTTTATCTTTGATGGCCGCGGCCGCAGTGGCGGCCTTTTTTACTCCGATTGTCTCGTCTCGATCGATTTTAAACTGTGTAATTATTTCAAATTGTTTATGAGTAATTGTTACAAAGTGATCGGTCAGTCTCCGTACCCCTTTCATCGATCGGATTTACATATACATGTTCCGCTTAATATGTTACCGTCACACACAAACTACTCTCCTCCGGGAAATAAATTTGTGTGTATGTTTCTTTTTTAAATTTTGTGCTGTATTTAGAATATTCATGCGAAAAGTATCGGAAGGTGGAGGTAGTAGTTTGAAATACTGCACAATCTTGTCAAAACACTCGTTAACTTTTAGGGCGTTGCGTCGTAATGCAAATCGTGACAGTTTTGTTACGCAAGCGGTTATTTTTTATGCTTGGAACAAAAATATTTATAAATTGTATTAAATAAATAAAACATTTCAAAGATTTGGCCAAGAAACCACACAAACTTATAAACAATTTTATATCAAAGAAAGTAAATGTTAAAATAACGTTCGATTTATCACTGTTATTTTTGATTTTTATACGGTTTTATAATACAAAAAATAATTTTTTAACTTAAAAGAAATGTACTATGAAGTTTAAAAGTTGGAGTAAATACACGGTCCATATATGTCTAAGAGCATTTATTTATCTTCTCAATAGATATGTATAATATAAATTGTTTGTTTGTACCTATGATTGAATTGTGATAGATAAGTAAACATTTTACAAACAACAATTCTAGTTAAATTTTTAAAAGTTCTTGTTTACGAATTATAAAGAATACTTTATAGATTATAGTGAGTTAATTAAGCTGCATCGGATAAAATGAATTGCTGCGAAATTAATGGGTGTTCGAAAAACCTGGAGAGAGAAACATCAGGATATAAAAACCGAGCGATAACTCTTGGAAGCGCAGGCAATGAAATTCCTTCAGGTAAGAACTTGTTTGAAATGTTTATGCCAAACAATTGTTAGTTCTGTTTACTTCTTTGACTTCAGTCCCATGCAAAAAAAATATACCCTGATATTTTAAGCACTCGGTCTAAATTTTGTTCCAAATTTTGTTGTAGCATGTAATTTTAACAAAAGTTAATAATATCTTTATTATTTTATAAATTTTGATTTGTCTACAGATCTAATGTTATTTACCAGTTGAACCCGAGTTTGATAAGTCCCTGCAACTTCTACTTACTATCCAGATTCTAACTATGTGCACGATGTAGTGGCAATCTGTGAAATACAGTTAAAATAACTGGGTATTCTCAATTTATCTCAACTAGCTGGTCTCTTAGTAAATTAATAAAACCTTCTTAAAATACTTGGCAAGATATCCATTTAAATGTTTATTTTTAAAAGTTTTACAGCTTGAAATAAACTCATAGGGTTTGTAGGAAAATAAGCTTATCGACTGATGTAATCTGAGCATTTATATTGTTTAGCTAATGTACTTAAGTTCTAACTTTGACTTTTCATGCTTCACTGTTATTTAATCCATGACTTTATGGATATTTATTTTATGGAAATATTACTATTGACTTTAGGGCCGTTCATAAATTACGTGAGATCATTAAGGGGTGGGGGGAGGTCAAACGAAATCTCACTCCACCCAACTGTGTGGTATTTGGGAGGGGGTTAACAAATCTCATGTGATTTATTTTCAGAAAAAAAACACTGATTTTATCTGAATAACTATTTATTTTGGAATACTGACTAATTATCCTGAATAAGAGGGCGGAGAAGGTTACAAAAACTCCTTATATCCCCACCGTTGTGGGCGGGGAGAGTGTTAAATTATCATACTATGAAAATTGGTAATTTAACAAATGGTTCATAACTTTAAAGTTTATTAAAGATTTTTTCCCGTAAAAAATACTGTGGGAAGGCGTTTAAAACCTTGGTAAGGTTCAGAGCAATGGAAAATCCCAACTCTTTAATTAATATGATCTTAAAATAAATTTATTGCTTTAGGTTTTTTTTACTTATAAAGTTTGGTTTTCCAAAACTACGATAAATATGTCCAGGATTAGTTAGTCAGTATATATAGATCTTGTACTGGATGTGGAATTTCCCTTTTATGACGCATAAAACAAAACTATTCGTAATTTGCCCACAAGTCTCCACAAATAATTTGTCTTAGGTTTAGACATTGAATAATGCTCAAGGGTCCATTGAATTAGCTCTAGGGACTTTCGATCCCTGAAACAAAATATCAAAAATAATTCTGTCCAGATTACAAAATATTACTTATTCATGAGTTTTAAAATCGTTGCAACCCTTTATACCATCACTTTGAGTTCCGCAATTCGAAACCCCTGGCGCTTCCCGAAGGACAGGGAGCAAGGAGTAAGAGAGGCATTAAAATCAATGTCTTGAGTCGGGTGTGCAAAGGGGCTATTAATCCTGGATACGAGGCATTGTGTGAGGTGCATTCTTCACGCATCCCGTAATGATGTTAGCACATAAATAAATTCAACGTTTTATGTCCGCGGCTTACCTGGAGAGAGCTATTGCCATGAAATATACGGACATGAATGTAAATAGCATACAATTGCTTTTTATGTCTTAAATGATTATGTAAATTATGAGATTAGCCATAAAGTTTTACCTATTTTAAATGTAAAGGTTATTTAACAAGCAAACCGCGTTTCGTACAGTTTGAAAAGTGTTCAAAGTAAAACATTGTTTTGTAACAAATTTTTTGTTAAAATTCAAAATTTGTATATTTTGTTAACATTTATACCATCGTTATTTATTGACTGAAATATGTCTAAACAGCTTGTGTGTTTAAAATTAAGAGATAATTAAAATGAGATGGCACTGTCAGTTAAGGAAAGGAGGTTTTAAAATGTTTGGTCTTGTTAGATTTGACTGTGATTTGATTTGATTTATGAAGACATTCTAACACTGGAAAGAGAATGTCACAACGTCTAGTTATTTTGCTACTGGACCACATAACCACATAATGGACTAAGAAATCTCTTTAAAGTCCGGAAACTATACCTTGGAACTCTCAAATCAACGTTCTCCAGTGGAATGGATTTGCAAGAACTTCGGAAAACTTCAGATTTACAGCCAGCTCCAGCAGTGGTTTGACGACTTCACTGGTAGCGCACTTCAGGCTCATCGACTTTGTTAACATTTTGAAACTTCTTTTGCAATCTCTGTTCCACCAAGGTAAAAGAGCGCCAAGATCAAACACTAAGATGAAAATATCAGTCTATTCTATAGATTGTAATGTTTTTCTTCGAGTTTTACCATGTAGAAATAAGGATTGGTCGTCCTGGTGACACTTCAGTTTACAATTTAAGTTAAGAAGCATATGATATGCGACTGCGCTCTTAAGTCGAGTCAGCTAGATCTGTTAGAACTTCATGATCTTCCGATGTGTTAATTGGCAGGGGTATGTTCGCTATCAGCAAAAGGCTGAAAAACATCTTAACTTCATGAGCATTAGGGGTCTCTAAATATAATAAACTTGATATTTTTAGAGAAGCTAGTGGTAACAAAGCTTCTAAAATACAATGCAACTCTTTAATATTTCTTTTCTGAAATAAAATTCGGACCAGGAGGTTAGATATGGTTATAAAACTAAAAAGATGGAATCTTTTGTAGAGAATTTGTTGGACATTCATAACGAATAAAGATTTAAATATGATGACAAGATAACCAACCCATTCCCACTGGTAAGAAAAGGTTGTAGTAAAACTCTGAAAAATGTAGATTTTAAAAATAAGAACACTTGTTAACATTTCTTTATAGTGCCAACAACTCACTCAAAATAAGTAAGTTATTGTTTTTTATGAAGAATTTTAGAAAAGATATAAAACAAACTTAAAGGTATAATGTTTGCCCAATTATTGATGAGTCTAAGTAGATCTCTTGGTTATTGGGTGAATGCATTTTGTTTCTCGCAAGATGATTGTAGTTTGAGATGTCACGTGAAAAATGAGAATGGTCAAGCAATTAAAGAGTTAATCTTTTGGTTTTTGACATCAGCCACAAGGAGGTTAATTTTGCCATCAAAGAAGAAAAAGGTCGCAAAGCCTACAGCATTGTATATTTTGCCTCTCCAAGCATAAAAAGTAATAGGTTACTAAATATCACAATTAGATGTCTTAAATAAAAACATGTATCTGGTAAACTGTAACTTTCTACATGGTAAACTGCTGCGACACCGCGACTTGCATGGTCCCATTTGCAGTCAGAAAAGCATACAAATGCTATTGAGTTTACGAGTGGTATATGAATACTAATAAAAACTGTTTAAAATTTAACTTCAGCAGAGCAAGTCGAATCATTTTCTAACCAAAACTGAGGGAGAATCGTTTTGCTCTTGCCTAAACAACATTTTTGAGTTTGCTAACAAGCAACGGCTTGGTCTGTTTTTAAGAAATAAAGACATTTTTATATTATTTCGTTCAATGTCCCGCTATCTTTACTCAGGATATTTTTGACTTAATGTTTGCAATGTCAAAATCTTCTTTGTTTAAAATACATTATTGGTGATGGTGAGTTTATGTTATTTGAGAGATTGTTCCGGACATTTTTCGTCACTGATTAGTGAAAACAAATTTCACGACGTTTCAGGATCTGGAATCTGATCCCGTCTTCAGGTGAGAAAATATCTAGAATATAAAAAAATTACATAAAATATTAAAGGCACAATCCAGACAGGGCTGGAAAACACCAAAACTTAAAACAGAGAACCGTAAAAGCAGTTTAATAAAAAGGAGTTTTCCATTTGTTTTTTTTTTTACTGCTTTTACAGTTTTCTGTTTTAGCTTTTTGTGTTTTTCCAGCCCTGTCTGGGTTGTGCCTTTAATATTTTGTTATGTTCTAGGTACTTTTCTCACCTGAAGATGGGATCAGATTCCAGATCCCGAAACGTCGTGAAACTTGTTTTTCTCCAAGATCTGTTACACTGTTAATTCAGGTTTTATCAGCTACCATATGTTTAAGAGAACATTTTAGATAAATTAGAAATTACTTCTCGTGCCCTTCAAGTACCTAGTCTTGTTTAATCGGACTTCATAATCATGCACGATACATCATCTGCCCTGAAGTGCAAGCACTAGCATTTCTCTACGACATAAGGCTATCTCGGCGTATTAGGTAGGCTAAAGGATCACAGAACTTTCTGCATACTTCAATTGACAATTGATTATCATGCTAACTAATCTCAAAACGACTTCTAAGATTGTTTAATTTATTTCCCAACGGAATACACCATTTTACAATATTTTCATTTGTAGTATAGGCTAAATAGCTCAAGATAGGAGCGATAATATGGAGGTTATAATAGTAGATATACAGCAAACAAGTTGACTTAACAAATAATAATCAGTATCAATAGTAAATAACAGCAATAACAATAATAAATAGTAACAGATGCTGTAACTACTGATAACAAGTAACAAAGTCATAATGGAGGGGACAATCTATAACAGTAACTAATAATAATAAATAGCAGGATGTTACCAAATGAGGAATACAGACTAACAACAAAATATAATAAGCAAACGAAATAACAATATGAAAATAACTGGATAACAGTAATAAGAAACTTAAATAATGACCGACATATGAGTTGTGAATGGCTTGATCACAGAAAATGAAAATGGGAGATTGATTGATCTTCAATATTACTAAGTTTCATCTACCAGGCAACCTTCGCCCACTCCTTGAATCTTCAATAAAAATAATCATCCAGTGGCTGGTGTCTTCAAAACCCGTAGTAATACACTCACCGCCTTAATATGCTTTATTAAGAGCATATCCTGTCCTAGTGTTAGAATTAGGACAAATACAATCTAATATTATTTTAGTTACGTTTTGACACTTGCGTAACTGTTTTATTTTTATATTTAGTTCGCGGTTGTCTCAAGTATACCATTTAACATAAAACTATTTCAGGAGCGTTTGCTTCTTATTCCAAAGAGTTTGCACAGAACATGTTTGTCTCCAAGTTCATCTTCATGTTTTATTACATCACATATATGGTTGGAAGAAATGCACAGAAGGTGAAGTACTAAAGCAAAGATGCGCTCGGCGCGCCTATGTAACGCCTCAGCCGCAGCACATTAGACGGGCGTCAGACGAAAAACCATTAAAGTCACATCAGGCTGTTGCTACCTGGTCTCGTAATTACAATAATAAAACTGACGGAACTAGATCCCTTAGGCGATCGGCGGCTTCGTCGATAATTGTTAATACGCGATCACTCAAATCCTTCACGTACTTATCTGTTTGAAAATAAAAGTTTTTTTTAACGCAGCTTTGAAAATATTATAGGTATTTTGAAATGTTATTAACTAACGGGTTGGATAGCATTTTTATTCAGCACTTGCTATTTATGTGCTTGTTGAATGTTTATACTGAAATTTTAGTTTCACTCTCAGTTTTGATGTCAATAATAAACAATCATTATTAAATTTGATGGTAACATTTCCATTTATTGGTTTAGGTAGAATTGATGATCACGATTTATTTAATGATTTAATATACTGTATGTTTTAAGAGCCTATGCAATATCTTATTACTAGATTTGTTATTATAATCGTAATTATTAATACATGAATCAGGCCTAATTCCTCAGTCGTATTTTCATGCTAAATTATATTTTAAGTTCTTATAGTAACTTCAAAACCAATTGGATGGTAAATTGTTTCTTGACTAGATATTATAAATTTAAAATGTTTAAGATATTTTGATGTTTACTCACTATTAACAGTTTTTCAAATACTCATCGGCCATCAATCAAACTGTTTTTTGGGCATTTAAACGAAGTAGTTGTATAACATCCTCAGTTTATGTCCCTAAAATAACTGATTGACATTGTTGGAACTAAGTTCTTAAATAACATACATATAGAAAATATATTTAATTAAAAAATTAAACACATATTCTTAAGTTTTGTTGGATATAACTTTTGTTGGTGAACTTCAACATGGTTCCCATAATTGTTTATCCAACTATGTTCACACTCTTTGACACATATCACCAATGTTGCGAAATCTATGTTAGTTATTAATCTTAGAATGTTCGGGCCTGTTCACGAGAAGTGTGGGACCACCTTTAAGAGTGGAAATTTTAGACTTATGAACGTGGTATTTAACAGAAAACCATACGAAATTAGTTTTGAAATCCTAAGACCGCAGAGGGCAACTATATCACTTGCAAAAACAAAAGTCTGTTCTTGTTGGTTGTTTAGGTATTTTGTTTTTTTACGAACTTACTAAAAACCACACCCGACCCAAAAAAAAACTGAACAACTTTGAAGTCTAATATAATCGTCACGGGCACATTTAGGTAGTTTTAAAGATTAACACTAGTAGAACACATAACGGGGGGGGGGGTTGTGTACCCTAAAAATGAGTTTTTTGAACTCTTTATTTATAATTTTTGAAATAGTAAAATTTGAGTTTGTACTATTGGATTTAGCTTAAAAAACACACAATTTGGTATTTTGATCATACCTCTACGTCAATTAGTTACCGAGATATTGAAAGTGTGGTGAAGTGACAGTACGTTGTCTAATGTGATTCTTATGGAGAATAAGATAAATTGCATATCTCGCTTATTTATCAACTTATCCTGATGAAACTTGGTATATTGCTTCATATCGTTGTGGTTTATTGATATTTGCACCAAAAAAACATTTTTTGGCCGATAGTTCCCATAGCAGCAAACCTGCGTACTCAGCCCCCATGTTATTCTTATGGAAAAAAATTAAAATGCTATGTCTCCCTTAATTATGAACATAAATTAATAAAACCTTGTTTATGACTTCACCTAGTTGAGTTATATTGATATTTCCCTAAACACCCATTTTTTCGTTCCTTGTTGCAGCAAACCTACGTACTCATTCCCAATGTTATTCTTATGGAGAATAATTAAAATTGTAATTATTGCTTATTTGTGAATATATTTTTATGAAACTTAGTATGCGACTTTATGTGGTATTAAGACATATATTATGCATTGGAAATTCGCTGAGTACGCAGGTTTGCTGTGACAGGGGTATTTTATACTTGTAATTGACTAATATATTAGGCCCTTTTTTAGGATAAATGTACACTAGGGTTTTACATGAAAGTTTTGCTCTTAATTGTAATGCAGTGTTTTTTTCATTGTGTTTTTCATTGTCATGTTCGTAGTTGGCCTCTAATTTAACTATATCGTTCTATTTTAGTTATAACCACTCTTAAGTAGTCCTTACATAATTAATCTTGTTCTTTCAAGTAGAGATTCAATAATTAATAAATCGAAATTTGCTGCTAATATATAGATAAAATCTTTTGCAATTCATTTAATCCACATTCATTAAAATTAATAACTATTTAAAACCATGTTAGCTGCATGCAGCAAATATAACAATTTTGCCGTGAGAGGACCCCATAGTCCTCGTTTTATTTCCCGGAGGGGGGGCCTCAAATCAGCATCTAGCCGAGGGCCATCAATGGAGCCAGACCGGGCCTGTGCTCAAAATTTTAACTTAAAACATAAATTTCAATAAAGCAGGCGCTATGAACACCCACACATTTACGTCAACAACGGTTCCCATAACTCAAAACCATGTATGGCTTCGCATAGGTTCCTGACAAAGACCAAGTTTATAACTCTGAAGTCTCCAATATCCAGGAACTAAGATAATATTACCAAAGTCTTCGCAACATTAGTGAATAAATGTACCAAAGAGAGTGGTTACAGTTGGAAAAGCGAATTCTCTACATTTTGGTATCTATGGAACCCACGAAGAAACCAAGTGCATGGTTTGTGATGGTTGTGGCAACCATGTTTATTGTTTACAAAAAAATATTATATCTAATAACTCTTAAACATACGTGTGTCATAAGTGTTAATAAAATGTTTACACTCCAACAAAGTTTTCAAGTTATTGTTGGGAAACCGGGTGAAATCAATTTTAAAATTAAGAATATTTACTTTTTTTTTTATTGCTGGTGCTTTGTTCCCAGTATGGACTTGTTTTGATTCTTCAAAGATGTATTACTCTCTTTTAAGGAATCATCTAAGTGCACCACAATTTTAAAAAAGTTTATAGTAAAAATGCATTCCAAATTTAGGGTATTACGTGTCTCATTTGATCTTTATCTTAAATTTCTGTATTTTTAATTTAAACAAAGAAAAACTAAAATCGAACTTATTCCCGGACACAGGCTCGTAAATGGCCAACAGACAATATACCACATTTCCAAAATATGTTTAGATTATTTAGGTTTTTACTTTGTAACGGTAATTCCAAAAATGAACCACAATATTTTTACCAGGGCAAAATAAATTTAGGTACACAGGATGTAATTTGTTAAGCTTGAATTTAGGGTGAATTCCGAGAAACGATTATTTGAACAAGATAAACATAACATGAAATACTTCGATACACTTTTGCAGTCAAACTATTTGACGTTGAGATATTTTGACGGTAGCGCGAATGCCGCTGCAGACGTCGTAAAATTCAAAGCATAACTATATCACAATTGCCGAACCTTAAACCGTCATTGATTATATTGGAGACGAGAACCGGCACTCGAACACCAAACCGACTGTAGAACTCAACACATAGTAAGACTCGAATATCAGTAACTGCATTTATTTTTGTGTATATTTCCACTGTATAATTATAGAGAGACAATCTAGATTAATGCAAGAGAAGTTTGTCAAAGATAAACATGAAATAGTGGGTAAGGCGCCTCCCAACCCAACGGTGGCATGATCGTGCCTGATACGCAGTTATGAATGGCTACCCGCTTTTTCTTTCTTCATTAATTCAACACTCGTTCTTTGGTTCTTTCTGGCCTCGACTTAGATTCATATTTTAGTTTGTGCTTATTTATTTTCGTTGAGGATCTCACTAAACATTAGTTCTGAGGATCCGATAGGTTTCTATGAATCTAACATCTCGCGACCGTTTGTCGAACGTTGCGAACGTATTATTTAGAGAATCGATCATGAAAACGGAAGCAGGCGGAATCCTACACATTGGTCTTAAGTGTCTGTGAGTTTATTTGATAAATTGAATGACAATTAAAGGCGATACTATTTTTTAATTAAATACATTTAAATATTGTAACTGTACATAGTTTGATGGTACGTTACTGGTTAACATACCTAATTTTATTCTATTCTCGATTTGTATGGCTTAAAGGAAAAACATTTTTGAGTTTTTTATTCCTCGATGAAATGCAATATATATATATGTAATCGGACACTATTACTTCACTAACTGACTGACAATTTGCTGTATCTACGAGTATGTGTCACCTATGTCTGTGATTTTCGTATTTCACATGGAGGATTTTTATTTTCTGGCGTTTAAGACTTATAAGTCACAATCAATTCAGGGTGTTATAACAATTTCTTCAAGAATGGCTAGAAAAGTTTCATGGCTATGCAGTCTCAAATATGAAATGCTATTTCGAGTAGATTTTTTCAAGAAAAGTACCTGATGGATCTCTAATATATATATTTTTTATTTTGACGTTCAGTAAATTAGTGTGGAAATTTTCAATTACAGGGGATAGATTAGTTTCTGGATTAATTTCCTTTACGATTAAAACATAAATACTAGTTTATGCGTAGCAAAAATCGTTCAAGTAAATTTACTAGCCGAACCTAAGTGAGCAAACGACAAACAAAACGTAAAACTTAACGGCAATAAATCAGCGCTAACATTTTACCCGAGAATCAGCTGCGAGTTGTGAATAAAGGGTTACTTTTTCCGTTCCCAACCGGCAAATTAGTCCTACAGAAGGGGAAAACAACTCTTTGATATATTATCATTCCTACGCTTCGGAAGTGGCCAGAAGAATAACCGCAGATAAATTAAAATGGGTCTATTGGTAGATGTAATAACAGACTGGCCAGCACGGCACCCTAATGAATTGCTGCCTAATAGTGATTAGGAAGTGTTCCCACTCAGGTTCGGGGAGAGTCAATGGTCTTCTGGCAATTGGCACGGAGCAGCCCCTAATGAGACGTTACTGGCCGGCGACATGAGATGGCGATCCTGCCTGCCATGGGTGGGCCGAAGATGTCGTTGACAAACAAACGTCGATCTTTCAATTGCACTGGCATTTGTCACTGTATTTGTTTATTTATTTACTTACTACTGGCTGGAAGCCTTGAAGGGGCCATAGCCCCTAACCTTGCTCCAATAGGCCTACTCTGCATCGTCTGATTTCTTTTACACTTTACGTGCTGAGGAATATAAACAATATAAGTAGGAACACATGTAAGTTAGTAAACAAAGTAGACACTTAATCGCATGTTCAGATGTCTTAAAGCAGACGTTTTTAAATTCTCATGCTTTTCTTATGGGGGATATTTTACGTTATTTCTCGTTTGCTGGTAATTTGTGAAAATACTGCTATTTTTCCCGAGTCCCTGGGATCGAGACCTTTACTTTGAGCCCTCTCCCGTACCTAATCCTTCAATTTGCCAAAAAACCATAATTTCCAGTTTAAAATTTCGCTTATATAATTGTATATAAGGATTTATGGATTCACCATTTTGACAATGTGGTACATTGAGAATAGAACATGCAATTAGAAGGTACCTTAACTTATATAACAGTGACAAATACAATACTATCCTTGTTACTTGAATTTTCTATATTGCAATGTACAAATAAATTAAAACAAACCTGGTAATATTTAAGAACGAATCATTTAACTTACATCTTAACTAATGGTAGTAAATACTCGAAATATCTAGTTATTTACGTACAGGTTAAATATACGGTAATTCAAGCAAAGTTTGCAAGTAACAATAATAAAACAAAAATATTAAAATATCAGTAGCAATAAATAACAATATTAGAATCGATGTCATAATAAATTATTTATTTACATGATGATATTGAAGAAAATATTTAATAAGTTAATAATATGTATAACAAAAAAAGTACAACATTGTATGACGACAAAAAATGTTGGAGGCTAGGATACTAAGAACAGAACAACAACAAAAACTTAACAATACATTATAACAGTGTGCAATGAATAATGCTAAATCAACAGCAAACAACTAACAATTAATTATCAGTGAGAAGTGAATTTAAAATACAAAATGATTTGTTGTGTCTTTTTTTAAATAAATAATAAGTAGGCCTAGTTACATACCATACAAAAAACAACAGAGCACATTATTACAAATAAAATTACCGAAAACCATATTGCAATAAAACAAATTTATATAAGACTCGTACAGTAATACATTATTTAGGAAATCTCCTTAAAGTGCAGTTATATTATGTCATGAAGTCAAGTAAGATTAGTAATATTTCGTGTATTTGGTTATACAACTGGTGATTTTGTTGTTTTCTTCAAATTTGATTTAGGCTAAAAGTGTCAGAACATAAAATAATAATAGAATATATTGCACAGTACTGTAAATAATTCATTACAACTCTTTTAGCTTTTTTTCTTAGCCATGGTACTGGAGCTACGAAACTAACTTTTAATAATTGACTTTTCAACACTAAAACTGATTCTGCCGAAATTTGATCACAAAAATAATATACCTTTAAATGTATCCCCGCTAAACTTATACAAACATGTTCTCTAATATATTTAACAAATGGATTGCAATTATTGCCTTCCGTATCCCCAAAGAGTCACATTTCATAAATTGTGTTTCATTACAACGAGTCGAAAGCTTTTATGGTTGTTTATCAGTAAGGTTGTTCATGGCTGTTTTTAATCTTTGAGAGATTGTTTGAAACAACAATGAGCATCGGCAAAAAATCATTTTCCCCGAAATAAGTCCATTACAAAGAGGCACTGATAATAAGTCGGTAAGAGAATAGTGAATCTATAATGCGGGTAGTGGGCGGGCCGCTACAACGGTATAATTGTCGGTTGTCTGACGTTCGCGCGTAGCTGTGCAGTGGCCGGCTACTACATTTTATACCGAACCTCATATATCTTGTGGGGTTGAATATATTACGGGGCAAGTCGAGCGAGAGGGCCCGCGGCCGAGATCACAGGAGTTGGGATCTTGGACGCACAACACGAGAACACGAGACGGTCTCAACAGTACACTGGACAAAAGGTAATGGCCACGAACACTCTCCAACACACTAGACGGTCTACATAACGCATGGGAAAGGAGGTACTGGACACGCACACTCTCCTATACACTAGACGGTCTCCTCATTAAACAGGAGAGAAGGTAATGGTCACGAACACTCTCCAATACAACAGACGGTCGCCACAGTGCACAGGACAGAAGGGGTCACGGACACTCTCCCCTACACGAGACGGTCTCCAAAGTATATATGACAGGAGGTACAGGTCACGCACACTCTCCCATACACGAGACGGTATCCACAGAGCACGGGACAAGAGGTACTGGTCACACACAGTCTCCCATATACGAGACGGTGTTCGGAGTGCACGGGACAGGAGGTACTGGACACGCACACTCTCCCCTACACGAGACAGTCTCCACAGTATACAGGACAGGAGGTAGTGGTCACGCACACTCTCCCATACACGAGACGGTATCCACAGTGCACGGAAAAGAAGGTAGTGGTCACGCACACTCTCCCCTACACTCACAACACACACAGGAAAGGAGGGGATGGTAACGCACACTTTCAATTACACGAGACGGTCTCAAAGTGCAAAGGACAGGAAATACTGGTCACGCACACTCACCCATACACCCCATGGCCTCCCCAGTTCACCGAGCTCTCCCATACACAAGACAGTCTCCAAAGGACAAGAGGTACAGGCCACTCACACTCTCCAATACACCAGAAAGTCTCTGCAGTACACGGGACAGGAGGTACTTGCCACGCACACTCTCCAACATCCACGTGACGCTCTCCACATTACACAGGACAAGAGGTACTGGCCACACATACTCTCCCATATACGAGACGGTCTCCACAATGCACAGGATAGGAGGGGTCATGGACACTCTCCCCTACACGAGATGGTCTCCACAGTAAACAGGACAGGAGTTACTGGTCACGCATACTCTCCCATACACGAGACGGTATCCACAGAGCACGGGACAGGAGGTACTGGTCACGCACACTCTCCCAAACACGATACGGTCTCCCCAGAGCACGGAAAGAGAGGTCCTGGTCACGCACACTCTCCCATACACGAGACGGTATCCACAGGGCACGGGAGAGGAGGTACTGGTCACGCACACTCTCCCATAAACGAGACTGTCTCCAGACTGAACGGGACAGGAGGTACTGGTCACGCACACTCTCCAATACACGAGACGGTCTCCATAACGCATGAAACAGGAGTAACTGGTCAAGCAAACTCTCGCATACACTAGACGGCCTCCGCAGTAAACAGGACAGGAGGAACTGGTCACACACACTCTCCCATAAACGAAACGGCCTCCCTAGTGCTCGGTGATCTCCCATACATGAGACAGTATCCACAGTGCACGGGATAGAAGGTACTGGTCAAGCACACTCTCAATTACACAAGACGTTCTCCAAAGTGCTAAGGACAGGAGATACTGGTCATGCACACTCCTCCCTGCACGAGACGGTCTCCACAGTACACAGGAGAGGAGGTACTGGTCAGGCACACTCTCCCATACACGAGACGGTATCCACAGTGCACGGGACGGGAGGTACTGGTCACGCACACTCTCCCATATACGAGACGGACACCACAGTACACGGGAAAAGAGGTACTGGTCAAGCACACTCTCCCATACACGAGACGGTATTCACAGTGCACGGGACGGGAGGTACTGGTCCCGCACACTCTCCCATACACGAGACGGCCTCCCCAGTGCACGGTATATCCCATACATGGGACAGTCTCCACAGTGCACGAGATAGAAGGTAATGGTCACGCACACTCTCCAATACCCTAGACGGGCTCCACAGTACATGGTGCTATCCCATATATTAGACTGTCTCCATAACGCATGAGACAGAAGGTACTGGTCATTCGCACTCTCCAATACAGTAGACGGTCTCCAAAAAGGATGGAAAAGGAGTTTATGGTCAAGCAAACTCTCCCATACACTAGACGGTCTCAACAGTAAAAAGGACAGGAGGTACTGGTCACGCACACTCTCCCATACACGAGATGGTCTCCACAGTGCACAGGACAGGAGGGGTCACGGACACTCTCATCTACACGAGACGGTCTCCACAGTGCACGGCGCAAGAGGTACTGGTCACGCACACTCTCCAATACACTAGACTGTGTCCAAATTACACAAGAAAGGAGGTACTGGTCACGCACACTCTCCAATACACTAGACGGTCTCCATAACGAATGGGACATTGGTTACTGGTCAAGCAAACTCTCCCATACACTAGAAGGTGTCCAAAGTAAACCGGACAGTAGGTACTGGTCACGCACAATCTCCCATACACGAGACGGCCTTCCCAGTGCAAGATGCTCTCCCAAAAACGAGGCAGTCTCCACAGTGCACGGGATAGAAGTTACTGGTCACGGACATTCTCTCATACACGATACGGTCTCCAAAGTCCACGGGACAAGAGGTACTGGCCTGTCACACTCTCCCAAATACTAGACGGTGTCCACATTACACAGGACCGGAGGTACTGGTCACGGACACCCTTCCCTGCACGAGACGTTCTCCACAGTACACAGGACAGGAAGTACTGGTCACGCACACTCTCCCATACACGAAACGGTATCCACAGTGCACGGGACAAGAGGTACTGGTCACGCACACTCTCCCATACACGAGACGGTCTCCACAGTGCACGGGACAAGAGGTACTGGTCACGCACACTCTCCCATACACGAGACGGTCTCCACAGTGCACGGGACAAGAGGTACTGGTCACGCACACTCTCCCATACACGAGACGGTCTCCACAGTGCACGGGACAAGAGGTACTGGTCACGCACACTCTCCCATACACGAGACGGTCTCCACAGTGCACGGGACAAGAGGTACTGGTCACGCACACTCTCCCATACACGAGACGGTCTCCACAGAGCACGGGATAGGAGGTACTGGCCACTCACACTCTCCCATACACGATTCGGTCTCCACAGTGCACGAGGCAAGAGGGACAGGTCACGCATACTCACCAATACACTAGTCTGTATCCATAACGCATCGGACAGGAGTTTATGGTCAAGCAAACTCTCCCATACACTAGACGGTCTCAACAGTAAAAAGGACAGGAGGTACTGGTCACGCACACTCTCCCATACACGAGACGGTCTCCACAGTAAATAGGACAGGAGGGGTCACGGACACTCTCATCTACACGAGACGGTTTTACAGTAAACAGGAAAGCAGGTACTGATCTCCCACACTTTCCCGTACACGAGGCGGTATCCACAGTGCACGGGAGAGGAAGTACTGGTTACGCACCCCCTCCCGTATACTGGATGGTCTCATAAATGCACGAAACAGGAGTTACTGATCATGCACACTCTCCCATTCTCTATACGGTCTCCAAAGTCCACGGGAAAAGGACACTCTCCCAAACACTAGACGGTGTCCACATTACACAAGACAGTAGGTACTGTTCACGCACACTCTAAAATACACGAGAAAGTCTCCACAGTGCAAAGGACAGGAGATAATGGTCACGCAAACCCTTACCTGCACGAGACGGTCTCCACAGTACACAGGACAGGAAATACTGGTCACGCGCACTCTGCCAGACAAGAGACGGTATCCACTGTGCACGGGAAGGAGGTAATGGTCACGCACACTCTCCCATGCACGAGAAGAGCTCCACAGTGCACGGGACAGGAGGCACTGGTCACGCACACTCTCCAATGTATGAGATGGTCTCCACAACGCATGAAACAGGAGGTACTGGCCACTCACAACCTCCAAAACAATAGACTGTCTCCATAACACATGGGACAGGAGTAGGGATGGCACTTATTGAGAACCGGAAGTGGCATAGTGGTTAGAGCGCGTTATTCCGGAAAGAGTAAGAAGAACATTTTCCCGCCAAATTTCCTAACCTCACTTTTCCCGCCAGAATTCGTAACCTCACTTTCCGGCCACCACGTTCCCTCCAGATTTTTTTCGGTAGTGTTGCCAACTTAGCAGTGTTGCCAACCTATGCTCTACGGCTATTATATGCTCTACATTATTTTATATATATATATATATATATATATATATATATGCTCTACGCTATTATATATGCTTTATGATATGGCTCCACTATTATATATGCTCTATGCTATTATATATTATACTATCATATTCTCTACTATTATATATGATCTATGGCTACTGGTTTATACGGTTATTACTATACTCTATGGTGCATACACTCTATGGTCTAAGCTCTATGCTATTATATGATACATAATTATACATATACTGTATGGCTGTATTCTTTATGGCTACATTATATGCTAAAAACCCAGCGGGGGTAATAATGAAAATTATTTATATAATAATATATTACCTTCTTCCTCCATGACTCCCTCTTCTTCTTCTTCTTCTTCTTCTTACTCTGTGCCGTCTTCCCGTTCTTACTCATCAAACACCGTTTTTCAGCTACAATATCCAGTTTCAACCTGTTATAATACTGCTCTGTGATTGGTCGGAATACGTTCGCATCCCATTGGCCGTGTTAAGCATTCTGATCGCTGATTGGTCCATCCATATACCTCCACCGCTGCCGGCTTGCCTCGTTCACTCTGTTCCCGGCTTTCGTGTTGGTCAGAGGTCTCTGCGCTGCTCCGTTCTTTGCTATTGTGGTATAGTGAGTTTGTGATAGTATTGTGCAATTGCAGTAAGTGCTAGCTATAATTTACCGTTAGTATTTAACGCGTATTATATTTTATTTAGTGTACCGGAGCTAACCTCAATTTTATTGCATAACATAAACCTACTTTTGCGCGTTTAAAATAACCTCAATCTTTTAGTCTGACATAACCTCACTGCATTATTTTAATTTTCTAGCCCTAGTGTTGTATTTACTCAAATCGAGGTTTTACATAACCTCACTTTTTCCATAACCTCACTTTTTTGTTTTGATTTATTATTTAAATTTTATTTTGACTTAAGTAGTAATGGCCAGTGTTGTTGAGCCTGTTGAAGTACTCAGTGACGAGCAGGCGTATGTAAAGAAATTCCGCTTGTACGGAACAAAAACCATTTTCAAATTTACTAACCCTCCTCCTGAAACTACTGAAATTGACTGGCTCAGACAAGGTTTTGCCGAAATTGTGAATAAGATGGAGGGCCAGGCCCATGAAAACGATCAGCTCGGCTTTAATTTGCAGAGTCTAAATTTAAAATCAAAAGAACCTGGTTTTGTAGCTTTTCGGCACGCTGGTGAAATTGATGAAGACATCCTTTGGCAAATTTTTGGGGGAATCGTTCAATCAAATTCTGAATCCATCAAGTCCACTGACACTTTCAAAGTGGAATGTACCCGAGTTAATCTCCCTGTAGGTTCCGGCCATCCTGGGAGGGTAAGACCCGGCTTGTATAATAGTTTTGATGAAGAGTGTAAGGCGAGGAGGGGAATCGTAGTTATTAACAACAAAGATAACTTGTGTCTCCCCCGGGCTTTGGTGGTGGCCATGGCTAAAGGGACAAACGACCCAGAGTATAATCTTGTACGTATGGACAAGGGTAAACGACAGACAGTGAGGGCCCAAATACTGATGCAGAAGGCAAGGGTAGAGATCCCCAAGGAAGGTGCTGGTATCCCCAAATCGGACAGATTTCAGGACTTGCGAACTAATTCCAAAATCACCGTCTACAACTTTGACAGAAAAGGCTGGGACGTTTATTTTGAGGGTCTTGTTGAAAATCCTAAATTTAAAATAAATCTCCTGTTTCACGATCGGCACTACAACGTAATCAATAGTTTGACCGCTGCGTTTGCCTGCGCATATTTCTGCGAAGCCTGCCACGTCCCTTACGATCACAAAGCTAAACACAGATGTTCAAACATCTGTTCTCAGTGTCAGACCATCTCACCTCCCTGCAAAGAGGAGCATGGGGGAATAGTTTGTCCAAAATGTAACATGACTTTGCGGAATCAGCGGTGTTTCACTGCTCACCAAGTCGACAGATGTAAAGAAGTTAAAAAATGCCTTGATTGCGGGAAATTAATTTGGGTTAGAGACAGATCCACACCCCACAAGTGTGGTGAAGTCTATTACAAACCTTGCGGATCCTTCCAAGATCCAAATCATAAATGTTTCATGCAGCAGAACGAGGGTAAGCCTAAAACCAAGGACTACCTTTTCATTTTCTTTGTTCTAGAGACTTTGTTGTTTTTTTCTTTGTTCCCCTCTGACCCCGAGCAAAAAGTTCATAAAGTAAACTTGTGTGTTTCTCAACAATTTTGCTTTAATTTCATCGAGTCTAGATTTTGTGTGGCATGTAGAAACCGTACAAGAGTTTTCAACTCTGACCCGGTTAAAGATTTCATGGATTATGTCATGGAAGTCAGGAAACAGTTCAAAAATGTCTGTGTGATTTCCCACAATGGCCAAGGCTTTGATTTTCAGTTTGTGTTAAAGTATGTGTTGGAAGAAACTAAATTCACACCCGATCTGGTCATGAGGGGAACCAAAATTATTCTCATGGAAATGGACAATGTGAGGTTTGTGGACTCACTCAACTATTTCCCCATGGCCCTTGCAGCGCTCCCTCAAGCCTTCGATCTGCCTCCCGAGAGAAAGAAGGGTTACTTTCCCCACTTGTTCAACACTCTGGCGAACCAAAATTATGTAGGTCCTATGGCCGACAAAAGTTCTATTGCCCCGAGTCAATGTTTGAAAAGTCCCACAAGGCCTTTGAAAACTGGTACAACGAACAGGTTGCTAACAACCATGTCTTTGAATTTAAAAATGAACTGCTGGAGTACTGCATCTATGATGTGGAGATCCTAGCTCAGGACTATCTTAAGTACAGGTGTATTTTCCTAAAAGAATGTAATGTCGATCCTTTCCTAGAGGCCGTAACGATCGCTAGTGCTTGCAATTTGGCCTTCCGCCGCAACTTTTTGAAACCAAACACGATCGGCCTCATCCCGAAGAACGGCTACCGTTTAGTGGAAAACCAGTCAGCTATAGCCATTCAGTGGCTCAGCTGGGAAGAGGAGAAGCGTGAAGTGAGGATTGAGCACGTGGGGCGAGGTAAGGAAGTAAAGATTAACGGGATGAAAGTAGATGGGTTTGACGGGGGAAACATCTATGAGTTTCACAGGTGCTACTGGAACGGATGCCCCAAATGCTTCCCTTACAATCGAGAGGCTCCTCTGAAGGAGGATCCTTCAGACCCACTTCACCTGAGGTATGAGAGAACCAAGTCCAAAATGGCAAAATTTAACGACTAGGATGTTGTGGAGATGTGGGAGTGTTAGTTTCGTAAAGTAAAGAAAGAACAAAAGATCACACACTTGGACTCTCTTCCCATATTGAACACCATTCCCCTAGACCCTAGACAAGCTTTCTATAGGGGCAGAACGGGCAACTCCAAGACTTACCACAAATGTGAAGGTGGAGAACAAATCGAGTATGTGGACGTGTGCTCTCTCTATCCGTATGTGTTTAAGTACGGTAAGTATCCCCTTGATCATCCTACGATTTACGTGGGTGACAGGGAGTGCAGACAGAGGGGGTTTGGTGTAGATGGTCTGCTCAAGTGTAAAGTCCTACCGCCTTGGGATCTCTACCACCCGGTACTTCCAGCCAAAATGAACATAAACTCATGTTTGCCTTGTGTAGGACTTGCGGGGAAAGTCAAAATCAAGGGGATTGCGATCACGAGAGTGAGGAAAGGGCGTTGGTAGGGACTTGGACTATGGACGAGGTGAGGAAGGCTGTAGAGGAAGGTTACGTTGTGTTGGACATGTACGAGCTGTGGGAGTACGAGGTAGCCACTTAGAAAAAGGGGGCTTTTCACAGATTTTATCAATAAATTCTTGAAAATGAAGCAAGAAGCCTCAGGCTATCCTAGCTGGTGTGAAACCGAGGAAGACAAAGACCGGTACGTGCGGTACTACTTCACTCATGAAGGAATCAAATTAGAGAAAGACAAAATTTGTAAAAACGGGGGTTTGAGACAATTGGCTAAATTAATGTTAAATTCATTTTGGGGAAAATTCGGGCAGCGGAAGAACCAAACCAAGGTCGTGATTGTCAGAGACTCAAAAACACTCTTTGAAATGCTGACAAGCCCAGAAATACAAGTCAATAGGATTCAGACTGTTAATGAGGAGGTAGAAGTAGTTAGCTGGGAGCCTACGCCCAAGAACCTCAGGCCGGACTTGACCGAATCAGTAGATGTTCCTGCCTCACACTCTGAACTCGGTGAAAAGACCACCCACAGTGTGCCCGTCACCACTATTCAGGCTACACAGGCCACCTTGATACAGCGACAGTTCTTACGATGTCTCAACAGGTTCCGTTGCCAGCTCCCCTTCCGGGAGTTGTGATTAGCAGTGCCACGAACACGGGTACCTCGCACGGCCCCATACACCTCGCTACTAACAGTGAACGTCTACCTCAGGTAGATTGGGCCTAGTTAGTGCAAGCCACTGCGGTGGCCGTAGGCCAACAGGTAGCCGCTGCCATGTCGAGCACTCATTCCCCCCTCGACAGGAAAAAGCAAATTGAAGATCCTGAACGACCTTGTCAGGGCCTTACCCGTCACTTCCGAAACGGAGCCTTGCAAGCTAGTGGAATATCTTGTGGCGGCTACCAAGATAGGCAAGCTAGATTTGTTCGCTGATGAGGACCTTTTGCTGGCCATTCTCCGCCGCACGGCGGAACAGCTGAGAGATTTTTGGTTGAGGGGTATTTCTGATCGCGCCAAGATAGAGCAGGTAGTCGCAAGTTTTAGGGATTTCCTTCTCCCAGGGCAGGTTAGGCACGCAACAATAACGAACATAGTTTACAGAGTTCAGCAACCATCTGAGTCCCTCCTTGAGTTTGTCGTGAGTATTTATGGGACCTCGGCGCTTTTGATTCCCCATTTTCACAGCAGGACGTTCTGGACACCGTGCTGAATGGGTTGAATGGAGCAACGCGGGTGGCCTTGGCAGCCTTCCCAGCAGCCTGTTCTTTGTCAGACCTCCTGGCTCTGGCTCCCAGGGTTCAGGTGGTCCGCGCTCTGGAGGAGGAGCAGGCCGTTTCGCGGCCGGTCAGCCATCAGCACCGGGTCGATTCTCGCCCCAATCTGAAACAGGCAACCTCCACCCCATCATACAACTCCAGTTACCGACGAAACACTCAGCACAGCAATCAAAATTTCTCTGGGCCTTCTTACAGACCTCAAGTTCCCCAATCCCCCTTCAATCAATTTCAGACACAACCACCCAGGGCAAAACAACCTCCACCGTATCAGAATTCCAACCGCCAATTCACTTCTCCCAGTTATGATCAGGGAAACACCAGAGGGGTGCATCGTTAGGCGCCTCATGGCCTCCCCTGGTACAATCTATCATACCGGTACCGACAAAACAAACCTCATCTAATATACCCGAGGGTTCTCCGACCATACCAAGAAATGAGCTGTCCAACGTGACCTTGGATTTCAAGGGCATGTTTAAGGATGCGCTTATAGATACAGAGTCATCTTTCAGTTTGCTCCCTTTTGATATGTATCAACTTTTGAAGCGTCATACAAAAGCTATGGTCAGCAAACAGCCAACAGCTTACACAGCCCTCCCTGCTGCCGGTGAACCCATGGTTTTCAAATTGTTGGTCAGAATGCACTTAAAAATTCAGCATCTTTCCTCCATTTTCGCATTTTTAGTCACTGATAGATTACCGGTTACGCTTTTGATATGATCAGATTTTTTAACTAAAGCCAAGGCAGTCATAAACATGTCCACTCACACATTTAGTTTTCCTTATGGTTCCCCAAGATCTTTCCCGCTAATTTTCACCGCTGTCTCCGAACAACAAGACCACCCAGTGGCAATGGGTGAGAATTTAACCCAGTCACAACGCCAGTCAGTCATGCATTTGCTTTCTCAGTTCCCCGAGGCCAATACCAGTTAGCTAGGGCGTACCAACATTTTACAGTATTACATTAGGGTATAGGAAAACAATATATTGCGCAACACCCTAACAGTACGCCCCACCCAAGCTTCAGTAAATGAGGCAGCATATCGACGACCTACTGCAGAAGGGAGTGATTAGGCCATCCACTTCCCAGTACGCCTCAGCCTCGTTCTTAGTGACCAAGAAAGGCGGGAAAACCCGCATGGTTGTGGACTATAGGAACCTCAACTCCATTTTTGAACTAGATACAACACCCATGCCCACAATCGAAAGTGCTCTTCAACAACTGGGACAAGCGCGATAGTTCACACTTCTCGATTTGAACTCGGCCTACAACCAGATTCCCCTTGCTGAAGAGTTGAAGCGCTTTACATCTTTTGTGGTACCTTGGACGCAGTACGAATTTAATTACCTTCCTTTTGGACTTGCTTCGGGTAGCATGGTGCTCACTTTATTAATAGATAAGATCTTTGGTGATATTAAGTTACACTGCATTTACAATTTATTTGATTATCTGTGTGTCTACAGGGACTCTACCTTTGAGGATCACTTGGAAAAAGTTAGGACAGTTATTCAAAGGCTTCGTGACGCTGGACTCACGGTCAACCCCGATAAGATTACTGTTGCATCCAATAAAATTCAGTTTCTTGGACATGTTTTCAGCAACCACACCATCTCCATCCACCTTGACAGAACTAGGCCAATAGATGAATATCCCACCTCCAAGAATATCAAACAGTTGTCTCGCTTCTTGGGCATGACAGCCTTTTATGCCCGGTTCATTAAGTATTACACTACGATCACCATTCCGCTAAACCACATAAAGGAAAAAGGAGTTCCTTTTGTTTTCGGCCCCGACCAAGTTACAGCCTTTGAAACCCTTAAGAAAGCTCTAGTCTCTTCCACAACCCTCCGTATGCCGGATTTTACCAAGAATTGTGTAGTTCACACGAATGCTTCTGGCTCCTCAATCGGAGCTGTCCTCCTTCAGCCGCATGGTGATCAGTTATTTCCAGTCTCATATACATCCCGAGCCCTGAACAAACACGAACTCAATCATTCCACCTTGCAACTTGAATGTCTTGCCATGGTTTTTGCCTTGCATAAATACCAACAATATCGGGAGAACCGAGAGTTAGAGCTTCACGTGCCTGTGCATCAGTTCCGTCTACAAGTCAAGGTTCAACCTCAAAACACTTTAAGCCGAATGATAACCGAATGATCAGGTGAGCTTCAGCTTGATACGGATAGGCCTACTACACCTTTTGAAGAAAATGATTTGGGAAGTCCTGCTTCCGGCCCATGCAGTCCTATTTTGCCGCAGTTTCCCGTAACAGAATTTTCTGATAAACCCCGTTTTTTCAATAGCAAATATTATGACAACTACGAATGGTTAGAATATAGTATAAGGAAAGACGCCGTTTTTTGCTTTCCATAGACAATGTTCTCTTCTAAAACAAGTGGGGAAGAGGATACTGTAATATACAGTAATAGTGATAAAAGAAAAGTATTTAGTTTTTGTACTTGGCTGCACTGTGAGCTACAAGGCAAGAAGCGTTCTGGTTGGTTGGCTGGCCGAATCATCATGACGTTGGATTATCTCAACACTCTCGTACATGACAGCCAGGTTAGTAGTTCGGACAACTATAATCTTTATGTTATGAGATACTACAATGGCGCAGTCGGTTGGACCCAGTTTAGGGTAGTGCGTGGTAAAGTCAGTATTTGTTTATCGTGTGCGTAATTAGAATAGGTTACGTTCAGTTCCGTGTGAAAAATGGCTAATATAAGTGTTGGACGAATTTCCGAATTTAATCCGAGTGAAGAGGATATAGGGGTCTATTTGATGCGTCTCAAGCATTTTTTCAAGGCCAATAACGTAAAATCTGACAATCAAGTTTCAGTTCTAATTACGGTAATTGGGCCTAAAATCTTAGCAGTTCTTTCCGATATTTTATCGCCTGCTGAAGTAGATAGCAAAACGTATGACGAACTTGCAGATTTATTAAAATCGCACTATTCGCCGAAAAAGTTAGTAGTGGCGGAGAGATATTTGTTCTACTGTCGGTCCCAAAAGCCTGGTGAAAGTATTACGGAGTTTGTTGTAGCAATCAAACATTTAGCTAGTTCGTGTAAATTCAGCACATTTCTTAAAGATGCGTTAAGAGACAAATTGATTTCAGGGATATCTAACGAAATTATTCGACAAAAACTGCTGTCGGAAGAGAAAGATTTTGATGAAACGTATTTGTTGGCACTCAGGTTAGAACAAGCAGAGCAACAGTCAAACATTTTCATGCAACCACATGGTGAAATTGCGAAATTTAATGTTAAACATCAATCAAAACCACACACTTTTGCGTATAATCGTGGAAGTTCTTTTCAAAATAATAAATGTTGGAGATGTGGGTCTATAGATCATCGAGCGACAGCGTGTTATTTGCAACTTATAAATGTCATGGATGTAGGAAGATGGGTCATTTATTGAAATTGTGTAAAACTAGGAAATGTTCTTTTTCCAATGCAGCTAGAAAAAAAGGTAATCCTAGGATGGGGGTGCATCTGCTGGAGCAAGATGAGGATGGATCAGGGTTAAAAGCTTCCATGACGGAAATCGGCCTATACAACCTCAAACTAGGCCTAGGAGACGCAAGGTCTGATTCTGGCTATAAGGTAGGCCTTAGAGTTAATAATGTACCATTATGTATGGAAATTGATACTGGCAGTGCATTGACCATCTGCCCAGTGGAAACTTTTAATAAATATTTTCCTCATCTTGAGCTTAAGCCAGCCAAAGTAAAATTGACGACCTATTCAGGCCACAACGTCTCAGTTTTAGGACAATCTAATGTAACTGTCGACTACAATGGTCAACATGCTATTTTACCTTTAGTTGTTGTTGGCCTAGAGCACAAGAATCAACCTATGTTGTTGGGCCGAAATTGGCTTAAAGAAATTAGGTTAAACTGGCAAGGTATATTTCAATGTACGGCGACCATAGCTACCAATAAGCCTATTAAGGGTTATGAAAATGGAAAGGCTGCTTATGTAAAGCCTATGTTGAGTAAAGATTCTGATGTTATCAGTCTAAAGAACAAGTTTAAGTCCGTTTTTCGAGCGGAACCTGGAGAGATTAAGGGTGTAAAGGCCAATATTGTATTGAAGGAAGGAACCGTGCCGAAGTTTTGTAAGTTTAGGCCAGTTCCATTTGCATTACGGGAGAAAGTGGATGAAGAGTTAGACCGTATGGTTAGGGAAGACAATCGATCAAATATTATCTGGCTTACCTGGGACAGTGTAGCCTATCTGGACGATGTTCTTGTTGCCGCCCACTCCAGAGAAGAAGGGCTACGGTGGTTAGAAAAGGTTCTGCAACGCCTAGAAGAATATGGCGTAAGGGTCAATGAAGCTAAATGTAAGTTTTTGCAACATTGTATAGAGTACTTGGGTCATGTTATTTCAGGTGAAGGTCTTCGCCCTCAGGAAAGTTTCTTGGCTGCCCTCAGAGACGCCCCAGAACCCACTAACAAGGATGAACTGAGGGCGTACTTAGGCTTAATTAATTATTATCATTCTTTCATTCCAAATCTTTCAGCACGACTGAGTGGCTTTTATGAATTAATGCACAAAGATGCCCTGTGGAATTGGACACAGGCGTTGGCAGACATATTTAAGGAAAGTAAGTCGTGGGTACTTGATTCAAGTCTGTTGGTGCATTATGATGTCAATAAACCGCTTGTATTAACTTGTGATGCGAGTCCTCGAGGGGTGGCGGCAGTTCTCTCGCACCTCATTGAAGGAAAAGAAAGGCCAATTGCCTTTGCATCCAAAACGTTAAATTCCAGTGAACGAAACTATTCACAGCTACATAGGGAAGCCTTGGCCCTGATCTTTGGCGTAAAAAAATTTCACAAGTATATTTATGGTAGGCACTGTATTTTACAGACGGACCATCAGCCGTTAACAGCCATTTTTGGTTCAAAAAAGGTGTGCCAAGCATGGCAGCAGCTCGCCTTCAGAGATGGGCGTTAATCTTATCAGCCTATAATTTAGAAATAAAGTATAGGAAGGCCGCAGATGTCCCTCACGCAGATGCGCTCTCACGGTTACCATTACCGGACATGGAGCCGGTGGAACTGGAAACCAACTATGTGTCACACGTGGATTTTTGTATTCAGGTCATGAACAGCTACTGTGTGTTGAGTGACATTTCACCTGTTACCTCATTAGACATTGGAAGGTTAACGGATAGAGACCCCATTTTGTCGAGAGTTAAGGATTTTGTATTATATGGTTGGAAAAATTGTAAGGATCCAGAGTTATTAGTTTTCTTTAGGAGAAAGGAAGAGTTGTCAGTAGACCGGAATTGTTTATTGTGGGGCTCTCGTAAGGTGGTTCCCAACAAATTACAGTCGTCTGTGCTCCAGATGCTGCATGACCAGCATCCGGGAATAACGCGCATGAAGTTACTAGCTCGTAGTTATGTCTGGTGGCCAGGGTTGGATAAGTCAATAGAAGATTTGGTGTCATCATGTTATATTTGCCAAGTTACAAGAAATGCAGCACCGAAAGTGCCGTTGAGCCAGTGGCCTATGGCAACTACCAGATGGCAAAGAATACATATAGATTATGCAGAGGATCCTGAGTCGAGGCAGCAGCTTCTGGTTATAATTGATAGTTACTCTAAATGGTTAGAGGTTTTCATTATGAACTCAACTACTTCTTCTAAAACAATTGAGCGACTTAGAACCCTATTCTCGTCCTATGGGTTGCCGATGGAACTGGTGTCGGATAATGCCACATGTTTTACTAGTTGGGAATTCAAATCTTTTTTGCAGAAGAACAATATTCGACTTACATTAACACCACCATACCATGCCGCTTCAAATGGAGCTGCTGAACGAAGTGTGCAGGAAGTCAAAAAGAATCTTCTCCGTCAAGTTATTGAGGAACATCAACGTTCACATGTGACCACTCTGCAGCATAAATTAGATAATTTCTTGTTTTCGTACCGTAACATTCCAAACTCAGTTACCGGACAGACCCCGGCAGAGTTGTTTTTGACTTGGAAACCGAGAACAAAACTCGCCCTATTAAAACCTAACCTGGAGTTAGCCGTTTCAAACAAAAGAAGAATGCAAAAAGAATCAGCAGACAGGCACTGGGGTCCTAATAGATCGTTTATTGAAGGGCAGGAGGTATTGGTTAAGACAGTCCGTAATGAAAAGATTTCATGGGTTCCAGGAAAAATTATTCTGCAGAAAAGCCCGGTTACATACTTGGTTAACATCGGTAGGAAGACTAGGTTTTGTCATGCTGACCATTTACGGTCAAGATACCCTGATGATGAAGATGAATCCGTGGTTATCACACCTCCAGAGATCGGGCTGAACGTGTCATCTCCTAGCCCGGAACGACCAGAAAATCGTCCGCCTACGAATCCAGGCCTAACGCAAGCTTCACCCACTGCTAGGCCTACGCTCAGTCCTAGGAAATCAGTCTTGATTAACCGAACAGATGAAGGCGATTTCCAGCAGCCAGCTATATCTCCTAGGCTACCAGCAGCACAGTGCAGTTCACCGTCACTTATTCGTAGGTCCAGTCAGACTTTGCGAAAGCCGACTAGGCTGGACTTGTAATTGAGATTAATTAAAAATGACGATTTTGTTTTATTTTCATTTATTTTTTTGTTATGATTGAAGAAGCATCTTAATTTGGGTGAAAGTAATTTTCTTTGCCAGTTAACAAACTCTGTTGAAAGTAAACTTTTTTTGTGGGGTGACGAGTGTAATATACAGTAATAGTGATAAAAGAAAAGTATTTAGTTTTTGTACTTGGCTGCACTGTGAGCTACAAGGCAAGAAGCGTTCTGGTTGGTTGGCTGGCCGAATCATCATGACGTTGGATTATCTCAACACTCTCGTACATGACAGCCAGGTTAGTAGTTCGGACAACTATAATCTTTATGTTATGAGATACTACAGATACATATACTAAAAAGGGAATGAACAATTGGAGGAAAATAGCAGCAAAATTAGATAAGCATTCCGAGTGTGATACACATAAATTTAGCATGTCTAAATGGTTAAATTATAAAGCGCCCTCTCAAAATGTTCTTGCGCAAGTATCTGAAGGCCATAAAAGGCAAATAATTGAAAAGAAGGAGTATTAAAAAAAAATCATTGACATATTGCTCTATCTCGCTCGCCAAGGTTTAGCTTTAAGAGGCCATGACGAATCTGTAAAAAAAAGCAAAGAACTTTTTAGAAAGCAAAGGAAAGCAAAGGTTGTTTTTTTTTGGAAAGCAAAGGAAAGCAAAGGTAACTTTTTAGAACTTTGTGAATTATTCAGTAAATACGATCCCTCTTTTAAGTTGAAATATGAGCAATACTTCAATTTAACTGGTTCCAACACACAAAATGAAATAATCCATATTATTTCTGAGGAATTTCTGAGACAAATTGTGGTAGAAGTTAATACTGCTGAATTCTATGCTATTTTAGTTGACGAAGCAAGATCCCATAAAACTCAGCAACTTTGTATCTGTATTCGGTATTTTTTCCATAATTAAATTAAAGAAAGGCTAATTTCTATGAAAGATGTTTCACTCGCACGGGATGCTGACAGTCTGTCTAAAACTATTTTAGATTCTTTAAGTAATATGGGAATCTCAGCTATTTTGGTTGGACAGTCCTATGATGGAGCATCAGTAATGTCAGGAGTCAACAATGGTATCCAACCAATCGTTAAAAGGTTCCATCCATACGCCAATTATGTACACTGTATGGCGCATAAACTAAACTTAGTTTTAGTAGCTGCATGCAACAGTAACGATCTGTCTTGTAACTTTTTTCTACAATGCAAGCTCTATTCAAATTTTTTTCTAGTCCTGATTCAAATGCTATGTTTATAGATTTGCAAAAGAAATTTAAAGTTGAAACCAATGACAAGAAAAAACCCATTCGAACTGTTGTCAAACAATCTGATACGAGGTGGTCATGTAGGGCAACTGCTGTTTCTGTTGTTGAAGACCTTTTCAAGCCTATAGTAGAGGTTTTGACAAATTTTGCCTCTAATTTGTGGCATGCGAGGGCACCTGAAGCAAAAGGCATACTTGCTTCAATCTTGAGTTTAGAGTTTATTGTCTGCCTTTTGGTTTTCTCCGAAATTTTGACCCGTGTGAATATGCTAAGCAAGGCCTTACAGAAAAAGAACAGCAGCATCGCTTCTTGCTCGTCATCCGTTAAAGGAGCAATAAAGATTATGGAAAACTGGAGAACCGAGGAGAAATGGAACCAGATTTGGAAGAAGTTAATTCAGTTTGTAAAAACAAACGACATACCAACTCCATCTGAGGACAGTGAAGATGGTATATCCATAGCCACTGATGTAAGCCTGCCCGAAAGCTGTAAACAGCGTAGGGTACTGTCTAGCAGGCTTGACAGCTACGTCGTTATTACACCTGTTGGGCACAGACTCGCTGACAACATTCAAAGCACAAACTCCAATGGAAAAGGGTCGGCGGCATCAGATAAAGCATCAAGCTTCAGGACAAACTTTTACCATCCGGTTATGGACTTGCTGTTGAATGAGATGTAGAGAAGATTTTCAGAAGACAGCTTGAAACTGCCCACACAGCACAATATTCTCCCCAGGACATCCCAAGGACATCACAGTGGGATATGCAGGATATCCCAGGATCATCCCTATCTCATCCCATGATATCCTCAAGACACCCTCAGGATGTCCTCAGGACACAAAAATGTCCTCTCCCCACGACATCCTGGGGACATCCTTCAGGATAACCATGGAATATCCCTCGGACCATAAAAGGATATGTATTTTGAAGCCCTAGGACATCCTCAGGATGTCCCACAGGATTATCTGGGGATGTCCCTCGGACCACAAAAGGATATTGTATTTTGAAGCCCTAGGACATCCCCAGGATGTACCACAGGATGTACTGGGGACATCCCTCGGACCTCAAAGGGATATTGTACTCTGAAGCCCTAGGACATCCCCAGGATGTCCCACAGGATTTACTGGAGACATGCCTTTGACATGCATTGAAAGGTGTCCCATTATTCTATCAGTATGAATCCCCTAATCCCACATAGATATCCCTGCCTACCCCATGATAATTCTGCGGTCATCCTTAGGAAGCCCTATTGCTCCTAGTAATAGGAAGTGTGTATTCTAAGGCCATATGGCCTCCTAAGGATGACCACAGAATTATCATGGGGTAGGCAGGGATATCTGTGGGATTAGGGGATTCATACTGATAGAATAATGGAACACCTTTCAATATGGTCAGACAATCTGATAGGAAGACAGTTGGAGTTCTAAAATAAATTACAAGACAACTTTAAATTATCCTTTTATAAATAATACTATAATTGCCCATGCCCAGCTTGCACATAGAAACACAAGTTTTGACTTCATATTGATGTTGATGTTGTTTTTTTAATCAGGTTGACTAGTGTATAAACGTTAAATACCTGTAATCTACCTTGTGATTCTAGGATATCTTTTTAATGGATGACACTTTTTGTCAAAGGAAATTTTGTCATCTTCAGACCCACAAAACTTTAAATTGTGTCATCACAGTTCAAAAGAACAAATACAATAAATACAGAGTCTTATAAGAACACGTCCCGTGTTAAAAATTCTGTCGCTTATTTGATGTTGGCGCGCTGGAACTCCGTAGTTTTGCGCCACGCCGCTGTGAAGCGCCTCTAGCACTGCAGACCGGTACCGAAAACACGAGGTGTTGCCATGGCCTAGGTCCCTTCGCTCTTGTAGTAGGGCGGAGTTGGCTGTTGCGGCGGTCTGGGGGAGGAGTGACTGGGTAGACAGCGTGCACTGCCTCGTGGCCGAGCGCAAAACTAGCACGGCAAATTTCAAATACTGACAGACTCTGGCCCATAAGACGTGTTCTTCTTATAAGACTGTATTCATTGACACATACTTGAAAATCATGGTTTACAACTTTATATTGTTACCTTTGTCACATTTTATGCAAATTGTTATCATTACTAGCACATGATTCAATTGTAAAGTGTCACAAATGTCCTGTTTATAGGTACTTAAATGGATTGACACTGAAAATATATACACAACTTATAATTTTCTATTAAAATTTACCCAAAATCTTTCAAAAAATTAGTTGTTTTAACAAGTTTATAATAAAATGAATATATGCATATGTAGACCTAAACATTTCTCAGAACAAAACTTGAATTAAATCCAGATTTAAAAAATTGAAGAATGGATTCCAAATTATAATTGTTCGGTGATGTGATACAAACAATTAAGGATTTTTTTAAATAATACAGTAATGAATTCAAACAAAATGGCAGTATAATTGCAGTAAAAATAAGTTGATATAAAACCAAAATGTAAGTTATATAAACCAGGGGATATAAACACACAATAAGTAGTGGTTGTTGATTAAATTCCTTCTCTGTTTTCATCTTCATCATGGCCTGAAAATAAAAAAATTAAGCTAATACTCCATGTAGCCTTGGGTAACATTTTATCCAAAAATACCCCCATCGCAGCAAACCTGCGTACTCAGCGAATTTCCAATGCACATATATAAGTCTCACTACTACATAGAGCCTCCTACCAAATTTCTCATGAATGTATTCATAAATAAGTGATATATAGCATTTTATTTATTCTCTATAAGAATAACATTATGGCTGAGTATGCAGGTTTGCTGCTATCGGGATGATAAAAAAACAAATTTGTTGTGCAAAAACAATATACCAGTACTAGGTGAAGCCACATACCAAGTTTCATCAATATACATTCATAAATAATCGAGATATCAAATTTTATTTACTCTCCATAAGGATAACATTAGGCCTGAGTAACTTACCCAGGTTTCCTGCATAAAGGAGGATAAGAACTGTGTTGTTATGCAATTATCAGTAAAACTCAACCAGATAAAGCTATATACCAAGTTTTATTAATTTAAGTTTATAATTAAGGGAGATACCTGTCAAACTTTACTTATTCTCTTCATTAGAATAACATTAGGGCTAAGTAAGCAAGTTTGCGGCTATGCGGACAGTAAAAAAACTTGTTATGTAAATATCAATAGACCACAACTAAGCAACATACAAAGTTTCATTAATAAACAATCATATATAATATAATATATGTATATCATATATATATATGATATACAATCATATATAATAGGCTTGAAGGTGTGTTAGTATATATGATTATATATATATAGTATATAATCATATATACTAACACACCTTCAAGCAATTGTGTTAGTAACTAAATTGTAATCATTTTGATAGGTGTCAAGGCTATCTTAGACCTTGCATAATGAAATGAAGTAGCCTACTGTACTTAATCATAGTACCGGTATTCTAACCTACCTTCTTTAATAAACAGAATTTTTTCTATAATTTTACCAGGATTTCTCTTCACATAAGGAGTTGATTCGTTTAGGGTCTGAATCACATGAATCGAATGTGTTTTACTTTGGCCTCAGCAAACTGATTCTGACCAGCTCCTAAACAGAGACACATGCTAATTAAAAGAATTGATTAGCAAGAAAACTAGACCTAATAATTTCCTGAAAGCACATCTTTACGTCATATGCCTACTTTTAATGTAGGCCTCCCCCTTCCCTCATAAGGCCCTTTAAGTTTAAGATCATATTGCAATTTAGGTTCAGTTTTAAAAGATTTTATATTTTTACCTTGTCGTACGCTATGTATTCATTCATTCTAAACTACACAATGAAGCTGATTTTTCTTAGCACCTAGCATCATGATTATAGTTTATTAAAATAAAGGGTTGATTTACCACACTTAAGTTAATCAAAGGATAAAATGCAATGTGTTCTTCGATATTCTCTTCAATATTAGCATAGGCACTAATAATAATAATAGGCGCTAAGAGTTAAAATGAGGAAAAAAGTATTACATTAACTTACCATATGTAGGATTTATGAGGCCCTATATATCATTTTAATTTTACATAATTTGATGTAGGATTTAGGCCTATTTCAAGTGATTATAGTGTCCTGAAATGTAAAATTAAATGACTATGTTATATAAAACTAACTGAATAATGCCGTTAACTAAGTTGATTGGAAATCCTGAAGTCAAATATTCTATGAAAGCTTAGAATTTGTTGTTTAATGTTAGGCTTAAGCAGTTTATGAATTTTATTTTTTCTGAAACCAAATTTAGTGTGATGTACAGTACTATAATAGCGGACAAATAAATTGACAGATAGGCTGTGGCCAATAGCATGGCTGTACGCTGTCACTGTTGCCACAGAAAAATATCACTTGAATGTTATTCCGATTAGCTGGTGTGGAGTTTTGGCAATGCAGCACATCTGCTATTGGCTGATCTTAGTTGATAGCCTGGCAAACCATGCCCTCAATTGGCAATTTATTTGACCGCTATTAAAATATAAATATCCTTATTGCCTTAAGGTAGTATTTAGATATTAAATAGGCCTAGTACTTATAATAAAGAGAACTTATATAATCCTAGGTTAAAGCCATCATCATCAGGCCTAGTCAGGATTTTAAATACAGAATTTCCTCACAAATCAGCAGGTAAAAGACAAAAATTAAATACCCCCGTCACAGCAAACCTGCATACTCAGCGAATTTCCAATGGAGATATAACTGTCTTAATACTACATAAAGACACTTACCAAGTTTCATAACAATATATTCACAAGTAAGCAATATATACAATTTTAATTATTTTCCATAAGAATAACATTGGGGCTGAGTACGCAGGTTTGCTGCATAAAGGAACAAAAAACATGGGTTTTTGTGCTAATATCAATATAACTCATCTAGATGAAGTCATATACCAGTTTTTATTCATTTATATTCATAATTAGGGGAGACATAGCATTTAATTATTATCCATAAGAATAACATGGGGCTGAGTACGCAGGTTTGCTGCTACGGGAGCCTTTAGCAAAAAATTGTTCTTTTGAGCAAATATCAATGGACCACAACCAGATGAAGCCGTATACCAACTTTCGTCATTATACGTTCATAAATAAGCGAGATATAAATTTTTTATTTTCCTCTATAAGAATAACATTAGACAACGTACTGTGTTTAGCACTTTCAATATCTTGGTAACCAATTGACGTAGAGGAATGATCAAAATACCAAATTGTGTGTTTTTTAAGCTGATTCAAATGGTGAAAACTAAAATTTGACTATTTAAAAAATTATATGTAAAAAATTCAAAAAACCCATTTTTGGGGTACAAAACCCCCCCAAAATACCCCTTCGGATAGAGCGATCTGGCCGGTTTTCGAACTTAGTCATAAATGTTGCTTTACACGTTTATACCAAATTTCATCAAAATCGGATAATTTTTACGAGAGTTATCGTGCTCACAGACACACACACATATATATATATATATATATATATATATACAGTATCGAACGAATGGTGTTTTTGGGGTCTGGGGACCTCAAAACGAAAAGTTATCATGGTCCCGGGCCTAGGTCTTACCATGCCGTCTACGGTAATAGCTTCTTCCCTATAGGGGAAATTCGCTAATTCCCTATAGGGGAAATTCGCTAAAACTTAATTAGCCCAATGCAAATAATATAGTCTAATCCCTACGCTTTCCCAAGAATTTGCATGGCAGTATCTTGTCATCTAGGACTGTGTATTGTACAGTGTGTTGCACAAGTGGCTGGCTGTCCATAAGACTAGTGTCAATTTTAACATTGGACTTATGGCAGTAAGGAAGGCCTGGTTTTCATCTAGGACTGTGTATTGTACAGTGTGTTGCACAAGTGGCTGGCTGTCCATAAGACTAGTGTCAACTTTAACATTGGGCTTATGGCAGTAAGGAAGGCCTGGTTTTCCAATCGTGAAACAGACTGTATACTTAGGTTACATTGAGGTTATGCTAGTTCTTAGAATAAGTGATTGACTAAATTTATTCAGTACTGTTTCATTGTGATTCAAGTACTACAATAAACTGTGATTCAAAACAATTGAAATATATTAGTTCTGTACAATCGGCAACACTCCATAACCAAACCATCCTAGGGGAATAACTCTTTATTACATTTATGAAGGAAAATAAACTAGAGGGTTAACCTGTACGTACCATAAATATGTTTTAAAAAAGGATGTTACTTACCAAGAAACAGTACTGTTGTATACAAAACAGTTGTAGTTACTCTTGAATGAAGATAATGTTATTTTTCTCAATTAACAAACGCGCAAAATGTAAAACTTGTTAAGTGGAAATTAGTCTAAAAGTCAGTACAACCCACCCAACGAGGTAGAGAACAGCTCACCGACCAAGATAAGTAAGACTGACCGTTACAACCACTGTCTGGTCTGTCGTCTGTTGACCTGTTGCTGGCCTGCTGGGGTACTGTGCAGGCGCCCGTGCCGTCGCGCCAAATTTTTTTCCCTTTCTTTAAAAGGGGATTATTGTAGATGGGATTGGCCGTTAATTTTACTATTGTACTGGTATAAACTAATAATGCAATTTGCATTTTCTTTTCTTATAAATTGTCAGAATTCTATGCGTATTTCATCGATATATAAACTGTAAATTTATACTTCCTTTATACATGTTTTATTGTTGATATCTGATCATTATGCTTATTATTCAATTTGGTTTAAATACTAAAACTATAAATAAAACTTGCAATTATTATACTAAAATTGTTCTGGGATATTAAGGATGTCCCAAAGATATCCACGTTATCCCGGGAGATCGTGGACATCCCTGGGACTTCCACAATATCCCGGGACATAGCAGGATATCCTAGGGATATCCTGCTTATCCTGGGATTGCAATGGGATGTGTGGGACACAAATGGGATATCCTGGGGACGTTGTGTGCTGTGTGGGTGGCGACATCATCCGAACAGTTTTTGCGATTGAATATAGACAAAAGTATGTTCTTCATAGACACTTACGACATGGAAAATGTCAATATAAAAAGTTTGAAAGCAGAAATGAACCTAGCTAAGCTTGTTGTGCAAGAAAAGAAGGACGCTGACAATATGGTGATAAATTTGGAAACTTCATCATTGAAAAACTCGTTCCTGTTTTAATCCAAACAACCAGTGCTTCAACGTACCCTAACTTGCACAAAATGATGTGCGTTGCTTTTACCTTGCCTTCCAACAGTGCGACATGCGAAAGGCCATTCTCAGCAATGCGGAGAATAAACAACTGGCTGCGTTCGACAATGAACGAAGAACGTCTGGCGGACCTAATGGTGCTGTGCTCAGGAAGTGAAAGGACATGGACTATGATAAACTTGCAGACTTTTATCTTTCAAAAGGTCGATGGATATAAGGTAAGCCTAATTGGTAAAGAGACATTAATAAGTATGAAGAATAAAAATACTTTTGTTATACAGTAATCACTAACTAACTCACAAACAAAATAATCTTTTGTTGTACTTTTTTCTTGTTAAAGTTTTCACAGTACTGTATCATTAAAATAATGTTAATTATAATTTAATTTGTAATGACTATTTTTATATTCCTTAGTTCTTTCGTACGGTAATTAATTATCAAATCAAATTGTCTTGAAGGTTAAAAATAGATTAACAAACGATCTTCTTTAAAAACAAATAAATGCTCTTTAAAGATTTTCAAAATGCTTTTCTAGCAGCGATTAAAATCAATATTCTAGGGCGGTTTTAATAATAAAATTCCGAAGTTTGAAGACAGTTTTCTCAACTGAAATGAGCTATATTAATCAAATGTTGTTTTTTTTTTGGTTATAATAAATGAAACAGCTAGGGCCTACGTAGGCCTTAAAACGGACCATTTAAATAGAATTTTGGTGTTTGAATTTGATCATACAATGACTCATACTTTAGGATAGCTGGCACCCCCAAATATTTTGACCTAAATCCGCCCATGACACCAACTAAGATCACGGGGGGTAAATTACCGCTTCTAAGTGAATGTTGAACTGCGTGGCGGGCCAGACAGTGTAGACAGCAGCCTTGAGGGGAGTTATGTAGGTGCAACGCGCGGACCCCGCAGCCACCCCCGCTAACAAAACTTACACCGCCCGCCCCCGCCCCCCCCCGACAAATTGCGCTTGCCCAACGCTAAAACGACCACCATGTCCTGTGCACAAAATTGAATTAACTTTTTTCTAACTACTTCCTCCCGTAATGAAAATTGTTTAAGACAAATTATGTTGTTAGTTAAGCAACATAATATAACTACTTAAAAGTAATTTAACCTGTTATTCTGTTGACTTGGTTCATATTAGTAATAAATGTATAAATAACATGATCTTTGTTTTAACTTTACATATTTAATTTAAAGGTTAAAGGTAGACAATTTTCATCCTAAAATGTGTTTTGGTCAACTTTAGACTGTTCTTTAAACATTTTCTCGGACCTCAGTTTCTCCCCTGGGTTAAATTTGTTTTTACAGTCTTACTGTAACTGGAACTTCATCCTTAACACTGGGTTTTTGTTTTGAAGTGCTTCTATTATTTTTTCTGCCTCTCTCTTATCTATAATTCTCAAATAAAATTTTGGCTTTATATCAACCGGTTTACAGATTTACAATGCCCCTTAAACTCAATATTTTACTACATTAACAAAGTGATGATTGAATGCATTGGTTACCAACTTAGGATCTGATATGATTTATGCTCCATCTCTCAAAGAAATATTTGTATATTTTTCCCTTTCTTTTACCCCTACTTCTGAATTTATTAGTCCCCAAACATTTTTTTATTAGTGGATTTGTTAATTTTTGTTTGAAAGTAATTTGATTTAGCTTGATTTAATTATACTTATAATCCTTCTTTGCTTGATTTAGATTTTAACATTCAACAAACAACTTTTGTTTTTCCTGTACTCTTTAGCTAATTGAATGATATTCACTGTTTAGTTTTAATTTATTCTATTATCCAATTACCGGATTTATTCTTTTTTTATAATAGTTTTGGGAAGTGCTTGATCAAAGTAGTAACTAAAAATTACACATTACATTATTTAGTATTATGACAAATAACCTAAAAATGGAAGCATATTAGGGACAAAAAGGGTAGAGATACAAAACCAGAAGGGTGTTGTGTGTTCTTCCTATTACCTTGCACATCCTTGTTTCCTGCCAAGATGGAAACCATAAAGTCACCATAATCTATAGCAAGTGGCTGACCCACTATGATATCAACAACAATAGTATGCAATATTTCACACCAGAGCGACTTGCTTACATAAGTGGTGGAAGTCATGTTAAGGATGTTACAGTGTGGTCTGTTAAATATATGTGATAACAACATTTTTGTGTTGGCTGTTAACATTTTAGACAATTTACTGGTAGGTTTAATAAATTCTTTTGAATTTAAATACATTTTAGACAATTTACTGGTAGGTTTAATAAATTCTTTTGAATTTAAATTTAAGTGGGTTGAGCTAATAAAAGTGTTACTATAGGCATGAGATGCAAAGTCAATACAAGACATGAAGCTTTTTCAAATATTTTTCTGGAACATTTGAATTTAAATAGTTAAATCAGAAAGCATTTGATTAGCTAGACTCTTTCTATCCTAATAGGAGTAGTCTTTTATCATAATCATGAAAATACTTATTTGCTATTAATTGTATTAATATCCTCTTTATATGAAAAAAGAATAACAGTATTTCATTGGTTTGCTACCTAATATAACAAATGCTAAGTGTAGGTTTGTTTTATATATCTAATTGTGTGATTTTTTTACTAGTTGCTTATAGTACTGAAGCAAAATCAATAACTACGCAGAATGATCTTTTGGTCAGGAGAGCCAAACACAGTGGTAGCACCACCTTGCTGACCAAAATGTCTATTTCACTGGTCAGTCTGGTGATTCACCTCCTCATCCGATTAGCCAATGCTGAACCAAGCTACAAAAATTGGGTTTCTCATCTCAACGAAATTCAAATCCTGACACTGAAAATTCACCAACCCTCCTTTGAACCAAGAAAGCATGCACCTATATGAATCATTGGTTGAATATGTGATTGGCGAGTAGTGTTTCTCGTGCTTATTTACATCTTTTCTCCAAAAGCTTGCTGGGTGATACTAAACGAAGGAAAACATTGGCAGACACTGATAAAACTTCAAAAGCTCATCTCCAGGAGCTTCATTTCAGGGGTGGCCCGTCAGTATTTCAGCGCCCGTGCAAAGATCAAACTTGCCGTCCCCCTCCCCATCAACCAAAACCTACCCCACATAGCTCTGAGATAAGACTGACACGTGCGCACCTCGCTTGTAGTTGTGAATGCAATGTTTCTGGTTTCGTTCGATACTGATTTCGTGCAAATAGTAACGACGAGAAGTATTTATAATACTTAAAATTTCCCACTCATTTCCAGTGCTCCAAAATGACTCAGTTTACAAATAAGAAGTTGATTGAAATGATAATAAATAGACGGAACAACAAACTATATTTTCAAAGTAAGCTGAAGGAGTGGACCTTATAAGCAATGATCGAAGGGGACGCATCATATTTTCCCCCTTATTACATATAATACCAATGTTAAACTTGAATCACTGAATTGTAATTTTAATGAAATATGAAATCCCGATTCAAAACTCTCCAATGCCCAAACCATGCATGTCTTTAATCATCTAGGAAGTAGTTTAAAATAATCGAGGAGGGCGGAGAACAATTAGTTGCATCGTGTAACTTGATATTTTAACATTGCAATTTTCTTGCATCGTATTGTGAGTTTCATCCACACTCTCAATCCCAATCAGAATGCCCTGAAGTTGTCACAAAACGACAGAAATAAAAAACTTCTCAATTTGGAATAGAGGGAAGCGGAAGTTGTATTATCTGATATATAAATTTTATGTTTAAGTATAATGAAGGTGCAACATGGTGAATTCACAAATTTATTTCTAATAATGCCTTTCAACTTATAAGACTAATACACAAAAAACTAAAAAATCAGTTGGGTTTATATATATTTAAAAATACTTTATTTTAGCGCTACAAACTATGCCGTCCATCCCGCATCCCGCGACCTGTCCGTCATGAGTGCCGAGCGCCGCCCCCCCCAAAAGCGCCGCGCCCTGTGCAGGAGCACAGCTTGCACTGCCCTAGAGCCGGTACTGGCCCTTATTTGAGGGTTAGGATTATTACCTCTGTCATTATAGTCTTACAACGTATCTAGTTTTACCTATTTAGACTTGAACATAGCCCAGAGGCTAATAAATTGCAATGTTAGGTTATACTTAAATCCTGGGAGATTTAAATTGAGATCTCAACAACAAAAGAATTTAATTTGTAACATTAGTTTTTATACTTAAATTAATAGTTGGAAAAGAATTTCCAATTGTTGACTACTAACAGTTTAACACATTCAGTGAGGCACGCGGGATATCCGGCAGTTGCTTGGTTAGGAAACAAATGCAATTATCATGATTAACAGAGTGAACGTCTTAAATGTATAGAACACGCCTCATATAGTAATGTTACTTCCTGCATATGGTAAGAAAAGAAAACTAAATTACTAGTCATAAAGGTTACAAAATAAGTAACAAATGAAAACACAAAAGGCAAATTTTATTGCTCACTAATTTTACAAGGAATTTATAACTAATTCTAAGCATGTAACAAATTCTTAAAAAATAAACCCAAATGTCATTTGTTTTCTATCCAAGCTAAATTCAAAGTCTTTGACTGACAGCCCAAGATTTAAATAATACAATTGAAAATTGAAATAAATTTCTTCCGTTAAGCACAACTGAGATTCTAATCACAGGCAAAATATACTAAAATTAACAACTGATATTATTAGTTTGCAACAGACTGTTTATTTCCTCTGGTAATACTGAATTTTAAGCAATTTAAATAACTAATATTTATTAAGTATGAGATATATTGTTAATTATAGAAAACTACAGATGTTTTACTGATCTCTTCTAAACAAACATTTTATGCAGATTACCTTAATGGTTTAACCTAGCATTAGTAAATACAATATTTATTACTAAACTCTGACAATTCATGATTTTGATTACAATATATGCAGTGGCTTTTCCGGAAAGCCTGGTTACAACTGATGCTAATCATGTAAAAATATTATCGAGTGAATATATTACAAGTGTTCTCAACACTCACTTGTGTACTGATTTATAATAAAACCTTATATTTCATAGACTCGATTACGTCAAGGTAGAGGGTAGAGGATAATGCACATAAAAAAATAAATAATACAATAAATTACATCTGGAATATAATTAACTCAGCAGAAATGTAGCATGCAATTGTTGGAGCTAGTTTATGGCTAACAAATTCAGGATGAGTATATTTTCCTGTTCATGCGGAATGATGGTTATAGCATAGAAATCTAAATACATAATTTGACTCTGTCCAGCGTCCCTCAAACTAGCTCCTGCATTTTCAAAAAAGTCATCTGGCTCGGATCACTCCACTATTCCTAAACTGCCGAACATTCGAGACAACATTTCATTCCCATAATTAGATTAGAAGACAAATTTGGTCCAGCCCAAATATTTTTCTTTTTACAATTCATTAAGTAAAACAGTTAAATGGGATGATACAGAGCATATAGTAGGGATCAGTGGTACCAACCATTTTTGTTAATAAATGTGTACCATGGTTCTTAGCAATAAATCAATATGGTATAAAATTTTAATTTTGTGGTACAATGTGTATTCCGTTTTCTTAAAAATAGTTCTACAATTGTTAAACCTATAAGGGTTGCATACAAAAAAAGCAACCTGATATATGAGTACAAATATATTATGATTATAATAAATGTTGAAAACTAGGCCTTTTTTATGTTTTAAAAATATTATAAAAAACAAATGTATATATTGTTATTTTAAAACTTATTATTTTCAACCTATTACAAAGCAGTTCTATTTTTTACCACAAACTATTGGAGTTCTTAAGAACGTCAATAGATTGTGTTAGAATGCTCTCAGCAAACAATTTTTCATAAAAGTCCAGTACATTGTGCATTCAATCTGTGGTGTTTTTTTGCTTGTGATGGGCAACTTATGTTCATCAGAAGTTGACAGATGATTATTGAAAAGTGAACATGACAAAAGCGATCAATAATAATGATGACTCAATTTGGGAGGACACTGATTTCATTTGTTCTTTCTGAATACTAACCAAACAACAGATTGCAGTGATCAACAGCCACACTCAAGATTTAAGGCTATGCGCAAAGTGGCTGGCGCGACAAATAACTCTGGTTGCTTGGTGGCGAGCGCGGCAAATAACTACGGTTGGTTGGTGCCGGCCCAGGTTGTTGTCGCCCATAATGAGCTAAATATAAATTATTTAAAAGTTATGAATTTATTTACAGTTTTTTAAATAAGGATTTGGTTTCCTGCACAGAAAATCTGTCTTAGGTACTGATTAGATTGGATCAACAAATACCTGCTAAATAATTCAAAGAATAAAACATTCAGAAGTTAAATCTGAACATAATGTTCTTTAAGTTCAATTTTCGACAATATTTAAAACAGATTTATTAATACTCAATGTAAATTGTACCTTATCAAATATTAAGCTAGTTTCCTAATATTAGTACGTAGCACTGTGCATCTGATATGTGCGCACCAATAGTTGCGTCTTTGACTGACTGAGCTACTCTGTGACATGTTCGTATCCTATAGAGAGCCAAGAACGAAATGCTGTGCTAAAAACTTAAATAACCTTTTCAAACGACAACAACCAACTTTTGAAACAGTGTCGAGCTATGAAGTATTATGGAAGTTCGACCACCCAAACTACAGAAAGGAATTTTGGGAAGGGTGTGTTATGGAACGAAACAGCTTCCTCACTGACTATTTTCTTGTTCATTTTGCTACGATCCTCACAACTGTGCAAAGCTTGGGCAGTCAAAACATCATTATCCTCCAAATCATCATACATCAGAACAGCCGCTAAGTCTCCTACATAAACTAATGTTTGTAACACTGTAAAATCCCACCAAAGCAATGTGCGTTTTATGCATCTTGGAAACAACTGAACTTGTACTACGTTCCCGCCTCAATCAAAGTTGCAGCGCAATTATATCTTAGCGTATCTACTATGCGTCTAGGAAACCGCAGCCTAAGCTAGGTATACATTTTGTACTAAAATGATGAGAATGTAAAGTAACAGTTTTTTTTCTGTACATAGGAAATCCCTAGTATAAAGAGTCTGTATCATTTCTTAAAATCATTCGGACAAACAAATTACTGTTCACAAATATCACAGCAAGTAACAGGTATTTGTGGGAACAGTGTTTTACTTAAACATAATATAGGGTTGCTACTTCATCTCAACAAAAATATAAGCTATTAAATGGAACAATATTGTACTAGTACAATGATTGTTACCTATAATAATTTAACCTATGAAATATTAGTATTTTGATTTGTGGTACTAGTAAAACTTGTTAGTATCACTATTGTATGGTTTTCTAAGTATTTATAACTAAACTAAATAAGTACAAAACCAGGCTACTCAGATTTTTAATTTTTAGTAGCAACCCTACAATCTTCTAAAATACAGCAATATTCTAAAAATTATTTTCATTTTACATAAGGTAACTACACCTAATTATATATATATTCAAGGTGTTCAAAAAGTCTGTGTATCCCAGTAATATTATAAATATGAATGTTTGTGGCTTCATCACACAAATACTGTTGGATAGATCGAGTTGAAAATTTGCATTAATTCCCAAAAAACACATAAGCCTATTGTCAGTTGTCACCTCCTCACGACAGGGCTTCACAGGTAATGTAGTTAGAGTACTGGACCAATGGAGCTGAAATTTGGTAGAAAGATAGCTAATACATCAAAGCCATGTAGGCCTGCTCTTGATAAAATAATCCTTTGGGAATCTGCCCCACTGGTCTTTAATTTTCTCAAGTTAACTATCATACACCAACTATTGGAGTGATTGAGCAGAATGTTATGTAGGAAGATAGGTAATACACCAGAATCCTACATCAGCCTACTTACATTCTGCAAATTATTTTGGGCTTCACCCCACTGGCATTCAAATTGATTATGTTTACCATAAGCCAACAAGTACCAAAATGATTTAGCTGAAATTTGGTTGCAAGGTAATACACTCAAGGTAGACATAGGCCAGCTCACGATATAAAAATCCTTTATAACTACTTGGTCTCAAAGTTAACATTCACATTAGAGCTGATAGAGCTGAAATTTGGAAGAAAGATAGGTAATAAACAGAATTAATTAAACATATGCCTACTCATGTTCTGGAAAATCCAATCAGGCTCTGCCCCAATGGCATTTAAAATCCTTATACTTACCATCAAACACACCAACTAACTGACTGGTATGCTAAAATTCAGTAGGAAAATAGCTGACAGGTTTTAAAACTAACACAGCATTTGGTGGGTGAAGCCAAAGGTAAAAGCTAGTATTCATATTTTTGGTAGTTTTAAACTTTTGGAACCATAATACATAGCAATACAACTTTTTAGCAAATGTGCTTTTTAAGGTAACACCTTCTTCCAATATCTCGAAGGGGGATGTCTTCTCAAGAATCGGACGGAAGCATAGATCAAATTGTAACAAAATTTCAAGGTCTCTTAATTGAATACAATGCTAAAATTGACAACTGAGTCATAAAAGGCAGCTGGTCAATGTTTACTTTAACATGCAAATGGCTAAACTTCTTAATATAATTCAACCTGATGTCCTTTCCAGGCCTCGTTTATTGGCAATGTGCACTGCTATGACTTTTTACAACCATGAATGATAAATACATCATGTTTTTTATATTGATTACAATAAGTCAGATTTTGAAATGGCAATCCAAACTTTAAAGCTGCCATGCCACCTGTGACTCAGTTTTCTCTTATAGGCTGGACTTGTGGCATTGTTCTATTTTAAAAAAATCTTTTATTTGTTGTATTATTTGACCTGCACTTACATTCAAGATTTCCTTCCTACTCCGAGCAAACTTTTCCCTTGAGATGAAAGAAAGTACACGGTGCTTCTAAACGAAGGTATATTTTAGGTACAGCATTATGTGCTAGCTTTTATTTGCTTTAGATTTAATGGCTTCAAAAATTGATCGGTGTACCCAGACTTTTTTAAATACCCTATATTTATATACACAAAGTAAATAGATTTACAAATCTAAAATTAGCGAGTCTAAGAAAGCTGATCCGATAGTCGTACCCTTCTACAAATTCGATTACAGAGAAAGATTATTCGGTTAAGTTTAAACATTACAATAAATTCAATAAGAGTCGTAAATCAATGGACGCTATGATTATTCCGATTCGTCCAACATTACAGACACGATATAAACTCTTTGTTTAACTAAACAACACTCCTAGGGTATTTGGTAAAGGACAAGATAAATGATGGGAGTTACAAGAATTGTTAAAAATTAATGATGATCTAATTATCACAGTCCATAGTATAAACTATTGTTAACATTACTAAGGAATCTATCACAAAGTTAAGATTTAAATGTTACAAATTATTTTGAAAAATATTTAAGTAAAAAATCTAGTAACAGCGTTATATTCGCACAAAGACAAAAAATTCAAGCTGCAACAGGCAGTTGAAGCATATATGGAAAACCACAGTAACTGTTAATATGGAAAACCAAAGTAACTGTTAATATGGAAAACCACAGTAACTGTTAATATGAAAAACCACAGTAACTGTTAATATGGAAAAACACAGTAACTGTTAATAAGAGAAAAATTACAAGAAAGATTCAAAAATTTTACCACTTAAAAAAATTAATTATTAGGTTTTCCAAAACAACAAACAATGCTTCAATTAGTTGTAGGCCTAGTACAAGTACAACTGCAATATTTACTGCTCTTATAATGATGAAAGATGGTTGAGTCAAAGTTTTCAGGGCCAAACAGCTAAGTGACTAATACAATTACAATGCAAACATAGCTAAATATTCTACTTTCAAAAATACAAAGTTCCACTAAACACAACTAAATTCAAATGGTTCAAATCGAATACAGCACCTAAACTGGATCCCTTTATTCATGACAAGCTTTGACAGAGCTTATGAATTTTAAATTCAGAAGAACATAAATAAATAAATATCTTTTAAATTTAAACTTTTGAAAACTCTAAAACCTTAATACGCTTTGCAAGTGGTTCTATTTGTGATCATAAAATAATATAGCGCTGTAAGCACTGTAATATACTTAAAAGTCAGATCGCGATTTTGCTAAAACAGTGTTAAATGAGTGTATGACAAAAATACAAATGTACATTATCGAGTAATTGATCCAAATGTTTAAAAGTGGCAAACACTCGGATGTAGATATTTTTGATTTGAAAAACAAGACCCCAGAAAAGAAACAAAATAACAACACACTCAAATCATTAAAACAGTTCAAAAACATTTTAAATTTTAACCCTTTGACCTTTCCTGAAAACCCCGGTTACACTTTTTGTGTTTTGTGCCAAAACCAGTCATGATTAAAATATTCCATTAGCTATCTATGACACCCAATTATTTACAAAGCGATGTCAAAAAATATTTATTCACTTTCCTCAGGCCTCTTGTAATAGAATATAAAACGAGTCGATCGCGGAACAATCCATTGACAAACCGACAATAACGTTACCGTGAGTATCACTTTCCTTAAACTAACTCTGAGCATTTGTGCATTAAAAATTAATAATTTCAATACATCGAACATGGACTCCTCAGCTGGTTGGACAGCTGTTCACACGTAGCAAGGCGGAAAGCGTGATATAAACAGTTAAGTCAACAGCGATAGTTCTGATACTAAATAGCTTCTACTTTGCCTATGGCACATCTGTCGTACAAAAATAGTAATGTTCGTAGCATTTGTACTAACATAATCTACACCTTTTACAAATATTCAATCTCTTTCTTAAATAACTACAGTAGTCTAGTACAGCTGAAGGCTAAATTCAAAGTAATCTATTTATCTTTTGATTATAAATTTCTATATCAAATGTCCTATAGCGATAGGGGTATTTAGAGTAACTCATGTATGGCATCATCGGAAGTATACATGGAGAGAGGCACACTCCAACCCAATGACTATCCTTTTAATAGATAACCTTTCACATTTAATCAAAATCATAGTACAAATTTTTTTTCAAAATATTATATATATAATTAAAGAGAGTTTAACTAAGTAGTTCTATTTAAATGGTAGCTTCGGGAAATTATTTTTATTAGTTGAAAATTAATCAATCCGGTGAAAGATCAAGACAACCCAAATTCATCTTAAGTTTAAATTTTCAGAAAACCAAAAATTTCTCTTCTCGTTCATCCTCGACGGTAAAAAGCCTTAAATCTATTAACTTGAAAGATTGTCATCTAACTCCACTTCACAGGAACATCAGGATAAAAAATATACTGACAAACATCAAGGCAAAAGTTGTGATAAAAAATATGCGCTTTAGAGATTTTATCTCCCTCAGCTGCAAGAAAATTATGTACTGATAACTTAATGGCGCACAGAGAGAATTATTATGTATTGTATGTAGTAGCCTAAGAATAGAGGTGTCTTATAATTCTTTTAAAAATTAATTTAAAACCCACTTCACCTCAACAAAAACTGGAGTTATTAACTGTAGCCAAATTATCTATGCCTTTGAAGTTTATTGCAGCACTGGTTGTCAATTATCAATACAACTTTTTAACTTGTACGTCTATAAAATCTTTTTTCCAAATTCTTGGCGTAAGTAAAATAGTTGTATGCCTTTGACCCATTGTCTACTTATTAGAGAAAGTTAAGTTACATATCCAACACATTCCTATCAGATATTCCTTAAATGTTATGCTTGGTTCAAAATTATATACGAACAAAGTAAAGGACATGTTACTTTTAAATTGTCCCTTTTAAACTTTGAAAAATAAAATCTGTTATTGTAATTTAAGTAATTTATCGGAAAAATTTTATTTTATTTTCTTACAATAAATCATACAAGAGCATGAATTCATATGAGGAATTCTGTAGCGTTGTCTAAAGGAAAATCTTTTCCCCTAAAAAATCATCTGAGCTAATTTTTCTCACCGTTTATTCACACTACAGGGAGTTAAATATATTCATATGGAATATAAACTGTGATATATGTGTTGAAAAGATTTGTTTGGATAAAATAAGACAAATTTTGAGCTAAATTGGTTCTTAAGTAAAGATAATTTGAGCTGAAAAATAGTGAATTAGAATCCCTTCACATAATTTTTATATAAATTTAATAGGTACAAAAACAACATAAAAACTGAAAAAAAAAACATTAGCCTGAAATTGTAAATAAACAACAAATGTGTAGTAGGCTAACCACAATCACATATACATTAATAAAAGACAGAAAGCAACCCTCAATGTGATTTATTATTAAAATCGTTAACTAGTTGGAGCTACGAAATAATAATTATTCACCTGAGTTATGATGAAGTACAAGACAACTATATGACAAGTATATGACAACTAATAATTAATAAAGTACTTTGACATGAATGTTTTATCATTACAGTAATACAATTTTTAGGTAAATCTTTGATTGGAAATGTTAACATTTTTTCCTTATCCTTTGTGCGATAACATTTACCTAAAGGTTTACAGCTACATTTCTTTATTATTATTTGAGGCTTGCCTTCCCTCTTCTTTCACTTCAACCATTTAATCAGGCAGAGTCTTATTATGAAGACTTATAATAGTTAATTAAATTATTTGAGTATTACAGCTGTTTTTGTTCTTCATTGAGCTGCAACCATACACTTAATATTTTGGTAATGAAAGTCTTTGACAAGCTTCCTCTAGCTGTTGATTTTTAATTGAAAACCTTGATGCCTATGACATCAAGTAAAAGGGACATAGATAAACAGATTTGAGTCTGAAATTAAAATATTATAAATAAAATATAAAAAGAAAACAATCAAACTTATATACATAGACATAATATTAAGTAGTCTTTCTCTAAATAAAACTTAGCTTTAAAAATTTAAATAGACTTTCTTTCATTTTTAACAAATAGCGAACGACACACTTTCCAGCTAAAAAGTTATCATTTAAGTAGTTAAAAATAGGGTTTGAGCACAAAGACTGACTGTGGTATTAGTGACAGGTGGTGGAGATGGGGAGGCGTTTGGCACGGGAGGGAGAGGTGGGGGTGGGAGCTAGGACGGGGATGAAGGGGGTGGAGGTGGGGGAGGAACAGTTGCTGACATGAGAGAAGGCCGTCCGCAGATCTTCCGGGTTCATGCGGTGGTTGGTGAAGACCTTGGGACTGCAGGAATCCGACAGTTTCCGTCTTTGGTAGAAGAAACCATAGTGGTTGAGTGGCTTCACTCCTGCCGCGCGCGCACATATACCTGCGTCACCAACAAAATAATCAGGCACTGTAGTTAAAACTATAGATGTGTCAGTTCCAATTTTGTTCAGTTGGATTTTAATGGAATCCGGTAGTTGGTTTTTGGGTAATTGGACTTTTAATAACATTTGTTTTCAAAATCAGTTTTATAAGTACATCATCAAATTAAATTAAGCTGACCAATATTAATAATAAACTGCGGTCTGGTAGCAGTTTCAGCCGATTTTACACTATACTTTAGACATTTTGGCCTATGCCAAATGGACAGTAGACATTTCAGCCGGTACTACAAGGCCGATCGTCATTAACAAAGTAACAAATTAAACAACACTACAAAGTGCTGATTGATTTAATGCAGTGCAATAGTCACTTACGACCAGATTATTAGGTAGGATTGTCATTTATGGCCAATATTTTGCAATCCAGCAATCGGATACGATACAACCAAAACAAAATAAAAAAATAAAAAATTGAAAATTAACAATCGATTTTCAGTTTTGTTCTTACTCAAAATCCGATAAACCAGCAAACCGGAACCAACACATTCATAAAAACAAAAAATCAGACATCCATGATAGAGAATAACATTTAAGACTCATTCTCTTTTGTAGCCATTTAACCTAAACTGACTTTATATAATCTAATCTAACCTGATCTAACAAGTTTTATCATATTATATTATTATATTGGTTCTTTGACTACATTAATATATTTTTCAATTGGGCATGATCAGGAACTTTGTCTCAACATTTGATAAAACAAGACCTGTTAACAAAACACCAGCATGGCTTCTTAAAGGGAAGGTCAACAATCAGTGCCCTTGTCATCAGCTTGGTTGAATTTGTCACAGATCAGCTGGAGTGTAACAAACTTGTAGCAGCCGTCCTGGTTGACTACAGTAAAGCATTTGACTGCTTGGGGCATGATCCTATCCTGACTAAATTAGCAGCTTTAGGCATCAGACGCAAGCCAAGAGAGGGGATAGCGAGCTATTTGGAAGGACGCCAACAGATTGTAGAAATACAAAAGACGGCAGATTGAAAAAAGACTTCCTTAAAATCCAGCACTCATTTTCAACCAGAGGAGTACAACAAGGATCATTCCTGGGCTCTTTATTGTTTGTCATTTTCACTATGATTTTCCGACTTTCATAAACTGATCGATCCTGGACCAACCATGTCAACTCTTTTAGTAAAAAGCTAGGATCAGGAATGTTTGTTGTGCGAAGAATAAAGTGGAGTGGAGGTCTTGATGCAGCAAAAGTGGCCTACTATGCCTTGGTGAAGTCTCACATCAGATGCGGTTTGACAGTTTGGGGTGGTACTACAAAGCAAAATCTGAATAAAATTATTATTTTACAAAAGAAGAGAATAATAACACTTGCTAATCTCAAACCAACAGAGATTTACAAAGAAGCCTTTAAAACACTGAGTATTTTAACACTGATTTGTTTGTACATCCTTTCTGTGATTACCCACCTATACCAGCAGGACTTCACACGAGGGGAGAACTTCTACCACTACAACACAAGGCAAGCAGAAGACTATACCGGATGTCCCATAAAGGTCCCCCACTCTTAATTTTTGAGCCACTGTACATTTTCAAGCAATCTTTGGTAAATGTTACTAGCATAAGTCAAAGTATTTTTAAGTGGTTGAGGGTTTCAACCCTCACTAACTATACCTCCCTATGTTTATTTAGTCTAATGTTCTGGCCAGCAAAATTATTGATTAATTTTGTTATTTATGCTGCAAATATTTCCCTCCTTACCAGAAATCAGGTACAGAGTGGGAAAATCCAACTTTCCCTTGATCAGACTTTTGAACAAGGCTAACAAGGCCTTTGATCAGACCAATGAAGGTTTTGCCAAGGCCTTGGCAAACGTAAAGGTTTTCAAATTACTTTCTTGCACTTTGAATGGTCTTTGTTCAAAGGTCTGATCAAGGGAAAGTTGGATTTTACCATTCTGATTTCTGGGGGTCTTAGCAGAATAAATAACAAAATTAGGGATGGGTCGGTTGCATTTTTTATCGGTCCGGTTTTTTACAAAAAACGGTTGTCAGTTTCAGTTATTTTTCAAAGAACTTACCTAATAACTGTCTCGTCCACTTTAAATTTAAGTTTCTACCTAGATTCTGAAATTCTGCCTAAAAAAAATCTTAATTGATTATATACCGGTACAGTAGAGTCTCATAAACTCGACTCCCGATAACTCGACACTCTGGGAAACTCGACACCTCATTTACTATACAGTACATGTATTACAGTACTTCATATTTTGGAAACAAGGGCATTTAATTATTAATTCTCATTTTTGAAGTCATTTATGTAAGTTTTATAGTTTTCTTAAGTATGTAATACAGTATCGTTATACATTATATACTATAATGTGTTAAGTATAATCTAATACAGTATACAATTTACAGCTAAATAATGTGTTTTCCTCCCCTCCCAATGCAATTCTGGATAACTCGACATTCCACAAACTCGACAGGGTCTTAGTCCACATTGAGTCGAGTTTGTGAGACTCTACTGTACCTATAAATCCCTATTTCATACTTTGTTTCACTGGTTTACATAAATACTGCTGCAAAGACACTATGCAGGAGAGTTGGTTAAAAATTCACAAGTAATCAATCAAAGACAAATCAAATTAATTTAAATTAAATATTATGGGCCATTACAAAATTAATGAATCACCTAGGCTTAAAACCTTGTTTAGCCAAATAATAACAAGTTAGCCTAGGGCAATAACGTAGTCTAAATAATCTTTAACTTAAACTTTGTTAAGATGTTAAGGTTTAAGTTAGGGATGAGTCAATTCCAATTTTTTAAATTCTGATTCCGGTTCCGTTTCTTACAAATCAATTCTCGATTCCGATTCCTAATAACAGTTTAAATAGCAAAGTAATAAGTTATAAGTTATTTAAAGACAATTACTTTAAATAACTTCATCAGTAATTGTTAGTCAGTAATTGGTTTTCATTTAATAAATTAGAGACAATTGGTTGGTAATTATTTTTCATTAATAAAATAAAATAAACTTATAAAAGTAAATAATAACAACAAAATTAGTTGAATTGCATGTTTATTTTTCATATAATTGTTATGCTTTGAGTTACATAAATCTCCCATGATATTTTTTTAAATTGGTTTGTTGTGTTATAAAACAATCACTGTGGATGCTTACTATTCTTAACCGATAAAAATTAATTAGTAATGTTAAATTTAGTGTTTTAAATTTTATATACAAATTAGAAAGCAAAATTTGTTAAAAATTGTGTTTAATAATTGTAAATCAACGTTTTTAAATATACTGTAATTTTAAATTCCTACTTTAAATAAATTGAATAACAATACATTTTAAGTTGTCTAGCAGACGAAAAAGTTGGGAAAGTGGAGAATTTGAATAGAAAGAAGAAAGAAATAAAATGTCGGGAAAGAAGGAAATCAACATAGAAACGTTTGATTAGTCGGGAAAATAATAAAACTTAAAACAGCGATTGTATTATCCATTATCTTTTGAACTGAATGTCACACAACTTTGATTGACATTTTATTTTATCTGTAGTAATCAGACAAAAAAAGAGCCGTCGACAATTAGTTTCGGTTTTAGCATTTTGGACTAGGAACTATTATCTCTTGAATTACCACGACCCTTGGCTGGAAACCGAACAATACCATTAAGCCATTAAGAATGGGACAACAAATTTAGGGTCGCTCGGCGACTCGGGCCACTAGCTTTGTTTACTTATCTGTTTTCCTCATTCTCGTACATCCATAAATAGAACTCCTGTCAATTCTACTTTCGTGTTAGTTGAGAGTTATTTTGGGACTGGAAAGGAAGTGACTAGTTGTCGGGAGGAGTCTTATTTCAACCACTTATTATGTTAAACGTTGTTTAGCTTGTCACTCAATATTTTTGTAAAAGATTATAATTCTTATTTCCAATACGGGCACTTACTGACAGTGAAAAACCGAAACCGACATTAGACCATCGGTTCTCGGTTTCAGTTTTTTTGTAACATCCCTAAACAAAATTAATAGATTTTTTGCTGGCCATAACATTTGACTAAATAAACATAGAGGTCTAGTTTATAGCATTCATTTTTTTTGCCCTCTTTAAAATGATATGCACCTTCTTAGGGGTTGCTATTTGAAAAATAAAAACTATCCCCAGCAACCCCTATTTAGGGGCGAGGGTTGAAACCCTTAACTAATTAAAAAAATACTTTGACTTATGCTAGTAACATTTACCCAAAGATTGCTTGAAAATTTAGTCGTTCAAAAATTAAGAGGGGGGACCTTTATGGGACACCCGGTATAATTCCAGTACACTATACAACACAGAATAGCAGAAAACCATCTTAAATGGGGCACAAACTCTACAATGCACTGCCTACAACACTGAAGAATCTGGATGCACTAGCACTCAAGAAAAAACTGTATGACTGGCTGGCTAGTGGAGCGACCTCTCTATTCATTGGACGAATAGCTCAGCATGTCACCAAACTAAAAACTGTAAAGCAAGACTAGAGAACTGTAATTTATTTGTATTTTGACACCATTAAATTTCTAAATGAAATTGTAAATCAAGAATTTTGATTGATTGATAATATGATTTCAGAACGTAGTCCATTTTAGAACAACTTTTACATAATAACTAACAATTTTGTACAGTTGATGGCTAAAATAACATTGTATCATTGCAGAACCTACCCATAATTGTTTACAGTTTATGTTTACATAAGAGTCTTCATTATATTTATTGAGAATGGTAAAACCATTGTATATCCTGTAAGTGAAAGAATATATTTGTGCAATATTAAAAACTGTAGCAATGCAACGCTAATACACAAAGAAAAGTACTACCCACAAATATAATGTAGGCACGAGATTTTTTTTATCTGTAATAGATATTCAATATAGTAAAATAACATACAGGAGTTGTTGAACATCGCCGTCTTGGTTGAACATGGTACTCACTTCACTTGAGTTGTGTAACTCAGATGATCAATGAATGTTCCGAATAACTTATTTAAAGTATAATATTTATCTTAAACTAACCTAGCCTAACTGCTGCATCACACAATTACATGTACCATTTCAAAATCTCAAAGTATAAAAGTGCACTGCGGCAGTTAGGCAAGGCTAGGTTACCAATAAATGTATGAATTGTTAGAAATCAACAACTTTACTTTAACACGTTCAATGCTGACAAACATGTTTAAACATGAAAATCACATAAGTTTCAATATTAATTAGGGTTTGTTAATTAGCGTTCTCCGCACCCAACGTGTTAACAGTATTAGAGAACTCAAAAAATTATTAATAAACTTGCCGAGACAGTGTACATCCCCTATGGTCCTTTATAAAAATATTTTAAAACCCTAGACATCAAATGGATTTTGCCATTACTTTGTTTAAAACGGAGAAAATTTACAAATGTGACAACTATTGCACTGTAACAACTCTGTAAAAGAAGGTGATAACTATAAGCTGTTGTTTTCCCTATAGTAGACCACAGAACAGCACAGCCACAAGTAGACATTTGTCTGTAAAATTAACATGGAAATAATATAATACATGCATAATAACACAACCACAATACATAATGACATGCCTAATAATACACATAATAACTTAATAATAACATATTCAACATACAACATAATAATACATACAATTAGGGATGTGTACACCCCTAAAATTAAATAAAACAACCATGGACCATGGTTGGGTTTTTGGTGTGTTAGGCCTTAAAGTCGGTTGTCGGTTACAAAAAAAGCCTAAAACAAGAACCGATGGTCAAATATCGGTTTCGGTTTTTCACTGTCAGTAAGTGCTCATAATGGAAATAAGCAATATAATTTTGTACAAATATCGCTTAAACTCCTAACCCAGTCAATGAGATACATCAGTGAAAATCTAATGACACGCTATGTCAAAAATGGTAAAATAAAAGAGATACGCGTATCGCGATACATAAGCCCAATAGGCCTACTGAAATGTCATCTCGCATTGGTATAACAACCAGTGCAGAGTTTACTGCTTATCGAATTATATTCGATATCATAAGTTTTGCCGTGTCATATCGAGGCACTGAATTGCAATACCTGTGTTGTTAAAAACGTTTCGCCTTTGGAATATCGTATTCAAAATTATTTATTTCTAAGTTAACAAACGGTTTAAACTTAAAAAAGAAGAACATTTGTGATGATTTAACCTTGACACAAATTAAAAAGAATGCCAGATTTGAGAAATTTAACCCTAGGAGTGGCGCCATGTTAACGCGTAGTGTGGCTAGCTAAATTTGGCGATTTTGCAGACCTTTTTTTAAAAATCCATATAAATTCAACCGTTAGAGTAAACAAGTTAACTTTATATTCATTTTGTTCAGAAAGAACAGGAAATTCTAGAAATAGTAAAATAATAAAGATCTAGACTTTTTTTTCCGGTAAGTGAAAAGAATAAGAAAATTTTGATTTTTTTTTTTTGAAATTTCAAACGCAGCCAGGGTAAAGTTTTTTCCACAGATTTTTTATGGAAAATTCATTATATACATTTTGTAGACAATCTAATTCCCTACATATAAATATATAACATGTTGGGGAAAGAATTTTTTTTACAAGTCTTTTGGGGCATAATGTAATAATAAACGGAAACCCGAAAAATGTGTAAACTGTACAGTGTTAGTTTGTGATGTAAATAAGTAATGTAATATATATGTATACTAATAATGATATATATATTTGTAGAGCTAATGAAGTAAGGAATCCAACAAAGTCATAGGTTTATGGTAAAAAAATTTTGTCACTTATAAATACATGTAAATAAAATAATGTTTTGGAATTTTTGCATATTTGGAAAAAAAAATTTCACAGTTTTTAGTATATAGCTTTTTGACCAAATATTTTACCCCCAAACCAATATAACCATGCTGTAGTACATTCAATTACCTACATAAAAATGTATAACACTTAGGGTAAATTATTGTTTTTATATGTGTTATGTAGCACTAAACAGTCGCGGATTTGGCAAATTTCACTAGGCCTATGTAGGAGTAAACACAACACTTTATAAACACTATTTGTCAAACTTCAGTAATATTTATGCATAATATAATGCATAAAGATTACTGTTATATACACACAAACACTTCACTTACACTAAAAACTCCGTAATAATAAATTATTTAGTAATAACTCACTGATAATAGTTATAAAACACGAAAATATCAAACACGATTTCTCGAATGGAAAATATTGGCAGTGGCTACGTACACGTCCGACGTGAGCCGCTACTGTTCACGTCCGTTCCAAATTATGCACCGTACGTTACTTTTCCTGTGATTTTTAAAACAAATTGAGAGCCAGAAAACCTCCTAACCTAATCTAACCTATCCTAACCTAACGAAACATAACGTAACGTAACCTAACCCAACATAACCTAAGCGGTAGCGAAGTGAATTTGCCCTTATATTGGACGTGTAAGCAGTCACTTCGGAAAATATTTTTATTAGAAATAGCCTTGTAATAATTATTAACTCATAGCAGCTGACGGTGGAGTCAGTGCTGCCATCGCGCAACACCAAATTATTCGCCATTCTTTCTTCTTTCAAATAAGATATTATATGTCATGCAAATATAACATTACACTGGATATATATTCGATTTTGCAATCCGCCGGTTTCCGGCGGATCGCCATTTTACAGAAGAACAAAAATCATCTGTGTTTATAAAATCATATGATCTGTCAAATCAATATATCGATCTAAAACTCCATACCAAAATGAAATATAACTCCTTGGCTGTGCATTGGTACTTTCCGCAACATCGTGTGACGAAAATTACCCGAGGTGGGTAATTTCAAAAAAGTCATGTTTTGACATTTCCCAAGTGTCGGCTGCAAGTATCGTGTCGCGCCTAAAATTCATTTGATTTCTAATCGCGGTGACATTGTTATATACCTGCTACAGGGTTTGTTTATGTAATAAAATGAAAGTTCAGAATATTATCTTTCGAATGATATATATATTATTCACTTTTGAGTTGATTAATAGAGGTTTATTTACGTTGCAAAATTTTCGGTCAAAATCCGCCGGAAACCGGCGATCGCCACAATAGGCGACACAAAAATCCGCCGGAAACCGGCGGATCGCCACTCCTAGGGTTAATACTAATCGACTGCAATTCGGACTTAGTCTGCTAGTGACAGTGACGCATCATATGTATCGTATCATCTCTATCGCGATATTTCAATACGTTACGTATCGAACACGCACATCAAAATTAAAAGTTACATTCATGAATTTACCGCCCGGAACAAGAGCGCCTCGTTAGCTCTTGTGGTGAGAATACACAAACTACAACCACTACAAAAACAGCAAGAAGCACGAGATTCGACTTCCAACTGCCAAAATCACTAGTGTTTTCAACTCCAGACACCAGGATCGTCAGTGTCTTGGAGCGACAACTCACGTATAACCTTCGCAAGTGTATTCGTTTATATCAGATTGTGCATATTGCATCATTCACATCGACATCACTCACTAGCAGACGACAACGCGACGTCTAAGAGGGTCTACGGGATTACTGTAAATTTTATTGTGTATTTAATAAAGTCGGATATTTTTATCAAGAAAATTTGCTAATATCGTCGAGAATGCCAGAAGAAGAAGAATTAGTCGACGATCTACCATTTAGCCCAATTGACATTGCTAATAACCCCAACCCCGGAGGTAGTTCTAGTCCTACTGTTTCCGTAAATATAAATCCTACTGTATTTACGATTATATATCCTTCCTATAGGAAAAGATTCTAGGGTTTCAAAAGTCTGCAAAAATAACATACCAGCAAAACCAGATAGACTTATTTTGTTTTTAAGGTTAGGCCTACAGTAAGCTGAACTTAAACCTTAACATCTTTAACAATAAGTTAAAAGATTACTTAGACAACGGTACTGCCCTAGGCTAACTTTGGTATTACTTGGTTAAAAATGGTTTTAAGCCTAGGTGATTAATTAGTTTTGTAATGGCCCATAATATTTAATTTAAATTCATTTTATTTGTCTTTGATTACTTGTGACTTTTAACCAACTCTCCTACGTAGTGTTTCTGCAGCAGTATTCATGTAAACCAGTGAAACAAAGTCTGAAATAGGTATTTATAGGTATATAATCAATTAAAGTTTGGTAAAATAATTAAACTTGTGAGTTGATAATGACCCTGTGATGTAAGATAGGCATCATTTCAGAATCTAGGTAAAAAGTTAAATTTTACGTATGAATGAGTTATGGGAAGTTCTTAAAAATAACCGAAACCAACAACCTTTTATGGAAGAACAACCGAACCGATAAAAAATGCAACCGATCCATCCCTACATTCAATAATTACATGCATATTAGGATGCTGTGATGAAGTTAAAACACTTTAACTGCTAGAATATGTGTTACAAACAGCCCTTTGCACGTATTGCAAGTTGGTAGGGAAGATTTATTACTAACATTAGTTAATAATTTGTGTCAAAACAATATTAACATTTTATGTTATTGGTGTAATCGTCGACTTCGTAACTGAAGTCTAATACGCATATTTTCCTAAAGTTGACAACTATATTCAATTACTAAACACAATTAATAAATGAATCTAAGTGTATTGTTATCATTATAACTCAAAATTGATAATTAGGATACATTATTTTCAGGGCCATGAATTACATTAATTTTCTATTCTACCTTATAGACCAAGCTCATAAACTTGGCAATCCATAAGTTGAAACTCCAAATTGATACTGGTGAATTGCCTTATAAATTAAAAATAACTCAATTGTATAGAAAAAAACTCTTTTAACAAAATCACAAAATCATCACTTTCCATTTTAACATTCAAATAAACTCATAAGACTGTGAAAAACATAAAACTAAAACTAAAATAAATCCTTCTTCAAATAACCTTTTTGCTAGACATCAGTGGTCTGCTGAGGTCAGCTTTGTGATTGTGTTTTACTAATTAAGACCTTTAATCCTTTAATAGATGTGTACATTAAATCATGTAATGCTCTTCATCATCTCATGATTGCATTTAAGATGTTATTCTGACTTCTTTCAAGCCTTTTCAATTTGAGGGTGATTCAGATTCAGATTCATTTATTGCGTCAAATAAAATTTACATAAGTAAATATATGACAAGTCAATTACCAATAATACAATTATTACAATTGATATAAAAATAAATATTATTCTAAAAATATTATATACAAAAATCAAGTCTTCATGTTCAATACAAAACTTAACCTTAACATGTTATCCATGAAAAAGTCAGCCAGGGAATAATATGCCTTTTTAAATAACACACTCTTTAGTTCCATTTTAAATTTCTGGTCGGAGTCAGTATTTTTTAAGACGGCCAGCAGTTTATTAAATACTTTTAACCCATGTACAAACCTGAAGAGTCAACGAGGCCTTGAGTGATCGGTTTTAGGTACAATATGGATTTTTGGTTTCAATTTCCTTAACTAATGCAACAAATAAAAGTAGTCGAGAGCAAGGGTCCTAACCCGCTTTATTGCTTAAGAAATCTAGAGCATGAGTTATACGGTATAACTATATCTATTAACTTATTACCAGTAATATAAACATCCTCCAAGTGTATGATGGGAGTACTGAGGGCAGCCTTGTAGAGTTTGGGAACCACATCTTGGGACATCACGTAACCGGTACCCGACAAATAGTTCGGAAAGTAAGGCTCACTGAAGATGTACTGAGGGGTGTACCTGGAACAAACAAGTTAAGAAAAATTGGATAGCTTAACTGTTAATAGGCAAACAGAAATATGAGTTAGAAAAGTTACTTTATAATGCGAAGGTAAGATCTTAAGAAGCATATCACCCTGTTTGTTCTGTTTAATAAGACTGTTTAATATGTGACATCAAACACATAAGTTACAATATATACACATAATTCTTATTTCCAATAAGAACTCCTTATATGCCTTTTTAAATAACACACTCTTTAGTTCCATTTTAAATTTCTGGTCGGAGTCAGTATTTTTTAAGACGGCCAGCAGTTTATTAAATACTTTTAACCCATGTACAAACCTGAAGAGTCAACGAGGCCTTAAGTGATCGGTTTTAGGTACAATATGGATTTTTGGTTTCAATTTCCTTAACTAATGCAACAAATAAAAGTAGTCGAGAGCAAGGGTCCTAAAAAATGCAACCGATCCATCCCTACATTCCAAACCAACCAAACCAAATTCAACCTACCAAATGAAATTGTGGCAACGATAATGCAAATTGTCAAGAGAAACCACAAATATTGACCCAGATCAAATAATAATTGCAGGAAAAGAAACCAGACGACGTGATAACACCAAAATGTCAAACAGCAACATTTTATTACCTTCACATAGTATGTGAGGTTTAACGGGTCATATCATAGGGATATGGTTTTGGTAGTAATAGTGATCACCTTGAGAGTCTTGCTATGGAGGTTGAGGTTCTAGTATATATTGTTGTTGTTGCTATAAATTGCACTTGCTCGAAACAACCAACTTCAATATCCACTTCTAAAATCATCTGCCTTAGAGAGGACCCCCATCATACCAGGATATTCGTCTTTATAATAGGGGTGTGAGAGTAGTGATTTTTGTAATCGAATCGAGTCCAGTAGTGTCAATTATTTTTGAGTTTGAGTATTTTCGAGCGAGTATTTGCCATCAGTTGGTAGTTTAAAATAGTGTTATGGGATTTGGATACCACCCTAGGTTTGATTATCTAAACATGGTTTCTAACTAATACATGAGTAGCAATACAATATTTTGGCCAGTACATTCAAACTGGATTACGTATTGACAAACAAAACGTGGTTTGACATTACTTTTCGGCCGATGAAACAGGGCCCGGTTGTCATTTGGCCAATTAGGGTCCAGACATCGCTCATAATCAATATTAAATGACGAAATCGTTAGTTACGGCCGAAATTTCGTGGTCCGATCGTCATTTTCGGCCGATTTTACGTGATGCAATTGCCTTTTGCAGCCGTTACTACGTGTTTTGGCCGGTCGCAATCGTTTGCGGTCGTCATTTTCAGCCGATTTTATGTGATACGATTGCCTTTTGTGGCCGTTACTACGTGTTTTGACAGGTACCAATCGTTCGCGGTCAAGATTTTCGGCCGATTTTACATGATGCAATCGCCTTTTGCGGCCGTTAGTACGCGTTTTGGCTGGTCGCAATCGTTCATGGTCGTCATTTTCGGCCGATTTTACGCGATGCGATTGCCTTTTGCGGCTGTTACTACGCATTTTGGCCGGTCGCAATCGTTAGCGATCGTCTGGAAATCGGCGGGAAATACTCTCTCGAACTTTCGAGTAGTTTTCAAAACTTCGAGTCGAGTTCGAGTATTAAAATACTCGGCCGAAAACTCAAAGTTTCGAGCACTCACACACCCCTACTTTATAATAACCTGCCTCATAAATCAGGGGCATTTTATGCAACAAACTTTTTAAAATAAAACTGCTTGAATACTTACATGATAATAAGTTCTTTATTGTAAATGACTTTCTGGGTATAAAATAGTAAAATAAGCAACTCTAATATTCAAATTTTTCCACTGATGTATTTGTTTTACTTGCATTTATTGTTTGTATAGTTTATGGTTTAGATGTAGTTTCACTTACTTGGTCACCTACCATTAAGGTCCAATCTATGTACATGGTGTAATTTGTGACAGAATAAATAAATGGAAAATTAAATAAATTACCAACTAGGCCTAAATGATTGATTTTTACCGGTTCCCAAATACTGAAAAGACAAATTTACACAAAGCACAACAAACAAACTGGTTTGTTTATGAACCACAAACCAAGTTAGTCAACCTACCAAATGAAATTGTGGCAAAGATAATGCAAATTGTCAGAGAAACCACAAATATTGACCCAGATCAAATAATAATTACAGGAAAAGAAACCAGACGACGTGATAACACCAAAATGGCAAACAGCAACATTTTATTAGTCGATGGCAACAGAAAAACCATTAACAAAATAAAAACCAGATTGATACTTTCTCAAAATCTTTTTTGCTGCATGCATAGAATATACTATTACTGGGCTGTAAAAATCAATTTGAATTGGTTTATTAATCCCCCTATATTAATAGAAATCATATGATAACAACAATTATGCTGGTGGCAAAAACTCACTAGTGAATAATACTTGAAACTGTGAATGAATTGGGGAGAACCATACTAAACTTAATCTAACAAATCTTTGCCCACAAACACCGTACATTTTATAATTTCCTCAAGTTTGGGAAAATTACAGACAAAAGGACAATCATGATAAAATGTGTGAAATATTTCAAATTTAGTCATATTTATTTTTCGTTAGAAAAGTCAAATCGAGTACTGTAATCTAGCTGTATACCTTAGAAAATCTTATTGGTCAAAATTATATATAAAAACTGCACATAAAATCTATGGGGAAATTTCCTAATATGACGATAGGATCTGGAGAAATTTGAGGGATCTGAACATATTCTGCCCCTGCTTCCTAGATGGCTTCCCCCAAGGCATTGTGCCCATAGGCAAGCTCCTCCCATGCACATTATCCTAATATAGGCACTGGATTTAGCAGGTAAAACAACGTTCTTGAGAGGGTTCCCTATATGGAGACATGATGTCTGGGGTTAACATTAGCGGGGAATGTGATAAACAATAAACGAGTGAACTTTTTTTATTTCAATGTCAGCAGCAATTTTGTTAATGGAGCATACAAACGCTTTTAGAGAAAGCGGTCCAAACCCCTCAAATTTGTGTAGATACCCCGGGAATTTGAATCCGTGACCTCTTAAGGAATAATGAGCCTAACCATAAGGTTTGTAAGACTTCCTCGCAAAATGATATTTGCATCTTTGCTTTGTGTATTGATTTAGAGTGTTTAGTATTTGCAGGGCAAAATTTTAAAGTACAGTATCCTGCAAACCTATAACAATATAAATGGTTAAACAAAATATTGTATTTGAATTTTAAATAGATCAACCAAGAGAAAAGAAGCCATTTAGGTTATTGGAATTATTTAAAAAATTAACTCTAAACAATTACAACGTTACTCCTTCAAATTATAAGAGAGGGTGGGAAGAATGGCAAATAAAGCTCATAATGGAATGGTTAAGTGGAATTATTGCTAATACCAACAGCATTAATACGTTTGTAACAAGTGTAAATAAGATTATCTTACCGGACTAACTTACCGTATCTCTTACTTCACATGTATTCTACCACAATCATTTTACAGGCAATGTCCGTTATCAGTATTCCCATCACATTAAGTTAAATAAACCTAGCACCTATCATTAGGCTTTTTACAAATAACCACTACAAACAGTATCGACCCATCGTAATTGTTATATTTTTAAACATTCAGAAAAATTAAATTAATTATCCAGCTGAACAAAATACAATTTCTCACGCTGTCACGAGCTAAGACCAGGCGTCTAGCGGGCAGGAGGTTTCAAGTTGCCGACATCCTGGTATTGAAATAAGTATTGTATATATTCATGAGAAAATCACACGTTGAAATAAACCCAGCATGCTGAGCAGTACGGTTCACTCACCGATGATCAGCAACTCTTGCAAAATTACCAACAAGATGGTGTCTACCAATGACAAGCGATCAACGAGAAGTCAAATACAACGAATGGCCGCTAGGCGGAGTTAATAGATAGTAGGGGTAAACATTAATAGGAAGGTGTACTGGTTGGCTACCCTGCTGGTTGTCATTTAACTTTGTTTATATTATCGTATGTTTAAGATTGTCTTGTTGTTTGTTTTACTAGTGAGTCTAATGTATTTAATAAAACTTTACTTTACATTTATTCATGTTACCCTTATTTATTTAACACTTAAAATACAACTTAAACATGGCGCAGTCTTTTGCGTAGTTAGGGGTAAGTAAAACAACTTCAATGGTAGCTACCATTTTAAACTAACAAGCAACATGTCTCATACACAAATAAGAATGCCTGAACCTTTTTCCTTCCAACCATCGGAATGGTCATCTTGGAAGAGACGTTTTGAGCGATATCGTACAATAAGTGATTTAGATGAAACTTCTGAAGAAAAGCAAGTCAGTACGCTGATTTATGCAATGGGCTCAAAATCAGAAGAAATACTTTCGTCCTTCAATCTTACTGCTGAACAAACAAAATTCGATGTTGTTATGGCCAAATTTGATGGTCATTTTACTCCAAAGAAAAACATTATCTATGAAAGAGTCAAATTTCTACGTCGGAAACAAGGCACTTCAGAAACTGCAGAAGATTTTGTGACAGATTTATATTCATTAGCTCGAACTTGCGAATGGGGGACCCTTGAAGAACAAATGCTACTAATGGTTATTATTATTGGTATGCATGACCAAGATCTTAGTGACAAACTGCAACTAGAAAATAAAGTGACTTTAGAAACTGCTATAGCATCTCTTCGTAAATCAGAGGAATTGAAACGTCAAAAAGAAGAACTAAACTTGACAATCGATGCTGTGAACAGAAATCAACAGAATTCGTGCAGTCTTCAAAACTCTCGGTTTGATTATCCAAGACGTTCATTTAAAAAAGAGACACACAATCAAAGGCCTCCGAAGTATTCAAGTTCGACAGTAAACAAATACTCAGAATCTTGTGTATGGTGTGGTTCAACGCCTTCTCATCGAAGAGGAATATGCCCTGCAAAAAACAAAAAATGTTCTAAATGCAGCCGAACTGGACATTTTTCACACTGCTGTTTACAAAATAAAGTTTGTGAAATTGATTTGAATGATTCAGACGACTCTTCTGATTGTGATAATGGACCTCGTCCATCAAAACACATTGTCGGATGTGTAAAATCCAATGAAGTTAAGAAAGATCCATGGCTTATTGACGTGGGTATTAACGAAAACGACACAGTGAAGTTTAAAATTGACACGGGTGCAGATGTGACAGTTATACCGTCCAGTATAAAACTCAACAAGAAACTCGAAGTTCAGCCCACAAAAAGAATGTTAAGTGGGGCAGGGGGATCACCTCTTTCTGTACTTGGAACCGTCACTGCAATGCTGTCCTACAAAGGACAAGCGTGCAAAGAGAAAATGTATGTGGCTGACAAGTGTACAACTCCATTGCTCGGCAGACCAGCCATAGAAAAACTTAATCTACTACCTGTTATTCGAGAAATATCTAAGACAACTGTACCTTCTAACAACTGGTTTAAAGAATTTCCTGACCTCTTCTGTGGACTCGGGAGGATGAAGGGAAGCTACAACATTGAACTGAAAGAGGAGGCAAAACCTTTTGCAATTACAGTACCACGTCGGATTCCCGTTCCACTTTGGGATAAAACCAAGAAGGAGATTGAAAAAATGGTGCAAATGGATGTCATAACTCCAGTTGATCATGCTACTTCATGGTGTGCCCCAATGGTTGTCGTGCCAAAAAAGGAAAGTACTCAAGTTAGAATATGTGTGGACCTCACTATGCTGAATAAAAATGTTTATCGGCAAACACACCCAATTTGGGGAATCGATTATACAATGGCTCGAATAAAAAACGCAAAGGTCTTTTCCAAGCTGGACGCCAACCATGGGTTTTGGCAGATTGCTCTTGCTGAAGAGTCACAAGACCTTACTACGTTCTTAACACCGTGGGGACGTTACAAATTCAAAGTTCTTCCATTTGGAATCACTAGTGCTCCTGAGTATTTCCAAAAACGAATCCAAGACGCTCTAGGTTCTCAACAAAACTGTTTGGCCCATATAGATGACATACTTATATGGGGCTCAAGTCAAGCGGAACATGACAAAATTGTACACAAAGTTCTTCAGAAGCTTAGGAATGCTGGAATAACCTTAAATAAGGAGAAAACTGTTTTTTCGCAGCCCGAAGTACAATTTCTAGGGCATCACATTTCATCCCGAGGCGTTCAAATCAGCCAAGAGAGAGTTAAAGCCATTCTTCAGATGAAACCTCCAACTGACAAAAAAGAAGTACAACGTTTTCTCGGTATGATAAATTTTTGCGGCAAATACATTCCAAACAGATCTGAAATTCTGAAGCCCATTCATGACCTCCTCAAAGGAAAAAACGAATGGTTTTGGGGAGAACAACAACAAAATGCCTTTAAAACTATACAGAAACTTTTGACCACCACACCCCAACTCGCATTTTACGACCCTCGCTTGCCTACCCTCGTGTCAGCTGACGCTTCTTCATATGGGCTCGGCGGAGTACTCCTTCAGAAGCAAGATGATGGCAAATTCAGACCAGTTTCGTATATTTCGCGATCACTTACTGAAACTGAAAGGAACTACTCAAATATAGAAAGAGAAGCTTTAGCTGTTACATGGGCATGTGACAAGCTGAGAGATTATATAATTGGTCGGGATATTGTCATCGAAACTGACCACAAACCTCTTGTGAAAATATTTTCGTCAAAAAATTTGGATGAGATTACACCTCGCTTACAGCGAATGAGACTTCGTATGATGCGGTATTCTTACTCAATAACATATACTCCAGGAAAACATCTTGCTCCTGCAGATTGCCTTTCTAGATGTCCAATTCCTATTAAGGAAAAATATGATATGGAAGAGGAAATTGAAGCCTTTGTTAATAATGTGGTTGAATCTATACCTACAACTGATCAAAACATAACCAAGTTATGGAAAGCTCAGCAAGCAGATCCAATCTTCAAGATGATTGAAAAGTATTGCGTTACTGGATGGCCAGAAAAATCACAACTTCCAGTTCAACTAGTCCCTTACTTCTCAGTTAAAGACGAAATATCTTTGGCAGAAAACTTGCTGCTTCGCAATTCAAGGATAATTGTACCACCAAGTCTTCGTGAAGAAATGCTTCATAGAATTCATGTTGGCCATCTGGGGGCTACTAAATGTCGAGAAAAGGCTAGATTCAGCTTATGGTGGCCAGGAATGGCATCAGACATAAATATCATGGTTGCATCATGCCCCATATGTATAAAGTATAGAGAAAATCGAAATGAGCCTCTCATTTGCTCTGAGTTTCCTTCTCGTCCATGGGAAAAAGCAGCAATGGATCTGTTCAAAGTCAATGGAAAGTGGTTCATTACGATAACAGATCAGTTTTCCAGGTACTTTGAAATTGCAACTCTACAATCGCTCACTGCCTCTGAAGTTATTGAGAAATGCAAGTCAACATTTTCTCGTCATGGTATCCCTGAGGTGGTATATTCTGACAGTGGAACCCAATTTGGAGTTACAAGTTCCGAATTTAAAAAATTCGCCCAGCAATACAACTTTGTATGTAAAACCAGCAGTCCTCAGTTTCACCAGAGCAATGGGTCGGCAGAAGCAGCTGTTAAAATTGCTAAAACTATACTAAGGAAAAACAAAGAAGACCCCTATTTGGCACTACTTTCTTACAGGAACTCTCCCCTTGCCAATGGATACAGTCCAGCACAGTTACTAATGGGACGTCGACTTCGTGATACTTTGCCTACCCTACCACGTCACCTTGAGCAAAAGCCAGACCTTACTCATCTCTGAGAAAAAGAGATTCGTTATAGAGAAAACTACAAACGGAACTATGATAAACGACATGGTACTCGCCCATTACCAATGTTAAATATGGGTTCCAAAGTTTGGATTTCTGATCTTAAGCGAGAGGGTGAGGTAGTTGAAAAGCTGAACTATCCACGTTCTTATAATGTGCTGACAGACAAAGGAACTACAGTCCGGAGGAACCGATTTCATTTATTACCTATTCCAAGCCCACAAAAAGAAAACACTCGAATCCCACCAATGTCATACACCAATGTTCTGTTACCAGTGAATCAGCCTAGTGATCATGAAACAACTAATCACGACCACACTTGCTTAACAAAATCTCCATCGGTTTCACATGGCACATCTAGGGAAACCTCAACATGTGTTATGACAAGATCAGGGCGTTGTGTAAAACCTCCCAAGAGACTTAATCTTTGAAGGGGGAGATGTACTGGTTGGCTACCCTGCTGGTTGTCATTTAACTTTGTTTATATTATCGTATGTTTAAGATTGTCTTGTTGTTTGTTTTACTAGTGAGTCTAATGTATTTAATAAAACTTTACTTTACATTTATTCATGTTACCCTTATTTATTTAACACTTAAAATACAACTTAAACAGAAGGAGTGATTGTGAAGAGATGGAAGGACAGAGAACATAAGTTAGTCCGGAAGAATCAACGGAAGATGGAAAAGGTTTAACGGGAAGACCATGGGACCGTGGAGGAGGGAGGACGTCCGGGGCGACCTGAATTGAGTCGGGCCGTAAGTCCACGCAGAATTAGTAAAATTTTCCACCTGCCGGCTCCTGGACGTCAAGCCACTTCACTCATCAAATCCAGGGGACTTCACCGCACTTCAACATGAACTTCACATCACCCGAGAGGACGAGGCTCAACAAAATCGGAGAAGAGGGCCGGACCGACGTGATCCAAGGCTAGGGACGGCTACTGACCAAGGACATCGGGAGGACCACTTCAAGTAAACCGGAGAGACCACTACGAGGACACCCTAGGACCATCACTGACGGACGAAGTGATGTAGAAAGAAGCCACTCATCCATCCCGGAAACACGGTCAGGGTAGAGTCCCAAGTAAGGTCCTTGGATTACTCTGGTATGTCAAAGAGTTTCCTTATTGGTTCGCACAGTAACGAGGAGTAAAACTATGTTAAATAAATATGAGAGAGAGTGAGAGAGAGAGAGAGAGAGAGAGAGAGAGAGAGAGAGAGAGAGAGAGAGAGAGAGAGAGAGAGAGAGAGAGAGTGAGAGAGTGAGAGAGTGAGAGAGAGAGAGAGAGAGAGAGAGAGAGAGAGAGAGAGAGAGAGAGAGAGAGAGAGAGAGAGAGAGAGAGAGAGAGAGAGAGAGGGGAGAGAGAGAGAGAGAAATATTAAGTTAAAATAAGGGTAATAAAGTAAATAATATAATATGACAAAATCCTTATAAATAGGATAAAAATAAAGCGTAAATATCTGAAGCTTAAAGTGTACAAATAATACAATAAATAAACAACTTATGTTCGTGTAATTACAATTTATAGATTAATAAGACTTGTGAGTATAAAGAATATTTATGCTGTATTAATTTTGAGCATTAAAGATTTTTGTTTAGATAAATCAAATATTCAAGGGTATAATATATTTGAATAATTAAAATAATGTGAGGAAAATAAGAGACATCATGAGGTAGACCTTCCACATATTAATGAAGGCATTAATTTGATCTATTGTGTAGTATTTTAATCTAGTTAGAAAGCATTTATTTGTAAAGTATTTTTGCGTGTTTGTCTTTGTAGAGAGTGATTTTTAAAGAGGGTTACTTATGTATTGAATGATAATTGTATAATAAATTTATTGTCGTTCATTATAATATTTGATAATCCTTCATTCCAGTAACAATAAAAGGGTATTAATTTGATTTGTTCTATAGCATTTTAATCTAGTTAGAAAGCATTTATTCGTAGAGTATTTTGAGTGTTTATCTTTGTAGAGAATTTTGCTTTAATATTTTATACAGTGCCGACCGAAATGGAATAGACAGTGGAAGGACAATATCAAGGGATGGTATCAGGAGGGTGGTATTTATCCCTGATTGCAAACTGCATGTATTTCAGAATTATTGGTTTGTACCATATTAATTAACTACATGTGTATAATAAAAGGGATTTATGGCTTGATTATGTGTTCATTCACAATCCACGATCCTTTGAGTAACCTGTTAGCGTGAGTTAAGATGAATTGATTTAGTTACCAAATTTTATTTCATTTTCATTTTAGTGCAAGTACTTTAACTACCTTCATAAGTTTGCACAGTAATTTCACAACAAATTTTATACCACAGACTTTAATTTTGAATCCTTAGATTGTTATTATAATATCAAAACAGAAAATTTTATTCTTTTAGCGAATTTCCCCTATAGGGAAAAAGCTAGTATTACCGTAGGTCTCATGGTAAGACTTAAGCCCGAGACCATGATAACTTTTCATTTTGAGGTCCCCAGATGCCAAAAACACCATTAGTTCAAATTTTTATATATGTATATATATATATAATATATATATATAATATATATATATATAATATATATATATTATATATATATATATGTGTGTGTGTGTGTGTGTGTGTCCGTAAGCACGATAACTCTCGTAAAAAAGCTTCGATCTTAATGAAATTTGGTACAAATATGTAAAGTACCATTTATTTGAACGAGTTTGAAAACCAGATGAATCAGACAATGTGAAAGGGGGTTTTCGGGAGGGGGGGTTTGTACCCCAAAAATGGATTTTTTGGGGTTTCCAAATGTAATTTTTATTTAAATCAAATTTTAATTTTTATCATTGAATTCAGCATAAAACAACAAACAATTTGGTATTTTGATCATTGCTCCACGTCAATTGGATACTGAGATATTGAAAGTGCTAAACACAGTACGTTGTCTAATGTTATTCTTATGGAAAAAAATTAAAATTTTATATCTCGCTTATTTATGAACATAAACTGACGAAATTTAGTATAGGGCTTCATCTGGTTGTGGTTTATTGTTGTTAGCACAAAAAAAAACAATTTTTCACCTACGGTTCCCGTAGCAGCAAACCTAGATACTCGGTCCCCATGTTATTCTTATGGAAAATAATTCAAATGTTATACATTGCTTATTTATGAATGCATATGGATGAAACTTGGTATATGTCTTCACTTGGATGAGTTCTATTGATATTTGCATAAAAACCAATTATTTTGTGTTCCTTGAGCAGCAAACCTGCGTACTCATCCCCAATGTCATTCTTATAGAGAATAATTCATATTTTTAACATCGCTTGTTTGTGAATATATTTCTTATGAATCATGGTTAAGTGGCTTAATGTGTTGTATATTCATTGGAAATTCGCTGAGTATGCAGGTTTGCTGCGACGGGCGTATTTTAGCGAATTTCCCCCATAGGGAAAAAGCTATTCCCGTAGGTGGCATGGTAACACTTAAGCTCGAGACCATGATAACTTTTCATTTTGAGGCCCTCAGATGCCGAAAATACCATTCGTTCAAATTTTGTATATTTGTGTATATATATATATATATATATATTTATATATATATATATATTTATATATATATATATATTTATATATATATATATATATTTATATATATATATATATATATTTATATATTCATTTATGTGTCTGTAAGTACGATAGTTCTCGTAAAAAAGGTCCGATCTGGTTGAAATTTGGTACAGACGTGTAAAGTAGGATTTATTTGAATAAGTTCGAAAACCAGACGAATCCCACCATCCGAAGAGGGTTTTTGTACCCCAAAAATGGGTTTTTAGGGGTTTCACATGCAATTTTTATTTAAATCAAATATTTAGCTATACCACTGAATTCAGCTTAACACATTAACTGCGGTAAATAAATATAATAGGTACCCGTACTACTAAAATATATTATTGCATAAAAACATACCTTTATATGCCAGAAGACAAGTCTAAGCATGATTTGTGGATTTCCGAGAAGAATGAATTTCTGGCGCCATTTTTAAATTTGAGCACCATATGGGGCTGTCAGCTCCTGGCGGCCTCCTCCGCCTGCCCGACGCACTGACGATGCACTTTTTGTTCATAATACTTCTTCATACACATTTCTAATGAAGTCGATAGCCTAATACTGTATTTGAAAATAGTTATAATTGTAAAAATAAAATATAAACAAATATTTACAAACATTTACAAAACCGAGAGCACTTTGTTGATTTGTTACTGACGGCGGTGATATGTGTCGAAACACGCACCAGGACAGAGTGCCGGAGAACCTGGACAAGCATGGCACACATACTTTGTAGATCTGTTGACATCGTTTGTCTTACATGTGCGGCATCTCTTCCTGCTAAAAGCATTTGGTTGAACAGGTCTTGGGCCAAGGGTGGACAGAGTGTGGTCTGCTCCACGCACGGGCAAGATTGGAAGTGGCTCTGCTACTGGTGGCAACAACTGTTCTAAAGATACTCTGACGAAAATCATAGAAATGTGGCTTGTGGCCTTCGATGGAGTCCAAGTAGATGTTGTGCAGGTGATAGGCATTGAGCAGTAGCATGTGAACAATGTGCATGGCGATCTTTTTATACCACCGCATAGTTTTTTCTCTACCGGCTAATAGGCCATCATTTGATCGCCGCAGTCTACTCCCTTCATAAAACTATTGTACTTTACAATAGGAAGTGGCTTTTCACAGGCAATGTTCTTTCTGTTCATGGATTCAACCATAACATTTTCATGTTCGGTTGAAATGTAGTTTACGACCCTCTTATCTTTCCACTTACCAATACATGCTCCCTCAGCATACCTTGCGATAGTCTCCTATTTTTTCAGTGGCGGACTTCACTTCAACAGGGGTGTGTTTACGATCTGCAGTAACGTCCCTGTACAGTACGTGTCTTTCGCCAACAACTTAGATGCTAAGGTAAACGAGTGATTGTAGTTGTCCATATAAAGACTATGCCCGACACCAAGTTTATGTTCCATCAATTTTAGGACAACATTAGATGCGTGGCCTTTCCCCCCAAGGTCATACAAGACGCCACAGTACACGATAAAGCGTTGAATCATGCCGTGAGGGTCACTCGAAGTGTAAAGCTTTATCCCGTATTTGTGTTTTTTGCCTTTTAGCTATTGCCTAAATAAAAGGCGACCTCGCCAACGTACCATCGACTCATCAAGGGAAAGTTCTCTTTGAGGATAAAAAACTGACTCCATTTTGTTGTTGAAGTAGTCTACAAAGTACTGGATTTTCGCTATTCGGTCATTTTGGTACTGGTGTCGATGGTCCTGGAGATTCAGACATCGCAGAATATTTAAAAACCTGTCAAGTGACATGTATATTGAGAAACATTTCAGTGAAAATAAGCGATGAGTTTTGCAATAGTCGTTCAATCTATTTAGTTTGGTAGTTTTTAGGAGAAAGAGACCTAAAAATATTTTTAGCTCAGTGACAGTCAGGTCTTTCCACTTACAAATTTGTGATTTAGGAGTAAGACTAGTAGTATGAGTAAAGACTTTCAAGGCATATCGATTAGTGTATTTCACTACGTTCTCTAATAAAATTTCATCCAACAAAACATTGAAAAAGTCGATTGGCCTACCTTCACCTGGTAACGGAATCTTAAACTTCTCCTTGCATCTAAACTATTTGTTTTAGACCAGACGTATGAATAGACCAAACAGGAGGGTTAGTATCATAATCTATTTCTTCTTCGGACTCTGTGAGAAATTCTTCCTCATCGGTGTTCCCAGGTTCCTCGATAGACGCACAAGAAGAAGTGTCAGAGTCAGAGTCCGAGCTGTCATGGCGCTGGCGGCGGCGTCCGTGAGACGTAGGGGCCATGATTAGTATAAAACACACTCACTATTGTACTATTATTTACAACTAATTGTACACACAGTACCACAAAAACAGTTTACACAGTACGTACACTCTAACCACTACAGCAAAAGCGATATCAGAAAACTGATTGCACCACTAAATACCTTTGAACGTATACAAAACACGGATAAAATATCACGAACATCACCGGAGCACTGCCAGGCTCACACTGAATGGAAGTTGCAACGACACAGAGCGCCATGATGCGTGCTCAGATAGCGGCGTAGTTCGGACGAGCGCCACGTGGTGCTCACCGCAGTCAATGTGTTAAAAAAAGAAACAATTTGGTATTTTGATCATTGTTCTACATCAATTGGTTACTGAGATACTGCAAACGCTAAACACAGTACATTGTCTAATGCTATTCTTATGGAGAAAAATAAATTTTATATCTTGCTTATTTATGAATATAAACTGACGAAACTTGGTATATGGCTTCATCTGGTTGTGGTTTTTGTTGTTGGCACAAAAATCAAAATTTTCACTTATGGTTCCCGAAGCAGCAAACCTAGGTACTCGGTCCCCATGTTATTCTTATGGAGAATAATTCAAATGTTATATATCGCTTATTTATAAATGTATGTGAATGATACTTGGTATCTGACTTTACTTAGATGAGTTCTATTGATATGTGCATTAAAACCCATTATTTTGTGTTCCTTGTTGCAGCAAACCTGCGTACTCATCCCTAATATTATTCTTATGGAGAATAATTAAAATTGTATTTATCGCTTATTTGTGAATATATTTTTATGAAACTTGGTATGCGGCTTTATGTGGTACTAAGACATTGGAAATTCGCTGAGTACGCAGGTTTGTTGCGATGGGGGTATTTCGTACTTCAACGCCAACTGCATTTTTGTTAGGAGAGCACAATAAACAATTTTAAGGGAAAGCGGTCCAAACCCCTCAGATTTTGTTGGACACCCGGGATTTGAACCTGTGATAAAAAACAATTGGTCAGTACAGTGGAAGCTCTTTTAATCGGCATTTTTGGGACCACGGCCATGCCGGATAATAAAACATAGATAGTTGTTATAGGAGAAACTGAAGAAACAACCATACAATACCCAAATGAATGAAACACATATTTTACATGATATGAATAAATACCCCCGTCGCAGCAAACCTGCATACTCAGCGAATTTCCAATGGAGATATAAGTGTCTTAATACTACATAAAGCCACTTACCAAGTTTCATAAAAATATATTCACAAATAAGCGATATATACAATTTTAATTATTCTCCATAAGAATAACATTGGGGCTGAGTACGCAGGTTTGCTGCAACAAGGAACACAAAAAATGGGTTTTTATGCTAATATCAATATAACTCAACTAGGTGAAGTCGTATAGCAGTTTTTATTAATTTATGGTCATAATTAAGGGAGACAGAACATTTAATTATTATCCATAAGAATAACATGGGGCCTGAGTACGCAGGTTTGCTGCTACGGGAGAATTATGCAAAAACAATTTTTTGAAGCAAATATCATAGACCTCAACGAGATGATGCTGTATACCAAGTTTCGTCAATATACGTTCATAAATAAGCGAGATAAAAAAAATTTATTTTCCTCCATAAGAATAACATTAGACAACGTACTGTGTTTAGCACTTTCAATATCTCGGTAACCACTTGACGTAGAGGAATGATCGAAATACCAAATTGTGTGTTTTTTTAAGCTGAATCGAATGGTCAAAACTATAATTGGACTTTTTCAAAAATTATGTGTAAAAAATTCAAAAAACCCATTTTTGGGGTACAAAACCCCCCCAAAATACCCCTTCAGATAGGTCGATCTGTCTGGTTTTCGAACTTAAAGTCATAAATGCTGCTTTACATGTTTATACAAAATTTCGTCAAAATCGGATAATTTTTACGAGAGTTATCGTGCTCACGGACACATATATATATATATATATATATATATATATATATATATATATATATATATATATATATATACCCCCGTAGCAGCAAACCTGCGTACTCAGCGAATTTCCAATGCATATATATGTATCTTAATACCACATAAAGCCACATACCAAGTTTCATCAATATACATTCATAAATAAACGATTTATGACATTTTAATTATTCTCCATAAGAATAACATGGCAGCTGAGTATGCAGGTTTGCTGAAGCAAGGAACACAAAAAATGGGTATCAATATAACTCATGTAGGTAAAGCCACATACCAAATTTCATTAATTTATTTTCATAATGAAGGCAGATAACACGTTACTTATTCTCCATAAGAATAACATGGGGCTGAGTACGCAGGTTTGCTGCTATGGGAGCCTTGGGTAAAAAAGTGTCTTTTTGAGCAAATATCAATGGTCCACAACCAGATGAAGCCGTATACCAAGTTTCGTCAGTATAGGTTCATAAATAAGCAAGATATAAAATTTTTATTTTTCTCCATAAGAATAACATTAGACAACGTACTGTGTTTAGCACTTTCAATATCTCGGTAACCAATTGACGTAGAGGAATGATCGAAATACCAAATTGTGTGTTTTTTTAAGCTGAATCGAATGGTCAATACTAAAAGTTGACTTTTTCAAAAATTATATGTAAAAAATTCAAAAAACCCATTTTTGGGGTACAAAGCCCCCCCAAAATACCCCTCCGGATAGGTCGATCTGTCTGGTTTTCGAACTTAAAGTCATAAATGCTGCTTTACACATTTATACCAAATTTCGTCAAAATCGGTTCATTTTTACGAGAGTTATCGTGCTCACGGACACATATATATATATATATATATAGATATATATATATATATATATATATATATATATATATATATATATACAGTATCGAACGAATAGTGTTTTTGGGGTCTGGGGACCTCAAAACGAAAAGTTATCATGGTCCCGGGCCTAGGTCTTACCATGCCGACTACGGTAATAGCTTCTTCCCTATAGGGGAAATTCGCTAAAACACAAAATACTGTAAGTTTTTAACACTGAAATGGGGCTAATGTCGTTAGAGGTCTATGAGCGCCCGAACATAACCAGAAAAAGCCGATCGTGAGTGGCTCGGCTGATGCCGGTTAGTAGAACGTACCGGTTTATAGAATGCCGGATAAAAGAGCATCTACTGTAATAACTTCTTACCATTTGTTTGTAGAGTCCTGAATAGGTTTGGCTTTACAAATTAAGGAACCGATGAGGATATTTTTCCTCTTGGCGACCGGCTGCAGTGCCTCGGAGACAGCTGGGAGGTTGAGGTAAATGTCGTCGTCCGACTTCATTAGGAACCGCGCGGACGAACAGTGCTGCTGGACCCACTTGAGCATCATCACCGACTTGATAGTCAGGTTGTTGTACGAGTCCGCGAACCCTTCCTGGATTATGTCATCGTATATCCCGCTTTCTTCTACGACCTTAGCCTGTATAAAACATTATAAATTCCAAATTAACTATGAATGTTTATTAATCATCAATTGAATATGCATTTTAAGTATTTGTGCTGTGCAATACTAATTCTTATTTGTGTATATACAAGGTGTCCTGTAAGTAAGTGGCCAAACTTTAGAAATAGGTTTTATGGGTCAAAATAAAAATTAAATCAAGAAAAACGCCTCGTTACCTAGATATTTGTCATGTTTTTTCTTGGAAAAATTAAACCTCCATAACTACTTAAGTTATATTTTAATGAAACTCGGTGTGGTTTATAAACTAGTTATTTAGTTTATTTCTAAATGGCGGTCATTTAAATATTTGTAATACAAACTATCAATAACATGCTTACGTTTTCAACAAATGTTAAGAATGCTTTTTTTAGTAAATTTAATTTTCTATTAAACAACACTACTTTTAAAAGATCGGATAAGAAATAGCTGGAAAATCACATTTATTACTTATTCGGGTCCGACAGACCAAAACAACAGCAATTTATTAGTGATGATCGGACCAGTACAACTAATAAATGTGATTTCACAGCTCTTTCTAATCCGATATTTTTGAAAGGAGTGTTATTTGATATAAAATTAAATTTACAAAAAAGTATTCTTGACATTTTTTAAAACATCAGCCAACTCATTTTGATTCTAAATATTTAAATGACCACCATTTTTAAATGAAAATTTTTTCAGATTGATTATTTTTCTCTCGTTAGTTATTAACTAGCTTAAACACTACACTCAGTTTCATTAAAATAAATTAAGTGGTTTCGGAGATATAATTTTTCAAGAAAAGCACAAATTGGTGGATATATATATATATAGGTAACAAGGCGTGATTTTTTTTTAACTCATAAAACCTATTCCTAAGGTTTGGCTTCTTACTTACGGGACACCCTGTATAGTAATAATAATTGTTACATCACACAGTTTTGTTCCATTCCTGATTGGTAGTAGAAACTTGCTCTTTTAAATGATTACCAAGCTTGTGAATGGAGTGGTTGAGTCTGTGTTATTTAATCGAATATGTAAATACTTTGAACCCTGAACACAAATCATTATAAATAAAACGTGATTCTCTTGGAAACACACACAATAAGGATAGGTAAACAATAATAAACCGCTTGATCAGATGTGCAACTAGAACCCCCATACTGTTAGCTTGGACCCGTGCAACACGCCGTTTGTTAACCCATAGGATCCTTAGTTTTTTAATGACTGTACGGCCCCCAGAAACCCAATTAAATTTCAATATTATGCAGTGTTTTAGTAAATTAACTGAAAAATTGCTTCTCCTACTAATTTCGTAAACATAGCGTTTTTCTTTAAGCTGGATAAATTTTCTTTGTAATATGTTAAAAGAAAATATTAAAAAAATAATTCTTATTTCAAATTTATTTGTATAAAAATAACAATGAAAATTTGAAATTTTGTTGAAAGCAAGTGTATAGTAAAAATAAAAAATAAAAATAAATGTGTAATCAGTTGTATAAAGGGCAAATACTATTTCCTTACGTAAAACGTTTTAGTTTTTTACTTTATAAAAAAAACACATTTGTTATGATTTATTTTGGTAAACACATTTTGATGATTTTTTTAGTAGAAACCACTTTTGAATAATAATCTTGAATAATTTGGATTTTTTCCTATTTGCTAGACAATGTATCCAAATCCAATATTTTACCTTTAATAATTCATGGGAATAAGCCTAAATGAAATACCAAGTTTAACAAATGTGTTTTTTTAAACACATGGTACCCTATTACATCGAGATCAAATCCATATTTTTAAAAGGAAATTAAAGGAATTTTTAGAATTGCTTTGTCCCTATTCAATCGAGGAACTTCTCTTTAACTAATGGCCATATTCTTTAGTATAAGTTAGTTTCATTAATGTTTTGTTATTTTGTATACTTTTTGTTTATAATACTGACTCTTATTTTAAACTTTGAGATTTAATTTGTAAAATCTGTAACTTAAATCATAGTTGTATATAGTTTAAGAAAATTACCAAATGACGTGTCATATGATTATCTGTGAAAACTCACAACCTATGTAAACTCTGTGTGACAAATAAAACATTTCATTTCATTTCATCATCACGGAAACAACAGTACTTTGGTATGCCAGAGGTAATCTAACCAAACGGAAAACGTAACAGAGTGTCATTACAGTCGAGTGCACAGTACCAGGTAGTTCCATTTTTATTTGCCACATTACTCATCATGTCAGGTGCAGACCGCAGTGTGGTGCTTATAATAGGATGATTTCTAAAACAATAATCAACTATGTTTCTAGGTAGCCGATGTTATAGGCCCGTGGCAGTTAAAGGTCAATTACAGTACATTGAATGTGATTTGTAGACCACCACAACCATGACTGTTACCACGATTCACCACACCATGACCACCGTGACGACTGTGCCACTGTCATGATTTGTTACTGTCATCAATGGATTCTTCAACTATTGCAAAATCAGTAACAACCCTGAAAATGCAATTACACCTTGTACTACACCTTGTTAGCAAGAGGAGCTGACAAACTCAGTAACTACAATACTTTTGGATATTGTCTTTCTATAGTCAATGACAACTCGTAGCCACTTTGTCATAGGCTTAAAAATTACCAAAATAAATATGGGAATTAGGTTCTATAGTAAAAAGTACATATACAGGAAAAATATACTTCAATCATCAAACCGAAATTTTTAATAAAAAACTCAATCAATGACCAATATTAATTAGTAATTACAACAAAATCTTAAGTAAAACTTTAGAAAACTATTGCTTAGTATGAAACTTATTGTAAATATACTTCAAACACGAGTATTCTAATATATTAAATTACAATCAAAATAGAACTATAAATAGGTTTTAGAGATTTCCTGGAGTTTTCCTCAGTTTCTAGTTCATAGAATCAACAGTCTAAATCTTTTTTACTGGTCATTCCTACCAAGGTTTTAATCAGTTACAGGTAGTCATAACAGTTATCAAAAGAAATAAAGAAATAATAACCAATTTACTGTTTAGAGTGCAAGGCAGTTAAAATATACCATAGTGACTAGTGTATTTACAAATAAGTTACATGCGAGTGAGGTGCATGCTGCTTTATCTCAGTGTACGCACCACTCTCATTTTCCAAATGGTAAGATAAAAACCAAACAGCTCATTAGTTATTGGTTGCCTTGCATAATATTGAATGCCCATTTTTAGAAGTTTACATTTCACATACTTTTTACAGAACAAGTTTAATTTACATAGAGTCAAAGCTATTTTTACTTCTTTTATTAATAGCACTAGTAAAGTTGAGATAAGTTGCAATACAGTTGTACAATATTTAAAAATTATAACAGAAGAATATTTTTACGGTTTAAGTTTCAAAAAAGTGAGCACCCAACAAGAATACTAATACCCGAGTATAATAATACTCTGATTAGTGTACTAATTTATCAGAGCTTTTAGTAAAGTTGTTTAACACAGGCATTTCCGAAAAGTGCACTATTAAGCCAACAGGGAGCAATATTCAGTAGAAAATACTGATTCACCATAATGTAAAGCTAGATTTTTCTAATTTCTTGATGGATTAGCCTCTGGATCAACAATACAAAAGGTTTATTTTACCTGTTTGTCAATTGATCCTTTGAATTTGAAAAATAACTACAGCTGATTCGTGTTAGTTGAGCTTCAGGTTACAAACGTCAAACTCACACGTCCTTTCTGGATGTGTTTGTTATAATATTTAAAAACATTAAAAACATAAAACACACACAAATACGACAGATTAACATTTAATTTTTAAAAACTTGGCCAAGTGAACAAATTCTGAACACATGGTGCGGCGCCGTTAAATGACAGTGTGTGTCAACTGACGCAGAGCTAAAATATACCTTTTTTTAGATGTTTCTCTATACTCACCCTGATTCCTACCTTCACAGTAGGTTTTTTGGATGATTATTACTTAAATGTCAGAGAGCAATCTAGATATCCTAATAGGGATGAGTCGATACAGAAATTTATCGATTCTCGATTCCCGATACCGATTCCATCGATACCTACGATTTTTCAGTACCTATAGTTGTTAAAACTATAATTAAAAACAGTTACAAATTTATGTTACCATTTAAAATTATTTAGTAGAATTTTGTAGTTAATTATAAAACAAATTTTTTAATGCAATTTGTTACATCATTTAAGATTAATTTCACTAGTTTGCTATAGTAATGTATACAAACAACAACTATATTTATTATAAATTCATAATGGGGAAAAACTTGGTTGTAAGATAATGACTCAAAGAAATAATTTTAGTCAGCCGACTGATTTATTGCTTTCAACCGGACCCCACCCCTCTTTCTCCCTTATCTCCACGGTAAAATTGTTTGTCGCCGACCCAAACACTCCCCGTGCCTTTTGTAGCGGGTAAACGGCGGGAGTATCGATGGTATCGGTATCGACATTGAACGAATGAATCTCGATACCGATACCAATGTCCAAGAATCGGTGGTATCGAGAATCGGTATCGAGATCGGTGGGTATGGATGATCGTTTGATGAAGTAGGACTCCATCAAAGTTTACATTGAGCTTAAAGTTAGCAGGATTTAATCAGGGTTTGGCCTAAGTTTCCAGATTTATAAAATAGTTTCCCAAGGTATATTATGTAACCCCCGTGGGAGGTTGTCGTTCAAGTGCAATGGCAAGCTTTCGTTGCATTCCAGGATCACTTGGAATTGCTAACCACTACGCTAGTTGCCCAAATAACTAGAAAGGAGTGGCAAGGTAGCAGAATGTACAATTTGAGTAAGAGGAATTGTTTTCAAACTGTGTCTAAAGCAGCAGAGGTTAATGAATGATGCTGAAGTTTTAGATTCTGGTCAAACCCTTTCTCAAGAGCGAGAACTTTATCATAGCTGATTCAGCCAGGCATGAAAAACCAGCTGGCCCTACAGGATTTTTGGCTTTGAGGAAAGTAAATATTGTATATATTAACCTCTCACAGTAGCTTTTAACAAACACTTGTATCAACTATAGGGCAATTTCTTTCCATTCGTTCAGATTCCTTTCTGGTTTCAAGACATCAACAATGTTGGGTCTTTTTAAAGCTGTGAGTGATATAGCAATAGCCAGTATGCCTGGAGAATATAAAAGCCACTATTAAACATTGAGGTATTATTGGGGATAGGATAAGAATGAAATCATACAATCGATTTAGGTTAAGTACTCTAATATTTAAGGGTTAAGAGATAATTAAAACAAAACCTGTAATACACTACCGGTAATTGCGACTAGAGTGTTGTTAAACAATAATTTCAAAAATTACGCAAGTCATCGGCAATTAAAATGCCAATAAGATTTAATTGCTTAAAACTTACCCTAGACCATCCAGATGCTTAAACCTTCATTTCTTGTTAGGGCATATTCACACTTAGATGTCAAAAGGACTATCTGATAAATTTTAATTTTGCTATCCACTATTACAAAATACACTATACCTGTCCTATAAAACTCGGCTTAGGTTGTTTTTAGTACTTGAGAAAAACGGCTAACTGAAAATTACTATAACTCGCCATATACATTTTGTCATATATATATATATATATATATATATATATATATATATATATTATTTTGAACTACTAAGGAACCAATCCAATTAAATTAAGTATTCATCTAGAATTCACAACTAAATCTTTGCAATCTTACATTCAAACTGAAGCCTGAAACTATTGGAACAGGTTGGTTATGGCTTATATCAATGACTACACCAAAAACATGTTTACTGTTTTTAAATGCTTAACAAATTGTACTATTTTCAGTCTAAAACCTGGTCAAAAACATGTTCAAAATATTCTAAATTTAGGACTCTTATAGCAAACCCATTATGCAACAGATGGTTTATAATTTATTAGTTCCTTGTGGAGCATTAAAAGGTAGAATTACCTGCAAGGTAGAGTTGTCAGACTCGCCGAGAAGAAAGGCGACTCTGGCAGAGTCATCAGCGAGTGACGCCCAAGTGTCGCGGATGGCACTGCGTTGCTCAAAGTTGGCAGGGGCGGAGCAAACTATGACTACTAGGAACAGATCCGAGGGACACAAGTTGTTGATGTTGATGACCGTAGTGACATTTTCCGGCAGTACATACTGACGAGTATTTCGGCTAATGTTGGCCTCCCACCCTTGAACCATCACTGCAACACAAGATAAATATTAGTTTCGCGTGTCTTGAAAAACAGTATGTTGGAACTGACTGATAATTCCCCTAATCCAAGATAGGTAGTACGTTCAAGGCATAAAAATGTGCTACAAATAACTAAAATATAAATTTGTCTTCACTCTGGATTTTTTCCCAAGATTCCTTACCTTTTCAGGGAAATTGCATTTCACTGTTTTCACCAGTTTAGAGTAGGGTGGCTGGGAAGACAACCCAGGTAGCACAGATTTGAATACAAACATACTAAAATAGAACTTTTTGATTGGCACCTTTTTCATTTGATAATGCCTCACGATCAATGACTTGAAAAATGGAGACTCATGACAACTTCAAAATTTTGTAATATTTTTAGTTTTCTATATCATTTAAATGTCAATAAAGTATTTCTTTTAGAACTATAAAGAAACAAATAGTTTATATATATTTATTGTAAATATGATGAATAAAGAAAGTTTGGGTTGAATATTTCTACAGAAAATGTTGAATTCCTAGTTCCTGGAATACCTCAGTATCTCATTATAATTTATGAGTTCCAGAATAAATTAATATCAAACTTCTACATGAAAGATAAACATGTGTTTACGGTAGCTTAACGGAGCTGATTTTAGTGGTTGTAGGAAGGCCTGTAACTTCAGCCTTTGAAACAACTATAGTGATATTATAGCTGATCCCAATCTTTATAGCCAAACTATTTAAGTTTTACAAATTGAAAACATACACATGCAGTGCTGCCAATTAACGGCAAGTATTATTTACAGAAATTTTTATTATTTAATTAAGCTTATGGTTTAATTGTATGCACAATTTTACTACTCAAGACCTAGTATAATTATCGTGTTTATTTGAAATAACTTTTCCAGGTGACCAAAAAATTACAAGAACTCTAAAATTCTCCCATAAATTTCTGTTAGGGGTTTTAATGTACTGTATTATGCCTTCTATCCTATTTAAATTAAACACATGACATGGCAAATAGGTACCTTCTTTAGTTCTAAGTTAACTTATTCAGTTTCAGTTACACAGTTACATAGTTCTTTTAGCGAATTTCCCCTATAGGGAAGAAGTTATTACCGTGGTCAGCATGGTAAGACCTAGGCCCGGGACCATTATAACTTTTCGTTTTGAGGTCCCCAGACCCCAAAAACACTATTCGTTTGATACTGTATATATATACAATATGTACTATATATATATTGTGTCCATGAGCACGATAACTCTCGTAAAAATTATCCGACTTTGATGAAATTTGGTATAAACGTGTAAAGCAACATTTATGACTAAGTTCGAAAACCGGCCAGATCGCTCTATTTTGGGTATTTCGGGTATTTTGGGGGGGGGTTTTATACCCCAAAAATGGGTTTTTCGAATTTTTACACATAATTTTGGAAATAGTCAAATTTTAGTTTTTACCATTTGATTCAGCTTAAAAAAACACACAATTTGGTATTTTGTTCATTCCTCTACGTCAACTGGTTACCGAGATATTGAAAGTGCTAAACACAGTACGTTGTCTCATGTTATTCTTATGGAGGAAAATAAAAAATTTATATCTCGCTTATTTATGAACGTATACTGACAAAAGTTGGTATACAGCTTCATCTGGTTGTGGTCCATTGATATTTGCTCAAAAACAAAATTTTTGCTAAAGGCTCCCGTAGCAGCTAACCTGCGTACTCAGCCCCATGTTATTCTTATAGATAATAATTAAATGCTATGTCTCCCCTAATTATGAATATAAATGAATAAACACTGGTATATGACTTCACCTAGATGAGTTATATTGATATTAGCACAAAAACCCATGTTTTGTGTTCCTTGATGCAGCAAACCTGCATACTCAGCCCCAATGTTATTCTTATGGAGAATAATTAAAATTGTATATATTGCTTATTTGTGAATATATTTTTATGAAACTTGGTAAGTGGCTTTATGTAGTATTAAGACAGTTATATCTCCATTGGAAATTCGCTAAGTATACAGGTTTGCTGCGACGGCGGTATTTTTATGTCTTAAGAGTATCTTGATTGTGGGCTTGTTTAATCTTATCAACTTATTACATTTCGTTATCCATTTTAATAAGTCAGTAATCCTTAGCTGTATCATAGAATAAAGAACTCAGAGAAAGGCAGCCGCAAGTAAAGAAACGTGTGTTTTTGTTGGGGCTGCCCGAGATAGTTGGGTGTTCCCTCTACAGAATGCACCACCAGCGGGTTAAGAGGGTCGGTAACGTAGTGTACATTCTGCTCTCCTCCGCTTTTTAAAGCAGGGCCGCCAACAATAACGGACCCAACCATATCTAATAGACTGAACGATCACTGCACAGTTAACATGGAACTTTATAATTTTGTTTCAACCAACGATAGTTCTGCCATTGACTATAGATACTGAAGTAGACGTTCCATCGATACGGCGCGGTTGTCCGCCTCGAAAGTATACTAAGTCGGTCGGTAACAGGTAGTTTGATTTCCTGCCGCCAGAGTTTGCTGCAGTCGATTATCATACGCTCTCTGTCGCACTGCCCCTTCACCCCGCGACCCGCACCGCACCTTTTCTCTCCTACCCCTCTCACTTCACTGGATACAGACACAGACGCGGCCACCTGCACCAACTTGGCTTCGTAGTTTCTTGTAGCGGAAGCGGAGAGTGGTGGTCGGCGCGGCGCGACTCGGCGACGACGACAGTTGCACCTCCTGATTGCTAGTCTAGTATTATTGTGTGATCTTAGCGTTCCACAAATATATTAGGAAAGTGTGCCTTATTTTATTTTACCCACGTATATAGGGTGATTGTCCTGAGTAAATATTTACCAGCCAATTTTTGCGATAAATTAAACCGTGCAAGTAATGTACAGTATTTTAATTTGAAATCAACCAATCTAGTTATTTATGTTATCCATAATATGTTGCTTCTTAAATTAGCATAAGATTTTTAAAACAGTAGTTTAACAACGCGTGACATTTAGCAGGTTGTTTTTATATAATTACGTAGAAAAAACTATTTTATATCAACTCAAAAGGTGGGGTGAAGATACAATAATTTCTCCTTACATATTTTTTTTAATATTCCCGCGATTTTAGTCTTTAGTACATTATGAAAAAATGTATAATTATTTCACGGAGGGCAAAATCTGTTTCAAATGTGCGGTACGGTATGTAAGAAACATCAAATAGATAATCATTGTTTCACATACCATTAGAACTAGATTACTGTTAAATTAGCATAATTTACGGCCAACATTTTAATTCAAAAATACATTATTGTATTTATGATAACAGGAGAAAAAATAAAAACACACCAGATTTTAAATACATTTATTAGCCATCCAAGTCTTGTAAAACCCCCAAATTTTCCTCCAGGCAGGGCCGTCACATCTCAAGGTCGGGTCCAGGGCCACAGTCTGAAGACGAGGCCCCCTCCCCTAATTGATCAAAACCACATTCAATGACCCCATCCCTAACTAATAAACACACCATACCATTGCCTATTTTAACTAGTAAAATTAATTTAATTGAGTAAACATACACTAGTAACCCATAGTGGACCAAATCTGGCTCATAAACAGACAGACAGATAAACAAATTCTAACATAAATTTAAATATCTCCGCTGCTTACAACATTTCGGTATTTCGGTCAGCAGAGCTTGACGGAACTGCCAAACTATCCCTTTTATCAACTTTCTACTTTTTAAAAAACTTTGTAATTTGTTGACGTTTTGTCTCAGCTTCTCGCTCTGACTTTTCCTTCCTTTTTGTTGCTACAGATTTGTGTTTATGACATTCTAATTTCTGAACAATTACTATTCTAACCCATTTAATATTATTAAAAAAAAAAAGAATAACACAAAACAAATAACAGATCGCCACACGATGTGTTAAAAATATCACAACCAAACCGTTCTTTTTAAAATGACAGAATCGACACTGATACAATTAGGGACGTTCCGATACTCCGATACTTTCGATACGAGTAGGTATCGATACTTTATTTAGTAAAAAAGGATGGTGTAGCGATTATAAAGATCACCTGATCCATAGCTGAACAATTGCAATTTATATTATTGAATTTGTACAATTTCTATGAAAATTACCAGAATGCCCACGATTTTACTCATAAAAACTGCAATAGTTCAGCTATGCGTCGAGTGATCTTTAACAACTTGATAACATCCTTTTTGCCTTAAAATTTTATATTTATTAAATACACAAGTAAAAAAAACTCAATAAGTTGCCGTTTTCAAAATATAAAGCTTTTAACGATTAAAATGGCGGTTAAAATCTCTGGGTAGTAGACAGGTTAATTTAAAAGATTAGTACATATAATTTATTGGAACTAGAACGCGATCGCAACCGCTCCCGCTCCCACACCGGTGTGGAGAGGGCTTAATTTAAACTAAAATTCACAATGTAAATAGGAGTTTATGTAATTATTTTGTAGATATCATAATCCAAAGAAAATATTCGGCATTTTGAATAGACTTTACCCAACCGAAGCTACTTAAAGGACAGATAAAACAGGTTTTTATTAATAGCAGTATTTGATAGTTCTGAGTAGTTTAAGTCCTTATTTCCCCATAAAAAATTAGTAATTTCTAACAAGAAATCGTTCGAGCAGTTTTGAGATCAATTGCAAGCAAGCAACCAATAAACCAAGCAAGCAAACCTTACTCATATTAGAATATAGGATTCTACAAATTATATATTGAGATAACAACTAAAACTATGAGATAAAAACCGTATTATTTACTAAGAAAAATATGTTTTTGTGCAATTATCAATATAACTCAACCAGGCGAAGCTACATACAAATTTTTATTAATTTATGTTCAAAACTAGGGGAGATATAAAACTGTACTTATTCTCCATATGAATAACATTAGGGCTGAGTACGCGGGTTTGCTGCTACGGGAGCAATCATCAAAAAATTATTTTTTGAGCTTAGATACTAAGAGTAACTTAGTATACAGTACTATGTTTACTATGTGTAACTTAGTACTCAGTGAAGCCACATGCCAAGTTTCATCAATATACATTAATAACTAATCGAGATAACAAATTTGATTTATTCTTCATAAAGAAGGCCTCACACTACCGGACTTTTCCCGGAACAAGACATTGGACCGAGAGGATTTGATGGAAAGGGAGGTCGAAGGGAGAAAATCCGGTAGTTAGTGGGGCCTCCGTGTCCATACCAGACATCGAACAAGACATCGGACCGAACACTGAGCGCTCTCGATGCGGTTTTTTGAAGAAAGATCAAAGAAAGATCGATCCAATGTCTTGTTCGGGGTCTGGCTCAGGGTTTTGTAGTACCAAAATGTAAAGTTTTCAGTAAAATTAACTTAGGACAAGCTAAAAACCTTTTTTCCAATAAGATTAACATAGGAATTTTTATGAACACTTTTTTTGGATCTTCTTCGCAACCACTTAACCTAGATTAGTGATTCAAAGTACTATATTATTTGGTTTTTAAGCTATACAAAATGGTCAAGACCAAAATTGAGTATTTTTAAAATTTTGTAGTGAAAAATACAAAAAACTGATTTTTGGAAAATTTAAAACGCTCATAAACCTCCCTTCTTTTCATGGTCCGATTTTTCTGGTTTTCGAACTTTAGTGTCATGAATGTCACTTTACACATTTGAGCCAAATTTCATCGAAATCATACGTTTTTTACTAAACTTATCACATTCACAGACATATACAGTATAGGCCTACCTCTATATAGAATATATATATATATATTTGAACGAATAGTTTTTTGCATCTGGGGACCTCAAAACAAAAAGTTATCACAGTCTCGGGATTAAGTGTTACAGTACCACGAGACCTTCGGTAATAGCTTCTTCCCTATACGGAAAATTCGGTAAAAAATTTAAAAATTGATGGCTCTTGGTGTAATGGCTTGACGGTTGCCCGTGCTGGACACTGCAGTTATCCGGGCGGTAACCAGTCGGTGGCAGGTCACCGGTGGCCTAGTTTGAAAGGAGTGTGAATTTGAGTTTTATCAGCAAAAATAAAATCACGATTTGTTTACCAACCAAGAGGAAAACTGCATTTTCTGTTACTGTTGTCAGTTAACCAAATAATTTTTTTTAGGAAAAACACATTATGCTTAGAGACTGCGGTTAATAAATAATGTAATAAGGTACTGTTAACTAAATGTGATTTTAATAAGGAATTTTACAAACGATTAGTACAAGCTACAGAAATTGGATTTTTCCCATTGGATAATTTTGCACATACATTAATTTCTGGTAAAATTGTGCAAAGGCTCTTCGGCATTAATAATTTAGGTTAATGCAGTAAATAATTAATAACGATGGTATATATTTTTCCTTGTTAGATTAATGGTTTTAGCAGAACTTATTGTACAGTTTGTGCGTCAGTTGAAAATAAAAATAGGTCTACTACTACCACTAATAATAATAATTGTATTTCAAACTTGTTTTTTCAACAGCCTAAGTAAAATTATAATGTTCGTACAGCCAAACAAAACATGTCCCTGTTGCCTATTCCGTTTGTAAACCATAGCAAATCCATTGTGCGATGCGGCAAGGCCTACCAAACAGCAGCGATAGTGGGCGATACGAGTTCAATCGGAGCCTACCCGGGCCTACGGTAGTCCAAGACTCCTCCCTTCTCAGAGCGGCCTTGAATGAGAGCCGTTTCACGCACGCGCGCCACCGCCACGAGTGCGTGGAGGGCATCTTCCAATCGTTCCCACTAGTTCCGCCACTGCATGGAGCCTTCCTCCGTTGGTACCGCGGACATCCAACAGGGGCGCTGGAGTGCTCTTGAAAACTGCTAGGGACTCATTCTACAATGGCGATGATAAGTCTATTTCAGTATCTATAGTCAACGGTTCTGCTATGTATAAGTTGTGCATTTTTGTTTTCTTTAGTTGAGCTGGTATTTGTCCTTTGCTGACTTTTTTTCTTTTATTTCTAGCTATGAATTTTAACCATTTAATTGAAAGTCTTTAATATTTTAATAAACAAAGTTACTTGCTAAATTTTTGTAGAGGCTAAAGTATTATCGGGGCAACAAATTATGAACACGCGTTTAAGCAGCTAGGCGAATGAAAAAAACAACCATGACAAACTAAGATTATAACCATGTGATTGTTTAAACCCACTCAAATAAAATTTGTAGAGGGTAAGAGATTTTTAATAAATACTAGGTATAACTAAATTTTAAAGAAATAAAAAGCCTCCAAACAAACAACAAATTGTAACCATTCAATTTTTCTATAGATGAGCACCGATGGATAGGGGTTTAAAAAGCCTGGTACTGCGACAAATTTGCATTCCTCAACAGGGTACTTCTTTTTTGAAGTTTGGAAAACAAATTATCTTAAAGACAGGAGCCCGATCGCTCTAACAGACACAGAAGCAAGAGTTAATTATTTAGCAGAGACTGTATATAATATTAATAAATACCCCCATCGCAGCAAACCTGCATACTCAGTGAATTTCCAATGAATATATAACATAACACATCAACCCACTTAACAGGATTCATAAGAAATTTATTAACAAACAAGCGATTGTTAAAATATGAATTATTCTCTATAAGAATAACATTGGGGATGGGTACGCAGGTTTGCTGCAACAAGGAACATAAAATAATAGGTTTTTATGCAAATATCAATAGAACAAGTGAAGTCACATACCAAGTTTCATCCATATACATTCATAAACGAGTTCGCACGCAGCACGCTGACGTGAGGGAAGTGAATTTCCAAATAAAAACTTTTAAAACTCAAAATCAGTGTAAAAACATACATTTGTCCAACTTTTATTGAAATCTGAAAACATTGGTTTTTTGGCTGTTCTGATACTCCTGGTTTCATTTACTTGCAAAGCTGGGAATACAATTTTGCCCAATATAAGGTTAGGAGAAGGTCGAGACAGGCTTGAAAGTAGGTGTGAGGTTGCTGGGGATTATAGAAGTACTCTAACAAAGGAATAACAGGCTTTTCTCGTGTAAAACCCCCATAAGACAACGTACTGTGTTTAGTCAATACACATTTTCTTTAATAATTCAGTAAATATTTAAGCTAGAATGACGAGAGAGGGCTTAAAACTTTCGCCTCTCTAATTCCCATCTTTTTATATGCATTTATTTCACATCTGGGGCTTTTATGACCATTTTTGGGCCCAAAAACTCGAAATTTGAAAGATTAATCCCCAAAAAAAGGGGTTTAGAGTTTTCCGATTGTTTTGCCCAACGAAGTTGTCCAACTGATTACAGAAAGGAACGTCCCTACCAAATTTGAAGTAAATCGGACAAAAATTGCGACCGCTAGAGTGCAAACACATATATATATATAAAATTTTGAACGACCCCCCAAAACGTGTTCAGGGGGTCACGTTAGGAACTTCTATGGTGGTCCCGGGCTTAAGTTTCACCGTGCGGGTCATGCTAATAGTTCAATTTCCATAGGAAATTCACTAATAAGCGATATATAACATTTGAATTATTTTCCATAAGAATAACATGGGGACCGAGGACCTAGGTCTGCTGCTACGGGAACCATGGCGAAAAATAGTTTTTTTGTGCAAACAACAATAAACCACAACCAGATGAAGCCGTATACCAAATTTCGTGAGTTTATGTTCATAAATAAGCGAGATTTAATTTTTCTCCATAAGAATAACATTAGACAACGTACTATGTTTAGCACTTTCAATATCTCAGTAACCAATTGACGTAGAGCAATGATCAAAATACCAAATTGTTTTTTTTTATACTGAATTCAATGGTTAAAATTAAAATTTGATTTAAATAAAAATTTCATGTGGAAACACCAAAACACCCATTTTTGGGGTACAAAACCCCCCAAAAAACCCTTTTCGGAAAGTGTGATTCATCTGGTTTTCGAACTCGTTCAAATAAATGGTACTTTGCACATTTGTACTAAATTTCATTAAGATCAGACCTTTTTTACGAGAGTTATCGTGCTTATGGACAGATATACTAAGTGTGTTAAAGTTTACTATTATTTGGAGAGATAAATATTAAGTTGATGTCATGTCAGACGCCACGGAGAGCGGCAAGATGTGTTTGTGCATAGAAGGACTGGACTCAGTTGTTAATGTAAAGTTTATTTTGTTTGTTTTTTTCAACGTTGTCACAATAACTGGTTGATGTGACAACGTAATTCCAAGAAAATTAATGTGTTTGAGTGTTGTAAGTTTGGGTGGAATAAATCATTATTTCATTATTTCATATATACAAGGTGTACATAAAGTCCCGCACGGGTTTAATATTTTCTGAACGATAACAGATAAATCAATAAGATTTGGTACATCAACACTACACCTAAAAATCTACTTTTTGAAGGAACTATCAGTTTTCTGTAATAGCAAGGAGTCAGAACGAAATCTTAAATAGGAGCATAGGTCAATATGCACATCACTTTAAAGGGCTTATCTAGCAGAGTTGAATGCCGCAAACCACACTAAAAAAAGTTGATCCAGTACAAAATGGCGGCTGTTCAAAGGTTTTATTAAAAAAAAGATAAGATCTTTCTAATTGTTACTGCTACCAGGTTTTCCCCGTTATCAATAGATTAGGACCAAATTTGTAACCCTTGAGGATAACTAACGTCATAATTCACTTCTGTATTGACAGGCATAATGTAGTATTTAGCTGCAGTATTCATTTAGTTGCAGTTTTGCTTTAATGGGGTTGTGGCTACTAATAACATGTAACCAAGTAAAACCTTTGAACAGCTGCCAATTTTTACTGGATCAACCTTTTTTAGTGCGGTTTGCGGCATTCAACTCTGCTAGATAAGCCCTTTAAAGTGATGTGCATATTGACCTATGCTCCTATTTAAGATTTCCTTCTGACTCCTTGCGGGACGTCCCCATGATATGACAGAAAACTGATAGTTCCTTCAAAAAGTAGATTTTTAGGTGTAGTGTTGATGTACCAAATCTTATTGATTTATCTCCTTCTGACTCCTTGCGGGACGTCCCCATGATATGACAGAAAACTGATAGTTCCTTCAAAAAGTAGATTTTTAGGTGTAGTGTTGATGTACCAAATCTTATTGATTTATCTCTTATCATTCAAAAAATATTAAACCCGTGCAGGACTTTATGTACACCTTGTATATACAAATTTGAACGAATGGTGTTTTTGGCATCTGGGGACCTCAAAATGGAAAGCTATCATGGTCTCGGGCTTAAGTCTTACCATGAGACCTACGGTAATAGCTTCTTCCCTATAGGGGAAATTCGCTAAAAACCAAGTAAAACTAAATGGTAAAAAAGTCAAACGAAGACATATTTACATTCAAAGATTTAAATCAATTCCTGCTATTTAAAATCAATTACAGATATATTTTCTGTGATAAATAACTACAAGGGTAAATTCATGAATATAAAACAAAAGGAATGACCAATAATAATGTGGAAGAAATCATTAGGTACCGTTATTTGGTTTAACAAATGTGTACATAACAGTGGTAAGGATGAATAATAAATACATAATTACTCAACATGTTCTAAGAAAAACCTTGGCATATGACAACTAAATGTAAACATGCAACTCAAACTCAAAAATATATACATTTTGTACAACACATAAATGTACTTATACTGTAACAATTACTCACAAAATAGATATATTAAGGAAATTAAATAAATAAGTACAGTACAAAGATCAAAAATCAAAAACAAGAACAATTATTAAATATTGAGAAATAAATTTACGCATGTGATTTTCTTTGATGCAACTAAAATAAATTTAAATTGTACAGAATATTGACACATGGATTATGTTATCAGTGTAAAAACATAACGATAATATTCTTCGTGAGCGTGAAACATTTTTCTGAAGGAAAACAACGTATATTTAAACTGAATGCCACAGCCTTAAATCATCACCTAAATTCTTAACACAATTGTATTTTATTAATGTTTCTTTTAGCGACTATAGGGAAGAAGCTATTACCGTAGGTGGCATGCTAACACTTAAGCCCGAGACCATGATAAATTTTCATTTTGAGGCCCCCAGATGCCGAAAACCACAATCGTTCAAATTTTGTTTATATATATATATATATTTATATATTTATTTATGTGTCTGTAAGCACGATAACTCTCGTAAAAAAGGTCCGATCTTGATGAAATTTGGTACAGACGTGTAAAGTAACATTTATTAGAAAGAGTTCGAAAACCAGACGAATTGCATCACCCGAAGGGGGTTTTTGTACCACAAAAATGTTTTTTTTTTGGGGTTTTCACTTGTAATTTTTATTTAAATCAAATATTTAGTTATACCATTGAATTCAGCTTAAAAAACAAACAATTTGGTATTTTGATCATTGCTCTAGGTCAATTGGTTACTGACATATTGCAAGTTAAACACAGTACGTTGTCTAGTATGTTGTCTAATGCTATTCTTATGAGAAAAATAATTTTCTATCTCGCTTATTTATGAGTATAAACTGACAAAACTTGGTTTATGGCTTCATCTGGTAGTGGTTTATTGTTGTTTGCACAAAAAACAAAATTTTCACTTATGGTTCCCGTAGCAGCAAACCTAGGTACTCGGTCCCCATGTTATTCTTATGGAGAATAATTAAAATGTTATATATCGTTTATTTATAAATGTATATGAATGAAACTTGGTATGTGACTTTACTTAGATGAGTTCTATTGATATTTGCATAAAAACCCATTATTCTGTGTTCCTTGTTGCAGCAAACCTGTGTACTCATCCTTAAAGTTATTGTTACGGAGAATAATTAAAATTGTATTTATCGCTTTTTTGTGAATATGTTTTTATGAAACTTGGTATGCGGCTTTATGTGGTATTAAGACATTAGAAATTCGCTGAGTACGCAGGTTTGCTGCGACGGGGGTATTTTAGATGTTGATTTAATTTATTTCTTTGGTAGGCTATATTATGGACTCATAGTCTTAAACTTTTGTTTATATTTAAATACCTGTAATATTTTTAAACTGCACTAGTATATGATTGTATGAATTTAAAGCGGTAAGTCTTGCTTGATATTAAAAAAACGCAGAAAATTGGTCAGGAATATCCAAATTTTGTTTATTTCTTAAATTGTATAGTCTGGTTATTTTCAACAGGTTTGTATATTTTCCAGAAAAACTAGGTACTGCTCTGAGAATGTATATATAGGACATGTTAGAATTCCATGCCTTTAATAAAACAATATTTTTAGGAGTCTCTTTGTTTTAAATCAAACATTATTCTTTTTAAACCCTACTCTATTTTGCAATTTAAATATTATTTTTCTGATCCCCAGATGGGCACAGCATAGCTAAGATGGGGACCATAGTACGCTGTCAGTAACAATTAAGGAGGCTTATTGGAGTATGATGAAAGTTTGCTAATCATATAAATAATGCCGATAGAAATTTTTGTTTAGGGCATATATTCTCAATATGCAAATCATACTTCAAATTTTAATCTACTGTTATGCCTAAAAACCCAAGTTAATTGCAATTAGTAACTAATGATTCGTTCATTAATATGCTAATGAAATAAGTTGCATATATTCTCAATATGCAAATCATACTTCAAATTTTAATCTACTGTTATGCCTAAAAACCCAAGTTAATTGCAATTAGTAACTAATGATTCGTTCATTAATATGCTAATGAAATAAGTTGCATATATTCTCAATATGCAAATCATACTTCAAATTTTAATCTACTGTTATGCCTAAAAACCCAAGTTAATTGCAATTAGTAACTAATGATTCGTTCATTAATATGCTAATGAAATAAGCTATTTGTTTGCTGTTACTAAAGGTAATTAAGTCCTCGCGTTTCATTTTTCATTATTTTAAAGAATACAAGGAACCTCTGAAACACATCACGAGAGAGAGCGCCAAGTGTACATGACAGGACAGGAGCCTCAAGTGTGGGACTGGAGCCTCAGTTTATTATTTTGTTTCTCAGAACCTGAAAAGTGGCAGCAACAAGATTATATAAGCGATAACGTACAAAGCGACGGCTCCGATTTCCGGGCTGGAAGAATAGTAATGCAGAATGGCGTTCGTTTAAGGTCACCGCTCAGTGGTAACACCCTACCAGGGATAGTTGGGCCATTCTCCACCAGAGTGCAGGTCTCAATCGTCGCATGAAAAATCCATTAAGACTGCACTTATCTGTATTCTTTAATTTATGGGTGGTATTACCAAAGCAAACCAATAAAATTAAAAAAATAATTATTGTAAGCTGTTAGTAATCTAATCAACTCGTGTAAACAATTACAGTACTAGAAAAACTACCAAGCTATCATACCAAACCTTTCAATCATAGATAATGTCAAAGTATAAAATTGTTACATCTGTATCCATTGTCACACAGCACCATGTCTGCATTCTATTTATTTTCACTATTGTTTCATGCATTTATGTTTTGTTTAACTCATTAAGGTAGTAATTATATTTTATTCGCAATTGCCTGCAACAGGATTTGATTGGTGTTGCACTCTAGTAGAAAAATGTGTAACTAATCACTGCGAGCAACTACGGTTCTCTCCGCTAAGGTGCGCGGACTGACTATAAACCTATATAATGCGGCTAGGCCACTGGTCGTGATAGCCGAGTTAACTAAGTCGTGGAAACACCATGGCCAGGTGTTAAACAAAGTTCATGGGTTTGATTCGCGCACACAACCAAAACTGAACAGTCGTGCAACTCGCAATGAGTTAACCTGTTTGTGGCAACGTTGGTGGGAGGGCCCAAGTAAAATAAATGGTGGCAGGCTTGCTTGGAATTTGATGGGATTGGGTTAATTCTTTGTCAGTTGCACATGGTCATCACTAATTTTGCTACTTTTTACTTATGTCCACTGTATGTGTGCCAATGTGACTCTTTAAACTGAAAGAAAACAATATTTTAATTAAAATACACCATTAATCCATTTTAAAACACCAATTTTCTATTCCAATTCATAGGTTTAAAAAAATTACATGTAAGGAATGGAACCAGCTTATAAGTCTACGCCATTGGGTTAACACGGATAAGTGTTTTTGAATCAGCAATTTAGACTGTTTAATGTGAAATCCGCAACACATTAGTTATTGCTGTTGTGTTCTCTGGAAAATTGTCTATACTAAGAACTACTAAAGCAAAAACATTGGATATTTTTTTTCTAAAATAGCCTTTTTTCAGTCCTGATTTTCTATAGGCAGCTATATTGATTTTATATTGACAGCTAATTAAAGTTCACGCAGCTCGTAGATTCTGTCTGTAAGAAATTAAGCTTTAACCATCTTTTTACTAAGTAATTTAGCAGTTTCTTCGAACACAAGGGTTTTGCTGTTGGTAATTATGGGTTAGTTTACTCTTTTCTTTTTTATGCTGTAGCAGGAGTGTTCTAAAATAAAATAAAATTTATAATTACACAAAAAAGCTATCAGAGCAGTTTTCACAAAACGTCATACATTTTCTTCAACAAATATTTTATCAGAAAATATAATTTTAACTCTTTCTTCAATGTACATATTGAACCGTGTTGTTTTCGTCAGGAATTTTTCTCTTTTTAATGACACCACAAGTAACCACTCATGCAGTTTAATGCAACGGTTTCACATAGAATCCCTGAACACAAAACACATTTTTTTAAACTGACTTTTTTATAACAGGATTAAGCTATAATTAGGTTAATAGCAGGTAATGGATGTCCGCTGAACTAAAATTACGAAAAGATGCAAACAAGTTTGCTAGGGGACTCCAGGAGCTTCTCCTGCCATGATGCCACTACAGTGATTCAGAATTTCTTCCCTATAATAATGATGTATTATAGTAATAACGTAATAACCTCAATACAGTCATCGTTACTTTTGTCAACAAGTAGGAGTATTTTGTTTAGAAATGTATTTCATTTTACGCTATTATGCAGTTGTTAGTGTCTGAATTAAGAGATTTTGATTTGATTTCCCATGAGCCTTACTGGCTGATTAATATTATACTCGGAACCCTAATTAAAGAAGGGCTAACTAATTTTAATAAGAATTCACATAATGAATTCCCTGCATTTGACATGTTTAAACATGAAAATCTTGCATGTTTCAATGCTGAGCAATGTTCCGATTCAGGAACACCAATAGCGAAAGTGTTAAACTTAGCAATTTAATGACAAAATCAAACAAACTTTTAATTTACTGTAAACATTATTGCATTAACATTATGAGCAGTAAACTGTACTATTTATTGGACTGAGAACCCCAAAACAACCTTTTGGCTTCCAGTTATTCCATACCCCTCCTCCCCCCCCATCCACCACCCAATCAAATCATTAAAGCTGAATGCTACTTCCTAAAATCCTGGCTAAACCTCTAACTCTCTCCCCCCCCCCGTCCCCCACCCAATCAGTTCATTAAAGCTGAATGCTATTTCCTAAAATCCTGGCTAAACCTCTAACTCTCTCCCCCCCGTCCCCCACCCAATCAGTTCATTAAAGCTGAATGCTATTTCCTAAAATCCTGGCTCTCCTGGCTAAAATCCTCTAACTCTCTGGATAAGCGCTCGGGTAAATATTACACAGTAGGAGAGATCAAATAGGCCTACCAACTTTAAACTTCTTTGTATGACTTTGTTGTTTTTTATGTAACAAACTTTGTAAATTTTAGAACATTAGGTTGACATCTGAATGACAGTTTTTTATTTTTTTTATTTTTTTTTATTCTAAACTCAACAACTAGTAACACTAGAAGGCAAAAATCTTTATGTTACAACACGTTCTCAAAATCAATAAAGTTATTATTTCCTTAGCACTGGCATTCCATCTGAGATTTCCCTTTTAATACCAAAATCTGTTAAAATGATACACCAGTTAGATGTAATAATATAAATCAATTAAAAACAACCCAACAAATTTTTAGGGTTAAAATGTTATGAAGATATTATCACATTGTACTCGCGATGGATTGGACTTTATATAGTATAAACCCAAAAATAAGGAACAATTATGCACTTGATAATTTACTGTGTATGAAGGTTTACACAAACCATATTTGTGAGCAAATCACTTTGCCTGTCAACCAATTGGAATGATGGCCTATATGACTGCTGGGCAAAGGCGTATTTATCTCAGCAATCAAGTAGGTGATTCATTAAGATGACTAGCTAAGAGGAAGGAGCCATTGCAATTAATAGTTTTTCAATTGTAGTGTCATTGAAAAAATCATAAAGATTAAAAATAAGGTTTGAAAATGGAATAAGAATACAGTAGTCTTATAGGACCTAGGAGAAAATTAGAGGCTTCAGAGGCATTTAAGAATCATTCAAGAACGTCCAAGAAAATAACTATATTAAATATTCAATATTTTTAAATTGTCACCCAATAAATAGTTAGTAATGACATTTTTTTCTTAAAGGTTTTAAATAAAGTAACTATTTAATCAAGATTCAGAGGTACATTTTTTAGTGAATTAAAGTAACCATAAAAAATCTATTGTTGGTTTAGTGTAGGAGTAATATTTGAATAATTTCCTTATCTGCTAAGCTTTTAAAAAATATAATTTTCTGAATAAAAGTCACTACATTTAAAATGTTATCAGTAACAAATTATAGAAACAACTGACATTCCATTAATTATAATTCCCTAAAATCAATATTTGTATAAAGCTAACATTTAGTTTTACGTATTATAAGCAATATTTAATCATCCCCAAAAAATGAGCAATAAAGTATAACCTCACTACTATGACCCTCAGTAGCACTATTTCCCTGATAACAAGTGAATTTTTCTAAACCCCTTGCATTGCAATTGGCGGGTAAATACTACAGACCATAGAAAAAAGTAGACTGGGCATCAAGAGTATAAAAGTGAAGCACAAATAAAATCTGGACCACCAAGATAGCGGCTTGTAATTCCTCTGAGTCCCAACAGATACTTGTGTTGTGACTTTGGTATTAATAATACACATAAGTCAAAACATATGTTTACTTTAGATGATTTTATAAAAAATGAATTTATTTATTTCCTAACATTAAGTAGTTAGTAAATGCTTAACGGTTCTTACAACGTTAAAGCTCATAGTCTCACCACTCTAAATCAAATATAACTATTTTTAACAGTTAATAACATTATTTGAAACCAGAGATTATAAAAATTACGCTTGAAACTATATAAGAAAGTAAGGACAACGTTCTGTCAATTGCAAGGACGACAGTGATGCTGTCTGTTACAGCCCAAGGGGAATAAGTAACATATCAAACTACGGGAAACAAAAACAATTTACTAATATATTTGTTATACAATTTTAAATAACTAAATATATCTCTGGGCCTAACAACTCTAAAAAATTAATGCTTTAGTTTACAGTATTAAGCCTTTCATAAATGTGATGCAAAATATTATTAAATCTCCATAATTAATATTCTAGTTTTTCAGCATTGTGTGAAAAATTATATCTGATAAAATGAAATGATGATAAAATAACTATTTTAATTTGTTATTAATCGATTCATAGACATTTCAAGACTAGTTTCTTAAAAAATTCATAATACAAACTAAATAGGCCTACTTATAAGAATAACTCACTTGAACTTACCTTTGTCATTCCTTTTGATTTGATGTTTATTTTTTGTACCTTGTATATTTTACCAAAATAAAACAATAAACTAAAATAGCCTACAGTAAACAATAGCCTAAACTCCACTACGCCATATTGATCGCATCGTTTAAACGTCGCCAACATAGAGATTCAATTCGTCGTCGAAACATTTGTAAAATAACATTACAGAGTTCCAGACTATAATAAATCTTCAACTTGGAATGATTTAACAACAGTTGACTTTTAAAAAAAAGGACAATCTCGCGGTTAATGAACAGCAAACAAAACGCCAAAGTACAATTGTCACGAGTTAAGTAAAAATATGAAAAATATAACTGATATCCATACACACTATAGGCAACCAATTTCCACTTTACAATCATTAGATTAAAAATTGAAACCACAATGAATGCTCATTGTGAATTGAAGTTCACTTTGAATATTGTTCACGTTGCGTTAGCTGGAATAAGCCCGACAGCAACTAAAAACCTTAGAAAAAAGAACCTAAGTTTACGTCACTCAAGACAGTGACGTCAGAGAACTCCGGCTGAGTCCGGCCTTCTTTTTAGTTCGAGGTGGTGGTAGCTCGGCGCGGAGTGCAAAAGTAGATCTGAATGTGTGTATTGTTACATTGGTAATTCAAATTGAATAACACTGCTTTTTCTTAGACAAAGCCAACGTAATATGAAGTGATGTTAGATTTCTTTTGTAAAACGTACAGAGAACAATCTAATTCGTTTTCACCTCGACTCGGGCGCATTTATTGCTTTTGTAACTGTCATTTGAGACAGTTTGAGTGTTTAACCCTTTCAGTGCTATGAGCCGATATATCGTCTTTTGAATCTGTTATCAATAAACACTGTTACTGCTTCATAAGCGATTGTACCGTTAGGCGCTCAGTCTGCAGTCTGAGTCTGACATGTGGTGAAACCTGGTAGACAAGAATTGAACTACCTCGTCCAGCGCCTAGTCTCTATAATACCAACTGATCCACTGCAGCTGCTAGCCTGACCAGTGGCTGTGCGGTCTAAGGCGTTACCTTCCCGGCCGGGGGTAACACTTGTATCGAGGGTTCGAATCCCGTCACAGTCGGTGGTTTTTATGTGCAACTCATGGAGAGTTCACCTGTCTGTGGCAGAGTTGAAGGGGAGGGCGGACCTTAAGCAAACGGTGGACGGCTCGGGTCCAAGCTGACGGGATGGGTGGATTCTTTGTGAGTTGCACATCTGATCAGGTGTTTTGCTACTTTTTACCTATCCTTTACTGTGTGTGTCCAGCGGAAGCACGTTTTTATTAATTTTAACTGTTCAGGCGTTCAATATATTAAAAAAATCAACAAAACATCACAGATTCAACTACTCCTTTCAGAAGCTTAGCACTCAAAGGGTTAATCAACTGTACAAAAAACTCGGCTCGAAGTCACGAGTGTTTTGCAATATCATGAATCGAGTCAAGTAGTGCAAACTCGGCTCGAAAAAAACTCGATAGACGAGTATTCGCACACCCCTAATTTTAATAAAATGTTGGACCACCAAGATGGCGGACATGCCAAAAAGGGCTTCACCAGTAGCGCCTCAAGGTCACGAAAGTCCTAGTTACTCCCACCAGCTGCATCTCGCGGTCTAAGGATTCCTTCTCTGACACTTTACCAGCTACGCCTCATGGTCACTGCGCAGAATAATATAAAAAATATACGAAGCAGATATGACAGATGGTTAGGTGTATGCTAGGTGGATTTAAGTAAGGTGTGCTATTGCGCATCATATCGTGACGTTATCTGGAGGCGGAAGCGCGTCACCCATGTATTCTGACTATCCTATGTGAAGGAGTGGGGCGACATGGGGTAGTCAGAACTCTTCGGTGACACGCTTTTTCAGGAACGAGTTTGCAACAATGGGAAACTTCAGCGGCGGCTATAGGCTATCCAAAAAATCAGGTCGGGATCAGAACGTCTACCCTCCCTCCATCCCCACCACACCGTCATCGCTGAGAGGGACGTCATCTATTTTATATATATATATGTACATTGCTAGCGAATTTCCTCTAGGAAAAAGAAGCTATTCCCGTGGGTTTAATCGTGGAAGGGTAAAAATGCAGTATGGGTATAGGGGTACCGTTGGCAAACATAATTGTTTGACTGTAACTGATATATTTTTATTTTTAGATTACAGATATCAAACATTTTTTCGTCAGAAACTTATATGTACCTGCACAAAACACTATTTATTTCAATTTGTTACATGTTTTTATATTGGAGACAGAAATTTAAATTTTCTTTTGCGTTTGTGACTGAAATAACTTTTATAAAAATAGTCCGATCTTGATGAAATTTGGCAACAAATGTGTAAAGTGACATTTATGACTTTTACTTAGTGACATTTATAAAAGTTCAAAAACAAGAAATATCAAAAGATGGGAAGGAGATTTTATGGGGTTTTAAATTTCTCCAAAACAGTTTTTGCATTTTTAATTATAAAATAACTCATACATTTTGTTTTGACCATTTTATAGAGTTTAAGAAAACTAATAATTTAGTATTTCGAATCATTATTCTAGATTAAGTGGCTGCGGAGAAAATCCACAAAACAAGTTCATAAAATGCCCCATGTTAATCTTAAAGGGAAAAGAGTTTTAACTTTCTCTCAGTTAATTTTACTGAAAACTTCACACTTGTTGTTTCCAATAAGCTTATCTCTAAAAAAAAAATAATTTTGTTATCTAAATTGTTGTCCTAACGTCCAACCGTTCCTGCGTTTGGTCTTGACACGCCAACATTGAAATTTACCTACAAGTTTCCTTGTACTGGCCAAACCGAAACTCCGACAAAAAAAAACCTTGAAACAAAATATGTAAAATAGACATTTATGTTTCAATTGGCTAATCTAAAAATGACTCGTTTACAAAAATAAAAAGTGCCTCACAGGGTCGTATTTTACAATACACAAGTATAACATGGTAATAGTTTACCATCACTTAAAATAAGCAGTTTTGGTATTTGGAATATAAAACTTATACCGTTATTAAGCGAGTTTTATGCAGGCCAGGAATATATAAGGGTTTTTACAATTAAATCAGAGTAACATCAGCTGTCACTGTAAACCAGCTGATCAAATAAACACCGTGACGTCACCTGGAGGCTGCACAGAACATGCTCAAATTCGTCCTTCTGAATAGCACACCTAATTTAAATCCACCTATGGGTGTATGCACATTACTACTTAGTAAGAATTATTTGTATTTAAAACAAAATTACATAAATATCAGATTTTTAATTTAATTTTAAAATGAATAATTAAAAATAACCTTGGCAAAATAACATGTAACCTGCATGACGTGATTCTTTTCAGCAAAATACAATATTTATTAGTATTTATACAAGGTCTCACTGGCCTGGGCAGTGTGATAAGAAGTAGGTATTTTCCCATTTTAATTACCAAAATCTCTTAGGTAATTGCAGGCACATCATTCTAAGTGTGAATGAGGAAATAAGGTGGTAAAGTTCCAGTGGAAATTTTGTTAAAGTGTACGAGGGATATTAAGTTGGGCGCTTTTTTGTTGGTTTTTTTTACAGAAAGTGATGTTGGTGGTAGTGTACTGTGACCTTGTTTGTATACAGACGATAGTTAGTGTTTACTTTTAGAACTGCTAAATTATCACAAACATGAAACAAGTTAAAATATTACTTGTGAAAAACTTGCTAACAGAGCAAAGAGACAAGCCAATTTATCTTAATATACTGGAATATGTGCTCTTATCAAATTAGCCCTTCCCATAAGTTACACGATTAAACTAATCAAAAATTATAATAATTTGGGGCACTTCCATCAGGTTGTTCGATCCGGCCAATTTTAATTATAAAAAAGTAAGTATTTCATCAAGCATATAAACTAACATTCTTCTAAGAGCTCCAACTGGCCTTCAAAATTCTCATTTTAATCTTATGGAGTAATGGAGAATATTTAATTATCACCACACAGTTACTTAATTTAACATATGTTAGTTAACACACAACTGCTTTATTTCTTGGTGTTAATTTGCATCCACACAAATCTTCTGCAGGGAATATCACCGATCTGCCAAGGGACTGCAAAGCAATCCTAGGTGAGGGGCTCGGGCGCAACTGGCAGTGCAATACCCTCCAATTAATTGACAGTGAAGCGCCACTAGTAGTCACCAACTGGCAAACTCAATGTCAAAAACTACCTCCACAGTACAACTGTCGTTTACTTAAAATCTTCAAAATCATGGATTTTCTCCACTTCAGGCCTCATCAGCAACGTTTTATCCAGTATTTTTAGTTAAAAGAACCTTTATAGCACAATTTCACTTATTTTACTGCATTTCATCTACAGTTTCCAACTCAAAAGAAACATGAAAACCTCGTTTTCATATTCCCACAACCATAATAACCTTTTTACAAGTAACTAATATCGCATGTTTTGCTGTCAAAACAGTTTGCTAATAAAAATACTGAATTGCAATTTAGTTTGAATCAGCTCGGTAACACTCAGGACATCAGCGAAACAAATGTTTGGAAAACATTCAACTAAATAATTGACTGTAGTGTTAGAAATAAAAGTAGTATAGTAAATATGTTTTTTTAACCCTCAAACTGCCAAAGATCACGATCACAATTCAATTACGCTATGCGTATACAGCTAAATTTGCGATCATGACCCCTTTCTTCACGGTGTGATTTTTGTAACCAATTATAAATTTTTGACGTTTTTCCATTGTTGGCGCAATTTATAGTGTCTTATGCTGTGGTTTATGCTGTTTTTTTTTTTGTGAAAATAATTATTTTTAATCCTAACAAAGCATTTATTTTTCATTTCGTTCATTTAGTTCATTTTGGCTATCTTGAAATTGTAAACTACATGTTTATTTTAAAACCACTATGGCATATAAAAACACTTTATTTAATATGATTGTTTTTTAGTTTGCCTCTAAAATGAATATAATGGTTGATATAGGTAGAATCATTGTTTATATTTTTATATATTTTCAAAAAAAACTCATGAAAGGCAGTGAGAAATACCTCAGCAGTATGGAGAAATATAGTGAGCAGTTAGAGGGTTAAATAACACGAGCTCAGAAATCACCACATATTATAACAGAGTAAGGTGGGAAGGCCTTTATCGATCTTAGAGGAAGGAGGAGGGGCTGACCAGGAACAGGGAGGGAGGGTCTTTTTTGGGTGGTAGACGGACCTTCTCTTTGCGTAGATGGCTGATACACCGGGGAGTAGAGTGCAAGAAGGAAAAATATGCTGCACAATAAGATGATCCCATAACGGAAACATCTTTTTTCAGCTCTCCTGAGCATCTGGAAAAAAACATTATGTTAATAATAACAATTCCTAGTCTCAGATATCAAACCCTAGAGTATACTGTTATACCAATATCTAGAACAATAATAATAGAACATCTTTATAGAAAAAAGTTAAACCATTCAACCCCTGACAGGTTAATCTTTTAGCTGGGATTTAGTTGATTCTTGATGTTTCATTTTCCCCCGTTTTACTTCTTAGGTAAATCTAAAAGTAAAACTATACTCTCTGAAAAATGTAGATAGGCTAGTGAAGTTAGGCTTACATGAAATTCTACCAACAGAAATATAATATTAGGCAATGACTGCGGGACACAGTTACAAAACTATAAATATTTCTACAACTAAATAATTATGTTTAAATAGTAAAGACTCCGACATGCACTTATTTAGCCAACTAAATGACCAGGTGCGTAAAACAGCCTAATGCTCAAATACCTTGTAAGTGTCAAAACTCAACAGAGTTCTTTATTGGAAGGATAAAGTAGATGCACTAGCTACCACATGTTTTTACGCGGTAGGCTACACGATGAAATCAGATTTAATCAATTTCACCCTTGACATTATCAACAGTACACTATCGATTCATTGAATCCCAGCAGTTTAAATTATTCAGGACAAAATGAAGTATGTTTAATTATTCATTCTCTCTTGACTCGGTGATTGGTTGGTGCAAACAATAAAAACTTTGGCGAAAAATACTACCAAAAACTAGTTTATGGTGAATAGTAACAATAGAACAACAAGTTGTATTATGAATAAATTTTACTCACTATTGAGTCATCATCTTTAACTATTAACTAATATAATTTAACTACTTCACAGAAAGTCTGTTTAGTCACCATCGCAGAAAACTGTTTGGTCATATAATTTGCTGAAAACGTAACTCAAAAATTTCAACAACTTATTATATGCAGTGTTCTTCATTTTTAAACCAGTCGGTTAACACATTTTTTGATAACCTTTTTTCTTAAACAAAAGAGGTTGCTGGCCTCTATTACCGCTTTCCATTAGGCTGAATTGCAAAATGCTTATGAAATGTATTCCTCCAATATTCCTTAAATATTAATGTTAGGAGTGTACAACTATGTGCATTTTAATAACAATCTATATTCAAATTGTATATCAATTATTGTCTTGTCTTGCAACAAATGGCTCTTATTTAGTTGTATGATAAGAAGTGATAAATTTGGGGTTAAAAGTTATATATTTTTACCTAAATATTCATGCATAACTAGACAAAGAAAATACTACTATTATTTTTCTCATCTCTGTTACTTATCCAAGAGTATCAAAACTTTTTTGGCAGAATAAATACAAAATACCACTGTTTAAAATATAAGAAAAAATTAAATTTTGTTAAATCGTTTTAAAATATTTCAAATTTTGTATTTTCCTCATTGTACCTAGCCAATTGTCCTTCAAAGGCCAAAGATTGGGAAATTCATAGATCACATATGTGACATTATCATGACAAGATAAGCAATTATCAAGTACCGGCCCACTCCTCTACATCATTCATCAAAATGTATTACATAAAAACTTGATTTTTTGGTGAAAAACAAGGAAAACCTCTGGAAAATAGTAACTTAATTCCAAGAACAATCCAAAATATCATCATCAAATAAAACAATTCTTTATTTACAAAGTACAAAACCTGTACACAATTTGTATCAATATTAAGTGTAATTTTGATTAATCCAAGTAATACAAACTAATATCAAGCAATGCTTCATTAATTAAATACAGAGTATAACAGATAACAATGATAAGAACACATTTACCAGATTATTGAGTAAAAATTCATTTCAAGCATAGGATCATAGTATAAATAAAATTTTCCAATTGAGTCTTAAATTAAACTGGAATAATTTCAGTTTTAATACTAGTTGGTAATACTTTGAAAATGTGGCGCCCATAAAGTAGGGTTTTTGGTGAAAAATGAATAAATAAATACAGTAGACTCTCAGAAATCAAGAATATAGTCTGATTATCGAAAGAAAGTGACTGGCGGAGCGGCCGCACGGCTACCAAACATAACCTCGTAACCTCGTGGAAACATAAAACACAGGATTAGAAATTTCCAATAAACATAATTTAAATAGTCAGTTAAACACGTTTTTAGCGCATTTTTAGAATATTTTGTATTTTATTCGACTATTCAAATAACGTTTGTTGGAAATTTCTAACCCTGTGTTTTATGTTTCCACGCTGTTATGAAATAGAATGTTCGGTCGCCACGCGGCCGCTCCGCCAATCACTTTCTTTTGATAATCGTACTATAAAGTGATGTGCGGTCAATCCGGATTTCTCAGAGGTGGGCATGAGTCATCAATTCCGACTTTAAGGCGAACAATTATGAAAATATGTGTTTAAGTTTATGAGCTAATACAAGAGTGAGCTACTTAAAGATGATGTAAACTTCATGAAATTTATGAAATGGGCTATTCACATGAAAACTGAAGGCGTTATAATGAAGTTCAGCCATTCCAAGTTCCGTATGGGACATTTTAACCTTGTTTTTGATCATTGTATAGGGTTTAACAAATATTTATATTTCTTTGAATAAAATAAAAAATAGTCCAAATCATATAACAACCATGATTTTAGATCTTCTAAACTTGAGAAATTTGCTCAGTGTTGATTTATCTGAAAATATCTAACTGAAAGCTGGTTCTGTATGGGACACCACACGGTTACCTCATTTGAAATGTCAACCTTTTCTTATAAAACCCTGTGATTCTCTTTCTGTTAGGGTGTTCATATACTTATAATGCAATGTGAAACATATTTATATGACACTAACGCAAAAATGTTAGATTCATTATAGCCTTCTCTTATTCTGATGTTATATGCAAGTTCTTCTGGTTCCGTATGGGACATTCAAAAATTCCGTAAGGAACACATATGGATTGGGCTTAGATTAAGCAATATTTAATTTATAACAATTAAATTTTATCACTTATTAATACAGATTCTTTGCCTTGCATATTAGAAATATTTTATATTCAAATATAGTCAAATTAGATATAAAATTGAACTTATTAAAGTTAATCTAGGTGGAGAAATATTTTATATTCAAATATAGTCAAATTAGATATAAAATTGAACTTATTAAAGTTAATCTAGGTGGGTGTATATACCATTTAATAAAATGTAAGAATCATTAAATTTGTTATGCTTGGGACTAACCCAGAAATAAGTTCAAACAAATTTACAATGCACCCTTTCTCCTTTCTTGACTATGTGATACTGGTTTAGGATTCGAACAATATGATCCACGACGCTACTCTCAAATGTAAATAGTTCAACTTTCTTTGTAAGTTAGATTGCTTCAAAAATGCCAATTTTATTCAAAGATCTTCATTTTCAGCTTTTCCGATTGCAAAATATGGATGCTTAAGCCCTTTAATTAACTCAACTTCGCTGAAAGATCCATGAATAAGACTGTTTACAGGCAGCTGGTTGGTCTACATTGTGAAATTCAAAAGTCCCACTTACACCAACAACTTTACAATGTTTATCTAGCCTAATACACCTTCTACACTTAATTCTGAACTTTCTTAATTTTGAGCACATCATAATTGTTGAAACTTTTTTCATGATATGACAGGTCGGGGATGTTTCTTTGAGGATATTGTGCCATATTATTTCCGACTTGATATTCCTCTAGCAATAAGGATAAATACTTTGACAATCATAATATATATATATCACTAAATTAGTTTGTTAAAAATTACCTGTTATTAATTATTAAACAACAATTATTTGCAGTATGATGAAAAATATTGTTTGTCACATTCATGTGTTGCTTTTCGTGTGTTGAACAAAAAGTACCTACTTTTTAAGGCATAATGTTAAAAAATACTATAATTTTATGTTATTATAAATAATTTAGGTAGTGGCCTATATGCTTGGTCCTGCTGTATTAATCACAAAATTTTAGTAATCATTACGAATGTATCATCTTAAGGCTTAACACAGGAATGTCCCATACAGAACTGCCTCATACGGCACCTAGTTTTCTTTAAAAATATACTAGGTACCCTACATATATACAGAGTGTCTGTTAAGTGTGTTCCCAAATTTTAAAACATGGCTATTTAGGTCAAAATGAGTAAAAACGTTCCTATAAACATAGAACCTAAAACCTATAGTTTTCCATCTATCTGTTTGTATGTGATTTTTACATCATATAAACCTCTTTAATCATCAAGTTCAAACTCGAATGTATGATGACTAATAAGACCTATTTTGGTATGGAGTATCAAATTTCTACGCTGTACCATTTAAAAATGGCGGCCATGTTTTGTTTTCAAAACTTAACACATTCGCTACCGCAATTATATGGAATTTGTCATTCACATGGACCAGTGACGCAGCTGTGCATCGAGTGGTTTCTCCCGATAGACCACCGATGTATATTTGCGTCGGCTGGTCACATTGAAATAGACTGACGACGTGAATTTGCGTCAGTGACCCATTGTTATTCAAACGTGTATTTCTTAGCAACGGTCTATTTAAAGCCCTGATCTCTTTGAATCAGTCTGTAGGGATATCTGACGCACAAGCACGTTGCTTGGTCTGTGGATATAACGATTGGTGACGTCACATCGCAATTGGCAGAACTGTTGTTTACATTGTTATTTTCGATGCATCACTGTACAACTTTCCACGTGGCTAACCTTAAAGTTTTTAGACGTGCTTTACTGGTGTTTGTTTGATTATTGTGCAGAACATTAACAATGAAACTGAAAAGGCCTACAAATGATCAAATTTACAACAACGCAAATGTTCGTCGCTCGGTCTAAGGAATAAAAATACAATATTTTTTATTATTTTCCATTGTATAGACTGAACGACGCAGATATACGTTTTTAAAATTGTTCAAAGTAAGATAAAAAACAATTTTTACTGTTTACAAATGCATTTTAGGTTATTATGAAGTGAATATGTCGTGAACCATTTAAACCCAATTTCTCTCGTTGTTAATGTTACTCCTGTACCTCCCGGTCTATTTGCAATGTTCAGATTATTGCTTTTGGTCTGTGGGAGTGACCGGACCGACGCAAATATGCGTCGCTCGGTAGCGAACATGTTAATATCTTAAAAACCATAATATTTATGAAAAACTGCAAGGATCAAAAAAGTTGTGTCATTTTGTCCTAAAAAATATAATATTAAGATTTTAAATATACGATTTTAAATAACTGAGAAATTATAATTTTTTAAGTTAAAACATGGCAAAAAAGCATGTTTTAACTTGTAAAAATCACAATTCTCAGTTATTAAAAATGGTATAGTTAAAATCTTCATATTATTGTTTTTAGGACAAAACGACACAACTTTTTTGATTCTTGCAGTTTTTTCATAAATATTACGGTTTTTAAGATATTAAGCTTTGAAAACAAAACATGGCTGCCATTTTGAAATGGTAAAAAGTCGAAATTTTACATTCCATAACAAAATAGGTCTTATTAGGTCTTATTATACATGTACCAAGTTTGAACACGATACTTTAAGAGGTTTGTAAGATATGTTAAATCATGTAAAAATCACATACAGGCAGATAGACGGAAAACTATAGGTATTAGGACCATGTTTATAGGAACTTTTTTACTCATTTTGACTTAAGTAAACAACCATATTTTAAAATTTGGGAACGTACTTAACAGACACTCTGTATATATATATATATATATATATATATATATAAATATATATATATATATATATATATATATATTCTTGTTCAGATATATATTTACTATAAAACTATGTATCATCTACTTATAAAAAGCTAGACGGGTTCACTCACTCACTCACTGACATAAACTATGAGGCACTTCCCGTAATCGAACCCCCACCGACCTCATTATTGAATTAAAGCTCTTGACGAGAAACTCCCAGAAAAATTACCAAAAGTTAACATTTTTGAGTTTTTGGGGCGGGGAAAATTCCACTTTTTAAATTGTTCCACTTTGAGCGTGTTTTGTACGGAAACGGTACGAGATAGCAAAAAATGTTAAATACAAAAGTTTTCCAACTAACGATTTTTCGTCATATTTAAGATTCGATCATCCGTTTAGCCGCTATTCATCGGAGAAGAAGTGATTTTGAGTATTTTAGCCCATTTAAATGTGTACAGTTTTGTAAAGCCGATTAATGAAAGCACACTATCTTTGGCTAATACCACATGTTTGTATCAGCTGACAAAAAAACCGCCCGTGTAGGCGATACTAATTTGCTCACATGAGGTTTATATAAGTCAGCTGTTACAAAACAAGGTGAGCACATTATCGCCTACACGGGAGGTCCTATATCGCGAATATCGTTTGTTTTGATATTGGAGAATGTAATCAACCGATTGTTTGTTCTATCGAATGATAAATTTGATGGGCCCGCGGTAGCCCAGTGGATATGTTGTCAGGTGATTCAAGATCATGTTGTCACGGGTTTGAATCCTACTTTTGTTGCTTACTTTTTGAGGTCTGCAATTTATTTCTGTTTAATTTGACTTTATTTTGTTTTTACAAATTCATTTATTTGTAATTTGCACAACGAACAGCCACCATACATCACTCTGTGGAGTTAGGTTAGGTTAGGTTACTATAATTCTGTCGTGAACTGAAGTCTTATTTGTTGTTTTTTTCATGTAAATCCATTTGTAGAACTCCAATTTAACATTGTAACCACAACTTTGAATTTATATCTGATTGACTTTGATTGAGTGAACACTTTATTTGTTGCTTTTATTCACCTCGAAACAACCATCATAGTCGAGAGTTCATTCGATAAAACTAAAAACAGCCGGTTGGTCAAATGATTCGATATCGAACCGACATGGGACCGCCTCTGTAGGTGTTAATGTACTCACCAAAGGTCATTGTTATGTAGTTTTTCTTTGGTTAATGAACTACAATAGTTGAGTTTGATTTAAACTTGAGTTGACTGAGGAAGGTAAGTGAGCGAAGCGAACTCCAAAAGGGGGTTTGGGGGCGAAGCCCCCAACGGCTATAATCCTAGTTTATAATATTGTTCAAAAAAATTATATATAGCTTCTAATAACTAATTTTGGCTTTTGGCGAAACTCAAATTTTGTTTTTTAACTTATATAAACTCATAAAAACCGTTATTACTTTGTACAAAAGTGCATTATTTCCAATAATTTTATTGTTCAGTTACCTAGTACCTAATATAACAGTGTTGGTATATTATTTTTATACTTTTTATTTTATTTTTATTTTTAAATGTACAGCGTAAGTTTGTCGATTTTCCCCGGTTTCAGTTTTTTTCCATAATTCGGGTAAAAACAATGTTTCAAATAAATCAAACCCATTTCCACGTAGGGAAATAAATCGCCTACATTTTGTATATCTTTGATTATCTGTAAAAAATTAGTGACAAAATGCTAGGACTCTACTTTTGAAAATTATTTCAAAAATGTTTAAAAAATTTTGCAAAAAAACCACCAACAGTGATTCGTTTTATTTTATTTTATTCAAAATATTCTTCTTTTTCTGAACAAAGCGAGTATAAATATGACTAGGCTGTCAAAAGTAGTTTAGGAACTGTGAATTGTTAAAAAAAACCTCTGCAAAATGCCAAAAATTGCTAGGGCGCCGAGCAATTTAGCAATAATCAGACAAGGGCAACCCTAGAGATAATAAATTTCAATTTATTTAGGCTTATTGTGTTTATAATATTAAAAAACCTTCTTTAACCCTAGCCATGGCCATCCGACCAATTTGGTCGGATTTTTATGTCGCCTAGAGTGGCCACCAGCCAAATTGGTCGGATATGACTGAACATTTTGTAACGTTAAAAACCATTAAGTTAATAATAACTCAAAAGTGATCAATATATATATCATTCGAAAGATCACATTCTGAACTTTCATTTTATTACATAAATGAACGGTATAGCAGCTGTATAACAATGTTACGATTAGAAATCGAATGAATTTTTGGCGCAGCGCAATTGCTACAGCCGACGCTCTGACAATGGCAAAACACGATATTTTTGAAATTACCCAGCTCGGGTAATTTTTCTCGTAGGAAGATGCAGTTAGTACCAATGCACAGCAAAAGAGTAGCGTTTTATGTTGGTATTGATTTTTAGAATGAAATATTGATTGGACAGGTTATATGAGTTTGTGAAAACAGGTGTTTCCGGTTTTTTGTGGAATGGCCAATCCGACCAAATTGTTCACTGTAAACAGCAGATTTCAGGCTTTCTTCCTATGTCTGTCTCAATGTTTTGTGTTTTTGTTGACAATATGACATGACATATGAAATATGCAATGTCCAGTCCAAAATGGCACGCTATGTTATTTTTTGACCGGTTTCATTTATGCAAGAGTGTTTTAGTTATTTATTTAGCCGAATTTACGCAAAAATGGATTGTAGTGACATTCGGGGTGTTCTTGTAGAAAAGTATTAGTGACAAAAAAAGTATTAGTGAAGTATTTATGACGATTTAGAGGGTGATATAGGCAGTGATATTGAGGTGAACGACTTTCCTGATGATATGTCATACGCGTCGTAGGCTAATTGGATTATTTATCTGGTAGGCCTAGTGGCGAGTTATATATTTATATGTATATTTCTATGTATTCTATGTATAACATGTTATATATTTAAATGTAAGGAATTGAATTACTACAACATGTTTATATTGATTTGGGGATAAAACATTTGGCAAAAAAGTTATATACTAAATACTGTAAAATAGTTTTTTTTCAAATACGCTAAAATAGCAAAACATTCTTTTATTTATATTTATTTATAAGTGATCAAAATTTGTTACCATCAACTTTATGACTTTTTTTGGATTTCTTACTTCATTAGCTTTACAAATATGTATATATCATTATTAGTATATACATATATTACATTACTTATTAACAACACAAACTAAGCTTAACAGTGTACAGTTAACACATATTTTGGGTTTCCGTTTATTATTATCTTACGCCCCTAAATCTTCCAAAAAAAATTCTTTCCACATGTTAAATTATATATTTCTATGTAGGGAATTAGATTATTTACAAAATGTATATAATGAATTTTCCATAAAAAATCTGTAGAGAAAATTTCACTGAGGCTATTTTAGAAATTTCTAAAAATAATTTATTTTTTTATTTTTTCACTTAAACCGAAAAAATATTTTCCTAGATCTTTTTTATTTTACTATTTCTAGTTTCTCCTGTTCTTTCCGATCAAAATTAATAAGAGGTTGGCTAGGTTTACTTCTACGGTTGAATTTATACGAATTTTCAAAAGAAGGTCTGCAAAATCGCAAAATCTGCTTGGCCATTTCCCACTTCAACAATAGGCCACTGCTAGGGTTAAATCACTATTTTTACATATTTTTGTAATCCCAAAAAGACACGGGATTGGAACCTAAAATCACGGGATTGCCAAGGAACCAGCCGGGATCCCCGGATTGGATTCCCTAAAGAGAGCCATCTAGGCTAAGTGGTTGGACCATCTCAGTTAAGGTAAATTAATATGATATATTCCGTGTTAGGTCCAGAGCACTTATCAAGCTGGGATCTCATAAACGGAGCTTTACTGGTCCAGAGTTCACAAACAAAATAGGTTACCTGTTAGCAATTTCATAAGTTACTAGATGCTAAAAAGGGATAAATTTCCATTATTTCCAATTAGAAAATCCTAATGTAGGCTCTACCACCAGGCTATAACTTTAACAACTAGGTAGTCTTCCTTTCTACCTTAGGAAGTTAGTCTATACCCCAGGGCTGGGTTAGGCTTGTCTCTGACCTCATTAATTTCATGTTCTGAAAAAAAAACAGACTAGGAACTTTACTGACATACATGTCAGCATTACATGATTTTAAATAGGCTAAACAACTAAATTCAAAAATCTAAGGAGGTAAAACAAAATATCCAACTTAAATACAAGAGTGAAAAGTACTAACCTCGATCTAGGCATTTTGTCCTGATATCATATGATAGAAGAAAACGGGCGAGTTGAAGTGACTGGAAAAACAGAAATCATAAGTAAAAATAGAGCAAACTATTTATAGGATACAAAAATGGCATTCATATCCGTAAATATTCTCGAACTCAGAATTATGCCGACCTCAATACTACAATGTATAATAGTACCTCGATCATACAAACACAAACCAAAACCTACGAAATTGAATTGTGTTTGTGCGGCCGTGAGCAGTGTTGCCAGTGTTTGCCATTTTACTTTACCCGCAAATGCAAACCCCCAATAAAATCCCAGCTTTTACCCGGAAATTTTGTTGTAATCCCCGCAAAATCCCCGCGTGGGCTTCAAATACCCGAAAACCGGGTAATTTCTTGGAAGTTGCCTGAAAATTACCCGAAAATTAACAACGATGACAGTTTTAGTACCCTCAGCACTTAGTGTTATGGCAGTGGCTACGTACACGTCCGACGTTAGCCGCTACTGTTCACGTCCGTTCCAAATTATGCACCATACGTTACTTTTCCTGTGATTTTTAAAACAAATTGAGAGCCAGAAAACCTCCTAACCTAACCTAACGTAATCTAACCTATCCTAACCTAACGTAACATAACGTAACGTAACCTAACCCAACATAACCTAAGCGGTAGCGAAGTGAATTTGCCCTTATATTGGACGTGTACGCAGTCACTTCGTAGTGTTAAACCTAGACATCCATTTTGGAGGAGGGAGGAGGGCCCCTCACTACCCCTGTGGGAGCGAGTGTCTGCGTAAAGCATTCCCACCCTCAAAAAGAAATCCTTAAGTTGGTACACTGGTCACTGCTCTGAGTTTTATGGTTTTATTAACGAGTGACTACGTACACATCCAATGTAAGGGCAAATTCACTTCGCTACCGCTTAGGTTAGGTTAGGTTAGATTACGTTAGGTTAGGTTACGTTAGATTAGGTTAGGATGTTTTCTGGCTCTCAATTTGTTTTAAAAATCACAGGAAAAGTAACGTACGGTGCATAATTTGAAACGGACGTGACCTGTAGCGGCTCACGTCGGACGTGTACGTAGCCTCTGCCTTTTATCATATTTTCAAAGTCAAAGTCAAAATTCTTTATTGTCGTAAGCAAAATAAAATGCGATGACAAAAGTCAGTAATATGTACATGGAATTATAAAAATGTTTGACGATATGTACAATACTAAACTTACAACACAAACTTATAACTAAACAATTGAGTCATCGTTTAAAAATAAATGTACGCTGTAATATTCTTCAACAACTAAAATTTCTTTCACGCTATTCCTGAATATTTTAAAATCATTTAACAATCTAAACTTATTTGGAAGGCTATTGTACATCTTTATTACTGAATACAAAACTTGCTTCTGAAAAAATGTGGTGGAATGTGGTAGGATTGCCAGGCGGTTGATAAGGCGAAAATTGTATGAGGAGGACCTTTTTTGAAAATATTCTCGATTTTTCATAATTAAACAGGTTGATTCCAAAATATATAGACAAGGGAAAGTCAGAATTTTATTCTTTCTAAAAATTCCTCGACATGACCTAGACATCAAATGCCGTTTTTAGGTCCAAAAAATTCCCATTACATGTTCGTGACTATCCAAGGACGAGACAATATTCGAAATAAAATCAAACATAGCATCAAGGGTAGACTTACCCTTCTGAAAATCAAACTGCTTGTCAGACAGAACATTATTTGCATTCAAAAAATTGTTTAAGCGGATTAGAAAGATTTTTTCCAATAATTTAGAAAACGTGGATTGCTATTGGTCTATAATTTTCTGCCTCGTCAGTGAGCCCTTTTTTAAATACAGGCTTAACCAATGACATTTTTAAAGGAGCCGGGAACTCACCACATTGGATTTCCACTTAGCTCCATGGTTTTGTTCAATGTATAAAAACCTTACTGGCCGACTTTATAACACGGCGAGAATAACATAGTTTTTATCTTTGGCCCTTCAGGGCCGTGGCCGTGAGTTTTGGCGATCTTCACTCAACGAAACATCTGCGTCATGATCTTGTAAGGTTATTTCATTGGCAGAGGCTACGTACACGTCCGACGTGAGCGGCTACTGTTCACGTCCGTTCCAAATTATGCACCGTACGTACTTTTCCTGTGATTTTTAAAACAAATTGAGAGCCAGAAAACTTCCTAACCTAACCTAACGTAACCTAACCTATCCTAACCTAACGTAACATAACGTAACGTAACCTAACCCAACCTAACCTAAGCGGTAGCGAAGTGAATTTGCCCTTACATTGGACGTGTACGCAGTCACTTCGTATTTCATTTTTCAATGTCAATTCTGAATTAATTTTCTAACATTATTAGTTGACAAGTGTAATTGTATTATATTCCATTTAAACAAAACCGAAACCCCGAGGTAGTAATAGGAATTTATAGTTTTCATACGATTTTTTAACTCGGGAACAATTTGTTTATTGTAACAGTTCACATTAATTTTTCAGGACTATTATAGTGATGGCTATTTTAGGCAAATTTGTAAGGTTAGTCTACTTAGTTAAACCCAATTTAGGTTATGAAGCTTGCAGTAATACTAATTATACTTTTATTATTGTTAATTAGTAGTACCACACTAATAGCTGGTCACATTAGTAGTAGGGCATACACTGGTTTACAATAGCCTACCGGTCCTCTTCATCACTGACTAGGGTTACCAGGTCTGGGTTTTGAGGCTCTGTCCGGTGTCTGCTCCGGGGTTGCTACTTGCCAGTGGTTATAGATTTTCCATTACCGATATAATAAATTTTGTCTCGAAAAAATACAGGAGTGTAACAATATTACATCCGGAATTATTGCGTGTTTCATCTTTAATTTTTAAGTTCCTGAGCGACGAACTAAATATGTAAAGGGAAACGTTGCTAAGGCACATAAAAACATACAAAACTTGTCAAGGCAAGATATATGCATTAAACGGCACACAATTACCACCCAAATTCCAGATCATCCTCTAGGAAGTATGGATTCTATTGTAGGGCCCCTTGACTAAGATCATAACCTAGACCTACTCTTAATCCATTGAGTTACTTGCAGTAAGTTAAATGTTAAGTCACAACACAAATTGTTTATGGGTTGATCAATTTATACTTAACTTACTATTTACATGCATGAATAAACTAACTGATTTTTTCAAAGGGGTCATTCCACATGCAATCACCTAATTTTAGAATTAATGGTTGCATACGACCATTCTAGAAATTTTTGATTTTCTCACCATGTAATTATCTACCGGTACTCCTAAGATGAATAAAACCATTTTTTTTTTATTTTTATCTCAGGCGGTTCAGGATTTATGCTTACTTAAAGTTGCCGAGGAGAGTAATTTTGAGCATTTTCAAGGGTTTGCGCTAAAAATCATAGCTTTTATATGGTTTTCAAGATATTTTGGTTCTGATTATTTCGTTTTGAAGGTAAGATTATGGCCTTCAGAATGATGTAACTTAAGTTACTTGAAAATAAATTTGTATGGTAGTAAATTAATTATAAAAAATGTGTTTTCAATGAGCTGTTTCTCGCATCGTTTTTAATTTCAGCAAAACCATGTTATACTGTGGATTTACACAATGTACAGTGAAAATGTTTCATAAAGATATTTTTTATGTTAAACTATCCAATAAAGTCCTCTAATATGAAAATAAATGATTTTGATGCTTAGGCCCTACTCTACTGAACAACATCGGCTGTGGACACACTGTATTTTATCACTAACATTGATGCTCATATCTCAGAAAGTACGGTGAACCACAAATTGATACCTATACCATCCAGAGTACTCAGTTAGGTAAGTTAACACACAAAAAATCAACCTTTAATCTGGTCCCCCTTTTTAGATATTAAACTCCAAAATCACTCAATTTTGAAAAATTTCCATATTTGACTTCAAATATTATTGGGAAGGAAATCAAATCTTAATGATTTTATGTATTTTTATTAAAGACTGCTATGTGGAGCTTCTTTGGACAAAAAATTTATTTGTGGTCTCATTCCTAAAAGGTTTTAGGCATACATATTGACTCAAAATTAAAATGGGATGACCACATTCAATTTTTAATAAAAAAACTTCACTCTTTTCGGTATGCAATAAGGGTACTTTGGTATTATACGGATGCCACCCTTATACAGCGCGCTGCGGCAGTTATGTTAGGATGGGTTATCATAAAAATGATAGTAGGACTTTCCTTGTTTTGTTGCGAATCGAATGATACCTGATGAGTCATACTTCAGGCCGCCAAACCCCCTCCAAATAGGCCAAGGTCGGGTCGTTGACCGGAGCGCGCGCATCAGCTGTCACCGCCTGTGTCTGGGCCAGTGTCATGAGTGATTTATTGCCGTCCACTACGTTACATTTGTTTTCATAATGAGTGACGTTCTTTTGGTGTGATATTTATCTCGAAATGAAGAGGAAACCGTACGTATTTTTATGATAACCCATCCTAACATAACTGCCGCAGCGCGCTGTATATTTGGCGGAGTACATGTGGCGATCGGGTGTGGCTGCTAGCGGCGGCGACGCATTCAACACGATCCTAGCGGACATCGCTGTCTTTTGAGAGGCACAACACAAAGACCGCTCATCAGAATGATGTAAAATTTGTACAGTAAGTCAATAAAAGTACGTTTTTTCGAATTATGTAGTTATCCTTTGTATCCGGTAAAAATTAACCTCCAAAAATAGTGGCATCCGTATAATACCAAAGTACCGCAATAAGTGTCATTATTAATACAACATCTAATGATATTTGTAAATTAGTATATTATGCCTATATTGAATCTGTAATTAGATATGGAATTGTACTTTAGGGATTCAGTTCCAAAACAAAAAAACTTCTCAATGCACAAAAATCGATTGTGCGGACATTTACTAGGATTTCAAAAAGAACAAGCTGTAGACCTTTGTTCAAGGAATTTGGTATTCTAACTATTACTAGTCTATACATCTTTGAAATTGTTAAATTACTGTATGGTGATCTGGACAGCTTTGGAAAGTTTAAATTTACTCACAATTATTCCACACGTCATCAACGTTTATTTCAATTCCCTCACCATAGACTTTCTTTATATGAAAACAGTCCAAATCACATGGCCATCAAAATTTTTAACAAACTATCAAAAAGTCTGATCATGAACACTTCAAAAAGTATACTCTTGAAAAATTTGCACAAATTATTATTAGAAAAATCATATTATAATATTGAGGAATTTTTATGGATAGTTTCTGAATTGAAACTAACTTGACAAGAAACTTTTCTAATAAGTCGGATAAATTAATCACCATGTAATACAGACCAGCTGGAATTCACAGCTTACATTTGAATCTTGATGTATCTTTCTTGTTCAGTTAAAATATTGTTGTAGGTAATTTTTAAATTAAGTTATAATTTTGTTTTAGTAACTATATTTAGTATGCTAACTCCTAGCTTGTGACGAAACTCCTGTCTGTGTACATTGTACATTTGTAAGATGTTATGAGTCAATAAATCATTTGAATTTGAATTACCTTTTTGATACTTAAATTTTTTGAAAATGGCCGGTCGGCTCATTGAAAACACATTTTTTTATAATTAATTTACTACCATACAAATTTATTTTCAAGTAACTTGAGTTACATAATTTTGAAGGTCATAATGGTACCTTTAAAACAAAATAACCAGAACTAAAATATCTTAAAAACCATAGAAGCTATGATTTTTAGCGCAAACCCTTGAAAATGCAAAAAAATACTCTCCTCGGCAACTTTAAGTAAGCATGAATCCTGAACCGCGTGAGATAAAAATAAAAAAAATTGGTTTTATTCTTCTGAGGAATAGATAATTATATGGTGAGAAAATCGAAAATTTCTAAAATGGTCATGCAACCAGCATTAGGTGATTTCACATGGAATGACCCAAAGGTGTTTCAGTTTCAGTTAAGGATAAGCCTACTGTAAATGTCATTTAAAAAGGTCATACATTATTCAGACTACAATAACTTTGTTTACAATTGTATTAAAATAAAACTTTAATTTTAAATAAAAAATTACCTTCAAACCTGGTCAAAAACACCGTGTGTGACTCCATGAGTTTTCAATTCAAATTCAACTATCTTTATTCATGAAAAGTATACATCATATACAATGAATAGTGTCAAACTATCTATTTATATTATGATAGTAGCTGGGTTCGCCCAGGGGTCTGTATCAATATCAATATCAATATCAACATTGGAACAGCAGTGGCCCTATGGACCCTTGTGGAACTCCAAATTTGACAGGATGAATTTCTGTTATTGCTTTTTCAATTTTATTACCGGTACTAGAATTTAAGGAGGTTATTTCTACATATTGAAAACGATTACAGAGGAAAGAGCTAAACCGATTCAAAGAATTTTTAGAAACCCCAAGAGATGCAACTTTTCTAATAATATGGCGTGTTTCACACTATCGAAGGCTTTAGACAAGTCCATAAATACACCACTTACACATTTTCCCTTATCAACTGATTCAATTACTGATTCTATGAATGAAACTGCAGCACTTATCACGGATATACCGTGTTTAAAACCATGTTGGCTGTCATCAAACAAATTGTATTTTGTAAGGTATTCACTTAATTGGCTTAAAACAATTTTCTCATATATTTTTGACATTGATGGGAGTAAAGAGATTGGTCGATAGTTATTTATATCTGTGTCTACACCTTTTTTAAATACAGGGATGATTTTAGATTTTTTTAGTTGAGTGGGAAAGGAACCATTGACAAATGATGAATTTATCAAGTGACTCCTTATCCAGGGTCCCCTCCCAACCGTGAAAACCGTGAAACCTTGAATAAGCCGTGAATTTTGTATACCGTTAAAAAACCTGGAATAAGCCGTGAATTTCGATATCAAACCTTAAAAAAATATCAAACTTAAAAAACAATAAAAAAAAATCTTATCAAAAAATATCACAGTCGTTTTCAGATGAGGAAATGTACAACAGAATTATATACTGTAGCTAGTTCTTATTACGGTGAACACCGCGTCATCTGCCTACTTGCAGATTGCAGCTGTGCGGATGAATTAGGCCTGGTTCTGGTTTACGTTTCTACGGTGCAAAGTAACTTGGGCGACAGTTGTTAAGTTGGTGGTGTTTTTATCATTGTCAACTGACTGCTGACTGGAACTTGTGTAATTAATACAGTTTTCTTCTTTACTGTATGTCAGTTGCCTATTGTTTTGTATTAGTCAGTGTAAACAAGCGACAGTAAACAGCTACTGTAACTATACAACTGTCGCGTCACTGCGTCAGTAACTCGCACATTCCGTGTACACATTACGCGAAATATCTTGGCCTGTGGCTTACTCCACTGCCGGAGTGACTGAGATAACCAGCTGGGCCATATTGAGCTTCAGTTTGACTGAACAGATGATGGAAACAACAGATGCAAACCTATCAAATTCCAAGCGCATTTCCTTTGTTTCATTAGCACTCTTTACTCAAATACAGGAGTTTAGATTTTAAGGGTATTTGAGGGTAATTTTGACGAGGATCGAGGGTAATTCGGGAAAAATTATTGGCAACACTGAGCGAAGTAGAAACCGCCAGCATCAGCAACCGATAACCGATAGACCGATGACACAACGACAATAAAACAAAAATACTCTAATAGAGTTTTTTAGTTCTTATTTTTTTAAAGGTTCACTTTTTTGATATTTACTGTGATATCGTAATTGGAATGTGGGAAAGTTTTCACTAGTATTTGACCAATGCGCCGCGTCTGCGTTGTTTTACGACCGGTATAGGTTATGCTTTTTATATTTCGACCGTGAAATTGACAAATTTTAGACCTTGAAAACTGTGAAAAACCCATTAATTTGATTATTAAGTTTGAGTGGGAACCCTGTTATCTCATTTTTTACTTCCTTTATCACTACAATTAGGATTTCATCATAACCACTTGAATTAGAATTTTTCAGAGAACTGATGACTTTTTTATCAACAGAATTAAAACTAAAAATAGGTTTGGATAACTCCTTTATTTCATTGTCAGAGCGAAACTCCTTGTTACCTAAACAACCAGTTTTAGAACTAGGCCTACCATTATCCTTCACTATACTGGAAAAGTGGTCATTGAAACCATTTGACACTTCTGTGGTATCTGAGACTGTGATTCCATCTAATTCTAAAGTGATATTTTTAATTCTTTTTTTATTTTTGGCACCAACTTCAGAATTTCTAATATTCTAGACAGCTTTTTGAGTATTTGGGGGCCTAGATGATTTATTAATTTTGTCCTGAAAGTATTATTTTTTAGCTTTAATTACCATAAGTTTAAGATTAGTTTTTTCCTTTATTAGGCTTTTTGAAATGGTATTTTTATATTTCCTTAACTCTTTTGTAATGTGAATGATTTCAGCTTTTTTGCTCTTTAGGTATTCAGTTAGGCTAACCATTTGTTCTTTTTATCAGTTACAGTAATTAAAGTTTTTGGGAATGCTTGTTCAAAAAGAAAAGTGAAAGTATTATGGAAAAAGTCATACTTTTGCTCAATGGAAGCAAAATAAATATCTTGCCATAACTCGGATTTTAGAAGCTACAAAAAAAATCGATGTTTTCAGAATTCAACTTTCAAATTTCTTGATTCTTTTTCTTTTTTACACATTTTGGAGGATTTATTACTAATACTTGACCATCATTGTCTGATAAAAATGTTATGACTCCCTCAACACTAATATGTGATTTATCTTTGTTTTGTATGAAAAAGTGTGACTCCTCTGCTGCTTTAAACACAAAATAATGCAGTAGATTCTCTCAAGCCCGGTACCCTCGGCCAGATTACAAAATGTCTGAACCAGCCAGCATTAATTGTTAATGTAAAATACCGATCTATAATAACATACCAGTTCATACAAAATTTACTTTTAAGATGATCTGAAAGAAACAAAATTCGCTCGTCAGTTGAAAGATGAGATGTTTTGTTTATATTTTGGCTTGAAAATAAACTAAAAAATTGACTTCGGTCAATACCTACTGTGGGAAACCCTCCCGCGGGCAGTTATCTCATTTCTATGAGGCCGGCCGAACCAACCAAGTCCGGTCTAGTTTAGGCTAATAATTATGATCCATCACTTACATGCAAATACAATATAACAAAGAACAGAAAAAATTTGTGCTTATCACCCCAAAGATGAAAACTTAATATACAGAAAGAGCTATAAACACTATTTATCCAAAAGCAGAAATTAATTATACAGTCACCGAACAAATATACACCCCATTTAAAAAATAGCCTTTGGTGTGTGTTGGGTAGGAGGCTAATTTGAGGGATCCATATACTAACCAACTTGGGTAAGCAAACGAGATCCAATGATTACGTTATGTAAACAAGCTCGATTACACATCATATAGATGGTCAATCGACCCTCTGATATAATTAAACAAATATTAAATACTATCTAAGGAAGGGTCTATGGCCCTTCGAACCATTTGTAAAAATTTAGTTTGATTAAGTTATAAAAGGGGTCCATGGACCATGGACCCAGTTTGCATATTTCTCTAATAAAATAAAATAAGGCTCGATGTACCATCGGCCCCAAAATTATAAATATTAAGATTATATTAAAGAAATAAGTAAAGGGTCGATTACACATCAAATAGATGTTCCATCGACCTTTTAAAAGCTTAATCTAAATATGTTTTGTTTGGGGTTCAATGGACCATCTATATGATGTGTAATCGAACCATGCGGTTAAAAACGTTATAATATAAAGTAAAGGACTGATTACACATGAAATAGATGGTCCATCCACCCGTTAAAACTTTATTCTAAATATGTTAGTTTTTGGGGTTGATGGTCCATCTATTTGGAATGTGTAATCGACCCTACGTCTTTATATTATGTTATTTTATGGATAGAGTGTCAATGGTCCATCAGACCAAAATATAATATTTTATCTTAATTTATAAAACGGTCTCATGGCTCATTGACCCGTTTATATTTTAAATTAAATTAAATATCCTAAACAATTGATGGTCCATCAAAGGTGTATGTTATTTCATTTATTTATTCAAGGGTCGATGGACCCTCTATTTGATGTGTAATCGGCCCAGCCCCGATCCAACCAGGGGATTAAGTTTAGACTCCAACCAGGTTGACATTAAATTGGGACCGAAAATTGTTGGATGTTTGATTTGCTACTATTCAATTTGTTGGCTAAGTTTAGCGAACCAATAAAAGCTGGGTTTGTTAGAACAATATAACTGATGAGAATACAGGAATGTTCTCATATTACTTTAACTTTCAAAACAAATTAAATACCTCCAAACTATCTGTTAATATTTGTTCTTATCTTTTGATGAGTCCCACACTAATCATATTGTTTCATATATTCCTTAGACAAAATTAACAATTTTTATCCAACAAAAGTTTTAATGGTGAGTCAGAGATCTGGTTTGACTATATCAGCAATGTTGTGTTTTGCAATGTTAGGACCAACCCAGTTGGGACCTGCCCATACCCTGCTTAACTTGGTGTGGCACAAAATTTGTTGGGTAGTGGTTGGGATGTGTTTAGGGCTTCGATCACACTGGAGACTCCACCAATTGGTTGCATCTCAGGTTGGTTGGGTCTGGCCGCCACACTGTGGGTAAAACCACATGACGGGTATGACGGGATAGGGCAATAGGGTATGCCCCGCAGTAGTTCCAAACTGGGCCACCAGTGTGCGCAGGCGTCGCTACACGCAGCTTCGGCGATGCCTCTCGCTCCTCCTACCCACCCCTCATGCGCCTGCGTGTGTCTGCTGCTCGCCGTAGACGGTACACGGGACGGGACACGGAACAGGTCTCTGACTCTTGTGTTGCTTCGCTCCTACACTTTCACGCGTTGCTGCCCTGATCAGCTCTCTAATATTTTCGTTGACATTTGAATGTATGGTGTAATTTTTTTACTTGATGAATTGAACACTCTGTTCCCATTGCAGGTGTTTAATACAATTTTCCAAGAAAAAGTTTAATGTATTACTGTTTACTTAAAATCTTCATAATATTGAATAAAGAATGGGAAAAATCATGATTTCATACTGTAGAAAAATATTTGAACTTTTTTAATAACCAAAAAAATCATATAGGCCTAATTGTTGATGTTATGTAAACAGTAAGATTGGGGTTAAATGATCTTTACAGGCCTTCTGGCATTATTGATTTCTTAACTCCATTTTATTTGTTATCCCTTACAATGTAACTATTAATGTAATTTAAACGTACATTTTAAAATATACCATAAACAAGTTATTGCTTTATGAAAATTTCATAGTAATAATTTAATGTAAATGTTTTTGTTGATTTTAAAATTTTAAGCTAAGTATGTTGCTTTTTTTTATTCATAACTGTTAAAACCAAAGGTATTGCAGCTATTACAATATTGAAATCACTATTAAAATATACAGCCTGCCAATAACTCAGTATCTTTAAACTTATTAATGTTCTCTTAATCCCTCGATGCACATTCATCAGTTATATCAACAAAACACAAAAATGAAAACAATAATTATTGTAGCATCGACATAAGACATTAGGACAAATACAAAATAATATTTTCATAAATAACTTAAATTTTCAAAATGCAAATTATCATAGTTGCAATAGTTGCATAGTTCCAAATATTTTATATATGTTACAGCTCTGAAATACCTGCATCACTGTTTAATACAAATAATAAATATGAAAGCAAACTGAAACTTTAATGATGATTAATTAACAACAATTTAATATTAATCAGTTTACCTATAAAAATGTTGTTAATATAAATAGTTTTAACTACTCGTTGTGGAGTATATGGATGTAGTTTAAACTTCACGTTGTGAAGGATATAGATGTAGTTAAAACTACACGTTGTGGAGTATACAGATCTTGCTCATTGAACTATCCTGATCCATTTACACTGTTTGTACAGTAGCACGCGGAAGAGTGTTCCCTGGATGTATTTCTCGTGTTCTTCACATCCATTATCAACAGTATATTTAAGCCCTAACTCCTCAACTCAGTACTCAGTTGCTTTCAGAAGTCTTGATAATAGTTTATGTTTGTGGCATATTTTTAAAACACATTTCATAAACTGTCATTGCTACTTTAACAAATTCAAGAGAGAGGGGATCTGGAGCTTTTAAACCTGACGTTGTGCCAATCTTGATGCTTGAAAAGGTTTTTTCTAAAATTAGTATGTCAGAAGTATTGTTTAGAGGAGAGTTTACATCACAATGACGATTTATGCATTTCTCACATTTGAACTTCCTGTACGTACGATTTGCCAGGTATCCAGCATAATAGGCTTGGGAGCATGACTCCAATGAAACGGGTTCAGGAATATGTTTGTCCTCTGATTGGTCGTCCTAATTCTTCTCCTCAATTTCCTCATCTGTCGACTAGTGATGCCATTCAACCTCCATTGGAACTTGCGCAGCAGGTTCGGTCACATCTGGGTCTCTGGGATGCAAATCTAAAATGGTGTCATAGTCTGCGTTGTAAGATGAAGTTGCAGGGGGTTCAGTGATGTACTTCAGACAGTACAGCCTCAAGGCGCTGCGGAAGGTCCTTACTGTAGGGTTTCTGTTCCAACCTCCTCTTTGCCGAATTCTTGAAAATAGATTTTCTATTGGGTCTTGATTTAATTGTGTAGTTATCATGTATTTTCCCTTTTCCTGGTCCATTAGTGAAGTGACTGCGGCGATCGTCAGTCGTACTCCATCAAAACGTGGAAGCTTCTTGACACCTCGCTGAACAACATTGAGGCTTCTTCTAGAACAGTTATGACGTGTGGATGATATCTAGTCAGTGCACACTTATCCGGATTTGGACTTTTTTGCATCTACAGTTAAGAACGTCAAATAGTGAGTTTATTTTGTCCAAAAATTCAGCAGTGGTCACAGCGGTGTCACTGACGATCTGCCCAGTCGCTACTGCCGTCCTCAGTCCAGCTGCAACGCTGTGGCTCAAAACCTGAGCTGCCAGAGCAACATTCATCTTTTGGAAACTGTTTGGCTTTAAATGGGTTGTGCTAAGTTTTGAAACTGTGAGAGTTGAAATAAGTAGAAATACGTAAGCTAATGAGTTTTAAAATCTCTGAGCGCTAGGCTGGAGGTCCCTTTACTCTCGCACGTGCACTCAGGAGCCCAACCCCTATGACCTGTGCGGTGCAACTATACAGCTTCATGATTCAAGTCATAGCTCTGATATTTATGAATGTAGTCATAACTTCAAATAAGTTATATTTCTTCAATCTTCATTTTATTCCAAGAAAAATGAGTCCACACAACAAATAGTTGTAATAAAATATCTGTGACATAACTGTGACAATATAATGTCAACGATCACGCTTATGCTAAAAGTAGAAGTTTTTTACTTATATTTTGACCACACTAACTCGGGAAACACCCAGGGAACCCAGCGCCAGGAACGGATACAGACTATCATTTTGGGGGGGGGGGGTCATGAGGTCGTGAGTGAAAATTATAGTATCGAGCAACTAGCTTAAAACATCTAGTGCTATCATACAAATATTAATCTCTAAAAAAAATTAAAGCCTACATGGTGACGCCATTTTCCCCTCTCCAATCTCCGTTCATACGGCAAAACAACCAACCACAGACCATAAAATAACGTAATCTGCAATTTACGACAACCGTTTCCCATCAAGCAATAACAAGGTTTTCCTGAACACCATTTTTAGGGAGATTTATTGTATAACTGGAGGTAACACTACTTAACGATTTTGGTCAAAAAAGCGTGCCAGTGATTTTGTCAGGTTGGTACACTGGTGAGGCAAATTTATTGTTCTTTGAACTATCCTGATTGCCTGTTTTATTCCTATAAGTGAATCTACTCATGAAAATCACTGGAGTAAAAGTAATAAAAGTTGGATTAAATTAATTTTTTCGTTTGATTTATGTATTTAATCTTTCCGTGAAACATGATTAATGATGAGCAAATAAATAAATACAAGTTTATTGAGTTTCAAATCATGGATTGGTACTTGTTTGATTCACTTTGTCGACGTCATTGTATTTGTCTCCGATCGGAGACAGCAGCACTGTGGAATCTCACGCTATGCTGTCTTGTGGCAGCGCGGGCAGCGGCACTGCGACAGCAGTGGTGATCAGGGACAGCACCGGCGGCACTACGATGTTTGACCTTGAGAACGCTGGGCATCCCCAAAGTGAGGGTGCGATACGGGTATTCCTAGGATGCTAGATGAAAAATTATCGCATAACCTTGACCATGACAAATGTCTCCGATCGGAGACATACTCACCCGGGAGAGGATGCTTGTGTCTTCGATCGGAGACATGCCGCACATTAGTAAACCGGTATCGTTTGAATTACAACAATAATGAAAAACATACTTTTCATTTCAGTTTCAGTCGTCCATGATTAATTAATCTTAGTCACTCACTATATTTTACACGTGGGCAACTAATTTACAACTAATTTGCAACTAATTTACAGGATTTTGAATGTTAAATGTATCAGACCAAGCTCGAAAACCAGACACTTAGCAAAATCAAAATTTAGGATTTAGGGCGTGGTAAGTAAAGCCATAAATATATTAATAAATTAAAAAGTTATTGTTGTAGGCCTATAAATAACAAACATATGTACAAATTAGCAAACATAACCAAAATCTTTGTAACTCATAAATTGTATACTATGTATTTTGTGTTTCTTAACAAATTATGTTAAAGTGATGTACATATTTTTAAAAACGAACGATTCATCATCAGTTGTAAAAACAATAAGATTAGTACCTCAAACACAATTAATCACCTGAACAATGAACCCATCTTCGATACATCTCCCGGGGAAATCGGAACATTTTAAGTCCTTTGACTTTATTACTGCTTTTAGAACAGCCATAATATGAACACACAGTTTTTGACATGGCCACAACTAGCAATACTACACTATTACATGTGAAAAATGTAAAAAAATGTTATTAAACACAAATGCTAGGATAAAAATAGTTATCACGCGCTTTAAAACTGCCTAGACCGGCGCGGTGCGGTGTGCCGGGGTGAGCGGGGAGTGGAAAGGGAACTGGCGTATGGGCACAGTGCGGTGGAGGGGCGCCGAGAGGGGAACTTCCGGTATTGGGTGTACTGCAGACAGCCGCGACACTAGCGGCACGAAGTGGCTGGTGTACCAACTACGACGAATCTGCGTACCCCCTTATTGCACAGCGTCAGATCTCTGTCTATACGTTCTCTGTGGCCAAACGCTCAAACCGAGTTGGAATCAAAGGAAAGTTAGACTAAGCATTTTAAAGTAATAATGTATATTATTACAGATCGGGAACCAAGTTCGGCATTATAGGAGCAGCGTGCTACTACTCTGCGCAGGCTGGTCTATGGGCAGACACTTCACAGACAGAACAACTATATAAGGATTTGTATAAGAATGCTGCACCATATGTCAAACACACAGTAGTAGAGGTAAGTACCCTTCCCAACCTTTTACAAAAATATTAAATTAGGTACAGTGGAACATCGACAACTCAAACCTCAGGGGGAAGAGGAAAAATGTTGGTTCAACTTATCAAGGTGAACTTCCACAGTCTCCGACTTATTGAGGGTCCCAATAACACACCAGTGAGTCATGGAAGAGTTGAATCCTTACATCATTTTGTGCTTTGTACGCTGTGTATCATAATTAATCATACCATAGTGATTATAATTTAAATTTAAATTAATTTTATCAAAAGAAATTTCTAAAATAAGCCTGGGAATGTTTTGAACTTCTCACAGATTCTTTGATGAAGACATCCTTCAGTGAACAGTGAACATGTAGAGTAGTAAAGTAATAAAAATATAACCCACAGTTTAGCAATTTGGTGATGTTTTGCCCATTTTACCTCTTCCTGTAAATTATTAAACGGTTTTTTGATTCCTTCTCATAGCCTGCCTCAAAACAAACCCCTCCCCACCTTTGAAGCTAAGTCATTTATAAAATACTATGTTTCACACATTTCATCCAGATTGATAACTCCAAAAAAATTAGCCTAAGTCATCAAAAAAACTAAAAGAGTCCTTTCAGAGGAAAATCATATTTGAGTGTACGAGTCATATCGCCCCTGCCCCCAACATTTTGGGAGATAATCCAAAACGTTTATGTAACATAACAGTGCAAATACGAGGTCGATGTCTTTCTTGGTTGTTCAACATGACAGTCTAGTAAATATTTACTATGGTAATTTAATTTGTTTTCATATGGTAGATTGTAATTAATTGTAATAATACCCCCGTAGCAGCAAACCTGCATCCTCAGCAAATTTCCAATGCATATATATATATATCTAAATACCACTTAAAGCCACATACCAAGTTTCATCAATATACATTCCTAAATAAATTATTTATGACATTTTAATTAATTCCATAAGAATAACATGGCGTCTGAGGATGCAGGTTTGCTGAAACAGGGAACATAAAAATGGGTTTCTATGACAATTTTTTTATAACTCAACTAGGTGAAGCCACATACCAAAATGTATTAATTTATGTTCATAATTAAGGGATATAACATTTTACTAATTCTCTAAGAGAATAACACGGCGGCTGAGTACGCAGGTTTGCTGCTACGGGAACTATTGGCAAAAAAATCGTTCGTGAAAATATTAATAGACCACAACGGTATGAAGCAATATACAATGTTTCGTAAGGATAAGGTCATAAATAAGCAAAATATACAATTTTCCTTATTCTCTATAATGATAACATTGGACAACGTACTCTGTTTAGCACTTTCAATATCTCTGTAACCAATTGATGTAGAGCAATGATCAAAACACAAATTTTTTTTAACCGAATTTAATGGTGAAAATTAAAATTTCATTTACTAAAATATTATATGTAAAAAACTCAAAAAAAAACATTTTTGGGGTACAAAACCCTCCCAAAATACCCCCTTGGATAGAGCGATCTGGCTGGTTTTTGAACAAAAGTCATAAATGCTGCTTTACATGTTTTATCAAATTTCATCAAAATCAGACCATTTTTACGAGATTTATATATATATACACACAGTTTTGAATAAATGGTGTTTTTGGCATCTGGGGATCTAAAAACGAAAAGTTATCATGGTCCTGGGCCTGGGTCTTACCATGTCGACTATGGTAATAGCTTCTTCCCTATAGGGGAAATTCGCTAAAAGGAGAACATGTTTGTTGATATTACAATTACCAAAAAGTTCACTGTGACCTTCCAGTATCTGTAGGCTATATTAATATAGGCTATTAGTAATTCTAGTAATGGGTAGGCCTAAATGAAACTAGTATAATTTTGTTGTAAAAAAAACTTTATGAAATATTAAAAGTGCCATAACTTTGGACAGGATCAAGACATGACCTCGGGTTTATGCTGTAAAGTTTTACTCAACTAGCCCTTTAAAATGAATGGGCCCTCGATAGGGAGTTAAATTTATTGATTTGGGCTCCCACCTGAAAAATTGCTTTGTGGGAGGAGGTACTCATAAACACATAAACATATTTTTTGCAGTGATTACTCGTGTGTAGAGTAATTTTTTCATCTTCCATGCAGGAGTTATTGAACTGGTTCAGTTCTTAGATGTTAGGTTGATGGGGTACAGTTCCGCAGACGTACCTACGATATATTATCGAATGAAAATATCGATCGATTATAAATATCGATATAATATCTAATGAAACTATCGATCGATTATAATTATTGATCGAAATTCGGTTGAAATACGATATTTTAAATCGATTGTATACTAATTAAATGAGAACAGATTAAATGTAAATAACCAAATATATTTAACAAATTAACAAGGGATGAAACATGAAACGAATTTAAAATAACAACACATAATAACAAAAATGTTTACCCAACAAAACTTATTTACAAACCACGGTACAATTTTTGTACTGCTTTTAAGAAGTGTTCAAATGGATCTTCATTAATGGATAAAACATGAAACGAATTTAAAATAACAACACATACTAACGAAACAAAATGTACCCAACAAAACAGATTAAACTTATTTACAAATCATACTTAAACTACGAAAATTATCACTTGTTCATTTTAGTTCACTTACCAAGGAAAGGAAATAACAAACAAATAAAGTAAACAAATTATATTTCAAAATAGATTATTTAATACGGTATAAATATTGTTGGAAATAGCGATAATAACCATTAATTCTATCGATAATAAATACTGAATTCCAATCGATATTTATAATCGGTCGATATTTTCATTCGATAATATATCGTAGGTACGTCTGCGGAACTGTACCCGGTTGATGGACTGGGGAAGCCGATAGGCATACCGTATCTTCCACGTGGGAATATTGTGCAAGTCACCGGAAGGAAAGGAACTAGCAGAGATGGAAAAGGTGGAATGGGATGAGTAGTCAATTAACTTTTAAGAGGGCAAACTCCTGTGACTCCTGCGACAGCTGCTTATCAGCCCTCAAACAGGCTGGTCCCTTCAAGGTTAACTGACAAGGGATCCATGTTCAGCTAGGGTCTAGGATCTAGAGGAAGATTCCATACTGTCTACAAACATGGAAGGACCAAAGTGAAAGGGAAGTTTATTATCTTGTCATAATGGGTAGCCAAAGACAAACCTAGGCTACTTGCGATTACACATTCATTTGCTGTATCCAAAGATGACCGCACAACTGGTGTAGACCAGTCTGATATTCATCCTGGGAGGGTGAAGGGATTATTTTTATTGCAAAATTAATTGATACGGCCACCACTTTGGATTGGAGCAAAATATCGACCTCAGGTTTGTGCCATTGAGTTTTTCTCATCAAGCCTTTTAAATTGTGATTAGTCACTTATTAGGGATTTATATAAAATAATTCAAGGCTGACTCCAAAAATTTCATTTTTGTGACGGGGGTAAATATCCAATAGTTTTCTGACAAAAAGTACAGTTGACTCCCTCTAGTTCGGCCTCGGATCGTTTGGCCGACTTCTGGGAAATTACTAAAAATTATAATCTATGTAAAGAAGGGTTTCTCACGGCAGAAATCGATAGGAAAGAACGTGTCTGTTCATTTTCTGGCCCAAATGTAAGCAAATAATCTCAGATCAGTTGGCGATTGTGTTTGTTACGGATGTGCATTCTTTGCTTATGAATTTTAATGTAGTGTTGTTAGTATCTTTTAAGTGAGTTTAATTTTTAATTTGATATTTGTGGGTAAGTACGCTTTAAAAAAATCATCAAACCATCTTAGAAGTGATTTTTATTCACAGGTGTGCTATTATAGGGTATAATTTACATGTTTAAAAAACCACCGGATTGTTCGGCCTTTTTTACTGCGGTCTCGGGGTGCGGTCCCGAGGTGGCCAAATTATAGGGAGTCAACTGAAGTTTAAAATCCATGTATCAAATATTATTTTCCTATCTCACTTTAAAATTGAACATTTCTGGGACTAAGGGTTATACAGTATAGATGAATATAGCCTACAGTATATTATTTACCACAATTTATTCTTAACAGTACATCACATTAGGCAATATGAAACTGAATCCACTATAGTTTAGACAATATTTTAGCTTAATTTGATAAAGAAGGGTAGGCCTATATACCAACAATAAAACAAATGTACCAATATTCTATGTGGTTTAACCCTCTTACTGCCGACAATTTTTGTTATGACGTCACAAAAAATGGCAGACCACTATTAAGATTTACTTGCCAAGACTGCCAGGTTCAATTGGAGCAAATTTCACGCTGACATTAAAAAAATTTGTAACTTTTTAGTTTTCATCAGACATTTATAATTAAGGTCTTGGTAGCGAATTTCCCCTATAGGGAAGAAGCTATTACCGTAGTCGGCATGGTAAGACCTAGGCCCGGGACCATGATAACTTTTCGTTTTGAGGTCCCCAGACCCCAAAAACGCCATTTGTTCAAAACTGTAGCTATATATATATATCTATATATATGTGTTTGTGAGCACGATAACTCTCGTAAAAATTGTCCGATTTTAATGAAATTAGGTTCACACATTTATGACTTTAAGTTTGAAAACCAGACAGATCGATCTATCCGAAGGGTTATTTTGGGGGGGGTTTGTACCCCAGAAATGGGTTTTTTGAATTTTTTACACATAATCTTTGAGAAAGACAAATTTTATTTTTCACCATTGGATTGTTTCAATCATAAATTGAAACAAGTATTCAAGTTTGCCGCCAAAAAATTAAACAGGAAACAGAACTAGATAAACGTGGAATATTCTCGGTCTTTCCAGACTCCAATCAGGAAGTGAGCCCCACGTGGTCACGTGACAGGGGAAGCGACATAAAACCGCCGCGCGTCTCCACTCGTTGTCTTTTTACTCCACAATTCAGCTTAACAGCATCGCAAATCTTTTCTAAATTAATATTGCGTGTTTCGGCCTATTACTAAATTAATTGATTTGTCTACGGGGGGTGTACACCTAACGTATTTCTATTTCGTGAATTTTAACCGGAAAAGCCTTGATACCGCGATATAAAATCATTTAATTCAAATAAAGCTAACTTTTCTAAATTCCGCGAGACAAAGTTACACAAAGACCACGTTGTGATTAAATCTTTTTTGGGATTTTAATTGGGGTAAGTTATTTAAAATAAAGGAAAAGCGCTATTTTAAGACAGTGTAAAGTATCTGTGATTTGGATATTAATTAAGTTTTGAGTGATTTGAAGGTATTCTACATTTTCCTGTAAGTAGTTATAGTTCATACTATTATCAGAAAATTGGTCATATTTCTAAGAGTTTTCATGCACTAAATTAATTGTTACCAAGAATATTGTACATGATTGTTAAGTTTATAGATCTTTATTACTGTTCACATTTAAATAAATTATTGCATTTTGAGCTGTCATTGTATTAATTATTTCTGTTGCTATAAATTGTAAGAGCTTAACATTTGGAAAGGCAAACCAAATTCTAGGTGCTATTAATTAGTTGTTTATGTTCAGCAAAAAAATCAAATAGAGTGTCATAAGTTTGGTTGGTTTCAAAAACAAAAAATAATCTCATACAGTTTATGGCAGCATAAGGATGAGCTATTAAATATTAAAATTGTCTGTGGGAAAGATTAGGAGGTCAGAATGGTTGGAGGTCAGGAGGTGTCATGGAGGTTACTTACATCAATATATAATAATTCCCAACCATTCGCTTTAAATGATAGCCGCCTAATAAACTGCTGGTTCCATCCTGTTCTCCTTCAATTAAATAAACCGCCATCGCTAGGTGAATATTGCTGTGTGATATAGTAAGTTAAAATATACAAAAAAATATTAAAATATAATACCCCCGTTGCAGCAAACCTGCATACTCAGCGAATTTCCAACGCATATTGCTACCATATACAGCCACTTACCAAGTTTCATACATATTCAAAAATGAGCCGTATATTAAATTTTAATTTTTCTCTATGAGAATAACATGGAGATTGAGTACTTAGGTTTGCTGCAACAAGGAAAAGAAAATATTAGGCTTTAATTCAAATATCAACAGACCACAACCAGGTGAAGCCACATACCAAGTTTCATCCATATCCATTTATAAATAAGAAATTTATACAATTTTAGTTATTCTCTATAAGAATAACATGGGGGCTGAGTACGCAGGTTTGCTGCAACAAGGAACACAAATTATGACTTTATATACAAATATCAATGTAACTCAACTAGGTGAAGCTACATACCAAGTTATATTAATTTATGTTCATAATTAAGTAATGCATAACATTTTTACAGGATTCAGCTTAAAAAACACACAATTTGGTGTTTTGATCATTGCTCTACGTCAATTGGTTATGGAGATGTTAAAAGTGCTTAACACAGTACGTTGTCCAATGTTATTCTTATGGAGGTTAAGAATAAATTTATATCTCGCTTATTTATGAACGTATACCGACCAAACTTGGTATATGGCTTCATCTGGCTGTGATCTATTGTCATTAGCACAAAAAAAAAAAAAAATTACCGATGGTTCCCGTAGCAGCAAATCTGCGTACTCAGCGCCCATGTTCTTCTTATGAAGAAAAAGTAAAATATTATGTTTCCCTTAATTATGAACATAAATCAATAAAACTTGGTATGTGGCTTCACCTATTTGGGTTATATTCATATTTGCATAAAAACCCATTTTTGTGTTCCCTATTTCAGCAAACCTGCATACTCAGCCGCCATGTTATTCTTATGGAGAATATTTAAAATAACATAAATCATTTATTTATGATTTTATATTGATGAAACTTGGTATGTGGCTTTATGTGGTATTAAGGTACATATATATATATGCATTGGAAATTCGCTTAGTATTCAGGTTTGCTGCTGCGGGGGTATATTTTATTTGTATTGAGTTGTTTGATTCAAATAAAATATATATTTTAGTGTATGTAATAGTTTTTAGTTAATATATACAAAAAAATATTTATTTTAGTTTGGACTATAAAAACTACCTCTAAAACTTATACCTCAACCAATTTTAGACCTCTATGTTGTAAAACATGTATTAGTAAACACACACCCAAATTTTCATGCCATTACCTTGATACATGCAGGAATTCTGATGCTTTTTTTCAAAATTGATTCATATTTTCAAAATTGAACATACGTGCATATACACTGGACACTACCAGTGTGTTCATAAAAACATGTACTTTTGGCTTCTAAATTGCAAAATGTTGTAAGGCACATAAAATAACCCTAAAAACAGACTAAAATAATGAAACTAACAATGACACAAATGTTTACAATGGAGAAAATTTCACAAAAAAAAAACACTTTCAACACCTGTACTCACCGAAACAGGTAGGGTGAACACCTCTTTACGATGGTATTTTCACTTACTGGCGATCTACTCCGCTTGTCCATTTTCGTAATAACATCAAAACTTTACTCACTAAACCATGGATAAATCCACAAACATAACCAACACCGTGAAGAATAATAAAACTTTTATCTAGGCCTAAAAAAAAATCTGAAATTTTAATTCTTTGTTCCATTATTATACGACTAGTAGTGAAAACATAAAAAACAATCGAAAGACGGATGGCAGATAACACTCACTACACAGAGCAACTGTCGACTATTCACAGACGATAGGGGAAATCAATGAGTATAACTTTATAGGATATCCAAGTCACGGAGGATAAATTGTACTTTTCTATGTTCCAATAGTCTTGACAACGAGTATCTCCCAACGAGTAGTATTGTGGCATTTGGTAAACATTTAAGACCAATAAGTTAGAAATAGTAGACGTGCTTTATTGCGCACATCGGCGATTCTCGTACAATTAGAGACGTCCGCATATGCGCACGCAGGGCCGTATTTTCCTGACGGGGGCCTCGGCCTGGGGGAGGGGCCTCACTTGGGTCCTCACTTGATATTTTTTTCGCTTGAAAAACAAATTTCACTAATAAAATTTGTTATGAAAAAATTATTATTCATACAAATTCTGCTTCCTGTTTTTATATAATAAATCAATTTTATTATTATTATTAATATAAAATTATTTATTAGCTAGTAGTGGTGTGCGAGTACTCAAAAATTTGTTTCCAAATTTCTAATAAAAGAATTGAAAAAACAAGTTAGAGCAAGTATTTCCCACTACCCAGCTCCTGTTGGGTTGATCACAGGACATAATAATTTAGCGCTTGAGTTTAACACGCAATACATGAAGGGTAGTAACAAGTTACTATCATAACTCACACCAATCGACCCATCTCTCAGTTCACAGACACATTGGCTTTAGGTTAATTGTTGCTGGCGGTCCTGTTTAGCGGTTGATAGTTTGCATGTTGTGTAGAGTTTATTACAGTTCAATAGTATTAGTAACAGTCACAAATTGTATTTTTTTTCGCCAGTAACTATTTAGACTACATTTTTCATAGGTATGTAGTTAACTTGTGTTTTACGCCAACTGCGGAATTATACTAGCATGGCTCAGTGATTAGAACTTGTAAACTGAACTTCGACGCCAATATAATTTAAAACCACCCCCTTGTTCCCCCCCGCGGGATTTTTTACCCCACCCCCACAATTTTTGCAATAAACCCCACCCGTATGAATTTTGGCCCCCCCATGAATTTTTGCACACCCCACCCCCCCTTTTTTGTAATAAACCCCCCGCATGATTTTTGTTCCTCCCATGAATTTTGCAATGAAACCCCCGCATGAATTTTTGCTTCCCCCCAGGGATTTTTGTACAACCACCCCCCATTATTTTTGCAAAAAACTACCCACCCCCAAAATGCCCCGCAATGCACCCTCCCCCTCCCCCCCCAACAAGCAGTTTGGTTTTATATTACCAATGTTTGAAATCAATTTGATGGGTGACTCCCAGTTTTGTAGATATGAGAATTTTATGCAAGCAACGCGATACGACAAGCCCTTGTTAAAATTAAATTGATCATTTTGGAATTATGCATGAATTTTGAAATGCAACTTTGGTGGCAACTCTGTGTAACAAATTACTCTTAAAACAAATAAACAAATAATAGAGGGGCCTCACTGGAGTGAGCCGCCGGGGGCCACAACGAGCCTAAATACGGCCCTGTGCGCACGTCGGCGGTAAAAGGGTTAAGACAATTGTTTTTTTTTCTGTAACCAAATTAGTTCTCAGAATTTGGTCTGGTTTGGAAAGTTAAAAATATTAAAAATTTAAATTTTGGTTCGAAGTGCATGTAAAATCCTTGGCTCAAGGCTATTGCAGGCACACATTAAATTAAAAAATTTTTGCTTGAAAGTTATATTTGTTGCATATTTTTAACATATGAACCAAAACCTTATATGGCTTATGGTGGTTCATTGTATGGATCACAGGAGAAACGTGTCATCTAGTCTAATTTAGAAAAAAACAGGTTCATAGTTTTTTTAAAAGGCTGATCTGGAATCATTTACTGTCCGCTTATCCTCGCGTGGAAATTATTTTGCAAAGGTAATCTGTAAATAAATGTGATACAATTTTTTAAAAAGTGAGGAGGGGCCGTGCATATATTACATCACGCCTCCCCGAGGGGGGAGGGGGTGTGGCACATCGTGATAGACCGTGACACGGGGGTGGGAGGGGGTAAGGGCTGCGTGACGCGTCACGATTAATGGAGTTAAAGCCTGCGAAATCGTCAGTTACAGTGACGAAATACCGTACGCCAAAATCCAATACTTAATAATTTTATAAGTGTGACGTGACAGAGGGGGAGGGGGAGGAGTGAGCAGCGTGACACGGGGGGGGGAGGGGGTAAAAAAGGGCTGAATTTAGTGTGACGTAATTTATGCACGGTCCCGAATTGGCAGCCTCTCTCAAAGTGTCACTAAAAGGCATGCTGATGATTCAAGGCTATTTATTTTAGTAATAAAAGATAATGTTGCAGTGTTTCCATTAGTTTACTTGAAATATTTTGTTCTTTCAGGTTCCAGAATTACCAAAGGTCTCTGATTTTACCCGTCTAATTTGTAAAACATGGAACAACGGTGTGATAGCTTCAACAGACTTTCTCATGCACTTACCGACACATCTCATCGATTTCGCAGCATCCACCTATGACAAAGTCAATGAGTTACTCAGTGATCCAAAACCACCAACGGCTTAGTAATCTTTACTCATTCTATTGTTATCTAGTGACTGTTATTTTATTAATTCTGATTAAAAAATAGTAAACGATTTCTTATTTTGCTGCCTGTTCCCAAATAAAAAATAGTTAAGTTAAACTAATGAAGAGACCAGTAACATAGAACTAGGGTTAACCATTAAATGGAAAAGTGAGGATTGCAAAATGTTGACTTGGGTAGCAGACTTTTTAATCTGAAAAGAGAGAAATAATCTTTTGTGTATAGGGTATCCAAAATGTGTGGAGCTGAATGAGTTGAAATATATTTAAATAAAGTTATAATTTCATGTTGCTGGCAATTGAAGCCTTCTGAATCATAAATTAAAAAATGTTTCCACATTGAATGCTATCAGTTTTAACCTCTTGTTATTTAGTGTTTTATTGTTTCCAGAGTGTGATTCAATAAAACCTATTAGATGCACACATTAAATTAAAAATTTGTGTGGACACAGTTAACTGTTATTTGCTGCATATTTTTAACATATGATGTCCACTCTAGAGGTGATCTTAACTGAATAATCACATTCACATGGGAAAAAACTGATGACCCTGTCAGACGCCACTGCCCTGGGTGCCTTGATGACAAAAGAATCGACAACCATATCTACAAGGTATCAGTACGTTTGTGGCTTCGAAGACACGCTCTTTCTGTATACGATTCTGTGTTCACCATGCAGTACGTTTTATAGGGAGAACGTTTTAAAGGGAGATGTCCATGCTGCTACCTGAGTTGTACATCATGTGTGATGTCATGCGGGTTGTGTTAACTGTCCCCGACATCCGAGTGAAGAGGCTCAAGTTAATCTTTTCAGGACGGCTAGTACCTCTCGAACCGTTGTTTGAAATACATGGCTTATGGGCGTTACATGGTGCACCTGGAATCAATAAATTGATGACCATGGATTAACAACTAAATTACGGACTGACATTACATGGAATTTGAAAAACGTCAATGAAAGTCAGGGAAAAAGTTGGAAAAACACCAAAATTCAGGGAAAGTGCTTTAGATTTTATACAAGTCAGGGACAAATTTTTATTTTTATTATAAACGCAAAACACTGCTGAGCAAAAATCAAAACTTATAAGAAAAAAAGTGCTCATTCCAATTCGCGAGCCAGGGTAAATTCATTTTTATGGTTAGACAAAGTCAGGGAGAATAAACATCTTTGGTCAGGGAAAACATAAACCAAATAAAAGTGTGAACCATGCATTAAGTAGCTGAATTGCCATTATCTGATTAGCGTAATTGTGCACATGGGAGAGTAAAACTGATAAAAAAAATTGCATAACAACAATAAATTGTTGTTAATTGTTAATTATTTTGCATCAGTTATGAAAGTTAATAAAATACAACAATTTTGATCGTTTTAGCGTTTTTTGACAATTTTTTTAGTTTACATATATTGTAATGCCAAATCTGGTTTTTAGTCTTTATCTTAGCAGGAGGGTCTATCTTGGCGCTACTTATCGTCATGTGTACTATAAAGTAAGCACCATCTTGGATGGATGATCTCGATCTGGCCCAGTGGAAAGCAGCTCCCTAGGGTTGTGAGCTGACATTGAATTTTCATATAATAAAACTTATATCGGAATTTTGTACTATTTTTGTACCTTCTTGTACCACAAAAAGAAAATGTTGTACCCCTTTACTTTGGAAGTTATAACCAATACAAAAGATGGACTACAGGTCTAGCCCAAAAACACAAGTTTACTTAAATTAAAAACTTATATGTTATAGTTTTGTACTGTTTTGTACCAACAAAATAATGGCTCAGTAATATAAACAAAGTCGACTCACAGGTATATGCAGTGGCGGATCCAGAATTAGAGTCGGGAGGGGGGCGAACTTAGTGGTAGTGGTTGAATACCCCCCCCCTTTTTTGTTACAGATAATGAACCCAACATGTACTAAAATGAACTGAACAAAGGGGGATCTAAGGAAAGGCAGAACAGCGTTCATGCCCAGTGTAAGGGTGTGGATGACTAATGTCATGTGGATGTGCGGTCAAACTCTCGTTGCCATGGTAACTAGTGATGTGACTAGCAGTGATTTTACACTCACAGGTCAAACTGTGGTTGCTACTAAGAAATAACTGTGATTATAACTGTGATTGTCATTTTCATCAGCTGTTGTGTTGGGTGGGAACCTCGGAGTGATTTGTGAACTGTGAACGGGTGGTTGCTCAGGTTGCTGTGCTACCCGTATCATTGTAAAGAGTTTTTTAGTAGATTGATTAGGTTATTACGATCCTACAGCTTAGGGAGAAGTCAATACGTTTAAGTAATAATTGAGTTACTGTTTTATGTTGTTTTCTTAGCAAAGTAGTAATATTTGTAACTACTGATGATGGGTTTGAGAAAATAACACTTAGTCAATTCAAAAGTAGTTGTTTATTGAAGGGTTTTAAAAATACTGTATATAGATAGCCTACTGAAATGCTAATTTCATTGATTGGAAATGTTAAGATCACTCAATAGTCACTCACCAACTTAAAATTAAAATAACATTCAAAACATAATTAACATGAAACTGGTCGACCCGTTCTCGCTAGGCGCTCAAACTCTCGACTATGGCTGTGATTGCGATTAGACTGATTTGAGTGATTTGTGGTTGTGCGACGAGGAAATGATTCACGCAGAGCACTGAGAAGAGCAGTCCGCTTATAACGAATCGAATCACAGTTAAGACCTGCTAGTCCGGCTCGGTCAGTAACAGGTCGACCTGTGATTTCAGAATCACAGTGATTAAATCACAGGTTCGCAAATCACGCCCCATCACTAATGGTAACGTCACGTACGCACGCACTACTCAGCCTGTACCTCGCCGCCCCGCTCACTCGAACTACCGCTGTTGTATCTGAGATCTGATTGACACTCACAACAGAATGCACGCTACAACATTAATCTTGACGTTTGCCGGCTCCCACACCCAAGTAACCTGACGGTGGTTTTGTGGGTATAATAGGAGGCAGGATGAAGGCAGTCACGTCCAGTGTTGCCATTGTTGGCATTATAATTACGCCAAATTGGCGGATTTGTTTGGTCTTGGGGTATTTTTTGGCGGATTTTACCGAAAGACATGGGGACTTTTCATCTTTTTGGGGTATTTCATGAATGTGTGATTTATGCTGTGTTTTCAACTATATCTGCCTGATTTGGGCTCTGTGGGCACTAAACATGGCAGATCCTTCATTTGTGTCATCTGTACTAAACGAATCAAGCAAATATATATTGCCCAGAAATCCTACAAATGTATTTTCGTACAACTACACTATGTCTTTAAGTCACTATGTACTATGTTATTTTTTACCCATGGGAATCCGTTCCGTCCGTCGCGTCGTCGGCGCCGTCTTGGGGTGGCTTTCCACTTATTGCTTATATGTTTGTTTTGTTCGTTTATGCAATAGTTAGTTCCTTTGCTGTTTTTATCATTTACCATTTTGTTGGTCTTATGTGATCGCCATTGTAAAAGTAGGGCATGCTAAAAAGCTAAACAATCATGTTCATGGAGACAATATAGTAGTTTAAAAATCAGCACAATAATACAAAAATTGCTGGAATTGTTGGGTGTTATCCAACGAGGTTAATCCATTGAGAGCTCTCGTCTGGGATGAAAATGTTAAGCCTACAAGCTGGCTGCAGTTTTCCTCAGGTAACCAATCAATTACTCTATTCACAAGCTATGTGTTAGTCAGCTGACAAAATAAGTGAAGGGAGGATTTGAGTGGTTACCATGGGAGCAGAGGGGCAAGATGGCGGTCCTCATATAGGCTTTACTTTTTTACTCCAGACGAGAGCTCTATAGATATAGTAGCTTCGTAGTCAGTGGTGTTATCTTTCGCAAGTTTTCACTTCATCACACACTGAGTTATACCATTTTATGTTCAGTTGTTTATAAAGTAGATCATAGAGTTTAAGCACACACAACTGGTGACGCGTTTATGATGTTAGATTAGCTAGAACAGTTTTTTTTTATAAACAATGACAGATAATGTTTAAAAACCACATTTGTTTCGTCAGCTATAATAAATATACTTTGACCATAATCAGCTCTTAATTAAGCTAGAGGATAAAATAGGTAATGTAGATTAATCAACTTTGGGGGATTATTGGCGGATTTAAATCTGCCTTGGCGGATTTTCATATCCGGATGGGTGTAAAATGGGGGATTTTTAGTGCGGCGTTGGAGTAATTCGCTAATATCAGAGTGGCAACACTGGTCGCGTCGTCGTGTCAGTGCAGCCAACTGTCAGGTGTCATCAGAACGAAATGATCACTCCCACTAACTGTTTATGCTTGATTCCACAACTTTAGCAATGAATACAGTCTCTTATAAAAAGGACAGGTCTCGTGTTAAAAATTCTGTTGCTTATTTGAAGTTGGCACGCTGTAAATCCATATTTTTTCGCCCCGCCGCTGTGAAGCGCCTCTAGCACTGCAGACTGGTACCGAAAACACGAGGTGTTGCTGTGGCCTAGGTCCCTTCGCTCTTGTTTTACGGCGAGGTTGGCTGTAGCGGTGGACGGGGTGGAGTGGCTGGGTAGACAGCGCGCACTGCTTCGTGGCCGAGCGCAAAACTAGCACGGCAAGTTTCAAATACTGACAGACTCTGGCCCATAAGACGTGTTCTTCTTATAAGACTCTGTATTCATTGACTTTAGTATGCATGCATACATATTGTTTAGAAAAATAACCTATGGTAGGCAATGCATGAATTGGATTGGCGATATAGATTAATCGCAACACATTCAACCAGATGCAAATATAACTGCACTATTTTTATACAGTATATTACAAACATTTCTGAGCTTGAGGGGGGTGCGATCGCCCCCCTCGCTCCCCCCCCCTGGATCCGTCACTGGGTATATGTAAAAAACACAAGTACCATAACATTAAAAATAAACAATGCCATATTATTGCACTATTTTTGTACTCTTTTGTACTACAAATTAAATATGTTGTACCACTCAAATAAGAGCTCTTTGTTTGATATATTAAAGTCGACTCACAGGTCTAGTTCAAAAACATAAGTCCACTGAATTGAAAAACCAATGATGTCTTCTTTTTGTACCTTATTGTAACTGCAAAAAGAAAATTTTGTACCGATTTACTTTGGATGTTATAACTAGCAAAATAATGGCTTGGTAATAAATCAAAGTTTTCTCATAGGTCTATGTAAAAATCACAAGTATAACAAAAATGCACAATTACAGAGCCTTATTTTAGCCGTACAAAAATCGTTATTTTTTTAGTTCAAAAAAGAACAATACTATGGTTGTTTTACATATTAAGTAGTTATCTTTTTACATAAACTTGTTAGCTGGTATTCTTTTATTATAGAGCGGTAATTTTGGCGGAAAACAATTTACTTTTGGTAGTAAACAAACTTTTTTTGGCACAAAAAGAGTACAAAATTATGAAACAATTAGTTTTTAATCTGAGTAAACTTGTGTTTTTGGGCTAGACCTGTAGTCTGACTTTTGTATTGGCTATAACTTCTAAAGGAAAGGGGTACAAAATAGTACAAATGTAGTACAAAAATAAGCCATATTGTTTTTCCAATTCAGTTGACTTGTGTTTTTGAACGAGACCTGTGAGCCGACTTTATTACCCACACAGAACAAGGTTGTCCCCAGGACATCCCAAGGACATTACAGTGGGATATACATGATGTCCCAGGATCATCCCTATCTCATCCTCAGGATGTCCCCAGGACACAAAAATGTCCTCTCCCCACGACATTCTGGGGACATCCTTCAGTATGACCATGGGATACCCCTCGGACCACAAAAGAATATATATTTTGAAGTCCTAGAACATCCCCAGGATGTTCCACAGCATTATCTGGGGATATCCCTTGGACCACAAAAGGATATTGTATTTTGAAGCCCTAGGACGTCCCCAGGATGTACTGGGGACATCCCTTGAACCACAAAGGGATATTGTACTCTGAAGCCCTAGTACATCCCAAGGAAGTCCCACAGGATTTACTAGAGGCATGCCTTTGACATGCATTGAAAGGTGTCCCATTATTCTATCAGTATGAATCCCCTAACCCCACATAGATATCCCTGCCTACTCCATGATAATTCTGCGGTCATACTTAGGAGGCGCTATGGCTCCTAGTAATAGGTCGTGCGTATCCTAAAGCAATATGGCCTCCTAAGGATGACCGCAGAATTATCATGGGGTAGGCAGGGATATCTGTGGGGTTAGGGGATTCATACTGATAGAATAATGGGACACCTTTCAATATGGTCACACAATCCGATAGGAAGACAGTTCTAAAATAAATTACAAGACAACTTTAAATTATCCTTTTATAAATAATACTATAATTGCCCATGCCCAGCTTACACATAGAAACACAAGTTTTTACTTCACATTGATGTTGTTTTTTGAATTAGGTTGACTAGTGTATAAACGTTTAATACCTGTAATCTGCCTTGTGATCCTAGGATATATTTTTAATGAATGTCACTTTTTGACCCATACAAAACTTTAAATTGTGTCATCACAGTTCAAAAGAACAAATACTTGAATTTCATCTTTTAAAAATTTATATTGTTACCTTTGTCATATTTTATTCTAATTTGTATCATTACTATCACATGATTTAATTGTAAAAGTGTCACAAATGTCCTGGTTATAGGTACTTAATTGGATTGACACTGAAAATGTATATACAGTTATTAAAATTTACTCAAATCTTAAAAAAAATAGTTATAATAAAATGAATATATGCATATGTATGCCTAAACATTTCTCAGAACAAAATTTGAATTAATAAATACAGATTTTAAAACTTGAAGAATGGATTCCAATTTATAATTGTTTGGTGGTGTGATACCCGGTACAAACAATTAAAGATTTTTTCAATAATACAGTAATAAATTCAAAGAAAATGGCAGTATAATTGCAGTAAAAATAAGTTTATATAAAACCAAAATGTAAGTTATAAAAACCAGGGTGTATAAACACACATTAAGTAGTGGTAGTTGATTTAGTTCCTTCTCTGTTTTCATCTTGATTATAGCCTCGTTTCCTGAAAATACAAAAATTAAGCTAATACTGCATGTAGCCTTGGATAAAATTACCCCCTTCACAGAAAACCTGCGTACTCAGCGAATTTCCAATGCATATATGTGTCTCACTACTACATAGAGCCACTTACCAAGTTTCACATAAATGCAATCATAAATAAGTGATATATAGCACTTTATTTATTCTCCATAAGAATAACATTAGGGCTCAGTACGTAGGTTTGATGACACAAGGAAGCTAAGAAATATGTTTGTTTTTTGTGATAATCAATATAACTCAACCAGGTACCAAGTTACAAATGACAAGTCCATCTACATACCAAGTTTTATTAATTTAGGTTCATAGCGACGCGACGGGAGATATCACACTTTACTTATTCTCCATATGAATAATACCCCCGTAGCAGCAAACCTGCGAACTCAGCGAATTTCTAATGCATATATATATCCCTATATGTTTCTCACTACCACATAAAGCAACTTACCAAGTTTCAAAAAATACATTTATAAATAATTGATGTATGCATTTTATTTATTCTCCATAAGAATAACATTAGGGTTGAGTATGCAGGTTTGCAACGACAAGAAAGATAAGAAACGTGTTTTTAAGCAATTATCAATATAACTCAACCAAGTAAAGCTACATACCAAGTTTTAATAATTTAAGTTCATAATTAAGAGAGATTTGTAACTATTTTGTAACTTTACTTATTCTCCATGAAAATAACATTATGGTTGAGTATGCAGGTTTGCTGTTATGGGGATGATAAAAAGAACAATTTTTTTTGCAAATATCAATATACCAGCACTAGGTGAAGCCACATACCAAGTTTCATCAATATAGGCTATATTCATAAATAATCGTGATATCAAATTTTATTTACCCTCCATAAGGATAACATTAGGGCTGAGTAACTTACCCATTTGTACATATCCTGCACAATATATTTTTAAATACTTAGATAACACATAAGTAAGTATAGTTTTCTTTACATATAATTGTTACTCTCCGTGAAAACATTCATCCACTTTTTAATACACAATTTTAAAATAATCTTTTGTGTGATGCATCAAAGAACGAAAACGAATAGTTACTAGTGACGAATTTTAATAGTACACGATCGTCTTATCAATAGCTGAGGCGTTGGCAGAGGTGGCTGATAGTGACACACATGTGGAGTCTGGTGGTCTGGAGGAGAACTGAAGCGCAGCGCTGCTCTCTTGTGGACGCTGCGGGAACTAAGTCCCGTCAGGACACAGCTGGCTCGTTGTGAATACGGTTTTAGAGCAGCACAGATCTTACCTCTGTATATTACTTCTCTGTGCTTACACCTACCCTATATTACTTCTCATGACAAGAAATTGCCATGGAAATTAGTTCTATGCAGTCCCGCTAGAGCCATTGAGTTGATTACACGCCAACACCAGTGGTATCTTTTTCAAACATTCGTTTAGGCAACGAAATCAGCAATGATCTCATAGTTCTTCAGCAATTAAATCACAGTTATTAAGAAAATATTTAAAAATAATGATATTGATTTTAATTGGTTGTTTATTGTTCTTTACTAATATCTGCCATCCATAAGCTTCATGAGCGATGGGCAGGTAAAATAATGCCAACTACTTTGTTAGCAGCAACCCAAGAAACTATAGGGTTGGATGAGGTACACACAATGCAGGACTGCAACATTTAGAGTGGTGGAAAATATGTACACATCATAAAGGTTATGGCACAACACTTGCCAAGAATGCCTCCAAATTTCCATAAACTAGCTATTTCTGTTATAAAAGGCACAGTTTTTGGTAAAACTTGAATATAGATACAATGGTTTATTTTTTAAATGACATTATTTGGTATCTTGAAGATTTATATTTTATTCTGGTTTTGTAATGGTGGGTTCTTTTACCAGAAAAGGTTGCCGTCTCTATTTAAACCAGATGGTCATGATGTCAATCTTTGTGAACAAGTCGCTGTAATGTTTTCATGGAGGTAGTTCATAAAAAATACTCTGTCTAGATTTTTCTTGTTACCTTCCCATAAAACTCTAAATAAACAATATTGAATTCTATCAATTCATGGTAAATGAATAAACTTTTAAGTTAGGATTGAATCCTTAGAACAACGAGCCCCGAAGATTTATTTTGTATTTGATTGGTCCATGTGAGACCACCGTCCAACCTCACTCTCAGGAGATAAACCGATCCAGAAGGATTCAGCCTGTCTCTGTCAATGAAGACGTAAACAGTTTAAATGAGTTCGCGAAGCTCCTTTGTTGGAGATAGGCCCGGCCAGAGGGGGGGGCAATTGTCTAGGGGCCCGGCCTCTTTGGAGGCCCTGGGCAGGTGATTGATTTTTTTGTAACTATAATATACTCTTGGTTATGAACGGGGCCCGAAGAACAAGAAACAAACTGACTATTGAAGCAATAAATATACCTATATAAACACACACACAACATAATATGTGATTCAAAATATTGAACCTTATACATTGGGAGGGGCAGGAGGGGGGACCCATACTCCCATTTTCCCAGGGGCTTAAAATTTCTCTGAGCGGGCCTGGTTGGAGACACACCACCTTTTCCATGATCTTTAACAATGTTCGTTTTCAAGCCTTCTAAAACCCCCTATGATTATCATGACAATAAATACACACATTTATTCATAATATTCAATAGGTAAGCACATGTTTTCATAATAATTGTAGAGTAGGTTTATTTTTCAAATAAGCTGAGAACATATTAACAAATATCTTAGCCTCAAGGGAAATGACCTTCCTAACTAATTCAGTTATATTTGGTATTAGTTCAGTTCATAGTACTCTTACCACATTTTAATTGTGTTATTTAACACATTGATTTGGACAAAAATCCCCAGTTTCATAATGCTGGACCTTTGGACTTAAAGCAAAGCACCCTTGTATATCATTTAATTTTCAAGTAAAAAATAAGATGTATGGTGTATTAATAGTTTGTCTGTTTCCAAATAATACATTTTTATTTGGCAACTGTTAGAACGATCGAGTTTACTTTACATGGTGTATATCTAACCTAAAATTATATAAACATGTTTCTAGCCTTTCAATTATAACGATCATTAATACATAATGAAGCATACAAGTAAGTGGCACTGCATAAGAAACCCATTTGCCTTATTTAGCCCTATTTTGAAAATTAACATTGCAATGTAAATTAGTTGGGCAGGCAAGACCTTTGCATATATCTCTAACTGTTTGAGGTAATTGTTTGTTGATAGTCATATACTGGATTTTAACAGCTTTTTTGCCAAAAACCCGGTTTTGAGTTATTTATTCTTTAAATAAAGTTAACAAATATATTAATTTAATTAAAAATTCATAACATAAAAAAGTTAAAATTTTTGATTAAAATTTGTTTTTAATAAATGGTGCCGGATAAAAATATAATTTATAAAAGTCCTCACTGTTTAAAGAATGTTTCATCACCTCATTATGCAATACATTATAATTCGAAAATGCATGAAGCAAATAAAACAAAATATGAAAGAAAATTAAATAATGTAAAAGATTGGTTTGAAAAGAATGACATTTATAAATATAGAAAGAAAGATGATATCAGTTAAAAGAAATTAAAAATCATATGATCCATAAAACTATTCATTATTTAATTATGAAAAATCATTTATTAATGCTGGTAAATTATCTGTTCGAAACCTTCTAAAATTATCAAGAGATGAATTAATCAAAAGATTAAATAATATTAAAGAAAATCCTAATAATTTAAGATATAGAGCGAATGAATATATTCAAGATTTATTTATTGATAACAAAATAAAAGTTGAAAATAAAACTAGAAAAGAATTAATTGAAATATTATATAACCATTATAAAAATAACCCATTATCTCAAGAAAATAAAGTTGATCATGATTAAAATTATATTTTCAAGAATATATTTAAAAAAATTCAAATGATGATTTAGATTTATCACAATTTTTAGAAGCTCAAAGAAGCGAAATTAAAAAAAAAATAATTGAAAAACAAACATTCAAAAATATTAAAGGACAAATGGCTTTAACATGCGAATATGTAAGAACAATGATAAATAATGATGATGAAATAACATACAATTATTTTGCTTTTAAAAGTATAGATATTTTAAATATTGATGATTTTATAGATAATCAATTTAATAAATTAATATTAAGAGAACAGTTGAATCAACCTTCGAAAGGTAGTGGTTAATCATTGAAAAGTTGTGTTGAATTAAAAATAAAACTAAGCAAAAATAATTCTTTAAATGCCGGTTCATACGTTGAGTTATCAAATTAAATAAAAAATATAAAATGCTGTATAAACTTTAAAAATAAAGATGATTTTGGTTTTATCTATGCAATTAGTTGTGCAATTGATAATCCAAATAAAAATTCGGAAAGAGTTCAAACAATATCAAAATTATATAAGTGATAAAATATTTTAGGGGTTTCATTACCCAATGAGCTATAAAAATATCAAATTATTTAAAAAAATCATATGATTCAAAATATAACTATCCTAAAATTTTAATAAATGTAAATAGACTTGATGAAGAAATGAAAATAGTCCCATTACAAATTTCTGAAAATTATGAAGCAGAGTTAGATGTTGATTTATTGTATCATAAAAAAGGTGATAATTTACATATTAATAACAGATTTAAGTAAGTTAATTTCATCACAATTGTAAAAAATAAACATAAAAAGTTTATTTTTCAAAGATGTTTAACACAATTCCTTACAAATTTAGATTTGAATAATAATTTAATAATTTGTAAATCATTAGAACCATGTCGACCAGTTATGCCATTTCCTGGTCAAACAGTAAAATTTCAAAATTATTTTAAGAAATTTGAACACCCATATGTAATTTATTTAGATGTTGAAAGTATTTTGAAAAGATTGATTCGTGTGATAATAATCCAAAAAACCCATTTACAAATAAAATTCATAAACATATTCCATATTCTTTCACAATTTATTTGGTGTCGCAGTTACTAATAAAATGTATAAACCCATATGTTATCGAGCAAAAACCGCCAAAGAATTGGAAAATGTTCCAAATGTATAATTTGAATATTTAGATCAAATCTTGAAATATACAGCGAAGAAATATAATTCAAAAATAAGAAACCGATGAATTTACCTGAAAAAGAAGAAATTGAATTCGAAAATGCTGAAATTTGTCATATTTGTGAAAAAAATGATTGAAAAGAAAAAGTGAAAGATCATTGTCATTTAACAGGAATATATAGAGGAGCAGCACACTCGAGTTGTAATTTAAATTTGAAATTTCCTCAAAATATTCCTGTATTTTGTCATAATATCGGAAATTATGATACACATTTATTTATGAAAGAATTAGCGGAAAAATATGGTAAAATTGATTGACTTGCAAACACGGATGAAATATATATAAATTATACAGTTAATTCTCGGTATGGATACAAATTTGAAGATAATAAACCAAGAACTTTTATAAAATTCTCTTTCGTAGATACATTTAGACTTATTCCATCATCAATTGAAAATTTAGCTAAAAACCTGAAAGAATTAAAACATAATTTATTAAAAATAAATGTGATAACCTAATTAATATTGATGAAGATACATTTGATATATTAAGTTCTAAGGGCATATTTCCTTATGAATTTATAGATGATCTTGAAAAATTATATTATGATAAAATATTAGATAAAAAGGGGGTTTTCAGTTGTTTAACGGATGGTATACGAAAATTAAATCATGTAAAATGTTATATAAAGATGAAAGTTTTGATGAAAATATGAGTGATGATGATTAAAATCATTATTTAAAAGTTTGGAATAAATTAAAACTAAAAACATTAGGAAATTATTCTGATTTGTATAATATTCAAAATGTATTGTTATTAGCTGATATTTTTGAGAATTTTAAATCTGTTAGTTTGAAAAAGTATCAATTACAACCATGTTAAAGGAAACTTACTCATTTATTAATAAAATATCTTCGATCAATTTTAGTAGTGGCGAAAGGGGGCTGCTGGCTCACTTGATTTATGGCTTCCGGTCACGTGACCGGAAGCGCTGAGTCATTAAACACGTCATCTGAGGCTGAGCCAGTGACGTAGGCGGTTTTGTGACGTAATGAGGGAAAGGTTAAAGTTCAAGGTCACGGGGAGGTTATTTTAAAAAAGTACTACCTCGCACGCGTAAAATCCGATTGTGATTCGATAGTTTTCATTCGATAAAAATATCGAATGAAAAAATCGAATGAAGCAATCGAATGATACGAGTGCGAGGTAGTACTATTTCATGTATTACTTTATTATTTACATTTATTTTTATTTACAATAAGTTATGTTTACAATAATTTATGTTTACAATAGTTCCCCGTTGTTTGTCGTCATCGATGTTGTTGATCCGGAGTCGCGGCCATCACTTCGTTTTCTGATGAAAGGCGGTAGATACTTTGACCCCTGAGTAGAGTCAATGTTGTTTGTTGCGATCAGTTCTAAAGATAAACTGTAGCCATTCGCTAGGAGAAGTCTTAACTCCTCTTTAAAAACCTCCAGGTCCGTAGAAGTTGATAGATAAATAGAGTCATAATAAATACATCGAATCTTGAGTGACATGTCAATGTTATTTTGTGAAGAGCGCGGAGAGAGGATGATGTTCACCAGTCGAGAGCTGGAGGTGTACTGACTATTCACAAGCTAGCGTTGCAATCGTACCAAATGGTGGGGGTAAAAGTGTGGTGGGGCGGAGCAGATGGCGGACGGCAGATGGTAGGCGGCAGATGGCAGGCGACAGGTGGCAGGTGACAAGTTCGCGGCAGATGGCAGCTGACGTGGGGAGGAAGACTTTGGATAAAATATCCATTAGTTAAAACCCTGGTCTGCACGTTGAAGTTCCTCCTCTAGTTTAGTAACCAGCCGAAAATCCGCTTCCATTTCATCCTCCTGCTCTGGACATTGCGGCTGCGCACACCACCTCTTGCAAGCATAATCATACGCGTTCTTATATTCCTCCAGGACTTGTTCATATGTCCTAGGCTGCTGAGATATAGTTTGCATCGCCGCTCCTTGATTAACCTCGGTAGTCTCAAGAGTTGCCACCAACTCCTTCTCACTAATCACACCTCCCCAAATAATGTTATTGCCACGGCTTATGATGTTGCTTGTTGGCTGCTGAGATGTAGTTTGCTCAACCTCGGTAGCGTCAAGAGTTGCTATCAACTCCTCCTCACAAACCGCATCTCCCCAAATATTGTCGTTGACGCTGCTCATGGTGTTGTCTGTTCCAATGATTGTATAGTAATGCAGCGTTTGAGTGTAGGTTAGGTACTCGTCCCTTCCCCCACCACATCACTCCCCCCACCACACCACTTCCCCCACCAAGTTCTTACATCGCGCACTAACTAGCGTACACGCATTAGTTAGGGTCTGGCTCTTACACTGTCAAGACCGTAGCTCCTTAACTGAAAACTTCAATTAATTTGTCTCAACACTATATGTGTATAAATATTACAGTCACTATGATCTAAACTAGTGCATGTTTCCATGTGTTGCTTCTTGTGCAGCAGACAACTGGCTAAGAGTGTTTCAACCTTGGCTATTCTACGATGGAACCGCTCATTGTCCGCTAAAAGCGTAGACATTCTATCTTCATCGTCGGAGAAGTAGAAGGTGGTGGCAAGCGGGCTACTGAAGGACACCTTACTCATATTCCTGTAAAACTGTGACATGTTCAAACGTTAACACAAACTATATAGGTAGATGTTCATCCGACAACAGCTGGAAGTATAATGATGTAGCGCTAGCTTGTAGGATAGACACCTATCCCCACCACAACGTTCCCTTGTCCTTCAAACAGTTGTTTTTCACTACAGTTGCTATACCCTTGGTCGGATCTGAAGTCTGTTTGCACTAACTTGTTCGTCTGATCAATCCGCGTAGTTTGAGTACCCACTTGATATATTTTAAACCGTAAATAAAGAAGTTATGTAGGTTTGACCTCTAAAATAGCTGTTTTTTAGCTATAACTGCTATGACCTTGGTCGGATCTGAATTTTGTTTGCACCACCTTGTTTGTCTGATCAATCCGCGTAATTTGAATACCCACTTGATATATTTTAATCCGTAAATAAAGAAGTTATTTAGGTTTGACCTCCAAAATAGTTGTCTTTAGCTATTACTGCTATACCCTTGGTCGGATCTGAATTCTGTTTGCACCAACTTGTTCGTCTGATCAATCCGCGTAATTTGAGTACCCACTTGATATACTTTAATCCGTAAATAAAGAAGTTATTTAGGTTTAACCTTCAAAATAGTTGTTTTTATCTATTACTGCTATACCCTTGGTCGGATTTGAATTCTGTTTGCACCAACTTGTTCGTCTGATCAATCCGCGTAATTTGAGTACCCACATGACATACTTTGCACAAACTTTGTACCCCCCCCAAAATGGGTCATGTTCAAGGTCAAGTCAAGGTCAAGGACCTTGGGACTTAGAAAATTTCACAAAGTGGGCTGCACACAAACATGAGACTAACAGTCTCCTGCCTATGTACAGGCCAAGTCCCTAACTTGAAATGCTTAGGGTGGTCCTGAAAAGGACCGTTTTTGTTTGAAGGAGATGGTGGATAAGGAGCGGTGAGCGGTGGACAGTGTTTATTTTTTCTTCGTAACCCACTTTACTTGTCCCTTCTGCCGTACTAAAAACAAGTCGCACTTGGTCTCAGGAGGTGGCAGAGTGGACCTTGGAAGGTGGACCTTGACGTAACGGCCGCCAAAGAGGTGTTGGAGTAGGTACTCATCATCGCTGATCTTCCCCACAAATAGATACTCCACGTTTAATTTCAACTGCGCAAACTTGACGGTGACAGACTCCAGCGGCGTTACCAACTCGGTAAGTTTCACCGTAGCCGTCCTCTTCATTATCTCCTCAACAGTTGGTGGCGGCGATGAAGGTCGAAGCGATGAAGGGCGAGGCGATAGCGATGGCGAAGATGCAGTAGACGTCGAAGGCCGTTGGTCAAAGTAAAGTGGGTGGTTTCGAAAATTCTTTTGTATGCAAGATCTAAAAGAACTAGGTCTTTTGAATCCGCTCCTTTTTTCCGAAGACTTCTTCAAAGTCTCCTTCAAACGTTGCAGTTTCTCGGGTGTGATGGGAGAAGACATAGCGCAGAGGTGTATACAGTTCGCAAGGCAAAGCTGGAATGAGGTACCAGACGGAGCAAAGCGGGTCGCCAAGTGTAACCGTGACATTTCCATATACGGGTAGAAAGCTAAAGACCGGTCTACATCCTGTTCCCCTTCCACCGTGACGACACAACCCCCCCCTTACGTCACGGGGCGGAGCCCCCCCCCCGACGTCACGGGCGGAGCCCCCCCCCCTTGACTAACCCCCCCCCGATTTGGGTCATGTTCAAGGTCACCCCCCCCTTCGACCTCCCCCCTTCCGCTTCGGTGACGTCACTTTGCCTTTATAAGCGGGAGCAGTCCGCAGTCTCGTCGCAGTAGCTTGCCGCCCGCTGTTTGGATATACGTCCCAGTGGGTTGCACTCTGCTGCAGCGTAGGTCTGTTAAGTGTGCGTTGGGCCCGACACGCAATTAAGAGATCCGCGCCCTTGCATGTTTAGTTAGTTTGTTTAAGCATGTTAGATAACGCTTGTAGTTTGCTGCTAGGTAATGTAGTCAGTCCAATATATATGTTAGGGTTTGGTATTGGTTTGAAGTGTTTTATTTACTAATAACATATGTACTCCCGGCCCTACAGGTCCCTCAACAACCTTGGTCAAAACTTGGGTTCGCAGCAGCCTGACGCCGGGTGTTTGGGTCTACGTCCCACCGGGTTTCAGTGATACTGTTGACCTTTGCAAAACCGACCTCGGCTGTTTGTTGTAAAAATAACGTTAACTGATTAATTTGTTTCTTTTACATAGTTGCTGGTAAAGTCTTTATTTTCAAAGTAATGTATCTTGTTTCTCATCCTTTTCCTAACCCCCTGACAATAAGGTTCGGCCCTGAAAACCGGCCTTGTCAATAAGATCAATACGGCCATGCAAACCGGTTGACACCACCTATCTCACCCATGAGAAACGTTTGTGAAATATAAAATCAGTCTCTTGTTTAAAATCAGTCTCTTGTTTAAAATCAGTCTCTTGTTTAAAATCAGTCTCTTGTTTGTTGTCTTTTGTCCCCTTCCCCAATACAGAGCGGGGAATAGAGCAGTATGTTATGCTCTATTCCCCGCTTTGGCATTATGTCAGATGACCTTGACCTACTGACGGGACTTAGAAAAACTTTCGTTTGATCAAATATTGGAAGAAATATACTTTTAAAATAACCTTTCTCAATCACCTCCACTCCCACCACTTACATCTCCCCACCATTTACATCTCCCACCACTTACATTGGGTATAAAAGAGGTTCCCCATCACTGGTAAAACATTCTGCTGTTTGTGTTTAACCATGGCGCATATCAGGAAGCAGACCAAGCCTAAGAAGATGGTCGTAGCAAAACCAGCTCTTGTAACACCTACTACCTCTTCTACTGCTTCTTCATCATCTACACCAACTACTTCTGCACCGTCTCTACTCCGCCAGGTTTTATCTTCGCCAGCTTCTTCATCGCCTGCTTCTTCATCGCCTGCTTCTTCATCATCCGGTCCTGCGTCCATACTCCGCCACGCATTACTGATGTCCTTGATAATCCCGGAAGAGTCGCAACCAAGGTCTCCATCTTCTCCACCACCAAGACCCAAGTCACCAACACAATCATCTTTATCTTCCCCATCACCAAGGTCAAGGACAAGGTCTTCTTCGTCATCTTCTTCTTCGTCATCTTCGAGCTCGAGGTCCTCTTCTTCTTCATCTTCGAGCTCGGGATCATCATCACCGAGTTCAAGATCTTCAACACCCACTATACCGCAGATCATTTCTCCAATCATCACTCCACCTTCCACAAGTTTTCGTCCGTCAGTAATCTGCATAAATGATCAAACTCCTTCAGAGAAATTTAATGAATTAAAATCCTTGAGAAGGAAGTGCTTACTTCCTGCACAACAATGTAAATACAGTTTTAAAAAAGGTGCAAGGAAAGGGGAACGTTGTGCTAAATCTTGTGTCTTAGATGAAGAATTATGCAGTTTTCATTTAAGACAAAAACACAAGGGTACCGTTTCTCTTTCCACACCACATCCAACAGTGAAACCAGCCAAAACTCGGATTAATAGGCTTTGTAAAAACAAACAATACTTCTTTGTCAAAATAATGGGTTTCTTAAAGGTCATGTTAAAATGTGGAGACCAACTCTACATTTTAAGATTACCTAAAGCCATGCGCCATCCCTAAAAACCCACGAAAAAGCACTATCTAATCAGAGACAATTCAGGAACCACTGTGTGGAAAAAATTGTAATAACCTTTTTCCAAATTAAATCAAGTCTTTCTTTTTCCAAATTAAAAAAAAAAGTGTGGACAACCTATTTACATTTTGTAGCATATGCTGCAGAGTGTAAATAGGTTGTCCACACTTTTTTTTTTACAATGTTACAACGACCTTGACCTAGAAAACGGACTTAGAAACATTTCGCTCTGTTTAAATTCCTTTTCAAACCAAAACATTGACCTGTTCACCAACCTTTTAGGTGGGGGTAAGCGGGTATATAAGCGTGGCATCGTAGAACATATTCATTAGTCAGCTATGGAGACTCCAGCAGGTTCATCCAACTCATCAGCTACTGATATGGAAGTAATCTGGAAACGTAGAGCGAAACAAAATAGTGCACGTTCGCGAAGAAACGAAAATAAAGTAAGAGAAGGATTCAAAAGATTACAAGTCGCTGTACCATTTGCTAATCCTAGTGATTCTAGGATTTCAAAAATTCGACAGGCAGTACAATATATTAAGTTCCTTCAAACACAGCTTCAAGAACCTTGTATAAAAGCTGAACTGCCTGAGGAACCGCTGCCCCCCTCAATCTTACAAAAAGAATTAGGGAACGTTTTTGTCGAACCTCCGACCCTTAAAAAAGAAGATGACTAAACAATGAGAGGGGTTAAAAAAAAAAAAAAAAAAAAAAAAAACAAAGCGGGGAATAGATCAGTTTGTGGTCAAAGTGAGAATCACTTACTGCTCTATTCCCCGTTTTGGCAATATGTTCAGACGACCTTGACCCACTAAAAAGACTTAGAATATTCGTGTATAGTAGTGACTTACACTCCGTGTGGTAAAATAATGGAAGATATATTTATTTCTTAACACGATATACCCCTTCCCTAACCCTTGTACTCCCACCACTAACCCCCACCATTTAAACGTAGTATAAAAGGGGTTCCCTATCACTGGTAAAATCATTCTGCTGAAAATGAGTACACCCGCTCTCCCTATCGCTGCAGCAACACTAGTAGTAAGCAGAAAGGTTGAAAATCACGATCAGTTAATTGTCTTAAGAAGATTACTGCACAAGTTTCTCGATTGGGAGGTTGGTTGTGATTTGTATATGTGGAAGCCTACGGCTCCAGTGTATAATAGTGAACAGGAAGCATGGAAAACAAGCTATAAAAACAATGTAAAGTTACTTAAAATGATTGGTATAATGGAAAGGTTACTCCGGCAGAAATGGATCATCAATCCAACATTTTATATTAAACCAAACCATTGTTGAATCAATAAAAAGGAGAGAGATTAAAAACAGAGCGGGGAATAGATCAGTTTGAGGTCTAAGTGAGAACCACTTACTGCTCTATTCCCCGTTCTGGTGGTATGTTCAGACGACCTTGACCCACTTACAAGACTTGTCATTCTGCGACATCGTTGTTTGATATAAAATGTACTTCCTACAATAATATCCTTGACATTTACCCCCACCACGTAAACATGGTATTTAAGCGACCGCATCGGAATATCCCAGTAGTTAGCTATGGATTCCCAAGCAAGCACATCCAAAGAGTATAAAGATGAACTATCAGAGTTTTTGAAGTTCAACAATTGCTTGCGGAACCGAAGAGCCGAAAACGCATTAAGAACAAAAACATATAAGCTGACAATGCAAAAAGCCTACCGGAGATTATCAAGTAAAGTCCCGGGCGTTAAATCTACTACTAAAACAAAGGACATGATATATCGGGCAATAGAATACATAAAACATCTGCAGGAAATAGTTGCAGAAGTTCCTTCTGAAGAACCGGTCTCTCTTGAACCGATAGAATGCGTGTTCCTGGTGGAAGATAGGTTGGCGAAACATCATTTTCTTGAGGAAGAACCGTCAGCCTACAAACAAATCTTCCTCATGGATGAAGACCAGGATGAATAACTGGGTTAACAAAATTAAAGACGTCTGGAATACAAAGCGGGGAATAGATCAGTTTGTGGTCCAAGTGAGAATCACTTACTGCTCTATTCCCCGTTTTGGTAACATGATCAAACGACCTTGACCCACTTCAGGAAGATGAAAATGAAGATGAGGTGTTGGAAGATGAAGAAGTTGATTCCGTAGAGATGGAAGCCGTGAGTTGGATGGAACAATTGGAGAGTGATGAGGATATCTCTAGTGTAGCGGATGACGTGGAGGAAAACTCGAATTCGGACGATGCGGAGTGTTACCAACAGTCACTCTGTTTGGAACACATGGAGGCAACTCCGAGTGGTAGTAGGACCCTTTTTGAGGGTACCTACGTCACTAGCTTTCTCCCCCGTCGCTTATTTCCGTTTGATGAGTCGGATTTGTCAGATGAGTCTGATTAGTTTTCTTCGTTAACCTTCCAACTACAAATACAGAGCGGAGAATAGATCAGTTTGTAGTCAAAGTGAGAACTACTTACTGCTCTATTCCCCGTTCTGGAAATATCTTCAGATGACCTTGACCTATATCTGGACTTGGAAACAAATTCTTTTGATACAATAATTATTACTAAATCAAACATATGCTCCAAGAGGGGGGTACTCTAATGGTGGGGGTAAGCAGGTATTTAACCATGCACTTTGGAATACACGTATTAGTCAGCTATGGATTCGCAAGCAAGCACATCCAACTCCAGATCTGGCTACAATCAGAGAAACGCTGAACACTCAAAGAAATGGAGAGTGAATATTAACACTGGATATGAGAGATTACAAAGTGTAATCCCATTCGCCAATCCTCGAGATGCAAAAATAACCGTTTTGTATAAGGCCATGGAATATATCAAATGTTTACAGTTAAAACTCCAAGAACCGCTGTCAGCTCCCTCAATCGACCAAAAACTGTTGGAATCATGTCCTCTGACTGAAGATGAAAAACTCCAAGAACCGCTGTCAGCTCCCTCAATCGATCAAAAACTGTTGGAATCATGTCCTTTGACTGAAGATGACTTGGCGGTTCAACATTTCTTTGCTGAAGAACCCTCATACAAACAACTCTTTGAAGATCAGGATAATTAAAAGAAAACTTAAAGATCTGTTAAATAATACAAAGCGGGGAATAGATCAGTTTGTGGTCCAAGTGAGAATCACTTACTGCTCTATTCCCCGTTTTGGCAACATGTTCAAACGACCTTGACCCACTTTGGGGACTTTAAAACATCTTGGTTTGATGCAAAATGTACTTCCTGCGTAAAATTTGGTATTTCTTCACTAACACATATACTCCGGCATGTATACCCCCCACCACTGTTCTTATTCGGGTATAAATAGAGGTGCATTTTGGAGTGTTATTAGTTGCTGGTTAGCCTTTGAGGAAGACACAGTTATAATATGTATCGGTGCGATATTTGTAAAGCCTCATTTAGAGATGATTGGCTTTTAGCCATTCATAAAGAACTAAAACATAATTCCAACACAAATACAAAAGAAGAACAAAATGAACAAGAATTAGATTCAATCGATCATCAATTAGCACAACATCAATTTGCAAACCTAAATCAAAAAGAACAAAATGAAGTTTTAAGACCGAGTGTCATTCATTATGCACAATCAACGTCATCAACATCGACTTCTATGCCTGCTATGTCTACACTTCACCATCCTTCATCATCAACACCATCAACATCGACTTCAACGCCTGCTATGTCTACACTTCACCGTCCTTCAACATCAACAGCTGCTATGTCTACACTTCACCGACCCTCAACATCAACAGCAGTAGATGTGGAACTACACGCTCAAGCACTACCTGGTAAGGTAGTAACACATTTTAAAATTGACAACGTAAAATTACAACTTGAAAACTTTTTACATAACGCCAAAGAATTAGTAGCCAAAACACTAAAGAATGAACAAAAAAGATTAAATTTTATCAAATTTGGACTGTTGCTAGATGCCATATTCACTAACATTCAAAACGAAACATCACCAAGAGGATTCATGACAAAAAACCGAACCATCATGGCTGCTTCAGATATTGAAAAGATCGTAACAGAATGTTTTGAGGAACTTTTGACGAAACTACAAGAGCATGAAGGAAGAGGATCTGGATGGACTTTATTAAGTATAACAAGTCTGGATGTTAGAGTTCATAAACACGGTTATGGAATGAGAGGAAGTAGTTATATTCCTCTTCCGAAAAAAGTAAGTGATACAAAATCCTGTATTAATGTGCAAAATGAAGATAACGAATGTTTTAAATATGCCATGTTGACCAAATATGTAACAGACAATCCGATAAGACCAAGTCACAAATATGAAGAAGTACAACATAAGTATAATTTCCAGGGAATGACTTACCCTGTTGCAATTACTGATATATCAAAATTTGAAAAGCAAAATCCGTCAGCTTCTGTCAACATTTTCGGCTTAGATTCGTCAAACAATGCATACCCCTTGCGCATAACACCTATTGAGCGCAGAGATCATACGGATTTGCTATTGATCACTAAAGGGGACATATCCCACTATGTCTACATAAAAAACTTTGGAGCTCTTGTTTCTAAACAAATATCAAAAAAACGCGTTGAAAAAACCATCTGTAAAAGGTGTTTTTGTCATATAGGCAAGTCATTAAGAAGGGGAGGTTCAGAATGGCTAGTAGAACATCAAAGGTTATGTAGTGGAAACTATGAGGTAAGAATTAAATTGCCACATCCCAGCAGAGCGCAGATAAAATTTGACAAAGTAAATCAACAATACCCTGTTCCATTTGTTGTGTACGCGGACTTCGAAGCATCTTTACTTCCTATTGAACAACAAGAAGAGGATATCACAAAAAGAAGCAAATATCAAAAACATGCACCAAACAGTTATTGTATACTAACAAAATCCACGCTGTCTGAAGAACATCTTCAAGAATTTGGACTATCATCTGCTCCGAAGATTTATCGTGGTGAACAAGCAGCGAAACACTTTGTAGATGAGTTGTATTACATTGCCTCTAAGGTGGAAGAAATCTACAAAATTAAAATACCGATGCAACCTATGGATGAACACCAACTTCAACATCACAATTTGGCAACAACATGTTATCTGTGTAATAACCTATTTACACCAGATAACGTTAAATTGCGTGATCACGACCATCTTACAGGAGCCTACAGAGGTGCAGCCTGTAACGCTTGCAACTTAAATTACAAAGTACCATCTTTTATACCCGTTGTTCTACATAACCTTAGCGGATATGACTCTCATTTCATAATCCCGGAGTTAGGAAGAGATGATGGAGCAATAGATGTTTTGGCAACAACAATGGAAAAATTTATAAGTTTCTCTAAAAAGGTTGGCAAAATAAAACTTAGATTTATTGATTCGTTTCGATTTATGCCTTCTAGTCTAATGAAATTAACTGATAATTTAAAAAGAGAAGATCTGATAGAAACAAGCAAAATTGTAGTCAGTAGTAAAATGGATCTGGTTCTTCGAAAAGGAGTCTTCCCCTACGATTACATCGATGGACTTCATAGATTTAATGAAACATCACTTCCTCCACCAGAAAAATTTAACAACAAACTTAATGATTCGGAGATTTCACTTGAAGACTATCAACACGCATGTCGAGTATGGAACGAGTTGGATATGAAGACTTTAGGAGAATACTCAGACTTTTATGTAAAACTTGACGTGACTCTTCTCTGCGATGTTATGGAAGAATTCCGAAGAACGTGTTTTGCAGCATACGGTTTAGACCCTCTACATTCATATACATCTCCAGGACTAGCTTGGCAAGCAATGCTGAAAGAAACAAAATGCAAACTCCAGCTGTTAACAGATATAGATATGGTTTTAATGGTTGAGTCGGGTGTTAGAGGTGGATCAACTCAAAGCGTGACGAGACATGTTAAAGCCAACAACAAATATCTACCTGACCATGATCAAGAGAAACCTTCAACGTACTTGGGATATTTCGACGCGAATAATCTGTATGGATGGGCCATGTCGAACCCACTTCCATTTGACAACTTTAAATGGGTTGATCCCGACTGTATTAGCGATATTTCACAAATTCCAAAACAAGGAGATACCGGATATATTTTGGATTGCGACTTTGAATATCCAGAACATTTACACGATCTTCATTATGACCTTCCACTCCTTGCAAGAACAGAAATTTCACCAACTGGAAAACACCCAAAATTAATGATGACCCTTAACAATAAACAACGATACGTAGCTCACTATTGGGTTGTTCAACAAGCTATCGAATTAGGTTTACGTCTTACTAAAATTAATAGAGCTGTAGAATTTTCCCAATCGTGCTGGTTGAAACCGTACATTGACTCGAATACTACCAGAAGAGCAGCCGCTACATCAGCCTTTCAAAAAGACTTTTTTAAATTGATGAACAATGCGATATTCGGTAAAACATTGGAAAACAAAAGAAGACATAAAAATGTTAAACTTGTTACAGATCCGAACAAACTACAAAAACTCGTACAACAGCCAAACTTTGGAACATCTATAATTATTAACGAAAATCTTGTAGCTGTATCTATGAAGAAAACAAGTGTGAAGATGGATCGTCCTTTGTATATAGGTATGACAATCCTGGATATCTCCAAGACTCATATGTACGATTTTCATTACAAAAAGATGGTCACCTTTTATGGACGAGAAAACATCGGCATCTCCTACATGGATACAGACGCTTTTATATATTGGATAATTACTAACGATATATATGAAGACCTTCGAACATTTGATTACAAAAACGACTTTGACTTTTCCGACTATCCAAAAGATCATCCAAACTACGACAATGACAGAAACAAAAAAGTGCTTGGCAAATTTAAAGATGAAGCCAATGGTGTTATACTTCAAGAAATTGTTGCACTAATGTCAAAATTATATTCTTTACAACTAAATGAAAACCAAGTCATTAAGAAAGCTAAAGGAGTAAAAAGTTTATATTTAAAGAAGAATGTGCATTTTAATCACTATAAGAAATGTTTATTTGAAGATCAAGATATAACAGCAAAATTCAACACAATCAGAAGTTTCAACCATCAGCTGTACAGCGTGACGGAAGTAAAAAAAGCTCTCTCTTCAAATGATGATAAACGACACATCCTTGCAGACAACATCCACACTCTACCATTCGGCCACTATTCCCTCAACCCTATTGACGAGTAACCCTTTCATCGTCCTACATCCCTTTTCCTTTTCCTTTCCGTATAAAAGGGGGAACACAGCAGTATTTTGCTGTGTTCCCCCTTTTATACATTAGTTTAGAATGACCTTGACCTATATAAGCAGATTTATACAAAAGAATATTTAATATCATATCAGCTGTCTTCGTGAAACCATCATGTCAGACCTGAAGGAGAAGATTATTAATGAACTACACAAACCTGCAAGAATAAAGTTTCCAAGAAGAAATACTGTTATAAAAGGGATAAATGATCTATACCAAGCGGATTTAATTGAAATGCGACCGCATAGCAGAATAAACAAAGGATTTAAATATATACTCACAATTATTAATTGTTTTACAAAAGTTGCAGACGCTTTGCCTCTAAAGGACAAGACTGGTAAAAGCGTAACAGAAGCCATGGAAATAGCCATAAAAAGAGATAAAAACAAAATTAAACATTTACAAACTGATGATGGAACAGAATACTTTAATACAAACTTTGCACAGTTAATGAATAAATATAAAATAAATCATTATTCTACAAATTCAGAGAAAAAAAGCAGCTATTGTAGAAAGATTCAATAGAACCTTAAAAGGAGCACTGTATAAACAATTTTCAAAAAGAGGTTCTTACGTATGGTATGATGTTTTACCACAATTAATAAATGATTATAACAACAGGTTTCATAGAACTATCGGTATGAAACCTAACAAAGTAAATAGAAGAAATGCAAAAGATGTATTAAAACGCATAAAGAAAAATGCAAAGCCTAAAGTAGAAAAAATGCAGCCAAGAAAATTTAATGTAAGTGATAAAGTACGGATTAGTAAATATAAGGGAGTGTTTACCAAGAAATACCTTCCCAATTGGACGAATGAAGTTTTTACAGTGTATAAAGTGCAACCGACTGTACCTGAAACGAATATCCTAAAAGATAACAAAGGAGATTTGTTGCAAGGTGCATTTTATGGACATGAAATGTTAAAGTCAACAGTAGGTGATGTATATCTTGTTGAAAAAGTGTTACAAAGAAAAAAGGACGCAGTTAAAGTGCGGTGGTTAGGGTTTAACAAAACTGAGGATTCATGGATACCTATAAAGGACTTGGTTTAATGCAAGCAACTCATTTCATCGTTAACCCTTGAGCAGGATGGAGATTATTAACCATAAAGATCGATTCAATATTAATAACATAGATGATTTAACTGTGGATAACGTTAAAATTAACAATGGTAAACACGGTAGTTTACTTCCAAACACTGTTCGATGTATAGTAAGTGGCCCCTCAAACTGCGGAAAGACCAATGTTGTCTTTAATTTGATCACTAATCCGCAGGGATTAAGGTTTAATAACCTATATATTTTTTCAAAGTCTCTACATCAACCAAAGTATCAATTGCTGGATAAAATCCTATCTGATGTGTCTGATGTTAATTTTTACAAATTTAACGCTAGTGATAGTATTATGCAACCAAACGAAGCGAAACCGTTTTCTGTATTTATATTTGACGATGTATCTTGTGAAAATCAGGATACTATTAGAAACTACTTTGCCATGGGAAGACATAATAACATCGACAGCATATATATAGGACAAACTTATAGCAAAATCCCAAAACAACTTATCAGAGATAATGCAAATATTCTAATTGTATTCAAACAAGATGATACTAACCTAAAACATATATATAACGATCATGTGAATGCGGATATGCCATTTGAAAAGTTTAAAGAGCTTTGCGGAAAAGCATGGGCGGAAAAGTATGGATTTTTGGTTATTATGAAAGATCAAGCTATAAAAGATGGTCGTTATAGAATAGGTTTTGATAAATTTGTTTTAATACACTGATTAGCGGTATTACTGTACAAGTCGTCAAGGTGTGAAGATGGTTAACCAGGAAAAGCTATTAAAGGAAATAAAATCACTTAGTGATTCTATTAGACAAAAGAACCGAGCTTTAAAATCAGGTATAAATGAAAGAGAGCAATTTTTAGAAACAACATTCAAACCTGTTACTGAACCTTTAAAGCGATTAGCACAAAATATGGAAAAACCTTCAATTCGCTTCGAAGGAGACAAAATGCTACCAATTTCCAAATATGAAGAAGAATTTCAGAATGATGAAAGTTTTGGTCAGTTACAAACATCTGAAGAAAGCGACGAGTATGAAGAAAGCGGAGATATAGAGGATTTAAAGGAAAAGGACATTGCAGAAGATACAAGTACAGAAGATACAAGTGTAGAAGATACAAGAGCAGAAGAAGAGGATATTAACCCATCCAACTTAAGCAAATTAGGCACGGATATTATGTTTAAAGGAACACTTGGAAGAACATATACGTTAAAAATGTTACACGCCGCACATGCTAATCGAAATTATCATACCTATGGAGCTAGAATAGAGGATAAAGGATTAATGATTGGAGATAGCAAGTTAGATATAAACGAAAATGATGATATAGTTATTGGAGATAAGAAATATAAAGGTACTAAAGGTTTGTTTGAACTCATCTTTAAAAATAATCCTGGTAAATATACTAAAAGGGATTTACAATTGTTTAAAAATATATTAGAGTATACAAATGCACATAGAAAGAAGTATTCCAAAGACCTACCTATTCATAGAAATCGGTCAATAAAATATACAAGTATTATATCTAGTCTTTTCCCCTCGAAATCAAAAAAAGCTCAAATTAAAAGAAGAGCTTTATCTTCTGCTGAATTAAATGTTTTGCATAAAAAGAGAAAAACAACTGATCCTACCACATCTGGAAGGGGATTATTGAAAAATTTGTATAAAACTAATATAATATATTACAACGATATAAATAAGTTAGTTGATCGAATGAGGTTATTACATGAAGCTATGGAAGCCGGGCACACTGGTTTAGAAAACGAATGGGTAGCTTTGGTTGATGAACTGCGAAAACAAGGAATAATTGTTCAGTAGACGCATATATATATAATAAGAACCTAAACGATAGCGATTCAGTTACATCATGAGTGTGGACAAGTTTGGACGGTATTCCGAGTTTGGAGTAAAATCTGGATATAGTGAAAAAAAAGCTGGGTTTCCGTTAACACCTGACGGCAACTATAATTTTGAAGGAAAAGTAATTCAAAATGTTGGTGATCCGCTTATGTCGTCTGATGCGGTTACAGTACAGTACATGAAAAAAAGAACCCCAACTGTACACGAAGATCATTGGGGGTTTTCCGGTAAAAGGTTAAGCGATATACAATATCCCATTTATGATGGTGAAGCAGTAAATTTAGCTACTCTAAAATTGTTAACGATTTACAAAAGGAATAAAACTGACACAAGCTATGATGTAAAAAAATTAAAATTATCAAATGTAGGTGATTGTGAGCAGGATGGAGACGCTGTAAATAAGAAAATGTTTGATATTGTACACAAGAAATGGACTACGGAATATGAAAAACATTTGGAAAGGTTTGGTGCAGCTCTATTCCATTATATCCATCGGGCTTCAGGAAGAGATGCAGCTTCAGATGTTGACAGTCACAATTATTTAGACTGGAAAAATATACACAATCCAGAGAAACCTAATCAACGAGATAAACCGTCTAAGCCTTCTAAAGTCAAGACATTAGGAAAGGAGGATAAAGTGAATGTGATTAATGAACCAACAGAAAACAATGAAGATTACATAAGAGAAAAAACAATTTAAAATACCCCCATGATAAGGGATAAAGCATCAGTCATATTCGAGAGACGATACAGAGAGGATGATGGAATCCAATATTACTGCGTGGAGTTTAATATCTCAAGAGCCGAGATTTCCCCAAGGAGTGTTGACAGATGGTTTTGTTCAACGGTTTGATAGATATATGGATTGGGAACAACTTTCCATACATTACCTCTTTGCAATGACTATGTTAAGAATTTATTTTCACAGAGTTAACTGGATCCATATTTTACAAAGACAACAGTTGTCAGAAGACTTCCTCGTAGAGATGACATCGAATTTTAATAACTGTTGGGAAGTAATAAGTAAATATCAAAATCTCTCTGAGAATTACATTGACAATTTTAAAGATAAACTAGACTGGGATGTGTTATTCAATTATCAACGATTAAGTGGCAAGTTTCTAAGGGAACATGACAAATATTTAAAGTTTATTCATTTTACCGAAGACAACGATACCATCACCAGCGGAGAAACATCTGGAACATCTTCAATTACACCTTATTTCTATTTTTACTACTTTTATTTAATATGTCTACATTTAATTAATAAATCCATTTCGATATAATAAATGGATTTTAAACAGTATATAATACAAGAAACCAAAACTGATATTACATTCATTGTAAAACATTTATAGAGTGCACCTACTGATTGTAAGTTTTGCTATAAATAGCCATGTCCAGGGTTAAACGCATCAGTCATAATCGAGAGAGATTACAGAGAGGAAGGGGAATAGCATCAACAGCATTTTCTCTATTGAGTAAACCGGTTGGAGCTATAGTTAACAAGGCGATTGATTTATTACCTGTGGAATTACATTTACCTGGAGGATATCAATATTGTGGTCCTGGAACCAAATTAGAGAAACGTCTTGCTAGAGGAGATCCTGGAATAAATAAGCTCGATCAGGCTTGTAAACAGCACGATATAGCGTATTCCAAATTTGGAGATACTAAAAATAGATCAATAGCGGATAAAGCACTTGCTGAGAAAGCTTGGCAAAGAGTAAAATCTAGTGACGCGAGTATTGGTGAAAAAGCAGCGTCTTTAGCAGTAACAGCAGCAATGAAAGCAAAAACTACGTTTGGAGGAGGAAAGAGAAGAAGGCGTGGGAAAAAACCCGCTAAAAAACAAGGAGGTAATATCAGAAGAAAACGTCGATCTACCAGTGGTAAAGCTAAAAAGAAACCAACAATATGGTCAATGATAAAAAAGGGAGGAGGATTATACCTAAGACCGTATCGTGTGTATTAAATAAGAAAGAGCAATTAATAATTAAAAACAAAGAATTGACCAATGAAGAACTGATTACATATGCTTCTTGTTTGAAAATCCCATTTTTTAGAGGAGTATTTATGAAAGATGAGTTACCGGTTAAAATGTGGAAAAATGAGACTGGTATTGTAAATTTGGATAATAGTGAAGGATTAGGCACTCATTGGGTGTGTTACAAGAAACTTGGTAAAACCATTTATTATTTCGACAGTTTTGGAGACCTTCCACCACCGAAAGAACTTCAACAATACTTTCGTGCGGCAGAAAATGTTTTTTACAATCATACAAGAAAACAACCTGATGATACATCCATTTGCGGTCATTTATGTTTAGACTTTTTAGCTAAAAGTGTTAGTCAACTTTAAGATGTCCTCGTATACAGTGTCATTAACCGGTAACTCATGTACTTTGCGCAGTATTCTGTTTCCAGCGCTACGTTTGCAAAAAGGAAGACTATGGGAAGCCGCATTATTGGATTTAACAACATATAACTCTATTCCAAACGTTAGTGAAGGAATTAATAACAAAATACATTATTACAAGACAAAAGATGATAAAGGAAAGTATTCAGCTTTGGAAGAATTCAGTTTACCAACAGGAGCTTATGAAATTGATAATATAAATGAAGTTATACAAAAACATATGGGAAAAGAAAATATAACGATAAAAGGCAATAACAATACAATGAAAGCCGAAATTACGTCTAAGTATTATATTGATTTTAGTCAAGAACATTCAATTGGTAGTTTATTGGGGTTTTCTAAGGAAACAAAAGTATTAGAACCTAATAAAACTCATTCTGGGAATAAAACTGTGACGATCATCAAAGTTAATAGCATAGACATTACATGTAACATTATACAAGGATCCTACAGAGATGGAGAGAATCGTCATGTATTACACACATTCTACCCATCAGTTGCACCGGGTTTCAAGATAGTAGAAAAGCCTCAAAACCTTGTGTACCTACCGTTAAACACCAGTTTCATTTCAGACATCGTGCTGAACATAGTGGATCAAGACGGAAACCTTATTGACTTTAGAGGAGAAGCTATTACTGTAAGAATACATATAAAATCATCCGCTTAGACAATGGGGTTATCATTTAAAAAGAGAGAGCCAACAAGCAAAGAGGTCAGTAGCTCATCAGCTGTAGAAGGGTTAACAAGTGACAACATTCGTTTTCTAGAAGAAATTGGATTAAAAGTCATTAACAATGGATATACTGGATATAGCGCAGGGTCCAACATTCGACGAGACCTTATGGGAAAAGGAATATCACACGCACAACCCTTACGCTTCGTCCAAATTAAACAATAACGATGAAATTAGGATTCCTATACAACAACAAGACATTTATACTCTTCCATGCGAAAGTTATTTATATATTGAAGGAAAAGTAACAAAAAATGATGGTACTGCTGGAACCACTGTTCCGTTCATAAATAATCCTATGGCATTTTTGTTTGACGAGATTAGATATGAAATTTCAGGAGTTACAGTCGATTCAACAAAAAAGGTTGGAATTTCCAGTACATTGAAAGGATTAGCGTCTTTAACACCAAATGAGAAGAACCTGTTAGCTGTTGCAGGATGGGTTGCACCAGACAAAAGTACAATCGCTCCTGACTCTTCGGGAAACTTTGATTTCTACGTACCTTTAAGATTACTCCTAGGATTTGCTGAAGACTACAGAAGAATAATAATAAATGTAAAACAAGAACTAGTTTTATTAAGATCATCAAACGATAAAGATATTATTAAAGCAGCTACTGGAACAACTGATGCCAATTTAGACTGGAAACTAACATTAGACAAGATTGTTTGGAGAGTACCACATGTGCGACTAAATGATGAACACAGGATTACATTATTAAGAAAGTTAAAATCAGATCGAGACATTGTAATGCCATTCAGAAGCTGGGAGTTTCATGAATACCCCGTTTTACCTACAACACAACGACATACATGGACTGTAAAAACTTCTACTCATTTGGAAAAAGCGAGATATGTAATATTTGGATTACAAACGAAGAAGAAAAGTATAATAACTGAAAATGCTGGTGAATTTGACCATTGTAAATTAACAAACTGTAAAGTGTTCCTGAATTCACAATTCTTTCCCTACGACAACTTTAATATTTCTTTTGATAAGAAAAGATACAGTGTTTTATACGACATGTACGCTAGGTTCCAAAATTCATATTACGGCAAAACAAATACACCTCTACTATCTCCCATTCAGTTTGAATCGAAAGCTCCGATTGTTGTAATTGATTGTTCCAAACAAAATGAATCTGTAAAATCGTCTAGTGTTGATATAAAAATAGAAATGGAATTTCAAGAAAACGTACCTGCAAATACATCTGCGTATTGTTTAATTTTGCACGATAAAATTGTTACATAGACACCGTTGACCGGTATTGTAAAGACAGTATTGTAAAACGTTGTACCACCACCGGCACCGCCACTACCGCTAACCTATAAATAGCGGAGCAGCAATGCAGGTCTTCAGTTGATCGTCTATCGGCGCATGGGTAACATCTTCTACAAAATGAGTTCTCCATCTGTTGTACAAGGTGATGCAGAGGTAGCACCGTTATTGGAACGTGATAATACTAGTGAAGCAGAAATCATCAAGGAAATAACTGCATTTTTAAAGTTTGGTAAAAGAGATAGAGAGGAGGAAATTAATGCAGACCCATCAAAGGTAGTACCAAAGAGGAAGAAGAAAGTTGAAGAAAATATTCCTCCTCACATTTTAACTGAAGTTTTTCTGCGAATCTTTTACCCCATCTCAGCATGCATCAGTAAAAGTGTATCAGTTGGATTGATGAAATCATTGGATTATTCCCCTACAGTAATACTACACCATGGAACAAAAAAAGTTTTATTTTCGCAAAATGCTTGGGAGTCATTTTTGAAACATGTACATTTAATAGAATGTTATTTAACTAACAGTTTGTGTGGAAGGAAAACACATATTCGACTTTTGGATTGTGACAATGAAATCGATATTGTTAAACATCGCGGACAACTACAAGTGCGAATTAGAGACTTGACTCAACATGAAAATAAGATTCTACTGTCACGTGAAGAATTCTACGTTTTAAACTACGCAACAGAACCTATTACAAGGTACATGAGACAGTTGGTATTTGCAAGCGCTATTATTAAAGAATATTTGGTCGATACTTTGGAAAAACAACCTGATAGCACCATCGTGTACAGACCTGTGGATACATCTATTTTTAATAGAATACCTCATGAAGTTTGCATGTGGAGAAAGTTAAAGGATTTTGAACCACTTGTAGAAATCGCTACAGAAGCTACAGAAGAAACAACACAGGAAGAAGAAGAAACGGAGAAACAAGAAGAAGAAGAAAACGAAACACAAGAAGAAGAAGTTAAAAAAGACTAAAGTTTGACTTAGTAAAGAAGAACACACGTGGGGTAGGCCTATTGGGGACGGTGCCCACGTTAAATATACACCAACGCGCCTGCAACTGTACGGCCTGGTATTTAACCTACCGTGGTGTGGAAAACAGTTTAGTTGATCGCTAGATGCCATGATGAGCGAAGGGGATGAAGAAGTGAGTGTAAAGCCTTGTGTAATAGAATTTCAAGCATTTCGCAATAATGACGATAGGTTTATTATCAAGGAATTAGTAATTTTAGACTTGCTTACATTTGTAGCCTACCCATTCACGTTTGAAGCTCCTTTTTCTTTTAACAAACTTAACACCAAAGCAAAAAGTACAAACAAATGGATAACAAACTACTTTCATCACATACATTGGTATGAAGGATTTATAAGCTAGAGTAATCTGCACAGTATTATGTTTAACTTTTGCAAACAATATTCACATATATACACAAGAGGATTAGAAAAAAAGAACTGGATACAAAAGTATACGCACGGTAATGTTTTCGATATAACTATCAGTAAGGACTTTAACATTAATCTCGGTAATATTTGTGTCGCTGCAAAAGATCTTAAACACGGTCAAACAAACTGTGCATTGTACAACGCATATCGTTTGGCTGCTTACTTGAAACAAACGCAGGAATGTGGTGGGGGTAGCGGAGAACAGAAATGTGGTGGGGGTAGCGGGGCCTATAAATACGAGGAGACAACACCGCTTCAGCATGAGTATTATTCGAGACTCCGAAGAGGCAACATCACAGAAGACACCACCACTGACGAAGATGGCATCACAACAATATCTACAAACATTGGTTGATCAATTCAACACTCACTCAAAATCGAACCTTCTGCTAACTAAAAAATGTTCAGAACTAAAAGAACAAAGACATTACATTATTCATAGCATCAAGAAAGTGGAAACCACACATGGAGAAGCAATTCTAGTATCATTGTGCGAAGGACCTATGACTCCAGGAGATGAGCCGAAGTTTCAAGTATTTCTTCCAAAACGATTTGTTCAACTGCTACAAAATGAAGACTTGCGAGATATTCAACCGAGGACGTTGTATTTGGTATCACACGGTGTAAGCGGCAACAACTCGACGGAACTCACTCTGCACATCATGCATCATTGTACATAATGTCTCTATTTGTTTTTCTCTGTTTGTATTTCTAGTCATCAATGTTAGACTTAAGCTTATTGTATTGTAGAATGTTTGTTTAATAAAGAAATAAAAATAAAAAAAAGAATAACATTAAAAAAAAAAAAAAAAAAAAAAAAACAGCAACATAGCAGTATATTATTTTATATACTGCTGTGTTGCTTTTTTTAAAATTCAAATGGTTGACCTTGAACTTTCATTCAGGGTTAACTTATGAAGGGGTATAAAAGAGAGGGAGCAGTGAAGTTAGTCTCAGTCTTGTCTAACACACGCTGCAGCTAACATGTCGGTGCCACCGATGAACAATTTATTTTTCGATAACAATTTGAAGACATATTGTTGCGAGTTGCAATGTTTTAAAATACCAGGCGATCAAGTTGACGGGAAAGCTTGTCGTAAGTGCAGGTGTTTCAGCTATTGCATATGTCGATGTAAAACATATCAAATGAACCGTCAAGATAAAATACAAGAATTACGGTGACGGCTTGCATTACTTTGGCGGTGAATGGAGTAGCAACCATCTGCCGCGCACTTGCCACCTGCCGCCTACCATCTGCCGCCTGCCATCTGCCGCCTGCCACCTGCCGTCCGCCATCTGCTCCGCCTCACCACACGTTTACCCCCACCATCTAGTACGATTACAACGCTAGCTTGTGAATAGCCAGTACACCTCCGGCTCTCGACCGGTGAACATCGAGCTGCTCGTCCCGACTGTGTGTTCCCTGCGGTCACATAAATAGGCGAGGAACACACAGTCGGGATGGACCGATTGGACAAACAAGCGCAGCACTTGAAAACTGCGTCTGACGGCCACGACTCCGGATCAACAACATCGATGACGACAAACAACGGGGAACTATTGTAAACATAAATTATTGTAAACATAACTTATTGTAAATAAAAATAAATGTAAATAATAAAGTAATACATGAAACAGTACTACCTCGCACTCGTATCATTCGATTGCTTCATTCGATTTTTTCATTCGATATTTTTATCGAATGAAAACTATCGAATCACAATCGGATTTTACGCGTGCGAGGTAGTACTTTTTTAAAATAACCTCCCCGTGACCTTGAACTTTAACCTTTCCCTCATTACGTCACAAAACCGCCTACGTCACTGGCTCAGCCTCAGATGACGTGTTTAATGACTCAGCGCTTCCGGTCACGTGACCGGAAGCCATAAATCAAGTGAGCCAGCAGCCCCCTTTCGCCACTACTAATTTTTCTTAAGAATAAATTATATCACAATTTCTATAACATTTAATTTTATATAGTATATTTCGTGAAAATTATTATTTTTTTAATCTTAAATATAAAATATTTTTAACATTTTCATTATTTAATAAATTTCCATCACTATCTTGAATTGAAATCATGATTTTTTGAATTTTATTTATATTTTTTAATGGAAAATAGTGAATTTAATTACGTTCTTTACTAATTTTTGCACCATATTAAACATTTGGAAAAAATGCATATTAAATTTCAGATTATTTATGTAAATGTGAATGTTCATTATGATTTTCAAAACTATAATCAACTAAATTACAATGAAGTTATATAATATCAAAAGGTCTTAATTTACAAATATGTGTGCTTTTTGTTGTTTTATTAACCTCAAATAACCACGAAGTGTTAAAATTTTTTTCAGTAATATATCCAAAAAAATATAATAGTTTCGGATCAATTTTTTTTTTTTTTTACGTAGGAGGAACGGTTAATGCGCGAACCCAAAGGAACAGTGTGGGACTCCCTCTTACGAGGTATTCCCACTAAACCTCCTACGGAGCCGCGGGCAAAAACCAGGCCGGAACCCTTATCGGACAACTTCGGCACTGGCCCGCGTGTCTTGCGCCCAGATGGGTCACGTCACCGTTTTGGAAAACTTAGAGGTCACCTAAGCATCCCTCGTCTCGCTTTCCTCGAAGAACGGATTGCACGAAGAGCGCAACCGCTCTCCAGGAGTCTTCATTTCGAAGCATCGCCCCCACCACGACGTCCGGGGACAGATCGCCGACAGCAGAGACGAGCCTCCTCCTGTCTTCAGCGAAACGACTGCACCGGAAGAAAGTATGATGAGCATCATCCACCTCCTCCGGGCAGTAACTACACTGAGGTGACCTCACCTTCCCCATGCGGAAAAGGTATTCCCTGAAGTACCCGTGGCCCGTCAGGAATTGACACAAGAAAAAGTCAATTTCTCCAAATGCACGGCTCAACCACGGGCTTATGTCTCTGATGAGACGAAACGTCCATCGCGTTTCCAGTCCACCGTTCCACCGTTCTTGCCAAACTCGCAGAGTTTCGAGTCTGGCTTCCACAGCAGCTTGGTCTCTTCCGAGATCAGGGGCACGGCGAAAGATGTTCTGCCTCTCAGCGGCGAGCAGATCAAGGGGAAACACTCCAGCCACAACCATTACAGCCAGTCCAGACACAGTGCGATACACACAGGCAACCCTAAGAGCCGCCCTGCGCTGAACGGAGAGAATTCTCTTGCTGTGTTTTTTGACTCTCATGGCACCCGCCCACACTTCTGCGCCGTACAGGAGAGTGGCGTTGACGGTGGACATGAGAAATCGCCTCTTGCTGGACCTCGGGCCTCCGACGTTCCCCATCAATCTGCTGAGCGACAGAACAACCCTCGTCGCCTTGTTGCAAACCGCCTGGATGTGCTCCCACCATGTGAGGCGGCGGTCGAGCACCACTCCCAGATACTTCGCCGCAGTCTTCGTCTGGACCTCCACGTCACCAACAGTCATAGGGATTACTGTTTGGATCCTCCGTCGCGTGAGCATGACGATCTCGGTCTTGGCGACTGCCATCTCAAGTCCATGACCGCTCATTCATCTGTTGACCCGAAAAATCACCTGGTTGAGGCGAAGCTGGGCCACCTCCGGATTCCGAGCCGTGATGACTGCGGCTACATCGTCTGCGTAGCCCACGAGATAGACTTGTGGTGGCATCTCGAGGCGAAGCACTCCGTCATATGCCACGTTCCAAAGGTCAGGGCCAAGGATCGACCCTTGCGCCGCACCGGCGGTGACCACTTTGGAACGGACCCCTGCTTCTGTGCTATATAGCAGCCTGCGCTCCTTCAGCTAGTCCAGTACCACGACCAAGAGATAGTCGGGTACCCTGAAGTCCCGCTGCAACGCCTCGAGCATGTCCACCCAACGGGCCGAGTTAAAAGCGTTTTTAACGTCCAGGGTGACCAGCAGCACGATCGGCCTGGCCTGATGGCAGGCCGTGTCAGCTCGCTGGACGGCGCCCAGGACTTCAGCCACGGCATTCAAGGTTGAGTGGCCCTTCCGGAAGCCGTGCTGCCGGGGGGACAAGTCCCCAGCGGCTTCGACGGCCGACCTCAACCTGGGTTTCAGCAACCTCTCAAAGAGTTTACCCGCCGTGTCCAACATACAGAGTGGTCTGTATGCCGACGGGGACTCCGGGTCACCTTTGCCTTTGCTGATGAGCGCCAGTCTAGCTGTCTTCCAGCGTGACGGAAACACACCCGCCGCCAAACACGCGTTGAACATGCGCAGCAGCAGATGTGGGTGACTTCCCGCCACAACCTTCAGAGCCTCAACCGGAATGCCATCAGGGCCTGGAGCTCTGTTGTTGTACATGGCAGACGACGCTGCCACGAGCTCCTGTTCCGTGAACAAAGGAACATCAGGCACCGGCCTCGTTACTCTCTCCTCTCGCCTCACAGGGTGACTTGGGAAGAGAGCATCGACAATAGCCGTGACCGTGCCTGCAGGCATAGACGCACTGCTGGCCCCATTCCCCCGAGCTTTCTCGTGACGAGCTTGTACCCTTTTCCCCATGGATCGGAGTCCACGTCCCGGAACAGCTCCTTCCAGCAGCGAGCCTTGCTCAGGCGAATTGCACTGGCAAGAGCTTTTTTCGCAGTCTTGTGCTCTGCCGACCTGGCCAAAGCCTCCGGTCGGTTTCGAGTTCTCTGCGCTCTTCTGCGAAGCATCAGTGCCGTTCTCCTGAGCTCCGCGATTTCGTCCGTCCACCAGTACACGTGGCGACGACCCCGGACAGGTTTTTTCCGAGGCATCGACGAGTCGCATGCACGCTCGATCAGCTGCATTGTGGAACCCACGAGAGCTTCGATCAGCGGAGTCAAAGCGCTGTCGAGGATCGTTGTGTATTTTGACGGTGCAACCTCTTGGTCAATTGTGTACAAGTCCGCTTGGGTTTTAGAGGTTGTAGTGTACTTTGACGGTGTAAATCCTTGGTCATTATGAACGGAGAATTTCAGCTGAAGTATATTATAAACTGAACATATTCTATATGCCTAGCTACAGTTTTATTATTGTTGTTTGGTATGTGAATTAAGACGTAGTGATTAAACGAATACTTGAAACCTTATGCTTCCCACACAGCACAAGGTTGTCCCCAGGACATCTCAAGGACATCACAGTGGGATATGCAGGATATCCCAGGATCATCCCTATCTCATCCCATGATATCCTCAAGATACCCTCAGGATGTCCCCAGGACACAAAAATGTCCTCTCCCACGACATCCTGGGGACATCCTTCAGGATAACCATGGGATGTCCCTTGGACCTAATCAGGACATGATAATGAAAGCCATAGGATATCCCCAGGATGTCCCACAGGATAATCTGGGGATATCCCTCGGACCACAAAATTATATTGTATTTTGAAGCCCTAAGACATCCCCAGGATGTACCACAGGATGTACTGGGGACATCCCTCGGTCCACAAAGGGATATTGTACTCTGACGCCCTAGGACATCCCCAGGATGTCCCACAGGATTTACTGGAGACATGCCTTTTACATGTATTGAAAGGTGTCCCATTATTCTATCAGTATGAATCCCATAACCCCACAGATATCCCTGCCTACCCTGAAGCCATATCGCCTCCTAAGGATGACCGCAGAATTATCATGGGGTATGGGGCGATATGACTTCAGGGTAGGCAGGGATATCTGTGGGGTTATGGGATTCATACTGATAGAATAATGGGACACCTTTCAATACATGTAAAAGGCATGTCTCCAGTAAATCCTGTGGGACATCCTGGGGATGTCCTAGGGCGTCAGAGTACAATATCCCTTTGTGGACCGAGGGATGTCCCCAGTACATCCTGTGGTACATCCTGGGGATGTCCTAGGGCTTCAAAATACAATATAATTTTGTGGTCCGAGGGATATCCCCAGATAATCCTGTGGGACATCCTGGGGATATCCTATGGCTTTCATTATCATGTCCTGATTAGGTCCAAGGGACATCCCATGGTTATCCTGAAGGATGTCCCCAGGATGTCGTGGGAGAGGACATTTTTGTGTCCTGGGGACATCCTGAGGGTATCTTGAGGATATCATGGGATGAGATAGGGATGATCCTGGGATATCCTGCATATCCCACTGTGATGTCCTTGGGATGTCCTGGGGACAACCTTGTGCTGTGTGGGAAGCATAAAGTTTCAAGTATTCGTTTAATCACTACGTCTTAATTTACATACCAAACAACAATAATAAAACTGTAGCTAGGCATATATTATATGTTCAGTTTATAATATACTTCAGCTGAAATTCTCCGTTCATAATGACCAAGGATTTACACCGTCAAAGTACACTACAACCTCTAAAACCCAAGCGGACTTGTACACAATTGACCAAGAGGTTGCACCGTCAAAATACACAACGATCCTCGATAGACATTTTTCATCGGACTTGAACACAATTAGTCGAGTGATTACACCATAATAAAACACCACGGCCCCCGATAGACTCTTTTCCATCGTAATTGGACACAATCGACCAAAAGATTACACCGTCAAATACATAACGGTCCCCAGTAAAAAGTTTTTAGCGGACTCGGAAATATTTGGCCGGAAAATGTAAAACGTTTCTGGCAAAGTAAATCATGATCCCCCGTGGACAGCTTTAGCGAACTCGGAAACGTTTGGCAAGGGAATTTAAGAAGTTACGGTCAAATTAAATTTAATCCCCGATAAAGTAACATCAGCGGACTCAGAAACGACTCGGAAATGTTTGGCCGGGAAATTTAAATCGTTCCTGGCAAAGTACATCATGGTCCCAGTTGGTCAGTTTTCACTGGCCCTGAATTTGGAAAGGTTCCCGCCAAGTTGTATTTTTTCCTGGTTTCACCGGAGTTAGAGATAGTTGACAAATACCTTTGTAAAAGGTGGTCCAGCCAACCAGTGCAGAAGCTCAAATGGCAAATGTGGCAATCAAACCACAACATCATTTGCACGTTACTCGACCCCTGAGGCATGGGAAAAGACACTATGATATACGATGTGCAGGTGTGATGTCGCCTGCACAACATGCATTGGATGACAAATATCACGCTTCCGTAAGGGCACATGAAAGTTTGAGAATACCACGAACTCTGTAAAAACCGGCTCCATAACTGCTACTGATGTAAGAAGCATAGAGCGCGTGACAGCTAACGCATGATAACATCGAGGGGAGGGTATTTGGAAATGTTAGACCGGGAAATTTAAAATATTTCGACAAAGCTAAATGTTCCCCCGGAGGACATTTTTAGCTGACGCAGAAACGTTTGACAAGGAAACTTAAGAAGTTACGGTCAAGTTGAATGGAACCCTCAATAAAGTAACTTGAGCGGACTCGGACACATTCGACCAAGAAATTACACCATTAAACTGCAGGACGTCCCGCCGTTTTACAGGACTTGGACACAATTGACCGATATATTAGACCGTCAAAATACATCAGTCCCCGGTAAACAGTTTTTAGCGTACTTGGAAACATTTGACCTAGAATTTTAAAACATTATGGTCATGTCAAATGTAACCCACGGTAAAGTATTTTCAGTGGACTCGGGGACGTTTGACCAGAATTTATAACGTTCAACTGCAGGGTGACCGGTCGTTTCACAGGACTCAGACACAAATAACCAAGGAATTACATCGTCAAAATACCTCATGGTCCCCGGTAAATAGTTTTAATTGGATCTGAACACAATTGACCAATAAACTACACCGTTAATCTGCAGGACGCCCCGCCATTTTACAGGAGTTGGACACAATTTACCTATAAATTACACCGTCAAAATGCATCACGGTCCCCGGTAAGCCGTTTTTAGCGCACTTGGTGTGACACAGTGCAGCAAACTAAGTCAATCGCGCTGCTCCGCCGGTCTCGTCCATCCTTCGACCTGCCGTTTTGTCATGATAACTGAGTCGTTTTTCTTTTGACTTGTCAAAGACCGGCTCCCTCCTACTTGCTTCCTTGTCTTACCATCCTCCACTGAATGTACATCACTAGGGCATCGTCGTTGAAAATACTTGCAGTACCATGGATAAGTCCTAGTTTTAAGTAGATAACAAACCAAAATTATAGGATAGGAGTTCCAACCAACCTTAAGGGGAAAGCCGTCAGGCTCTGGAGATGTAGGGAATCAGGAAATATGGCTGGTCTCACTTAACGAGTCCTGTCAGTTCAGGTCAGGATTAAAACCACGTTTTCACTAATTAACAAATTCTCCCAGAAGATATTTTAGAGTCACTTGCAGTTTGAAATCACAGTTATGAACAGTTTGGAAATCAGTTGTAGTATTAGCATGCCCTTTTAGTTAACCACAAATGCAGTAATATCAGTTTTGGAAGGTGTTAGTTAGTTCAATGTTTTCCAGTTAGTTCAGTATATCAAAGCTGGCTTGGCGCTGCTTTCTGGTCTGGGTTTAATATCTCTGGTTCCCAACAATATTTCCAACTTGGTAGATCAGTTTGGTATCGGTGGCATGAAACACGGGTAAGGACTTGCGCAGGCTAGGGACTGGCTGACCAGTCCCAACCACAGCATCAATTCCCAATCCCCAAATCATCCAGGTTCATTTTCATTCTGTTACATTGGAAACATTTGACCCAGAAATTTAAAACATTACAGTCATGTTAAATGTAACCCACGGTAAAGTATTTTCAGTGGACTCGGAACGTTCGACCGAGAATTTATAACGTTCAACTGCAGGGTGACCCGTCCTTTTACAGGACTCAGACACAAATAACCAAGGAATTACATCGTAAAATACCTCATGGTCCGCGGTAAACAGCTTTAATTGAATCTGAACACAATTGACCGATAAATTACACCGTTAATCTGCAGGACGCCCCTTCGTTTTACAGGACTCAGACACAACTGACCAACAAAGTTCAAAGATTCACAACAAAATACAGTATAATTAGTGTCCTTCTAAGGAATGTATTTCATCGATTGTTGTCTTTTAAGATATGCTCTTGCCCATGATGTATCATTTGCTGCTAACTCTCCCGATATTGGTGTTGTTTTTTTTATTATTAGAGAATGCAGTAAAATTATATATTGATTGTTGGTATATGGCAACAGCGTTGTTAAAGCAACTAACTAAAACAAATAGAACAAAAAGTCACATCTGAATTCTAAAGTGTGTAATCTCTGTACTTTTTTAACTTTACAAAATACCCTTCTGTAGCCTGTCTCTTTCTTGGAACTGCAATTCAAATTCAAACACAGTGGACCCGATGTATCACCGGGTCTAACATTTAGAACCCTTATCTGATGGGAACTATCTTAGGTCCCACTTACTTCCGGTGTAAAGTTATCGGTCCTTGGGGTAGGGGCATAGCTTTCTTGTGTGTTTACAAGCCTCTTCTCTCTTTTAAGTTACTGTTAATAGATATTTATAAACAGTTCAATGCATAGAATGCTGCCCAAAGTAGTCAAAATTGAACTAATCCTGATATCATAATCTTAAAATTACAGGTATTCCTCAACATCTTAATTTACAGACACTAGCCATACTAAACAGCAAAAAGAATCACCGCTCATGAAGCTAAAATTCCAGTTAATCCTCCAAAGCCCCAAGGCAATTCCCCTAAATAACAACTAAAAGTTAGACAGAGATTGATGAACCCATCTGTTAAGAATGCTCCTAAATGTCAGCTAAAATGTCAACACACCTTAACAACAGTTACTTTTATTCATGCATCATAACAGCTAAAAATAGCCTGAAAGCCATTTTTGTCAAGGGGGTCAGTCGATTGACCCCTTTATTTTCCAGCAATTTCAACATCGATAGTGGTTTATGTTCACGTTAAAAAAATCAGTTAACTTATAATTTATTTTGTGTTTTCGCTAGTTTGTCACTCATACAAGTTTTCTTGTGTATGTGTTTGTTTAATATGTTCTAATCACATGCATTTGCCAGTAGCCCTGGTTTAAATTACTTTCACCCCCAAACCTTTTAAAATTCTTGGTCAAACATTTTACAGGTCCAGGAAAAATAATAACAAAATCTACTGCTACTAATACTACTACTTCTACTGTTATGCGTAATTTCTTGCTTTTGTAGGATTCTTCTAATAATTTCCATTAGTGGTACCGCGGAATACCTAAACGGTATCAACTACATTTTAGACTTGGCAGAGATTTTTAGAATTTCATGATCCTTTTTGTCGATGAGGAGTTACGTTTACTCACTTTCATGAGGTATGTTGAAGAGCGTATTTTTATTACAGCCTTTCGCTTGTTTTTTATTTTGGGATGTTAAATGTTTGCTTTAGTTTGATTGTATAACTTGTAATGGCACCATCAAGATACAAAATCATTCGCATTACGAATGGTGAAGAACAAGAGAATTAGAATAAACACAAGTATTCACCAGACCGTTTCCCAAACCCAGTGTAAACTATTCGATATCGTTCTTAACTAAAATACTTAGATAAATCTCTACCGCTTATTGCCAATGAATTATAGCAATTTCTTAACATGTTTATATGGACTAAAATGCCTATCACTTTTTTTATTATTTGATTCAGAAGCCTAGGAATCCAGAGCATGCCGTGATAAACCCCTTGAATGGGATTTGAGACCATCCGTGCATGTGAACCTAGGTTAAACATTATTCCGTGGGTGAGCCACCCAAGATTACCTTGTTGCCGTGCAGTAATGTCCTTTACTAATGTCCTCTTCCTTTGAGCAAACAAACGATAGAGTTTTTAAATATAAACCACGTCTCCTCCATCACCATGGCCCGTGGAAGCCTTCCAAAAACAAACTAGCTGCCTCCCCGTTTTTATACATTTTCATTAACTTTTTACTTTACATTTTTACAAGTTCCAGTGGGCTTTCCAAAAGGAGTAACCCTTCATTCACCCGAGTGGTTCGAAGGAGTAGCCTTGGTGTTAGCCGGGCGTCTCAATCTACTGGAACCCTCATTCACGCCTGGAACGTTTGAAGGAGAAGCCTAGGTGTCGGCTAGGCCCTTCAATTTACTAGACCCCTCATTCGGGTTTACGGGGCTTTTCATCACCCTCACGATAGACTTCCAATCACACACACATACATACAGTGGGGATTGATGCCTTATTTAAAACATGCTCAACAATATTTACAAGGTTATGTGAGTTGAGGATGTTGTTATGGGCAAAGTCATAGTGCATACCATAACTCCTTATCACCTCTTTTGCTTTGTTTACAATATTTATCCCGTTAGGGTAAGGTGACTTTATGAAACAAGGTACAACACCTTCTTTCTTTGCTTTATTTAAAGCTTTGTTAAGTTCTCTTTTTTAGTACGAATACACTTGTATTCGCAGACTCCATACAACTGCAACGGGTTTTCCTTAAAAAGGATACACAATACATGCTTAAGTTCTGGGTCTTCAGGCAACACTGCTACTTTGAGTGTCTGATCAGTTAACACTTGATCCATCATTTTGTTTTTTAAATTCATGCTGATTTTTAATGTGAGTCAGGTGCTGGTTAGTTTTCATAACATTTGTAATTTATCGCATAAGTTGAGAGTTTTGATTCTTTAACTGATTATTTTCATGTTTGATTTTATACTCTCCATACTGTCTAATGGAAGGCAAAACGTCTTCAAAGACCCTGTCTTGAAATTTCTCAGCAATGGGCAAGTTTAATTTTTAAATTAATGAATATAAACCAGGCTCGTTAATAAATAGTGTATGTTTTTCACTATGGGTTAGGGGGAACATTTCGACCCCCGTTCTTCCGGTATTGTTTTTCAATGTTCTTTTACATGAGTTCGGATTGCTTTTCGTGGTCTGATTTAACCCAGGAGTTTAGTTAAATCCTTGGCTTTGAACCAAGGATTGGTATTACTGTCAAACAGTACAGACACAGGCTGATCATTAAATATATAGGAGGTTAAGTGAGACATTTTATAGGTTATGTTATGGCAAGGAGCACAGGGACCTCTTATCAGTGCAAATGCCAAGAGCAAAGTTAACGTTTGCGAATAAAGAGTGCTGAAAGTCTCGATCAATCAGAGCACAGAACGCCTAATTAAAACCAATAGATTACATTTGTATTATAACTAATCGGGTTACCTGAATTTTTCACGTTACAATTAGTTTGTTAAAGGTATAGTTTTCAGGATCTTTAAATTTAATTAACATATGGTGCATGTCCTCTTTATTGAATTCTTCAAAATTCGTGAGATCCATGCAGGGGCGATCGCCCGCTTTGCCCAATTCGTCATCCAACAAAAACGACTCACACTGACACTTCAGGTCCTTACTACCTCTGTCAAAGTAAATCTTTACATTTAATTCGTCGTACATGGAGAATGAAGATACTTTGTTTATAATCTTTTCCCTAGAGAATCCGCTCTTAAGTATCGCTCTACCACTTAGAAATTCAACTTCTATCAAACTTTGCGTTAGATTTCACTTCCAACTTTAATGGTTTCCCTTCAAATTTTATCTTTCAAACAGGTCTTCCATTACATAATAGGTTTATAAAAATCCAAGCCACATCTTTTTTCCACTCCTCCTCTGTCTCACAAGAGCTGACAGATACGTCGTCCCGCATGGCAAAGCAAACAAATTTACTCACATGTAGGATAAAAATAATACAATGTAAGGTTATATTACGTTACGCCAAGTGTAAAAGCAATGAACGGAACAATGCAAAAATACGTCTGATCATCGCAAGAGCTGAGGATTGTATGTTCAAAGGTAGGTGTATCGATACATCCCCTTAGGGTGGGTGTAAAGTGTAAGATTTCTTGTCTGTTCACTTCTCCTTAATCGTAGTATTTACAACCTTTTCTCTCATTTAAGTTACTGTTAATAGTATCTTCATGTTTCTTAACATTAAAATTGTCTGCCTTGGCTAGAATAGTGTTGTGTTTAGGTTTAATTGTTTTATTTGGTAGTTTACAGTAACGAAAGTAAACATACCCTCACTTCCTTGTGGCTAGGGTAGTGTTATGTTTGTATGTGCTGACTAACATAACCTTACACCAGTAATCTCACTTGCTATTTTTGTTATTTAATACAAGAGACTCACATGGTTAAAGCTGTTCTCTGCTAGAGTAGTGTTTACTATCTTCATTAGAGTAGTTTTCTGACTTTCAGACACCTCATAATTTAACTTGTAGTTCTGCTTTGACTTGCGTGGTTTGTGTATTAGCGTTTTCTGACTTGCGTAGTTATACAGAAGTGCTGTGACACGGAGTGCCCGGAGATCCTAGACGGTAGCTGTGGAGACTCGATGGATCGAGGCTGGAACACTGGCCGCAGGAAAACGTTCGACTTGGAAGTATTTGACCGGGAAATTTAAATCGTTCTTGGCAAAGTACATCATGGTCCCAGTTGGTTAGTTTTCAGTGGACTTGGATGCAATTGTTCAAGTTATTACATTGTCAGAGTAAACTACGGCTCCAGCAAACAATTTAGCGGACTTCAAAATATTTGGCCTGAGAATTTAAAACGTTCTATCCGGAACCCTGGTAATAGTTTTACCAGAATTGAACAGAATTTACCGAGGATTTACACCGAAAAAGTAAACTACGGCCCCTGAAAACAATTTAGCGGACTCCAAATATTTTGACCAGAAAATTTAAATGGTGGAAAAATAAAATGTACTCACACAAGTGCAGGTGTTCAACGATCCTCCTCCCAAAAACTCTGGTAGTTACAATATACGAGTGGTTGAATCAGCCGGCTGATAGAATACCCGAGTGGGAACTGTTACCGTACTTGGCCTCGAGAGCTTGAGGGTACCTTCTCTGTCAAAAAAGAACAAAATTGAAAACAATCCGTGGTTTATAGCGAAAGACATTGCTGGGATTTTAGAATATAAAAATACAGAAACGCTAGTTATAGCAGTCTTAGTTAAAATACAAATAAAAAACAATATATATTAATGAATAATATATCTATCTTTTATAATCTCCTTTACTTACCGCAATGAGTTCTTCACAATACCTCCTTCCTTCCCAACGGTAATATGGACCGTAGTATATTGAATAGCAATTTGTTCTGTACTCAAATATAATAATTTGTTGGATAAGATAACGGGCCTTTAATTTTACAATGTTGTCTATAGATTTATTGTCACAACAGATTTGCTTGAGGCAAAGTTTAGTTAGGTTAAGTGGAGTGTTCATCATGGAGTGAGGTTGAATGGCTCAGGTTGGGCGGAGCTTGTGTGTTGGAGGGAGTTGGTGATTGACCAATCGTTACTCCCTAGTAATTATAACTCTAATAATTCATCGTATTCAGGTTTGTGTTCTTATAATACTTTCCTTATTATGTTTACTTTTAGTTTATTTGGTGAGGTATGTTGTCTTACCTCCCAAGCGATACCTTCCTTTGTTGTCTTACCTTCCAAGTCCAGCGGACTTGAAAACTTTGATAAGTTTCCGACAAAGGTAAATGATTCCCCAGGGGAGGTAGAAACCTCTAACTAATAATATAAATAAATATCTTAACTTACCAGCGACAATCTCTCCAAGATGATGTTGTGATGACCCCGCAAGCATCGCAGTGTAAAACCAGATTAAACGCTGTAGGATCTGAGAAGGTACCAGAGAAAAAACGTATCATGGTATCTCTTATTATCGTTATACAATGAAACAATAAACACCTCTAAATTATACCATATAGGCGCTGTGGTCCAGTCTAGTACACTTTCTCTGGTGTTTTTCGTCCAAGTCTTTCACTGTAGGTTTGGGCTCACTTACAATACTTAAAAGCTTATGTTTGCTTGGAAATGCACTACATATATGTTCAAGACACAGAGTGATGGTACCATAGCGACTGCCTGGCTATATAATCGTCACCACATCCTCTCGGATTTATTTTGAATGCTTCTGACTTGCATTTTTCTTTGTTCTATTACAAGTTAGTTTGTAGTTTTAAAAAAATTCCCCCTGTGTGAGTTTGCCTTACTTAGCCTAGATCATGCTATGTTCCCTGCAATGTCCTTTGGGAAATTTTAACTCGGGCGTGTGTGAGCCTTGCCTCTTGAGCAGTGTAATGTAGACCCGTTCCTCGAAGCTATATCCTCTAGCGACACATTTAGAGTCGATATAGCGAGGATTAACGTCCCTGTCGGTAAAGGGAGGGTAAGACCCAACTTTTATAATACCTTTTATGAAGAATGTTATGCTAGGAAGGGAATCGAATCCGGAACCTCCTGAACCGTAGTCCAAGACGTTAACCTCTAGACCACCGCGTTCCCCCCGATTATGCTGCGAGATTTAAGGTATTTAACAGTATCCCTTCAATTATTTTGATACTTGCCTGCAGTACAGAGTTTAGGTTTTTATAAGATGTAGGGAATTATAACAATTACTTATATACCAATTTTCAATTATATCGGCCCACCCGTTCTTAAGATATTGATTTTTAAAGTATAGCTCCTTATATTATTTTGATACTTACCTGCAGTACAGAGTTTAGGGTTTTGAAAGATGTAGCGGAGGTTAACAGGTACCTGTATGCCAAGTTTCATTAAAATCGGCCAAGCCGTTCTTGAGATATTTAATTTTGAAAATTTGCCCCTTCATTTTTTGAGATGCAACCCACAACATTTTATTTAAGACTTTTCATATGGGTAGATACCCCCCTGGAGTGCCTACATTACGTAGTAGGCAGTTTTCTGGGGTCAAAATGACCCTAGGACTTAACGTTTTCGAGATATTAGAGATTTTGAGTTGGTTGGCAACACTTTCTTGCGTTATATACATATAACTGTGTTTTATATATATATATATAATTTAGTTTGGTAATATACCGTAGCGTGACGTAACTACGTTATATATACATATAATACTTTAGATATCCTGACGTAGTTGTAGCTCAGCCATAGGTTAGGAAATTTGGCGGGAAGAAAAGTGAGGTTAGAAAGTGCGGCCGCCATCTTGGAAAAACCCAAATTTGAATTTCCCGCCATTTTGGAGGGAGCGGGGCTCTGGTCAGCTCTCGACCAATCAGAGGCCAGCATTTTGGTCACGTGGTCAGCTCTCGACCAATCAGAGGCCGGGGTTAAAGTAACGCTACGTCTACTAACAGCCATTTGTTTCCTACAACCAGGGGAGTGTTCATATCACTTGAAACGTAGAATTTATCTGTAATAGTTAACGGTTCTATTTGTAGAGTGACGTTGGTGCTTCCCAAAATGTCTAGGGGTGCATCGTTTGCTGCAACAACAACAGGTTTATCTTCACTGTTTATTGGTAAATGTTTTGCTAGATAAGATCTTATTAAGGCAATGTTACAGCCAGTGTCAATGAGTAGACGTGCAGTTAGTTCAGGGTCTGATTTTAAGTTAACATTTATTGTTAGTGAAGGGAGATTTCGTTTTATGGTTTTCTCCTAAATAATAAGTTTAAATGTTTGTCAAAAGCATATTTTTAAATTTTGTTGGTTGATGAATTCTTTCTGGAGTTAAATTATCCAACTTCATTGAGTTTATGTGATGTGACTTTATATCTGAATTTATTTCTTGGAGAAGTGAGTTAGGGTCATTGTATTTAAGTGTAGCGCCATAAACAATGTGAGTTCGAGTTATGGTTTCATTTTGTAATGTGGGAACTGGATAAGTACTGTTGGTGTTTACTGACTCATGTTTGAGTACAGCAGGGGGAGTAGGAAGGTCACTCCGTGTCAACAGCTGATTGTCGCGGTCACATGGGCTGGATGCTGAGGAGGAATGTGAGACTCTGACGTCATTGTGTGTACGTGTCTTGCTGATGTGTGCGGGGGTTATTGCTCTTAAGATGCTGATGCGAGTGTGACATCACTTTCTCTGCCACCTGGGGAAACTGTCTGACAGTGGAATACTGGTTCTGGGCTTTTGTTGTGGAAGTAAACTGAGGTTTTTGTTTATCGTTTCCTAACTTTCCTAATGGTGGGAAATCATGATCGTAATTATAGGTAAATGTATGCTTGGAAGAGGGGTTTTGATTTTGAGCTCTGCTATCATTTACAAACTTTTCCTGACTTAGGTAATGTTTATGTTTATACCAACAATCACTTGTTTTGTGACTATTTTTGTTGCAAATGTTGCAATACTGTTTGGGAGATACTTTGTGGGATTTTCCTGATTTTTCAACTCTAGGGAAATATGAGCTTTTGTGCCAACATTGTGTAGCTCTGTGGTTTGTTTTGTTACAATGAAAACAGCAATACTTTGAGTACTGATTTCTGGGACTGAATGAAGTTGAGTTTTCCTTATTGTACTTATTGTATTCTCTGTTGTAATGTTCAGTAGGTTTAAGAGTACCTTTTGGTTTAAAACTAGATGGTTGGGATGTTTCAAATTTTTGTAAGGTTTGTGTTAGTCTTAAGCTCACTTGTTATTTTATTTATCAAGGTCTCGTCTTGAAGGGATTTGCCTTGCTTTAGTAAAGCATTCCGCTCACGTTTTAGCCGATTTTGACTTTGTAGCAATAAGTGTGATTCAGCTAACTTAAGATTCTCTTGAAACTGTTCTAAGTTACTGTTATCCATTGGTATTACTTGGTCGCAAATTTGTGGTTTAAGTCCCTGTATAGTGTGTTTTATTATAAGGGAATCTTGCATGTTAGGGTCGATTCTTTTACAAAGAGTTAATACTTCTATGAAGAAATAAAGTGATGGTTCGTCTTCCTTTTGGATCTTTTGTTCTAAGAGAGATTGTAGTTTAAAAATTTTGTTTACGAGGTGTAAAACTTTTGATTAACTCTTGAGCTACAGTTTCAAAATTTAAGTCTTCTTGTTGGATTTTGGTTTTATAATAGTTATACCATAAAAGTGCCGTGCTCGATAAATGTGCTGGGAGCAATCTTAGTTTAGTTTCATTTGTCCATTGATTTGCTTTAGCTGCTGTCTCATATTTTTGAATGAAGTCAAGGGGGTCCTCTGATTGTTGTCCACTAAAATGACCTGCTGATATTAGAGGTAACCTTTCTGCCATTGCGACTTATTTATGAGTTGGACTATTTATAATTATCAAGGCGATATTAGTTTTATTTAAATATGATATCGATTATGTAATACCTTTGTAATATTTCTCAGTGCTTAAAGTACTTTATTGTATGCTCATTTTATGATTATTTATCAACAGTAATGGCTACGTTTAATTAATGGTGCTAAGCCTTATTTATGGGTAATGTGCTTTTGACTGTAGTTAAAATATTACCTTTAATTTTATATTAGCTTTTTTTTGCTGCCCTAATCATGCCGAGATGGGATGAGAAGTTAATTATCTTCTGTAGGTGTCTTGAAGTTCATTATTTATATAGGTAATATATTTTTTAGGCTTTCTTCTGTGTCGTGTTGGTGCGGGGTTTTGTGTTGAGGAAAACTGAGTTTGAGGCTACTTATTAATGTTATTATTGTTTGATATATATTTATTTAAAGTATATTCAGTGCTAATTAATAACGATTTAAATTGCTTAAAGTCTAAATTAGCAACTTTAAGCTGAACTGGATTCTAGAATGATTTGTAAATATGAATAATTAGTGTCCCTAAAACCTATTTCTTAACATCTTCCGCCAGACCTTGCCTGAAATATTAGTTTCAAAACATATTCTTCACCTAGACTCTCCAAGTAATTTTTGGTTTTGCGCCTGTCCACCATGTAAGATAGTCCGCTTAGGTTGTACAAAAATTAATACTTAAAGTAAATATAAAAATGAGAGCACTTGGCAATAGTGAGAGGTTATTACTGATCACTTGATTGGAGAGTTTAGGATGAGAAATAATTTAATGCTACGTTTCTGATAAATAACAAGTATAATATAAATCAAAATATAAATTTACAATAATATGGTAATTATGAACTGCTGTGAATGTTTTCAGAGATTATTTGATTGGTATTAGTACATTAAAATATCTTTCCTTTATCAATGAATTAACTATTACAATAATTTTGTATACATATGAATAAAAGTTGAATTCATCTGTAAAGTAAACTGTCTAATTAAATGCAAATTAATGAATGGTTGCTTTTGAAACATTATTCTTATAATTATAAATTGTATTACACTTCTGTGATTTTAATATTACTTGAACAAACTGTATAAAATTAAATGCAAATCTAAGAGTTGTAAACATGATGTTATTACTAAATTCACCAGTTCATTGTTAGAGAATGTGTTTAAATAAATTTAGAAGAGTTACTTGTATCTTTGGGTTTTTCCAGATTTTTCACTGCACAGACACTTCACTTAAATTCGAATTTCCCATTTTTGGCACAAGGCCATCACTCCCGCACTACTAGTCACTGAAACTTTCTAATACATTGTTCTAGGATGATGTTGGCAGACTAAATTAATTTTCTTCATCTTCCTTCAATCCCCTTCCACCCCAAAGCTGTGGATCGTTGTCCATTGGCTGTCTAAGTATAATTTTTCATGGAGAGGAAGAAGGTTATTGGTTCAATATGATATGGGGAGGTCTTTAGTTGGAGTTAGTATTGTATCAGCATTTCTCACGGGTACTGTGCAATGTGGATGGATCTCATGGTGATAGGGTTCAGGGTCAAAAGGGATAGGTTTACTGGCTCTATTGTCTGAGAAAGGAATTTGTTCTTAGAAAGGTTTAATGTCCGAGGAAAGAAAGATTCATTAGTTTGGTTAGAAATTGTAAGGGAAATGATTTTAGGAAAATTTAAAGTCTCTTACAATATATATATATGTGTGTGTGTGTGTGTGTGTGTGTGTGTGTGTGTGTGTGTGTGTGTGTGTGTGTGTGTGTGTGTGTGTGTGTGTGTGTGTGTGTGTGTGTGTGTGTGTATTTGCATTCTAGGGGTCGCATTTTTAATCCGATTTACTTAAAATTTGGTAAAGACATTCATTTCTATAATCAGTTGGACAAGTTTGTTGGGCAAAACAATCGGAAAACTCTAAGTCCCTTTTTTGAGGATTATAATATTTCAAATTTTGAGTTTTCTGGCCCAAAAAAGGGTCAAAAAAGCCCCGGGTGAACAATTAATGCGTGTAGAAAGATGGAGATTAGTAAGGAAAAAGTGTTAAGCCCTCTCTCACCATTCTAGCATAAAGATTTACCAAGGTATTAAAGAAAATGTGTATCGACTAAGTAAACACAGTACAGTACGTCGTCTTATGGGGGTTTTACATTAGAACAACCTGTTATTCATTTGTTGGTGTATTTTTATCATTCCCAGGAACCTCATGCCTACTTTCAATCCTTACTGGACCTTCTGACCTTATAATGTGCAACATTGTATTCTCCAGCATTGCAGGTAAATGGAACCAGGAGCATCAGAACAGCCAAAAATAAATGTGTTCAAATTTCGATAAAAATTGGAATAAATGCATGTTTTAACACTGATTTTGATTTTTAAAAGTTGTTTAGGGGGGGGGGTCATAGGGGTCATGACCCCCCCCCAAATTTTCTCGAAAATATAAATAAATGGCTGCTTAACAATATAATTTCTCTTATTAAGTTGTCAGATAGCCTAGAAATGCGTTTTAGAGTCTTATAATTCACTAACATTTTCCGAAGGAGGGCCCCCAGTCCCCCCGGTGAGCCCCCCCAAATTTCACCCTAAATCCGCCCCTGGGTAGAACCAGATGTCAACTGGAAGATATTAAAAATCAATGCAAAGCTAGCCGGTGGCGGGAAAATCACAAGGCCGGACGCTTGGCCGGATCAATGCGGAGGCATGTCCGATCTAGTACCATAGAATTTATTCTATGCTAGTACGTACGATCACCCATACGACGGCCAGACCGGAAAACGTGTAGTGTGTAGGTGCCTATTTTAAAATTCTAAAAACGAGCATGAGTAGAATTAACTTTCTTCTGTCAAATCTCGTTTATCTTATGTTGCTAACATAATTATCTTAGCATCAAACAGGGATTCTGCGGACCTCCGCAACGCTCCTTTTCCCTATATCCAATTTATTTTCACGCGGCGGCACAGATTATTCCAAAAGTAGGCCGGAACCTTAAGTAAACTCGTAAACTCTGCAATATCTATAGTGGTGATTGAAAAAAAAAACATTTTCCGCAGACAACCTTGGGCCTCTGGAGCCTTAAAAACTGAAAATTCATTACCACTTTTCCTTCCTTATTTGATGAATTTTGTCATAAAGTGGTTAAACAGTGGATTTCTTAAACTAGATCTGTAGCCCTACTTGATAAATGTGTAAATTGACTGTCCGATTATTTACAAAGTTGTTACGATATTGGTTATAAACGAGTGATTTTTTTAGAAACTTGCGGTGAACTTAATCCCACTTATAGTCAAATGATTATATAATGATTCATAATATTAATAAGTCGGGTAAAATTGACTTTAATCTATACCGAAAGCCAGAATAGGTTCCTGGTGCGTTAAGATGTCAGTCTACCAAGTCGCTGCGTGAAAAAAGTCAACAAAGAAGTTAACCGCAAGATTTCTGTTAGCACGACTATAATGTAGTTAAAATTGTCTATAGTTTTAAATAATAAAGATAAAGCCATTTTCATCATATACAAAATAATTGTCCTATCTTAAGTTATTATTGACTTAAAAACTCGCTTTTCTATATTTAGAAAGATAATTAATATAATACTGTATTATGTCAAAATATTAATAAACAAAAAAATCGACCTTTCAATTTTTTGTTCTCTTTCGCATGAGCTATGATTACAACAATAACAGTAAACAACCTCTATAATACATTAATTTAGGCATACACAATCAATACTGGTAAATTTATTATTTATTATAAGTTCCGATATACCTTACCTTAAGTTGTATTTCCTTCCTCGTCCGAGTAGAAGAGCTAGTGAACATGTGGCGGGGGAGAATCTACCTTACCCGGTGTAGTTCCTTCCTCGTCCAAGTGATGGAGTTGGTGCGGGGAAGTATAAATTACATCCTGATTTGTCGTAATAAAATACAGTTTAAATAAAAAAGTACATCCTTTTCATTGAAGATAATTTTTAAAACACAATTAAATCTTTGATATTGGATATTTGTTGTTTAGTTTGATAACTTCATCACAAATCGTCTCAAAGTAGTATCCTTCTCGATTGGATGGAAATGTGTGTTTTTGCATAAGTTGTTGGATCGTCAAGATCCTGTTAATACTCTTTCTTTCAAGAATAACAGATTTTGATTGTTTAAAGTTCAGAGATTTGGGAAACCAAATTAGCACTGGACTGATATAGCTGGTGACTTCTTTATAGTAAGTAATAGGTAGATCATCCCGATTTAGACGATTTGTGACTCGAGCCTAACAAAGCAACATAGATTTGTAAGTAACTTTCAATCTGAATCATGTTAAGTGTTCCTTGCTTGGTTATACGTTATAATCACCGTTACTGTCTTAATATCTCAGAGCTTGGTAACACCTGAGCTGTTAAACCATAGAGTTCAAGTCCCCGTAATCTGGTCGGCTCCGGCAGCCGTTGACAATATGCCTTACAAATCGATTTGTTAGTGAATTTCCTATATAAAAATGAACTATACGCATGACCCGCACGGTGAAACTTAATCCTGGGACCACCATAGAAGTTCCTAACGTGACCCCCAAAACGTGTTCAGGGTTCAGGGTTTAAAAGGTTCATATATATATATATATAAGCATAGAAAAATAAAGCAGGTACAGAAGTGTCACGAAGTAGGGAAAAAGCGTACGCGGGTATCATGGAAATGCAGGCGCTGTCGCGTCGTTCAAGTCTGAGTTAGCGGTGCCTTGTTGCCAAGTCGGGCAGTGCGGGATTCCCAAATTCCCGCAGGGAGCAATCTCGGTCGCTTCCGCCAAGGCCACGGCAGCGGTAGGCGGTAAGGCTGATCTGATAAACGTGTGGCTGTGTGGCAGTGGAGATCACTCTCCCGTTGTATGCACAGGAAGTGGAGGATGTGCACAAATCTCGTTTCGAACTGATCTGGTATTTATTAAATTTCTGGAATGTTATTATTACAGAAGGATAAAACATGAACTGCATTAGACAAATTCAACCTTTTAAATTCCATAGATTGCAATGATGATTAACAATAAAATACCCCCGTTGCATCAAACCTGCATACTCAGAGAATTTCAAATGGTACTTCACTACGTCATGAACCACTTACCAACTTTCATCAAATCATATTCATAAATAAGTGCAATATTTTATTTATTATTCATAAGAACAACATTAGGACTGAGTATGCAGGTTTGCTGCATCAAGAACAACTAAAATCTGTTTTTTTTACAAATAAAATAGATCACCATAACATAAAGCAACATTTCAAGTTTTACTAATTTATATTCATAAACAAGCAAGATATCACTTGTTTCTTATCCTCCATGAGAATAATATTATAGCTACTGAGTACGCAAGTTTGCAGACTTGGGGACCACAAAAAATTGGTTTTAAATGCAAATATCAGTACGAAAAAAAAGTTGTTTAAATATCAGTAAAACCTAGACAAATGAAGCCACATTACAAGTTTCGTCAATATATGTTCATTAATAAGCGAGATATAACATTTTACCCTCTCCATAAGATTAACATTGGGCAACGTATTATGTTTAGCACTTTCAATATATTGGTAACCAATTGACGTAGAGTGATGATAAAAATACCAAATTGTTTGTTTTTGCAAGCTGAATTCAATGGTACAAACTAAAATTTGGGTTTATAAAAAATTAAATGTAAAAAGTTAAAACAAATTTTGGGGTGCAAAACCTGCTTTAAAATAGAGCGACCTGTCTGGTTTTCCAACTCATGAAAATAGACGCTGCCTTACACGTTTATACAAAAGGCATTTTTACGAAAGTTATCATGCCTACGGACACACACACACACACACACACACACACACACACACACACACACACACACACACGCGCACACGCACACACGCATACATGGTGTTTTTGGCACCTGGGAGCCTCAAAACAAATGTTATCATGGTCCCGGGCTAGGTCTTACCATGCCGACTACGATAATAGCTTCTTCCCTATTGGGGAAATTCGCTAAAACTATTAAAAATATTAAAAATATATGCATCTTTCATCTAAATAATGTGTACCGTAAGAATAATTCTAAATTAATATCTCGATTATTTATGAATGTATATTGATGAAACTTGGCCTGTGGCTTCACCTAGTACTGGTATATTGATATTTGCATAAACAATTTTTGTTATTGTCCCCGTAGCAGCAAACCTGCATACTCAGCCCTTATATTATTCTTATGGAGAATAAATGAAGTTTTATCTCTCCCTTAGTTATGAACATAAATAAAAAATAAAACTTGGTATGTAGCTTCACCTGGTTAAGTTATATTGATAATTGCACAAAAACATATTGTTTATATTTCTTGATGCAGCAAATCTGCGTACTCAGCCTTTAATGTTGTTCTTTAGGAGAATACTGTACATAAAATGCAGAGTGTATATAACATGTTGAAATGTTAGCAGCCGATGCCATACAAATTTACTATAAATTCACTGAAGAAATTAGCTCTTCACGTAGGAACAAATTACTGTAAAATATTAAATTCAGTAATAAAATGCATTACAATTTAATCGTGAAACATAGTTTACTTTTAAAATTATGATTTTACCTATTTTCTGTAACCCTTTATTTATAAATCAGGGTATGTTTATAAAACACACAGAGAGAGCTTAAGCTTTTAATCTTATTATTGACGCGATGAACCCATACACGAAAACTATCCTCGAACTAAAAAATGTTTAAAGAAATCGTCAGTCAACATTAAACGTACCAGTATCTCAGAAGATTTTAAATGTATTTTTAAAGTTGGTAAATCGATAAATTAACATTGAGGCAAAATCTTTAGCATCATTGAATAGAAAACTAACCAGAGAAGTAGATAATGCGAAGAGCGCGTAAACACTGCACTCAATACGACAAGCGCCAAGCAGGGCGAGGGAATTTTTCCCTACCGGCTGGGCCGGCCGGCCAGCCGGCTGGAGTGCACGGACAGGCAACGTCGCTTGGCCGGTTTTGCTCGTATGATCTGGCCGGTTGAATTAACAATTTTGTGTTAGCAAATTTTAGCATTACGTGACACTTCTATACCTGCTTTATTTTTCTATGATATAAGTGTGTTCGCACTCTAGCGGTCGCAATTTTCGTCTGATTTACTTGAAATTTGGTAGGAACCTTCCCTTCTGTAAACAGTTGGACAAGTTCGTTGGGCGAAACAATTCGACAACCCTAACCCCCTTTTTTGGGGATTTTAATTTTTCAAATTTTGAATTTTTGGGCCTAAAAAGGGTCAGAAAAGCCCCGAATGTAAAATTATTGCATAATAAATTATTGTACTAAAATGGCAAAAGGTTTAAGCCTTCCCTCATTATTCTAGCATAAGTATTTACCAAGTTGTTCAAGAAAATATTATTTATCTTAACACTGTGCTTTGGTACACTGGAAAAGATTGTTTTTCATATCTTGATGTAGTTTTATCACCCCCAATACCCCTATACCAACTTTTTATCATAACTATACCTCTTCCTAACCTTATAATGTACAAAATTCCTATCCTAATAGTGAATTTAAATATAACCAGGAGCATCAGAACAACTGAGAAATAATTGTTTTCAATTTTCCATAAAAAGTTACCAGTGTTGTTTTAAACCCTTTATTCGTTTTTTTTAATGTTTTAATGCGGAAATTCACTTCCCTCCCGTCAGCGTGCTGCGTGCGAACTTGACTTTCAGATTGGGGTAGCATCAGTCAAAAACTGAATAATACCCCCGTCGCAGCAAACCTGCGTACTCAGCGAATTTCCAAAGCATATATATATACGACTCACTACTAAATAGAGCTACTTACCAAGTTTCACAAAAATACATCCATAAATAAGTGATATATAGCATTTATTTATTCTCCATAAGAATAACATTAGGGTTGAGGACGCAGGTTTGCTGCAACGAGGAAGATAAGTAATATTTTTTTGCAATTATCAATATAACTGAACCAGGTGAAGCTATAAACCAAGTTTTATTAATTTAGGTTCATAATTAAGGGATATATACAACTTTACTTATTCTCCATATGAATAACATGGGGGCCGAGTATGCAGGTTTGCTGCTACAGGGACTGTCAACAAAAAACTTGTTTTTTGTGCTAATATCAATATACCACAACTGGTTGAAGCCACTTACCAAGTTTCATCAATATACATTAAAAAATAATCGTGATATAGAATTTTATTTATTCTCCATAAGGATAACATTGGACAACGTACTGTGTTTAGCACTTTGAATATCTCTGCAACGGTTGGACGTAGAACAACGATTAAAACTCCAAAATCTTTGTTTTTTAAAGCTAAATACATTAATAAACAGAAATGTGAAGTTTTTAGTAAAACTATCTGAGAAAAATCTAAATAAAAACCTTTTTCCCATAAGATTAACAAGGGACACGTTTTTTTGGATTTTCTCCGAAACCACTTAACCTAGGTTAATGATTCAGAATACTAAATTATTTGTTTTTTTAAGCTCTATAAAATGGTTATAACCAAAATTGAGTGTTTTTAATATTTTGGGGTCAAATTTGCAAAAACCGATTTTTGGAAAATTGTAAACCCCCATAAAACCCCCTTCCCTTAGTGCGATCAATCTGGTTTTCGAACTTAAAGTCATAAATGCTACTCTCCACATTCGTGCCAAATTTCATGAAAATCGGGTGTTTATTTCAAAAGTTATCGCGGTAACGGACACACACACACACACACACACACACACACACACACACACACACACACACACACACACACACACACAAAACACACACACACACACATATATATATATATATATATATATATATATTTGAACGAATAGTGTTTTCGGCACCTAGGGACCTCAAAACGAAAAGTTATCATGGTCTCGGGCTTAAGTCTTACCATGCCACCTACGGTAATAGCTTCTTCCCTATAGGGGAAATTCGCTAAAACCCCACAGAAATAGAAAGCTATCAGTTTTGAATAGTTATGCCGACAGCAATTAATATTGCATCAACATTAATTGGCCTCTCTGGGTACTGTTTATTTTGTATAGACACCAAATCGAAGGGTGGCAATCCAGTAATTTCGCAAATTGAATGCGAATTAATTATATTTAACACTGAGCAATCTCTAAGGTAATGGCGATACTTAGTAAGCGTAAAAATAACCTTAAGCCAAGGTCACTATTTGCCCAACCTTATTAAGGTTGGTTTTACACATAGGTTAATTTTTTGTTGTTGTGATTACCTTAGTAAAATATTTATAACCTGAATAGAGTTAATTTGTTGAGGTATACATTACCCTAATGACTTAATATAGTAATGGTAACCTTAACTAAGGTTTTCTGTAAATGTTACCTATATTAAGGTTAATTCATAAAATAGTCACTACCATATTATGTTTATTATCAGCGGCAAAAAGGCTATGCCCCGGCCAGGAATCGATCCCACTATGTTCGGCTACTGTACTTGCGCCTATCTCACTACATGAGAGTTATAGTGGTCGAGCCGTCAAACAAAAAACGACGTTCCGCAGGACGGAGGAGTTCCTTGGTTATTCTTTATTTAATTTAATCACCATTAATAGTATTATTGTGCCGATTATTTTAGTATTGATTACCTATATTTAAAGCTTTGCTTTTAAACCCAACAATAATTGAAGGGAATTAGACTATGATTAAATGCAATTCTGTAAATTTATGCTAGCCTAGACAGTTTAATTTAGATATTTATTTAATAGTATTAACTTTTTCTTATAAGCATTGTCTCCAAAATTGCATAGAAAAACTAAGTGATTGTAAGGTTTTTAGTGATTGTCAATCTAGTCTACTTTTAGCTAAAGGTAGTGGCAACCTTTAAAGTTGTGTCTTACCATAAATAATACCAATGTAACATTGGTGTAGTATTGTTCTTAGCCTCTTACAGTTAAATTCGATATAACTGTAAGTTGAGGCACAATGGTAACGATACTTAATGTCATCCTTCGCATTTTAAACAAGTATAAGCTGAGGTAATGGTAACCGTAGGCTTAGGTAATCCTTACCATTGGTTTTTATATTTGGTAACTATTACTCTTATTTTAACCATACAAATTATGTAAAAGCAACCATAGAGTTTTCAAGCGAAATATTAACGAAACAGTAGTTTAGTTTTAAACTATATTTATTGACGATGGATTTACACTGTAGTATTTTTCCTGCAATCTTCTCCCAAGGTGACAACTTAATAAGAAGACAAAGCATAATGGCAGGGATACTGATTAAGGGTGTTGATTAACTCCTTACTTGCCACGCTCCCTCCAACAAAATCCTTGGCTATAGGTAATATGGTCATACCCATGAAATATCGGCTACACAATAACGCATTGTGTGTTAATCTAACTAGTCAGCTATAGAATGCCATTAAAATACTGCTTTCATAAAAATTACAAAATCAGAAACTACTAATAAAACTATGAAAACTAAGAAACTAACACTTCGCAGCCTTCGCACTAAGCTTTTGTCATCATTGTGCGATGATATGGTAGTTTTCTATAGTTTTATCCCATTTAATGGTTTTCATACCGCTCCATGCGTAATTAAATTCATAATTTGCACTTTTATGAATTTAACCATTAGTTCTGGTGAGGTTGTCTCCTGACAACAACGGAAACCCTGGTATTATGTTGTGCTGGGGGGAAGGGGTTGATGGATATGGATAATTTCAGAAGGTTCTTCTCTCATGAACCCGGTTGGACTAAAGTACAACTATTTATGGCTTATAGGATCCTAGTGAAAATGACACATTTTCTTCAAAACTAAACGAAGAGTCAACTAAAACTATGCATCTTAAAGATGACGTTATAGCAATAAATGTAGGGGTTTTGGCCGATTGAGTCTGTGGCGTGGGTGGCGGGGAAAAATTTGCATAATTTTTTCCCCACCCCGCAAATTTGTTTATAATTACCCTAATTAATATGCAAATTTGTAATTACCATAATTAATCTGCAAATTTGTTTTTATAATTACTCTAATTAATATTCAATTTTTTTAATTACCGTAATTAATATTCAATTTTTTTAAATCACCCTAATTAATATTCATATATTTAACTACCATAATAACCAGAGTAATTGTGCATAAATAGACGTAGCTGGAGTAATTGCGCATAATTCGATGTAATTAAAAACAGCAACAAAACAAACATATAGAAAAAAATACCCCCACCACCCCCACCCCCCCGCCAACCAACATGACAGTGATCGATGAAAATGTCTTTGAAAACACTCCCCAGCAGGAGGTCTTTAACGATGGATCCTTCTCCAAATTAATTAGACAAGGGGGGTTTAGCCGAAACCATGGGTGTAGCGGGTGAAATTTGCATAATTTATCCCCCCAATTTTTTTCACGAAATTATTTTATGCAGATTTCCTTTTTGACATTTGTTTGCAAATTATTTTGAAATTTTTTAAAATTGTTTTGCAAACTTTGTTTTTGTGAATTTTTTGGATATTTTTCCTCAAAATCTTTTCGCGGATTTTTTTGCGGATTTATTTTCACATTTTTTTGCAACAATTTTTTTGCGCGAATATTTTTGCAATTGTTTTGCAATTTAAAAAAAAATTCGCAAACTTTTGTTTTTGTAAAATTTTATTTTTTGCAAATTTGTTTGCGCTTTTTTTGGCGAAATTCTTTTTTTTTTATTCTTCCCCCCGTTAACGAAAATTTATTGCAAAGCTATACCAGAAGTACGAGGGAGCAAAACTCTCCCTCTAACCCATAATGAGAAACACACAAAAACGACGAGTTACGACTGGCAATATTCCATATTTCTATGCACAAACCTAAATTTACACTGTATATCGTAACCTAACGATGAGGTATGTCTCACCATGATTCCCATTTATAACTAGAAATAGTCTTACTTAACAGAGCATGAAGTGTGTGTGTGTGTGTGTGTTGTAAACCTTATATAAAAAATATGTATATAATTAAAAATTGATTTGCGGGACTAGAAATTTATACAGAACCGCACGTGGCTGAACCATCGAGGTAAAACCATCGAGGTAGTTTTAAGTCTTTGGGCTGAACTCACGTGGGAAACACAAGGGAGCCTGAGAACGGAGCTTGCACTAGCAAAAGTTTCAAATATACTATGGGAAACAATAACAAAACGTATCGAATAGAAGGATAAACACTTCGTGGGAAAGTTGCATGCCTAGAAATCAAAGAACTTACCAACTGGCAGTATCAGCATTCAAAAATGGCGTATTTCCGCTGACAGTTGATCAGCCAATCAAATAGTAGAGGCGTGGCTAATCGTCACCCCGATTGGTTATTAGATTATGGGATGGACATAATCTGGGGGAAAAACATGGACAGAGAGAGGGAACTAAAAAGGAGGGAGAAAGGAAGACGAGGGAAGAAAGTCATTCTTGGGAGAGTTAGGAAAGGAGCAGGGACATCTGAGGGACGAGTATTAAGAGCCGCCCTTAGAGTTCCACAACGACTGTCACCGAGTTTCACACTTCAGACGAGCACAGATTCCTCATCACTAGCCACCATCCCAGCCGAGAGAGTCCAGGACGGGAAGTTGACGGAAGACCACCGACACAGACCTCCCGAGACGTTCGAGCGGAGCCACCCCTGCGGGACGAGCGACCCCGAACTTCGGTCGAGCGAGGGCCCCGGCACTACCCCGGACCAGGACACCGCGGACTCGTGCGAAGAGGCGAGGGCCACCCCCAACAGCGAGCCCGGCAGACAGCGGCCCCTGGACAACCCCAGAGAGCAACACCGCAGCCAGGGTAGAGAACCTCTTGGGGCAGGACCACTTTGGGACTTACGGTATGTGGAACATCGTCAGACTTGTGCACAGAAAGTTAGGCTCCATTTCCCGAAAATTTAATCAAATTTAATAAAAGCTAAAATAACGGTACAAGCTCCTTTTGAGTAATAAAACATTATCAAATGTATTGTGGTAATGAATTAAGGTTTGCCTGAAATGAAGAAAAACGTTAAGTAAAGAGTCTTAATAGACAGTAAATGAAAATAAGCGTTAAAAACGTGAAGTAATCCAAGAATAATAGGTTTAGGGCCCAATGTAAATACGAGTATAATTAAGGAATTTTCAATAAATAAGTGTTGTGTTTAATTTTGATTTGGGGATGTTTAAATAATTAACATTTGTGTAAGAACTCTATTTTGGGAAAGAGTGTGGACCCAAGTCCTTGTTATAGGATATTCCATAGTAGAAGGGTTGTCTTTTTGTGTGTGTTTTGTGTGTCATTTAATAGAGTAGATTTTGTGGGAACGTAAGAAATTAGATTTAGATTTTAGACTTGAAGATTTGTTTTATGAGGGTCCACTTTATTAGTTAATTACGTGCTGGAGGGACGATATATTTTGTCTATTGTAGGTGATCTATATGAACTTTATTTAGCTTTTTCTGTGCATCCATTATATTATAAGCATGTATTCAGATTTTAAAGTGTGTAATCAAACAGTGTATATCTTTTGTCTGTGTTTGCTCAATATTCAATCCTAGAGTCTCTCTCTCAGGCTAAGCGAGTATATAACTGGTGGTCCAGTCAGCTCGAAGTTTATTTACCTTTTGCGAATAGCGAAATAACTTTACATGGTGATAGCGTCCGGTTTGGTTTAGTTACCAAAATACTGAGCCAGCACAGATAAAGAAATGTGTTAAGTTAAGGAAGGTATAGATTTAAGTTGTAGTACGGTTTGTGTTACACGGTTCTTGACTAGTTAGGTAACTAAATGCGAAATAGCATATAAACCCACAGATAGGAGAACTTGTAGGACTAAATAACCGTTCAACTCAGTCAAACGATTGCCTGAACAATTTACCCGAATAGTGAAAACCTAGGTTTATTATTGTTTAAACAACCGTTCAGAAAACTTATAAACAAATATCAAGTTTAAATAAACATCCCAAACTACATAAATATTTATAATAAATTACCTACCATTAGGGAATTATTTAAAAAAATTTCTACAATAACTTCTAAACAGCATACTGAGTAGGAATATTTAATTCATTATTTATTTAATTTAAATTAGGGAACTATTAGACAAGATTCCTATTTTCCATAAAATGAAATGCCCCTGGGACAAGGACGAGTAAACTTACCCCCGGATGTGTACAGAGTCAACAAAGCCCATCTCCAATACATTTTAAATAAATTCAGCATTAAATATAGAGAGGAGGACACAGTTGCAGACTTAAGAGCTATAGTAGCCGATTTAAAAGCGTATCTCAAAACTAATAGGACAGAAGAAAAAAGGCTTATTTTAAGGAAGTTACTAAGAGAAAGACATCTTGAAGAGGTAGAGTTATTTAGATACCCATCGCTAACTCGAATCGAACAGTTTATTAGAGACAGGGAAAGTTTGTACGACACACCGGCTAACGAACACCCCGGATCAGATCATGAGGAAATAGAATTTAATTCAGACAACACAAGCGACAATTTATCTCAAAGCTCATCTCGGGAAAATGGAAATAACTCAACAAGGGATAATACTCCGGAACCACCCCCTGATCAGAACGAATTAAACAGAGTAGTAATGGCTAGAGAAAATTTACCTTTAATTTCCGCGGGAACATACCATGGCCTGTTAACCAAAAATCCAAATGATTTCATCTACAAATATGAAATTGCAGCAAAATCCAACAATTGGCAAGACGCCTCCAAAATAAACTTGTTTCCAGCGCATTTAGCAGGCAAAACTGGGAAAACCTTAAGACAACCTTCATTAGCACATTACCCCCGCAGCACAGGCGCAAACAATTCAGGCGGTACTAGAAAAAAGGTGCAAGGTAGGGACCAACCCGTTCTCACGTATTACTTAGAAATATTAACACTGTGTAGGCGACACGATCCCAACACTCCAGACAAGACAATTATCCATCACATAATTCGAGGCCTAAGGCCCGAATTTTGCGAAAGGATCCTCACGGAAACTTGTGAGACCTTAGCTCAGTTAGAGGAAAACCTTAAAAAAATTGAAATTCAAATGGAGATAAGGGCTGCAAACAGGGAAAAATATGACAGGGCGGAACAAACAGGAAGCAATAGGGGACTAGTAGAAAACAACAGGCAAGATTTCAACAACCTACAAGCAGAGATAAAAAACCTCACTCAGGTTATCTCCAACATGAACATACAACAGCCATCACCACAACCAAGGCCGCAACTGCATACACAAGATCCTAACAGGGCGTACTACAACCAACACAGAGGCAGCAGCTTCAGGGGAGCGACATATCGACCAAGCCACCAACAACGCACGGCACCCATGCAGTGGAGACCAGAGCGCACCACACCGCTCCGAGGGGCCTACCAGTCCCACTTCAGGCCGCAATGGAACCCGAGATACCAGAACTACGCTACAAGACCATACACATCTACATATACCTACAGAGGAGGCGATATATATTGCAATGTTTGCCATAAAACTAATCATCGCACGCAAGATTGCAGATACAAGACACCACAAGCCCAAACGAATTCCCAGCAACGATCTAAATATTGCAATTATTGCGACATGAAAAATCACAACCGAGAAGAATGTTTCAGACTTAAACACGCACAACACAAGAAAAAAACTAATAACGAGGAGACCTCTTTATACTTAACAGCACAAAGAGGACTCCACAACCTTATAGCGTAGCACCTCAGTTTACGAACACATCAAACCCATTTAAAGTAAACAATTACGACAGAGAATTCCCCACATTGAGTGAAACAGTGTATAAAAAAAATTACAAACATTTCCCCTATTTCAAAAAGGAAATTAAGGTGGATAGAGAAGTGCACATCATGCAGGAATATATACAGAAATACGGTTCATCAAGACCCGGGAAACCTAGGAACAACCCGAGTTATATTTCTGGGAAAACCAGACCAACACAGCGGAAGGATAAAAAGAAGGAAGAGGAAGAAGGGAACAGACAGAGGCCAGATAAGAGGACGTGTTTAGAAGAGGAACCACTTATAGCGGAAGAGAAGAAGAGGAAAATATACAGAGCATTACAGGACCAAGAAAACGAGGAGATAGTTCACAGCTGTGAAATTGCAACAATAGCAGACGGAAGAATGCATAGACCAAGGAAAAAGGAAAAATTAAGAAATAAAGATTTGCACCAGATGCTATTTAAGATAGAAGAGAAACCAGGCCAAAATCTACCTGTGTTAACCTTATCAGCAGCTCTGGCAATGAACCCAAAAGAAACACTAGAATGTATTATAGACACTGGATCAAATGTTAATTTAATTAACGCTGCGTTAGTAAATAGCACAAGCTTAGATAAAAAACAACTACCAAAAATTGTATCTGCAAACAACACGCAAATTAATATTCTGGGGAGAACCGAAATCATGTTAGAAGTGGATAACATTGTTCTCAGGGATAAATTTTATGTAACTCCGGACATAAACAGCCAGATAATTTTGGGAAACAAATTTCTAAATAAAAATAAAGTTGAACTAAATTTCCAATCAAAGGAAATTATTTTCAATCTGGGCCAATACAAGCACAAAATCCAGATGAAAAAGAAATGGCTACTACAAATTGAAACGCTTAGTAATCTCGAAACCGTAAATACTCAAAAGATAACAGACATCAGGACAAAGGAGGATTTAACCTTAAGCCCGAGGCAGCACAGAAGATTGAAATTAGAGCAGCATACAGATGGCAACACACACTTTGAAGCAGAGAAATCCCTAAAAGAAAAGAAGAAGTGTCATGCATATTTAATAGATGGTGAAGAAAAAGGACGGGGTTACATTAATCTGTATAAAGCCTCAAACTTTCCTAAACACATAAATAAAAACACCTTAATAGGATATCTCATTGAGGATAAGGAAAAAGGTAGAGTAACTACAGAACCAAGATTAATTAAAAATCAGGACCCGGAAAAAGAAACCCTACGGGATAAAGATAATATTGAGTTAGACATATCCCCTCATTTAACTCCAGAGCAACATAAAAAGGTTGTAAATATGTTAAAGAAGTATAAAATGATGTTTACAACAAAAACAGAGGACCTTGAACCAGCTAACCTACCCCCAGTAGCATTAGAAACCGTACAAAATTTTAAACCGGTTAATTCGCCTCCCTACAAAGTAGGCCAAAAGGAAAGAGACGAACTTAACCAGTTACTGGACAGCTTATTGAAAGCAGACATTTTGGAACCATGTCCAAAATATTGTGATTTCGCCAGTTCTGTTTTTATTACAAAAAACGCCGACGGAAGTTCCAGGTTGATTGGGGACATGAGGCGTGTTAACAATATTCTAAAAAACACAGTCCATCCAACACCTTCAGTTAATTTGGTCTTAAACTGCTTAAATAAAGCGAACAGCTTCACGAAACTAGATTTAAAAGGAGCTTACCACCAACTCCTAGTACGCGAGAGTGACAGAAATTTACTCGTAATCAAAAGCCAAGATCGCTTACTGCGCTATAAAAGGTTAACAATGGGACTAAAAGTCAGTTCTACCTTATTTAGTAAAGCATTAATAGCCTTATTAAATAAACATTTGTATAACAAAGTTATTTGTTACATCGATGATGTCATGGTATATGGAACGTCATTTGAAACCGACCTTGAAAATTTAGAGACTATATTAAAAATATTACATGAAGCAAACCTAAAATTAAACAAAAAAAAAAGTAAGTTTATGTACGAAAAGGTAGATATTTTAGGCTACACAGTGTCAAAGGAAGGGATATTACCACAAGAATCGACCGTAAAGGCAATTTTAAATTTTAAAAGGCCATATTGCATTCGTAAAGAGTAGTCTAGGCAGTGATCGAGCCGTAACACGGTTTCTTATGGTAAAACGTGTAGCCAACCTAAGAAAATTGCAAAACAAAAAATATGACCTACATACCAGTGGTACCAACCGTAGTTATATATATAATGATGTATAATAAGGTAGTTATATATATATAATGATGTATAATAAGGTTTTATATATATATAAAGATGTATAACAAGGTAGTTATGTCACGCTTGTAATGTAAGACACAAAATACCTGCAGTATTATAATGTAAGAGAGAATAACCCGCATCGCCAGGTCGCACTTGAGCGATCGAGCTTATCGCTTGCCACAGATCAAATAGGGACAACAACGTCCCGGTGGCCTCGCGTCTAATGACATGAGTTATGGTCGACCAAAACGTCGACTCATGTCATTAATACTAGTGATACTCATGTCATTAATACTAGTGATCAATCAGTGACATCTGGTTATGGAACCGCCAAGTGACTATCGTATGGTTACTATCTATCATAGTTGAGCGTTCCTTACGAAATTGTGTGACTCTACTCAGCCGATTTCAACCAACAACTTCAGTCCGTACCAGGCACTGGACCACATCACATCATACCAGGTAAGTAAAAAAATCATTTTAAAAACAACATTTATTTACTTCTTACATCGTAACACAGAATTAAATACTCAAGCTAAACTGTTATTAAAACTTAGTAAAATGTATTAAATACAATTACAAATTGTGTAGACTTCAAAAAATGTCTATAGCTTAAATAGTTTTTCTTTAACAATTCATTTATAAAAATGTACTTTATGTTTTTGAACAATTCAAGACTTACTTTAATACAATATTGTGTAGACTTCAAAAAAATGTCTATAGCTTAAATAGTTTTTCTTTAACAATTCATTTATAAAAATGTACTTTATGTTTTTGAACAATTCAAGACTTACATTAATACAATTTTGTGTAGACTTCAAAAAAATGTCTATAGCTTAAATAGTTTTTTCTTTAACAATTCAAGACTTACTTTAATACAATATTATACAGTGAAACAAGGTAGGACTTTAAACTGCCTCAGGACTTAGAAAAATAATTTAAAAATACATATCAAACACTTTGGGACTTATTAAATTTACTTTAATTTATTAATACAGTGAAACAAGGTATAATACAACAATAATTTACAAATTTACAATAATTAAAAAAAATACAACATTAAAAAAACCTAATAATTAAAAAACAGCCTTGTGCGGCTATTAATTACACTCCTGCAAAATGGGCAGCAGGTGACCCGGCGACTACAAGCCGGGCACAAAGCATGCCCACAGGGGTGTAGGGCCACAGTTGGGAGGGCCGCGATACAAATTTGGCAGACAATGTACCTTGGCTGTTCCGTGGGTGGAGGTGTGCCACGGATAATAAGATTGTCCATCCTCCTATTATTGTAGCTGAGGATCCTCTCCATGGTGGCACGGAGCTCCTCCCACACAGCCGGAGCGATCTCGCGGATTTGGTCGTCCTCCGCGTCCTCCAAGGCGTTCCGTGACAAGGTCAGCACTTCACCCAGCTCTGTCCGGACGGCCGCGATCCGGTTGACGATGCCCGGAACATCCTCGGTGGTGTTTGTCCCACGCTCCTGAAAACCACATCAGGTAAGAATCTATTCGTAAAGTTAATTATTATCCTATATCTTACAAACGAATGACTTGTAACCTTACCATCTCAAAAAGCCGCCTCCTCATCCGTAACAGGCCTTCCTCAAAGCGACAGACGCTGCAATCGGCAGGGGGGTCGACCGCGGGCATTTGTTCCTCACACCTTAAATTCTGAAACATTACAAATTAAATATAATACAAGTTTACAAAACAAAAATAAACCCTAACCCCGATAAAGATACTTACAATAGGTTCAACCCGTCTTGACGGTCCCGCTACCTCCCTTGCACCGGTGCTCGGCCTGTCTACCCTCTCCTCCAAGGCAGCAATGTGGACCTCTGGTATTGACTTTAAAAAACAAACGATCAATTATCACAAGGTACACACACAGTAAAAAAACAACATACAACAGTATAACAAAATAAAAATTACCGAAAGTCTGGGAGCTCTCGAGCCCGAGGGAAAGGCGAATACGTCCTCCTCCACCCTTGCACCAACCTCGTCCCGATCAGCAAACGGAATTGCAGGCACCGCCCTAATCCCAGTTACGTTCCGCCCCTGTAAATAATGTTTTTATTATTATTATAACTAAAACCTAAAATGTATATCAAACATACGCAACCGTTAAACCTTATTACTTACAAGACTATTTGGTGAAGGTCTGCTATGCCAGGAGGGGAGTACCCTTGAGGGTGTAGGGCTGTTTGGTCGAGCTTCAAAAACCCTGTCCCGCCGACGCACATCCTCCTCCTCCATCCTTGCACCTGTTACGTTCTGCCCCTGAAAAAACAGAGACCATTAACACCATTATTAAAACCTATGACTAAAAAATACTTTAAACAATATGACGATACTAACCGTATAGTGTAGATGGCTAATTAGTGTCCTCGCACTCGTTTCCTCTGAATGAATAGAAACCGGCCCACCCGATGTTATCCGTAGAGGGGGTTCGGCCAGGTGAGTACGTCTTATCGGTTCACCACCCCTCTGTAAATAAAAAACAAAGGTATCAGATACTATTACCTAGAGATATTACATCTTATAAAAATAGGCGATACGAAAACATACCATTAAGCGTGTGAGACACCAGCCGTCCCCAGCGATAACGGCCCTCTCTCCAAACGAGTACAACCCCGTCTCGTAGGTGTTCCTAATTTCCGCCCATAGCTCAAGTCTCCGCTGAGTAAAAGTTGACTCTGTCACCTGGCGGTACCGTGGTGGAAATCTGACGCTTCTGGGATTGTTCTGAAAACAAAATACAATTAGTGTAACAAAATACCCGTACTTAAAACTATATACTCCCCCATACACCAAAATACTTACTGCACGTATAGAGAGCAGGTATCTATCCTCGTTTATAAAATATTGGGATTCGCCATCACTACCGACGAGCTGAAAAAGAAAAATATAAAATCAATTACACAATTCTAAAACTAAGCAAGTGAAAAAAACAAGTACCTATATAATAATAATCACCTCAGTGTTAGCCAGATGAACCGCATATGTCGTAATTGGGGTATCGGGCTGGGGGTGTGGAGACCGGTCCCTTACCTGAGGAGCAAACAGTATATTGTAACTAATTTTATTATTTTATTGTTTACTAAATTATTAACGCTAAAAATCACATAGCAATGATATGTCCTTACCGAGGTGCCGCGTCTAATAATATTAGGCATCGTCCGCCTGACAGGAGATGCTGGCCTCTGCCACTGAAAAAAAACATTAGAGTTAGAGAAAACCACAAACAACCCTTAACCTCTACGTGCAAGTATTGCTAAATAAGCTAAATAAAAAAATATAAAACTTACAGTTCGTAACTCTCGCATGCTAGTCTCTATAAGCTCAGGAGCTATCTCATACTGCAACAGATAAATCAAATCAAATTTAGACTTACATTTTCTAAACCTTGAGAGATCGCCTCCCGGGCCTCAGGGCTTAGACCGGCAATATCGTCCTGTAACAAAAAACACAAACCAAATAATACTATTAAATAAATAAAAAACTATAAACTTTAAAAAAACACGGAATAAAACGCATACTAACCGTAAACCTATTTCTGGTCAACAAACTGCCGTCATCAAGGAAGGTCCGCGAGGTCTCGATATATATCCCAGACTCGCCAGACAATCTTAACATCTGCCTAATCCTGCCGTTATATTCTTACTTAACACATAAAAACATGTATAAACAAACGCTGTTATAAAGGTTAATATAATCATAACGAATATAAAAACTAAATAAATTAACCCACCTGAGATATGGGTTGTAAACCGCTAACCGTAGAAGACCCACTCTGAAAAAATAAAAAATTATAATTAACCTCATTTCAATGTAAAAACCTAAACTCTTGTATTAAAAAAAATATTTGTAAGTACATTTTTACCTGTTGTGACAGGCACTGGGATAAACTGCTCAGTCCCGAACCGCTCTGAAAACAAAAAAATAAACTGTCTAAGTATACACACTCTATGAATACTAACCCTACCATAAAGTTTAAAAAAGAGAAAACAAAATTACTTACTGCACGTATAGACAGCACGTCAAGATCATCAGCAAAAAACATATCCTGACTAAGAGGTTGGGGTGTTTGGTCACCATCTTGAGGAGTCGTCGATGACAGATCCTGAAAAAAAATTTACTAACTAAGTAAACTACTAAATGTATAGTGGGTAAATCTATAGTGGTATTGTTTGAGACTTTGATTACCTGATTATTGGGCGGGATGTTTTCATCTTGGTCGAAACCAATCACCAAGCGAAGGCACACGAGAGCTAAAACTTGGAACAACATGATAACTAAAACAACCATTGCAGAGTGCATAGTACCATAACACCGGGTCAGAGACCCGTATTTATACGCAATATCCCTTCCAACACCGGTGTAAACAGCCAACCAATCACAGCCCGCAGATTCCGTGAGTCCCATTAGCCGCGCCCCCACACTGTGCTCCTCTCTCAGTTAGCTGTGATGAACCCTCCGAGCTTAACCCAACTTTGTCTTCAGCACTATTGTTTGCAATTTAAATCCCCACACGAAATTCAAAATTTAAACCTTCCGTTTTTATTGAAAAAATTACTAATTGAAGAACATAAAAGTAAATGTTACTCAGCCTGTTATTTTGTGTTTCTCGGGAAGGGGAATTGCAGTAAATGTTACTCGGTGGGTACAATTATTAATAAGGTTAACTTTTTGTTGTTGTTGTATGTGTGTGACTGTGTATAATTCTGTTTTATGTATTACAGATATATTTACGAGCGCCGCATCGGTTTCGGGACGACCGTGGTGGCTGGGTGACCGGAAACGTACCCCTAGGTTACCACCTGCGCCGGCCGTACTCACAGCTCAACAATTGATACTACTGCGGGAGGTTGCTCTCTTTGGGGTGGCCTATTCAAGAATGCTCCTGTTAATGTAAGTTATGTTTATTTAAATATTTTAAATTTCCCGGTCAAGTTCCCCCCTCCCGCGGTAGCGGTTGCAATTATCTGGCGCTGCTCGCCTCTCGCGCCAGTCAGTCAGCCGTTAGCCGTGATGTCGCCTCCGAGCTTAACCAAACTTTGCTGTCAGCAAATCTGTTCCGACCTCCCTAAACTTTTCCAAATTGAGAATTTAAAAGTTTCGTATCTTATCAAATTATTAATAGAATTAGAGCATTACGATAGATGCTGGACACTTAGACAATATTTTATCCGTAAATTTCTTAGATATGACCTATATGAGACTTGTCGAGAGTGCTACTTGGTAAGTAAATAGGTAATACAAGGTAATCAAATCCTTTATTAAAATTTATTGTTGTTTTATTCTTGCTTTTATGTTACAGGACTCGTTTGAAACGAGGTATGAGAAGCTGGAGTCCCTTGGCTACAGCTCCAAAGAACCCCGACCCCCTCTGCAGAGATGTATCACGTGTATGGAGCGGAAACGCATCAACCCTGTGTTTCCCGAATGCACCTGCCTCAACCTCATAGCAACCATGTCGGAAAAGGAGTGGACAGAGATGGTCTTAAATCGATTGTGAGTACAATATATCTTAACTGTAGGTTTGTCCGTTAAAATGTCCTGTAGAAAAGCACTTAGCCGGTCGTTATGCGGGCGGTATGACGGTTAGGGCGCGCCCCCTTGAGTTAGTCAGTCTGTCGCCGGTCGCGATGCCTGTTGTATACAACGCGTGCGACTCTTGCGGTAAACTGTGTTATTGTAATATGGTAGTGATTTACGAAGGCCGCGGATTTGATTTGTGCTGTGTGTGTGTGTTTATCAGGACCCGGAGGAGTGGACTAGATACCCTCCTCAAGAATTCTGCGACCACGACGACGACTCTTAGTAAGTACAAAGCTCCCCATTTACTAAACCGTCACGGTAAAATACCTAACCCGCATCGCCGGGTCACGCTTGGTTCGGCCGCCCACAGTGTTTGTTTAGCGTCGTCTCAGTCTGCACCATGGATCCGCCGTGTACAGAGTCCACGGTGTTTTGTGGAGTCTTCGAACCGTTTTTTAGATTTGGTTTTTGTAGCGACGGGCACTGTGTCGAAGTTACCCCGCATTTCAGATTAACTTACCACTATTGCAATAATTTAATATCGTCCGCTACTTTAGTCTACTCGTGGAAGCTTGACTACAAGTGCCTCGCGTGTGAGTACGAGTTCTCCACCGACTGGGTTATATCCACTCTTTAAAGGTATGTCTTTTAAACTATAATTTGAACGCTCGCGTTTCCACACCACGGTAAGCCTTTAGGCTAGGCCGTAGGAGCGTCGGCGCGTTCTTTTTGGTTACCCAGAGCTTCCGCTAAAGGCCTAACCTCTGGGGTGAGAGGCCCCGACCATCGCCTCTCACTGTGGTAGCCACTCCATAACAAAATGCTACCTCCTTTTTATATTTGTGTCCTCTGTTTACCACAATAGGCTATTTACTAAGACTGTGTCCGTTCATTTTAGCCTAGAAAATAGACAGAGAATTTTTTATTTTACATTTTTTTGTCGCGCTTTTCAATCCGCTTTTCCCTGACAGTCGGAGGATTACAATAAACGGTTTCACGGTTTTTTAGGCCAACCTCCCCACACCCCTGGACTTACAAAGGGGTTAGCCCTGCCTGATGGGTGAGCGACTGCCGGACCTTATTTTGTATTAGGCCCCACTCGAAAATATTTTTCGAGCGTAGTACTTTGCGGACATCAAAGCGCAGTTTTCATTTTTATTTTTATGTATAATGCAAGCTACTGTAAAATCATCATCTATATACAAACTTTCATTTATTTCTTTAACGTTAGGGTGAAATTCTCGAAGAAATTGAGCCTTCTCCAGGCCTTTTGTATAAATAGTTTCAAAAGGTTTACAGAGTGAGCTTAAAAGCTCCTCACTATACTCTACTTCGCCATCGTCCCACTTAATGTGGTGATAATGACGGGTCAACCAATGGGCTGTCCTTTGCATTTTACTATTTAAACAATCAAAGCTGTATGGAGGTCGGAACACGATCTGTGTTCTATACGACCTCCGAACTATAGCAAGTTCTTTAATAATAAATCTATTATCGTTACTCCGGAAAGCTTGAAACTCCACTATAGCTTCCATAATAAAATTTCCTGATATAAACGGTCGGCTACGTGAGGCGGTAATTATCCGTACACTGTTCAGCACCGGTTAAAACCTGATTAATATAAACTTCTATAATATCCTCAATATAAAATAATTGCAATACCTCGCGACCGATTAAAGGAATATTTTTTACAAGTTGATCCCACTCGTGACGGTTAAGCGCCAAGGAGTGTTCTCCGTCAGAGACACAAACGTACTGATGCCCAAAAATATTGTTAACGTTTATGCTAGGCCCCGCGTCTATAGTTATGAAACACTGATAATTCCCTAATAAAGCCAAAGTTACTTCGTTAAACCTGTCAATTAGTTGACAGTAAGAATCGTAAGACCAAAACACAACACCTTTTCTCCCTTTAATCAATACCCCCAAACTATTGTCTCGACTTTTAAAAATACCCGACACAATACATTTAGTCAATTCGGGGTCCAAGAAATGGACTGACTTTAAAAATACTCCAGTCATTAAATCTATTGGCTCTTTACATTTAGGAATGATTATAAATTCTTGCAAAGCCATATTTAATATTCGTCTTCTGAAGTCTCGCTATTATCAAAATCTGTACACCAATTAACAATAATGCTATCAGCCCCCGAGGGTAGTTGAAACTTTGCATTAGCGGTATTAAATACACAACAGTCTAAGTAATCCGTTTTGATTAAAAGTCCGTCTTTAAAGTATTCAATCTTAACACAACCGTTGTAACCCATGTTTACCCAACGAGTTCAAGAAAGAGACTGATTAATTATCTCTTTTGGACATATAAATGTATCTTTTACCCCCACCCCTTTGATTAAAATATGAGTCACGTGACCCTCAGGGTCCACTGTTTAAAAATTACTCGGGAAATATTTTCTTCTGTTAATTTGATACGTCTCAAAAACCTGGCTCGGTCCCGTGCCATAAGTTCCCAATCTGATTTCCTGTCTTCTTCTGGCAAACTGTATACTTCTGTAACTACCGGGTTGGAAAAACTAACTCGAGATTTTCCTGACATCTCCCGTTATAGGCTTATAGGAATAATGTATATCATGTAGTAAAAGGCAGTATGCCCAAGTATTACCTGGAAAGGCCCTTTTTGTTGTAATTTCGAGCCTTACGTCTACAGGCCCTGTTTTAATAGTATCGTCCTGTTTTGAACAGTCAATTACGTACAGAGGACACTTTGCTTTAAAATCGTCAAAATTTAATATAGGCGAACCGATTCTTCCATAATACGAGTTTTGGAAGGCAGCAAACATATCATACATTAAAGTAATATTTCCTCGAAGGTTATCGTACGGGTAAAAGTTTGAGTTTAAATAAAGTTTTACATCAGTTAGGTCGCAGGCATCAAATTGTGACATGTCCATTACTAAGTCGTTTTTTCTGTCTGTTTGAAAGGCGAGTACGATATACCTGGGCTTTTCTGTCTGAGTAGACGTTTTCAGTGTCCAGGAGAATGTCTCCGTACTCGGCAGGTTCGGATAATCGATTAAATCCCACTGACGGAAGGGAACATGTATTAAAGGGTCTTTCTCTATATATTTGTACAGTTTTAATTTTTGAGCGTCATTGACTGTAATGTGAGGTATACGCCAATATATTTTTTCAATTTTTAATTCTAAAGTTCCGGCGTTCGGTAACTTTACAGCGTTAATATCCGAAGCCGAGCGTAAAAGTATCAATTCCTGTTTTACGTTCACTAGCACCTTTTTGTAATCTTCGGCAGACCCTAACAAATGTTTTAATGGGATCGAATATACAAAATCTGTTACTTTTTCAGAATTACCAGGGCCTAGCCAGCAGGCGTTTTTAAAAGTATTTTTTTCTTCCTCCCGAATGGACAGGATATTCTTTAAAGTTGTAGTAATACCAACATTTCTCGTTCTGTCAATCTCCTTGCCACAAATCTCATACCGTATTTCTTCAAACATAAAGGCCACTGCGTTATTTACAAAGGAAACATCCTGAGGAGTCCCGTCCGTCTTTTTAGCGCTGACTTTACCGTGAATTACAATAAATCTTTCAAAAGGCGCGGTTATTATATCTTGCTGTAATATTGGTATTCTTATTTCATCATTATTATTAAAAGTAGAATTTGCATAGGGTAAGTGCGTGTGAAATTCCATCCCTGTTATCAAATCATCGTATACAGCCGGGCTGTCTATCGCCAATAGCGCCATTTTTTATTACTTTAAAACCGATAGAACGAAGAAACGATATGTTTTTACACGTTAACACCTTGGCTTTCTGAACACTACTGACTGACTGCCCCGTAGGCATTCCCCTAAATAGTAGCCCCATTACTCTGTCTTAAATGTAGTCTAATCGAGATTCTTTCTCCGTGAAAGTTAACAAGATTACCGTCCTGGTCTTTTATGGACACTGTTAATGTATTGATCCTTTGACTGATTACCGGTAAATAAATCACGTTTCTCGGGAGCTCAACTATTTTATACCCCGGTGGTTCGGCCGGGTAAAACTCGTGTATCACATGACCCTCGACTCCGTTTAGGTACGACCCGCGTGTGACATTACATTCGACCCGTATTGAATTAACTTTAATTATATCCACAGGCAGTTCAGAAACATGATGTTTATTAGCCTCGTATATTTGTTTTTTGTAACCCAAGAGTGTTCCCAATGAATGTTCTTTAGTAAAGTCAACTTTTTCAGAGCAAAATATTGTAACTTTTAAAGTGTTATTATTTGGCTTTAACGTAAATGTTACTTTTTTCGGCAGTTGAGACTTTATGTATTTTTCAATGTCCTCGATCTCGTAAGAGCCCTCAGGAATTGTAATACTTTTATCATCACCGTAGTAAAACTTATCATTAATGTCTTTCTCAATGTTTTGTATAGAATTATAAGTGGTCATTTCAATTAAACCGAGCTCCCATTCACCCTTGCTAACATCTATAGGGAACGCTAGCTCGTGGGATAGAACACTAGTTGATCCCGTGAGACAAAACATTATAATTACAGAGAAACTTTAAACAAAGATGTCCGCAAACAACTGAGTCAAAAGTCTGTTGTCTCTCGTAATTATAGTAGAGTTCGCAATCCGCCAAATATCGTGAGATTTCTGGTGGTGGTCTTAGGTTTCCAAAACTGTCATAATAATAGGCTTTCTTATTAATCTTTTTATAACAAACCCAGTGGGTACCTTGATTAGCTGTACTGTCCAAGTTAACTATAGCAGATTCACATATTTTTGGGCGTTTCGGTAAACTGTCCCTCATGTAAACCCCTCTGAAGTTAGGAATCTTTAATAACCTCGCGTATTTGATTAAATCGTAATTTGTTAGCGGTTTTACAGGTATCGAGATGCTTTTTTTTCGTTCGCCTTTTTCTCCTGTTACCTGCACCTCTCTTACTACCCGCACCATCCTTCCTATAAGGCCTAAGATACAACCCTCTGCCCCTAGGACGTTTAACGGGGCGTTTATTTTTACGGCCTCCCCCCAATTTTGATTTTGCTTTCATGGCCGTGGTGACTGCCCAAGCAGCGGCTTTCTCACCAACACTGGCGTTACTAGACTTGAATCTTTGCCAAGCGCGTTCCGCCAACTCTTTGTCAGCTTGCCTTCGCCGCTCGCTGTCGGAATACCGCGAGTATGCTATGTCGTGGACCTTACAGGCCTTGTCCAAACCGTTTATTCCTTTGTATCCTCTTGCCAATCTCTCTTTTAATCTCGTGCCAGGACCACAAAATTGATATCCTCCAGGTAAATGTAATTCAACAGGTAGGAGGTCTATGGCCTTATTAAGAACGGATGAAACAATACCTCCACCTCGTACGACCGCTAGCTTACGTCTGAGAGGTTTCCTTCTGTTTTTAGCCATTTATTGTAAATATCTAATCACCTCGTAGAGTTTATTCAGTAGTGTCTCACGTATACACGGGATATTTAAAACTTCAAAAATGTCAGGCACCGTACGAGACACAGCGTTTTATGTACTCACTGTATTCTAACGAGCCACTAGATGTGGTAAAGTAAATCATCCCGTTTATATATCTAAAGGCACCGCTACTGTGGGCTGGGATACCGTAAAGCGTAGACGAGACCATACCCATAAAAACACCCGTATAATTACACTCGTTTATTTCAATCAGATACCAATCGTCAATAATCATGTAGCTCTTCCCCGTGTTAGTTGCAAAGGCCGCGTTAACTTTATGTACCATTCTACCGGCTATGTTATTAACATTATACATTGTAATCAAGGATAGTGAAGGGTACCTAAATAAAAACACTTCACTGTCTGTAAACAGCGCGATTTCCCCGTTAGGTCTTTGGTAGATGGCAGATATTTCAGTAAAGTTTCGTGGTAGGAATTTGAGCCAGTGTGATATTCTTCTTGGCCGTGTTAAATCCTCAGGAATCCTATCTGCAGGGTTTAGACTAATAATCCATACGTAGTCTCTAAAGAAAGCAAATATCCTTTTGTTCACAATAACGTACGTATCAATTTGACCTTTTAATTCGCAAATATCGCGTTTTTCAAATATTTCGGGTGGTGTTACGGCTGTAGATGTTGTTGTACTGCTGGGCGTTGTAACGGTAGTGGGTGTGACTGCTGTTGTATTTATTTTTGGAATGGTTGCAAATGTATTAGTGGGCCTGCCGTAAAGATACTCCATAGCGAGTGTGTCATCGTTGCTTAGCTCGTATTCGTTCAAGTCAACAATCCCTGTAGGATCCCTGTTAAAAGGAAACATTACTGATTTATCATCACCTGAATGATCCAAACCAAGGGTATGTCCAATCTCATGAACCAAAGTTAAAAAGAACGAAATGTTTCCATATCGTGGTATATTCATAGTAAAATCCCAATTTTCTTCCGAATCAAAGTGTATGTCTGTAGAAGTATACCCCGTATTAGGGAGATAGCCGTGGGCGAGAACTAACCCAGGACCGTCAAAGTCATAGGGGCAAGTATCGTGTCTAGAATAAAACACATGTTGTCTACCCGTAGAAAATGATATAATTATTGTTGGATTATTTATATCCTTTTTAAATGTTAAATTTGCGTGTTTGGCCCATACATCAAAAGCCTTCTGTATCAGGTCGGGGTGCTGTGGTGTTCCGTATTGGTACCACGTTCTTACTGATGTATTCCACTTTCTATTGGGTAAAGCCGAGAACGGTAGTATATTGTCTCGGTGACCGCACCGAGGCGTGGACATGAGGGCCAAAGTATCGTTATCAAACACCCCCGTTGGTTCAAGACGAAAGTACTCTTGAAATTGTTTCACTGCAGAAGTAATGTTTTGTGTCAAAGCGTTTTTTTCCAAATACCCGTAATAAGTCAAAAAATCTATCGACTTGTTGCACGAGGCAAGAGGCAGAATAATCAATAAAACAACCCGCATGTTGAACGGCTCGGCGTAGACTAATTAGTGTTTGCCAGTTAATGTGTTTTTAAACCGGATCCCGTCCTGAGGAAACTGGGGAAAGGGTCCGTGTCTATAATTTCCTCTTCATCATCATCATCATCTTTATTACGGAATTGTCGTGTATTTTCGTCTAAAATGTATTTATTTATAACGTTAAATCTTATCCAGGTGTCCTTGTCTGTCTGTATTGGAGCTCCTAAGGTATTGTAAATGTCAAATAGAACTTTACTCAATAGTCTTACAATATAATTTAAGTTTAATACGTCTTGAAAATCTGTCGGATCCGTGCAATTTTTTATTTGCTTCGACTGACAATCATAAAAAGTGTTATCTACGAGCTTTAAGGCTGATTTTGATGATTCTTTTAACATCCGCAAGTTTACAGCATCATATTCTTGTTCAGCATCCCGTACGTCTCTTAGTATTTTGTTTCCAATAATATAATGTTCGTCTGTAAAAGGAATACATTTGTAGTCTACGTAATATTTTGTGGCAGCGTCGTCGGAATTTTGTGGTACTTTTACATGTCGAATAAAACATTTATTAGCGTCAAAATACTCTTTTTTTCATCTAAAATTAAGGTATTGTCAGACATAAACTTTTTTGTCACCGCGTCGTTATCGCCTGCAGGTCTTTTTAGATTACATAACCGTTTATTTTGAATATCGTAGTCACCGTCGGGCGTTAAATTAAAACCTTCTACCTTGGGCCCTTTGACGGCCTCACCTCGGGATTTTCGGCTACTACGTCCGAATTTGTCAATGGTCATTTTAATAATGCTTTAAATATACTTTTGCCAGCTCCTTTTATAAAGCCGGCCTCTCTTAGTTCCTCCACGATACTTAGTATTTCATTGCTATGTACTCTGTTTCCACTCTCTGTTGACATAGCAATGTGTCGCAACCGATCCACTAATTCATTGGCGTCGTCCCAGTGTATTATATCACGGGACCTTGCATTCTTCCACGCTAGACCCTTGCCCACTCTGGCCGGGAATAGGTCTTTAATAATTCTTCTGTACTTTAGATTGTTGTCCCTTCTAATTACATTGTGGAATTTGTAACCTTTCTTGTGAGCGTTGGTGGCGATAATAATACTCTTATAGGTCTTAAGATCGTCATTATCGTATATTTCCTCGTCAGGGGCTCTTTTAAATATGAGCTCATACAAGCCTTCAGTAGGACTATATCTTGTGTTGTTTATTAGAATAGTTCCATCGTTGTCAAATTCTAACACCTTATCTCCCATCATTAAAGTACTGCCTTCGTATCTAGGGCCGTAGTCATGGTCAATAACTCGGACCTTACCGCTAGCATCCTTTAAAAGCATTGTCATATATCTCACTGTCATGGGGTTACTAAACTGGTTTTCGATATATTGGGACGCTGTTTCCAGTCCCGTAGGGGTTGATACAATTTGCTTTAACCCGCTGGTTTCAGGTGTAGAGACACTCACTGGAATAAATTCGGTTATTTCTCCTTCATCGTCTGTGGTATCGTATTCCATTGGCTCTTCTTTAAAGGTTTCAGGTTCAGTTTTTATGTCTGCTGTGTTTGTTGTCGTTTTTCTAAGTTCTTGAATAATTGGTTTATACTGCTTCTCAAGCAAAATATCACTTTCCGCAGCACCCTCCTTAAAAAAGTTTATATTTGCGTTTAATAGCATTACGCAACTCTATGAGTCGGCTAGTCAGTTGTTTACTGTTTCGCTCCATAGTCATAAATGATAGATTTTAGCAATCACATTTAGATTTAAGGTAGTTCGACCTGTCTAAAAAACAGGGCACGCTTCTTGCATCTTTTCATGTAACGTATTACATCTTTCAAAGAAACAGCAGCACTAAAGTCTAATCCTTTATAATATCTACTTTCCTCTCTTACAAGACTGTGTTTCGGTATTACATAACGGTTTGTTAAACTTTTAAAAACAAAGGCTCGCTTTACATTGTCTCTCCATTGGGATATATGTGTTACTATATACTTGTCGTTCTCAATGGTTTTTTCCATATACTTAATCAACATTCTCAATGGTTTATCATGATGTCTGTTGTACATTAAATACGAGTTGAGAAGCCAAAATTCACACGGATTGGTCCCTGTAAATGTTTTCCACTCTTAAAATAATGTTTGATTTGTCACTCTATATACACCGTTTTTTAAACTAATACCAAATCTCTCACACTGTGAGGCCACTGTGGGCAGGGCTGCTCTTAAAAACTCTGTAGTATATAACCCCTGGCAGTAGTTATTTACGGCAGCAAAAGGTTTACCCCTCGGCCCTTTGGGAGTATCGTCAGGAATCGGCCCCCAGGCTGTATTATAACTAATGTCAATATAACATTTGAGATATACGCATGTGTTATAAATACTAATAGGGGACCTGATGGGAATAGTTCTCTCTGTCAAAACTATACAACCGATCGCGTGAGGTATTTTGCAACCGTACTCCAACATTCTCAAAACAATCTGAGAAAAATTAATACTACCATGAAGGTTACGTAAAGGCAATACTTTACCAAATATATCCGGAAAGGGTCTAAATCTAGAGATCAAGTTTTGAGGGTCCCTGACAGTGGCGTTTTTCATGTCCTCATGATAAATCACCAACTCTAAGGGTACACTCTGTTCTTCACACTTTTGTAAAAAGTTTAACCAAGTATCTCTATTATATGTTCTCTCACTCGCAGATATCATTAATAAAACTACGGGTGGTAGTATCGCGGTGCTTGGAGGTTTTTTATGGCTCCAACACCTTTTATTGAACGGATGGCCGTGTTTACCCTTCCTACTGCAATAGTTTCCACAACATTTCTTTTTATTCTTGTAATAATATGTACAGAGGTTAGACCTTGCGTTATGAAGTTTCTTATCAAATCCCCTTATATCGTTATAGATGTAGAAGCGACCCATTAGAAAGCTTCTATAAAACTGTCCATTCCCACTCTGTACCTTCCCTTATAAGGGTCCAAAGTTTTGTCAATAACTAGGAATCCAAAATTATCAAGCCACGCTCGAGCGCATATTTCTTTAAATTTGTCAAATGACATGTCCGTAGTGACATCATCGTTGTAAACATGTCGTAAGTTCTTATCGTCTTTTTTAAATAGAATAATAAGGTTGCAATTGTCTCTCACCAGTTGTTTGGGAATAGCGCTGTATGTCTGACCGAAATCAAATGTATCTAAATTGTTATGTCTCCCCATGGTAAAGTAGTTTCTAATATTGAAATGTTTTTCACATGAAACATCGTCAAAAATCATTATAGAGTTTTGTTTGGCTTTGTTTGGGTGTACAACTAAACTATTATCATCATACGCGAAATAACCAATCTCCTTAGGTATAACTTTTTGTAATAGTTTGTATTTTGGTTGATAGAGGGATTTTGAAAATATATAAATGTTTTCAAATCTCAGACCGTTTGGATCAAATAATAGATTAAATAAGACATTAGTTTTTCTACATGAACTGGGCCCCACTATAATGCAACGTATCGAATCTGACAATAAAACACCGTGCTTATTCTTTTTTATCATACCGGAGCCTGTGAAATATTCGTCAAAGTTTTGAACAGAGATTTCGACTTCCTGCTTTACAACCCCCATCGTGACTGGTTACATACAACTAATTGCTTTGGTTTTAAGTAATCACTTCACGGTAGAGTGACGTGCAAGCTTTTACAGTAAAGTGCTGCGGGTTTTAAGATATGGTAGAGTGACTTTAGACACGGTTGAGCACTTTTGCAAGTCACGTTGCCTCGTTACCGCAGGTCGTCCACATCAATCCAAGATAATATCCTACGTGGTTGCGTGTCATTGCCCCTCGCTAACGGAGGTCAGCCAGGTGGTCGGGCTCCAGGTCATCGACATTAAGCCAGATGGCCGGGCTCCGGTCATCGGCTTTAAGCCAGAGGGCCGGGCTGCAGGTCATCGGCACTAAGCCAGGTGGTCGGCCTGCAGGTCATTGGCATTAGCAACTCGTTTTCCCACACTAACGGAGGTCGTTACCATCTATCCAACCATCATGGCTGCTACCATACCCCCTCCATCGTACAAAGAGTCTGTCTCCTTTCCTTTTTAATACTCTTTCAACTAAATAAACGTCACCGGTTTTGGACTTGCTAATTTCTTCTGCATAAAACCCACCTTTGAGTATCTCTCCTCTACTGTCTTGCAGTATGTATGTTACCGGTCTTGTTGGTTTAATTGCGTATACTGTAAACGTCTTGTTTGTCCAATTTGGTAAATACCCTTTTTTGAACACTCTTTTCACTTTACTGATTCTAACGCTGTCGCCTACTTTTAATTTTTGTTTAAGGATTTTGTGTTTTGGTTTCTTAACTTTATTTATTCTCTTTAAAATATCTTTGACATGTTTTTGTTTAAAATCTTTGGGTTTCATACCTATAGTCCTGTGCTTTGTGTTGTTGTAAGACTTTACAATTTCTGGCAATATACTTAACCATTCGTAACTTCCACGGGCTGTAAATAGTTTTGTACATTTTTGACTTGAGAGTCCTGTTTAATCTTTCTACTATACTGGCTTTAAGTTCAGAAAATGTAAAATAGTGATTGATTTTATATTTTTTCATTAGAGCATTTACATGTTTATTGAAAAAGTCGGTTCCTTGGTCTGTTTGAAAGTTTTTCATTTTATACTTGGCTAAAATAGGTTCTAAAGCTTTAGCGACTTGTGGTCCTGACTTGTCTTTTAACGGTACAGCAAACGCTACTTTGGACAAACAGTTAATCATCGTCAATATGTACTTGTACCCTTTATTAACTTGGGAATAAGGCTTAATTTCAACGAGATCAGCCTGATAAAGGTCTGTTAGCCCCTTAAGGGTGACTTTACGCCTGGTATAATTTCTCCTGGCAGGTCGGTGTAGTTAATTAGCTATAGCTGTTTTACCGTCCATTTTGATAATGATTAAAATTATCCAAATCTTCTACTTATATATTTTTTTTAGTAAAGTCATGGCCCCTCCACCGCCATGACTCGTGGAGACCTTTCAAAACAAACTAGTTGTCTTCTCCGTTTATTTTTTTTTATTTTTACTTTTTATACTTTTTTACCCACCGGACCGTTCCAAGGAGTAGCCTAGGTGTTGGCCAGGCTCCACAATGTACAAAGTCCTTCTTTCTCCCGAGGTCTTTTCGACGGAGTAGCCGGGATGTTAGCCCGGCACCTCAATCTACTGGACCCCTCATTCACACATGGGTCGTTCGAAGGAGTAGCCGGGGTGTTAGCCCGACGCCTCGATCTACTAGACCCCCTTTCAGGTTTACGGGGCTTTTCGTCACCCGCGCCATAGACGTCCATTCGTTCATGTACATTCATACAGTGGGGATTTTTTTTACAAAGTTAACTGTATTTAGATGTTCTTTTTTACATAGTCTGGTACTTTAAGAGGTACCAGCTCATCAAAGTCGATGTTATCTCTGGTACACGGCCTAGCTTGACATTGACTATACAGCTTTTCTGTAAAATAATTTAGTGGTTTACAACAGCTTTCATTCCAGTACGGACAAACACAGAAACCCGCATGGCCTACATAAAATCTTTTACTATTATCTAGGCCTTCTGCAAACCAGTAACGCCAGTGGGTTTCTACAAACTTTTCGAAAATTACTGGGGGCATGTTTAAACTGAATAATTCTCTGAGACACTCTGTACGATCCCAGATTTGTTTTTCGCAAAGTTGAAAAAGTGATTTTGGTTGATTCATAGTAAAGAGCAGGGACACGTCAGATCGCTATGGCGGCAGGGAGCAGAGAGAGAGAAAGCGCGCGAGATAATAGAAAGCGGTGGTGGGGGAAGAGTGACGCAACCTGTCGGGGTTACTCGAGTCTTTGAACTTTTCGATAGCCAAATGGCAAGGTGTCGTACTCACCCTCGAGCCTCCTTTTAGGTCCTGTGATTTTAAACTTTTAAATTTCACTTACTGTTACAATATCTCTGTCTTTAGACCTCCTGATTCTGTTTTCTTCAATTTCTAATATTTCAGCTGCTTCACTAAGGACCATCTTTTTCAATTGTTCAAAATTTAATGTTTCGGAGGTTTTTAGGTTAAGGGTGAGGCCTTTTATTTTACACACAGTTTGTAGTTTTTGCTTTTTGGTTGACCAGACAAGGTATGCGTAGGTCTTTGGTCCCCCAGAAACAAACTCTAAGAAATAAGAGCCGGGCCCGTACTCACTTTCCAATTCGTCCGTCATTTCCCCGAGGTAATCTCCCGTAGAAACCTTGTACAATCCTCCCCTGTATAGATAAATACACGAGTCCGTGTCATAATACAAGGCCTGTCCTCCAAGGGCATCTAGATGTTCATACAGTTTAAGCCTCGCCTGGGCTGTGGTGTAGGCCGCAATAACAACATTTACATTTGTCAAAGGTTCCCCCACTTCCTCAATATATTCCCAGTTGACAACAACAACTTCCTCGTTAACAGTTTGAATCCTATTGACTTGTACTTCTGGACTGATTAACATTTTAAACAAGACTTTAGATTCCCTTACAATTGTTGCTTTAGTTTGGTTCTCCCTCTGTTCGAACTTTCCCCAGAAACTGTTTAGCATTAATTTAGCTAATGATCTAAGTCCCCCGTTCTTACAAATTTTTGCCTTGTCCAATTTAATTCCTTCATGCTGGAAAGTAGTGGGCATTTGGGGCTGCTAGACCGGAAGTGACGTCATCCGGTCACGTGACCGGATGCGCTGAGTCATGAAAGACGTCATCTGAGGCTGAGCCAGTGACGTAGGCGGTTTTGTGACGTAATGAGGGAAAGGTTAAAGTTCAAGGTCACGGGGAGGGTGTTTTAAAAAAGTACTACCTCGCACGCGTAAAATCCGATTGTGATTCGATAGTTTTAATTCGATACAAATATCGAATGAAAACAATCGAATGAAGCAATCGAATGATACGAGTGCGAGGTAGTACTATTTCATTTATTACTTTAATGTTTACATTTCTTTTTATTTACAATAAGTTATGTTTACAATAATTTATGTTTACAATAGTTCCCCGTTGTTTGTCGTCATCGATGTTGTTGATCCGGAGTCGCGACCATCACTTCGTTTTCTGATGAAAGGCGGTAGATACTTTGACCCCTGCGCAGAGTCTATGTTGTTTGTTGCGATCAGTTCTAAAGATAAACTGTAGCCATTCGCTAGGAGAAGTCTTAACTCCTCTTTAAAAACCTCCAGGTCCGTAGAAGTTGATAGATAAATAGAGTCATAATAAATACATCGAATCTTGAGTGACATGATAATGTTATTTTGTGAAGAGCGCGGAGAGAGGATGATGTTCACCAGTCGAGAGCTGGAGGTGTACTGACTATTCACAAGCTAGCGTTGCAATCGTACTAAATGGTGGGGGTAAAAGTGTGGTGGGGCGGAGCAGATGGCGGAGCAGATGGCGGACGGCAGATGGTAGGCGGCAGATGGCAGGCGACAGGTGACAGGCGACAAGTGCGCGGCAGATGGCAGCTGACGTGGGGAGGAAGACCTCGAATAAAATATCCATTAGTTACCCATCAAAATATTTGTGGTTCCATGTGCACCGCGCAAAAGTTGGTCTGCTCGTTGAAGTTCCTCCTCTAGTTTAGTAACCAGCCGAAAATCCGCTTCCATTTCATCCTCCTGCTCTGGACAATGCGGCTGCGCACACCACCTCTTGCAAGCATAATCATACGCGTTCTTATATTCCTCCAGGACTTGTTCATATGTCCTAGGCTGCTGGGATATAGTTTGCATCGCCGCTCCTTGCTTAACCTCGGTAGTCTCAAGAGTTGCCACCAACTCCTTCTCACTAATCGCACCTCCCCAAATAATGTTATTGCCACGGCTTATGACGTTGCTTGTTGGCTGCTGAGATGTAGTTTGCTCAACCTCGGTAGCGTCAAGAGTTGCTATCAACTCCTCCTCACAAACCGCATCTCCCCAAATATTGTCGTTGACGCTGTTCATGGTGTTGTCTGTTCCAATGATAGTATAGTAATGCAGCGTTTGAGTGTAGGTTAGGTACTTGTCCCTTCCCCCACCACATCACTTCCCCCACCACACCACTTCCCCCACCAAGTTTTTACATCGCGCACTAACTAGCGTACACGCATTAGTTAGGGTCTGACTCTTACACTGTCAAGACCGTAGCTCCTTAACTGAAAACTTCAATTAATTTGTCTCAACACTATATGTGTATAAATATTACAGTCACTATGATCTAAACTAGTGCATGTTTCCATGTGTTGCTTCTTGTGCAGCAGACAACTGGCTAAGAGTGTTTCAACCTTGGCTATTCTACGATGGAACCGCTCATTGTCCGCTAAAAGCGTAGACATTCTATCTTCATCGTCGGAGAAGTAGAAGGTGGTGGCAAGCGGGCTACTGAAGGACACCTTACTCATATTCCTGTAAAACTGTGACATGTTCAGACGTTAACACAAACTATATAGGTAGATGTTCATCCGACAAGAGCTGGAAGTATAATGATGTACCGCTAGCGAATAGGATAGACACCTATCCCCACCACAACGTTACCTTGTCCTTCAAACAGTTGTTTTTCGCTACAGTTGCTATACCCTTGGTCGGATCTGAAGTCTGTTTGCACTAACTTGTTCGTCTGATCAATCCGCGTAGTTTGAGTACCCACTTGATATATTTTAAACCGCAAATAAAGAAGTTATGTAGGTTTGACCTCTAAAATAGCTGTTTTTTAGCTATTACTGCTATGCCCTTGGTCGGATCTGAATTTTGTTTGCACCACCTTGTTTGTCTGATCAATCCGCGTAATTTGAATACCCACTTGATATATTTTAATCCGTAAATAAAGAAGTTATTTAGGTTTGACCTCCAAAATAGTTGTTTTTAGCTATTACTGCTATACCCTTGGTCGGATCTGAATTCCGTTTGCACCAACTTGTTCGTCTGATCAATCCGCGTAATTTGAGTACCCACTTGATATACTTTAATCCGTAAATAAAGAAGTTATGTAGGTTTGACCTCCAAAATAGTTGTTTTTAGCTATTACTGCTATACCCTTGGTCGGATTTGAATTCTGTTTGCACCAACCTGTTCGTCTGATCATTTCGCGTAATTTGAGTACCCACATGACATACTTTACACAAACTTTGCACCCCCCCCCCCCCCCAAAATGGGTCATGTTCAAGGTCAACCCCAAGGTCAAGGACCTTAGGACTTAGAAATTTTCACAAAGTGGGCTGCACACAAACATGAGACTAACAGTCTCCTGCCTATGTACAGGCCAAGTCCCTAACTTGAAATGCTTAAGGTGGTCCTGAAAAGGACCGTTTGTGTGTGATAGGACAGTGGTCAGGGAACGGTGGAACGGCGGTCAGTTTGGAGGTCAGTGGTTTATTCTTTTACCACCCACTTTACAAGCCCCTTCTGCTTAATTAGAAGCATTTCCTTCTCTGTCTTAGGAGGCGGTGGAATACACCGCGGCATATCCACCTCGATGTATCTTTCACTGAAGTGGTGTTGAAGAAGACAGGTGTTCTCGTTTTTACATACAAATATGTAACCCGTCTCCAACTTCAGTTTTCTGAACTTCCTCTTCACGACCTCGAATGGCGTCACTACACTGTCGATCTTCATCCGCTTCAGCACCTCATCGGCAGTTAGAGGCGGAGTCAATGGTCGAGTCGTTGCAGAAGATGATGGTTGAGGCGTAGTTGAAGGTCGAGGCAATGGTCGAGTCGTGGCAGAAGTAGATGGTTGAGGCGTAGTTGAAGGTCGAGTCTCAGGCTGTTGTTTAAAATATAGTGGGTGGTTCCGGAAATTCTTTTTGATACAAGACTTAAAAGAAGTTGGTCTTTTAAACCCGCTTCGTTTCTCTGAAGTCTTCTTCAAACTGTCCTTCACACGTTGCAGTTTCTCGATTGTCAGAGGAGAAGTCATAGCGATGTAGGTGGTTACAGTTCGCAAGGCAAAGCTGGAATGAGCTGACAGCCGGAGTAAAGCGGGTCATAAGTGAAACCATGTCCTATCCATATATGGGTAGAAAGTTGGGGACTGGTTTGACCTAGACCGGTTAACATCCGGGACCCCCTCCGCCAAGGTCAAGCCAAGGTCACGTCAAGGTCAAGTCAAGGTCAAGTCAAGGTCACTCCAAGGTCAAGCCAAGGTCACGCCAAGGTCAACTCAAGGTCAACTCAAGGTCAAGCCAAGGTCACGCCAAGGTCAACTCAAGGTCAAGCCAAGGTCACGTCAAGGTCAAGCCAAGGTCACGCCAAGGTCACGCCAAGGTCAACTCAAGGTCAACTCAAGGTCAACTCAAGGTCAACTCAAGGTCAAGCCAAGGTCACGCCAAGGTCACGCCAAGGTCAACTCAAGGTCAAGCCAAGGTCACGTCAAGGTCAAGCCAAGGTCACGCCAAGGTCACGCCAAGGTCAACTCAAGGTCAAGTCAAGGTCAAGTCAAAGTTGACCCCCTTGTGACGACACAGGCGTGGTTGCCCCCCACCACTGTCTGCCGCCTTTATAAGCGGGAGCAGCCCGCAGTCTCTTCGCAGTAGCTTGCCGCCCGTTGTTTGGATATACGTCCCAGTGGGTTGCACTCTGCTGCAGCGTAGGTCTGTTAAGTGTGCGTTGGGCCCGACGCACAATTAAGAGATCCGCGCCCTTGCATGTTTAGTTAGTTTGTTAAGCATGTTAGATAACGCTTGTAGTTTGCTGCTAGGTAATGTAGTTAGTCTAATATATGTTAGTGTTTGGTATCTGTTTGAAGTGTCTTATTTACTAATGAAATATGTACTCCCGGCCCTACAGGTCCCTCAACAACCTTGGTCAAAACTTGGGTTCGCAGCAGCCTGAAGCCGGGTGTTTGGATCTAAGTCCCACCGGGTTTCAGTGATACTGTTGACCTTTGCAAAACCGACCTCGGCTGTTCTTGTAAAAGTAACGTTAACTGATTAATTTGTTTCTTTTACATAGTTGCTGGTAAAGTCTTTATTTTCAAAGTAATGTATCTTGTTTCTCATCCTTTTCCTAACCCCCTGACAATAAGGTTCGGCCCTGAAAACCGGCCTTGTCAATAAGATCAATACGGCCATGCAAACCGGTTGACACCACCTATCTCACCCATGAGAAACGTTTGTGAAATATAAAATCAGTCTCTTGTTTAAAATCAGTCTCTTGTTTAAAATCAGTCTCTTGTTTAAAATCAGTCTCTTGTTTAAAATCAGTCTCTTGTTTGTTGTCTTTTGTCCCCTTCCCCAATACAGAGCGGGGAATAGAGCAGTATGTTATGCTCTATTCCCCGCTTTGGCATTATGTCAGATGACCTTGACCTACTGACGGGACTTAGAAAAACTTTCGTTTGATCAAATATTGGAAGAAATATACTTTTAAAATAACCTTTCTCAATCACCTTCACTCCCACCACTTACATCTCCCCACCATTTACATCTCCCACCACTTACATTGGGTATAAAAGATGTTCCCCATCACTGGTAAAACATTCTGCTGTTTGTGTTTAACCATGGCGCATATCAGGAAGCAGACCAAGCCTAAGAAGATGGTCGTAGCAAAACCAGCTCTTGTGTCACCTACTACCTCTTCTACTGCTTCTTCATCATCTACACCAACTACTTCTGCACCGTCTCTACTCCGCCAGGTTTTATCTTCGCCAGCTTCTTCATCGCCTGCTTCTTCATCGCCTGCTTCTTCATCGCCTGCTTCTTCATCATCCGGTCCTGCGTCCATACTCCGCCAGGCATTACTGATGTCCTTGATAATCCCGGAAGAGTCGCAACCAAGGTCTCCATCTTCTCCACCACCAAGACCCAAGTCACCAACACAATCATCTTTATCTTCCCCATCACCAAGGTCAAGGACAAGGTCTTCTTCGTCATCTTCTTCTTCGTCATCTTCGAGCTCGAGGTCCTCTTCTTCTTCATCTTCGAGCTCGGGATCATCATCACCGAGTTCAAGATCTTCAACACCCACTATACCGCAGATCATTTCTCCAATCATCACTCCACCTTCCACAAGTTTTCGTCCGTCAGTAATCTGCATAAATGATCAAACTCCTTCTGAGAAATTTAATGAATTAAAATCCTTGAGAAGGAAGTGCTTACTTCCTGCACAACAATGTAAATACAGTTTTAAAAAAGGTGCAAGGAAAGGGGAACGTTGTGCTAAATCTTGTGTCTTAGATGAAGAATTATGCAGTTTTCATTTAAGACAAAAACACAAGGGTACCGTTTCTCTTTCCACACCACATCCAACAGTGAAACCAGCCAAAACTCGGATTAATAGGCTTTGTAAAAACAAACAATACTTCTTTGTCAAAATAATGGGTTTCTTAAAGGTCATGTTAAAATGTGGAGACCAACTCTACATTTTAAGATTACCTAAAGCCATGCGTCATCCCTACAAACCCACGAAAAAGCACTATCTAATCAGAGACAATTCAGGAACCACTGTGTGGAAAAAATTGTAATAACCTTTTTCCAAATTAAATCAAGTCTTTCTTTTTCCAAATTAAAAAAAAAAAAGTGTGGACAACCTATTTACATTTTGTAGCATATGCTGCAGAGTGTAAATAGGTTGTCCACACTTTTTTTTTACAATGTTACAACGACCTTGACCTAGAAAACGGACTTAGAAACATTTCGCTCTGTTTAAATTCCTTTTCAAACCAAAACATTGACCTGTTCACCAACCTTTTAGGTGGGGGTAAGCGGGTATATAAGCGTGGCATCGTAGAACATATTCATTAGTCAGCTATGGAGACTCCAGCAGGTTCATCCAACTCATCAGCTACTGATATGGAAGTAATCTGGAAACGTAGAGCGAAACAAAATAGTGCACGTTCGCGAAGAAACGAAAATAAAGTAAGAGAAGGATTCAAAAGATTACAAGTCGCTGTACCATTTGCTAATCCTAGTGATTCTAGGATTTCAAAAATTCGACAAGCAGTACAATATATTAAGTTCCTTCAAACACAGCTTCAAGAACCTTGTATAAAAGCTGAACTGCCTGAGGAACCGCTGCCCCCCTCAATCTTACAAAAAGAATTAGGGAACGTTTTTGTCAAACCTCCGACCCTTAAAAAAGAAGATGACTAAACAATGAGAGGGGTTAAACAAAAAAACAAAAAAAAAACAACAAAAAAAAAACAAAGCGGGGAATAGATCAGTTTGTGGTCAAAGTGAGAATCACTTACTGCTCTATTCCCCGTTTTGGCAATATGTTCAGACGACCTTGACCCACTAAAAAGACTTAGAATATTCGTGTATAGTAGTGACTTACACTCCGTGTGGTAAAATAATGGAAGATATATTTATTTCTTAACACGATATACCCCTTCCCTAACCCTTGTACTCCCACCACTAACCCCCACCATTTAAACGTAGTATAAAAGGGGTTCCCTATCACTGGTAAAATCATTCTGCTGAAAATGAGTATACCCGCTCTCCCTATCGCTGCAGCAACACTAGTAGTAAGCAGAAAGGTTGAAAATCACGATCAGTTAATTGTCTTAAGAAGATTACTGCACAAGTTTCTCGATTGGGAGGTTGGTTGTGATTTGTATATGTGGAAGCCTACGGCTCCAGTGTATAATAGTGAACAGGAAGCATGGAAAACAAGCTATAAAAACAATGTAAAGTTACTTAAAATGATTGGTATAATGGAAAGGTTACTCCGGCAGAAATGGATCATCAATCCAACATTTTATATTAAACCAAACCATTGTTGAATCAATAAAAAGGAGAGAGATTAAAAACAGAGCGGGGAATAGATCAGTTTGAGGTCTAAGTGAGAACCACTTACTGCTCTATTCCCCGTTCTGGTGGTATGTTCAGACGACCTTGACCCACTTACAAGACTTGTCATTCTGCGACATCGTTGTTTGATATAAAATGTACTTCCTACAATAATATCCTTGACATTTACCCCCACCACGTAAACATGGTATTTAAGCGACCGCATCGGAATATCCCAGTAGTTAGCTATGGATTCCCAAGCAAGCACATCCAAAGAGTATAAAGATGAACTATCAGAGTTTTTGAAGTTCAACAATTGCTTGCGGAACCGAAGAGCCGAAAACACATTAAGAACAAAAACATATAAGCTGACAATGCAAAAAGCCTACCGGAGATTATCAAGTAAAGTCCCGGGCGTTAAATCTACTACTAAAACAAAGGACATGATATATCGGGCAATAGAATACATAAAACATCTGCAGGAAATAGTTGCAGAAGTTCCTTCTGAAGAACCGGTCTCTCTTGAACCGATAGAATGCGTGTTCCTGGTGGAAGATAGGTTGGCGTAACATCATTTTCTTGAGGAAGAACCGTCAGCCTACAAACAAATCTTCCTCATGGATGAAGACCAGGATGAATAACTGGGTTAACAAAATTAAAGACGTCTGGAATACAAAGCGGGGAATAGATCAGTTTGTGGTCCAAGTGAGAATCACTTACTGCTCTATTCCCCGTTTTGGTAACATGATCAAACGACCTTGACCCACTTCAGGACTTGGAAACAACTTTGTTTAGTACTAAATATATATTTAACAACAATATCCCCTCCCCAACGCCCCCCCCCTCTAAATATTGTGGTATAAAAGGCGAGTTTGTATCAATGGTTGAATCAGTCTAGTCATGGCACCAAGAGACATCATCTTTCCTCATCCACGAGAGGTAATTCTAATGTTAAAAAACATTATGTTAGAAGATGAAGATGAAAATGAAGATGCGGCGTTGGAAGATGAAGAAGTTGATTCCGTAGAGATGGAAGCCGTGAGTTGGATGGAACAATTGGAGAGTGATGAGGATATCTCTAGTGTAGCGGATGACGTGGAGGAAAACTCGAATTCGGACGATGCGGAGTGTTACCAACAGTCACTCTGTTTGGAACACATGGAGGCAACTCCGAGTGGTAGTAGGACCCTTTTTGAGGGTACCTACGTCACTAGCTTTCTCCCCCGTCGCTTATTTCCGTTTGATGAGTCGGATGTGTCAGATGAGTCTGATTAGTTTTCTTCGTTAACCTTCCAACTACAAATACAGAGCGGGGAATAGATCAGTTTGTAGTCAAAGTGAGAACTACTTACTGCTCTATTCCCCGTTCTGGAAATATCTTCAGATGACCTTGACCTATATCTGGACTTGGAAACAACTTCTTTTGATACAATAATTATTACTAAATCAAACATATGCTCCAAGAGGGGGGTACTCTAATGGTGGGGGTAAGCAGGTATTTAACCATGCACTTTGGAATACACGTATTAGTCAGCTATGGATTCGCAAGCAAGCACATCCAACTCCAGATCTGGCTACAGTCAGAGAAACGCTGAACACTCAAAGAAATGGAGAGTGAATATTAACTCTGGATATGAGAGATTACAAAGTGTAATCCCATTCGCCAATCCTCGAGATGCAAAAATAACCGTTTTGTATAAGGCCATGGAATATATCAAAAGTTTACAGTTAAAACTCCAAGAACCGCTGTCAGCTCCCTCAATCGACCAAAAACTGTTGGAATCATGTCCTCTGACTGAAGATGAAAAACTCCAAGAACCGCTGTCAGCTCCCTCAATCGATCAAAAACTGTTGGAATCATGTCCTTTGACTGAAGATGACTTGGCGGTTCAACATTTCTTTGCTGAAGAACCCTCATACAAACAACTTTTTGAAGATCAGGATAATTAAAAGAAAACTTAAAGATCTGTTAAATAATACAAAGCGGGGAATAGATCAGTTTGTGGTCCAAGTGAGAATCACTTACTGCTCTATTCCCCGTTTTGGCAACATGTTCAAACGACCTTGACCCACTTTGGGGACTTGAAAACATCTTGGTTTGATGCAAAATGTACTTCCTGCGTAAAATTTGGTATTTCTTCACTAACACATATACTCCGGCATGTATACCCCCCATCACTGTTCTTATTCGGGTATAAATAGAGGCGCATTTTGGAGTGTTATTAGTTGCTGGTTAGCCTTTGAGGAAGACACAGTTATAATATGTATCGGTGCGATATTTGTAAAGCCTCATTTAGAGATGATTGGCTTTTAGCCATTCATAAAGAACTAAAACATAATTCCAACACAAATACAAAAGAAGAACAAAATGAACAAGAATTAGATTCAATCGATCATCAATTAGCACAACATCAATTTGCAAACCTAAATCAAAAAGAACAAAATGAAGTTTTAAGACCGAGTGTCATTCATTATGCACAATCAACGTCATCAACATCGACTTCTACGCCTGCTATGTCTACACTTCACCGTCCTTCAATATCAACAGCTGCTATGTCTACACTTCACCGACCCTCAACATCAGCAGCAGTAGATGTGGAACTACACGCTCAAGCACTACCTGGTAAGGTAGTAACACATTTTAAAATTGACAACGTAAAATTACAACTTGAAAACTTTTTACATAACGCCAAAGAATTAGTAACCAAAACACTAAAGAATGAACAAAAAAGATTGAATTTTATCAAATTTGGACTGTTGCTAGATGCCATATTTACTAACATTCAAAACGAAACATCGCCAAGAGGTTTTATGACAAAAAACCGAACCATCATAGCTGCGTCAGATATTGAAAAGATCGTAACAGAATGTTTTGAGGAACTTTTGACGAAAATACAAGAGCATGAAGGAAGAGGATCTGGATGGACTTTATTAAGTATAACAAGTCTGGATGTTAGAGTTCATAAACACGGTTACGGAATGAGAGGAAGTAGTTACATTCCTCTTCCGAAAAAAGTAAGTGATACCAAATCCTGTATTAATGTGCAAAATGAAGATAATGAATGTTTTAAATATGCTATGTTGGCCAAATATGTAAAACATCATGTGTGTAGACCTAATAGAGAATATGAAGAAGTTCAACATAAGTATAATTTCCAAGGAATGACTTACCCTGTTGCAATTACTGATATATCTAAATTTGAAAAGCAAAATCCGTCAGCTTCAGTCAACATATTTGGTTTGGATTCATCAAATAATGTGTATCCCTTGCGCATAACATCGAAAGAGCGCAACAATCATACTGACTTGTTATTAATCAATAAAGGAGAGATATCACATTACGTGTATATAAAATATTTTGAAGGGCTCGTATGTAAACAGTTAACAAAACATAAAAGTAAAATCACAACATGTAAGAGATGCTTTTGCCACGTGAGCAAACCATTAAGAAGAGGAGGTACAGAATGGTTAGTAGAACATCAAAGGTTATGTAGTGGAAACTATGAGGTAAGAATTAAATTGCCACATCCCAGCAGAGCGCAGATAAAATTTGATAAAGTAAATCACCAATACCCTGTTCCATTTGTTGTGTACGCGGATTTCGAAGCATCCTTACTTCCAATTGAACAACAAGAAGAGGATATCACAAAAAGAAGCAAATATCAAAAACATGCACCAAACAGTTATTGTATACTAACAAAATCCACGTTGTCTGAAGAACATCTTCAAGAATATGGACTATCATCTGCTCCGAAGATATATCGTGGTGAACAAGCAGCGAAACACTTTGTAGATGAGTTGTATTACATTGCCTCCAAGGTGGAAGAAATCTACAAAATTAAAATACCGATGCAGCCTATGGATGAACACCAACTTCAACATCACAATTTGGCAACAACATGTTATCTGTGTAATAACCTATTTACACCAGATAACGTTAAAGTGCGTGATCACGACCATCTTACAGGAGCCTACAGAGGTGCAGCCTGTAACGCTTGCAACTTAAATTACAAAGTACCATCTTTTGTACCCGTTGTTCTACATAACCTTAGTGGATATGACTCTCATTTCATCATCCCGGAGTTAGGAAGAGATGATGGAGCAATAGATGTTTTGGCAACAACAATGGAAAAATTTATAAGCTTCTCTAAAAAGGTTGGCAAAATAAAACTTAGGTTTATTGATTCGTTTAGATTTATGCCTTCTAGCCTAATGAAATTAACTGAGAATTTAAAAAGAGAAGATCTGATAGAAACAAGCAAAATTGTAGCCAGTAGTAAAATGGATCTGGTTCTTAGAAAAGGAGTCTTCCCCTACGATTACATCGATGGACTGCATAGATTTAATGAAACATCACTTCCTCCACCAGAACAATTTAACAACAAACTCAATGAATCGGAAATTTCACTTGAAGACTATCAACATGCATGTCGAGTATGGAACGAGTTGGATATGAAGACTTTGGGAGAATACTCAGACTTTTATGTAAAACTTGACGTGACTCTTCTCTGCGATGTTATGGAAGAATTCCGAAGAACCTGTTTTGCAGCATACGGTTTGGACCCTCTACATTCGTATACATCTCCAGGACTAGCTTGGCAAGCAATGCTAAAAGAAACAAAATGTAAACTCCAGCTGTTAACAGATATAGATATGGTTTTAATGGTTGAGTCGGGTGTTAGAGGTGGATTAACTCAAAGCGTGACGAGACATGTTAAAGCCAACAACAAATATCTACCTGACCATGATCAAGAGAAACCTTCAACGTACTTGGGATATTTCGACGCAAATAATCTGTATGGATGGGCCATGTCGAACCCACTTCCATTTGACAACTTTAAATGGGTTGATCCCGACTGTATTGGCGATATTTCACAAATTCCAAAACATGGAGATACCGGATATATTTTGGATTGTGACTTTGAATATCCAGAACATTTACACGATCTTCATTATGACCTTCCACTCCTTGCAAGAACAGAAATTTCACCAACTGGAAAACACCCCAAATTAATGATGACCCTTAACAATAAACAACGATACGTAGCTCATTATTGGGTTGTTCAACAAGCTATCGAATTAGGTTTACGTCTTACTAAAATTAATAGAGCTGTGGAATTTTCCCAATCGTGCTGGTTGAAACCGTACATAGACTCGAATACTACCAGAAGAGCAGCTGCTACATCAGCCTTTCAAAAAGACTTTTTTAAATTAATGAACAATGCGATATTCGGTAAAACGTTAGAAAACAAAAGAAGACATAAAAACGTTAAACTTGTTACAGATCCGAACAAACTACAGAAACTCGTACAACAGCCGAACTTTAATACATCTATAATTATTAATGAAAATCTTGTAGCTGTATCGATGAAGAAAACAAGTGTGAAGATGGATCGTCCTTTGTATATAGGAATGTCAATCCTGGATATCTCCAAGACTCATATGTACGATTTTCATTACAAAAAGATGGTCACCTTTTATGGACGGGAAAACATCGGCATCTCCTACATGGATACAGACGCTTTTATATATTGGATAATTACTAACGATATGTATGAAGATCTTCGGACATTTGATTACAAAAACGACTTTGACTTTTCCGACTATCCAAAAGATCATCCAAACTACGACAATGACAGAAACAAAAAAGTGCTTGGCAAATTTAAAGATGAAGCCAATGGTGTTATACTTCAAGAAATTGTTGCACTAATGTCAAAATTATATTCTTTACAACTAAATGAAAACCAAGTCATTAAGAAAGCTAAAGGAGTAAAAAGTTTGTATTTAAAGAAGAATGTGCATTTTAATCACTATAAGAAATGTTTATTTGAAGATCAAGATATAACAGCAAAATTCAACACAATCAGAAGTTTCAACCATAAGCTGTACAGCGTGACGGAAGTAAAAAAAGCTCTCTCTTCAAATGATGATAAACGACACATCCTTGCAGACAACATCCACACTCTACCATTCGGCCACTATTCCCTCAACCCTATTGACGAGTAACCCTTTCATCGTCCTACATCCCTTTTCCTTTTCCTTTCCGTATAAAAGGGGGAACACAGCAGTATTTGCTGTGTTCCCCCTTTTATACATTAGTTTAGAATGACCTTGACCTATATAAGCAGATTTATACAAAAGAATATTTAATACCATATCAGCTGTCTTCGTGAAACCATCATGTCAGACCTGAAGGAGAAGATTATTAATGAACTACACAAACCTGCAAGAATAAGGTTTCCAAGAAGAAATACTGTTATAAAAGGGATAAATGATCTATATCAAGCGGATTTAATTGAAATGCGACCGCATAGCAGAATAAACAAAGGATTTAAATATATACTCACAATTATTAATTGTTTTACAAAAGTTGCAGACGCTTTGCCTCTAAAGGACAAGACTGGTAAAAGCGTAACAGAAGCCATGGAAATAGCCATAAAAAGAGATAAAAACAAAATTAAACATTTACAAACTGATGATGGAACAGAATACTTTAATACAAACTTTGCACAGTTAATGAATAAATATAAAATAAATCATTATTCTACAAATTCAGAGAAAAAAGCAGCTATTGTAGAAAGATTCAATAGAACCTTAAAAGGAGCACTGTATAAACAATTTTCAAAAAGAGGTTCTTACCTATGGTATGATGTTTTACCACAATTAATAAATGATTATAACAACAGGTTTCATAGAACTATTGGTATGAAACCTAACAAAGTAAATAGAAGAAATGCAAAGGATGTATTAAAACGCATAAAGAAAAATACAAAGCCTAAAGTAGAAAAAATGCAGCCAAGAAAATTTAATGTAAGTGATAAAGTACGGATTAGTAAATATAAGGGAGTGTTTACCAAGAAATACCTTCCCAATTGGACGAATGAAGTTTTTACAGTGTATAAAGTGCAACCGACTGTACCTGAAACGTATATCTTAAAAGATAACAAAGGAGATTTGTTGCAAGGTGCATTTTATGGACATGAAATGTTAAAGTCAACAGTAGGTGATGTATATCTTGTTGAAAAAGTGTTACAAAGAAAAAAGGACGCAGTTAAAGTGCGGTGGTTAGGGTTTAACAAAACTGAGGATTCATGGATACCTATAAAGGACTTGGTGTAATGCAAGCAGCTCATTTCATCGTTAACCTTTGAGCAGGATGGAGATTATTCACCATAAAGATCGATTCAATATTAATAACATAGATGATTTAACTGTGGATAACGTTAAAATCAACAATGGTAAACACGGTAGTTTACTTCCAAACACTGTTCGATGTATAGTAAGTGGCCCCTCAAACTGTGGAAAGACCAATGTCGTCTTTAATTTGATCACTAATCCACAGGGATTAAGGTTTAATAACCTATATATTTTTTCAAAGTCTCTACATCAACCAAAGTATAAATTGCTGGATAAAATCCTATCTGATGTGTCTGATGTTAATTTTTACAAATTTAACGCTAGTGATAGCATTATGCAACCAAACGAAGCGAAACCGTATTCTGTATTTATATTTGACGATGTATCTTGTGAAAATCAGGATACTATTAGAAACTACTTTGCCATGGGAAGACATAATAACATAGACAGCATATATATAGGACAAACTTATAGCAAAATCCCAAAACAACTTATCAGAGATAATGCAAATATTCTAATTGTATTCAAACAAGATGATACTAACCTAAAACATATATATAACGATCATGTGAATGCGGATATGTCATTTGAAAAGTTTAAAGAGCTTTGCGGAAAAGCATGGGCGGAAAAGTATGGATTTTTGGTTATTATGAAAGATCATGCTATAAAAGATGGTCGTTATAGAATAGGTTTTGATAAATTCGTTTTAATACACTGATTAGCGGTATTACTGTACAAGTCGTCAAGGTGTGAAGATGGTTAACCAGGAAAAGCTATTAAAGGAAATAAAATCACTTAGTGATTCTATTAGACAAAAAAACCGAGCTTTAAAATCAGGTATAAATGAAAGAGAGCAATTTTTAGAAACAACATTCAAACCTGTTACTGAACCTTTAAAGCGATTAGCACAAAATATGGAAAAACCTTCAATTCGCTTCGAAGGAGACAAAATGCTACCAATTTCCAAATATGAAGAAGAATTTCCCAATGATGAAAGTTTTGGCCAGTTACAAACATCTGAAGATAGCGACGAGTATGAAGAAAGCGGAGATATAGAGGATTTAAAGGAAAAGGACATCGCAGAAGATACAAGTACAGAAGATACAAGTGTAGAAGATACAAGAGCAGAAGAAGAGGATATTAACCCATCCAACTTAAGCAAATTAGGCACGGATATTATGTTTAAAGGAACACTTGGAAGAACATATACGTTAAAAATGTTACACGCCGCACATGCTAATCGAAATTATCATACCTATGGAGCTAGAATAGAGGATAAAGGATTAATGATTGGAGATAGCAAGTTAGATATAAACGAAAATGATGATATAGTTATTGGAGATAAGAAATATAAAGGTACAAAAGGTTTGTTTGAACTTATCTTTAAAAATAATCCTGGTAAATATACTAAAAGGGATTTACAATTGTTTAAACATATATTAGAGTATACAAATGCACATAGAAAAAAGTATTCCAAAGACCTAGCTATTCATAGAAATCGGTCAATAAAATATACAAGTATTATATCTAGTCTTTTCCCCTCAAAATCAAAAAAAGCTCAAATTAAAAGAAGAGCTTTATCTTCTGCTGAATTAAATGTTTTGCATAAAAAGAGAAAAACAACTGACCCTACCACATCTGGAAGGGGATTATTGAAAAACTTGTATAAAACTAATATAATATATTACAACGATATAAATAAGTTAGTTGATCGAATGAGGTTATTACATGAAGCTATGGAAGCCGGGCACACTGGTTTAGAAAACGAATGGGTAGCTTTGGTTGATGAACTGCGAAAACAAGGAATAATTGTTCAGTAGACGTACATATATAATAAGAACCTAAACGATAGCGATTCAGTTACATCATGAGTGTGGACAAGTTTGGACGGTATTCCGAGTTTGGATTAAAATCTGAATATAGTGAAAAAAGAACTGGGTTTCCGTTAACACCTGATGGCAACTATAATTTTGAAGGAAAAGTAATTCAAAATGTTGGTGATCCGCTTTTGTCTTCTGATGCGGTTACGGTAAAATACATGGATAAAAGAACCCCAACTGTACACGAAGATCATTGGGGGTTTTCCGGTAAAAGGTTAAGCAATATACAACATCCCGTTTATGATGGGGAAGCAGTAAATTTCGCTACTCTAAAATTGTTAACGATTTACAAAAGGAATGAAACTGACACAAGCTATGATGTAAAAAAATTAAAATTATCAAATGTAGGTGATTGTGAGCAGGATGGAGACGCTGTAAATAAGAAAATGTTTGATATTGTACACAAGAAATGGACTACGGAATATGAAAAACATTTGGAAAGGTTTGGTGCAGCTCTATTCCATTATATCCATCGGGCTTCAGGAAGAGATGCAGCTTCAGATGTTGACAGTCACAATTATTTAGACTGGAAAAATATACACAATCCAGAGAAACTTAATCAACGAGATAAACCGTCTGAGCCTTCTAAAGTCAAGACATTAGGAAAGGGGGATAAAGTGAATGTGATTAATGAACCAACAGAAAACAATGAAGATTACATAAGAGAAAAAAGAATTTAAAATACACCCCTGATAAGGGATAAAGCATCAGTTATATTCGAGAGACGATACAGAGAGGATGATGGAATCCAATATTACTGCGTGGAGTTTAATATCTCAAGAGCCGAGATTTCCCCAAGGAGTGTTGACAGATGGTTTTGTTCAACGGTTTGATAGATATATGGATTGGGAACAACTTTCCATACATTACCTCTTCACAATGACTATGTTAAGAATTTATTTTCACAGAGTTAACTGGATCCATATTTTACAAAGACAACAGTTTTCAGAAGACTTCCTCGTAGAGATGACATCAAATTTTAATAACTGTTGGGAAGTAATAAGTAAATATCAAAATCTCTCTGAGAAGTACATTGACAATTTTAAAGATAAACTAGACTGGGATGTGTTATTCAATTACCAACGATTTAGTGGCAAGTTTCTAAGGAAACATGACAACTATTTAAAGTTTATTCATTTTACCGAAGACAACAATACCATCACCAGCGGAGAAACATCTGGAACATCTTCAATCACACCTTATTTCAATTTTTACTACTTCTATTTAATATGTCTACATTTAATTAATAAATCCATTTCTATATAATAAATGGATTTTAAACAGTATATAATACAAGAAACCAAAACTGATATTACATTCATTGTAAAACATTTATAGAGTGCACCTACTGATTGTAGGTTTTGCTATAAATAGTCATGTCGAGGGTTAAACGCATCAGTCATAATCGAGAGAGATTACAGAGAGGAAGGGGAATAGCATCAACAGCATTTTCTCTATTAAGTAAACCGGTTGGAGCTATAGTTAACAAGGCGATTGATTTATTACCTGTGGAATTACATTTACCTGGAGGATATCAATATTGTGGTCCTGGAACCAAATTAGAGAAACGTCTTGCTAGAGGAGATCCTGGAATAAATAAGCTCGATCAGGCTTGTAAACAGCACGATATAGCTTATTCCAAATTTGGTGATACTAAAAATAGATCAATAGCAGATAGAGCACTTGCTGAGAAAGCTTGGCAAAGAGTAAAATCTAGTGACGCAAGTATTGGTGAAAAAGCAGCGTCTTTAGCAGTAACAGCAGCAATGAAAGCAAAAACTACGTTTGGAGGAGGAAAGAGAAGAAGGCGTGGGAAAAAACCCGCTAAGAAACAAGGAGGTAATATCAGAAGAAAACGTCGATCTACCAGTGGTAAAGCTAAAAATAAACCAACAATATGGTCAATGATAAAAAAGGGAGGAGGATTATACCTAAGACCGTATCGTGTGTATTAAATAAGAAAGAGCAATTAATAATTAAAAACAAAGAATTAACCAATGAAGAACTGATTACATATGCTTCTTGTTTGAAAATCCCATTTTTTAGAGGAGTATTTATGAAAGATGAATTACCGGTTAAAATGTGGAAAAATGAGACTGGTATTGTAAATTTGGATAATAGTGAAGGATTAGGCACTCATTGGGTGTGTTACAAGAAACTTGGTAAAACCATTTATTATTTCGACAGTTTTGGAGACCTTCCACCACCGAAAGAACTTCAACGATACTTTCGTGCGGCAAAAAATGTTGTTTACAATCATACAAGAAAACAACCTGATGATACATCCATTTGCGGTCATTTATGTTTAGACTTTTTAGCTAAAAGTGTTAGTCAACTTTAAGATGTCCTCGTATACAGTGTCATTAACCGGTAACTCATGTACTTTGCGCAGTATTCTGTTTCCAGCGCTACGTTTGCAAAAAGGAAGACTATGGGAAGCCGCATTATTGGATTTAACAACATATAACTCTATTCCAAACGTTAGTGAAGGAATTAATAACAAAATACATTATTACAAGACAAAAGATGATAAAGGAAAGTATTCAGCTTTGGAAGAATTCAGTTTACCAACAGGAGCTTATGAAATTGATAATATAAATGAAGTTATACAAAAACATATGGGAAAAGAAAATATAACGATAAAAGGCAATAACAATACAATGAAAGCCGAAATTACTTCTAAGTATTATATTGATTTTAGTCAAGAACATTCAATTGGTAGTTTATTGGGGTTTTCTAAGGAAACAAAAGTATTAGAACCTAATAAAACTCATTCTGGGAATAAAACTGTGACGATCATCAAAGTTAATAGCATAGACATTACATGTAACATTATACAAGGATCCTACAGAGATGGAGAAAATCGTCATATATTACACACATTCTACCCATCAGTTGCACCGGGTTTCAAGATAGTAGAAAAGCCTCAAAACCTTGTGTACCTACCGTTAAACACCAGTTTCATTTCAGACATCGTGCTGAACATAGTGGATCAAGACGGAAACCTTATTGACTTTAGAGGAGAAGCTATTACTGTAAGAATACATATAAAATCATCCGCTTAGACAATGGGGTTATCATTTAAAAAGAGAGAGCCTACCAGCAAAGAGGTCAGTAGCTTATCAGCTGTAGAAGGATTAACAAGTGACAACATTCGTTTTCTAGAAGAAATTGGATTAAAGGTCATTAACAATGGATATACTGGATATAGCGCAGGGTCCAACATTCGACGAGACCTTATGGGAAAAGGAATATCACACGCACAACCCTTACGCTTCGTCCAAATTAAACAATAACGATGAAATTAGGATTCCTATACAACAACAAGACATTTATACTCTTCCATGCGAAAGTTATTTATATATTGAAGGAAAAGTAACAAAAAATGATGGTACTGCTGGAACCACTGTTCCGTTCATAAATAATCCTATGGCATTTTTGTTTGACGAGATTAGATATGAAATTTCAGGAGTTACAGTCGATTCAACAAAAAAGGTTGGAATTTCCAGTACATTGAAAGGATTAGCGTCTTTAACACCAAATGAGAAGAATCTGTTAGCTGTTGCAGGATGGGTTGCACCAGACAAAAGTACAATCGCTCCTGACTCTTCGGGAAACTTTGATTTCTACGTACCTTTAAGATTACTCCTAGGATTTGCTGAAGACTACAGAAGAATAATAATAAATGTAAAACAAGAACTAGTTTTATTAAGATCATCAAACGATAAAGATATTATTAAAGCAGCTACTGGAACAACTGATGCCAATTTAGACTGGAAACTAACATTAGACAAGATTGTTTGGAGAGTACCACATGTGCGACTAAATGATGAACACAGGATTACATTATTAAGAAAGTTAAAATCAGATCGAGACATTGTAATGCCATTCAGAAGCTGGGAGTTTCATGAATACCCCGTTTTACCTACAACACAACGACATACATGGACTGTAAAAACTTCTACTCATTTGGAAAAAGCGAGATATGTAATATTTGGATTACAAACGAAGAAGAAAAGTATAATAACTGAAAATGCTGGTGAATTTGACCATTGTAAATTAACAAACTGTAAAGTGTTCCTGAATTCACAATTCTTTCCCTACGACAACTTTAATATTTCTTTTGATAAGAAAAGATACAGTGTTTTATACGACATGTACGCTAGGTTCCAAAATTCATATTACGGCAAAACAAATACACCTCTACTATCTCCCGTTCAGTTTGAATCGAAAGCTCCGATTGTTGTAATTGATTGTTCCAAACAAAATGAATCTGTAAAATCGTCTAGTGTTGATATAAAAATAGAAATGGAATTTCAAGAAAACGTACCTGCAAATACATCTGCGTATTGTTTAATTTTGCACGATAAAATTGTTACATACACACCGTTGACCGGTATTGTAAAGACAGTATTGTAAAACGTTGTACCACCACCGGCACCGCCACTGTCGCTAACCTATAAATAGCGGAGCAGCAATGCAGGTCTTCAGTTGATCGTCTATCGGCGCATGGGTAACATCTTCTACAAAATGAGTTCTCCATCTGTTGTACAAGGTGATGCAGAGGTAGCACCGTTATTGGAACGTGATAATACTAGTGAAGCAGAAATCATCAAGGAAATAACTGCATTTTTAAAGTTTGGTAAAAGAGATAGAGAGGAGGAAATTAATGCAGACCCATCAAAGGTAGTACCAAAGAGGAAGAAGAAAGTTGAAGAAAATATTCCTCCTCACATTTTAACTGAAGTTTTTCTGCGAATCTTTTACCCCATCTCAGCATGCATCAGTAAAAGTGTATCAGTTGGATTGATGAAATCATTGGATTATTCCCCTACAGTAATACTACACCATGGAACAAAAAAGGTTTTATTTTCGCAAAATGCTTGGGAGTCATTTTTGAAACATGTACATTTAATAGAATGTTATTTAACTAACAGTTTGTGTGGAAGGAAAACACATATTCGACTTTTGGATTGTGACAATGAAATCGATATTGTTAAACATCGCGGACAACTACAAGTGCGAATTAGAGACTTGACTCAACATGAAAATAAGATTCTACTGTCACGTGAAGAATTCTACGTTTTAAACTACGCAACAGAACCTATTACAAGGTACATGAGACAGTTGGTATTTGCAAGCGCTATTATTAAAGAATATTTGGTCGATACTTTGGAAAAACAACCTGATAGCACCATCGTGTACGGACCTGTGGATACATCTATTTTTAATAGAATACCTCATGAAGTTTGCATGTGGAGAAAGTTAAAGGATTTTGAACCACTTGTAGAAATCGCTACAGAAGCTACAGAAGAAACAACACAGGAAGAAGAAGAAACGGAGAAACAAGAAGAAGAAAACGAAACACAAGAAGAAGAAGTTAAAAAAGACTAAAGTTTGACTTAGTAAAGAAGAACACACGTGGGGTAGGCCTATTGGGGACGGTGCCCACGTTAAATATACACCAACGCGCCTGCAACTGTACGGCCTGGTATTTAACCTACCGTGGTGTGGAAAACAGTTTAGTTGATCGCTAGGTGCCATGATGAGCGGAGGGGATGAAGAAGTGAGTGTAAAGCCTTGTGTAATAGAATTTCAAGCATTTCGAAATAATGACGATAGGTTTATTATCAAGGAATTAGTAATTTTAGACTTGCTTACATTTGTAGCCTACCCATTCACGTTTGAAGCTCCTTTTTCTTTTAACAAACTTAACACCAAAGCGAAAAGTACAAACAAATGGATAACAAACTACTTTCATCACATACATTGGTATGAAGGATTTATAAGCTACAGTAATCTGCACAGTATTATGTTTAACTTTTGCAAACAATATTCACATATATACACAAGAGGATTAGAAAAAAAGAACTGGATACAAAAGTACACGCACGGTAATGTTTTCGATATAACTATCAGCAAGGACTTTAACATTAATCTCGGTAATATTTGTGTCGCTGCAAAAGATCTTAAACACGGACAAACAAACTGTGCATTATACAACGCATTTCGTTTGGCTGCTTACTTGAAACAAACGCAGGAATGTGGTGGGGGTAGCGGAGAACAGAAATGTGGTGGGGGTAGCGGGGCCTATAAATACGAGGAGACAACACCGCTCCAGCACGAGTATTATTCGAGACTCCGAAGAGGCAACATCACAGAAGACACCACCCCTGACGAAGATGGCATCACAACAATATCTACAAACATTGGTTGATCAATTCAACACTCACTCAAAATCGAACCTTCTGTTAACTAAAAAATGTTCAGAACTAAAAGAACAAAGACATTACATTATTCATAGCATCAAGAAAGTGGAAACCACACATGGAGAAGCAATTCTAGTATCATTGTGCGAAGGACCTATGACTCCAGGAGATGAGCCGAAGTTTCAAGTATTTCTTCCAAAACGATTTGTTCAACTGCTACAAAATGAAGACTTGCGAGATATTCAACCGGGGACGTTGTATTTGGTATCACACGGTGTAAGCGGCAACAACTCGACGGAACTCACTCTGCACATCATGCATCATTGTACATAATGTCTCTATTTGTATTTCTCTGTTTGTATTTCTAGTCATCAATGTTAGACTTAAGCTTATTGTATTGTAAAATGTTTGTTTAATTAAAAAAAAAAAAAAAAAAAAAAAAAAAAAAAAAAAAAAAAAAAAACAGCAACATAGCAGTATATTATTTTATATACTGCTGTGTTGCTTTTTTTAAATTCAAATGGATGACCTTGAACTTTCATTCAGGGTTATGAAGGGGTATAAAAGAGAGGGAGCAGTGAAGTTAGTCTCAGTCTTGTCTAACACACGCTGCAGCTAACATGTCGGTGCCACCGATGAACAATTTATTTTTCGATAACAATTTGAAGACATATTGTTGCGAGTTGCAATGTTTTAAAATACCAGGCGATCAAGTTGACGGGAAAGCTTGTCGTAAGTGCAGGTGTTTCAGCTATTGCATATGTAGATGTAAAACATATCAAATGAACCGCCAAGATAAAATACAAGAATTACGGCGACGGCTTGCATTACTTTGGCGGCGAATGGAGTAGCAACCATCTGCCGCACACTTGCCACCTGCCGCCTACCATCTGCCGCCTGCCATCTGCCGCCTGCCATCTGCCGTCCGCCATCTGCTCCGCCCCACCACACTTTTACCCCCACCATTTAGTACGATTACAACGCTAGCTTGTGAATAGCCAGTACACCTCCGGCTCTCGACCGGAGAACATCGAGCTCTCCGAGACGCTCTTCACAAAATAACAATATCGCTCGTCCCGACTGTGTGTTCCCTGCGGTCACATAAATAGGCAAGGAACACACAGTCGGGATGGGCCGATTGGACAAACAAGCGCAACACTTGAAAACTGCTATTGTAAACATAAATTATTGTAAACATAACTTATTGTAAATAAAAAGAAAAGTAAAAATAAAGTTAAATGAAATAGTACTACCTCGCACTCGTATCATTCGATTGCTTCATTCGATTGTTTTCATTCGATATTTGTATCGAATTAAAACTATCGAATCACAATCGGATTTTACGCGTGCGAGGTAGTACTTTTTTAAAACACCCTCCCCGTGACCTTGAACTTTAACCTTTCCCTCATTACGTCACAAAACCGCCTACGTCACTGGCTCAGCCTCAGATGACGTCTTTCATGACTCAGCGCATCCGGTCACGTGACCGGATGACGTCACTTCCGGTCTAGCAGCCCCAAATGCCCACTACTCTGGAAATAGTCTGTGATGTACTTGTCTTTGTCCTCTTCGGTATTACACCAGCTAGGATAGCCTGAGGCTTCCTGCTTCATTTTCAAAAACTTATTAATAAAGTCTGTAAACAATCCCCCTTTCTCGTATGTGGCTACCTCGTACTCCCACAACTCGTACATGTCCAGTACAGCGTAAACCTTCTCAATCGCCTTCCTAATTTCATCCATAGTCCAAGTCCCAACTAACGCTCTTTTATCACTCTCATGTTCACAGTCTCGCTGGTTTTGAGTTTCCCCGCAAGTCCTACACAACACAAACATTAATTTATTATTCATTTTAACAGGGAGTACGGGGTGGTAGAGATCTCGAGGCGGTAGGATTTTACATTTTAGCAAACCATCTACATTTAATCCTCGCTGTCTGCACTCCCTATCTCCCACATAAATGGTAGGGTGGCCCAAAGGATATTTCCCATATTTATTTACATATGGGTAGAGGGAGCAAACATCAACATACTGTATCGTTTCTCCCTCTTCGCATTTGTGGTATGTTTTTGAATTGCCCGTTCTGCCTCCAAAGAACGCTTGCCGTGGGTCGAGGGGAAGATTATTGAGGATCGGCAGGTTGTTCAAGTGATTTAGTTTATTGTCCTTTTTCAAAGCTCTAAATTCACACTCCCACATTACTACAACTTCGTAGTCACTGATTTTAGAAATTTTCTTCAGAGTCCTTTCATACCTTAAATTAAGTGAATCTGAGGGATCCTCTTTCAGAGGAGCCTCTCTGTCGTAAGGAAAACATTTCGGGCACCCGTGCCAATAACACCCGTGGAACTCATAAATTCGTTCCCCGTCAAACCCGTCAACTTTTAGCCCGTTAATTTTAACTTCTTTACCCCGGCCAGCGTGCTCAATCCCCAACCCTCGTTCCTCCTCTTCCCACGTTAACCACTGTAAAGCAACGGCTGATTGATTGTCAGTCAGTCTGTACCCGTTTTTAGGAATCAAGCCGATTGTGTTTGGTTTCAAGAAGTTACGGCGGAAGGCCAGGTTACAAGCGCTAGCAATAGTTACGGACTCGAGGAAAGGATCTACGTTACATTCTTTCAAGAAAATACGTCTAAACTTTAATGAGGCCTGAGCTAGGATTTCTACGTCAGAGATGCAATACTCCAAGATTTCCTTTTGAAAGTCAAAGACATAGTTACTCGCCACCTGTTCCTCGTACCATTCTTCAAAGGCTTCGTGTTTCTTTTCAAACATTGATTCGGGGCAGTAGTATTTTTTGTCGGGCAAGGGCTTACATAATTTTGGTTCGCTAGAGTGTTGAAGAGATGGGGAAAGTAGCCCTTCTTTTTCTCGGGAGGCAGTTCAAAGGCGTTAGGGAGCGCAGCGAGAGCCATGGGGAAATAGCTCAGTGAGTCAATGAATCTCACATTGTCCATTTCCATTAAAATAATTTTGGTCCCCCTCATAACCAGTTCCGGAGTGAATTTAGTTTCTTCCAACACATACTTTAACAAAAACTGGAAGTCAAAGCCTTGCCCGTTCTGAGCAATTACACAGACATTTTTGAACTGTTTACGAGCTTGCATCACATACTCCATGAAGTGTTTTACTGGTTCTTCCTTAAAAATTTTAGTTCTGTTTCTACATGCCGTGCAAAATCTAGACTCGATACAATTAAAGCAAAACTGTTGCGAGACGCATAAGTTGACTTGATGTACTTTTTTATCAGGGTCAGAGGGGAGAGACTCGTCTTGCCTTGTTTCCATGTCAAAGAAAATGAAAAGATAGTCTTTAGTTTTAGGTTTTCCATCATTGGGTTGCATGTAGCATTTGTGATTCGGATCTTTGAATGATTTGCAGGGTTTACAAAAAACTTCCCCGCACTTGTGATGTCCGGATCTCTCTTTTAAATTAACCAATTTCCCGCAGTCTAGACACTTTGTTACTGTTTTGCATCTGTCAACCTTATGGGCGATAAAACAATGCTGGTTTTTCATAGATACGTTACAGTCTGGACATACTATTCCCCCATTCTCCTCTTTACAGGGAGGCGAGATGGTTTGGCAGTAAGGGCAGATGTTTGAGCATCTGTGCTTTGCTTTGTGGTCATGGGGAACATGGCAAGCTTCGCAAAAATAGTTACAGGCGAAAGCAGCGGTCAAACTGTTGATTACATTATAATGACCGTTGTGAAAGAGCAAGTTAATTTTGAATTTAGGATTTTCAACAGCCCCTTCAAAGTAAACATCCCGCCCTTTTTTGTCATAGTTGTAGACTGTGATTTTGTAGTCTTTTAGCAAGTCCTGAAACTTTTCCAATTCGGGGATACCGGCACCTTCCTCAGAGATCTCTACCCTAGCCCGCCGAATAAGTTCCTTGGCCCTAAACGATTGTCTTTTACCCATGTCCTGACGGATTGCTTTGTACTGGGGGTCTTTGGTTACGTTTGCTATGACCACCACCAAAGCCCGGGGGAGACACAAGTTATCTTTGTTGTTAATTACTACTATTCCCGACCTGGCTTTACATTCTTCATCAAAGGTATTATAAAAGCCAGGTCTTACTTTCCCAGGACGGCCGGAACCCACAGGGAGATTAACTCGGGTACATTCAACTTTAAATGTGTCAGTGGGCTTGATGGATTCTGAATTGGATAGAACAATACCCCCGAAAATTTGCCAAAGGATGTCCTCATCAATTTCACCAACGGGCCGGAAAGCTACAAAACCGGGTTCTTTACTTTTTAAGTTTAGGCTGTGCAAGGTGGAGCCAAGGTGATCATTTTCATGGGCCCGCTCTTTCATTTCATTGGCAATTTTGGCAAACCCTTGTCTTAGCCAATCAATTTCAGTAGTTTCAGGAGGAGGATTAGTAAATTTAAAAATTGTTCGTGTCCCATAAATTCTAAAGTGTCTAACATAGGTTTCATCCGAACTGAGAACCTCGACAGGATTTACAGCCATTTTTCAAATAAAAGTGAGGTTATGTTACGCAGAATAAAACAAATTAAAAGTGAGGTTATTTAAAATACAAAGCAAAAAGTGAGGTTAGGAAAACTGAAGCCGCTATGGGGAGCAAACGCTCAAGTTTAATCTTTGCAAAACGCAACGAACGGAGCAGCGCAAAAAAACGCGTCCGATCGCAACGGGAGCAGGGAGCAAAGAGAGAGAGAAAGTGCGCGGGATAATAGAAAGTGGTGGGGAGGTGGCTGATGCAATATGTTTATTTGTTACAGGAGGTAGCGATAGGGCAGTGGCAGCGCGGCTGGGGACAGGTCGGGAGGAGGAGGCAGTGGCTGGCAAAGGTATGGATAGAGGTGGCGGGTTTACGGTGATATACATATTTATATATATATATATTTATATATATATATATAATTATAACTACATAGTATGTTGCATGTATTTTGTGTCTTACATTACAAGCGTGACATAACTACCTTGTTATACATCTTTATATATATATATATATATATATAAAACCTTATTATACATCATTATATATATAAAACTACGTTATTATACATCATTATATATATAACTACGGTTGGTACCACTGGTATGTAGGTCATATTTTTTGTTTTGCAATTTTCTTAGGTTGGCTACACGTTTTACCATAAGAAACCGTGTTACGGCTCGATCACTGCCTAGACTACTGTAAAGTTCGCCAGTTTCTCGGATCGTCCTCATTCTTCAGAAAACACATTAAAAATTATGCCGAGATAACACTACCATTAACAGAGCTCATAAAACAATCAAACGAAAATAAAAAAATTAATTGGTGTGAAAAATGCGAACAAGCGTTTAATAAAATTAAAGAAATTCTTACACAACCCCCCCTACTACGGCATTGGAATGACCAATGGGAATCGATCATTTATGTTGATAGCTCATTATTCACAGCCGGCGGATGTCTTCTTCAAAGGGACCCAGATACAAATCAATTACACCCTATATGTTATCTGTCGAAAAAATACACGGAAACTCAAAGACGGTACTCAAATGCAGAAAGAGAAATGTTAGCATTAGTTTACACAGTCAACTACTTCCGAGAATTCCCACTGGGAAGACAGACCACAGTATATACGGATTGCCAGGCACTGGTACATTATACAAATTTCAAAAACACATCGTCACGATTAAACAGACTAGCTCTATCACTTGTCGATTACGATATAGAAGTAAAATACAAAAAAGGAACAAGTATTTGTTAGCAGATAGCTTATCAAGAAACCCATTAGACGAACAATTAGAAGAGGACATGGTTGAGGTAGCATTACATATGCAGGAGATTAAAACAGAAAATTTTGAAGAGTTACAGGCGAAAGACCCCTATCTGAAACAAATTAAATTAGCAAAAATAGCTCCTGATAGGGTAGATAAGAAACTAAGACGTTTATCAAGACAATACTGTACGAGGAAAAGGACGGACTATTATTTTATAAACAATTTAATGGTAACGATACAAACTATTTGCTAGCTATGCCACAGGATAAAGTACCCGAGATCCTACAAGCGTTTCACGATAACAAATACTCGGGCGGTCATTACTCAAATTTTAAAACAGCAAAAAAATTAAAGCTAGATATCACTGGCCATCAATGACCAAGGATATAACAGAGTACACAAAAAGATGTGAAGAATGTCAATTAAAAAGAACTCCAACATATAAAGGTTACGGAAAATTGCAGCCGCAAGTCCCACCAACTAGACCCTTCGAAAGATTGATTATTGATTTCTTAGGACCCCTAGGCACGAGTTACAGTTACAAATATATATTAGTAGTAAGAGATGCTACGACAAGGATGGCATTTACGGAACCCACTAGGACAGCTGACACAAAAACAGTCGCTAATAAACTGTTGGAACTATTTTGTGTATACGGTTACACACGTATAATTACACACGATAACGCGAGTCATTTCATGGGACAGGTACTCAAACAACTTTTACAGAGCTTAGGCATAACACAACGGGCTGGTGCTCCTTACATGCAGCAAGTGCAAGGATTAACTGAAAGAATGAATCTTGTTTTAAAAAAAACCATCTCTCACTACACTGAAAAACAGCCAAATACATGGTCTAAAGTCTTAAAATACGTAACGTTCTCTTACAATACTACGATAAATAAGTCAACTGGATATTCCCCATTTTATTTGATGTTTGGTAGAGAAGCGAACTTACCATCGGACTACATTTACGTTCACGACCAACAAGATCACGATATCTTATAAGAAATAAAAGCTATTCAAAATGTACGGAATGAAATGCCTCAAATTTTAGAAGCCGCACAAAATAGGCAGAAAAAATATTTTGACAAAACAAAGCGTGATTTAATTCTAGAACCGGGCGATGAAGTTTTGGTCGCACAAGAAAACGATCATAAATCTCCCTACAATAAATTTCAGAACATGTATAAAGGCCCGTTTCATGTAGTTAGAAAAGTAAACGATTTAACGTACATGGTCAATATGTATTCAAGAGGGAAGCTAATGGATTTGCCAGTCCATGTGTCACGACTGAAATTATTCCATAGAAGATAACAACCAAATTATTAATCGCATAACTAAATACCCTATTGACAGACACATTGTGTTAGGAACACAAAATGGTAAGGAACTTCATAATGAAATACCCTACGTAAGAAGACAGCTCCTTTAACAGCCTCAACTCGCAACTAAGCACCCATTTGAACCTTAGTGCATATAAATAAACATTTTAAAATAAATAAAAGGCATGCAATTTATTACAAAATCATTTAAGTTCAGTATAAAACTGCAAACAAGACTCGATACCACGATACTACCATGTACAAACACATGAACGCTAAATCGATTATATATATTACAAAAATAAAAATAAAATAATTGAGAAGTCAATAAATATACTACAATATGGACAACAATTAACATTTACGACATGGAAAGAAAATTTAGATTAAATCCGGAAAATAATCCAACTTCAACCCTCGATTTTATTGAGAAAGTGAAACCGAGCGTAGAACAATGCAGAAACATCACCGTATATCATATAAACGGAAGAATTAAATGATCAGAATAAATCACAAACTATAAACTACGGTTACTCAGTACAACGATCACTAAACGTTCATAAAGTTTCAACGATTTGTCGTAAAGGAAAAATAATTCTCATTAACAGAAGAAAAAGTTTGGGTAAAACTTGTAACAAGGAGTAAAAATCGTTTAGGTCACCTTACAGAGGTATATCCAAATTGAGATCCCATTGGATAACAAAACACAATCACTAAAAATCAAACCCCGGAACCCAGAACCCCCGGCCCCTTCCCAAACACACGCGACGCGAGACTTAGTGCAACTGACAATAAACTGCTAGTCTCAGACACAGAAAACTTGTGCATTACAGTTTCTGCAGAAACGCCCATCCTACGTGAACAAGAAATCTTGTGAGAGACAGTATAATCCCGCAAACCTCACGTCCAGAAATGAGCACACCAGATAAGATTACGCACGTGCATCTAACGCCCACGCGTTACCAAGTACACTATCAAGGCCAACGTTATACACCACACACTCATGTGGACTTCAAGTAGCTTCCAAGAGGGCGAAAATATGAGAACGACGGTTCACGTTAACTGATACAATTATCACATTTAGGGTACAAATTCCGTTCAAGAATTAAAAATTGAAGCTGTAAATCGTAGTCATTACTTATTATGGGACAGGCGTGATTAAGCGCGCAAATAACGCCTCTCTTGTGACTTTTAATGAAACTACATAAACACCAATAGTACATAAAAAAGTACAAATTTCTTTATGTATAAATAAAAATATGAGGAATAAGGCAAATCAAGTACTTGAGTAACAGATTAGGATTTATTACTAGCAGTTTACAAATGTCTTCTATATGACTACCTTATGCTACAAGAATTAAAACACCGTGTTTACACAAATTAATAAACCTTACGCATAATTGTTTCCTATAACTAATATATTGTTTTGCGGTTCAGATGAATGCCAAATTCGAAGAGGTTAGAAGATAACGCCAAACAGAAGAAATACATCTTTCAAAATGCATTTAAAAAGTATTCTCACAGTGCTAATTACCTTATGCTACATTGGGCTAGGGGAGCCTGACCAGGATAATTATCAGTTTTTCAGTGGAAATCATTTCGAAAGGCAGAACGAAATAATACCGTACGAAGGAGCAATTCCACTGCTTTTAACCACAAAAATAAACGTAAGGCCCACATTTCTCACATTCAACAGAACTGGAACTAAATGCTACAACAAAGGGAACAGTTCAAAACTATATTGTGATCTGCAAAGTAATTTAAACACACTTCAGGATATCCTCGACGAACACATACAAAACCAAGTTACGGACTACTCATTACAAAATGCAACTAAATTCAACCGAAATAAACGAGGTTTAGTATTTTTGCAAGAATTTTTTTCGTGGTGCTGCGACCTAGCAAACATCAATCAGGTTTTAGGCGTCTACGAAAACGAAAACAACTGGAACAACATGCCAATGAAATTATTGATTCCGTTGGAGCACAGTATAAAAATCTAGTTCAAACTGCGGCGAATCTAAACAATTTTTCACATAATGTAGAGGAATTAGCCATGAAAGTACACAAAACCTTTTCCATAGTACAACAAGAACTGTCGGACGTACAAGCTACTTCATACTCTAGTATCCTAAAAGAAATTTATGCATACACCCAAAAAACGTGGTCATACATATGGTACAACTATCAGCAAGACGCAGTTAGGGAAATCTTGGAAAAATGTCACACGAATCAAATATCGGACAAGCTTTTAAAGCCGAAACAATTAGCAATACACCTGTCGGAAATTGCACTAACCGCTGAAGGAAATAAATTAAAACTAGCCATACCATCGGGGAAAATATTTATGTATTATAAATTACCAATCACTAATGCTCAATCTTCAATGACACGCTATTAGTAAGGATGAACGTGCCTCTGATATCAAATAAATTACTGTACGTTAATTACCGAACAATAACATCACCAGTGATGTGGAAGGACATGATATGCAAATTACAAATTAACAGCAAATACGTGTTTACATCAAAGCAGTTCACAAAGATTATTTATCGAGATTCAATTGATTGCAATGACAAAACCTACCCACTGTGCCGCCTCCCACGACAAACAGCACCCACGAAGGACCAACTTTGCTTACATCAAATTTTAAACACAGAAAACATAGAGAAGCTACAGGAAAATTGTCATTACATATGCGAGGCAAAACCAGATTTCCCAATATTAACTCAACTTTTGCCGAACAAATTTCTCATAACAAATTTTCAGAATAACATCATAATAAAATGTACCAACGAGTCGTCAAACAAAATTCTACCACCAATTTCAACTGGCACACATCAACATTTAATCCCGTGTAACTGTGAGTTGCTACAGGATAACAAAATCTTAATTACACAACTACAACCATGCGATTCGAGGGACGATACGATACCTAAAGTAATTAATTTAATACCAGTAACTTGGTCAAAACTACACACAATTAAGTTATTCCCAATTGACTCGGGAATCAAGCACGAATTCCAAAAATTTAACCGAGATTTTAGATACAAATTGGACAATCAATCACCCTACTTTCCAAGTAACCAATATTAAGAAGATGGAACATTTCACGCTAGAACACAACGACTACGACATCTTTACAGACACAAAAATATTAATGTATATTATAATAGCTTGGGTTTCATTGATCACAGTTATAACCTTCATTTTAGCAGGCTGCATTTATATTCAACATTTTAAACTACAAATGGCAGTACACATTCAACAACGACCTCCGCAACCGCAAATAGATACGAGACGAACGGCAACGAGAAATTTCCAAGAAAGACTCGTCAGCTAAACACAGCGGCCATCATGGATTAACTAGCAACAATGTACAACAAACCTCGAGGTTACGGGAGCTGCGGATGACTCACCTCTCGCTACATAACACTAAGTAGACATATTTTGTCCACCCTCACAAATAATAATGTATAAAGTAATAAATTTATTTAAACAATTACTTATTCTCAAATATGTTACGACAGGATTAATAATTTGATTCGGTGGAAGAAACAAATAAAATTGCGTGTGGGAGTGTAAACCTTATATAAAAAATATGTATATAATTAAAAATTGATTTGCGGGACTAGAAATTTATACAGAACCGCACGTGGCTGAACTCACGTGGGAAACACAAGGGAGCCTGAGAACGGAGCTTGCACTAGCAAAAGTTTCAAATATACTATGGGAAACAATAACAAAACGTATCGAATAGAAGGATAAACACTTCGTGGGAAAGTTGCATGCCTAGAAATCAAAGAACTTACCAACTGGCAGTATCAGCATTCAAAAATGGCGTATTTCCGCTGACAGTTGATCAGCCAATCAAATAGTAGAGGCGTGGCTAATCGTCACCCCGATTGGTTATTAGATTATGGGATGGACATAATCTGAGGGAAAAACATGGACAGAGAGAGGGAACTAAAAAGGAGGGAGAAAGGAAGGCGAGGGAAGAAAGTCATTCTTGGGAGAGTTAGGAAAGGAGCAGGGACATCTGGGGGACGAGTATTAAGCCGCCCTTAGAGTTCCACAACGACTGTCACCGAGTTTCACACTTCAGACGAGCACAGATTCCTCATCACTAGCCACCATCCCAGCCGAGAGAGTCCAGGACGGGAAGTTGACGGAAGACCACCGACACAGACCTCCCGAGACGTTCGAGCGGAGCCACCCCTGCGGGACGAGCGACCCCGAACTTCGGTCGAGCGAGGGCCCCGGCACTACCCCGGACCAGGACACCGCGGACTCGTGCGAAGAGGCGAGGGCCACCCCCAACAGCGAGCCCGGCAGACAGCGGCCCCTGGACAACCCCAGAGAGCAACACCGCAGCCAGGGCAGAGAACCTCTTGGGGCAGGACCACTTTGGGACTTACGGTATGTGGAACATCGTCAGACTTGTGCACAGAAAGTTAGGCTCCATTTCCGGAAAATTTTATCAAATTTAATAAAAGCTAAAATAACGGTACAAGCTCCTTTTGAGTAATAAAACATAATCAAATGTATTGTGGTAATGAATTAAGGTTTGCCTGAAATGAAGAAAAACGTTAAGTAAAGAGTCTTAATAGACAGTAAATGAAAATAAGCGTTAAAAACGTGAAGTAATCCAAGAATAATAGGTTTAGGGCCCAATGTAAATACGAGTATAATTAAGGAATTTTCAATAAATAAGTGTTGTGTTTAATTTTGATTTGGGGATGTTTAAATAATTAACATTTGTGTAAGAACTCTATTTTGGGAAAGAGTGTGGACCCAAGTCCTTGTTATAGGATATTCCATAGTAGAAGGGTTGTCTTTTTGTGTGTGTTTTGTGTGTCATTTAATAGAGTAGATTTTGTGGGAACGTAAGAAATTAGATTTAGATTTTAGACTTGAAGATTTGTTTTATGAGGGTCCACTTTATTAGTTAATTACGTGCTGGAGGGACGATATATTTTGTCTATTGTATGTGATCTATATGAACTTTATTTAGCTTTTTCTGTGCATCCATTATATTATAAGCATGTATTCAGATTTTAAAGTGTGTAATTAAACAGTGTATATCTTTTGTCTGTGTTTGCTCAATATTCAATCCTAGAGTCTCTCTCTCAGGCTAAGCGAGTATATAACTGGTGGCCCAGTCAGCTCGAAGTTTATTTACCTTTTGCGAATAGCGAAATAACTTAACAGTGTGTGTGTGTGTGTGTGTGTGTGTGTGTGTGTGTGTGTGTGTGTGTGTGTGTGTGTGTGTGTGTGTGTGTGTGTGTGTGTGTGTGTGTGTGTGTGTGTGTGTGTGTGTGTGTGTGTGTGTGTGTGTGTGTGTGTGTGTGTGTGTGTGTGTGTGTGTGTGTGTGTGTGTGTGTGTGTGTGTGTGTGTGTGTGTGTGTGTGTGTGTGTGTGTGTGTGTGTGTGTGTGTGTGTGTGTGTATGTGTGTGTGTGTGTGTGTGTGTGTGTGTGTGTGTGTGTGTGTGTGTGTGTGTGTGTGTGTGTGTGTGTGTGTGTGTGTGTGTGTGTGTGTGTGTGGTTGTGTATAGTGTTGTTGTGCTGTACTGACAGTGGTCCCTGCGCTTTTTGACATAACCTACAAAATTTTCGATTTAACTTCCTATATATTTAATGATCAACCTTTGTCCGTAGTGTTTGACAACATTAACAACCCCTGGTTCAAAGCTAAGGGGGTGGCACAAATCTTGGGCTACACAAACCCTAAAAAAGCAGTCAGTGACCATGTTAGAGAAAAATATCGCAAAACTATACCGGAAGTACGGGGGAGAAAAACTCTCCCCCTAACCCATAATGAGAAACATGCAATCCTTCTTAACGAGCCTGGATTATATTCATTACTTATGAAACCTAAAATGCCCATTGCTGAGAAGTTTCAAGATTGGGTCTTTGAAGAAGTTTTACCATCCATTAGAAAACACGGAGAGTATAAACTCAGAACTGAGAACCAACAGTTACTACACACTTTGAATCAATCCTTGGAATCCAACCTTCAAATTATAAAAATCAATCAGCAGCTTGTAACCAGTCACACACAGTTAAAGGCAGATAATATGGAACTGGAAAAATAAAAAATCTATAAATCAAACTTTGACTGAACAGAAACCTAAAGTAGTAGTGTTGCCTGAAGATTCAAATCTGAAACATTTATTTTGTGTAGTGATTAAGGAAACCCTTCTAGAGAAGTACGGAGTTTGCGAATACAAATGTATTCTAACACAAAAAATAAATTTCAACAAGCCTTGAATAAAGCAAAGGAATAAGGATTTGAAATGTGCTACTTTAGATAAAATGTTCCAAACGGTATAAATATTGGAAATAAAGCTAAGGAATACAACAACATCCTAACCTCTCACAATTTCGTTAGTATAGTTGAGCATATCTTGGACAATGCATAAGTCTACATGTCGACTCGTTCGCGAACCTTCGACGATAGTCTGCCAGTAACAGTCGATAAGTTCTCCCAAATGAACAGTGTAGATGACGCAAGAGAATTAATCACCATATCAATGAAGAAAATACGTTATAAACGCATTAAAATCCGAGAAAAGAAAGTTAGTATTAGATAGAGCGAGATATGTTTGAGAGTGAATATCATATGAAACAACATATTTATGAAGAAAACAAAGATAGTGACAATCATGTTAAACAATATAACTATGAAGAAAACAAAAAAGTTTAATGAGGAGTTAAATAAACATTACCCTTACGAACCTTATGAGGATGTACAACAATTAACGTGGATCAAATCGCGATAGATGAAATGAGATTCCGTAGGCCATTGGAACTGATGTTGGAAGAAAACATGAAACATCTAGTCTGTTGTGACAACATGTGCCACAACGAGTGCGCACAGTTTACTCCAAGGGTGAGCAGACACAACACCAGTCAGTAGCACGGTAGAAGTCGCACGTTACAGACATGAACGCTTACGTTTCCGCGGACGATTATATCAAATCATTTATTGATGAGATTGAGGTTATGAACAATAATGCTAGTGATAATTCATTGACAACACCACCGCAACAGACGCCATCTGTAAAACCATCAACTGTCAGCAAGAAGCGAAAGAGACCAAGTACCATCGAATTAGAAACTAAGAAACCAGGATGGGTACCAAAACTTTCAGATGATTGCCCCTTAGTTTCATGGCTGGAGAATGGTAATACATTTGCTGTTCAAAACCCAGGAAATAAAGGACAAATATTATTAAAAATTGAATTATTCGATAGTAGGGATGTGGTGCACATGTGTGGATTATTTTTTGGCAAAGATGGTGAAATGCACGAAAGTGTTAAACAATTAGTTAATAAAGTGGAAAATATGTGGATTGATAAATCATCAGGGGCACCGAAAATTACAGGATTAACTCAAACTGTTACACAACGCAGTACAGTTTCACAATCATCGCCGAAGAAGAGAGCAGTCCGTAAGGAACGAGCTGCATCATCAATCATTAAGGGCAGCTACCCACACTAAAGGATGTGATCATCGCAACATTAATACGTTTTTCATCACTCAAAACTTTTTTTCATCAAGGATGTGGGCAGAGGGACATCTCATTGAATGCGCATTACATTGTTTGTTTTAAGAATCCTACACAAGTGCAGATTAGGTACGTGGCCAGACAAACATATCCAGACAGTCCAAAATTCATCGAGGAAGCTACGAGGTCCTGAACAATACTGACATCGAGAGCTACAACAGCGGGTTTGGATAACGCATCCGCTTGGTGAAGCACAGTCCAAGGGGTTCCAATAGCAGATTCACACCATTGAAGTTTATGTAAATACGTAAAATAAGACTTGAAGATTATGTAAATACCATTGTAAATTAGTTGTCATAGTTAATACTTATAGCCACGTTCAGAACATAACCACTGTGTTAATTATTACACTTAATCCCAAACAATTTCCTTTAGTTGTAAGTTTAAAATTTGTGTGTGTGTGTGTCCGTGGGTGCGATAACTCTCGTAAAAAAAGGTCAGATTTTGATTAAATTTAGTACAAACATGTAAAGCAACATTTATGACTTTAAGTTCGAAAATCAGCCAGATCGCTCTATCCAAAGGGGTATTTTGGGGGGGGGGTTTGTACCCAAAAAATGGGTTTTTTGAGTTTGCATATAATATTTTAGTAAATCAAATTTTACTTTTCTCCATTGGATTCGGCTTAGAAATACGAACAATTAGGTGTTTTTATCATTTCTCTACGTCAATTGGTTACAGAGATATTGAAAGTGCTAATCACAGTACGTTGTCCTTATTGTCCTTATGGAGAATAAGAAAAATTGTATATCTTGCTTATTTATGAACTTACCCTTACAAACCTTGGTATATTGCTTTATATCGTTGTTGTCTATTGATATTTGCACAAAAAAACAATTTTTTGCCGATAGTTCCCGTACCAGCAAACCTGCGTACTCAGTCCCCATGTTATTCTTTTGGAGAATAAGAAAAATGTTATCTCCCTTAATTATGAACATAAATTAATACAACTTGATATGTGGCTTTACCTAATTGAGTTACATTGATATTTTTATAAAAACACATTTTTGTTGTGTTCCTTGTTTCAGCAAACCTGCACACTCAGCCGCCGTGTTATTCTTATGGAGACAAATTTAATATGTGATAATTATTTTATTAATGAATGTAAATTGATGAAACTTGGTATGTGGCTTTATGTGGCATTAAGATACATGTATTGGAAATTCGCTGAGTATGCATGTTTGCTGCTACGGGAGTATTTGTTTTGATTTAGGTTTAATCCTCTGAAACCATTTTTATTTTGTTTAATGCAACTAAAAAATATGTTTTGGTGGGAGAGAAATTTGTCCCAACCTTTGAGTATTTTTAAACCCCTGAAATTCGATTTTTTCAACGTTTTTTATAGATTTTAAAATTTTTGATTAACTTCTATTTTTACTAATTTGAACCAATTTTTTTATTATGTAGCCTAACATATAAAGAATCTTTTTGGGTATTGTAACTCATGTACTACTTTTAGGAAAAAATATATAAGGTTTTTCGTTTTTAAAAAGCCTTTTACAAATTTTAAAAATTATAATATTTTTTTAAATTAAAGGTTTTTTAAGCTAAAGTATTATACATACCCAAAAATCTTCTAAATATAACTAAGATGAAGCTGTAAAAATTTCAAATGTCTATGTCTAATACTTTAGATTTGATTTAAACATATGTGCATAGCTTACATGAAAAAGTGAACTTTCGGGAACGACCGTTTAGTTTCGACACTTTAAAAGTCTGTTCTTTTGTCACTATAACTCATAGGTTTCAAGGTTATAAAAGGTACTAGCTGACCCGTTTTCTTGTCCTAATGTAATTGAATTTGTTTTATGTCAAATACTCGTTCATTTTCAAGATGAGCTCGGTCACTACGCTCACTCGCCTATTTTTATATGGTGCTAACTTCGGCATCGGAAAAAGAGTTTGAGTTGCCATTCAAGTAGATTTGTTATTTCCATAATGAACATATGTTTATGCCTTAAAAGTATGTTTAGATATAATCTTTGTTAGCAGCTGTTTGGTGTAACTAACTGAACTTTGATCAAATCAATGGGAACTTTGAAGGCCAGTGGGACAGAGCCCTTAGGTCGGATTACAAATTTTCTTTCATAAAAACCTTGTCCTGACATTAACGAACACAACAAAAAATAATTATTCAATTTGGTGCGCTCATTCTCAAGTTATGACGTGACCAAGGGAAATAGGGATTAATTTGTATATAGATATATAACATGTATTTATTTTTTTATCCAAAAGACATATATAATCCAATTGTTTCCATAGAAACAATGTTGTATAAACATCAAACAAATGATTATGTTAAAAAAAATCGCAAAATCGCGAATTGTACTAACTTTTTATTAATTTATTTTGGTATACAAAAATTATCAAAAAGGCCTTAACATTTGCACACAGAGTCATAAAAGCATATAGATTACAAAAAATATGTAAAACAAAATCACCCAAAAAAATGCCGTAACTTGGTGGCGGATCCCCTTAAGAAAGAATATGAACGTTTACTCGGAACTACTTATAACACTACTTTGAATTTTGTTATTGGTTTGAAATTAAAACAACTGTTTATTTTATGATTATAAACGTATCAGTTAACTATCTCGTTTAAATTGCGTCTCATTCCTTTAATTGGAAGTGGTAACAAAATTGCTCAGCACAGTAGCTCCAAACTGTCTTCAATAGAGGTCATCAGGCTAGATTGTTCACATCTCATTGATGTGTGTAGTTAAATATAGGATATGAAGATGAATAAATATTTATTTTGTGTCTCAGTGGCTGGATAATTCAAATTTTATTCTTGCCCATTTCGTTTTAATCATATTAGATATTGAGGATGAATGATTAGGACTCCGATTGTTGATTTTCAAAATTCTAAACGTTAATATTACGGTAACAGATAACATAGTTTAAACATTGTCTACCTGCTATTTATCCTGTAAATAACTATACTAGATAAGCTAGCAGCGTGAAATTTGGATTTCGAGTAGCTTGTGCCTAGACATCACGGGAAAATTAAAAAACTTTAAATTTGTAACCCCTCAAAAAATTCTAAGTTGTGGAAAATGCAATAGTGTAATTTTATTTAAGCTTTAGTGGCCGAACGAATAGTTCTATCGAAAAACCAAGACACCCAGGTGACTCAGATTTGACGATCTGAAACTTAACTCCTACCTTTTTGCCGTATCTCGCTCACTTAACCCTAGGTAGAGCTAGATTTTTCAATTTTTGGCAAATGTTCAAGATTTCTACTGGGTTTTTATTATCTACCGCTCTAATGCAGAACTGAAATACCTAATATTTGGAAAACAGTATGTCTATATTACACTAAGATTGGAGCTGCAGTTATATAGACAGTATTGATAGTTTAAGCCCTTCAACAAATCTAAATATTTGAATTTCTTTAGATTTGTTTGAATGTATTTGTGTATTTTTGCATGTTGAGCTCCCACCGAGGATAAAAGCCTTTGCAAATTATGTTATGTAATACATCGCCATACCAAGTAGTATTCAGCAGTAATAATTTGTCAAGTTTTGATTATTTATACCTACATAATTTCTCTGATTGGGCCTGATGATGACCGGTGTGACTGGTTGAAATCATCCTGTTTGTAAATTTACCGTCTTATATGTAAGTACAGTTTAAGTGAAAATATGTTTTGTAGTATTGTGAGATGTAATTTATTTTATCCTGTTATTTAAACCTCTCATTTACAAATCTAAACCTTGGAACCCACGGTCGATCATTGACGAATTCCATATTTAATTTGATATGAGTTGATGAATAATGTTTGACTATAGAGTTATATCCAGTTTCATGTTTGATTTGGGAAGCCAAAGACCCGCCTACTACGTGGGGTTGAATGTATTGAGTGTTAGATTAATAATATGCCAGATATATAAAAGGTTTATTAGATGATTTTGTTTAGTGTATTTTGATCCTTTGCTCAGTATATCGCATGAATTATATGTGAATATTGAGAGTAATTAAGCAAGAGAGAGATAGGAAGCCTTTATTTCATGGGGTTATTCTATGTATGTATATAAATGAGGAATATCCATGGGGAAGCCTCATTAATTAACTTAGGATTTCTAAAGGGTTATTATATCATGTTTTCGATTATGTTACAAGTGTATTTGTCATTGTAGTTCAGACGTATGTTTTTGAAGGGTTATTATAATATTTAAACTTGTGGATTGTAGAAGAATTAAAGTGTAAATTGAGGACCTGGAATGTACCAAATGGATATGAAGTGATTAAGATGAGAGAAATGTATATCAAAGATTATCAGGGGATAAAGGACTCTCTATAAGTATCGATTGTCCAGGAGATGCAAGTGCACCTTTAAATTAACCTGTTCAATCATTTAATACTGTTGGGTCATCTTTATTATGTATATTAAAGTGTTATCACGACTTGATCTGTGTTCATTCTAATCCACGATCATATAAGTTACCTCTAACTAGTTAAGCGAGTGTAAACCCATGGCAATTTAGGCTCCATTTTTGAGCTCCAGTAGGAAATTTTTACAGTTTTCTTGGCTGTTTTGATATGTAGGGCTCTATCCACACAGAGGACAAAGCTCTCCATAAAATAGGTTCAATCTGTTACAGATGGATTGTCGTTAGTCCAAATGCAACACTTTAGGTCATCGTTAATGGTGGTTTTAGTACCTATAAAATACAGTCGCCGTCAAATAAAGGCTATATTATAAATGTATTTCCGTGTTAGAATCTTTTTAATGCATTCAAATAATACCAGGCTGTTGTTCCTATAGCCTATAGTAACAACAGCAGTCGTGATGGCATTTTTAATAACTAAACCCGAAACAGCTATTTTTGTTTGGAATTTTCATGATTTTTGTATTTGTGTGTTTTAATGTTTTAACCATGTACCGTGGATCTTAGACGATATAATACAAATTCGGTACTACGACCTTTTGCCATACAACGTTTCAGGGGAAACCTCTGGCGGGGCCGGGGCTGCAGAAACACAAACGGGGTCTGGGGGCGGAGCCGAAGGATGCATCCGCAACCTAAACTGTATTCCGGTCCCGCCAAGAGCTATAGGCCTACTAAAACGCCACTTGTCAATTTTCTGTGGCAGCGTCAATATCCCTCAATATAATCTCAATATTTCCGTTCTAACCTATTCGTAATTCAGATTTAACTGAATCAGGTGTTTAGTCGCAATTGTCATGTGGTTGCAACAAATTAAAAAGTCACGAATGAGAAAATAAACAGTTAAAAACTAACTAATTCTGTATCTAGATAATTTTCAGAAATGACAAAAGATGAATAAGGTCCGCCCATTCTGTGGTGTAGGGTCATAATCATGGGTGTTATTTGCAGGTAATCCAGGATCAATGATCAAATACTCACAGTTGATCCTTGCATGACGCACTTTACACCCAGAAGCATGATCGGTCCACCCTTTAGACGATATTCGCACGTTTGTATAAAATATATGCAAACGTGACGGTTCACCATTCCTGCTAGAACCAAATTTCGAGCATCCCTATCTTCGCGACCGAATCAAAAACTTGTCCGTCAACATTTACAGTTTCTATTAAATAACTAACCAAAATCTCTATAAGCCCTATGTTAAGCGTAGTTCGCACTTTGACCGCCAGGCGGCGCCGGCACCACGACGCGTCGCGACGCGCGGGTGCAAGTTTCGCGCGCTAGCCACTGTCATTCAAAATGTTCTGCTGAAAATTGTTGAGACATTGTTTCAAAATGAGAGCATACGCTCCCTTACAGGTTGAAACTGTGGTCAACGTAGCCTAAGGCCGGTTTCGCACGAGCCACAAACGTACCGTTACAGCTAGAATTTGCGTTTGGCGATTGTCGGGCGTTTTGTGGCTCGTGTGAAACCGGCCTAATATTCCTTGGGTTGATGCAGCTAACAATAACGTTGCGATCGACAGATAAACACTATTGACATTTACACGTGTTTAAAACTTAAAACATCTGGGAGCAGATTTCGCGCACGCGCAGTGGGCGGAGGCAGCTGATGCACAATTAATTTGACAAATCAAACGTCGTATTTATCCAGAATCTTGTATATGTGGAAACACCAGACCAGTATAGTACAGCAAGAACCAGTCTGATGAACCTATGTTGAATTCAGCGAAACATCGAAACCCCTGTGCCGTTTGTGGTTATTTAAATTTTAAAACATAAAAATAATTTTGTTGTACTATTATCAAATTACTTGGGAAATGGAAAAACGTAACGTTAAAGTCGTGATTACAACGTAGCACTAAATTTTTAAGTTGTTCACGATTTTCAAAGATTATTTCGTTTATTTTAATTTTTGTCAATCTTTAAAATTGTACTTGTAATCTGAATTCTTGGCACACAACATGTCTACATTGAACTTAGTTTATAGCAGCAGTCATATGGCCAGTTTCGACTACATGAATCTCCCAAAATTGTTATGTCTTTGAATTTATGTAATATGTTCTTTTTTGTATTGTTGCATGTTGAGCTCCCACAGAGATTAAAATCGGAACAAATTGCATTACTGTAGTTGCAGAACAAGTTTTTGATCGGCTGTTATTTTCTGAAAATAATATATTGTTCTGATTAATTTGAACTATTAGATTAATCTGTATTCAAATTCAACACCTAAACAGTGAAAAGAATCGTGTTTTTCCTACCAAGTTGTAATTGATATCTTAAGTTATTTACATTTGAGTGTTGAAATTACTTGACTATGAAATCCCGAACGTTTTTCGAATGTCTACTTCACTTTACCTTTTGTTTTAATTAATGGATTAAGGGTTTAAATTTTATTTTTGCATGTCCAGTGACAATTTAAAAATAGCTGTACCATTATTATGTACTGTAAGGTTTGCAACAACCTTTTGTTTTAATTAATGGATTAAGGGTTTAAATTTTATTTTTGCATGTCCAGTGACAATTTAAAAATAGCTGTACCATTATTATGTACTGTAAGGTTTGCAACACTTACAGTATGTTGTTGATATTTTGCATCAGCTGAACGACCTCGCAAGATATCTTTGCTGCGAACATTACTCTTATGGAAATAATCATACCTGGGCTAAAAGCTCTACGAACCTTGGGTAAAGCTGACCATACGTTAGGTTCACATTGTTACAAATTAACTGTCATTGGTAAATTACACATATAACAGTTGAGGTCGTTATCAGTGCTTTAAGAACTTAGACAGTAAAAATATCGTCTATATATAGAGGCTATATATTTTAAAATAAGATAAGGTTAGAACTGTGGAGTTTCATACTTCAATTATACTCGTAGAAGTTGTAGAAATAACTTTAATGATACATAGAACCAAACAAACTAAAAAGCAAGTCCAAGTAATGAGAGAAAAATATAAGATGTTTGGATTTTTGGAACAGAAATAATAAGGACAAGCCTGGAGTTCTGGAGCCAATTAAGGCCAAGAGGATTGCTGACAGACCAAATCTAGATTGATGAAACCAGAGTGCGGATGAATCTGCACCGTTAAAATGCAGAAAGTAAGTAAAGAAACAATTTTTGGTACATATACTCAGCGAAGAAAATTTCAATAAACTTACTTGGCAAGTACCAACTATATACTTAATCGATGTTTAGAAACTATTTCCCAGAACATTATTGTTCTAGGAGTAAAGAGGTCACGATAATAGAGAACCCATCCCCTATATTTTCTAATTATGTTGTTGGGTTTGCTTTCTTAAACCTTAAACAAAATAAATACGTTAATAATTAATTCAGGCACCTGAATTGCTTGCTCCAAGAATACTCCAAGTAATTCACTCCAAGTATTACACCAAGTAACTCCAAGTACTAAATACTTGGCTCATATGATATCATTGTATTATTTGTATTAATACGTGATAACATTTCAAAGTAATTGATGCAATTTAGAAAATTAATTAATTTTACAGTTCATTTTGTTATGAATATACAGTAGTCTTATATTTGTTTTAAATATTACATGACATAACAAGTTTTTAAAACAATATATACTGTAACAAATAATACAAACTAAGAGCAATTATTAAACAATTAATAGCATTTATTAATCAAATAACAACTCCAATTATTATAACAACTCTTTCAACACAAATCATCCATTGTTCAACACAATACCATAAACAACTTCCCATCCATATATTTCACTACTTACAGTTTTATTTTATTTTTCAGCGAGTTTCCCCTGTAGGGAAGAAGCTATTACCGTAGTCAACATGGTAAGACCTAGGCCTGGAACCATGATAACTTTTCGTTTTGAGGTTCCCGGATGCCAAAAATAACATTTGTTGAAATTTGTATATATATGTGTGTGTCCGTGGGTGCGAGAACTCTAGTAAAAAGGTCCAATTTTGATGAACATTAATTTGTGGCTTTAAGTTCGAGAAACAGACAAATCAACCCATCCGAAGGGGTATTTGGGGGGGGGGAGATTGTATCCCAAAAATGGGGTTTTGATTTGTTTACATATAATCTTTAAAGAAATCTAACTTTAGTTTCCACTATTGGATTCAGCTTACAAAGACAAACAATTTAGACCTTTGAATTATTGTTTGATGTTAATTGGTTACCGAGATATTAATAAATGTGCTAACCACAGTACGTCGTCCAATGTTATTCTTAAGGACAATAATTAAAACATTATATATTGATTGTTTGTAAATGCAATGGTATTTTACGATTTATCTATGAAACTTTATGATATGACTTTATTTATGATATGTAGCTTTATTTGGTGTTATGAGACGCACATAGCCTACGCATGGAAAATTCGCCGAGTTCGCAAGTTTGCTATAAGACGGGGGTATTTTTTTATTCTAGAGCGTATTGTCAAAGATCAATTAGTTTTATATCTCCAAAGTAATATCATTTTAAGTAATAACCAATATGGTCTTATAGACGAGGTAGAAATATACCTGATGCTTTAAACGATACGTCTGAGTACAGGTGAACCTGATCCTACTATCTTTATAACTTGCCACTTCCCATAGACATACCACGAGTTCACATATGATTATACTTGGATTCATTACTCCTGCTTCAACCAATCCTTTCAGGAAAATACTTATTTTTCTTCCCTTCTTCAAATATGTGCATCAACAGGCTCTTATTCTTTTTCTAAATTAAAATATGTTTTAGCCGTACTTTAATCAATAAATTCCTTCATTTGTACATCTAAATATAGAGTACAAAGTACGAACATCTTCTAGTAAACAACTTTTTTCAGAAACGTCCACCCGCAAACCGCCTAATGAAATCACTACAGAATCATTTGCTACACATAGTGGTTTTAAGGGAGGAAATTGCCCGGGGCTAGATGGCAACATGTTCCAAATATTCTCTGTTGGTCAATGTTAACTTAACCTACCTACCGAGTTTTGGTTAAATTGACCTGTAAATAAGAGGTAAATGATAATTTTATGATTTCATAAGAATAAAATTGGACAACATACTGCGTTTACCGCTAAATGAAAATTCCAATTTACTCTGCAACCATTATGCGTAAGATATTGATTCAAGATAGGCTTAGTATTTTTTTTGTTTATACATGGTAATAAGTAAATTATGTTTAATGTTTATGGTTTTATGAAATAAAGTAGAATTTTTAAACTTTTTAAGGTCAATAGTTTCTCAACCAGAGTTTTCCCAACAATGCGGATGGTGTCATTTAGTTAGATACGTAGATTATTATTGAATTTTAAATTTGAATTAAAATAGTTTTAGTCGTTTCAGGAAAATTTTAATTTTAATTTGTTTAATTTCGGGGATTAACAACCCTTTAAAACCAAACATTCAAACACGCCTAGACGTCCCGTGGATTAGTAGATAAATACCGGATTGTATCAAAAGTGGGACATTGTGTTGTCCCTAAGTCTGTACACACCCATCCAGACAAATAAATGCAGCATCCACCTCAAAAAACAACTATTTGCGTTTAGGGAGTACCAAACAAATATTTCTACGGACAACTCAAATTCTAAAGCTGTACGAAATCAATACTTTCTCCTTATACTATGTGTTGCGGAGAGTAGTGGGGAAATGAGACTTCTGGCCCATTTGATTGTCAGCTTCCGGTCACGTGACTAGTTGTGACGTAGCTGTGACGTAGTTGGCGACGTATTAGTGACGTCATGTGACTAAGGTTAGTTTAAGGTCATCCTGAGGATGTTTCAAAAAAGAAATCCTGCACAGGTTTGATTCGATAGTTTTCATTCTATACATTTATCGAATGCAACCTGTCCAAGATTTATAAATTTTATTTTATTTCTTTATTTACAATAATACACATAAAAAAAACATGTGCAAGATAGTGGACTTAATTTTAACTATTTCTTTATTTACAGTAATGTACACATAGGCAATGATTGTCAAAGAACCACCGATTCTGTGGTGCCCGTTGCTTCTGTAGATGGGTAGGGTTCACATTATCCACAATAATATTTCATTCTAGGCGCGGGTGGAAGTGATTATGGTTGCCCCTATGACGTCTCCGATTCCGTAGAGCTGCTTACATTGAACGAGGCGAGAAGTTCGTACTCTCCAAAATTATATCTATTCCCTGTGTCGGTGGAAGTGTAGTTGCGTATGTTCTCCAGTGTTCTTAAGCTAAAGTGTTAGTTGCAGAAATATACAATGTTAATTTGTAGCCGTTTGAAATCAAAACTTTTAAGTCATCCGAAAGAAGTTGCAAATCATGAACTGTAGAAAGATGAACAGTATTGTAGTGGACACATTTAATTTTGAGAGCCATGATGTTACCACGTGTATGGCTACTCGCGGAGTGAGCTTCCCACCTCCTCAGCTTCCTTTTATACGCACTCCCCTCTACTTCTCTCGCCCCCCTCCACTTTTTCACATCTGCGATATGAATATTTTCATCACGTAACCTATTGGAGTTCTGCATATAATGCAATGGTTATACATCAGTCCACAATCAGTGCATGTACAACAGTGTCTACAAGGTAAAAATAGTAAATTTGTCTCAGAGGATAAATATACTACACATTCGTTTCCTTCGTTCTTATTTTCTTCTGTTGGTGTTTCTGAAGTTTTAACAGGATGAGGTTTATATACTCTCCGATGGTTTTGTACAAAATCTTTACCTTTTTGAACTAACAGATAAGTATACCCGTCAAACCATCGTGCATGTTCTTCCCATGGGTTATCTGTCGCTTGCCAGTCCTGAAATCCTCCTCCGCAATTGTAACAAACGGTCTTATCATCTTGTCCCATGTAAAAGAAACCAGCATCTGCAAACTCCATTCTAGACTTGTATAGAAACGAGTCTTTTAATGCTGTATCAAACGTATCCAACCTCGATTACAACTGTGCATATATAGGAAATCTCATTCTCCTCTTTACTACCGTATGTTCCATTATGTTTTTGTAGGTTGTACCAAGGCAAATGTCGGAGGTATACTGACGCAGCGTAAGCGTGTAGGACAGATACCTACCCTACCCCACCACAACGTTCTCCCACCAACTCATTGTCAGTCTGTATACTGTACCATATTCATAAATATTTAGCTGCTCAGAAATATTACAGAATTTAATTATATTTTAATTTAATACACCACTAAAGGAAATATTGTCAAATAATTTTGAATCAAGTCAAGTCAGACCAGTGGGAACACAGATAATCTTTTTCAAGCAAAATCAAGTAAGCTTAATATTGTTGAAACCGATGAGTCATTGTATACTCATTAATCAAGATAGGTCAGGATCTGTTATATAACTTATATACAAGGGGGGGAGGAGTAGGACACGTGTAGGTTGCCGAAGGGCACTCATTTGTACTGAAGACTGCTGACATGGATGCACTGCTGCTCCATCTCTGCCCTTTGCTTTTCTCTTGAGGTATGAGACTAATACATGATCTTTATGTTGTAAAAAAGGGATAATTTGTTGTTGCTAATGATTGCAGGTATTTTGGTAAATGAGGATTCAAATATTACAGAGTAACGTGAAATTAGGTATTTTAATAATTGTACTATATTTTAAACTTGAAATAGGGTTCTTTAAAATATAAAACTTACTGAACTCATGTGTGGGAATTAACGATTTCTGATACTTTGATTTAGATTTATTTATAGCTACAGCGCCCACTGTGCTGTTCTGTTTAAGGGTTGTTTTCTTTCGATTCGGGGAAGAAGCTGTTAACTTCGCTATGAAGGATCTTCAATCCTTTACTCATCCTTTCCTTAATCCATCAATTATAAGTCAGGGGAATGAATACAATTAAATAATATAATATTGGGAATAAACATAATTGTGCAGATTATATTAATACAAATTATTGTAATATTCTGACTGTTAGTACATATGATAAAAGTTTGATGTTCACATAAAACAGGAATAAATATTAAAGTACAAGGTATTTGAACTACACTTTAAATAATATTGTATACTGGTAAATTATGTAGTGTGCAAATATTATTTTAAATAATTACAATTATTATTTATAAGCCATTTATGATTGTTTTCATTATCTTGAACCTAACAAATATCTGTACCAAGCCAGAGTTTGAAATTATATGTAAAGTGAATTAATTACAGTTATAGCTCTGGAGGTGTGAACTTAAAAATATTTAATCATGTGTTGGTAAATGTAAATATTTTTAGGTATGGTACAATACAAATGATAATCTTTTAACCAATACAGCGCATTTTATAAGTTCTGAATTTAGGTCAAGGTCACCAAAAAATGTTTTTAAAAAACATAAAATATCAGTACTTGGAGTTAATATTGATATTTTATCTTTTATTACTATTTTTATTTATTTTACATAAAATAAATTTCAAGTTTTACATGATATTGGCTTAATCTAACATTGTTAAGTTCCCGACGAGGTCAAATGCAGAGGTAGCTCGGTAGAGTTGTTCCCGCTGACTCCGTGTGATACTATATACAAGGTTCCAGGTTCGATGTTTTGCAGATTTTCATTTTGAAGCAGTTGAACAAATCTCTTGAACAGGAAAATTTGGAATTTTGCTTCATCTCCTACTGTGTATGGAGCATCGCTTAAAGATACAAAAAATAGCTTCTCCCACTGATGTTTTCATCTTCCTCATGTCGTACACGATGTAATGTTTGTTTTCTTTGATTTCTGAAGTTGTTATTGTTGGTATTATACTTGATTTTGATTGCGTGCTAAACTGATCCACCAATGTTTGCAGAAATTTCTGTGATGCCATCTTGATACGTGTTCTCTCGTTGGAGTCTGGAGTAATACTGACGGTGGGTCTCCTCGCTCTCCCCGCTTTCAATTCTTCAGTTTTATCATCAGATTTTAAAAAGGGTAAAATTAAATCTACTTCTGAAATATTTCCAAGTTTTTGAGATACTTCTCTTAAAGGATCAATAACTGGTTAAATGTTGTTTCAAGAAACTTATCTCTTTCACTAATCCCTAGTCTTAATGCCCTGTTTTTACTTCTAATAGAATCGCTTAGCAATTTTATCTCTTTTATCAACTTTTCTTGGTTAACCATGTTCACCCAACGGAAACCTTGTTCATAATGCAAATGTATCCCTTTGTCTTTTGGTTTTATAAGTTATGTGTTCAGTTAACATTTCGTAAGAATTTTGTTTTAGGATTTATAAAGTATTTGTTTACAATATTTGTTTGTATCCAATCATTGTACTTACTTTTTTTAATTTTAGATGCACCCAAATCATTATAGAAATCAAAAAAACATTGCGCTTATAACTCGAACAAAATAGTTCATATTTGATGTTATTTCAGACTGTAAAAATTGCAAATTAATAGCATTATTTTTATCTTGAGAATCATTAACATACCTAAAACGTTTATTATTAATATTATAATCACCCTCTGGGGTAAGAGGCAAACCGGTGTACGCTTCTTTGTCATTTGTTCTTGATCTTACACCGAATTCGGTATAGCGTCCGAACTTGTCCACACTCATTTTATAAACGATTAAGTCCTTACGTACGAGAATATATAAATATATATGTATAACATTTTTATCCTTTCCTTTTTACAACTTGATCACTTTCTGTAGTTCTAAAATTGTTACCATCAGCATCAACTAATACATCATCTGTTATTATTCTATATACATAGTTTTCTGGTATATATGGTCTATTGTATATATATTTAAATCCGCTCACAGATGTGGGATCACCAACCAACAAATCGCGATTATACACCATCAAATCAAATTCTACACCCGCATATTTAAATTTTTTAACTGTATCATCATACCATACAGCCTGTGACATTAAACAAATATCATCATTATATACCCCCTTTGGAAAATTAATCCTTATGAATTGATCTTCAGCATTCCAACATTTTACGGTTTTATTCACCATTAATACGTTGTACTCTTTATCCCCCTGTTTGATTATGCTTTTCTCACCCTTTGTTAATATTTGACCCTCCACTGCTACATCTGTTGGCAATACACCTTCTTTTGTATTTGTAATTTGTTTACTGTTAGCATTAAACTTATTCCCCTTTAATGTAATAGTCTGACTATTTGTAACACAATCATTATCACTTACACCATGTTTAACATTACCCAACCTTTTATAATTAAAATTCCATTCAGCGATATTCGATTTGGGTATTTGTGAGACACATACAGCATCATTAGTATTTGTACCACGAAGTAAATTTACATTTTTTTAAATTTTACCACCCCACACATTTACTTGGGATTCCTTATTTTCTTTGGATTCTAAAAACTCGTATTTGTTATCACCCTGTTTTAATAAACCATCCTCATATTTTAATATTTGATCTACAACTGCTCCATCACTTGGTGAGGTTCCCGATAAAATGTTTGTTAATTGCTTATTTTTACCATCAAACTTAAGTTCATTCAATGTTATACGCTGATGTTTTGTTACACAATCATTGTCATTAACAGCGGGTTTAACACGAACTAGTCTTTTATTTTCAAAATCCCAATATCCTTTACTCTTTGTTGGTATTTTAAAAACATTTACAGCATCACCGCTTTCTTTACCATCCTCCAGATTACTAATTGTATGGTGATTAGCATTCCATTTGTCTTCTTTCAACTCTAAGAAATTATATTTATTATCACCTTGTTTAAAGTTGTCTTCTTGTCTAGATAGCGTTTGCCCCATCACAGGTACTTTGTCAGGTTGTTTAGCTTGTAGTATATTATTTATTTTTCGTTTTTTACCATTCCACAACTTTTTATCTTTTATCTTTCAACTCTAAACATTCATAATTCATTTTTCCTTTTACAAAAGCACCTCCTTGTCTAGTTATAGTATTTTCCAATCTAGAGTCTAAATATATTTTTGTTACTGAATAATGTTCATTTTCTGGATTACCGATATTTGCAATTCTATTAGTTTTTGCATCGTTCACATCTCCCTTAAGTTTTAAGCTTGTTGATATTTCCAATTGTAAAGTTTTTAAATTTATAGCGTCATTCTTATCTTGAGGATCATTAACATACTTTAAATGTTTATTACTAATGTTATAGTCGCCCTCCGGTGTAAGAGGCGGAGCTTCTTTATCATAAAATCTTGATCTACACCGGATTCGGCATAACGTCCGAACTTGTCCACACTCATTTTACAAATGACTGCATCATCGTTTATGAAACCATTTATATACGTTACAAAATATAGGCCAATTTAGCAATTTTATGTAAGAATATGTATTTATGTTATTGAATTAAAATGATTCGATCTAATCCCCATCCATACCTACCATTTTTAACACTTTGTTCCTTATCAATTACCAGGAATCCGTATTTATCTTCCCATGCTTTACTACAAATTTGTTTTAACCTTTCAAACGACATATCAACACCAACATGATCGTGGTGTATATGTTTTAAATACATATCGTCTTGTTTAAATATAACGTTAATATTTGCGATATCCCTAATTAACTGTTTTGGGATTTTGCTATATGTTTGCCCAATGCAGATACAGTCTATATTGTGATGTGTCCCCATCGCGAAATAGTTTCTAATGGTGTCATGGTTTTCACAAGAGACATCATCAAAAATAAAGACTGAGTAAGGTTTTGCTTCATTCGGTTGCAAAATTTCATCACTTGCATCAAATTTGAAGAAATTTAATTTCGGTACAACAGATATTATTTTATCTAATAATTGATATTTTGGTTGGAGCAGAGACTTTGAAGAAATGTATAGATTATTAAACTTTAATTGTTTTAAAACTTAATTGTTTTCCCACAATTTGAAGGCCCATTCACTATACACCTTACGCTGTCTCGTAATAAGATTTCATGTTTCCCTTCTTCATGTTTTAAACTATCCACAGTTAATTCGTCTATATTCGCAATTTTAAAATAATCCTTGAGTTTTATAATCTCCATGTCATCACTCTTTGACGGTTAACGTGATACTAGTGAAATCCTATAAAAGATCTTGTTTAGGTACCCACGAGTCAGCACTTTTATAAAAACGAACCAGCACACCAATACTTGATCGTTTTTTCGTTTAAATATCTTTTCCACAAGATAAACATCTCCAACAGAAGACTTTAACATTTAATGCCCGTAAAACCACCTTGTAAAAGTTCTCCTTTATTATCCTTAAGTATATAAGTTTCTGAATATGTCGGTTGTACTCTATATACAGTGAAAACTTCATTAGTCCAGTTGGGTAAGTATGTCTTGCTAAATACTCCTTTATATTTGCTAATACGAACTTTATCCCCCACGTCGAATTTTCGTGGTAATCTCTTTTCCACTTTTGGTTTGGTATTCTTTTTAATATTTTACAAAACTTGTTTGGAGTTGTTTTTAGTCACCTCAATCGGTTTCATCCGGATAGTTCTATGAAACTTGTTGTTATAGTCGTGTATTAAGTCAGAAAGTATGTCATACCATACGTAAGAAGCTCTATTTGAAAAAGCTTTATACATCTCTTCTTTTAAAACTCTGTTGAACCTTTCGATAATAGTTGCTTTCGTTTCAGATTTCGTAGAATAATGGTTTACATTATATTTTTTCATCAGCTTTGAAAATCTTTATTAAAATATTCTTTTCCGTCGATAGTTTGCAAATGTTTTATAGTGTTTTATCTTTACGTATAGCTATCTCCATTGCTTTCGTCACGCTCTGACCTGTTTTGTCTTTTAGTGGAATAGCATCTGCGACTTTTGTAAAACAGATTATAACTGTTAGTTACATTTAAATCCTTTGTTTATTTTACTGTAAGGTCTCATTTCAATTAGGTCTACTTGATAAAGATCACTTATACCTTTTATAACAATATTTATTCTTTGAAAGTGTATCCTTTCAGATTTATTAAGCTCAGCAAAAATTTTACTCTTTAGATTCATATTAGTTGATGGTTCTACCAGCACTTCTAGAGGAGTGTTAAACATTGCTTGTATATACTCGTTCTTAATAGTTCAAGGTCATCTTAAAATGGTGTAAAAATGGGGAACACAGCAAAATCCTGCTGTGTTCCCCCTTTTTTACGGAAAGGAAAAGAATTTAAGACGATGAAAGGGTTACTCGTCAATAGGGTTGAGGGAATAGTGACCAAATGGTAAAGTTTTTATGTTTTCTGGACAAATGTGACGTTTGTCGTCATTAGAGGAAAGTGCTTTTTGAACTTCTGTTAGTCTGTACAGCTGATGGTTTAAACTTCTGATTGTATTAAATTTTCCTCTCATAACTTCATTTTCAAATAAACGTTGTTTGTAGCGTTCAAAGTGCACCTTCTTTTTCTTTACACCTTTAGCTTTCTTAATAAAGATACTCTTCTTTTCTTCTTCCTCTTTTGCATTCCTTGAGTTTTAAAGAATACAGTTTAGACATAAGTGCAAAATCACTTCAACTAGAACACCATTAAATCCCCCTAGTACTTTTTTGTTTGTGTCGTTATCATATTTGGGATGATCTTTCGGGTAGTCTGAGAAATCAAAGTCGTTTTTTGTAAATAAATTTACGTAAATTTTTATACATATCCAGTGTTAGTATTTGATATATAAAAGCGTCAGTTTCCATATATGTAATACAGATATTTTCTCTTCCGTAGAACGCGACCATTTTATTATAGTGGAAGTGGTACATATGTGTTTTAGAAATATCCAAGATTGACATTCCAATATACAAAGGACGATCTATCTTTACACTTTTTTTCTTCATAGATACTGCTACAAGGTTTTAATTTATAATGACAGATGTTCCAAAGTTTGGCTGCTGTACGAGTTTCTGTAGTTTTCTCGGGTTAGTAACAAGTTTAACATTTTTGTCTTTTCTTTTGTTTTCCAGTGTTTTACCAAATATTGCATTGTTCATTAATTTAAAGAAATCTTTTTGAAAGGCTGATGTAGCTGCTGCTCTTCTGGTAGTATTTGAATCAATGTAGGGTTTCAGCCAGCATGATTGGGAAAATTCCAAAACTCTATGAATATTTGTTATACGTAATCCTAATTCGATAGCTTGTTGAACAACCCAAAAGTGAGCTACGTATTATTGTTTGTTATTTAAAGTCATCATTAATTTAGGATGTTTTCCATTTGGAGAAACTTCTGTTTTTGCAAGGAGTGGAAGATCATAATGATGATCGTGTAAGTGTTCGGGATATTCAAAGTCGCAATCCAAAATGTATCCAGTGTCTCCATGTTTTTGAATTTGTGACACGTCACCAATAGTGTCTGGGTCAACCCATTTAAAATTGTCAAATGTAAGTTGGTTTGACATAGCCCATCCATACAAATTATTGGCATCGAAATATTCTAAGTATACCGATGGTTTCCCTTCATCATGGTCGGGAAGGTATTTGTTGTTGGCTTTAACATGTCTCGTAACACTTTGAGACAATCTTCCTCTAACTCCCGACTCAACAATTAAAACCATATCAATATCTGTTAAAAATTGAAGTTTACATTTTGTTTCTTTAAGCATAGCTTGCCAAGCTAATCCAGGAGAAGTGTAAAAACGTAAAGAGCCCAATCCATATGCAGCAAAAAGAGTGTTTCGAAACTCTTCTATCACATCGCAAAGAAGAGTGACGTAAAGTTTCACATAAAAAGTCTGAGTAATATCCTAAGATCTTCATACCTAACTCGTTCCATACTCAACATACGTGTTGATAGTCTTCAGGTTCTATTTCTGTATCATTAAGTTTTATTTTAAAATTTTCTGGTGCGGGAAGTGATCTTTCGTCAAATCTATGCAGTCTATCAATGTACTCATAGGGAAAGACTCCTTTTCGAAGAGCTAAATCCATTTCATCATTAGGTACAAATTTGCTTTTATCAATCAAATCTTCTCTTCTTAAGTTTTTAGTTAATGTCTTAAGGCTAAAAGGCATAAATCTGAAAGAATCAACAAATCTTACTTTTATTCTACCAACCTTTTTAGACAAGCTTATACATTTTTCCATAGTTATAGCCAAAATATCTCTTCCTAACTCCGGGATTATAAAATGGGAGTCATAACCACTAAGGTTGTGCAGAACAACTGGAATAAAAGATGGAAGTTTTGTAGTTTAAATTGCAAGCATTACAGGCTGCACCTCTGTAAGCTCCTGTGTAAGATGGTCGTGGTGACGGACTTTTAAGTTATCAGGTGTGAATGTGTTATTACACAAATAACATGTTGTTGCCGAAGCATGTTGTTGTAGTTCAACTTCTTCCATAGGTGACATTGGTAACACGTTTTGATACAATTCTTCCACCTTTCCAGCTATATTATACAATTCATCAACAAAGTATCGAGCTGCTTCTGCACTACGATAAATTTTCGGTGTAGACGATAATTCGTATTTTTGAGATGTTCTTCAGAAAGTGTGAATTTGATGATTAAACAATAACTGTTTGGTGTATGCAGCTGATATCTGCTTCTTCTTGTAACTTCCTTTTCTTGGAGTTCATTTGGAAGTAAAGTTGATTCGAAATCAGCATAAACAACAACTGGAATACTGTATTGTTGAATTATCTTATCAAATTTTACTTGTGTTCTGCTAAGAGGTGGCAATTTAATTCTTACCTCATAGTTTCCACTTCATATCCTTTGATGTTCTAATAACCATTCCGAACCTCCCCTTCCTAATGGTTTTTTCCCATGCAAAAAACATCTTTTACAAGTGGTGTTTTCTCCGTTACGTTTTGATACTTGTTTTGAAACAAGAGCTTCAAAATTGTTAATATATACATAGTGTGATATATCTCCTTTAGTTATCAATAGCAGATCTGTATGATTTCTGTGTTCATTTGGTGTTATACGCAAAGGATACGCATTGTTTGATGAATCTAAACCAAAAATGTTGACAGAAGATGCAGGATTTTGCTTTTCAAATTTGGATACATCTTTCATTGCAACAGGGTAACTCATTCCTTGAAAGTTATATCTATGTTGAACTTCTTCATATTCTCTACTTGGTCTTTCCTTATGAGTTCTTACATATTTTACCAATATTGCATATTTAAAACATTCAGTATCTTCATTTTGTACGTTGATACAGGATTTGGTATTCTTAATTTTTTCCGGTAGAGGAATGTAGCTACTTCCTCTTATACCATACCCGTGTTTATGTACTCTTACGTCAAGACCAGTTATGCTTAATAAACTCCATCCAGAACCGCTTCCTTCATGTTCTTGTTGTTTTGTTAGAAGTTCTTCAATACATTCATTTACTATAGACTCAATGTCTGATGCAAACATGATGGTCCGGTTTTTTGTCAGGAATCATCTTGGTGATGTTTCATTTTGAATGTTAATAAACACAGCATCCAGTAACAATCCGAATTTGATAAAGTTTAATCTTTTTAGTTCATTTTCTAAAGCTGTTCTTACCAATTCTTTTGCTTTACTTGCAAATTTGTCTAATTGTAGTTTTGCATTGTCAATTTTAAAATGAGTTACTACATTACCTGGAAGTGCTCTGGCGTGTAGTTCACTGATGGTCCAGGTGCATAATTAATAACACTTGGTCTTGAAATTTGGTGTTGGGCTAGCATTGGATTTAATGTTTCCAAATCTTCGTCTTCATTTTGGTCAATTTCCATGTTATTGTTGTTAAGTTCTACTTCTTTATGAATGTTTAAAGCCATTCATCTTTAAACGAATCTCAACAAATATCGCAGTGGTACATGTTGTAGGTGTGTCTTCCTCAAAGTTTAGTCTACTACATATGACACCAATGCACCCCTGCATATGGTGCTAATGCACCTCTATTTATACCCACTACAAACGTGATGGGGGTTAGTGGTGGGAGTAAATGTATTTTTTAAAAAGAAAATATCTTTCAATTTTTATACTAACTGAAGTTTTCAAAACCCTGTCAGTGGGTCAAGGTTATGTGATCGCATTGCCAGAAAGGGGAATAGAGCAGTGAGTGATCCTCACTTTGACTACAAACTGCTCTATTCCCCGCTCTGTATTTGAAACTAATCCACTAACTGAAGTTTTCAAAGCCCCCCGTCAGTGGGTCAAAGTCATGTGATTACATTGTCAGAACGGGGAATAGAGCAGTGAGTAATTCTCACTTTGACTACAAACTTCTCTATTCCCCGCTCTGTATTTGAAACGAATCCACTCTAATACTCTTTATGAGGCTGTGTATTAAAGACACAGGATGTAACCTTCTCGTAATAAACGGTAGATTTCGTTTGCCAAAGGAATTTATTTTACATTTATTTTAATCTCTTCTGCTCCACGAGTACCCGTTCCTCTCACATGGACATCCTAAAATTACATGAGCAGTTGATAAACACGTTGGAGGAAAATATCCGCTTCAGTAGTAGAGGTTATACAATGTAGGTGTACCATGGTAGATGCTCTATTGAAGCAGTTCACAACCAAAGGGATAATCGGAACTGCAACATAGCGCTTATATATCAGTTGACTAAAAAAAAGACTCAAGTGGTGGGGAGCAAATATTTGTATGATTATTTTTTGCATTACCTTTTAATACTAAACTTTTACAGTCTTTCAAGTGGGTCAAGGTCATCTGAACATATTGCCAGACGGGGAATAGAGCAGTAAGTTATTGTCACAAACTGATCTATTCCCTGCTCTGTATTTAAAGTTAAATATTTGAAGAAAACAACAAAAAATTATTCAGCCCCATCCGATGATGATGATGATGAGATGATGATGATGATGATGATGAGGTCATTTCGCAGAATAAGCGACGACGAACACTAAAGTCCCCTGTGTCTGGATTTATAAATAACCCATTGGTATTGCTACTGCTTGGAGGAGTTTCACTGTTATTGGGTTCCATTTCCTCCAAACAGAGCAACTGATGATACATAATCAAGGTCTCTGGATCAACGTCGTCGTCACTCAACAGCTCAATTTGCTCCATCCCTCCAAAATATGGTTCACTGCTGGCAATATCGCTCAGTAGTTCAAGATTACTAAATAGATCATCTTCCATTTCTGAATTGTCTTCGTCTTCATCTTCGTTAATTTCAACTGGAATATCTTTTATAATTTCCAGTATAGTCTTTTTATAAGGGAAAATGTTGTCTCTAGGCGACATGATTCCAAGTAACGGACTGATTTTACTACTGATGGGAAACCTCCTTTTATACCTGGTTTAAGTGGTGGGGGGGCGTAAGTAATAGGGAAGGGGTGTTTTTATCTATCAAATCAATACCATCCGCAAATCTTGTGAGTGGGTCAAGGTCACCTGAACATACTACCAAAACGGGGAATAGAGCAGTAAGTGGTTCTCACTTAGACCACAAACTGATCTATTCCCCGTTCTGTTTTTTCAACCCCTCCCTTTTTTATTTATTCAACAAAGGTAACTTTTAATATAAATGTTATGTTGATGATCCATCTCTGCCGGAGTAACCTTGCTATTATACCAACATTTTACGTAACAATATATTACCGTGTCTGGATAGTCTGTTTTCCATGCGTCCTGTTCTATATTAAACACTGCACTTGTAGGCTTCCACATATACAAATCACAACCAACCTCACAATCGAGAAACCTTTGCAGTAAACTTATCAAGGCAATTAACTGATCAACATTTTCAACCTTTATGCTTACTAGTAGTGTTGCTGCAGGGATATAGATAACGTTATACAGAGCGGATGTACTCATTTTCAGCAGAATGATTTTACCACTGACGGGAAACCTTCTTTTATACATGATTCAGTTGGTGGGGGATAAGTTGGTGGGGGGGGTGCTAGTGACAGGGAAGGGGTAGGTTATAAAAATAAAATATAAATACAATTTTATACTATCTGAAAGGTTTCTAAATCTCGTAAGTGGGTCATGGACACCTGAAAATACCACCGGAACTGAGAATAGAACAGTAATTGATTCTTATTCAAACCACAAACTGAACTATTCCCTGCTCTGTATTACCCCGCTCTGTATTTCAAAGGTCTTCAGTTTTCGCTAAACAATCGTTGAAGCGCAATCTCATCTAGAAGAATTCCTTTAAGAATTTTTTCCATCACATCATCATCATCAAGAAGAACTTCTTGAAGAGTTGAGGTTGCGATGGGTTGTTCAGGCAGTTGGGGTAAAGTAAATGGTTTTTCCAACTCCATTTGTAAGGTTTCAATGTATTTTTTGCAAGCTGTATAATGGACAATTTTGAAATTTTCGGATTAGCAAATGGTAATTTGGATTATAGTAAACTATACGCTTCATTTAATTTCAGAACCCTTTTCTGTTCTTGGGCATTTCTCTGCTCGTTATTTATGTTGGATGATCCAGCTTGACTGGCCATAGCTGACTAATAACTAAATTCTGGAGCGTCCGCTTAAATACCCGCTTACCTCTACCATTAGAGTGGGGGTAGGTGGTAGGGAAGGGGTGTTTTATCTAACATATCTATCCTATCCGCAAATTTTCTAAGTCTGTGAGTGGGTCAAGGTCACCTGAACTTACTACCAAAACGGGGAATAGAGCAGTAAGTGGTTCTCACTTAGACCACAAACTGATCTATTCCCCACTCTGTATTTCAAGTCTTTAATTGGTTACAATGTTTATTCGTCCTGGTCCTCATCAAGAAGGAAATGTTGTTTATAGACTGAGGGTTCTTCATCGAAGAAATGTTGAGCCGCTAAGTCATCCTCTTTAAGAAAAACAGATTAAAACGGTTGAGGGGTGATTAAAATTTCCTTAAGAATTGAGGGAGCCACTGGTTTCTCGGATGTTTGGGGTACCGGTTCTATGAGCTGTGATTCAAGAAGTTTAATATACTTGATGGCCATAGTTATAGTTTTAAATTTAGAATCATCCGGATGCGCGAATGGTAAGCTGCTTTTTAATCTCTGATAACCGTCGTTCATTCTCGCTCTCCATTTCCGTGAACTTTCAATGTTTCTCTCTGTGTTAAGAGTTCCGGAGTTGGATGTGCTTGCTGAAGTCTTCATAGCTGACTAATAAGTATATTCCGAAGCGCTCGCTTAAATACCCACTATCCCCCACCAATACCCATTAACCCACTCTTTTCTCTTGAATCATATCTTTGACTTAGTACAATATATTTAAGTTTAATATCTAGGTCAAGGTCGTTGTAACATTTAAAAAAAATTGGACAACCTATTTACATTTTTCAGCATGTGCTACAGAATTTTAATAGGTTGTCCACACTTTCTTTAATTTGGAAGAAACTTTATTTAATTTAGAAAGAACTTTTTTATTGCAATTTTCTCCACTCAGTTGTTCCTTTATCGTTTCGGATTAAGTAGTACTTTTTGTTGGGTTTTTCAGGATGATCCATGCCTTTAGGCAATCTTAAAATGTAGAGTTGATTTCCACATTTTAACATCACCTTTAAAAAACCCATTGTTTTGACAGAAGAAGTATTGTTTGTTTTTTGAAAGCCTATTAATCCGAGTTTTGGTTGGTTTCACTGATGGATGTGTTGTAGAAAGAGAAACGCTGCCCTTATGTTTTTGTTTTAAATGAAAACTGCACAATTTTTAATTTAAAATACAACATTTTGCACAGCGTTCACCTTTCTTTGGACCTTTTTTTAAAATATAATTGCATTGTTGTGCAGGAAGTATGACACCCTTTGCAATGACTTTAATTTTTTAAATTTCTCTGAAGGAGATTGAATATTTGTTCAAATTACTGATGGTCTGGTTGGACTTGTAGAAAGTTGAGTTTCAGTTGAAGGAGTAGTAAATATTTTAGAACTCGATCTCGACGACGACAATGATGATGAGGTGGAGCTCGAACTCAAGCACGATGATGAGGTGGATCTCGAGGATGATGATGAAGGAGAAGATGGATGTGAGCGAGATGTAGCGGAAGGACACTCATCAAGATTTACGACGGGTGGTGGAGTCATCTCAGACGCTTTCTCAGGGATGATCAGGGCCATTGCAAGAGCCTGGCGAAGAATAGAACCAGCAGCAGAAGTCGAGGGTAATGCAAGAGCCTGGCAAAGAATAGAACCAGCAGAAGTTGGGGGTGATTCAGAAGTCGGGGGTGATGCAGAAGTCGAGGGTGATGGTAAGAAATCAGAACAAGAATAAATAGTAGCTTTCATGGTAGCTTTCATCTTCATCGGTCTGGTTTGTTTCCTAATGTGGACGTGTGGATCCATAGGTCTGAGTGTAAGCAAGCACAAGCAGCAGAATGATTTTACCAGTGATGGGGAACCTCTTTTATACCCAATGTAAGTGGTGGGGAGTGCAAATGCTAGAGAGGGAATATTTTTGTGAGAGATAAATATATCTTATAATATTTTACCAAACGAAAATTTTCTAAGTCCCCAAGGTCGTCTAAACAATTGCCAAAACGGGGAACAGAGCAGTAAGTAATTCTCACTTGAATTATAAACTGCTCTGTTCCCCGCTCTGTATTAAAGGAAGACAATTATAATCAATGACTTTAATAAGTCCTGTCAGTAGGTCAAGGCCATCTAAACATGTTGCCAAAACAGGGAATAGAGCAGCAATTGCTGCTATATTCCCCGTTCTGTTTCCGGAAAGATAATTTTGAAGAACCCCAAAAAGCTACAACCAAGGTCGGTTTTAGAATGGCTAACATCATCCTGAAACCCAATGGTACATATATACAAACAAAAGGCGTCAGGCATCTGAGAACCAAAGTTTTGACCAAGGTATTTTACAAAGACTGATTTAAAATTCAAAGGGAATATACTCATGAAAAATACTCACAGTTATAGGCAATAAACCTGATAACCGGAACCTTTTATTAATTAACCCCCAAGAAGTTAAAAATGGTTTGCAGGGTGTATTGACTATGATGTTTACAAAGACTGACTTAATACTCACAAAAGTGTCTCGTGGAGGAGAGGTAAGATAGGTAATGTCAACCGGTTTGCATGGCCGTGGTGACAGGCCGGTTTTCAGGGCCAAACATTTTGTAAAGGAAGGGGGGTTTATTTGAGAAACATATTAAATTACATCGACAAAAATTTAAGACTTACCCCAGTTTTAACATAAGGCCAGTTTGCAGGGCCGAAACTTTTTGTAGGAAATGACTTTACCCAGTTTTAAAACGTGTAAGACAAGTATATATTTCATTAGGAAATAAGACATTTCAACCAACACCAAATATAATCACAAACACAAACACAAACACTAACTGCATATACTACCAGCAAACTACAAGCAATAATCTAACAAGCAAACTACCGTGCCTAACAAACTAACATGCCCATGCAAATGCGCATGATCTGTTAATTGCACGTCGGGCCCAACGCACACTTAACAGACCTACGCTGGCAGAGTGCAACCCGCTGGTACATAGATACAAACAACGGTTGGCAAGCAACTGCGAAGAGACTGTGGACTGCTCCCGCTTATAAAGGCGACAGTCAATGGTGGGAGAACCCCCACCACTGCTCCAGACCCCCCCGAAAGAAATGTTTCAGGGGGATAAGTGGGAGGGGGTGAAAGACATGTTTCGGGGGGGGGTCGGGTCTTTGACCCCTTGAGGTCAGACAGGTTCTAAACCAGTCCCCAGCTGCATAACCGTATATGGATATAGCAAGGTTTTGCTTTGTGACTCGCCATACTCCGTCGGCAAGATCATTCTGGCTTTGTCTCGCGCTCTGGAACCACGCTCTACGATGTCATCCCCAGTAACCCCTGAGAAGTTGCGTCGCCTGAAGGAGTCCTTGAAGAGAGTGGAGAAGATGAGCGAATTTAAGAAGCCGACTTCATTTAAATCAAGAGTAAGGAGCAATTTCCAAAACCATCTGCTGTACTTTACTCAACCACCATCTCGACCAACAACTTCAACAGCAACTGAGCCTTGACCTTCGACTCCACCTCCTACCGTCCATGTAGTCATGGAGCTGACAAAGGTGTTGCAAAAGCATGAATTAATCACACCCTTGAACGTAATAACAGCAAAGTTTCGTAAACTTATATTAAATGTCAACTATAAATTTGTGGCAAAAGGTTAGATGACAACAATTACATTTTTCCACGAAGATTGCCACATTAAAGTTAATTTGCCACAAACACTACCACCACCACCTCCTATGATCCCACATGAAAAATGCTTGTATTTTATCCGGCAAGACGATACAGCGGATTGTATTTTAAAATAAACTTCGTTTCTCCGCCACTTCTTCACCCACGCAACTTTTTCAGGACTCTTCAGGACAACACAAACGGTTCTTTTCAGGACCACCCTAAGCATTTTAAGTTAGGAACTTGGCTTTTAAATAGGCAGAAGACTTTTGTTAGTCTCCAGTTGACCTTGAAGGTGAGGAGGATCTTTGATAAACTTAATTTAAAGTATAGCATGTGGGTACTCAAACTACGCGGCTCGACAAGACGAACAAGAAAGTGCAATCATATTTTATATCCAATCAAGGATATAGCAGCAATAGTGGGAAAACAACTATTTCAAGGATAAAGTAACGTTGTGGTGGGGGTAAATGTCTATCCTACACGCTAGCGGTACATCACTTTTCTTCCAACTCTTGACAAATGAAAATCTACCTATAAAGTTTGAGTAAAGTCTGAAAATGTCACAGTTTTACAGAAATATGACGAAGGTGTCCTTTAGTAGTCCGCTTGCGACAACCTTCTACTTCTCCGACAATGAAGATAGAATTTCTACGCTTTTAGTGGACTGTGAGCGGTTCCGACGAAGAATAATCAAGACTGAAACACTCTCAGCCAGTTGTCTACTACGCAAGGAGCAACACATGAAGACATGCACTAGTTTAGATCATAGTGATCGTTATTACCATACACTTGCGGTGTTTAGCATTAATCATTAAAGTTCCCAGTTACGGAGCTACGATCCTCACAGTGTAAGAGCTAAACCCTAACTAAATAACTGTCCCGTGGTTATTGTGCAAAGTAACAACTTGGTGGGGGAACGTTGTGGTGGGGGGACTGGTGTGGTTGGGGTAAGGGCTGGGTACCTATCCTAAATGCTTGTGCCACATCAGTGTACCTCCTAACAACTTGCCCAGTACACAAGAGCCAATAACAGTGATACTTGCCAATCCAAGACACTACTGTTTCTTCCACATCTTCTTGTAATTTTTGAACAAGCTGATACTAATGTAAATACAACTGATCAAATACAAGTGCATGCAGTTTCTGCCACAACGTCTTCTGATGCGGAAGCAATGATGTTATCCTTGGTGGGATTTGACTAATGGATATTTTACTCAACAAACATGGAAGGAAGCATTACAGGTGAAGTGGAATTTGCTATAATATCTACTGTTTCACAAACTTGGAATGTAAAATTGGAAACACCAGATCCAGATGTTGTGCACTATCTTTTAAGTTATACCATTGACTATGGATACTGAAGTAGACGTTCCATCGATACGGCGCGGTTGTCCGCCTCAAAGGTATACTAAGTCGGTCGGTAACACGTAGTTCCTTTTCCTGCCGCCAGAGTTTGCTGCAGTCGACTATCGCGCGCTCTCTCTCTCGCACTGCCCCCCTGCCCCCTTCACCCCGCGACCCTCACCGCTACATACCTATCTTACCCCACCCCCTCACATCACTGGATACAGACACAGACCCGGCCGCCCGCGCCAACCTGGCTTCGTTTCTTCGTTTATTGTAGCGGAGAGCGGTGGTCAGCGCGGCGCGACTCGGTGACGACGCCGACGGTTGCACCTCCTGATTGCTAGTCTAGTATTATTGTGTGATCTTTAAAACAGTAGTTTAGCAACGCTTGACATTTAGTGGGAGGATTTTATATATACCGTTCAAAAAACTGCTTTATATCTACTCAAAATGTAGTTAAAATAATTTCTCCTTACATCATTTAAAGAAAGTATTAACGCGTTTGTAATCTTTAGTATTTTATGAACAAATGTATTATTATTTCAAAGAGGACTAGAACCAAAATCATCTTTCAAATGTACGGTATGCTAAATATATGAAATAAATAATCGTTGTTTCACATACTATTATAACTACTGTTCAATTAGCCTAATTTAGGCTAAAATTCAATTCACAAATGCATTATTGTATTGATGATGACAGGTGAAAAATATAAAAAACATACCAGATTTGAAATAAATTTATTTGCCCTCCAAGAGCTTAATCTTTTGGTAAAACCCCCGGTATTTTCGTCCAGGTTGTCTCATTTCCTTTGATTGCTCCTGCAACGTACACTGGAGTTTAGCTATGATCAATTTCTTAATGATAAAAATTCTATGTTCATAGCATTCAAAGCCGCACTTCATCAAGTCATTTTGATATCTGAAGATCGCCTGTTTACATCGGGTTAAAATAAGTTTCCTTATACCTATTTTTTGTATGATGTTTACAATCATTTTGTCAAATATGACCAGCGTGGTATTTGCTGCATAGACCGTCATTTGTGTGGGTGATATCAGCGCCTCGGACGGGACGGCACTCTACGCGCATAAAAATGTTTTTATTTGGAGTACCGTACAAGTATAGTATTTTCATGACAAACTAAATATGAAATTCAAAAAAAAAAAATGCTGGATTTATCCCGTTAACAATTCGCAATCATTTCAATGACATATTTAGTGACGTGGTCTTATTAGAGAAATAGGCACTATATTAATAAAAAATCTGTCCGATACAAACATATTTATTGTAATACTTAATATAATTTTACAGAACAACGTTTTGCAATACAAAATTACAACATTTCGTAATGACATTTAAATCACAAACATGTGTTGTGGACCTCAAATCTAGGTTTCAAAATTCATTCTATTTGATAAGTTCTTTTCCTGTCCTAGTTGACTGTGATACCAATGCTATGCTTAACTGGTTTGAATTCAAATTTAAATTACATTTTAGTACGCTATGCTCATGTTCTCCAAAAGTAAGACGTAAAGCACAAATCATAGCAAAATCGTTGTGCAAAATCATAGGGTGACTGTGGAACACCAAACCATGGGTTGGCCTCAGTCTTGCCATATTTGGTGATCGTGCTTAAGAGTCTTCATCACCGGAAGTTGCTAGACGCCATCTTGGAGTTTTGTTCCATAAGGCCAATGTTAACTTTGTGCCTCCATTACACCTCACCTGATCGTCACAAACAATTCATTTTGGTGTAAAATTAAAGGTTTCATCGTCATCTAGGGAAATACAATGTCGAATCCCTTAATTTGGGTATCATAGATTCATAATAAATAGTTTAATTTTGAACTGAAACACTGTACACGTTCTCCTTAATTTGTCACAAAATCCAAATTCTACTATTGAATTTCCCTAGAGGACGACGAAACCTTTAATTTTACACCAAAATGAATTGTTTGTGACGATCAGGTGAGGTGTAATGGAGGCACAAAGTTAACATTGGCCTTATGGAACAAAACTCCAAGATGGCGTCTAGCAACTTCCGGTGATGAAGACTCTTAATAAGTCGCTATTGGTCGAATCAATTGGGATGTTGTGGTGAAGAGTACTGGTGTATAAAAACCCTGTGTCGGGAGTGTGCCCAGTTAGGCAGAAGACAGTAGATGCAAGCAGTCATGTGAGCGCCGAGTTCGCCGCCGGTACGCCCTTGTGCGGTAATACGAGGTCGCAATTATTCTCTGGTAGGCTCCCCTGGCTCAATATAACACATCATTGGTATTTCATAAGTTTCTCTAAGACACTGTATTAATTATTCTGAATGTTTCTAACTGTTCTGGAATGAATATCGAGTTCCGAAAATTATTTAACTATAATTGGATATGTTCCCTTCATTTGATGTAACTGTTGCCCATAAAAGGTCAGAAAAGCCCCTAATGTAAAAGTAAGGCATATTAAGTTATAGGAAAAATGTAGAGTAAAATTTGTTCGATTTCGGCTAAGTTTAGGCGTAATCCGCCATTTTGTATTTTTTTGATAATAATTAATAATTCCAAAACTCTTCGAGTTTTTTTTTAACTTGGTATAAACTTTAAGTTTCTGGTTTTTAACATTTTCCAAAAATATTTTTTATTAAACATCAAATTTCAAAATGGCGGCCATTTAAATATTTCAAAGTCAAATTCCATGAAAACTAGCAACTGAAACAAAATTTTACAAAACATACAATTTAAAGCACTTTGTAAACCAAATCCAATGACATTTTTACTGTAAAAATCGGTTAATAAACAAAAATGTTGTGGCAATTTTTTATAATAAATTTCAAAATGGCGGCCACATAACATTTTAAAAGTCAAATTCCCTAGTGCATTTGACCAAGTCCTTTAAATGTTATGTATTGTAAAACGTTGTTTTAGTTGCTAGTTTTCCAGGAATTTGACTTTGAAATTTGTATATGGCCGCCATTTTGAAATTCATTATAACAAAATTACCATAACTTTTTTATTTATTAATCGATTTTTACAGTAAAAATGTCATTAGATTTGTATTTCAAAGTGCTTTAAATTTTATGTCTTATAAAATTTTGTTTTAGTTGCTATTTTTCATGGAATTTGACTTTGAAATATTTTAATGGCCGCCATTTTGAAATTTGATAAGTTAAATAAAAATTGTTTTTGGAAAATGTTAAAAACCAGAAACTTAAAGTTTATACCAAATTTCAAAAAAATATCTCGAAGGGTTTTTGAATTATTAATTATTTTCAAAAAATACAAAATGGCGGATTACGAATAACTAATCCGAAATTGCAAAAATGTTACCGTATATTTTCGACTTTTTTGTATGTAGAATCCGGTTCTGCATAGTGCGCTACGCATTTTTATGACACCCTGTGTATTAGTTACACCCCAAAACGTGTTCAGGGGTAACGTTAGGAACTTCTATGGTGGTTCCGGGCTTAAGTTTCACCGTGCGAGTCATGCTAATAGTTCACTTTTCCATAGGAAATTCACTAATAATACGAGATCGCACGCAGCACGCTGACGAGAGGGAAGTGAATTTCCGCATTAAAACCTTAAAAGATTAAATAACGGGTTTAAACCAATACTGGTTACATTTTTTTTTAATTGAAAAATTTGTTTTTTTGGCTGTTTTGATGCTCCTGGTTATATTTAAATTCACTAATAGGATGCCAATGTTGTAAATTATAAAGTTAGAAGGAGGTATTATCGGGATAACCGGGATTAGAAGTTGGTAGAGGGGTATGGGTGGTGATAAAACGATATTAAGATAGCCCAGTGTTAAATTCCCATAAGACAACGTACTGTATTTTGACAATTAACATTGTCTTTAATAACTCGGTAAGTACTTGTGCTAGAATGATGAGGGAGGGTTTAAAATCCTTGGCTTTTTACTTACAATAAGTTAATGTGCAATATGTGTTCGTTTGGGGCTTTTCTGACCCTTTTTTTAGCCCGAAAACTCGAAATTTGAAAACTTAGATCCCCTTAGAGTTTTCAGATTGTTTTGCCCAACGAACTTGTCCAACTGATTATAAAAAGGAATGTCACCACAAACTTTTAAGTAAATCGGTCAAAAACTGCGACCGCTAGAGTTATCTCAAATATAAAGTTTTTAGAGACCCCTCAAAACGTGTTCAGGGGGTCACGTTAGGAACTTTTCTGGTGGTCCCGGGCTTAAGTCTCACCGTGCGGGTCATGCTAATAGTTCACTTTTCCATAGGAAATTCACTAATAATAACGAGCTGCTCCCCCGCAAAAATTTGCGGATACGATCCTTATAACAGCTGTTTATTGAATTAAGAAAAAACACATATGGCATAAACCAAATAAAACTCTACTCCATATGAATAACATGGGAACTTGAACGTCTCGTGGGGCAGAGCCCTCTGGGGCCTAAATCTAAATTATCGCTTCACAGCGACTAAGGACTTGAAATTATCTTTTAAATAAAAAATAATCATAAAAATAGGTTAAGTATTAACTTCAGGAAGTGAGTGAACAAAAAGCCGCATTTTTTAAAAATATGTAGATAATAGGTCTACTACTACTAATAATAATAATAATAATTGTATTTTAAACTTGAGTTGTTTTTTTATAACAGCCCAAGTAAAATTATAATTTTCTTACATCCATACAAAAAATTTTCATGTTGCCTATTCCGTTAGTTATCCATGGCAAATCCTTTGTGCGGTGCGGTAAGGCCTGCCAAACGTAAACAGCAGCGATACTAGTTCAAGCCGAGCATACCGGGCCTACAGTCGGTGGGCCAAGTCCAAGCCCAGAGCCCAGAGCGGCCTTGAGTGAGAGCCGTTTCACGCACGCGCGCCACCGCAACGAGCGCGTGGCGGGCATCTTCCAATCGTTCCCGCCAGCAGCGCCACTGCATTGAGCCTTCCTCTGTTGGTACCGCGGGAAGCCAACAGGGGGGCTAGAAAACTGCTAGGGACACATTCTATAATGGCGATGGTTTGTCCCCTTCAGTATCTATAGTCAATGGTTATACACAAGACCCGGCAAACACCAAGGACTCTGCGCATACGTCATTAGAGGAAACTAAGTAAAATTTAAAGACAATATCTTGCATAGGTTTCATTCGATAGTTTCAATTCGATATATTTATTGACTGATAATTATTCGTATCTTTATCGAATAAAAATTATTCGATATATTTATCGAATAAAAACTATCGAATCAAACCTGTGCAGGATTTATTTTTTAAAACATCCTCAGGATGACCTTGAACTAACCTTACTCACATGACGTCACTAACACGTCGCCAACTACATCACAGCTACGTCACGAAAAGTCACGTGACCGGAAGCTGTCAATCAAATGGGCCAGAAGTCTCATTTCCCCACTGCTGCGGAGGGAGTAAAAAAGGATATGCAGAAATGTAAACATAAATTGTTAATTTAATTTGAACCCAGGATTAATAAGGCTGGGTGGCGTAATAGTTGGTGCTCAACTCGTAATATGTGGTTCTATTTGAGGAAATTTGAAAATCGCGTGGAGGTTCGTAACTGGACCTAGTTAACATTTGGTATTGGGATATTAGTTAATGATGCTTTCTAACTAAAGGTTATATGGTGACAAGACCAGGGTTTGAACCGTTCCTTTATAAAAGTTAAAAACACATTTTTGTTGACATACACAAAACAATCCTATATATTAATACGCTAGGGGGTTTTTATTCACAGTTATAACTCGATAACGGCTGGAAGGCTTTTAACGTTTGAGGTGTCAAATTAAAGGTATTGTTTACGTTGAGTTGATTTGCCAATACGTCTCAGAGTTTTAAGAAAGGGCATCACTTAAATTCAGTAAAGGGCTGAATTTTCGGAACAGTGGCGCTATCCGACGGCGAAAGTCTAAACTACGTGTTGATCGAAGAAAGTATGTTATCCGCATTATTCTCATATGTTATCATCCCTTTTAATATCAGATGTTTTGTTATGTTTGTTTATAACTGAAGTAACATTTCGTTGGGTAAAAACTTGCTCGGATTCGAGCAACAGGACAACTAGTACATCTTAATGTTTCTTGGAGGTTATCCGATTCCAGATTAATTCATTTTACCCAGCGAGCAAGGAATACCATAGAGTGGCAATGTGGCGCGCGGACTGACGCCGACTTTGAAACACCGGGACCTCTGGTGGAGGGGATACGGTGACTAGTCACCCTAGTAGCGAGCGTCTGGACTGGCATTCTAGGCTTTAAACTATGTTTAAAAATTTGAAAAATGCCTTTATAGAACGAAAAATGTGGATATGGAATGTAATCAGATTGGTTCCTACTCCACGCTGTGCGATGCAGCGTCGGCGTCGGCGCGGCGGCCGGGTTCGGTGCCGTTCGGTGGAAAATTAACTTCTCACTTTAGAGCTGCCTGCAGGCTAAACTAAAGGTTTTACAACAAAATTTTAAATGTAAACGTTAAAATTTGGTTCATTTCAAACAACTTTCTCGCTGACGAAAATCACCTGACCAAAAAATAAAAAACTTACCAGCCGACCAACTTTTTCATGTCCCAAATTTTACGAAAACTTGTTTTACTACATATTTATATATTTTTTTAATTGTTCCAATTTGAATTTGCATATTTCTAAAACACCATTACTAGGGTGATATAGTATTATTTAATATCTCAAAATTTCAGAATTTTATCTCAACTCTAAGTGGTCGATTCAACGGTGTTAGTGAATCGCGGCAAATTAAAAATTGTGGTCGCGGCGGACAGTGGAGCTGCCTGTTGCACCTCTGCTAACACAGAAAGGTGGCTTCAGCACCTCTGATGTGTAAAGGATAGGGATTGCCACTCTATGGTATTCCTTGCTCGCTGATTTTACCACGGAACTCCCTTCGGAATCTAATATACTATACAGCCGCATGTGTAACTCACTCACTCACTCACTCACTCACTCAGGTATACGAATTCTAGACCACTTCTAGAGGAGCTAGAAACCTGAAATTTGGCATGCAGGTAGCTTTTATCTAATATACTATACAGCCCCATGTGTAACTCACTCACTCACTCACTCACTCAGGTATACGAATTCTAGACCACTTCTAGAGGAGCTAGAAACCTGAAATTTGGCATGCAGGTAGCTTTTACCTTGAAACCCCCAGGAAAATCTTTAAAACTTACAATTTCATATTTGAAACTCCGTAAAAATAAATATAAATAATTTAGTTCTCGTTTTTTGAGGTTAACTGATGTCGGTAATTCAGTATTCAGTTCAATTGGTATGTTGTACTACGTTACCGACATGCATTATTATGTATTTCAAATTTTCGGTGCAGTATACAAAAATCTACATGGGTTTTTGCGTATAAGAGTTTTGTGGCAATCCAGTCACAATATATGTCGTCCATATTAAATATTTATAATTTTAAACTTAATTAAATATTCTTTCATGATCTCATAATTGCATCGACTAATGCCTACAAGAATATTATCTTCACGAATCAGTAGATAAACAAACTTATTTTAAATTTAATGAATTTGAAGTATTTAAAACGCTAAAACCAAATAATTAGCACATTAAGTAGATTTGTTGTTCTATTGGTTGGTTTTTGTTTTACATAATTTGTGGGAAAAACCCAACATAAATTAGGTTAAATATGTTACAGATGACTTTTATTCGCTACAAACATAATATGTTACTGTTGTAACTTTTATTGATGGAAGTCTAATCCATTTAAAAATACAAGTTGTCAAACGGTACAGTCAACAGCATAGGGAAAAACGAGAAAAAAGCGGTATGCAGAGAAGGGGTCTGCAGTATTATGTGATTCAGCAGTCCTTTTGTAAAAGAATTTAAACGCCTGAAAAAAACATGACATGTTATTATTTGTTGCTAAATGTTATTGTATTTTAGGCCCACTTAAAGGATTAAAAGCATTGTTATTTAGGAAACATAAACAACAGAACTAAGCTACCATATTTGTTATGTTTATGTTGTGATTATTTAAATATTTTAAAATTAGAAAACTTCACATTTAAAAAATATATATTTGTTGTACGGATGTAAATTATTTCTTTACCATGAAATGATAGCCTACATGGAGGATTTTATTTTGCCTCATACTATTTATTTCTTAGTTCATCGCATCACAACTCACGGATTTTAGACGATATACAACTTTGGTCCTGTGACTTGTTGCCGTATCTTGCTCCCTTCACCCTTAGGTAGCTCTAGATTTTTAAAATATCTGCCAATTTCAACGGTTTTTCATGGTTATAATTTCCTATTACTTTAATGTAGTATATATAGGCTTGATAATTGGCAAACAACATTTTTACACGACTCTCTTCATGGAACGGTGATTATACTAACATATTTTACTATTTAAAACCCCAAAAAAATGTAAAACGTAATTGATTTATAATTTACAAACTGTTTTGCCGACCTATTCAGGTTATGTATTTTTAAAATAGCTCTAGCGGCCAAACGGATGATCTTATCAATATTCTGAGACAACCGCGTGACACGGATTTTAAACGATCTTCAACTTTGGTCCTGTGACTTTTTGTTGTATCTGTTCTCCTTCACCCTTAGGTAGTGTTAAATCGTTCAGATTTCACAATTTTATTTTTAGTTTTCCCGTGGGTTTTGATTTTTCGTTGCTTTAATATAGTACTTAGAGGATATACAATACGACCTGGGGGCGAAGCCCCCCACAGGGGTCTGGGGGCGGAGCCCCCAGCGAGCGAAGCGAGTCTAATATACTATACAGCCGCATGTGTAACTTCTAATATACTATACAGCCGCATGTGTAACTCACTCACTCACTCACTCACTCAGGTATACGAATTCTAGACCACTTCTAGAGGAGCTAGAAACCTGAAATTTGGCATGTATGTAGCTTGTACCTTGTAACCCCCAGGAAAATCCTAAAAAGTTACAATTTTTTATTTTAACCCCCTCAAAAAAATTCAAAATGGAGGAAATTTTGAACATGTCCAAAATAGTGACTTTATTTGAGCTGTAGCGGCCGAACGGTTGGTCCTATCGAGAAACAGAGACCACCACGTGACACGGATTTTAGACGATCTACAACTTTGATACTATGACTTTTTGTCGTATCTCGTCTCCTTCACCCTTAGGTAGCGCTAGATTTTTCAAATTTCGGCATATTTTTGAAATATTTTGGCCGTTTTTTATTTCCTATCACGTTAATATACTTGATCGAGGCCTAATATTTTGCACGCAGTATGTCTACATCACACTTAGTAAATAGCAGTAGAAATATGACCAGTTTTTATTAATTAAACCTGTCGAAAAATGAAAAACTCTAAATATCTTTAGATATGACCGTTTTCTTAGTATAAGTAGTGGTGTATTGGGGGTTCTATGCCAATTTATATTATTGGACATACACGTGACACCAATAATACTTGAGCTAGAGACGTGAGATTTGGAATGCATGTGCCTTCCACCTTTTCTTCCCAAATTATACTATTTTTCATTTGAACTATCTCAACAAAATAAATAATTGTGAATACAAAAATCAAAATGTAGTATTTTTTTTATTTGAGATCTAGCGGCCAAAAGGGTTGTCCTATCAAAAAACGAAGACCACCACGTGCTACGGATTTTAGACGAACTACAACTTCAGTCCTATGACATTTTGCCGTATTCCACCCTCTTCACCCTTAGATAGCGCTAGATTTTTTTAAATTAAACTTTTTCATAGATTTGTTCGTGGTTTTTAATGGTTTGTCGCTCTAATATAGAACTTAGAGGCCTAATACTTATCACACAGTATTCCTACATTACAATTAGTACCAAACAACACCCACACGCTCAGATTAAATATCTTAAGCACACAAAAAAATCAAAGTCTTTGAGCGTTTGTAGATTTTATCGTGTTTTTCGGGTATCTTTTTTATGTTGCGCTCTGTCGAGGGTAAAATCTCTTAATTATGTCATATTTGTTGCAGAAGGCTTTTAGTTACCTATATTCATAGCACTTCATGTTGTTAACGGTGGTCATATTCCTTATATGGTTCAAAAGACGCCTTATAAAGGCTACATTATACATCAGTTAAGGGTATTAATTTGTTACAAGCACTTAGGTAATACATGGAGGCTTAACATTTAACATAATAATTCTCCATGCCAAATAGTATTTAGCAACAGACACATGACCAGATTTTATAGGTTAACCTCTTAAAAATAATCAAAGCCTTGGGATAGTAGAATTTAGATCTTAAATAGAACTGGACCAATTTACATTGAACTGTGACCTGGGGGCGAAGCCCCCCACAGGGGTCTGGGGGCGGAGCCCCCAGCGAGCGAAGCGAGTCTAATATATATACAGCCGCATGTGTAACTGACTCACTCACTCACTCACTCACTGAGGTATACGAATTCTAGACCACTTCTAGACGAGCTAGAAACCTGAAATTTTGCATGCAGGTAGCTTATAGCTTGTAACCCCCAGGAAAATCGCCAAAACTGACGGTTTTGTATGTTAACCCCCCCAAAAAAATATTCAAAACCCCCCCAAAAAAATCCTTATTTTAAAATTACAGTTTTTGAGCTCTAGCGGACGAACGGATTGACCTATCGAAAAACGGACACCACCACGTGCCACGGATTTTCCAAGATCTACAACTTTGTTCCTATGACATTTTTTCGTATCTCGCTCCCTTCACCCTTAGGTATCGCTAGATTTTTCAAATTTTAGGCAATTTCGACGGTAATTTTCGTGGTTTTTAATTTCCTATCACTTTAACTTAGTATATAAGGGCTTTATATTTGGCACTCAATATGTTGACACATTACCCTTCACGAAACACTCGATAAACTAACATGTTTTAATAATTAAACATCCCAAAAAAATTAAAACCCCTAATTATTCCATAATTGTCAAACTGCATTATCGACTTACTCAGGTAATTCTAGATAAGCTAGAAACATGGAATTAGGCCTACATGTAGCTTGTCCATTGAAATCCCCAGAAAAATTTCAAAAAGGTATAATTTTTTATTTTAACCTCCTCAAAAAAATTCAAAATGGAGGAAATTTTGAACATCTCCAAAATAGTGGATTTTTGTGGCTGTAGCGGCCGAACGGTTGGTCCTATCGAGAAACGGAGACCACCACGACACACGGATTTTAGACGATCTACAACTTTGGTCCTATGACTTTTTGTCGTATCTTGTCTCCTTCACCCTTAGGTAGCGCTAGATTTTTCAAATTTCGGCATATTTTCGAAATATTTTGGTCGTTTTTTATTGCCTATCACGTTAATATTCTTGATGGAGGCCTAATATTAGGCACGCAGTATGTCTACATTACACTTAGTAAATAGCAGCAGAAATATGACCAGTTTTTATTAATTAAACCTGCCGAAAAATGAAAAGCTTTAAATATCTTTAGATATGACCGTTTTCTTAGTAGTGGTGTATTGGGGGTTCTGGTCAATTTATATTATTGGACATACACGTGACACCAATAATACTTAAGCTAGAGACGTGAGATTTGGCATGCATGTGCCTTGCACCTTTTCTTCCCAAATCCTACTATTTTTAGTTTGAACTATCTCAACAAAATAAATTATTGTGAATACAAAAATAAAAATGTAGTATTTTTTATTTGAGCTCTAGCGGCCGAACAGGTTGTCCTATTGAAAAACGAATACCACCAAGTGTCACGTATTTTAGACGAACTACAACTTTCGTCCTATGACATTTTGCCGTATCTCACCCCTCATCCTTAGATAGCGCTAGATTTTTTTAAATTTAAACTTTTTTCATAGATTTGTTCGTGGTTTTGGATGGTTTGTCGCTCTAATATAGAACTTAGAGGCCTAATACTTATCAAACAGTATTCCTACATTACAATTAGTACCAAGCAATACTCCCACTCCCAGATCAAGTAATTTAAACACACAAAAAAATCAAAGTTTTATGAGATCTTGTAGACTTTTCGTGTTTTTCGGGTGTATTTTTTATGTTGGCTCTGTAAAGGGTAAAATCCCTTATAAATCATGCCATATTTGTTGCAGAAGGCTTCTAGTTACCCGAAGTCATAGCATTTCAGGTTGTTAATGGTAGTCGTATTCGTTATCTGGTTCAAACAACGCCTTATAAAGGCTACATTATCCATTAGTTGAGGGTATTAATTTGTTTTAAGCTCTTAAGTAATACATGGAGGCTTACCATTTAACATACTACATCTCCATGCCAAGTAGTATTCGGAAACAGAATTTACATTAAACTGTGGCCAAACAGCGACCTGGGGGTGAAGCCCCCCACAGGGGTCTGGGGGCGGAGCCCCCAGCGAGCGAAGCGAGTCTAAAATATATACAGCCGCATGTGTAACTCACTCACTCACTCACTCACTCACTCACTCACTCACTCACTCACTGAGGTATACGAATTCTAGACCACTTCTAGACTAGCTAGAAACCTGAAATCTTTCATGCAGGTAGCTTATAGCTTGTAAACCCCAGAAAAATTGCCAAAACTGTCAATTTTTTATTTTAACCCCCCTAAAAAAATATTTAAAACCCCCCAAAAAGGCTTATTTTAAAATTACAGTTTTTGAGCTCTAGTGGCCGAACGGATTGACCTATCGAAAAACGGACACCACCACGTGCCACGGATTTTACAAGATCTACAACTTTGTTCCTATGACTTTTTGTCGTATCTTGCTTCCTTCACCCTTAGGTAGCGCTATATTTTTCAAATTTCAGGCAATTTCGACGGTTATTTTTGTGGTCTTTAATTTTCTATCACTTTAATTTAGTATGTAAAGGCTTGATATTTTGCACTCAATATGTTTACACATTACCCTTCACGAAACACTCGATAAACTAACATATTTTAATAATTAAACATCACAAAAAAATTAAAAACCCTAATTATTCTATAAATGACAAACTGCATTATCGACTTACTCAGGTAATTCTAGATAAGCTAGAAACATGGAATTAGGCCTATATGTAGCTTGTCTATTGAAAACCCCAGGAAAATTGCAAAAAGGTATGATTTTTTATTTTAACCTCCTCAAAAAAATTCAAAAGGGAGGAAATTTTGAACATCTCCAAAATAGTGCATGCTTTTGTGCTGTAGCGGCCGAACGGTTGGTCCAATCGAGAAACGGGGACTACTACGACACACGGGCTTTAGACGATCTATAACTTTGGTCCTATGACTTTTTGTCGTATCTTGTCTCCTTCACCCTTAGATAGCGCTAGATTTCTCAAATTTCGGCATATTTTCTATATTTTGTGGCCGTTTTTTATTTCCTATCACGTTAATATACTTGTCGGAGGCCTAATATTGGGCACGCAGTATGTCTACATCACACTTAGTAAATAGCAGCAGAAATATAACCATTTTTACTACTTAAACCTGCCGGAAAATCAAAAACTCTTAAAATCTATATATTTTACAGTTTTCTAAGTATAAGTAGTAAGGAAATGCCGGTTCTGGAACAATTATTATTAAATAGAATGCACGTATCACCATTTATACTTTAACTAGGATCGTGAGATATGGCATGCGTTTGCGTTGCATATTTTCTTCCCAAATCCTACTATTTTTAGTTTGAACTGTCTCAAAATAAATAAAAAATTGTCAATAACAAAATCAAAATGCAATATTTTTTTATCTGGGCTCTAGTGGCAGAACGGGCTGTCCTATCGAAAAACGAAGACCACCACGTGCCACGGATGGTCATATTCATATGACATTTTGCCGTATCTCACCCCCTTCACCCTTAGGTAGCGCTAGATTTCTTAAATCTTTAGCAATTTTCCACCAAAACTTAGTGGTTTTTATTTATTTGACACTCAATAATAGTACTTAGAGTCCTAATATTTGGCACGGAATATCTCTACATTACAGGAAGTATGTGGCAGAAGTCGCATGACCAATTTGAATTGTTTGAACCCTGAACAATTTTGAAAATCCTCTAGTTTTTTAGATTTTCCGGTGTTTTCATTGATATTTGGGCATGTTAGACTTACATAGTGGGTAAAAACCAGCACAAATTTGTTTTGATTAGTTGGACATGTCCTTTAGACACCACATGTATTATTATTATGGTACGTTATGACGGTGTATCCATCCACAACATTTAAAAATCGTTATTTACAGGTCATACTAAAAATGTTTCAAAGTTATTCAATTATTTGAATAACTTAAATTATACCCGGAGTCTGATTATACCACAGATATTATTATTTACCTGATTTCGGGTTTATTTTCACGTAGTATTATATTAATAGTAGTAGTATTTCGGTTACATTTCCTAAAGTTAGGAACTCCAGATTTGGCATTCCTGTGCTTTGCACTTTCTAACCAAAGAGAAAATTCCTAAGCCTTACTTTTTCCAGTTTTACTACCTCAATAACTTAATAATGCCGGATAAAAACAATCGAAATCTAGTGTTGTTTAAACAGTTCCAACGGCCTTACAGATGCTCTCATATTTAAATTGCTGAAGATTGGCCTGTTTTCTTAGTATGAGTAGTAGTCTTATGGGGGTTCTTGGCCACTTGATTTGACGCCACTTCAAAAAGAGGCCAAACAGCGACCTGGGGGCGAAGCCCCCCACAGGGGTCTGGGGGCGGAGCCCCCAGCGAGCGAAGCGAGTCTAATATATATACAGCCGCATGTGTAACTGACTCACTCACTCACTCACTCACTCACTGAGGTATACGAATTCTAGACCACTTCTAGACGAGCTAGAAACCTGAAATTTTGCATGCAGGTAGGTTATAGCTTGTAACCCCCAGGAAAATCGCCAAAACTGACAGTTTTTTATCATAACCCCCCCAAAAAAATATTTAAACCCCCCCCAAAAAGGCTTATTTTTAAATGACAGTTTTTGAGCTGTAGCGGCCGAACGGATTGACCTATCGAAAAACGAACACCACCACGTGCCACGGATTTTACAAGATCTACAACTTTGTTCCTGTGACTTTTTGTCGTATCTTGCTCCCTTCACCCTTAGGTAGCGCTAGATTTTTCAAATTTCAGGCTATTTCGACGGTTATTTTTGTGGCCTTTAATTTCCTATCACTTTAATTTAGTATGTAAAGGCTTGATATTTGGCACTCAATATGTTGACACATTACCCCTCACGAAACACTCAATAAACTAACATGTTTTAATAATTAAATATCCCAAAAAAATTAAAACCCCTAATTATTCCATAAATGTCAAACTGCATTATCGACTTACTCAGGTAATTCTAGGTAAGCTAGAAACATGGAATTAGGCCCACATGTAGCTTGTCCATTGAAACCCCCAGAAAAATTGTAAAAAGGTATAATTTTTTATTTTAACCTCCTCAAAAAAATTCAAAATGGAGGAAATTTTGAAAATCTCCAAAATAGTGCATTTTTTGTGGCTGTAGCGGTTGAACGGTTGGTCCTATCGAGAAACGGAGACCTCCACGACACACGGATTTTAGACGATCTTCAACTTTGGTCCTATAACATTATGGCTTATCTCGTCTCCTTCACCCTTAGGTAGTGCTAGATTTTTCAAATTTCGGCATATTTTCTATATTTTGTCCTATCAATAAACGGAGACTCCCAGAGAAAATTTCAAAATTTTACTTTAGTCAGTTTAAATTCCCTTAATAAAAATTAATAATGGCAAATCAAAAAATTAAATAAAAAAGTGTCGTTTTATTTGAGTTCTAGCGGCCAAACAGATTGTCCTATCAAAAAACGGAGACTATCACGTTCCACGGATTTTAGGCGATCTACAATTTTCTTCCCATGACTTTTTGCCGTATCTCGACCCCTTAACCCTTAGATAGCGCTATATTTGTTAAATTTCAAGATTTTAACGTGGTTTTCAATGGTTTGCCGTTCTAATACAGAACTTAGAGGCCTAGTATTTGGCACATAGTATTCCTATATTACAATTAATTAGTATTTAGAACCAGTCATATGCCCAGATTATATCACTTAAACACCCGAAAAAAAAGACTTTGAACTTTTGTAAATTTATTTTTTTCATTAGATGTATTTTTATGTAGCGCTCCAGCAAGGGTAAAAACCCTTATAAATAATGTTATATTTGTTGCGGAATGCTTATTGTTGACCAAATACATAGCAATTTAAGTTGTTAACTTTGTTTTCCCCCTTATAAGGTTTAGGCGACGTCCTATAAAGGCTATATCACAAAATCCAGTGTAGGGTTTCAATTTTCTCTCCAAGCACTTAGGTAATAAAGGGAAACTTAACATTTAACATACAGTACTTCTCCATGCCAAGTAGTATTCACCAACTGGCATATGACCAGATTTTATAGGTGAAATCCCTAAAAATAATAAAAACCTTGGAATATTTGTAGAGTTCATAGGTCTTAAAGAGAACTAGTAAACCTGTCGCGGCTTCGCTCGCGATCATCATTTATAAATATCGTGTTAACGTTCCAAAGCCAACATGGCCTGCTGATTAACTGTGTTTACTCTATCCAGCTGATTGCTTAAAACTTATAGTTATTTCCCAATGTTAAGCTTATAGGAAAAAACTCAACTTTAAAGGGACCCTGGGCCTCACTCACAAATTATTTCTCTATAAAAAAAGTTTCCTGCACAACTTCACGTTAGGCTCTTTCCAATGACACCAAAAACATGAAAATCGGTTGTGTAGTTTAGGAGGAGTGATTGTCACAAAAACCTGCTCTCCTATTAAATAAGTATAGATTTAGACCAATTTACATTAAATTTTGGCCAAAGAGCGACCTGGGGGCGAAGCCCCCCCAGGGGTCTGGGGGCGGAGCCCCCAGCGAGCGAAGCGAGTCTAATATATATACAGCCGCATGTGTAACTGACTCACTCACTCACTCACTCACTGAGGTATACGAATTCTAGACCACTTCTAGACGAGCTAGAAACCTGAAATTTTGCATGCAGGTAGCTTATAGCTTGTAACCCCCAGGAAAATCGCCAAAACTGACGGTTTTGTATGTTAACCCCCCCAAAAAAATATTTAAAACCCCCCCAAAAAAATCCTTATTTTAAAATTACAGTTTTTGAGCTCTAGCGGACGAACGGATTGACCTATCGAAAAACGGACACCACCACGTGCCACGGATTTTCCGAGATCTACAACTTTGTCCCTATGACATTTTTTCGTATCTCGCTCCCTTCACCCTTAGGTATCGCTAGATTTTTCAAATTTTAGGCAATTTCGACGGTAATTTTCGTGGTTTTTAATTTCCTATCACTTTAACTTAGTATATAAGGGCTTTATATTTGGCACTCAATATGTTGACACATTACCCTTCACGAAACACTCGATAAACTAACATGTTTTAATAATTAAACATCCCAAAAAAATTAAAACCCCTAATTATTCCATAATTGTCAAACTGCATTATCGACTTACTCAGGTAATTCTAGATAAGCTAGAAACATGGAATTAGGCCTACATGTAGCTTGTCCATTGAAATCCCCAGAAAAATTGCAAAAAGGTATAATTTTTTATTTTAACCTCCTCAAAAAAATTCAAAATGGAGGAAATTTTGAACATCTCCAAAATAGTGGATTTTTTGTGGCTGTAGCGGCCGAACGGTTGGTCCTATCGAGAAACGGAGACCACCACGACACACGGATTTTAGACGATCTACAACTTTGGTCCTATGACTTTTTGTCGTATCTTGTCTCCTTCACCCTTAGGTAGCGCTAGATTTTTCAAATTTCGGCATATTTTCGAAATATTTTGGTCGTTTTTTATTGCCTATCACGTTAATATTCTTGATGGAGGCCTAATATTAGGCACGCAGTATGTCTACATTACACTTAGTAAATAGCAGCAGAAATATGACCAGTTTTTATTAATTAAACCTGCCGAAAAATGAAAAGCTTTAAATATCTTTAGATATGACCGTTTTCTTAGTAGTGGTGTATTGGGGGTTCTGGTCAATTTATATTATTGGACATACACGTGACACCAATAATACTTAAGCTAGAGACGTGAGATTTGGCATGCATGTGCCTTGCACATTTTCTTCCCAAATCCTACTATTTTTAGTTTGAACTATCTCAACAAAATAAATTATTGTGAATACAAAAATAAAAATGTAGTATTTTTTATTTGAGCTCTAGCGGCCGAACAGGTTGTCCTATTGAAAAACGAATACCACCAAGTGTCACGTATTTTAGACGAACTACAACTTTCGTCCTATGACATTTTGCCGTACCTCACCCCTCATCCTTAGATAGCGCTAGATTTTTTTAAATTTAAACTTTTTTCATAGATTTGTTCGTGGTTTTGGATGGTTTGTCGCTCTAATATAGAACTTAGAGGCCTAATACTTATCAAACAGTATTCCTACATTACAATTAGTACCAAGCAATACTCCCACTCCCAGATCAAGTAATTTAAACACACAAAAAAATCAAAGTTTTATGAGATCTTGTAGACTTTTCGTGTTTTTCGGGTGTATTTTTTATGTTGGCTCTGTAAAGGGTAAAATCCCTTATAAATCATGCCATATTTGTTGCAGAAGGCTTCTAGTTACCCGAAGTCATAGCATTTCAGGTTGTTAATGGTAGTCGTATTCGTTATCTGGTTCAAACAACGCCTTATAAAGGCTACATTATCCATTAGTTGAGGGTATTAATTTGTTTTAAGCTCTTAAGTAATACATGGAGGCTTACCATTTAACATACTACATCTCCATGCCAAGTAGTATTCGGAAACAGAATTTACATTAAACTGTGGCCAAACAGCGACCTGGGGGTGAAGCCCCCCACAGGGGTCTGGGGGCGGAGCCCCCAGCGAGCGAAGCGAGTCTAATATATATACAGGCGCATGTGTAACTGACTCACTCACTCACTCACTCACTCACTGAGGTATACGAATTCTAGACCACTTCTAGACGAGCTAGAAACCTGAAATTTTGCATGCAGGTAGCTTATAGCTTGTAACCACCAGGAAAATCGCCAAAACTGACGGTTTTTTATCTTAACCCCCCCAAAAAAATATTTAAAACCCCCCAAAAAAGGCTTATTTTAAAATTACAGTTTTTGAGCTCTAGCGGCCGAACGGATTGACCTATCGAAAAACGGACACCACCACGTGCTACGGATTTTGCAAGATCTACAACCTTGTTCTTATGACATTTTGTCGTATCTCGCTCCCTTCACCCTTAGGTAGCGTTAGATTTTTCAAATTTCAGGCAATTTCGACGGTTATTATCGTGGTTTTTAATTTCCTATCACTTTAATTTAGTATGTAAAGGCTTGATATTTGGCACTCGATATGTTTACACATTACGCTTTACGAAACACTCGATAAACTAACATGTTTTAATAATTAAACATATAAAAAAATTAAAAACCCTAATTATTCCATAAATGACAAACTGCATTATCGACTTACTCAGGTAATTATAGATAAGCTAGATACATGGAATTAGGCCTACATGTACCTTGTCCATTGAAACCCCCAGGAAAATTGCAAAAAGGTATATTTTTTTATTTTAACCTCCTCAAAAAAATTCAAAATGGAGGAAATTTTTAACGTCTCCAACTTCCAAAATTAATTATTTTACATTTGAAGAAACTGCTTTATCGACTTCCAAATGAAGACAACGCCAACGAATGGCTCTTATGGTGATTACTGACAATCTGCCTATAATACATTAATGAACAATCACTATAATGTTAACTTTTTACCACTAAACTCTTTTATAATACTGCTTCGATCAGTATCAAGTTCAAATAAATGGGTACTACTATTATTTTTTAAATATATTGTAAGTATAGATACAGGTTCTCGCTTTTAACAATATTAACTGTTTTAGCTACACCCTAGCTGCACACAATATAGAGTATTACTGGTTGTATTTTCCCAGTGTTGCTTGAGTATTTCGTTGAGAAGATGACTTTTGTATTGTGTTGCCCATGGTACATTCCACCAGGGTGATTCACGATTTGCTGTCTTCAGCAACAATGCACAATGCATGGCAAATGCGGCTTGTGCCCTGGCTTGGCAGTTCCTCCGGGGTGAGTTTTCTACGGCCGCCATTGACGAGATCCTTACGACCGGTGATAGTGTCTATGTGTAACTATGATAGATACTATACAGCCGCATGTGTAACTCACTCACTCACTCACTCAGGTATACGGATTCTAGACCACTTCTAGAGGAGCTAGAAACCTGAAATTTGGCATGTATGTAGCTTGTACCTTGTAACCCCCAGGAAAATCCCAAAAAGTTACAATTTTTTATTTTAACCCCCTCAAAAAAATTCAAAATGGAGGAAATTTTGAACATGTCCAAAATAGTGCCTTTTTATTTGAGCTGTAGCGGCCGAACGGTTGGTCCTATCGAGAAACAGAGACCACCACGTGACACGGATTTTAGACGATCTACAACTTTGATACTATGACTTTTTGTCGTATCTCGTCTCCTTCACCCTTAGGTAGCGCTAGATTTTTCATATTTCGGCATATTTTCGAAATATTTTGGCCGTTTTTTTTTTTCCTATCACGTTAATATACTTGATCGAGGCCTAATATTGGGCACGCAGTATGTCTACATCACAATTAGTAAATAGCAGCAGAAATATGACCAGTTTTTATTAATTAAACCTGTCGAAAAATGAAAAACTCTAAATATCTTTAGATATGACCGTTTTCTTAGTATAAGTAGTGGTGTATTGGGGGTTCTGAGCCAATTTATATTATTGGACATACACGTGACACCAATAATACTTGAGCTAGAGACGTGAGATTTGGCATGCATGTGCCTTGCACCTTTTCTTCCCAAATCCTACCATTTTTAGTTTGAACTATCTCAACAAAATAAATAATTGTGAATACAAAAATCAAAATGTAGTATTTTTTTATTTGAGATCTAGTGGCCAAATGGGTTGTCCTATCAAAAAACGAAGACCATCACGTGTCACGGATTTTAGACGAACTACAACTTTGGTCCTATGACATTTTGCCGTATCCTACCCCCTTCACCTTTAGATAGCGCTAGATTTTTTAAATTTAAACTTTTTTCATAGATTTGTTCGTGGTTTTTAATGGTTTGTCGCTCTAATATAGAACTTAGAGGCCTAATACTTATCACACAGTATTCCTACATTACAATTAGTACCAAACAACACTCACACGCTCAGATTAAATATCTTAAGCACGCAAAAAAATCAAAGTCTTTGAGCGTTTGTAGATTTTATCGTGTTTTTCGGGTATCTTTTTTATGTTGCGCTCTATCGAGGGTAAAATCTCTTAATTATGTCATATTTGTTGCAGAAGGCCTTTAGTTACCTATAGTCATAGCATTTCATGTTGTTAACGGTGGTCATATTCCTTATATGGTTCAAAAGACGCCTTATAAAGGCTACATTATACATCAGTTAAGGGTATTAATTTGTTTCGAGCACTTAGGTAATACATGGAGGCTTAACATTTTACATAATAATTCTCCATGCCAAATAGTATTTATCAACAGGCTCATGACCAGATTTTATAGGTTAATCTCTTAAAAATAATCAAAGCCTTGGAAGAGTTGTAGAATTTAGATCTTAAATAGAATTGGACCAATTTACATTAAACTGTGACCTGGGGGGGACATTAAACTGTGACCTGGGGGCGAAGCCCCCCACAGGGGTCTGGGGGCGGAGCCCCCAGCGCGCGAAGCGAGTACTATATTATACATCGTGATTGGAACACTTAAGAATAATTGTATTTAAGCAGTTTTAATGGTTATCAAAAAACATATAAAGTAAAAATAGCCAAAACGCATTTAACAAACTCATATTCTAACTGTGTGCTATTCTAACGCATGCACTAATTCTCCTTTAACATTGTGTTCACAAAATAACTTATCCCACGTAATAACGAAAACAACCCTAACCAAGAATGGGGTGGCTAGGTAACCTATGTAATAAGGATTATCAGAAAGTGAACAGTAACTAATGATTGGGAGAATACGAAGGTCTGTTTGTAAGTAGGTATATAAAAGAGTGTTTTAGAGTGAAAAGGGGATTTTCAGACTGGCAGAAACTTTTATCATTTACAAATTTGACCATGCTTTACGATACTACAATAAGTCGCTTTAATTGATGAACAAACAAGTTTATCCATCTTATTTTTATTGGACCAAACAAACTCACATTGATGGTCTGGTTATTGAGTTCACGCGGTCATGGGATCGGTTTCTGAGAATCCATAAAAAGTATACACTCCGATCATTTATCTTAACAAGTCTATTCTTAACAAAAAAACTCCACCCATTATTTTTTATTATTTTAATACAGTCTAAATACCCTACGAATGTATAGTTTAAAATGTCACGTAACTCACTGATTAACTATTAAAGTACATACTTGCAGGCATTGCAAGATCTGGTGCGGGGGGTGGTTAAGGTTTTTGCAGACGCTTGACGTAGGGAAGCCATACTCCTGATCCTATTACTTTTGAGCCACCCCTATTCCTATTGACGCATCATCTCATTTTGTGTTATCTAAAGTTCAATATCATATTTTGGAATATAACAGGCAAACTTAAGGTTAACTCCCGATTACAAAAATGCTATATATCTCCAAATTCGCAGTTTGGTTAAACAAAGTTAGATTTAACTACGGTTAACGCTATCATTTATAGTATTTCTAATTAAATAATTTAAATAACATGATATTACAAACTTTCCTTAACGTGTTAACCCCTTTTTTCATCAATACGCAAGGTAACGCTGAAGAAACGCCTCCTTCTTTGCGCCATGTAACAGTCTTTTCATATTAAACTCTATTCAAGCGGCCCCTGGACTATATAATCACGACTAAACAGTTACTTTACCTCCGTCATTAGTACAATGAAGAAGATGAATATTCACGCTTACATGTTTCCTTGTAATGTAATTTTTGTGGATGAATCTTCCCACATAGCAGCGTGAAGATTCATCTTCTTCATTTGACTATTGACGGAGGTAAGGTACCTGTTTAGTCTTTTCCTATATGAAATTTAATCTTATAAAGAATAATCCATGCAATTTGATACAGTTTAAATAAAACAGAGGTTTAAAGGGGGTTTAAATATAAATTTTTGTAGCCTATGAATCAACACATGTCACAAAGTCTGTAACGCTGACTTGGATCTACTCTCTTTCTCAAATAGGGGACTATCTCCATAGCCGCCAAAGGCGGCTATGATATCTCTTATAGATAGTCCCCTCAAATAGCGCAGTGATAGACCCCTAGGTCGTTAATCCTCTCCCATATCTTTAATGTAAAATGTAATTTGTATGAAATGAAGGAATGTTGGTTGTAGAAATGAGAGGTAAGCGTACAAGTAAATCATGTAATTCAAGTTATACAAATATTTGTAAAACCCCTAAACAGAGCGACATACTGAAATCAAATTTTTCTGGGATTAATGTTGTTTTATGTTCGTCTCCGACTCAAGACAAAAATGCACTAATCGGGACTTGGGAGTTCGGATACACCTCGAATAATCATATAAAAATTCAAGCGAACAAACGGTGTTCGAGACTTATGGAAGACATGATATTATAGATCTGTGAACGGGTGACATATTCTTTACCTTTAGAAATTCGCTAATTCCAAAAATCCGACAGATTAGAATGGAACAATTGTTCAACCATTCTATTTATTCGCCGTATTTAAATCATGAGTTATGTATTAGCAATCTTGGATAAACATTTTAGCGAATTTCCCCTATAGGGAAGAAGCTATTACCGTAGGTCTCATGGTAAGACTTAAGCCCGAGACCATAACAACTTTTTGTTTTGAGGTCCCCAGATGCCAAAAACACTATTCGTTCAAATTTATATGCATGTATATATATATATATATATATATATATGTGTGTGTCCAGATAAATATGTGTGTGTCTGTGAATGCGGTAACTTGAGTAAAAAACATTCGATTTCGATGAAATTTGGCTCAAAAGTGTTAATTCATGTCTTTAAGTTCGAAAACCAGAAAAACGGGACCATGGGAAGGTGGGTTTATGGGGGTTTTAAATTTTCCAAAAATGAGTTTTTTTGCATTTTTCACTCTAAAATTTTTAAAAAACTTAATTTTGGTTTTGACCATGTCATAGAGCTTAAAACAACAAAAAATATGGTATTTTTAAAATTAACCTGGGTTAAGTGGTTGCGGAGAAAATCCAAAAAACGTGTTCATAAAATCTCCCATGTTAATCTTATGGGAAAAAGGTTTTTGGCTTTTCCTCAGTATATTTTAATGTAAACTTCACTTTTGCTTTTACTAATCTGTTCAGTTCCACGAAACAATCATCAATCATTTTGGACTTTAAATTGTGATTCTACGCCCAACCGTTGCAGAGATATTCAAAGTGCTAAACACAGTACGTTGTCCAATGTTATCCTTATGGAGAATAAATAAAATTTGATATCTCGATTATTTATGAATGTTTGTTGATGAAACTTGGTATGTGGCTTCACGAAGTACTGATATATTAATATTTGCACAGCAAATTTATTTTTTGTTCATTATTCCCGTAGCAGCAAACCTGCGTACTCAGCCTCCACACAGCATTTTGTTATTCTTATGGAGAATAAGTCAAATGTAATGACTCCCTTAATTATGAACATAAATTAATAAAACCTAGTATGTAGCTTCACTTGGTTGAGTTATATTGATAATTGCGTAAAAACCCATTTTTTAGTACCTTGTTGCTGCAAACCTGCTTACTCAGCCCCCATGTTATTCTTATGGCGAATAACTAAAATGTTATATAGCGCTTATTTATGATTGAATATTGATGAAACTTGGTATGTGGCTTCGACTAGTTAAATTCTATTTATATTTGCATAAAAACCAATTGTTTGTGTTTCTTGTTTCAGCAAACCTACGTACTCATCACCAATATTATTCTTATGAATATGTTTTTATGAAACTAGGTATGCGGCTTTATCTGGTATAAAGACATATATTACGCATTGGAAATTCGCTGAGTACGCAGGTTTACTGCGACGGGGGTAATATAAGTAACAACTGATTTATTAATTTCAAGCACTGAGTAAAACAAAGGATAAAGTAATTTTTATGGTCACTGGAATAATAGTCCCAATAGGTCTGAAGGCCCAAAGCGCACATCTGCACTTCGCGAAGCCGTAGTAAAAATGCTTTTACTCCGATTGAGGTGCAGGTGCGACATTAGAGAATAACGGCAGGCCCAAGAGAAACTGCCAAGATACGAGGCGCAACAAGGATTAAACAGTTTAATTAACTGTATAATAAAACAGGTTGTATAATATTAACTGGTGTAACTTTTTATCCACTTTACGTTGACATTTTTGGTGCTTAAAATGAATGTAATACACAGCTTGGTGTTGGAAACAGCCTGACGGCACCACCAGTGCCGGCGCTACATGCCACGCGCGCACTGGGATTTTTAATCTGAGCAAAATTACGATTCTATTAGAAGTAAGATTTTCAGAAAACGAAACTTTTTCAAAGAACAGTATTCGCCTTATTTGATCGATTTTGTTTAATATATAAATAAAACAGTGTAATAAAATATAAAGAACATACAGTAATTCGATTTGTGTACCATCGCTAACCCACACTGTGGACTCATGGTGATTCCATACATAAAATAGATCCTATCCATGTTTATTTTTAAGGGATCAAACAAAAAATTCATGAATAATTTTTGAAATATCAGATAATTAGCACGTCAAACCTAACGTTACACTGGTATCATTTCCTCTCGCCCTTCTTTATGTTACGTATTACTGGAAACATTCCATCCAATCTTTATTTATTTTCAGGGTTGCCACCGACCGGGAAAACTGGGAAAACCGGGAATTATGCGTGAAATTTGGTGACAGGAAAAAATGCGTGGATTATGAGGACATTTTCGGCCGAACCGGGAATTTCAGATCGCGATCGTCGGCGATTTCGTAGTGCGTTCTGAATAGTAGGCGACGTTAGCGATGCGTTCTCGATTGCCAGCGACGTTAGCGATGTGTTCTCGATGATCGGCGACGTTAGCGATTCGTTCTCGATGGTCGGTGACGTTAGCGATGCGTTCCCGTTGGTCGGCAACGTTAGTGATACGTTCTCGATGGCCAGCGTCATTAACGATGCGTTCTCGATGATCGGCGACATTACCGGTGCGTTCCCGATGGTCGGCGACGTAAGAGATACGTTCCCGATGGTCGGTGATGTTAGCGGTACGTTCTGATTGTCGGTGACGTTAGCGATGCGTTCTCAATTGCCAGCGTCATTAGCGATGCGATCTCGATGATCGGCGACATTACCGATGCGTTCCCGATGGTCGGCGACGTTAGAGATACGTTCCCGATGGTCGGTGACGTTAGCGATACGTTCTGATTGTTGGTGACGTTAGCGATGCGATCTGGTTGTTCGGCGACGTTAGCGATGCGTTCTCAATTGCCAGCGTCATTAGCGATGCGATCTCGATAATCGGCGACATTACCGGTTCGTTCCCGATGGTCGGCGACGTTAGCGATGCATCCCCGATGGCCGGCGAAGTTACCCATGTGAGTCTTTATGTTAGGAAACTGCAGTCTTGACTGTCAGCAACATTTTTATTGGGATTAATAAATTAGTTTGTATGTTGTTACAAACAGTGGGTAATAGAAGTGGCTCATTTGTAATTAATTGCGGTATGGTCAAAATTTGTAATCGTTGATATGGAGCTCAGTTTCAAATATGTAGTTTTTGGAGCTTTGTAGTTTTTTTACTTAGCTGGGCAGTGTATAAGTGGCCAGGGCGGTCGCTTAATAAGCTGAGGTTCGTTGTCAGATTGATTCCCAGAAAAAAAATCTTTAAAATGTTTGGAAAGTTTAAAACTGGATCCAGCTGCCATAATAATGCTTTCAAAGAAAATTTTTAATTTATAGATAGTAAGAAGGTCAGGGTTTGGGCCCACTCCCTATCAAGAACTTTAAAAAATATGCCTTTGTCGTCTATAGAAACACAAACAAATTTGTATAGACTATTTTCTTATTCTTATAATGGATAGTATATTGCCAAAGTTAAATGGAATTTTATTTAATTAGGTGTATCTGTTGATATAATTTCTCCCTCATATCAATTAAAATATTGTAATGTTTTTTTTTATATAGAGAGAAAAATCAAGTTCATTAATACAAATAATTGGCCCAGCCTATGTACCCATTTTTTGCAGAAAGCATAACAAAGTATGAGATATAAATTTAATAATAACAAATCATAATATATTTTGTGAAAATGTATACTGTAATTGTTTGTTAGAATAACACTTTTATTTATATTCTAAATCTTATAGGTGTCGCAAATACATAAAAAATGCCGCACGATTTTACCTGGAATTTTGATATTTTTACCTGGAAAACCTGGAATTATGCATGAATTTTGAAATGCAACTTTGGTGGCAACCCTGATTTTTTGTTTCCAACGCCAACGGCACTTTTGTTAATAGAGTACACAAACGCTTTTAGGGAAAGCGGTCCAAACCCCTCAAATTTTTGTGGACACCCAGGGATTTGAACCCGGCACCCCTTGAACCGAAGTCCAAGACGCTAACCGTTAGGCTAACGAGATGCCCATATTTGTGATACGTAGCGGTGTAAACATCCCATCAACCCGTATTTATGTTACATAAAGCTGAAAACAACCCCTTATCCCTTATAAGTTTCATTAGATGGAAACATCTTCTCATCCTTTCTTCGTATCACGTAACTCTGGAAACCTTCCCTCGCCCCTACTTCGAGATATATAACGCTGGAAACATCACCTCAACCCTTATTCGTGTTACGTAACGCTGAACACATCCCCTTATCCCTTATTTGGGTTGCGAAACATAGCTCTTTTCCATTAAAATAAACAAATAAGTTTACATGGTATTTCGCAGGAATTACAAAACAGTATGAATGTAAGAATCAATTTTAATTTTATTGTATATACCAAACCGACATTCTATGTTATTTTTGATTGTTCTCAGTTATTTCCGACCTCTAAAACTATTATTTTATATACCTAATTTGTATTTATAAATACAAATATTTATATAAATAGACCTTATTCAAGATGGGTAGTACCAGAAGACAAATATTTGTCCGATTTGCGCCATATCCCCCCCCCCCTTAAATAAAGCCTCCTTCTCTCTCTGAGAAACACGGATTAACGCTATGCAATAGCTCTTTCCAGTTTATAGCAATTTATAAATTGTACGCTGCATCTAGACGTAATTTAAAAGTCTGCGACGCAGAGGGCGGTTTGAGCGACGGGGTGAGTGTTTACGAAGGTAGTTTCGCAGCGCCCAGCCCGGGACAAACACCTAGTTTATGTCGAAATTTGCATTCGCAATAGAAAATACGACGGAGGATCTCTTTATACTCCAGCCTATGTTTATTCAACACTTATTGAGTTCGCTTCCCCCGCCCCCTCCCTCATCTTTAGTACATCACGGGTCCCGATAGTTCACTTGGTAACTTATCACTATATTAAAATGTTTATTTTTATTCATTGAAACAAACAAATGTTGGTGAGATATCATTATGTCGAAAGTAAATCTACGTGAATTCTTCTTTCGTGAATCCGGGCTAAAAGGTATTACAGTGCAGGATGCAGGATGTATATGTAAACATTTGGAGAAACATACATTAATTTGTGCAAATGTCACGATTGCAAGTCGTGTAATTGAATGGTCAACTAGTTTTGTATAGCTTTGTATAGTTAATGTACAGGAGATTTGTAAACACCATGGCGTTTCTTTAAGGGAGGAAAACAATCTTTTAAAAAGCTATATAACATTGTAGGTTGTTCACGCACTATACTTTGCTTTCAATGAGAGGAAAAATGACATAGTCTATAATTTTTACATACCCCGTATTTTAATAGCACACATTTTGTATACCGTAAAATCAAAACTACTGAATGCTTGTGGATTTTCTTAAGCAGTTATTTTTTGCAGGAGAAAAATATTTATCACTCTTCGCCATTTACATTTTGTACCCTCAAAAGAAAGTTATCCTCCTTTTTCCGACTTCCTGTTGTCTTTTAACTATCGTTTGATTTTTTAAGAAGGTAAGCAGGTAAGCAGAGTGCTTGAAATTAACATTTGTCTCCAAAGTAACGTGGTATTATGCATAAGATAAAGATGAGCCTCCCCTTTCATGTATCATCTTGAAAAATTGAGCTTATAATTTAATCTAAGTTTTAGTAAAATGCAAAACTTGTATAATAAGTGTGTATACGCAAAACACAAAAATTGCAAATTAAAATTATTTATTTCCAATTTAAATATATGCAGTTGCACATTGATTAATATAAATTGTAAATACACATCTTCACATAGGCATTTGCAAGTAAATAGTAACTGTGTGTACGTATGCCGTTTTAAAAGTTCAATATTACTATGGAACAGTGTGTTGGTTATTATAGTTCTCAATCCACAACTTCAGTGAGCTCTTGAGATTGCTTCTGTCAAATGTGAGTAGGATTACCCAGATAAATAGACTCGAGATTTCAACAGTAGCATAGCATCAATATATAGGATGAGTAGGATTACCCAGATAAATAGACTCGAGATTTCAACAGTAGCATAGCATCAATATATAGGATGAGTAGGATTACCCAGATAAATAGACTCGAGATTTCAACAGTAGCATAGCATCAATATATAGGATGAGTAGGATTACCCAGATAAATAGACTCGAGATTTCAACAGTAGCATAGCATCAATATATAGGATGAGTAGGATTACCCAGATAAATAGACTCGAGATTTCAACAGTAGCATAGCATCAATATATAGGATGAGTAGGATTACCCAGATAAATAGACTCGAGATTTCAACAGTAGCATAGCATCAATATATAGGATGAGTAGGATTACCCAGATAAATAGACTCGAGATTTCAACAGTAGCATAGCATCAATATATAGGATGAGTAGGATTACCCAGATAAATAGACTCGAGATTTCAACAGTAGCATAGCATCAATATATAGGATGAGTAGGATTACCCAGATAAATAGACTCGAGATTTCAACAGTAGCATAGCATCAATATATAGGATGAGTAGGATTACCCAGATAAATAGACTCGAGATTTCAACAGTAGCATAGTATCGATATATAGGATGAGTAGGATTACCCACATAAATAGACTCGAGATTTCAACAGTAGCATAGCATCAATATATAGGATGAGTAGGATTACCCAGATAAATAGGCTCGAGATTTCAACAGTAGCATAGCATCAATATATAGGATGACCATTTTATCACGAGACATAGGATTAAATTGTGGTAAACCCACACCAAACTATCTGTAATAGATAGGAAGCTGTAAATTTGTGTGAATTTTAATAAAACTTCTCAAAAATTGATATACCTTGTATTTTAATTTGTTCAGTTATCAGGGGTCTCGGGTTCAAATGATGTTAAGGAAAACCTCAAGAATGTTATTTTCTGCCCTATTTTGATGATATTTTATATCAAGATACATGATATAACAAAAATGCAAATTATACACTAAAATATGTATCGCAATTATTTGTGGTGGTCTCAGGTCTTGACAAAAGAAGCTAAAATTGTAATTTTGTCCGATTACAAAAATATATACAAAATTAAGGGACTTATTTCAGTAACAATGTAGAGAGTATGTAGAACAATATTTTACCATCATTTTTGGAGGTTAAAGGAATAAACCCTAGTCGATAAAAACTCAAAAATGCTAGTTATGTCCAATATTTGTACAATTTTAAATGAAGGGAACATTTAATATAAACAATGCACTTTACTCTCAAATTTATATTGCCACCATTTTGGGATTCATTTTCCTATATTGATGAACACTTTTTATTGTGCGATACAATAAGTCAATAAGTATTTATTTGGCCATTCAATACAATATGTACAATAGGCTGTCAGTTAACATCAAAAGCAATAAAACATCATTTCAAACCAAAACAACAACCTTCGTGCAGGAAAGCAGGTCAAATAAAAGTTCATGCAAAAACCATGCAGGCAATTATAATTTAAATACCTGAGTTAGTAGGCAGTGTAGGCATACACTGGTTAGTCTAATTATTGGTTATTGTTAGTTTGGTTAGCTAAAATTGTGCTGAGGTCTGCTTGGAAAAATTCTTTTAATCCATACATATGTTCAAAGGATACATATTATTCTTTCATTTTAAATTTAATTGAAATCGAAAAATGTATAATTATTGGTATTTTGTTGGCTAAGGTTAATCGATTGTGTTTTCCGCAAAAAAGAATGCTGCTGACAGAAATTACGATGCAACTGCATTATTTCCCCAAAGTTCAGAAATATTATCCGTTATAATTATCAATACAACTCTCTAGAAAAATAGAACAGTAATATTTTTTATGAAAATGTTCCTTGGGCCCGATCTTTGTTAGGAGGCAGACAGCCGTTGTCACTAAAGCCATGTTTTGCTAAGGGTGTATGGCGTATGTATGGATGCGTTACCTCCTCATATTCAGTAATGAAATTTCTGTATTCTGTTTTATGTACTTCGAGCACTTTGCTTAGCTGATTAAACACATTTGTAAAGTGACAGGAAATGAAATAAAAAAAAAACTCTAAAGTATTTTTCCGGGAACATAACTTTTTGTGACTGAAAATCTAACAACATTTTTACAAATATTTGCTTGAGAAAATATAGCTTTCCATATTTCGTCGATTATTCAAAATTTTCCGATGAAACCGTACTTTTAAATGTTCAAAGTTCTGTGAATGTTGTGAGACAAATTTAAAGATTTACAGATTGTCCGGTGCCCATTGAATACCTTTCTTAAGAATGTAAAAATTTTTCAGTATATAAGATGGTTGTTGCTGATTCAGAATGGAAATAATGGGCTGATTCCGAATTTGACGGGTGCCACTTCGGTACCCTTGAGCATTTTGAGATATGACGTAATCAAAATATTAGAAATTATAATATAATTTATTCAGAAGTCACTTTATATATTCACCGCAGGGTAGTCATGTGTGGTATCAAATTAAAGCCCTTGAATAATGTAAGAAAAACAATTTCAAGCACATTTACTCACGGTTGAATGAGTAAAAACCTATACAAATTGTAAATAAATCAAGTTAAAATCTGTTATGTATCTCCTTCAAAGTTATACCATACTCTGGAAGACCCTGCACACAAACACACGTTTGTTTATTCGTAATACAACTACATAAAGGAGATATTTTAGGCCTTACTCTGGTGCTAATAATACAATAGTGTTTTACTTGAAAAGTTGACATATATTAAGTCTGCTTATTTATACTTTGTATTAATATGTAATATATTACTAAACTAATTTTAATTTTATAGTTTATCCTAAATTTGTAATTTTATTACTTCATATTTTATTCTATGAATGCCAACAATATTTATACCAAACTTGAACAACATCGTAAAATACCCCCGTTGCAGCAAATCTGCATACTCAGCGAATTTCAAATGGTACTTCATTAAGTCATGAAGTCACTTACCAACTTTCATTAAAGCATATTCATAAGTAAGCGAGATATGACATTTGATTTATTCTCCATAAGAAAAACATCAGGACAGAGTATGCAGGTTTGCTGCATCAAGAACCACAAAAATCGAGTTTTTATTTAAATATCAATGGATCCCCACTAGATGAAGCAACGTTCCAAGATTTACCAATTTATATTCATAAACAACCAAGATATCACATGTTTCTTATTCTCCATAAGAATAACATTATAGCTGATGAATACGCAGGTTTGCTGCCATGGGGACCACAAAAAATGTGTTTTGTATGAAAATATCAGTAAACCTCAACCATATAAAGCCACATACCAAGTTTCATTAGATATGTTCATTAATAATCAAGATATACAATTTTACTTATTCTCGATAAGATTAACATTGGACAAGTACTGTATTTAGCACATTCAATATCTCGGTAACAAATTGTCGTAGAGCGATGATAAAAATACCAAATTGTTAAGCTGAATGTAATGGTGTAAACCAAAATTTGGGTTTAAAAATAATTATATGTAAAAAGTTCAAAAAACCCATTTTTTGGGTACAAAACCCCCCCTTAAAATAGAGCGACCTTTCTGGTTCTCGAACTCATGAAAATATATGCTGCCTTACACGTTCATACCAAATTTCATTAAGATCGGACCATTTTTACAAAAGTTATCGTGCCTACGGACATATATATATATATAAATACAACATTTACCTGTAAATTTATTCAGAAGTCACTTTATATATTCACCGCAGGGTAGTCATGTGTGATATCAAATTAAAGCCCTTGACTTGAATAATGTAAGAAAAACAATTTCAAGCACATTTACTCACGGTTGCATTTTATTTGTTTATACCGGGTCTTTTATGAGGTTGTTTTGATTATTATTATCTGCAATGCAAAACCGGTGGTCAAATAGACCACGATATACTATAACTGATTTATATATATATAAATTTGAACGAATGGTGTTTTTGACATCTCTGGGGGCCTCAAAGCGAAAAGTTATCATGGTCCCGGGCCTAGGTCTTGCCGTGCCACCTACGGTAATAGCTTCTTCCCTATAGGGGAAATTTGCTAAAAGTAAAAACATGAAAATTTATACAATATTCCATTTAAACCACATTTAATTTTAAACGCATTAGTCTAAAATTTAGCGCATTAGTTGAAAATATTTAACATTTCCAAGGCTGTCATGAATCGTATTTAAATATTTAAATTTAAATTCGTCATAATACATAGTTTGGTTTTGATATGAGTTTATATATGGCAGGTTAAAAGCTTGTATATGTAACAATGTCCGTTATGTCAAAAATGAAACGGTATCAAAATAAATACATATCAAACTTAAAAGTTATTTCGATAATGATTGCTAAATTTATCTATAGTGAAAGGTACTTATTCATGAATCTCAGAAAATCTTCTACAAAATGCTATTATGTATTTCTGAAAAATACTAATAAGACGGAGCTGAAAACTGGATAAAAATAAACAAATTATAACTTTTTTATTATTTTTCACAGAATTTATTTAAGGGAATATTGTAATTTTGAAACTTTTTCATTAAAATCGAATTTATGACTCATAATTATTTGAAAATTCACACAACTAATGGTTTTCAATGAGGCAGTAGTGAAATCGGTCTGGTGGAACTCCAGATTTAGTTGTATACAACGATATTCCTTCCACGCATTATACAGCATATTGTCAAAAATGGGTTGCAAATTTAGAGGTTGTTTTGATTATTATTATCTGCAATGCAAAACCGGTGCGGTGGTCAAATAGACCACGATATACTATTCTTGTTGTAATATTCTTGAAGCTTATGCAATTTTCTACTAATCTGTATGAAACATTTATTCACATAACTGATAAAATAAAACATGGGTTCATTGGTAAGAACTCTAATTTGTTAACATATTTCTAACGAATTTCTTACAATCTAATAATTTGTAATTTTTCCTCCGTATATTACAAAATATGTCAGGATTTCATAATTATTTTACTATCTACGTTATGAAGGGTTTTCCATGAGGGGTTAAATATTAAAATCCGTCAATAAGAACTCCAGATTTAGTTGTAAATATGTAACCCTTACACTCATTTTATATTGCCAAAGATAGATTACGAATTTGAAGATTGTTTGTCTTTTTATCCATCTCATAAACGGCGGAAGAATCGACCACAATAGATGTTATATTTTTTAAGCTTATGAAATTCCCTAAATCGATGTGAAACACTAGTTGACAGAACTGATTAAGCAAATGCAAAGGATGATTGGAATAAAAAAGTAATCTTTTATACAACTTTGAATGTATTTCTTGCTGTTTAATAATTTACGTTTTTCCTCTATAAATTACAAAATATGTCAGACTTTCATAATGATTTGTCAATCTACCAATTACGAGTTTCCAATGAGTTTTTTAATATTAAAATCCGTCTAGTGAAACTCCATATTTAGCTGTACAAAGGTACCCCTTACACTAATTATATTTTTCAAAAGAAATAAACAGAAATGTCGAGGTTGTTTAGGGTTTTACTTGTTGTTAAAAAACGGTGGGGAAACCAATCAAAGTGGATGGTGATTATCTATAGGCTTGGAAAATTGACTACAAAGTAATGAAGGACATCTCTTGAAAAAGTTATAAAACGAACTCAAAAGTTGATCAAAAATGGGATATTTAAAAAAAATATGTTTGAAAACACACATCTTTTAATCATTTTAACGGATATATCGTAGCATAATGAACACCTTTAGTGGTATTACAAATGTGTGTGATCAAAGGTTTGTAATGACGGGTCAAACATTAAAATCGGCTCACTAAAACTATAGATTCACTGGTAGAGGTTAACAATGTCACATCAATTATAAAAATCGGCCTGCTTGAACCTTAGATATAGTTGTACAAAGAAATTCCTTATCCAATTATACATAAGAAGAATATCGGTTCAGTGCACTTTTCCGAATTGGACTAAATCCAGAATTTACTTTATACACTTTAATAATCAATCAATAAATACGTCTTTGTGTGTGTTTGCAAACCAGGTCTGCGAGTATGGTATAACTTTGAGGGAGATACATTACAGTTTGTAACTTTATTTATTAACAATTGTATAGGTTTTTTAAGTTTTACTTATTCAATCATGAGTAAATGTGGTTGAAATTGGGATTCTTTCATTATTCAAGGCAAGGGATGAATAATGTCAAGGGTACCGAAGTGGCACCCGTCAGATTCGGAATCAGTGCATTATTTTCATTCAGAATCAGCAAAAAAACATCTTATATACTCATTTTGGTCACTTACCTTATCGGGCACCGCACCAGTTCCATCTCTCTTTATGATACAGGCTCATCACCACTCTCACTTCACAAGAAATAGAAATGTAAATCCCTCCATTCAACATAATTTAAAAATCTTTGAAACAAAACCTAGATATGAAGGTATTTTTTCCAAACTTCCAGCAGAAATTGTTGAATTAAATAATTCTGAGAAGGCCCTGAAATCACATCTCTTAGAAACATGTTACTACAGCCTGCCTGATCTTTCATAACTGCTCATTTTTTTCTATTATCTTGCCTTTGTCATCACTAATTTTCCGTATTCCATAGTCCACCTTATAAATACTTCCTTACAATTTCCATTTTACCATTGGTTGAACAACGTTATCTTCGACGGCCGCTGTATTAAGAAGAAACAATCATGACGGGTCCCATGCCTCTTTGGTCAACGGGAAAGACAACGGCCATGTAAGATAATGGTGAACTCATTTAAAAACCAAAAGTTTGAGGTCGTTTTTGGATTTTATTTGAGAGTAAGGGAACATCTTATAGGTAACAGAATTTCATAAAATATTACATTTTGCATCTGCCGAACAAAACTTCAAAATCGAATAATAAAATTGGTCAGTTGAGGTGGCAACTCTGCAAATATTTTACAAGCTGTGGCAACGAGGTTAAATATATCTAGAGGTCTCGTCTCGTATAAAAAAGGTGAAATCTACATGGTCGATGGCCATTTGCCCCTCTGTCAACTCTGCTCCCATGGCAACCAACAGGAAACCAATCAAATCCTCTCTTTCGAGTTATATGACAGTCAGCTGACCAACATTTTACTTGTGATAAGAGGATTTGATTGGTTTCATGAGGAAAATGGCTGTCGCCATGTAAGCTTCACTTTTTACTCCAGACGAGACCTCTAGATATATTTATAACCTCGTTGAGCTGCGGTTACATATCATCAGATTACTGGATAATTTGATGTTAAACAACTGATTCGATTTTTTTATTTAAAACTCTATAAGCTAAATGTTAATTTTTTTAGGTTTTAACACCATTTATAAATTCAAAACGGGGTTTCCAAAGTTGAAATGAATTCCTATGTTGAATTCTTACTTGAATACTTGTAGTTTCCGTCCGTAGTCCTGAGGCAGGAATTGGACAGGTCAAGGGAGATAATAAAAAATAACTAAATCTAAAATATGTTCTTCTAGGCCTATAAACACATAGATGGTTTATTCAATAACATTTAGAAAACTTTCCATATCGTAGAAATCGTTCTTAGTCACAAATGCTTTTACTTCTATTTTGTGGATGTCTTGAAACTTTTTTGGAAGAGCCTGAAAAAGTTGTAAACCTGAATAGTGGGGTTTCTGTTCAAACAATTTAAGTCTATGTTGTTGAGCATGGATTCCTTTTTTCTGGTATTATATTAATGATTTATAAAGCGAGGTTGAATATTTTGTGACCTAATGTAAACTACTGATTCGAAAATAAACATGCATGGGACAGTCAAGAGGCCAACCTGGATAAATGAATCTCTGCAACTGGCATGAGGTGGCATACCCAGGATAGTTCTTATTGCTTTTTTTTTGCCAGTCGAAAATTCTGCCTAAATTGCTCTTGATTGCACCCCACAAAATGATTGAATAAGAGATGTGCTGTTCAAACAGCCCGTGGTAGACGAGCTTGGACAGGGGGGCGCTGCCGTATGACCTCATCCTACGTAGGATGAAAAGTCCCCGAGCAAGCAAGCCCTCTAATCCTTGGATATGCTCACTCCAACCGAGCCCATCATCCAACCTCACCCCTAAAAGTCAGCAGTTTTTGATTGCTTGATTTGGTCCCCTCCCATGAATAGGTTCGGAGTCCTATTATTTTTCGAATTTTGTCTTTGAACTGTTTGAAAACATAAATAATTTATTTTTTTGTGAATTTAAACTGAGTCTGTTTGCTTCAAAAAATTTAGAAAGGTCTGCTATTTTTTTAATTTGACTCGCCTTCAAGAATATCAACATCCTTCCCCCTCATGACCAATGTTGTGTCATCGGCAAAGAGTTAGATGTTGGACTCTGGAAGGGAGTTGGTTATATCATTAATGTAAACTAAAAACAGGAGAGGTCCCAGCATGGATCCTTGCGGAACTCTGCTTTTGATTTTTTGTGGAGTCGACATGACATTTTTAATTTTTGATTTAGATTTGTCTTTAATTTCTATAATTTGGTATCGGTTTGTCATGTACGACTCGATCCATTTGAAGACAAGTCCTGAGATGCCAATTGAAGCCAATTTTTCCAAAAGAATGATATGATTGACACAGTCAAAAGCCTTTGACAAGTTGGCGAAGCAACCCACCACTGTCTCTCCGGCCTCCACCGCATCGATACAATCATTTGTAAAGTCAATCAAAGCCAGTTTTGTAGATTTATTTTTCCTGAAACCATATTGTCTATTACAGACAATATTTTTCAATTCAATAAAGTCAGTAAGTTGCTCCGAAACAACTTTTTCTATTAATTTTGAGACTGACGGAAGAAGCGAGACCGGGCGATAGTTACCCGGATCGGTTCTGTCTGTTTTTTTTTTAAAAGAGGTTTTACTTTAGCTACTTTACAGTTTTTGGGGAAAAACCTGTTTCCAGAGAAAAATGTATTAAGTGTGTCAATGGTAATACAATTTCTTCATTACAAAACTTCAAAACATACATACTCACATTGTCAATACAACTTGATTTCTTCGGTTCTATTTTGGAAAAAATGTCATCCAGTTTTTGCGGAGTGATCTGAGAAAAATCTGACATTCTACAATTACTATTGTTCTTAAAAGGAAAACCTGAAAATTGATGATTTTGGTTGTTGCCATTTACTAGGTTTGATGCATCCACAAAAATAGTTATTAAATGTTTCTGCAACTTGACAAGGATCTTCTATAGTGCTATCATTTACTATCAGGGTTATGTTATAGCTGCTATCTTTTTTTGTGTTCTTAAATTATTTATTACATTCCAAGAAGCCTTTGATTTGTTTTTGCCATTGTTATGCTTTCATGCGCCCAGTTTAAATTTCCTAGCTGTATTTTATTTCAATAGTTATCCCTAAGTTCTAAATATCTCAACTTATCATGGGCTAACTTTGAAAGCTTGCAAATAGAGTATTGTTGAAACATTTCCTCTTTTGCTAATTTCATTTCATCTGACATCCATTTAGATCTTTTAATTTTTTCTGTTCTTACTATCGGACAGCTAATATTAAAGTAAGATGTAAAAATTCCAATAAAATTGTCAAACATATCATCAACATCATCTGCCAAATACACAGAATTCCAGTCTTCATATTTAAGTCTAAATTTTAACTCTCTAATTTGTTCTGTGGTTATACGTCTATTCCCTATAATGTTCGTATCTGAGAGAGGCCTTTTTGGGTTTTCTTAATGTACATTTAATATTATGGAAATGGCACGGTGATCTGAAATATGAGGTTCAACTGTTGTGGCATGAGTTGGTCTAAAACTTGTAAGGAAATTGTCAATACACGTTCTCGAGGTTTCTGTAATTCTAGTTGGTTCCACAATGTTCGCTCTCAGATTGACATTCAATTTCATTAATAAATCTATGCTAAATATTATCTTTCTTTAATAAATCTATGTTGAAGTATGAACCTATAATTAAATGCTTATATTTTATATCTAATCTCAAAAAATATTCATTTAGTTTCCTGAAATAATCATCGAGGTTATTCTGGTATGGAGATCTATATATTGAAGCTACATTAAAACGTTCTCTATTAATGGAAAAATTTATTTCAGAGCATTCAAAAACAGTTTCTTCAATAAGATCCTTGCCAATGGTGGTCGGTTTAATATTTTCAATTTAAAACCAGGTTTACATACCTTTTCCGTCCAAACAGTTCAAAAATATATACTGCCACATACTATGACGACATGTTTCGGAATCTAGAATTCCATCTTCCATTCTGTATTAATGTTTAACAACAACAAAATTTTAGATTTTGACGAAAATCTGTGTAAATTACGGACGTTTTTGGTATGACCGGAAGATGGAATTCTAGATTCCGAAACATGTCGTCATAGTATGTGGCAGCATATATTTTTGAACTGTTTGGACGGAAAAGGTATGTAAACCTGGTTTTAAATTCTAAACAACAGTTCAGGAGGCATTTTCAAAATGAATAAATTAATATTTTCAATTATGTCACAGTTTATATTTTTGAAGATAGCTACCCCACCTAAGCTCTATTCTCCCATAACCCACTAAAAATTCATAATTTAAGATTTTCAGTGCACTTAGGCTAACTTGATCTAATCCATGTTCATTATTAAAAAATAAATCGTGTTTCTGTGAGAGCAAAAACTGTTCAATGATTTCGACTTTATTTGCAATGCTCCTTACATCGAGATGAGTAATTTTTATCTTACTAAAATCCTTAGGCCTAGTATATTGCACTTGTTTAAGTTTTTTATTGGTTCAGGTTGGTCACTATGTTTTTTGACGGCTTGTTGTAGCCTACAGTGTCAATATACAATAAAACTAAATTACATAAAATATCTTTTCCTTTGTCATTTAGGTGCAACCCTTGATTTGTATAGCAGCATCTATCAAGTAAACTGTTTAAGCTAATGTATGCCAGTTTATTCTTAGAGGAAAAATCCAAAATCTTTTGGTTTTGTTTCTTAATCAAGTTATTTTCTGAATCAAGGTCCTTCAACAAACAATTCGGTGCTTTAACAAACAATAGATTTTTTGAATAAACCACTTTTCGTGCTAGGTCGTTTAAATTCTTCTCGACTGTTTCAATTGATCGGTCCGAAACATTGTTCGTCCCACCCACCATGTCACACACATCTTTCTCTCCAATCGGCTTGCTTGTCAACTCGTCCTTGAGATCTACTAGGACTGTAGCTAAGGGTGCACCCGGAAGCACAGTCGCTTGCACATTGTAGCGGCCGTTCTGTTCCAGCCTGCTTCCACACCGTCTGGCGTGGCTATCTCCATAAAGCATCAGCCTTGGCATTGTGGAATTTTCCACAGAAACCTTGCTCATAAATTTAGGCCTAGACCCGAGACATTTACTAATAAAATTACTAGGCCTACTTTTAAAACTATTACTACCACTCGGCCCACTATCAAAGATTCCGTGGCCTCCCCTGTCTCCACCACCTTCTCAAACGAGTTCGAGATGCGCAGGCAGGCCAGGCCCCGGAGCCCCTTACATTGCTTTCCTTAACCTCAAATTTCTTTGAGGCCAAGGGAGCCCTATCTACTCTACTCTTTTTAACCACCACATTCCAGCCAAAATCTCTTTCTGTTTCACTTGACCCCTTAACTTCTAATTTATCTCTTAACTGCATTAATTCAGCTTCCTTTAAATTCAATTGCTCTTGCAAGGCCTTATTTCTGCCTGCAAGACTTCACCTAGTTTGACAGTTTTATCGAGTTCAATTTTAATCACACTATATGCGATATTACTATTGACGCACTTGAATGTATTTATACAAGGTTGACATACACAATTATCTTTAGATTTGATCAATTTAAAAATTGATTTCTTTACACCACTACACAAAGGTTCAGAGTGCACCCATTTTTTACATATTTCACATGCAACAGAGTTTGTTTCTTCATCAATAATTAATTTACTGCAAGAGGTGCATGTTTCATGTTGAATTTGAGTGGAGGTAGGCATTTTATTGTTGAAAGTTTAAGATTGTTAATTTTTGACAGTGTGGTTTCCAGGATATGGTTGCCAAGCAAAGACTGAAAAATTAAGATCCTACCTTGAGTCAAAAGCCAATTCGTCTGTAAATATTAGAAGTTATTTTTTCATTAAGACAGAAAAGGTCTGATATGATGAAGAAGGTTTTAAAAAGTTGGAATGAGTGCAAAAGATAGGTATTGGGAGGACGCCTCAACGACGTAGTAGGCGCATATCTTTTTATTGATTCCAAAAGAACTTTACTAAATCAATTCATAAATAAATAAATGCTTATTGCTCGCTGAAGAATATAAGAAAAATCAAAATCAAAATATCGATTGTATGTTATCCGAAGCTGCCTTCCGCAAAGCTTTATCACTCGAGGAAAGCACCAATTTTCCCCCTCGCTTACGGTTTCGCACTAATTTAGCCGTTATCTTGGTGTTTACTTTCACTTTGACCTACTTTCCAGCTGGGGTTAAATGTCTGTTCTTTTTAGTTTACTACGAATGGCTTAGTGTGAAATACGTTCTACTTTGTCTACAACAATATTAAACCTGGGATAATTTATTGAGCGAGTAAAGAAGCGATTACAAAAACTTAACTAAGGAACGTTTTACAGACTGCCAAAATATAGAAGGAAGAGGTGGATTGTCTAAAAAAGTACAAAATATTAAAGAAAGAGGTTCTGAAAGTTTACAAATCTGGAGTAAAATACTATCTTGGACTTTTCTGGCAGTCCAAATTAAATGTATCGTCCATCGATAACTTTTATTACAATCCCCAAATCTCCATCACGTAATGTCAACATGCATTAAAACATTGAGTTGGAAACTAGGTTTGTAACTATTCGACCGTTAAGAGTGTTCAACAATTATATTAGTTTTTACAATCTACAGAGAGAAATCATAAATATTTTCGGTGAGTCGAGTCGTTAGTATCGTCTCGTTGCCAAGGCGACGGACCCCGGAGTAACGGCAGCAGCCCTGTCATTGGTTATACTACTAGACATTGCAAAATAGTTCTGTCAATTTAGTTCAGATTTAACTGGAATGGGCTCATCCATTGGTTTGTTGGATACGTCCCATGAACTGGTGTGAGGTCATATGGACAGACACGGTAGGGCGAAAAGGGGTCATCAACCTCTTAAAGCAATGCAAATAATAATTTAAACGAAAAATGGGTTTTTAATAAATTATACTCATTTAGGAGTTTTATAGGAGCACCCTAAACAGAACTATTTACGCATTCGGTTGTTCTTCAAATGTCATACAATTTTAAAATCGTTGAAGGTAAAAGTTCTTTACTTATGTTAATTTGTTAAACCATGGTTTGTTTTCCATAAGTTCCTTAACCGTAAATGTCGTCAGTGTTTCAACAATGATTGGAAATTATAGTAGGAGTGAGTGTCACAATCAAGTGTTTACAATTTATTGCGAATTTGAACAAAGTCTATAAGAAACGAAAGGCGAATGAACTAAGTTCCCTCTCAAATGAGCGGATAATCTAAACAGCAGACAAGGAGATGAAAACTTAGAACTAAGGAAACACAGAAAAAGTAATTTAATCTAACATTATGAAACAATATTTACAATTTAAAAACTTGCCCGAGCCATCGAATGTTCTAATTAGTTTGTTCAATTTATTTATTAATGTATTTTGACAAGACTTTGTAAAACTTCATGTGGTATGGTTAATTGTATTTTTTCACTGGGAATTGACTGAATATGCAGATACAACTGAATAAGCAGGAACAATATCCAACACGACCAAATAAGCCAGGTAACCTATCACAGTCCTTTAAATTGCGTGTTAGCTTGTTATTAAAATACTATTACAAGGTTCCATATCCTTGCAATTTAGTTTTATAGACTTCGACCATTGAATAGGTTTTTGGCCTCTAACATATACTGACACTTTGAGGTTAGCCTTTTAAATAATAGTTCGTCTTGTTCGTTATTGAGCCGCTATCACAAGACAACTTATAAACATTTTGCTATTTTTAACAAGGTATATGACCTTGCGACCTTATAACTCGGTATTGACGAAGTTAGTCCATCGATCGTTTGGTTGGCAGTTTAAAAAAACGGTAGCAGCAAACCTGCATATTCAGTCAGTTCCCAATGAAAAAATACAATTAACCATACCACATTAAGTTTTACAAAGTCTTGTCAAAATACACTAATAAATAAGTAGTTACAATTTAACGTTTAACTCCATAAAGCTATCATTAGGCTGACTATATTTAGTCGGATGGTGCAATCTGTCTGGTTTTAGAACTTTAAGTTATGAATATTGCTTTTAAACTCTGTAAACATTTCATCAAGACCAGGCGGCTTTTTTGCAAAAGTTATAGAGTTAACGGACACACAAATATATAAATGTATATATATTTGAACGAATGTTGTTGGTATCTGGGGGCCTCAAAGTGAAGCGTTATCGTCTCTGTCTTAGTAGGTTTACCAAGCCGCCCACGGTAATCCCTACAACATTGTAAAGACAATGTACGATGCACTGAAGCGGGAAACACTCGTGCCACTTCAACTCCACGCTTTTCCCGGACTCAAGTAATTGATAAGAAGTGAAGTAGTATGTGAAACTTATCAGTATTTGATAACCCGCAGTGGCAACGGTGGCGGTAGTGCCTCGGAGTGAGTGGTGCGTGAAAGTGAAAAGTGCAGTGCGACCGTGACCTGATAAAGAGATAGGAAGTGATAAGGACAAAGATGACAATCAAACACCTCTGCCGGTCGGCCAGGATAAGAGCACGCAGGTCAGTGCCGAGTGGTAGGACCAAATACCCACTGAAAAATCCACCTCCTTTTTAAAGTGAGATTACTTGACTGGTAAAAAAAATTTGAATGATATTTGTATTCATTCCATTTTATCATAGAAATGAATTTAAAGATACCAGGTTCTAGCTCTTGTAACGTAAACAAATTTATACTAAAAAAAACATAATTACGTTTTTGCCGAAGTAATCAATTAATAACTGAAGTAATTCAATGATATCTAAAATGTAAAACATCATAAATAGTGCAACAGTATTAGTACAACTGAATTACAATTTGTTACACACCATACTAAGCTAGGCATTACTCATAGTAAGAAAACGTAATTCACATAGCGGTAAATGGTTCCTTCGAAAACAGTTTGATAAGAATATGGAGTGAAGCAATCAAACCAATACTGTCTGATTGTAAACAAAGCTTCGAGATTGCGATAATAACACATGGGTTATCACTTCTGGTAGCTTTTTTCTTGGTGCTATAAGTGTTGTTACATATTGCCACAAAACATTATACTAATCTAGTGAATTTTAACTCGTAGATTTCTTTATGTTTCAGCATAAAACGGATACAATTTTTTTTAAAGTCTTAAAATATTTTTCTCAAGATTTCACATGGCTTTATGGCCTACGATACCACATCATGCTTCATAACACTAGATACAATTGGTTTTGTGTTAATTTACTCATTAAAATTGATCATTAGTAACATTAAAATTGATTGTTAGTTCTAAAACAATGATAAACTTTCGACAACAGTACTCGGCAATTTTAACATCCATTATTAAAATAAGACTTGAAATGTAAAGATTGAACTTGGCTTTCAACAGTAAAGTCCTCGAAGGGTTGACTTATCCGATTCGTATACACTTGGTTTTGATCAATATATTTTATCAACTACTTATTTACAACTCTATACCTCTAATACTCTATAGACCGTCGAACAGTAACAAAAATGATACATATGAAGAATACATTTAAAGAAATCATTTTGATAGGCGTATAGACCGACATACATCGGAAGACGAATGCTTCCTTTTAAATGATCACACACTAATCCGTGTAAATAAAATATTACCGATCCGCATTCTAATATTCTAAGAACATTATTCACATATAAAGACGTCTGAAAACAATTTTAATTATTGTTACTATTTTTTTTTTTTTTTTAAAGAGGTTGCCGGCTTTTATTTCCCTACACTTTCCCCATCCACGTGGGCCTCAGGCTTGTGCGTGGAACGTAAAGCACAGCAGGTTGAGCCGTTACAGTACAAGCTAGACAGTACTGATAACATTTAATTGCCAACACTGGGATTCGAACCCACGCCCGGCAGGGCCGCTTCCATGTTTCTAAAGTCAGTCATCTTGACCACTACACCAGCGACGAATTAAAAAAAAACTATATTTTTTGTTAATAATCCAAAACTAATTCCAAAGCATTTACTATAAAACATACTTGTTGTATTAGATAACGTATCTTCGTGCAAAAGTTGACTATAAATCTTCCAAAACAGTTCAACTCAGAAAAATGGCCCGAGTTACTTTTGTATCCCTACTAAATAGATTAAGAAAATCCTTACTTTTATTACGCTTAAAACCCGTATACTTTCTTTCAAATTACTAAAACTTAGTTACGAAAATTCAGTTGTAATTGAAATTACGCCCTTTTCCTCGTATATCCCGAACTAGAGTATTCCCACTTGTCGTCAAATAGGAGTTTTGTAATAAAAGCTTCACAAAAATAGGATGTTCATTTTCCTTTCGACTGTTTGACGGCCTACAAGGAGTAAAATGAAAATCTTATATAAAAGCACAATTAACACTGTCCAGCAACTTAAATGTCTTACCTATTACCATAATGCCGTAAACCCGACCTCAAACGGACAACTGAGTCAAAAACGGCAGCAAGTTAAACTTTTTACGTGCTAATTTCAAACCTTTAAAATGCGTTTATTCGTTACAATTGTCGAGGTCTGGTTTGTAAAATTGTGTTTACCATGTAAAATCTTTAAAATTACTTTTAAAATGACTTATGCTTACCTTAAGCCAGACACATCTAGGTTCGTTCATTAGAGGAAGTCTTGGATAAAGGTTTGACCGGCTGATCCTATTTCTTACTCAGTGGTCCGTTTGAGGTCGGGTGTGCGATTGTCTTCTAACTCTTTGCAAGTCCTCAATAAAGAAAAATTAGCAACAATTTGTTTGTAAAGCTCGCCATAACTAGAGTTGAAATCAGTTGCGTTTTTGTAATTAACAATAAATTTACTCGAAATTACAAATGAATCTACACTAAACTTCAATCAACTAAGCAGTCAGTAACAATATAAAACATGCCCGTAATGTGTGTGTGTGTGTGTGTGTGTGTGTGTGTGTGTGTGTGTGTGTGTGTGTGTGTGTGTGTGTGTGTGTGTGTGTGTGTGTGTGTGTGTGTGTGTGTGTGTGTGTGTGTGTGTGTTCCCACTGTAGCGGTCGCAATTTTTGTCCGATTTACTTCAAATTTGTTAGAGACATTCCTTTATATAATCAGTTGGACAAGTTCGTTGGGGAAAATAATCGAAAACTCTAACCCCTTTATGGGGATTTTAAGTTTTCTAATTTTTAGTTTTTGGGACTAAAAAGGGTCAGTGAAAGCCCCGGATGTACAACTAATGCATGTGAAAAGACAGACTAATGAGGCGAAACTTTTAAGCCATCTCTCATCGTTCTAGCGCAAGTATTTACCGAGTTATTAAAGAAAATGTTATTTGTCTTAAGACAGTGCGTTGTCTTATGGGGATTTTACACCGGAAAAGGCTGTTTTTCATATCTTGATGTAGTTTTATCACCCCCAATACCCCTATACCAACTTTTTATCCTGACCATACCTCCTCATAACCTTATAATGCACACCATTGCCATCCTATTAGTGAATTTAAATATAACCAGGAGCATCAGAACAGCCAAAAATAACATTTTTTTGTGTGTGTGTGTGTGTGTGTGTGTGTGTGTGTGTGTGTGTGTGTGTGTGTGTGTGTGTGTGTGTGTGTGTGTGTGTGTGTGTGTGTGTGTGTGTGTGTGTGTGTTCCCACTGTAGCGGTCGCAATTTTTGTCCGATTTACTTCAAATTTGTTAGAGACATTCCTTTATATAATCAGTTGGACAAGTTCGTTGGGGAAAATAATCGAAAACTCTAACCCCTTTATGGGGATTTTAAGTTTTCTAATTTTTAGTTTTTGGGACTAAAAAGGGTCAGTGAAAGCCCCGGATGTACAACTAATGCATGTGACAAGACAGACTAATGAGGCGAAACTTTTAAGCCATCTCTCATCGTTCTAGCGCAAGTATTTACCGAGTTATTAAAGAAAATGTTATTTGTCTTAAGACAGTGCGTTGTCTTATGGGGATTTTACACCGGAAAAGGCTGTTTTTCATATCTTGATGTAGTTTTATCACCCCCAATACCAACTTTTTATCCTGACCATACCTCCTCATAACCTTATAATGCACACCATTGCCATCCTATTAGTGAATTTAAATATAACCAGGAGCATCAGAACAGCCAAAAATAACATTTTTCAATTTTTCATAAAATTTTATCAGTGTTGTTTTAAACCCTTTATTTATTTCTCTAAAGGTGTTATTGAGGGAATTCACTTCCCTCACGTCAGCGTGCTGCGTGCGAACTCGTTTTATGTTTCAGGGCACTGCAGGGTTTAAATGGTTATTCAATTTGCGTTTACTCCGAAATACCCTTAGTCCAAAAATAGTTCGAGTAAAAGACTCTATATATCATCCATTGTTCTTAAAATTAACTGTAGTTACTTACGTGTACCATATGGCAGTGGTGTATGTTTGTATCAAAGCAAATTAATTTATATATCAGGTCAGTAGGCTGTCATAGAGATAAATGACGGTTTGTCGGTTTTAACAGTGCAGTTTTAAAGGATAATGTGTTTCCTGCCATTAGAAAACATTCCGAGTCCGTTTCTTAATTTGTACACAGCGACTCATAAGTTTGACGAGTCATTTAGTTTATTTTGGTTTAAATAGTTTACGCAAACTACGGGGTGTTGATCCAGACTTACAATTTGGTAACTAAAATGCAATAACTCTCAGAAGTAAAAAAAACAACATAACTATAAACCCCTTTACCTCATTCCAGTTTCTTTACTGTTACATTAAGGGTCTCTTAAAGACATGTATTCTTTAGTAAAGTTACGCCATAAGTTCAATATAATCGTAAAACCAAAACTACCACCTTTAATTAACAGATTATGTTAAAATAATTTTCCGTAAAATGTCTATTTGATGTGTATCCTGTCGTTAAAATTACATCACGATCCTTCTGCTAAATAATTGGCCAATTACACACGAACCGCTTGTATATGTGGTTTATATAATATGAGTATTCATATATTTACTGAATATCTCTTATTGTATTCAAGTGTCACTCCCCGGGTCCCTATAGGCGGCTTAAATTAAGTAGGCAGATTTCTTCACCTTGTTACCTTTTGATCAAATTGCAATAGCTATTTCATGTTACATTTGATATAATAACCCTTCAAATGTAGATAAAACATACAATACCAAATACATAAATAGGTGAACAATTTTTTAAGCGGTTGTGTGAGGCAAGATTTTATAGTAAGGTGATTGATCGTGCCCTATAGGAGATTATAGGTTTCCTTACGATTCGTTTTGCAGTTTACTTATTAGCTGCTAAACCAAACTTATTGTATTAGTTAGGTCTTCGGTACCAAATGTATTATTTTACATAGTTGTAGTTGCAATGAAATATAATGGTAGCTCTTATAGTTTTCTATAAGAACATAATACTTATTTATTTTTAGGCTGAGGATATATGCCATTAATGTCAACTATACGGTAAAAATTAAGAGGGGGTTCGGGGGCACAGTTGCCGAATTAATGTCCCAAATTAAGTTGTGCTTGGGATGATTTGTGCCGTAGACCTGCCTATCTACATATAACAACGCTGTGTCTGTGTGTCTGTCTGTCTGTGTGTCTGTGTGCTTGGAATGATTTGTGCCGTAGACCTGCCTATCTACATATAACAACGGAAACAAAGAGTTAGAGACTGATTAATATACAAATTAGATTTCAGGTTAGATTTAACATACAGGATGTATCCGAACTATTGGGACCACTTTTGAAGATGAGTTTCTTGGGTCTAGACAAACTAATCAGGATCAGGGGTAGACAGGGTAGTAACATTTGTTCAAATCCAGACGATCATAAAACATCTCAAAATTAACCCTACTAAAACATACATCAAGCAGCGGTGAAAGAGAAGATTTAAAAAATAATATTGTAGTCATTTTGTTATGTTTCCCTCTTGACCACTTTTTTATGGAAAGGGCCGTTTAATATTTTATGGGTGACGATTTTAGTAGCTTTAAACATCCAACCTCCTTTATAAGCCAGAAATAAATTGCAAGTATTTTTATTTTATTTTTCTTGGCATTTTTTTTATTCTTAAAGTGTGCATTTTTAGAGTCATTCAATCCCTCAGTAGGTAAAAGAAGAGGAAAAGGTAATAATAATAATGTAATAGGGGTTTTAAATTCCTTCAAGGTAGTTCAATTAATCAATGTTTCGTATAGTTAATGTTCCGGGAACAGTCACTTCACTGTGTTTTGTATCACACAAAACTCAAGAAACTGCGTTCTTAAAACTGAACATAGCCTGTATTGTTAGTGTCAACGGTGTCAACAATGTGGTAGTTGCGATTGTCGCCGTCGCGGTAGCAGAGCGCCATTGTCGCCGTGGTATAATCTCCCACCTCTCAGTCGTGTTTGTTCTCCCCTCGAGGCAACAACGTCACATTCAACCCTTAATTGGATTCTAGTCTCCTATTCGCGATGAGACTCTAGTACGTCTACCGAATTCGACACGTAATTTTCAAAATACCGCGACAAACTGTGGAAGATGGGATTTTACGCCTGTTAGAAGTTAGAAGAAGTTTTTTCATCGATTAAGGTATTGAGAAAAATTAAGTTTTGCTGAAAATAATTAACAATTCATTAAAGGTCCGATAATGGTAATTTTATATTCATTTAGGCTGGACACTAAAACAACTATTTCGATCGAGGTACACGGGGTTTCTTTCCCACAAATTTAGAGTGTTCTTTAACGCGCAACATGTCTTTATTAAATACTGAAAGATATTTTTTCTGTCGATGTAATTAGATCCATTGTTATTGTAGAATGCATTAAAATATGTCACATCCCGATCGGAAAAGTATCACGTTTATTCTGTAAACGGTAAATTAAGCTATATAATAATTATTCACATTACTGTCAAAATGTAGCATTTCGTACTTGTCTACAATTTTAGTGTTAACATCAATTTATCGAATAACATTTAACTGTTAATTATTTATTTATTTTGATTAAAAATCAATGAGTGAATTAAAAGGTATAGAATCCATTTTTATTTTTAAACGTAATTAATTTGGGTGTTTTGTTGAGACATATTTTGTTGCAATTTCCTGCTCCAAAAAAGTCTACTTTTAAATAGTTTGAAATAATTTGCCCCAAAATTGGATATCTATAATTAAAGAAAGCATGGAGCTAATATGTGCTTCATTTGCCATTTCTATTCCTCCACCACCAAATGATGTTAAGCAATTAAACAAAATTTCATTTATTTTAAGGGTGTTTCCAGTGGTGATGACAGAAATTTAGAAATCCTTCTGTTGTTGTTGAAGATGGTGATTGTATTCTTGGTTGACTATTAGGCACTCTCATCTTCTATAAATTTATAAAAAATGTTATTTTCAAAATTCCCTATACAAATTTCATTAAGTCAATTTTTGGGCTCCAACCTCCACCCCTAAAAAGCCTTTTTGTTAGTGATATCATAAAAAATAAATAAACAAATGTTCCCCTTGCAAAAACTCATTAATATTAGTGAAAAGTAACCCATATATACAATTTAATTCATCCTCATGAGAAAGCGTAGGATTACTTATTGTATTTCCTATTTTAATTTCTCTGCAACGAATTGAGGTAAAGACAAACTAAAAACGTCAAATTGATTTTTAAGATGATTCCAATGTTGATAACGAAAACTGGGTTATTTACAAATTCCTCTGTTAAACAAAATTCACGTTTGGGTTTCAAATTGCATTGTACAAGTCCCCCCTTTGGGTTGTGAAATCAAGTTCCCTATGAATTACCGATATATATTAATAATATAAAAAGGTATGGCTCCGTGCCACATTTCATGATTTTAGAGCAGAATGCACAGTGTGACGGTTATTTTTCGTTTTCTGTCTTATTATAGTATAATGTATTAAAATTAACAGTGTACATATTGCTATCCAAAAACTAAATACAATTTGAGACATAGCCTAGTTGGGAAGAGTGTCAGGGGATTTCTTGCAAATTTTCAGGGAATGTAGGGAAACTTTATTTTATATATGTCCTGGTTGAATATTTTTAATCGTTAAGTAGTGGTAATTGTGTGATTAGCACAAAGGTATTTGAATTATAACCTTTATCATCTAAGGGTAAAATAAATGAAATTACAACCATGAAAAATTAAAGTTGCAAAACGTTGATAAAAACTCTTCTAATTGACAACCTAAATGAAAATATCCAAATTTAACTCATATTCACGTTTATTGATAGTAATTTAAAATGTCATTGCAGAGAATGTGTTATGAGGATAAAAAAACACTATCAGGAAACCGATACACATATTCTCCTCTTCTCAACTCTTTTAGTTGAGTAATAAATTAACTTTACATAGAATATTACACATGCTAATACAAAGCCCTCTATTAAAAAAATAATATTTTTTCCAGAAATGTTTGACCAAATCCTTTTCAAGGCAATACAGAGTAAATTGCTACGCAGTTAGTTGTAAGAGGGGAATTCCCCATCCTCCCCCAGTTTTGAAATAATTGTTATAAAATGAATGTTTAGAATAAACACAACTATTTTAGGGAAAACTAATTCTAAGTCATGTTGGATCATTTCCTTTGCATTTAAAATAAACTTTAACTATTATTATACAGGGTGGTCTGGACCTAGCGTTAAAAAATTTTGTGGGTGATAGTACATAAATGCAACTTCAATACACAATTAAAAAATTATACCCCGCCCATCCACTAAAAAAAAATAATTTAGTATTATATTTTTTAACCGTACTTTAACCCAAAAATTTAGAATTTGCGGGATATTTCGAAACATTTGTCAAACTTACTATTACTACCATCGTATTCTAAATTAAATTTCAAGTAAGGACAAGTAGGTTTTAATGAGCAAGACACTACATAATCACTTATTAAATTCATTAGAAGTCTAAAGTTATAATTTCCTTTAACAAATTAAAAATGAATATTTCATGCATAATTCTTTAAACAATTTGCTAGAGAGTAGCAAATGCTAAAAAAACTGCTTCAAAATGAGGGCTTTCAGAAGATATGATACAACACTAGATTCGTTACCATTTTAGTACAGTAATGTGCGTTTGATTGGTGTAACACGTGGTTTGGGAAAATAATAATTAAACTCTGTCATACTAAAAAGACACTTATGAAAATTTGCATTATTACAGCTATATCATGAAGTTAAAATTTGCAAAAGTACAAGATAAAATCGTAAATGTTAGATGGATCACACGAGATTACAGCTTCATTTCAGTTTATTTTCGAAATGTCCTCCGTTCTCTCTTATACAGGCTCTGGCTCTCTTTCGCATTGCACCAACTGTCACTTTATGGCTTAGTTTTTCCCTAACTTTCCGTGTTGCATCTTGGATCCTGTTTAGAAGTTCCTCTTCATTATTTACAGGAGTTGCGTACACCTCAGACTTCATAAATCCCCACACAAAAAAGTCCATGGGATTCAGATCAGGAGATCTTGCAGGCCAAGGTTCATGACCTCCTCGGCCAATCCAAGTTGGGTAGTTAGCACTCAGCCAATCTCGGACGTCTGTAGTAAAGTGAGGAGGTGCACCATCTTTTTGATAAATAATATGTTGACGATGCGCAGGGTCAGTCATATCCAACATTTGAGGCAAATCGTATTGCAAAAAGGCAAGATACATAACTCCATTTAAACTTCCCTGAAAAAATGTGAGGTCCCAAGAAACGATTACCAACAACACCAGCCCAAACGTTTATATGAAATCTTCTTTGAATGTTTTGAAAAAGTGGTATTGTTCAATATCAGAATTTAGTAGATAGCGACAGAAATCTCGTCTAGCAGCATAGTCATTACGTTCAAGGCCTTTAACTTTTGTGAAATGGTAAGGGTAGAATTTATTTTTGTGTAATACCGTCAAAACTGTAGTTTTACTCACGCCTGTTTCACCTGCAATTTTTCTGCTTCTAATCCCCGGGTCTTCTCTAACTCGGTCCAGAATTTGCTCTTCAGTGTACACATCCATAGCTGCTGCACCCACCTCACTCCGCTCCTTGTGCACAGATCCACGTTCTACCAAACGCTGATGCAACCGCGTAAACACTTGCGTACTGGGAACGCGCCGACCAGGATAACGGGCAGTGTACTCCCTTTGAGCCGCACTCGCGTTTCCATTATAGTAACCAAACAAAAAATGCATTTCCGCATATTCTTGATTTGAAAACGACATCTTGACATCACTGCTACTGAGTAAATGGCCAAAATCCACTAGAAATACTTTGTCCAAACAAAACATAACATTGGTACCTGTGCGTGATAACTTATCTCATGATAAGGTGGGCATTTATTAGATATTGGAATTCTTTCAGATATCCTTGTATAATGATTTGTACATGGCAATCACTGTCCCTAAATTATTATTTTTGTAATGAGGATTTCATTGTCCTTTTTATCTTACCTTAAATAATGCTGTTTAAAATAGTGTTGCAAGTTAAATTAGTGGTATTTTAGTTATCTAAAATCCAGACTTTTAACTATTGTAATTTTGGCCTAACCTCGTTTTACACCACTCAAACTGGCATAACTGTACTAAAATGGTAACGAATCAAATGTTGTATCATATCTTCTGAAAGCCCTCATTTTGAAGCAGTTTTTATAGCATTTGCTACTCTCTAGCAAATGTTTTAAAGAATTATGCATGAAATATTCATTTTTAATTTTTTAAAGGAAATGATAACTTTACACTTCTAATGAATTTAATAAGTGATTATGTAGTGTCTTGCTCATTAAAACCTATTTGTCCTTACTTGAAATTTAATTTAGAATACGGTGGTAGTATTACAGTTTGACAAATGTTTCGAAATATCCCAGAAATTATTAATTTTTGGGTAAAAGTACGGTTAAAAAATATAATACAAAATTTTTTTTAGTGGATGTGTGGGGTATAATTTTTTAATTGTGTATTTAAGTTGCATTTATGTAGTTCTATCACCCAAAAATTTTTTAACGCTAGGTCCAGACCACCCTGTATATCATAGCAGTAAATCCTTAAAGTAAATACGGTTGCGTTATTTTTCTGCAGGGGTGTTGAAGCATGTGGTTTAAGTGCAAAGGATTAAACAGTATTGATGAGGAATTGGCTATTATATTTAATTCCGGTGGTAAGAATTATTTAAAAATATAAATGTTGATATAGTGAGTTGAAAAAGGGTTTGAGTTTTAAAAAATTTGAAAAATTATTTAATAAACAATCTTTTTTATTCCATTCAAGAGATTTCCTTCTACATCTCTCTAAATCTAAATAACTTTCTCATCACGCTGTATTCGAAAATAGCCCATAACCATACAGCTGAGGTTTACGAAAATTATCGATTTCCTTGTAACAAAACAAAAAATGACCAGCTGACTTTGCCTGTCCTAAACATTACTTTTCCTGTTCAAAACAATACATTGCCTATCCCAAACAAAACTTTTCCTGTCCTAAACAATTGCAGTTCCCATTTTACTCAACAGAAGCAACAGTGTGATTTCGTTATTTTTGAGGATTCTGTGTTCAAACAACTGACCTTTAACACTAAAATGAATTGTAAACCGTGTTGTGTTTACTTATATAAAATTACTAGACTATGAAATATTAGATAATTTTTGTCGTCACAAAAGTCCTATTTTGGGGCTCGATAGCATTTTCCACGCTATCTTGCCCCGAAATAGGCCTTTCGTGACTTGTAGTGAAATATACTATTATTTCTATCTTTATATGTTAATGATGAGATTCTTTTGTTTATGCCAGTAACTGTGACACTATATAGTGTACCACATGTGCAAAAAATAAAAAAGATTTATGACTATGAGACCATGAATTACTTCTTCTGTTTAAAGTATGTTCACCTTTAAGTTTAATGGCAATGCAACGACTACTGTTTTTAATATTTAAATTGAAATGTGAAAATATCCATTGGATTATCCATTTGATTCCTACTCTAAGTTCTTTAACACTCCTATTAAGGCTGTTGAAAACCCCACTTTTGGAGGAGAGCCAAAACTGGTAAATATGAGCAGTGAGAAATGTAATTTATTTTTACTAAACTTGGAAGTAAAACATTAAACTATAGTAAAAATGTTGCAATAATTAGTACGGTAATTTCTTGTTTAAAATATAAGTAAGTACTGGGGCTAGTAATTAAAAACAATCAAATTGTCTCTAAATAAACTCAATCGCAAAAATATAAATATTCCTGATATAGGTATCCTCAACATCTGAAACATATCCAGTAAATATTATAACACTACAATATTACACTATTACACTACAGTACTGCTTGTGGTATAACATGTCAGAAATGTATATTTGGTATATGTTTTTACAATTTTTGATATATGTCTTCATATCTCTTTAAATGTGCATGTTTCCTTTGAGCTTAGTCACTTTTATAAAAGAATATGACCAAAGGTATGTTAATTTTCTTTGAAATAGAAAACAATTAAATAGAACATAAATTCTAAACATTTTAACTCTTGGTAATCTTTTATTTAATTTCAGTAAGTACACTTCAACTCAAATTTCTGACACACGTATATAAAATCACCCTGTATATTACAGAAACCTGGTATCGGGTACCGATTTTTACCAAATTTGAAATGTTTCCAGGTTTTCAAACAGAGGAGCAGGCGATTCATATACCTAAAAAGATTGTTTATATTTAAAAATAAGCTCTGTATTTAATCAAGACAATAAAAGTGGGTGAAGCACTCTACACTACTGTGCTTACGGTTCCAAAAAAAAGTTATAGGGTAAAAAGTATACAAGTAAATTTCAATGTCGGAACAAATAATTTGACAAAGAATCAATACCAAATAATAAAATGTTAGGGTTGCTCCATCCGATTTATTGGAATGATAAAATGTAAAGAGAGATGGTAGAAAGAGGTCACTTTTTTAGGGCTTCCTTATGCAACTTGTCTATTGACCCCACAACCTTACAAAAGCGTTTAGCTGTTATATGCAACACATATTGTTATTTTTTTTAATTAAATTTCCTCAATTGTAAATTTTGCAATTAAAACATGTTTTTAATCACCATACTGATGTACTTGTTGCCTAGTTTATTGATGATATCTATTGGAATGCAGTTACTTTTAATATAAAATGTGGCATCATACACTTTAATTCTCATGTATAAATATATATATATATATATATATATATATATATATATATATATATATATAATAGTCCTTTTTATCAATCTTAATGCATACAATTGTGTAAATAAAAAAATTTTATTTTATTTAACTGAAACTGAACTGTTCTATATTCAAACTAAATTGTGATGATTTTAATATTGTGAATGTGAATAACAGTTGTTAGTTAAGTATTGTTACCAAATTCATACATTAAAGTTAGGAGAGAAGAAGTATTTGAAACAAATTTTCCAACAATATTCTGCATTAACATCTTTAAACTTCATAATATTCAAATCGAGTTGTGAGTCAATCACATCGTGAATGCCAGGTAATATCCTACATATTCTAGAAATATCTGAGATTTTTATCAGAAATAATTTATACTTAACAGTTGAACATTTTATTTCTTTATCTTATTAAACATTTGATCCTTCTCGTGAACGAGGTAAATCATGCCATTGCACCTCGGTCACTGACAGCTGATGTTCAGAGTTTTTTTTTTATTTGAAAATTAATTGAATCAGTAAAGTCCATCAAAAATAGCCATACAAGCTCTTTTTAGCTTCTTATTAGTTATATAGTTGTGTAACTATGAAATTTATAAAATTATTGTGGCTCAAATTTAACCAAGTCAAAGCTGCTGTTTATACAAAAATATGATTGACTTAGAAGCTACACTCGTTGACTAGCTGAATTCATTTTTTCTCTAAAATCTATGAAGATCCCATCTAGGATTTGCATTAGTTTCCTAAACCCAGGAACTCCTTGTAATCAGTCCATTATAGGTATAGACAAAATGTAAATTATTTATCCTAGCCCATTACAAGATTTTTCTGTGTATCCTTTGAGCTAATAAAATCCTTTAAATGTTGATAAATATTTATACAGAGGGTCAGCTACAACGTTCATTTTTATGTTAATAAATACACATTGCACCACTAAGAAGCCACCCTAAATATATATTTGGAGTTTTACAATTGGTTTTTCGTGGCCTACCAAATAATATTACTGATGCAATCAGCAATGTTTATGTCAAATGTCGAGTAATTTGCAAAACCGTAAAATTTTTAACATAAAATTGTACTTTGTACTATAATCTCTTAAAGTTACTTAATTGATGTGTTTCGCTACTATTTCTTATTTATACAATTTTAACGATCTTGAGGGTTTAAAAATTCCTTTAATTTAACTTATTCGACATATTAATCTAAATTTTTCCAAAATTTGGAACACCACAAGAGTTATAATATACATTATTACTGGTCCTCAGGGTGCATTCTGTAAAACAGGTTAGTTGGAACTTGTAAGTCCTAAGGACTTTTGTCTAGAATGACACCTTTGAGTCCTTGTCTTTGCCTTTATTATATTTGATATATTTAATATCGTCATGATTTTTAGTGTATTTTGCGTTTTATTATATATTTTCTGAATTTTAGATCTGCTGTGTAGTTTCTCACCAATCTAGGATTGAAAAAAAGGCGAGGGAGGAAGTATTAAACGTTTTCAGATCAGCCTTGTAAGAACAGAACAAATATCTGACCTATTAATAAGATAAACAACACAAGCTTATAGAAAAATAAGATATAGAAGATAGAAGTAAGGTTCTGTATTTTTATACAGAATCTGCTGAGTGCCCTATCAGAAAATGGATTAATATTTACAGAGCTTTTAGAGGACTCCTATTTACCTTGGGGGTTACAGTTACAACTCTTAAAGCCCTCTCTCTAACTATCTGTAGCGTAAAGATTAGTTGGTTTTGAGTTAGGCGAGTCGCCTGATAAAGTATTTGGGGAATAATATAGGTATGAAGGAAAAAAATACATATTGCAAAGTTTAAAATGAACTAAATTAAAGTTGAAAAGGATAAATAAAATTAACGATGTTAAAAAGGAATGTAAACTGTTTTATAAAGTCAGTTTATATCTTCAAAGTACAAAATTGTTTTCAGGATATATTTTGTAAAATACCCCCGTCGCCCAGCAAACCTGCGTACTCAGCGAATTTCCAGTGCACATATATGTGTCTCACTACTACATAGAGCCACTTACCAAGTTTCACAAAAATACATTCATAAATAAGTGATACATTAGGGTTGAGTACGCAGGTTTGCTGCAACTAGGAAGATAAAAAATGTGTATTTTTGCAATTATCAATACAACTCAACCAGGTGAAGCTACATACCAAGTTTTATTAATTTAGGTTCATAACTAAGGGAGATATACAGCTTTACTTATTCTCCGTATGAATAACATGGGGGCCGAGTATGCAGGTTTGCTGCTACGGGTAAAATCAACAAAAAACCTTTTATTGTGCAAATACCAATATATCACAACTAGTTGAAGCCACATATCAAGTTTCATCAATATACATTCATAAATAATCGAGATATAAAACTTTATTTATCCTCCGTAAGGATAATATTGGACAACGCACTGTGTTTAGCACTTTCAATGTCTCTGCAACGGTTGGACATAGGACAACAATTAAAACACCAAAATGATTGTTTTGCAGAGCTAAACTGATTGGTAAAACTAAATGTAAAGTTTTTAATAAAATTATCTGAGGAAAATCCAAAAACCTTTTTCCCATAAGATTAACATGGGAAATTTTATGGACGCTTTTTTTCTCTACAACCACTTAACCTAGGTGGATGATTAAAAATACCAAACTATTTGTTTTTTTAAGCTCTATAAAATGGCTATAACCAAAATTAAGTGTTTTTTTTTAATTTTAGGGGGAAAAATTCAAAACTGATTTTTGGAAAATTTAAAACCCTCATAAAACCCCCTTCCCATAGTCCAATCGATCTGGTTTTCGAACTTAAAGTCATAAATGTTACTCTACACATTTGTGCCAAATTTCATAAAAATCGGGCGTTTACTTCAAAAGTTACCGCGGTAACGGACACACACACACACACACACACACACACACACACACACACACACACACACACACACACACACACATATATATATATAAATTTGAACGAAGAGTGTTTTTGGCATCTGGGACCTCAAAACAAAAAGTTCTCATGATCTCGGGGTTAAGTCTTACCATGCCACCTACGGTAATAGCTTCTTCCCTATAGGGTAAATTCGCTAATTCCCTGTAGGGAAAATTCGCTAAAAATAAACTAACCACTGAAAATCATTAAAACCAAATAAATAATTTCTTTAGTAGCATGATACTGTGACGCTAAGCGTCACGCTATTTTATATAGTATAGGCGTCCTTCATAACCGCTCCAAACGCCATCAGCGGTGTCGAGCCAGCTGATCTTTCGAACCTTTAGTGGCGGTTCGCGACGGCGTCTCTCCCCCTTGCATCTACACCAGCGACCGGAAAGCACCCCTCCCGCTCAACTGGTTCTGAAAATTTCTCCAGTTTGCTTAAGTACCGTAATTATAATTAGTTCTTAGTTTCAGAAATGGTAGGCTAGCCGGCAATCGGAGGGGCAATCCCTTTTGGGACCCCTCAACCAACTGATTATGTAGGAATTGTAAATTGGTCGAGGTTTCGGCTCGACCACATGTCAGGTTTCAGATTGCCTTTTTTAGATTCAGGCCTTTCCTCTGCTCAGAAGACAATTATTAATTAACTATCATATATTATCCAATACAATTATCAGTTTACCAGGTTTAGGCACTTGTAACAATTTCACTATTAGGTCTGGAAGGATATTTATTAGTTATTAATAGTTTAACCCATCATCAGAGCTGGCTGGTATAGCATTCTGGTCTGGTAAAGATCCATAGGTCTCTGGACACCCAGTCACGTTTTCCAACCCCCAATTAGTTTTTCAGTACTTATTAGCACCACATGGCTTGGCCAGACCTTGGCCTGCCTAATTAGTTGGCTAGTCCTAAATTAGCCACCCCTGTAGCCATACAATAACCAGTCAATACTTCCCGGGCAACATACCCAGCTTTAACTAGTAAATGTCTCATTCCTATCCCCCCGCTACATATGGTCGCGGTTACAAGTAAATATCTTTTACCCTCCCCCTGCTACACAACAGTTTTAGCGAATTTCCCCTAAAAAAAAAAAAAAAAATCATTTCAAGATTAAATCAATTACATCCTTCCAACCTCCTTACTTCACAGTTTTCTTACGGCTTCCGCGAGCCCCACCAGTCTAACCTTGGTTACCCGGCGCCACTCATGGGTCAATCCCTCGGTTTCCCTTTAGGAACCGACCAACCCGTCAGTGATCGGACCGCCGCCTTGCAAGCCACCGTCAAACAACTCCAACACGACAGTTCCCTTTTACAACTCCAATGATCTTAAATCTTTCTTTTCAACAATATCTTTCTCCCCAAGTATTTTTTACATAGTAAGACACCTGCACAATCAAAACAAAAAAAAAATTAAAAAAAAAATAATTCAAACCCAACCAACCAAATCTAAGCCAAACCTTTTAAAGCAAAATACTACAGCCCGAATCAACTCAGTGACTCAGGACAGCTCCCAGTGAATTACAGTGAAAAGTGATCCCCCAAAGACAGCTACAGGACCTTATCAATCAAGTTGACGATACCGAGAGAACGGCAACAAAACACTCTGATGCCCAGCTGAACCGCAACACTATCCTCACCAACAGCGCTCCACCTTCAACCACAGCGCGGTGATCCGGACGTATTGCGAGCCACCAACGCTACTGCCTACACCGGACCAGAGCCCACTTGCTCCATCGGCTCAACCACATCAAGTCCTCCTCTCGGTCATCACAGCAACCTCAACATTTTGATTCAGTTCACCTCACACCTCCACCTCAAGTTCTCCGATGAAGTGCTCATAGTGAAAAAAGACTTTAATCCATTCAACAACTAAATAGCTTAAAAAACCAAACAAAAAATACAAAATTTTTGTGCGTGCAGATGTCCGTCCCTTTTACACCAAATTAAATCAATCTTTTTCACTCAGTTTTCAATTTTGTTCTCAATTAAAGTCAGGTACGTTAGGCCAAATTCAACTGTCGTTCCCCTACAACCCATCCTCCTTTTGCAGGGGGGGGGGTGGATCCCGATCCCTGCCGTGGTTGGTCAAAATAAACATTAGCAATCTTCCCCAAAAGAAACGCGGCGACCGAGGTTCCAAGACGAAGTCGGACTGGTGCTGGCTTTTTGGCTTTCCTCGTCTGCTCGCGGCTTCCCCTGAATCCAAACCGGGAACATGATATCTCGGGACCACGAGCATGACAGAGGGAGCAAAACCGAGCGAATTTCTCAAACTCCAACATCTAACCCACACCTTCACCCACCTTCCAACAAACTTTTTTTGTTTTCACTTTGGCCTTAGGGGGGGTAGTTGTGACGCTAAGCGTCACGCTATTTTATATAGTGTAGGCGTCCTTCATAACCGCTCCAAACGCCATCAGCGGTGTCGAGCCAGCTGATCTTTCGAACCTTTAGTGGCGGTTCGTGACGGCGTCTCTCCCCCTTGCATCTACACCAGCGACCGGAAAGCACCCCTCCCGCTCAACTGGTTCTGAAAATTTCTCCAGTTTGCTTAAGTACCGTAATTATAATTAGTTCTTAGTTTCAGAAATGGTAGGCTAGCCGGCAATCGGAGGGGCAATCCCTTTTGGGACCCCCCAACCAACTGATTATGTAGAAATTGTAAATTGGTCGAGGTTTCGGCTCGACCACATGTCAGGTTTCAGATTGCCTTTTTAGATTCAGGCCTTTCCTCTGCTCAGAAGACAATTATTCATTAACTATCATATATTATCCAATACAGTTATCAGTTTACCAGGTTTAGGCACTTGTAACAATTTCACTATTAGGTCTGGAACGATATTTATTAGTTATTAATAGTTTAACCCATCATCAGAGCTGGCTGGTATAGCATTCTGGTCTGGTAAAGATCCATAGGTCTCTGGACACCCAGTCACGTTTTCCAACCCCCAATTAGTTTTTCAGTACTTATTAGCACCACATGGCTTGGCCAGACCTTGGCCTGCCTAATTAGTTGGCTAGTCCTAAATTAGCCACCCCTGTAGCCATACAATAACCAGTCAATACTTCCCGGGCAACATACCCAGCTTTAACTAGTAAATGTCTCATTCCTATCCCCCCGCTACATATGGTCGTGGTTACAACCAAATATCTTTTACCCTCCCCCTGCTACAATACGTGTTGTTACAACTAAACAGGATGAATAAAATAGTCTTACAACACTACACAGTATATTTACACTTATACTGTACTTGCGTGTAAGTACAGTATAAGTGCAAATATACTTTGTAGTGTTGTAAGACCTATTTTATTCATCCTGTTTAACCAAATAAAATAATTACTAATACAAACAATGTGCATCACTGTTACCTTCTTCTCTGTCATACATATATTAGTTTAAATTCAAGTGTTATGGCATTGTATACATAATAATACAAAAAATAATCCTTCCCGGTCTTAGTTCTAGCCACAACAACTACAACATTTCTTTTGTTGAAAATGCTTTAATAAATAAAAATTACAATAGATTCCCGTTAAGAACTGCACACAGTCATCTCAGAAATAGTATTTCTCTGATTGGCTTCAACAGCATCTACAAGAAAACTCTATGGGTGGTCAATTGAGAGGGCAGTGACAGTAATAATAATGTTAATAATATTAACCTGATTCGAATATTGTTTTAAATATTCCTCTGACGTGCAGTAAAACAGTGCTGATGTCACTACAAACGAACCACAGCTTGGCACACCAAAGAGCTCATCAAAACAATCACGGTTTTGTTGACACTGCAGAACAATTACCTATATACAACATTGCTCTCTTTTCTGGATTAAACTATAGATCATGACCATCAATCAGACCGGTTTCACACTCTCCAAGTCAATGTTCATGGAGAGACTAGCTATTGGGGTGACACTAGGGAGTAGAATAGCTATTGGGGTGGCACTAGGGAGTAGAATAGCTATTTGGGTGACACTAGGGAGTAGAACCGCTATTGGGGTGACACTAGGGAGTAGAATAGCTATTTGGGTGACACTATAGCTATTGGGGTGACACTAGGGAGTAGAATAGCTATTGGGGTGACACTAGGGAGTAGAATAGCTATTGGGGTGACACTATAGCTATTGAGGTGACATTAGGGAGTAGAATAGCTATGGGAGCTCAGTGGGTGTATATCACGTCAGTTTGTAATGCTGTCTTAATTAAAATTCTTCATTCTAGGTCAAATTCAACACCATATTAATTTTAAAAGTATAAACTAAAAACTCTGGCCTAAGCACAGACAAGGAAAAAGAATTATCATATGTTGCGCTTTTACTAGAGGACATTGCATGTAAGAGTAACACACTACAAAAGTAGAACAATAGGAATGCAATGAGCATTCAGCCTCATTCTCACCCCTCGCCTTCAGTGGTCTCAAAACACGCCCTTTCCACATTTCCGCGCTTATAAATCACTCTCATTCTCTCTGCTCTGCAGCAAAGACTACTGAAACTGTCAATGAGGTTTATTCACACCATATTGACATTAGTTTAAACAACAAAATTTAAATTATAATGAATTGCATGCCACATCAGTTATTTGTGTTTATAGCTTATATTTATTTATCTATTTCAGGTTGCTTTGTGAAACACAAAAACAAAAGGTTAAAATACACAACAAAAAACAGCAACAAAAAAGGTGGTTGTAGTGTGCTAGTTTTGTGTAATCTGAACGACACATTTTTGAATAAATACAAATGTTCCCATTTATATTCAGTAATTCTAGAAATCTAGAAAGAGTCAGTTTACAGCTCTTGCTTGATACGCCACATGTGCAGTACCTATTGGGGTGACACTAGGGAGTAGAATAGCTATTGGGGTGACACTAGGGAGTAGAATAACTATTGGGGTGACACTAGGGAGTAGAATAGCTATTGGGGTGACACTAGGGAGTAGAATAGCTATTGGGGTGACACTAGGGAGTAGAATAGCTATTGGGGTGACACTAGGGAGTAGAATAGCTATTGGGGTGACACTAGGGAGTGCAATAGCTATTGGGGTGACACTAGGGAATAGAATAGCTATTGGGATGACTCTAGGGAGTAGAATAGCTATTGGGGTGACACTAGGGAGTAGACTAGCTGTTGGGGTGACACTATAGCTATTGGGGTGACACTAGGGAGTAGAATAGCTATTGGGGTGGCACTAGGGAGTAGAATAGCTATTGGGGTGACACTAGGGAGTAGAATAGCTATTGGGGTGACACTAGGGAGTAGAATAGCTGTTGGGGTGACACTAGGGAGTAGAATAGCTATTGGGGTGACACTAGGGAGTAGAATAGCTATTGGGGTGACACTAGGGAGTAGAATAGCTATTGGGGTGACACTAGGGAGTAGAATAGCTATTGGGGTGACACTATAACTATTGGGGTGACACTAGGGAGTAGAATAGCTATTGGGGTGACACTAGGGAGTAGAATAGCTATTGGGGTGGCACTAGGGAGTACAATAGCTATTGGGGTGACACTAGGGAGTAGAATAACTATTGGGGTGGCACTATGGAGTGCAATAGCTATTGGGGTGACACTAGGGAGTACAATAGCTATTGGGGTGACACTAGGGAGTAGAATAGCTTTTGGGGTGACACTAGGGAGTAGAATAGCTATTGGGGTGACACTAGGGAGTAGAATAGCTATTGGGGTGACACTAGGGAGTACAATAGCTATTGGGGTGACACTAGGGAATAGAATAGCTATTTGGATGACACTAGGGAGTAGAATAGCTATTGGGGTGACACTAGGGAGTAGAATAGCTGTTGGGGTGACACTATAGCTATTGGGGTGACACAAGGGAGTAGAATAGCTATTGGGGTGGCACTAGGGAGTAGAATAGCTATTGGGGTGACACTAGGGAGTAGAATAGCTATTGGGGTGACACTAGGGAGTAGAATAGCTATTGGGATGACACTATGGAGTAGAATAGCTATTGGGGTGACACTAGGGAGTAGAATAGCTATTGGGGTGACACTAGGGAGTAGAATAGCTATTGGGGTGACACTAGGGAGTAGAATAGCTATTGGGGTGACACTATAACTATTGGGGTGACACTAGGGAGTAGAATAGCTATTGGGGTGACACTAGGGAGTAGAATAGCTATTGGGGTGACACTATGGAGTAGAATAGCTATTGGGGTGACACGAGGGAGTAGAATAGCTATTGGGGTGACACTAGGGAGTACAATAGCTATTGGGGTGACACTAGGGAGTAGAATAGCTATTGGGGTGACACTATAACTATTGGGGTGACACTAGGGAGTAGAATAGCTATTGGGGTGACACTAGGGAGTACAATAGCTATTGGGGTGACACTAGGGAGTAGAATAGCTATTGGGGTGACACTAGGGAGTAGAATAGCTATTGGGGTGACACTAGGGAGTAGAATAGCTATTGGGGTGGCACTAGGGAGTACAATAGCTATTGGGGTGACACTAGGGAGTAGAATAGCTATTGGGGTGACACTAGGGAGTAGAATAGCTATTGGGGTGACACTAGGGAGTAGAATAGCTATTGGGGTGACAATAGGGAGTGGAATAGCTATTGGGGTGACACTAGGGGGTAGAATAGCTATTGGGGTGACAATAGGGAGTAGAATAGCTATTGGGGTGACACTAGGGGGTAGAATATAAAATTTCCACTTTTTTCTGCTGCAACAACACTATCACCTGTCCCAGCCTAATCACTTCATTAACACCTACAGTAGCTGTAGTATCACTAAAATAACACAAAAAAATATCTAACCGATTAGTAACATAGATAAACAAACAAACTCTTATGGGAAAATAGAGTAAAGAAGATAAAAATAAGGTTCTGTATTTTTACGGAATCGGCTAATAGCAATATTATAAAATGGATTATTTATGCAATATTTATAGAGCTTTTAGACGACTCCTATTTACTTGAGGATTACAGTTACAACTCTTAAAGCCCTTTCTCTAACTATCTTTAGTTGCATCATAATAACATTTGGGGTATAACAAAGGAATGAAGGAAAAAAACACGATAAATTGAGAAGTTGAAATAAACTCAAATACAGTGGAAAAGAGGGCTAAACAAAAGTAAAGATGATGTTAAGTTTTATAAACAGTTTTATTAAATCAGAGTTGTCAGGATAATATTTGATAAAAAGAAACTAATCACTGAAAATCATTACAACTAAATAAAATAATCAATAATCTAAAGAATTTACCTTTCTTGGATTTCAAACAATTATTTCTTTGGTTGTAAGTGGCATGGCATTGTAGGTATACATATTAATGCCCAGAAAAAAACAAATCCTTCCCTATATTAATTCTAGACTCAAATATTACAACAGTTCTTTGTTTAAAATTATTTCTTAAATAACAATTACAACAGATTCCCATCAAGAACTGCACACAGTCACCTCAGAAGTAGTCTTTCCCAGATTTGTTTCATTACCATCTACAACAAACTCTATGATCTGAGGTATACGCAGTTATAAAAGGGAAAAAACCGTTACATTGTGATGTTAACTGAAATTAAACAAATTAAATTAACTAAAATACGGAATAAAAGAGGGATCAACGAAATTAATGATGATGATAATTAATATAAACAAATTAAGCCAGAATTCTTCAAAGTACAAAATTGTTGCAACAGGAGTGTTGGAGGTTCTAGGCATTTTCCCGTGCGACGCCCTATAGATTCTCTCTTCCCTCATACCGGCTCCCTGTATTTTATCAGATACCTATACTTATCTTACTCGGTTTCAGGATGGTGGACAAGCTACACGAGTACCAGGGATGCCTGGGGCGGCTGCACACCCTGCGAGAACAGTGCTCAGCCCGGTGGCAGGAGCATAAGGAGAGCGGAACGAGCGTCGGGGACAAGATAAAGAGCTACCTCCGGGGGGACAATATGAGAGCACAACAACAACACGCTGATTACTCGCACATATACAGGTCAGTTACAAACTATACTCTCATAGCAAGAAATTTGTAAATATATTTCGTGAGTTTTGACTAACAACAGTGACAAGAAAAAATATGTTTAGTGAAATCACTTTGTGTTACTCTGTACACTTTGTAAAGGTGTATTTACCCTAGAAGCAACAATAGCAGTATGAATGAATATTAATATAAACAGCTCAAAACACCCAAAAATAAAATTAAACCCCCAGAGTTGCATATACCACTTTTGAAATTTTAAATTGCTGAAACTAATATATTTTACTCAGGCAATGCTGCGTGAAATTTTCTCGAAGCTCTAGTGTAAATCAATAGTCTGACACGAGTTTCATATACTTACCTATAACCAGGTTACCCTGTATACACACACTAAGTGAGCACCACAGGAAATTTGGAACAGTTAAAAACTCCCTGGCTGATTTTGTATCAGTCCTATTCCTAATATAGGGAACGCTTGCCGACTATTAATGTATAAATTGAAATCATGGTGCTCGAGTGATATAAACTAATAATATATTTTTTAAATAATAACGCATTATAAATTAATAAGTGTTTAATAACTTTTAACTAATCATTCCGATGGAAAATATAAGCATTTTGTGGAAAATAGTTATATTTTAACTTATTTTTCAAGGAATTTAATACTTACTATACAATTGTAAACGATACTGAGCAATCCAAACTCGACCTTCCTAAGGAACTTTCATTTAAACATTTTATTTTATTAAGTAACATAGGAAAGAACTCTATGGTACAGCCTACTTCACTAGTACGGCAATATTTAACTTTGTTAATTTTAATTTCAATCATGGTGAAGAATTACGAAACACTGTTATGCGTGGTAAATTTGGTGTAAATTATATGTAATACAAATTTTGCGAGTCGTTGGCTGATTAGTAAAGGTGATGGATTCAGAAAACATGGCATCAGCCATGAAGTGGGTTCGAATCCCAGTCCTGGCAAGTAAATTTGTTTAGTACTGTTCAAGTCAAACTGTAACGGGTCTCCCGTTTGCTTTGCTGTAACGGGTCTCCCGTTTGCTTTGCTGGATATGTTCCACGCACACATCTGTAGTCTATGTGGACGAGAAAAAAATAAAAATAAAAAACTAAAAGTTGAATAGGTTTACTTTCCAATGCAAATTAAAAGAAGCATTTGTATAAATAATAATGAAGATGACTACTTAGCATATTAACTATACATGTAAACAAAATTACGAATTATAAAATTTAAATATTAAAGTTGTGAACTTTACCTTGGTGAACGAATTGTCAATTTTTTACATACACCAAATTTAAATATACCATTGAAGGAATTTTTCAATCATTTAAAAAGTCTGTATTCATATATAAATGATAAACTCAAAATACCAAACAAACCATTGATTAATAATGTAATATTGTCTTTATGTAATAAATTTATTTGTATTACATGCACAAAAACTAGACATGTGACTTTACAATAGCTTATTTATTAAATTGTCAATGTATTCTGCTTATTATACTGAAAATCTATCATATAGGTAGAAAAGCTATGCTTTCAGAACTAACAGTTCTAAACCATTTTAGAAGAGATGTTGAAAGAGTAGGAAAACCTAGTTTCTTGCATATCAAAACTCAATTTCATAAAAAAACCACACAAAATCAAGCACGGTTCGTCATATTATTACTATTATATTGTAATATCGCTTACATTAAATGGTGAACACTTATATTGAACGTGTGGCGAATGCCAGTTGTTCTTTGAACTAAAACGAAGTGTTGCTTGGCAACCAATATGTTTATTTTCAGATTTATCAATACCAAAAACATTAGAGAGAATACTTTTTCCCTAGAGTGCTGCTCAGTATATTTCTTCAAACTTACTCAATTGTTTATAATTCTTTTTTATTATTATTTTGTAATAAAATGTTATGTTTAATAAATAATAAATATTCTTTCACTATTTTGTATATGTGGGATAATTTTTTACAACTACAGCAACATCTCCATAAACCCAATACTTCAACAAGTTCGCACGCTGAAGAGAGGGTAGCTAATTTCCGTATTTAAAACTTAAAATAAAAATAAAATGTTGTTGGATCCAACTTTTAGGTCAGTTTTTGTGAAAATGGAAAATTTATTTTAAAAATAAAAAAGATTTGTTACTGTTCTGTTTCACCTGGTTCTTTTTACCTGAAATGATAGGATGTTAGTAGTGTGGGTTTGTAGGTTTTGCGCCGGAAGTGACGTCACATCCGGTGAGTGACCGGATGCGCTGAGTCATGAAAGACGTCATCTGAGGCTGAGCCAGTGACGTAGGCGGTTTTGTGACGAAATGAGTAAAAGTTCAAAGTTCAAGGTCACGGTGAAGTTTTTTTAAAAAAATCTACCTCGCACTCGTAAAATCCGATTGTGATTCGATAGTTTTAATTCGATAAAATATCGAATGAAAACAATCGAATGAAGCAATCGAATGAAACGAGTGCGAGGTAGTACTAATACAAATATTACTTTATTTTATTAACAATAATTCATATTACAAATATTACTTTATTTTATTTACAATAATTCATGTTTACAATAGTTCCCCGTTGTTGGTTGTCATCGATGTTGTTGATCCGGACGAGTTGCGGCCATCACTTTGCTTTCTAAAGAAAGACGGTAGATACTTCGTTCCCTGCGCAGAGTCCATGTTGTTTTTTGATGCGTAAAGTTCCAAAGATAAATCGTAACCGGACGCAATAAGAAGTCTTAACTCTTCACTAAACACCTCGAGGTCTTGGTAAGTCGCAAGATGAATAGAGTCATAATGAATACACCTAATTTTAATGGACATTTTAATATAATGTTTTACGTTTGTGAAGAGCACTCGATGTTCACCAGTCGAGAGCCGAAGGTGTACTGACTATTCGCTAGCTAGCGTTCTGGTATGAAACGAAATGGTGGGGGTAAAAGTGTGGTGGGGCGGAGAAGATGGCGGACAGCAGATGGCAGGCGGCAGGTGGTGCGAGGCAGATGGTTGCTACTACATTCGCCGCCACAGTAATGCAATCCTTCGGCGTAATTCTTGTATTTTATCTTGTCGGTTCATTTGATACGTTTTACATCTACATATGCAATAGCTGAAACACTTGCACTTACGACAAGCTTTCCCGTCAACTTGATCGCCTGGTATTTTAAAACATTGTAACTCGCAACAATATGTCTTCAAATTGTTATCGAAAAATAAATTGTTCATAGGTGGCACCGACATGTTAGCTGCAGCGTGTGTTAGACAAGACTGAGACTAACTTCACTGCTCCCTCTCTTTTATACCTCTTCATAAGTTAACCCTGAATGAAAGTTCAAGGTCATCCATTTGAAATTTAAAAAAAAGCAACACAGCAGTATATAAAATAATATACTGCTGTGTTGCTGTTTTATTTCTTTTTTTTTTTATATTTTCTTTATTAAACAAACATCTTACAATACAATAAGCTTAAGTCTAATATTGATGACTAGAAATACAAACAAAAAAATACAAACAGAGACATTATGTACAAGGATGCGTGAGGTGCAGAGTGAGTTCCGTAGAGTTGTTGCCACTTACACCGTGTGATACCAAATACAACGTCCCCGGTTGAATATCTCGCAAATCTTCATTTTGTAGCAGTTGAACAAATCGTTTTGGAAGAAATACTTGAAACTTCGGCTCATCTCCTGGAGTGAAAGGTCCTTCGCTCAATGAAACTAGAATTGCTTCTCCATGTGTGGTTTCCACTTTCTTGATGTTATGAATAATGTAGTGTTTTTGTTCTTTTAATTCTGAACACTTTTTAGTTAGCAGAAGGTCGGATTTTGAATAAGTGTTGAATTGATCAACCAGTGTTTGTAGAAACTGTTGTGATGCCATCTTCGTCAGTGGTGGTTGCGATGTCTTCTGTGATGTTGCCTCTTCGGAGTCTCGAATAATACTCGTGCCGGAGCGGTGTTGGCTCCTCGTATTTATAGGCCCCGCTACCCCCACCACATTCCGGTTCTTCGCTACCCCCACCACATTTCTGCGTTTGTTCCAAGTAAGCAGCCAAACGATATGCGTTGTGCAATGCGCAGTTTGATTGTCCGTGTTTAGGATCTTTTGCAGCAACACAAATATTACCGAGATTAATGTTAAAGTCCTTACCGATAGTTATATCGAAAACATCACCGTGCGTGTACTTTTTTATCCAGTTCTTTTTTTCTAATCCTCTTGTGTATATATGTGAATATTGTTTGCAAAAGTTAAACATAATACTGTGCAGATTACTGTAGCTTATAAACCCTTCATACCAATGTATGTGATGAAAGTAGTTTGTTATCCATTTGTTTGTACTTTTTGCTTTGGCGTTAAGGTTGTTAAAAGAAAAAGGAGCTTCAAACGTGAATGGGTAAACTACAAATGTAAGCAAGTCTAAAATTACTAATTCCTTGATAATAAACCTATCATCATTATTTCGAAATGCTTGAAATTCTATTACACAAGGCTTTACACTCACTTCTTCATCCCCTCCGCTCATCATGACACCTAACGATCAACTAAACTGTTTTCCACACCACGGTAGGTTAAATACCAGGCCGTACAGTTGCAGGCGCGTTGGTGTATATTTAACGTGGGCACCGTCCCCAATAGGCCTACCCCACGTGTGTTCTTCTTTACTAAGTCAAACTTTAGTCTTTTTTAACTTCTTCTTCTTGTGTTTCGTTTTCTTCTTCTTCTTGTTTCTTCGTTTCTTCTTCCTGTGTTGTTTCTTCTGTAGCTTCTGTAGCGATTTCTACAAGTGGTTCAAAATCCTTTAACTTTCTCCACATGCAAACTTCATGAGGTATTCTATTAAAAATAGATGTATCCACAGGTCCGTACACGATGGTGCTATCAGGTTGTTTTTCTAAGGTATCGACCAAATATTCTTTAATAATAGCGTTTGCAAATACCAACTGTCTCATGTACCTTGTAATAGGTCCCGTTGCGTAGTTTAAAACGTAGAATTCTTCACGTGATAGTAGAATCTTATTTTCATGTTGAGTCAAGTCTCTAATTCGCACTTGTAGTTGTCCGCGATGTTTAACAATATCAATTTCATTGTCACAATCCAAAAGTCGAATATGTGTTTTCCTTCCACACAAACTGTTAGTTAAATAACATTCTATTAAATGCACATGTTTCAAAAATGACTCCCAAGCATTTTGCGAAAATAAAACCTTTTTTGTTCCGTGGTGTAGTATTACTGTAGGGGAATAATCCAATGATTTCATCAATCCAACTGATACACTTTTACTGATGCATGCTGAGATGGGGTAAAAGATTCGCAAAAAAACTTCAGTTAAAATGTGAGGAGGAATATTTTCTTCAACTTTCTTCTTCCTTTTTGGTACTACCTTTGATGGGTCTGCATTACTTTCCTCCTCTCTATCTCTTTTACCAAACTTTAAAAATGCAGTTATTTCCTTGATAATTTCTGCTTCGCTGGTATTATCACGTTCCAATAACGGTGCTATTTCTGCATCACCTTGTACAACAGATGGAGAACTCATTTTGTAGAAGATGTTGCCCATGCGACGATAGACGATCAACTGAAGACCTGCATTGTTGCTCCGCTATTTATAGGTTAGCGACAGTGGCGGTGCCGGTGGTGGTACGACGTTTTACAATACCGTCTTTACGATACCAGTCAACGGTGTGTATGTAACAATTTTATCGTGCAAAATTAAACAATACGCAGATGTATTTGCAGGTACGTTTTCTTGAAATTCCATTTCTATCTTTATATCAACACTAGACGATTTTACAGATTCGTTTTGTTTGGAGCAATCAATTACAACAATCGGAGCTTTCGATTCAAACTGTACGGGAGATAGTAGAGGTGTGTTTGTTTTGCCGTAATATGAATTTTGGAACCTAGCGTACATATCGTATAAAACACTGTACCTTTTTTTATCAAAAGAGATATTAAAGTTGTCGTAGGGAAAGAATTGTGAATTCAGGAACACTTTACAGTTTGTTAATTTACAATGGTCAAATTCACCAGCATTTTCAGTTAATATACTTTTTTTCTTTGTTTGTAATCCAAAGATTACATATCTCGCTTTTTCCAAATGAGTAGAAGTTTTTACAGTCCATGTATGCCGTTGTGTTGAAGGTAAAACGGGGTATTCATGAAACTCCCAGCTTCTGAATGGCATTACAATGTCTCGATCTGATTTTAACTTTCTTAATAATGTAATCCTGTGTTCATCATTTAGTCGCACATGTGGTACTCTCCAAACAATCTTGTCTAATGTTAGTTTCCAGTCTAAATTGGCTTCAGTTGTTCCAGCAGATGCTTTAATAATATCATTATCGTTTGATGACCTTAATAAAACTAGTTCTTGTTTTACATTTATTATTATTCTTCTGTAATCTTCAGCAAATCCTAAAAGTAATCTTAAAGGTACGTAAAAATCAAAGTTTCCCGAAGCGTCAGGAGTAATTATACTTTTGTCTGGTGCAACCCATCCTGCAACAGCTAACAGATTCTTCTCATTTGGTGTTAAAGACGCTAATCCTTTTAATGTACTGGAAATTCCAACCTTTTTTGTTGAATCGACTGTAACTCCTGAAATTTCATATCTAATCTCGTCAAACAAAAATGCCATAGGATTATTTATGAACGGAACAGTGGTTCCAACAGTACCGTCAGCTTTTGTTACTTTTCCTTCAATATATAAATAACTTTCGCATGGAAGAGTATAAATGTCTTGTTGTTGTATAGGAATCCTAATTTCATCGTTATTGTTTAATTTGGACGAAGCGTAAGGGTTGTGCGTGTGATATTCCTTTTCCCATAAGGTCTCGTCGAATGTTGGGCCCTGCGCTATATCCAGTATATCCATTGTTAATGACCTTTAATCCAATTTCTTCTAGAAAACGAATGTTGTCACTTGTTAATCCTTCTACAGCTGATGAGCTACTGACCTCTTTGCTGGTTGGCTCTCTCTTTTTAAATGATAACCCCATTATCTAAGCGGATGATTTTATATGTATTCTTACAGTAATAGCTTCTCCTCGAAAGTCAATAAGGTTTCCGTCTTGATCCACTATGTTCAGCACGATGTCTGAAATGAAACTGGTGTTTAACGGTAGGTACACAAGGTTTTGAGGCTTTTCTACTATCTTGAAACCCGGTGCGACTGATGGGTAGAATGTGTGTAATATATGCCGATTTTCTCCATCTCTGTAGGATCCTTGTATAATGTTACATGTAATGTCTATGCTGTTTACTTTGATGATCGTCACAGTTCTATTCCCAGAATGAGTTGTATTAGGTTCTAATACCTTTGTTTCCTTAGAAAACCCCAATAAACTACCAATTGAACGTTCTTGGCCAAAATCAATATAATACTTAGAAGTAATTTCGGCTTTCATTGTATTGTTATTGCCTTTTATCGTTATATTTTCTTTTCCCATATGTTTTTGTATAACTTCATTTATATTATCAATTTCATAAGCTCCTGTTGGTAAACTGAATTCTTCCAAAGCTGAATATTTTCCTTTATTATCTTTTGTCTTGTAATAATGTATTTTGTTATTAATTCCTTCACTAACGTTTGGAATAGAGTTATATGTTGTTAAATCCAATAATGCGGCTTCCCATAGTCTTCCTTTTTGCAAACGTAGCGCTGGAAACAGAATACTGCGCAAAGTACATGAGTTACCGGTTAATGACACTGTATACGAAGACATCTTAAAGTTGACTAACACTTTTAGCTAAAAAGTCTAAACATAAATGACCGCAAATGGATGTATCATCAGGTTGTTTTCTTGTATAATTGTAAAAAACATTTTCTGCCGCACGAAAGTATTGTTGAAGTTCTTTCGGTGGTGGAAGGTTTCCAAAACTGTCGAAATAATAAATCGTTTCACCAAGTTTCTTGTAACACACCCAATGAGTGCCTAGTCCTTCACTATTATCCAAATTTACTATACCAGTCTCATTTTTCCACATTTTAACCGGTAATTCATCTTTCATAAATACTCCTCTAAAAAATGGGATTTTCAAACAAGAAGCATATGTAATCAGTTCTTCATTGGTTAATTCTTTGTTTTTAATTATTAATTGCTCTTTCTTATTTAATACACACGATACGGTCTTAGGTATAGTCCTCCTCCCTTTTTTATCATTGACCATATTGTTGGTTTCTTTTTACCACTAGTAGATCGACGTTTTCTTCTGATATTACCTCCTTGTTTCTTAGCGGGTCTTTTCCCACGCCTTCTTCTCTTTCCTCCTCCAAACGTAGTTTTTGCTTTCATTGCTGCTGTTACTGCTAAAGACGCTGCTTTTTCACCAATACTCGCGTCACTAGATTTTACTCTTTGCCAAGCTTTCTCAGAAAGTGCTCTATCTGCTATTGATCTATTTTTTGTATCACCAAATTTGGAATACGCTATATCGTGCTGTTTACAAGCCTGATCAAGCTTATTTATTCCAGGATCTCCTCTAGCAAGCCGTTTCTCTAATTTGGTTCCAGGACCACAATTTGATATCCTCCAGGTAAATGTAATTCCACAGGTAATAAATCAATCGCCTTGTTAACTATAGCTCCAACCGGTTTACTTAATAGAGAAAATGCTGTTGATGCTATTCCCCTTCCTCTCTGTAATCTCTCTCGATTATGACTGATGCGTTTAGCCCTCGGCATGACTATTTATAGCCAAACTTACAATCAGTAGGTGCACTCTATAAATGTTTTACAATGAATGTAATATTAGTCTTGGCTTCTTGTATTATATATACTGTTTAAAATCCATTTATTATATAGAAATGGATTAATTAATTAAATGTAGACATAATAAATAAAAGTAGTAAAAATAGAAATAAGGTGTAATTGAAGATGTTTCAAATGTTTCTCCGCTGGTGATGGTATCGTTGTTTTCGGTAAAATGAATAAAATCTAAATAGTTGTCATGTTCCCTTAGAAACTTGCCACTTAATCGTTGGTAATTAAATAACACATTCCAGTCTAGTTTATCTTTAAAATTGTCAATGTAATTTTCAGAGAGATTTTGATATTTACTTATTACTTCCCAACAGTTATTAAAATTTGATGTCATCTCTACAAGGAAGTTTTCTGAAAACTGTTGTCTTTGTAAAATATGAATCCAGTTAACTCTGTGAAAATAAATTCTTAACATAGTCATTGTGAAGAGGTAGTGTATGGAAAGTTGTTCCCAATCCATATATCTATCAAACCGTTGAACAAAACCATCTGTCAGCACTCCTTGGGGAAATCTCGGCTCTTGAGATATTAAACTCCACGCAGTAATATTGGATTCCATCATCCTCTCTGTATCATCTCTCGAATATAACTGATGCTTTATCCCTTATCATGGGTATTTAAATTCTTTTTTCTCTTATATAATCTTCATCGTTTTCTGTTGGTTCATTAATCACATTCACTTTATCCCCCTTTCCTAATGTCTTGACTTTAGAAGGCTCAGACGGTTTATCTAATTGATTAGGTTTTTCTGGATTGTGTATCTTTTTCCAGTCTAAATAATTGTGGCTGTCAACATCTGAAGCTACAGCTCTTCCTGAAGCCCGATGGATATAATTAAATAAAGCTGCACCAAACCTTTCCATATGTTTTTCATATTCTGTAGTCCATTTCTTGTGTACTATATCAAATATTTTCTTATTTACAGCGTCTCCATCCTGCTCACAATCACCTACATTTGACAGTTTTAATTTTTTTACATCATAGCTTGTATCAGTTTCATTCTTTTTGTAAATCGTTAACAATTTTAAAGTCGCTAAATTTACTGCTTCACCATCATAAATGGGATGTTTTATATTGCTTAACCTTTTACCGGAAAATCCCCAATGGTCTTCGTGTACAATCGGGGTTCTTTTATCCATGTATTGTACCGTAACCGCATCAGAAGACAAAAGCGGATCACCAACATTTTGAATTACTTTTCCTTCAAAATTATAATTACCATCAGGTGTTAACGGAAACCCAGCTCTTTTTTCACTATATCCAGATTTTACTCCAAACTCGGAATACCGTCCAAACTTGTCCACACTCATGATGTAACTGAATCGCTATCGTTTAGGTTCTTACTATATATATATATATATATATATATATATATATATATATATATATATATATATATATATATATATATATATACGTCTACTGAACAATTATTTCTCGTTTTCGCAGTTCATCAACCAAAGCTACCCATTCGTTTTCTAAACCAGTGTGCCCGGCTTCCATAGCTTCATGTAATAACCTCATTCGATCAACTAACTTATTTATATCGTTGTAATATATTATATTGGTTTTATACAAATTTTTTAATAATCCCCTTCCAGATGTAGTAGGATCAGTGGTTTTTCTTTTTTTATGCAAAACATTTAATTCAGCAGAAGATAAAGCTCTTCTTTTAATTGGAGCTTTATTTGATTTCGAGGGGAAAAGACTAGATATAATGTTTGTGTATTTTATTGACCTGTTTCTATGAATAGGTAGGTCTTTGGAATATTTTTTTCTATGTGCATTTGTATACTCTAGTATATTTTTAAACAATTGTAAATCCTTTTTAGTATATTTACCAGGATTATTTTTAAAGATGAGTTCAAACAAACCTGTTGTACCTTTATATTTCTTATCACCAATAACTATATCATCATTTTCGTTTATATCTAACTTTCTATCTCCAATCATTAATCCTTTATCCTCTATTCTAGCTCCATATGTATGATAATTTCGATTAGCATGTGTGCCATGTAACATTTTTAATGTATATTTTCTTCCAAGTGTTCCTTTAAACATAATATCTGTGCCTAATTTGCTTAAGTTGGATGGGTTGATATCCTCTTCTTCTGCTCTTGTATCTTCCGCACTTGTATCTTCTGTACTTGTATCTCCTGCAATGTTCTTTTCCCTTAAATCTCCTATATCTCCGCTTTCTTCATACTCGTCGCTTTCTTCAGATGTTTGTAACTGGTCAGAACTTTCATCATTCTGAAATTCTTCTTCATATTTGGAAATTGGTAGCATTTTGTCTCCTTCGAAGCGAATTGAAGGTTTTTCCATATTTTGTGCTAATCGCTTTAAAGGTTCAGTAACAGGTTTGAATGTTGTTTCTAAAAATTGCTCTCTTTCATTTATACCTGATTTTAAAGCTCGGTTTTTTTGTCTAATAGAATCACTAAGTGATTTTATTTCCTTTAATAGCTTTTCCTGGTTAACCATCTTCACACCTTGACGACTTGTACAGTAATACCGCTAATCAGTGTATTAAAACGAATTTATCAAAACCTATTCTATAACGACCATCTTTTATAGCTTGATCTTTCATAATAACCAAAAATCCATAATTTTCCGCCCATGCTTTTCCGCAAAGCTCTTTAAACTTTTCAAATGGCATATCCGCATTCACATGATCGTTATATATATGTTTTAGGTTAGTATCATCTTGTTTGAATACAATTAGAATATTTGCATTATCTCTGATAAGTTGTTTTGGGATTTTGCTATAAGTTTGTCCTATATATATGCTGTCGATGTTATTATGTCTTCCCATGGCAAAGTAGTTTCTAATAGTATCCTGATTTTCACAAGATACATCGTCAAATATAAATACAGAATACGGTTTTGCTTCGTTTGGTTGCATAATGCTATCACTAGCGTTAAATTTGTAAAAATTAACATCAGACACATCAGATAGGATTTTATCCAGCAATTGATACTTTGGTTGATGTAGAGACTTTGAAAAAATATATAGGTTAATAAACCTTAATCCCTGCGGATTAGTGATCAAATTAAAGACAACATTGGTCTTTCCACAGTTTGAGGGGCCACTTACTATACATCGAACAGTGTTTGGAAGTAAACTACCGTGTTTACCATTGTTGATTTTAACGTTATCCACAGTTAAATCATCTATGTTATTAATATTGAATCGATCTTTATGGTGAATAATCTCCATCCTGCTCAAAGGTTAACGATGAAATGAGTTGCTTGCATTAAACCAAGTCCTTTATAGGTATCCATGAATCCTCAGTTTTGTTAAACCCTAACCACCGCACTTTAACTGGTCCTTATTCATTTGTAACACTTTTTCAACAAGATATACATCACCTACTGTTGACTTTAACATTTCATGTCCATAAAAAGCACCTTGTAACAAATCTCCTTTGTTATCTTTTAAGATATACGTTTCAGGTACATTCGGTTGCACTTTATACACTGTAAAAACTTCATTCGTCCAATTGGGAAGGTATTTCTTGGTAAACACTCCCTTATATTTACTAATCCGTACTTTATCACTTACATTAAATTTTCTTGGCTGCATTTTTTCTACTTTAGGCTTTGTATTTTTCTTTATGCGTTTTAATACATCTTTTGCATTTCTTCTATTTACTTTGTTAGGTTTCATACCGATAGTTCTATGAAACCTGTTGTTATAATCATTTATTAATTGTGGTAAAACATCATACCATACGTAAGAACCTCTTTTTGAAAATTGTTTATACAGTGCTCCTTTTAAGGTTCTATTGAATCTTTCTACAATAGCTGCTTTTTTCTCTGAATTTGTAGAATAATGATTTATTTTATATTTATTCATTAACTGTGCAAAGTTTGTATTAAAGTATTCTGTTCCATCATCAGTTTGTAAATGTTTAATTTTGTTTTTATCTCTTTTTATGGCTATTTCCATGGCTTCTGTTACGCTTTTACCAGTCTTGTCCTTTAGAGGCAAAGCGTCTGCAACTTTTGTAAAACAATTAATAATTGTGAGTATATATTTAAATCCTTTGTTTATTCTGCTATGCGGTCGCATTTCAATTAAATCCGCTTGATATAGATCATTTATCCCTTTTATAACAGTATTTCTTCTTGGAAACTTTATTCTTGCAGGTTTGTGTAGTTCATTAATAATCTTCTCCTTCAGGTCTGACATGATGGTTTCACGAAGGCAGCTGATATGGTATTAAATATTCTTTTGTATAAATCTGCTTATATATACATATAGTTCAAGGTCATTCAAAACTTGTGTAAAAAAAGGGGAAACACAGCTTAACATTGCTGTGTTTCCCCTTTTTTTACGGAAAGGAAAAGGATAGAGGATCTAGGACGATGAAAGGGTTATTAGTCAATAGGGTTGAGGGAATAGTGACCGAATGGTAAAGTGTGGATGTTGTCTGGAAGGGTTTGTCTTTTGTCGTCATTACAGGATAGCGCCTTTTTAACTTCAGTCACGCTGTACAGCTGATGGTTAAAACTTCTGATGGTGTTGAATTTAGCTGTAATGATGTTATCCTCAAATAAGCATTGCTTGTAGTGTTCAAAATGCACTTTCTTCTTTAAATATAAACTCTTTACACCTTTAGCTTTCTTAATATAGCTATTCTTCTTTTCTTCTTCTTCTTCTTTTTCATTATAGAGTTTCAAAGAATATAGTTTAGACATCAGTGCAACAATCTCTTCAAGTAGAACACCATTAGCCTCATCCTTGAATTTGCCTAGTACTTTTTTGTGTCTGTCATTGTCGTAGTTTGGATGATCTTTTGGGTAATCGGAGAAATCAAAGTCGTTCTTGTAAATAAATGTACGTAAATCTTTATACATGTCCAATGTTACTATGCGATATATAAAAGCGTCAGTGTCCATATATGTAATAGATATATTTTCTCTTCCGTAGAACGCCACCATTTTGTTGTAGTGAAAATCGTACATGTGTGTTTTTGAGATGTCCAAGATTGACATGCCTATATACAAAGGACGATTCATCTTCACACTCGTCTTCTACATGGACACTGCTACAAGTTTTTCATTAATAATTATCGATGTTCCAAAATTTGGCTGTTGTACTAGTTTCTGTAATTTTTTTGCGTCGGTAACAAGTTTAACATTTTTATGTCTTCTTTTGTTTTCCAATGTTTTTCCAAATATCGCATTATTCATTAATTTAAAGAAATCTTTTTGAAAGTCTGATGTAGCTGCTGCTCTTCTGATGGTATTTGAATCAATGTAGGGTTTCAACCAGCATGATTGAGAAAATTCCAAAACTCTATTAATTTTTGTTAAACGTAGTCCTAATTCGATAGCTTGTTGAACCACCCAAAAGTGAGCCACGTAGCGTTGTTTATTATTTAATGTCATCATTAATTTGGGGTGTTTTCCAATTGGTGAAATTTCTGTTTTAGCAAGAAGTGGTAGGTCATAATGAAGATCATGTAAATTTTCTGGGTATTCAAAATCGCAATCCAAAATATATCCAGTGTCACCATGTTTCGGAATTTGTAAAATATCGCCAATAGAGTCGGGATTAATCCACTTAAAGTTATCAAAAGGAAGTGGGTTTGACATTGCCCAACCGTACAGGTTATTTGCATCGAAATATCCTAAATAGGTTGACGGTTTGGTTTCATCATAATCGGGTAGGTATTTGTTGTTGGCTTTGACATGTCTGGTAACACTTTGGGTCAATCCGCCTCTTACTCCAGCTTCAACCATTAAAACCATGTCAATGTCTGTTAAAAGTTGGAGTTTGCATTTTGTTTCTTTTAACATGGCTTGCCAAGCTAATCCTGGTGAAGTATACGAATGTAGAGGGTCCAAACCGTATGCAGCAAAACAAGTGTTTCGGAATTCTTCCATTACATCACAAAGAAGAGTTACATCTAGTTTGACATAAAAGTCCGAGTAATCTCCTAAGGTCTTCATATCTAACTCGTTCCATACTCGACGTGCGTGTTGATAGTCCTCAAGTGATATTTCCGAATCATTAAGTTTGTTTTTGAAGTTTTCTGGTGGAGGTAGTGATGTTTCATCAAATCTATGCAGTCCATCGATGTAATCATAGGGGAAGACTCCTTTTCGAAGAACCAAATCCATTTTACTATTGGGTACAATTTTGCTTGTTTCTATCAAATCTGTTCTTCTTAGATTTTCAGATAATTTCATGAGGCTTGAAGGCATAAATCTAAATGAATCAACAAACCTTAATTTAATTTTACCCACCTTTTTTGAAAAGCTTATAAATTTTTCCATTGTAGTAGCCAAAACGTCTATTGCTCCATTATCTCTTCCTAGTTCGGGGATTATGAAGTGCGAATCATAACCACTCAGATTGTGCAGAACTACGGGGATGAAAAATGGTAGTTTGTAGTTCAAGTTGCAAGCGTTACAGGCTGCACCTCTATACGCTCCCGTAAGATGATCGTGGTCACGAACTTTAACGTTATCCAGTGTAAAGGTGTTATTACACAAATAACACGTTGTTGTTGAATAATAATGTTGAAGCTCTTCTTCTTCCATAGGTGACATGGGTACCTTTGTTCCATACAGTTCTTCTACCTTTGCAGCTATTTCATACAGATCATCGACAAAGTATTTGGCTGCTTCTTCACCGCGATAAATCTTTGGAAGATGATAGTCCATATTTTTGAAGATGGTCTTCAGTCAACGTGGATTTAATTAGTATGCAATAACTGTTTGGTGAATGAAGTTGGTATTTGCTTCTTCTTGTAACGTCCTCTTCTTGTTGTTCAAGTGGATGTAAAGAAGACTCGAAATCAGCGTAAACAGCAACAGGTACACGGTATTGTTGTATTATTTTGTCAAATTTTATCTGTGCTCTGCTGGAATGTGGCAATTTAATTCTAACCTCATAGTTTCCATTACATAACCTTTGATGTTCTACTAACCATTCTGAACCTCCCCTTCTTAATGGTTTGCCTACATGACAAAAACATCTTTTACAAATGGTTTTCTCTCCGTGTTTTTTTGATATTTGTTTAGATACAAGAGCTGCAAAGTTTTTTATGTAGACATAGTGGGATATGTCCCCTTTAGTGATCAATAGCAAATCCGTATGATCTCTGCGCTCAATAGGTGTTAAGCGCAAGGGGTACGCATTGTTTGACGAATCTAAGCCGAAAATGTTGACTGAAGCTGAAGGATTTTGCTTTTCAAATTTTGATATATCAGTAATTGCAACAGGGTAATTCATTCCCTGGAAATTATACTTATGTTGTATTTCTTCATATTTGTGACTTGGTCTTATCGGATTGTCTGTTACATATTTGACCAACATGGCATATTTAAAACATTCAGTATCTTGATTTTGTACGTTGACGCAGGAAAAGGTATTTCTAATCTTTGTTGGTAGAGGGATGTAGCTACTTCCTCGAATTCCATAGCCGTGTTTGTGTACTCTTAAGTCTAGCCCTGTGATGCTTAACAAACTCCATCCAGAGCCTCTTCCTTCATGTTCTTGTATTTTTGTCTTGAGCTCTTCAAAACATTCAGATACGATTGAATCAATATCTGACGAAAACATAATGGTACGGTTTTTTGTTAAAAACCCTCTCGGTGAAGTTTCATTTTGAATGTTTGTAAATAAAGCATCCATTAATAGTCCAAATTTGATAAAATTTAATCTTTTTAATTCATTTTGCAAAGTGTTGCTTACCAATCCTTTTGCGTTATTTAAAAATTCTTCGAGTTGTAATTTTGCATTATCAATTTTGAAGTGGGTTACTACATTACCCGGAAGTGCTCGGGCATGTAGTTCTACATTTACTGCTGTTGATGCTGAAGGACGGTGAATTGTTGACAGAGCATGCGTAGAAGTCGATGCAGTTGATGATGTTGAAGGACGATGAAGTGTAGACATAGCAGGCGTAGAAGTCGATGCAGATGACGATGTTGAAGGACGGTGAAGTGTAGACAGAGCAGAGGTAGAAGTCGATGTTGATGGTGCATATTGAATAACACTTGGTCTGGAATGTTGGTGTTGAGCTAACATTCGATCTATTTCTTTCAATTCTTCTTCTTCATATTCTTCATCTTGGTTGTTGTTATGTTTTAGTTCTTTATGAATCATTAAAAGAAATTCATCCTTAAATGAAGACTTACAAATATCGCAGTGATGCATAATGTAGGTGCGTTCTCCGCAAGGGTCAACGCAATAATGAAAAACACTGCAAATGCCCCTCTATTTATACCCTAGCAAAAGTGGTGGGGGGTACGTATTACGTTAAGTTTACTATTTTTTACATTTTATATTTACTATTGTAGCTGGAGGCTACAAAGTTCTGTGTTTAGGTCAAGGTCATTGGACATATTTGCCAAAACGGGGAATAGAGCAGTAAATGATTTCATTTTAAACCATAAACTGATCTATTCCCCGCTCTGTATTTAACAATTTTCTTTAACAGGAACATTTAATAGATTTTAAACTCGGATATGAAGTCGGATTGTACACATTGCATCTCGATCAACTAAAAATTTCATAAAACAATAGGGATCTTCAGTTGTAGATTCATCTTTAACATATTCGATGGTCAACATTGCCGAACGAAGATCTTGTGGAATTACGTCGACTTTTATTAGCCGCCTTTCGATTTCAAACCGTTTTGTTATTGATGTAAGTTTTATCACATCATGGATATCGAGGAGGGGAAAGCTGAAACAAACGGAGTTTGCTGGTGGGTTCATCATGGCGATATGATAAATATACACTGTTGCATCGACATTAAATAGACGTTCCCCCACCATTAAATGTATAAGTTACCCCCACTTTTTCAAAAAAGTAAAAGCTAGGATGATTAAGTCCTGTAAGTAGGTCAAGGTAGTTTTAACTTATTACCAGAACGGGGAATAGAGCAGTAAGTGATTCTCACTTTGACCACAAACTGATCTATTCCCCGTTCTGTCTTCCGCTGTTCAGTATTTCCAAAGACTCTTAGTTAGTTGAAGAAAGTTTTTCAATTTCTATTGCTAGCAATTCTTCAGGCAGTTGAAATGAAGTATTTTGTGACAACATTTCCAACATTTCAATGTATTTTATGGCGTGTGTTATAATAGAAAGTCTTGAAGCTTTTGGTTCAAGAAAAGGTACTTTTGTTCGTAATAAATTATAGGCTTCATTCAACATTGCAATTCTTCTTCTCTCTCTAGCACACCTTCTTTTCTCTCTATCATTCTCCTCCTTGCCTTTAGCATCTAAGTTAGACGAACCTCCTGGGCTATCCATTGTTGAATAATAACTATACCCTGAAGCCGACTGCCTTATATCTGTTTACCCCCACCCTTTTACAATGAATATAGCTGGTTCGATGTCTTGTTCGGGAAAAAGTCGCTAACTTAACGTGTAGTGTAATAAAGACACAAGACAAACCCCTATTGCAATAATCGGTAAATTTCTCTCTTCAAAAGGATTGGTAATGACCTCTAGCCTATGTGACCCTAGTTTTATAGTAGGAAATAAATATATCTTCCAATATCTTACCAAACAACAATTTTCTAAGTCCCGAAGTGGGTCAAGGTCATCTAAACATGTTGCCAAAACGGGGAATAGAGCAGTAAGTGATTCTCACTTGGACCACAAACTGCTCTATTCCCCGCTCTGTATTAGGAGAAGAGGACTAGTTTAAAGCTCGCAATTATAGGCAATAAACCTGATAACGGAACACTAACCTCTCCCCCGAAGAATTATTCACCCAACAAACAAACGATATGGTCAGTTAACAACAGTCGCGCACTCTGAAACCGCAAGGACGTTCATCACTGTCTAGGCGTCAGAGTAATACGAACCGAAGTACAATAATACCTGACCAAGGTCCCCTTAAGTTTATTTCCCCGAAGATGTATCCCCCCAAGATAAGCAAAATGGTCAGTTAACAACAGTCGCGCACTCTGAAACCGCAAGGACGTTCATCACTGTGTAGGCGTCAGAGTTTTGCGAACCGAAGTACAATAATACCTGACCAAGGTCCCCTTAAGTTTATTTCCCCGAAGATGTATCCCCCAAGATAAGCAATATGGCCAGTTTACAACAGTCGCGTACTCTGAAACCGCAAGGACGTTCATCACTGTGTAGGCGTCAGAGTACTACGAACCGGAGTACAATAATCACCTGACCAAGATCCCCTTAAATTTTACAGATATTTAAACAAGATTCCCTTAAATTTTACAAATATTTAACCAAGATCCCTTTAGATTTAACCAAGATAAGCAAACTAACTGAATCTGTTTCTCGTGAGTGAGGGCTAAGATAGGTAAAAAAAGTCATCCGGTTTTCATGCCGTAATGACTCAAGGTCGGTTTTCGTGCCGTACCTTTTTGTAAGGGGTTAGGAAAGGTGTTTATTTGAGAAACATAATCCCCCCTGAGATATTTAAAGACATAAGGTCGGTTTTCGTGCCATACCTTTTTGAATGGGAGCGTGAAAGAAAAGTACATATTTCATTAGTAAATAAAAACACTTCAAAGACACTTTAAAACCAACACCAAACTAACTACAGTTAAACTAACTACATTTACTAGCAGCAAACTACAAGCGTTATTCTAACATGCTTAATAATAAACAGACATGCCTTAAGCTAAGGTAGCATCTCTAATATACAGTGGTACCAACTCTATACTAGAGATACTATTGCGGACAGCGCGGGCAAACAGCTAGCTAGGCTGTCGGCCTGCGACTGCGAACCCTCTGCGGGCTGCTCCCGCTTTTATAGGAATATATCATGGGGGGGGGCAAGGACTTCGACAGTAGTTTGTTCCAACACTGTATCGCATACTCTGAATTGCTCCAAGTCCGGTAACTGGGTCAAGGACACGTTAAAATATCTCTAAGTCCACATTTCTTCCAATATTTGATCAAACGACGGTTTTTCTAAGTCCCGTCAGTATTCCCTCAGAATGAGGCTAAAGAGGGATTTTAAAAACCACCCTCTTTACTACAAACAAGGTTCTTCTCCACCCTAGGCATTTCAAGTTAGGGACTTGGCCTGTACATAGGCAGGAGACTGTTGGTCTCATGTTTGTGTGCAGCCCACTTTGTGAAAATTTCTAAGTCCTAAGGTCCTTGACCTTGAGGTTGACCTTGAACATGACCCATTTTGGGGGGGGGGGTACAGAGTTTGTGCAAAGTATGTCATGTGGGTACTCAAATTACGCGGATTGATCAGACGAACAAATTGGTGCAAACGGAATCCAAATCCGACCAAGGGTATAGCAGTAATAGCTAAAAACAACTATTTTGGAGGTTAAACCTAAATAACTTCTTTATTTACGGTTTAAAGTATATCAAGTGGGTACTCAAATTACGCGGATTGATCAGACGAACAAGTCGGTGCAAACAGAATTCAGATCCGACCAAGGGTATAGCAGTAATAGCTAAAAACAACTATTTTGGAGGTCAAACAACTGCAACGTTTGAAGGAGACTCAGCTTTCTAACGCGACTCGATTTACTCCTTCCGCCACCTCATTCCAGCTTCAACCATTGACTGGTACACTTCACAGCTCTCGCTCTCTCTCTTCTTACAAAATGACTTCGCCGATAACCAACGAGAAGCTGAAAAGGATTAAGGAATCCTTGAAGAAGACGGCTCCAAAGACAAGCGGATTTAAACAATCTTCTTCCCTCAGAATGAGGCTAAAGAGGGATTTCAAAAACCACCCTCTTTACTACAAACAAGGTTCTTCTCCACCCTAAGCATTTCAAGTTAGGGACTTGGCCTGTACATAGGCAGGAGACTGTTAGTCTCATGTTTGTGTGCAGCCCACTTTGTGAAAATTTATATGTCCTAAGGTCCTTGACCTTGAGGTTGACCTTGAACATGACCCATTTGGGGGGGGTACAAAGTTTGTGCAAAGTATGTCATGTGGGTACTCAAATTACGCGGATTGATCAGACGAACAAATTGGTGCAAACGGAATCCAAATCCGACCAAGGGTATAGCAGTAATAGCTAAAAACAACTATTTTGGAGGTTAAACCTAAATAACTTCTTTATTTACCGTTTAAAGTATATCAAGTGGGTACTCAAATTACGCGGATTGATCAGACGAACAAGTCGGTGCAAACAGAATTCAGATCCGACCAAGGGTATAGCAGTAATAGCTAAAAACAACTATTTTGGAGGTCAAACAACTGCAACGTTTGAAGGAGACTCAGCTTTCTAACGCGACTCGATTTACTCCTTCCGCCACCTCATTGCAGCTTCAACTATTGACTGGTACACTTCACAGCTCTCGCTCTCTCTCTTCTTACAAAATGACTTCGCCGATAACCAACGAGCAGCTGAAAAGGATTAAGGAATCCTTGAAGAAGACGGCTCCAAAGACAAGCGGATTTAAACAACCTTCTTCCCTCAGAATGAGGCTAAAGAGGGATTTTAAAAACCACCCTCTTTACTACAAACAAGGTTCTTCTCCACCCTAAGCATTTCAAGTTAGGGACTTGCCCTGTACATAGGCAGGAGACTGTTAGTCTCATGTTTGTGTGCAGCCCACTTTGTGAAAATTTCTAAGTCCTAAGGTCCTTGACCTTGAGGTTGACCTTGAACATGACCCATTTGGGGGGGTACAAAGTTTGTGCAAAGTATGTCATGTGGGTACTCAAATTACGCGGATTGATCAGACGAACAAATTGGTGCAAACGGAATCCAAATCCGACCAAGGGTATAGCAGTAATAGCTAAAAACAACTATTTTGGAGGTTAAACCTAAATAACTTCTTTATTTACGGTTTAAAGTATATCAAGTGGGTACTCAAATTACGCGGATTGATCAGACGAACAAGTCGGTGCAAACAGAATTCAGATCCGACCAAGGGTATAGCAGTAATAGCTAAAAACAACTATTTTGGAGGTCAAACAACTGCAACGTTTGAAGGAGACTCAGCTTTCTAACGCGACTCGATTTACTCCTTCCGCCACCTCATTCCAGCTTCAACTATTGACTGGTACACTTCACAGCTCTCGCTCTCTCTCTTCTTACAAAATGACTTCGCCGATAACCAACGAGAAGCTGAAAAGGATTAAGGAATCCTTGAAGAAGACGGCTCCAAAGACAAGCGGATTTAAACAACCTTCTTCCCTCAGAATGAGGCTAAAGAGGGATTTCAAAAACCACCCTCTTTACTACAAACAAGGTTCTTCTCCACCCTAAGCATTTCAAGTTAGGGACTTGGCCTGTACATAGGCAGGAGACTGTTAGTCTCATGTTTGTGTGCAGCCCACTTTGTGAAAATTTCTAAGTCCTAAGGTCCTTGACCTTGAGGTTGACCTTGAACATGACCCATTTGGGGGGGGTACAAAGTTTGTGCAAAGTATGTCATGTGGGTACTCAAATTACGCGGATTGATCAGACGAACAAATTGGTGCAAACGGAATCCAAATCCGACCAAGGGTATAGCAGTAATAGCTAAAAACAACTATTTTGGAGGTTAAACCTAAATAACTTCTTTATTTACGGTTTAAAGTATATCAAGTGGGTACTCAAATTACGCGGATTGATCAGACGAACAAGTCGGTGCAAACAGAATTCAGATCCGACCAAGGGTATAGCAGTAATAGCTAAAAACAACTATTTTGGAGGTCAAACAACTGCAACGTTTGAAGGAGACTCAGCTTTCTAACGCGACTCGATTTACTCCTTCCGCCACCTCATTCCAGCTTCAACCATTGACTGGTACACTTCACAGCTCTCGCTCTCTCTCTTCTTACAAAATGACTTCGCCGATAACCAACGAGAAGCTGAAAAGGATTAAGGAATCCTTGAAGAAGACGGCTCCAAAGACAAGCGGATTTAAACAATCTTCTTCCCTCAGAATGAGGCTAAAGAGGGATTTCAAAAACCACCCTCTTTACTACAAACAAGGTTCTTCTCCACCCTAAGCATTTCAAGTTAGGGACTTGGCCTGTACATAGGCAGGAGACTGTTAGTCTCATGTTTGTGTGCAGCCCACTTTGTGAAAATTTCTAAGTCCTAAGGTCCTTGACCTTGAGGTTGACCTTGAACATGACCCATTTGGGGGGGGTACAAAGTTTGTGCAAAGTATGTCATGTGGGTACTCAAATTACGCGGATTGATCAGACGAACAAATTGAACAAATCCTCTTCTTTTCTTCTTCTTCTTCTTTTTCATTATAGAGTTTCAAAGAATATAGTTTAGACATCAGTGCAACAATCTCTTCAAGTAGAACACCATTAGCCTCATCCTTGAATTTGCCTAGTACTTTTTTGTGTCTGTCATTGTCGTAGTTTGGATGATCTTTTGGGTAATCGGAGAAATCAAAGTCGTTCTTGTAAATAAATGTACGTAAATCTTTATACATGTCCAATGTTACTATGCGATATATAAAAGCGTCAGTGTCCATATATGTAATAGATATATTTTCTCTTCCGTAGAACGCCACCATTTTGTTGTAGTGAAAATCGTACATGTGTGTTTTTGAGATGTCCAAGATTGACATGCCTATATACAAAGGACGATCCATCTTCACACTCGTCTTCTTCATGGACACTGCTACAAGTTTTTCATTAATAATTATCGATGTTCCAAAATTTGGCTGCTGTACTAGTTTCTGTAATTTTTTTGCGTCGGTAACAAGTTTAACATTTTTATGTCTTCTTTTGTTTTCCAATGTTTTTCCAAATATCGCATTATTCATTAATTTAAAGAAATCTTTTTGAAAGTCTGATGTAGCTGCTGCTCTTCTGATGGTATTTGAATCAATGTAGGGTTTCAACCAGCATGATTGAGAAAATTCCAAAACTCTATTAATTTTTGTTAAACGTAGTCCTAATTCGATACCTTGTTGAACCACCCAAAAGTGAGCCACGTAGCGTTGTTTATTATTTAATGTCATCATTAATTTGGGGTGTTTTCCAATTGGTGAAATTTCTGTTTTAGCAAGAAGTGGTAGATCATAATGAAGATCATGTAAATTTTCTGGGTATTCAAAATCGCAGTCCAAAATATATCCAGTGTCACTATGTTTCGGAATTTGTAAAATATCTCCAATAGAGTCGGGATTAATCCATTTAAAGTTATCAAAAGGAAGTAGGTTTGACATTGCCCATCCGTACAGGTTATTTGCATCGAAATATCCTAAATAGGTTGACGGTTTGGTTTCATCGTAATCGGGAAGGTATTTGTTGTTGGCTTTGACATGTCTGGTAACACTTTGGGTCAATCCGCCTCTTACTCCAGCTTCAACCATTAAAACCATGTCAATGTCTGTTAAAAGTTGGAGCTTGCATTTTGTTTCTTTTAACATGGCTTGCCAAGCTAATCCTGGTGAAGTATACGAATGTAGAGGGTCTAAACCGTATGCAGCAAAACAGGTGTTTCGGAATTCTTCCATTACATCACAAAGAAGAGTTACATCTAATTTGACATAAAAGTCCGAGTAATCTCCTAAGGTCTTCATATCTAACTCGTTCCATACTCGACGTGCATGTTGATAGTCCTCAAGTGATATTTCCAAATCATTAAGTTTGTTTTTGAAGTGTTCTGGTGGAGGTAGTGATGTTTCATCAAATCTATGCAGTCCATCTATGTAATCATATGGGAATACTCCTTTTCGAAGAACCAAATCCATTTTACTGTTTGGTACAATTTTGCTTGTTTCGATCAAATCTTCTCTTCTTAAATTTTCTGATAATTTCATAAGGCTGAAAGGCATAAATCTATAGGAATCAATGAATCTAAGTTTTATATTACCGATCTTTTTAGAAAAGCTAATAAATTTTTCCATGGTTGTTGCCAAGACATCTATTGCTCCATTATCCCTCCCTAATTCCGGGATTATAAAGTGAGAGTCGTATCCACTAAGATTATGTAAAACAACGGGAATAAAATTTGGAAGTTTGTAGTTTAAGTTACAAGAGTTACAGGCTGCACCTCTGTAAGCTCCTGTAAGATGATCATGGTCTCGCACTTTAACATTATCCGGTGTAAAGGTGTTAGTACACAGATAACATGTTGTTGCTGAATCGTGTTGTTGAATTTCATCTTCATTCATAGGAATCATCGGTACCACATTTATGTACATTTCTTCAACTTTCCTAGCTATGATATATAAGTCATCAACGAAGTGTCGAGCTGCTTCTTCACCACGATAAATTTTCGGCGTAGACGACAGTTCGTATTTACAAAGATGATCTTCAGAAAGCGTGGACTTTACTATTAAACAATAGCTGTTCGGTGTGTGCTGCTGGTATTTGCTCCTTCTTGTTACGTTCTCTTCTTGATGTTCGAGTGGAAGTAAAGACGCTTCAAAATCAGCGTATACAGCAACAGGTACACGGTATTGTTGTATTACTTTGTCGAATTTTATCTGCGCTCTGCTAGGATGTGGCAATTTAATTCTTACTTCATAGTTTCCACTACATAACCTTTGATGTTCTACTAACCATTCTGAACCTCCTCTTCTTAATTCTTTGTTTACATGACAAAAACATCTTTTACAAATTGTTTCTTTTCTTCATGTTTAGATAATTGTTTAGAAACAAGAGCTTCAAACTTTTTAATGTAGACATAGTGGGATATGTCCCCTTTAGTGATTAATAGCAAATCCGTATGATCTCTGCGCTCATTTGGTGTTATACGCAAGGGGTACACATTGTTTGACGAATCCAATCCAAATAGGTTGACAGAAGCTGAAGGATTTTGTTTTTCAAATTTTGAAACGTCTGTTATATCAACAGGGTAAGTCATCCCTTGAAAATTATATCTATGTTGTACTTCTTCATAATAGTGACTTGGTCTTTCCGGATGAATTGTTACATATTTGGCCAACATAGCATATTTAAAACACTCAGTATCTTGATTTTGTACGTTGACGCAGGATAAGGTATTTCTAATCTTTGTTGGTAGAGGGATGTAGCTACTTCCTCGAATTCCATAGCCGTGTTTGTGTACTCTTAAGTCTAGCCCTGTGATGCTTAACAAACTCCATCCAGAGCCTCTTCCTTCATGTTCTTGTATTTTTGTCATTAGCTCTTCAAAACATTCAGATACGATTGAATCAATATCTGACGAAAACATAATAGTTCGGTTTTTTGTTAAAAACCCTCTCGGTGAAGTTTCATTTTGAATGTTTGTAAATAAAGCATCTATTAATAGTCCAAATTTGATAAAATTTAATCTTTTTAATTCATTTTGCAAAGTGTTGCTTACCAATCCTTTTGCGTTATTTAAAAACTCTTTGAGTTGTAATTTTGCATTGTCAATTTTGAAGTGGGTTACTACATTACCCGGAAGTGCTCGGGCATGTAGTTATACATTTACTGCTGTTGATGCTGAAGGACAGTGAAGTGTAGACAGAGCATGCGTAGAAGTCAATGCAGCTGATGATGTTGAAGGATGATGAAGTGTAGACAGAGCAGGCGTAGAAGTCGATGCAGATGATGATGTTGAAGGACGGTGAAGTGTAGACAGAGCAGAGGTACAAGTCGATGTTGATGGTGCATATTGAATAACACTAGGTCTGGAATTTTGGTGTTGAGCTAACATTTGATCTATTTCTTTCAATTCTTCTTCTTCATATTCTTCATTTGGTTTTTGTTATGTTTTAGTTCTTTATGAATCATTTAAATAAATTCATCCTTAAATGAAGACTTGCAAATATCGCAGCGATGCATAATGTAGGTGCGATCTCCACAAGGGTCAAGGCAATAATGAACAACACTGCAAATGACCCTCTATTTATACCCTAGCAAAAGTGGTGGGGGTACGTCTTACGTTAAGTTTACTATTTTTTTTTTGCATTTTATATTTACTATTGTAGCTGGAGGCTACAAATTTCTGTATTTAGGTCAAGGCCATTGAACAAATTTGCCAAAACGGGGAATAGAGCAGTAAATGATTTCATATTAAACCACAAACTGATCTATTCCCCGCTCTGTATTTAACTAAGACAATTTTATCCAACAGGAACATTTGATAAATTTTAAACTCGGATGTGAAGTTGGATTGTACACATTGCATCTCGATCAACTAAAAATTTCATAAAACAATAGGGATCTTCAGTTGTAGATTCATCTTTAACATATTCAATAGTCAACATTGCCGAACGAAGATCTTGTGGAATTACGTCGACTTTTATGAGTCGCCTTTCGAGTTCAAACCGTTTTGTTATTGATGTAAGTTTTATCACATCATCGATATCGATGAGGGGAAAGCTGTAGCAAACGGAGTTTCCTGGTGGGTTCATCATGCCGATATGATAAATATACACTGTTGCATCGACATTAAATAGACGTTCCCCCACCATTAAATTTATAAGTTACCCCCACTTTTTCTAAACAAAAAAAAAAGCAAAAAAAAAAAATTGAAAGCTGGTAAATATTTTCTGTCTTGTAACTGGGTCAAGGTTATACAACGATATTACCAAAACGGGGAATAGAGCAGTAAGTAGTTCTCACTTTGACTACAAACTGATCTATTCCCCGCTCTGTATTTAAAGTTTGTCAGTTGACAAGAAAAAGACAACACTTAATCAGACTCATTTGATGAATCGGAATCAGTTGTATCAGAAGCATCGGAAAGAAATAGTCGTCGACGAATATGATATACCCCTCGTGCACTATCTAAAAATAACCCATCCAAACTACTACTACTAGTGGTTGGAGTTTCATCATGTATTTCTTCAGAACAGAGAAGATGCTGATAGATTCTATAGGTTTCAGATTCCCCGTCACTTAACGGTTCAATTTGTTCCATATATCCTGCTTCAAGATCATCACTGTCCATATCACTTAATAATTCAAAATCTTCCATTGCATCCATATCACTTAATAATTCAAAATCTTCCAATTCGTCTTCATTTTCATCCTCACTTTCAATCACAATATGTTTTATAATTCCTACGATTGATTTTGCAGAAGGAAATATATTATCCTTTGGTGACATAGCTGCTATATATTCTAGTGCTAACACAAGTAGCAGAATGAGATAAGCACTGATGAGAAATCTCTTTTTATATTCCCCGATTTAAGTGGTGGGGGTAACTAGTGATAAGAAATGGGTATTATTGTATCAAATATATGTAACAATGTTTATGAAACAAGGATGTTTAAGTCCTGTAAGTAGGTCAAGGTCGTTTTAACTTATTACCAGAACGGGGAATAGAGCAGTAAGCGATTCTCACTTTGACCGCAAACTGATCTATTCCCCGTTCTGTTTTCCCCCCGTTCAGTATTTCCAAAACATCTTTAGTCAATTACGAATGCTAGAAGGTCTTCAGGAAGATCTTGTTGAAGTGATGCACCTTCTAACAACGTTTCTAACGCATTAATGTATTTTATCGCCTGTATCAAAATGGCATGCCTTGAACTTTTTTTATCCATAAACGGTAATTTTGATTGTAATAACTTATATGTTTGATTTATTTTTTTAATCCTTCCTCTTTCTCTAGCATTCCTTCTTTTTGCCTCATCATTCTTTTCCTTGTTATTTGTTGTAGGCTGCATCGATGTTGTAGGCTGCGTCGATGTTGTAGGCTGCATCAACTCTGCTGGGCTATTCATAGCTGAATAACTATACTCTAAAGCTGTACGCCTTATATATGTTTACCCCCACTATTAAAGTCAAAGGATTTAGATGGTGGGGGGTGTAAGTGATAGGGAAAGGATATGTTATTTAACAATTACTATCCGCAAATTTTTTCCAAGTCTCGTCAGTGGGTCACGGTCACTTAAACATATTGCCAAAACGGGGAATAGAGCAGTAAGCGGTTTCACTTTGACCGCAAGAAATAAATACATTTTCCAATATCTTACCAAACAAAGATTTTCTAAGTCCCGAAGTGGGTCAAGGTCATCTGAACATGTTGCCAAAACGGGGAATAGAGCAGTAAGTGATTCTCACTTGGACCACAAACTGCTCTATTCCCCGCTCTGTATTAGGGAAGTGAATTTTGAAGAAAGGTCACAGTTATAGGCAATAAACCTGATAACAGAACCTTTTATTAATTTATCCAAACAAAAGGAAGTTACAGATAGTTTGCAGGGAGTATTTGCAAAAGTTTCTCGAGGGTAAGATGGGTAATGTCAACCGGTTTGCATGGCCGTATTGACAAAGGTCGGTTTTCGTGCCATACCTTTTTGTAAGGGGTTAGGAAAAGGATGAGAAACATACTGATCAGTTAAAGTTAATTTTACAAAGACCAACCAAGGTCGGTTTTACAAAGGTCAACAGCATCCTGAAACCCAGTCGGACGTTGGTCAGTAACGGGCGTCAGGCAACTGTGAACCAAAGTTTTGACCAAGGTTAGTTATAGCGTGTAAGAAAAGGACATACCAACCAAGGTCGGTTTTACAAAGGTCAACAACATCCTGAAACCCAGTCGGACGTTGGTCAGTAACGGGCGCCAGGCAACTGCGAACCAAAGTTTTGACCAAGATCAGTTTTAAAGCGTGAAAGAAAAGTACATATTTCATTAGTAAATAAAACACTTCAAAGACCAACACCACAAATAATTACAAACACCAACACTAACTACATTTTCTAGCAGCAAACTACAAGCTATAATCTAACAAACTAACATGCATAACATACTAATATGCTAAGGTAGAATCTTTAGTATACAGGGGTACCACCTATATACTAAAGATGCTATTACAGACAGCTAAGGCGAACAGCTAGCTAGGCTGTCAGCCTGAGACTGTGAGACCTCTGCGGTCAGCCCCCGCTTTTATAGCCGACGATCCGTGGTGGGAGGTAAAGGGGGGGGGTTACACTATTGTCGCGACGATATAAAGTGCACATTGATATATTCCAAGTTCGTTAACTGGGTCAAGGTCAAGTAAACTGTTTTGTAAAATAGCAAAGGATTTACCTTTGCTATTTTACTTTTTAAGAAACGCAAGATAGCTCTAAGATCAAACAAGGGTTATAGTTATCCGTTTTACACAACATTCATTGTACAATGATTTGATAAAATGGAAAATTTCCATGTTGGAAGGTGATTGCCATATCATCAAAACACAATACACATCATTTCTGTGTAACGGCCTAAGCTCCATCTCTACTTTTAAGTTAATCCCTCGATACTCAAAAGCAAGGATAGTGAGAAATGCTTCTGACAAAGCAAGCTCAGAAGGAACAAGCCAAGTGTTTACACCTACAGCTTCCATAGCGATATGATGATTTTTACCACGCTGTTGCAGTATATAAAACATTTCCCCCTCCAGTATAATATTTCTCCTTTTTTTCCTTTTAAGTTTTATCTTTGACTTAGTGTAAAATATCTAAGTCCGTTATCTAGGTCAAGGTCGTTGTAACATTGTAAAAAAAGGTGTGGACAACCTATTTACACTCTGCAGCATATGCTACAAATTGTAAATAGGTTGTCCACACTTTTTTTTTTAATTTGGAAAAAACTTTATTTAATTTGGAAAGAATGTTTTTTTTTTTTTTTTTTTACAATTTTCTCCACACAGTGGTTCCTGAATCGCCTCGGATTAGATAGTGCTTTTTCGTAGGGTTTTTGGGATGACGCATGCCTTTAGGTAATCTTAAAATGTAAAGACGGTCTCCACATTTTAACATGACCTTCAGGAATCCCATTATTTTTACAAAGACGTATTGTTTGTTTTTAGCTAGCCTATTAATCCGAGTCTTAGCTGGTTTCACTGTCGGATGTGGTGAAGAAGGAGAAGCGGTATTTTTTAAATGAAGATTGCACAGTTCTTCATTTAAAGTACACTGTTTTGCACAGCGTTCGCCTTTCTTTGCACCTTTTTTGAACACATAATTACATAGTTGTGCAGGACGTATGCACCTCCTATGCAATGACTTTAATTGATTGAATTTCTCTGAAGGAGATTGAATATTTGTGCAAATTACTGAAGGTCTGGTTGAACTAGTGGAAGGTGGAATTTCAATTGGGGGTCTTGTAAATATTTTAGAGCTTGAGGTGGAGCTTGATCTTGAGGTGGGTGATAAGGAGGAGCTCGAAGAAGACCTTGATCTCGAGGTAGATGATGAGGAGGAGGAGCTCGACGAAGGCCTTGATCTCGAGGTGGATGACGAGGAGGAGCTCGACGAAGACCTTGATCTTGAGGATGATGGTGAAGGAGAAGTTGAACGTGAGCGAGATGTTGAACGATCCATGATGGGTGGTGAAGTTGTCTTTTCAGGGATGATCAGGGCCATTAAAAGAGCCTGACGAAGAATTGAACCAGCAGCCGAAGTCGAGGGTGATGCAGAAGTCGAGGGTGATGCAGAAGTCGGCAGTGATATCGGGTGTGACTCCATAGTTCTGAGTGTGAGCAAGCACAAGCAGCAGAATGATCTTACCAGTGATGGGAAGCCTCTTTTATACCCAATATAAGTGGAAGGGGGGGGGATGGAGATAGGCTATGGTTTAAAATATTAATCTTTCTATATGTGACCAGACAAAAGTTTATAAGTCCTGTCAGTGGGTCAGGGTCATCTGAACTTGTTGCCAAAGCGGGGAATAGAGCACAAATTGGTGCTCTATTCCCCGCTCTGTATTAGGGGACAGGGAATTACAAGCAATGATTTTAATAACGAAAAATAAAGAAAAACCCAAAAAAGAAAAAATCACAACAGTTTCTCAGGCTAAGAAAGGTAATGTCAACCGGTTTACATGGCCGTATTGACAAGTCCGGTTTTCAGGGCCGAACCTATTTGTCAGGGGTTAGGAAAGGAGGAGAAACATGTTACTTTGAAACAAAAATAAAGACTTTACCCGCAAATATTTAAACAAATTGAACAGTTAAAGTTAAAGTTTATTTTTCAAAGATCAACCAAGGTCGGTTGTACAAAGGTCAACAGCAAACTGGAACCCAGTCGGACGTGGGTCAGTAACGGGCGCCAATCTACTGCGAACCCAAGTTTTGACCAAGGTAGAATTACAAGGACCGATTTTATATTTACAAGTTATTTTTCAAGGATCAAACCAAGGTCGGTTGTACAAAGGTCAACAGCACACTGGAACCCAGTCGGACGTGGGTCAGTAACGGGCGCCAATCTACTGCGAACCCAAGTTTCGACCAAGGTAGGATTACAAGGACCGATTTTATATTTACAAGTTAAACCCCACGGATAAAAATAGGGACACTTTACCCAGTTTGGATCAATATCCATAAGAAAAGGGAGCTGTAGGGAAGGTACATATTAGTAAATAAAACACTTCAAACACCAAAACCAACACAAACATTAATTACAAACACTAACTACATTTACTAGCAAACTACAAGCGTTAATCTAACAATCTACCATGCATAACAAACTAACAAACACATGCAAGGGCGCGGATCTGTTAATTGCGCGTCGGGCCCAACGCACACTTAACAGACCTACGCTGCAGCAGAATGCAACCCAGTCGGACGTTGGTCAGTAAAGGGCGGCAAGCTACTGCGAAGAGACCGCGGACTGCTCCGCTTATAAAGGCGGCGGTCAGTGGTGGGAGGTGACTCCGCCCCGTGACGTCAGGGGGGGGGGTGACCTTGAACATGACCCAAAAAAGGGGGGGGGACCTTGAACATGACCCAAAGGGGGGGGAGACCTTGAGGGGGGGGGACCGGTTCTAGAACCTGTCTCAGCTTTCTAACCATATATGGATAGGGCAAGGTTTTACCTTGCGACTCGATTTACTCCTTCCGCCACCTCATTCCAGCTTCAACCATTCACTGGTACACTTCACAGCTCTCGCTCTCTCTCTCTTCTTACAAAATGACTTCGCCGATAACCAACGAGAAACTGAAAAGGATTAAGGAATCCTTGAAGAAGACAGCTCCAAAGACAAGCGGATTTAAACAACCTTCTTCCCTCAGAATGAGGCTAAAGAGGGATTTTAAAAACCACCCTCTTTACTACAAACAAGGTTCTTCTGGTTCGACTTCTTCATCAACAACGGAACGACACTCTGCCACACGGGATCATCTGGACGTGTTGCAGAAGATGAAGACCTTGACGGAAGACGAATTGGTATCTCCCATTGCAGTTACCAAAACAAAATTCAAACATTTGAGAAGAAACTTCCCGTACAGAGCGGTGCTGAAGAACGGAAGCACCTACTACTTAACTGCCGGTGAAGTTCTCTTTGAGGTGGAATTGCCACGATCAATTCCGGCACCACCAGAAGTGTCATACAAACAGACCTTGTCCTTGGTAAAAGAAGAGAGTAGAGTGAAGTGGACTGTAAAGTAAAATCCCTTACCATCCCACCCTCCCTCCACAAACGGTCCTTTTCAGGACCACCCTAAGCATTTCAAGTTAGGGACTTGGCCTGTACATAGGCAGGAGATTTTGTTAGTCTCCGGTTTGTGTACAGTCCACTTTGTGAAAATTTCTAAGTCCCAAGGTCCTTGAACTTGACCTTGACCTTGAACATGACCCATGTTGGGGGGGGGGTTACAAAGTTTGTGCAAAGTATGTCATGTGGGTACTCAAATTACGCGGATTGATCAGACGAACAAGTTGGCGCAAACAGAATTCAGATCCGACCAAGGGTATAGCAGTTATAGCAACAAACAACTATTTTGAAGGACAAATCTAAATAATGTCTTTATTTATGGATTAAAATATGCCAAGTGGGTACTCAAATTACGCGGATTGATTGGACGAACAAGTTGGTGCAAACAGAATTCAAATCCGACCAAGGGTATAGCAGTAATAGCTAAAAACAACTATTTTCAAGGACAAACCTAAATAACTTCTTTGTTTTTGGTTTAAAGTATAACATGTGGGTACTTCAATTACGCGGCTTGACAAGACAAACAAGAAGGTGCAATCTAAATTTAAATCTAACCAACACTATAGCATCTGTAGCGTAAAAACGATGGTTTGAAGGACAAGGTAACGTTGTGGTGGGGGTTAGGTGTCTATCATACACGATAACGCTACATCATTATTCTTCTAGCTCTTGACGGATGAACATCTACCTAGAGGGTCTGAAAAATGTCGCAGTTTTACAGGAACATGAGGAAGGTGGCCTTCAGTAGTCCCCTTGACACTACTTTCTACTTCCCTGACAATGAAGACAGAAGGTCTACACTTTTAGTGGACAATGAGCGGTTTCGTCGAAGAATAATCCAGGTTGAAACACTTTTAGCCAGTTGTTTGCTACGCAAAAAGAACCATATGAATACATGCACCGGTTTAGATCATAGTAGCTGTTATACTTATACAGCGTTGAAGCGCAAACATTATTGAAGTTTTTAGTTACGGAGGTAAGGTCTTGTCAGTCTAAGAGCTAAACCCTAACTAACACATGTAAACGAGTTATTGTGCGATGTAAAACTTGGTGGGGAGACTGGTGTAGTGGGGGGACTGGTGTAGTGGGGGACTACCATCTGCCGCACACTTGCCACCTGCCGCCTGCCACCTGCCGCTACCCATCTGTCGTCCACCATCTGCTTCGTTCTACTACACTTTTACCCCCACCATTTTGTTTGATACCAAAACGCTAGCTAGCAAATAGTCAGTACACCTCCGGCTCTCGACCGGTGAACATCGAGCTTTCCGAGACGCTCTTCACAAAATATCATTTCACTCAAGATCTGATAGATGTTTCTATTTCATTGCCGTCAGCTATTATTTCCACCTGACAGCAATGAAATGCAAACACCTAACAGAACAGATAGGTGGCGAAGTATCTACCGTCTTTCTTCAGAAAGCGAAGTGATGGCCGCAACTCGTCCGGATCAACAACATCGATGACAACGAACAACGGGGAACTATTGTAAACATGAATTATTGTAAATAAAGTAATATTTGTAATATGAATTATTGTTAATAAAATAAAGTAATATTTGTATTAGTACTACCTCGCACTCGTTTCATTCGATTGCTTCATTCGATTGTTTTCATTCGATATTTTATCGAATTAAAACTATCGAATCACAATCGGATTTTACGAGTGCGAGGTAGATTTTTTTTAAAAAACTTCACCGTGACCTTGAACTTTGAACTTTTACTCATTTCGTCACAAAACCGCCTACGTCACTGGCTCAGCCTCAGATGACGTATTTATTCAATCAGCGCATCCGGTCACTCACCGGATGTGACGTCACTTCCGGCGCAAAACCTACAAACCCACACTACTGATGTTAATTTTGTGCACTTTAAGGTTAGTAGAAGGTCGAGTTAGTTGTAAAAATAGGTATAATTGTGCTGGGGATGCCAATTTATAATAGGCCTAAACGTTTTTATCGAAAGTTAAATCTCCGTAAGTCAACGTACTGGTTTCATCAGTTTGCACTTACTTTAATAACTCTCCAAGTAATTGTGCTATAATTCTGAGAAAGAGCTTAGATTTTCGGCAGATTGCTCTTTGTTCTTTTGCATACATTGAATTTATATCAAGGGCATATTTTACCATTTTTAAGCCCAAATTATTAAAGTTTGGATTGTTTTTAATATGAAACGGGTTAGGTTTTCCAATTTTGTTGTCCAACGAACTCATCCAACTGTTATGTTTTACCATTGACTATAAATATTTATAATCCATGGTTTTACCAAATATGAAGTAAACTCTGTAGTCAATAAGATTCTCACGGCAAAAATTAGGACCTTAGAGTTTTTGGACTTTTTATGCCATGATTAAAAAATAATTACAAACGTGTACACAATTACCTTAAAAGGCTATGATTTTGCAAAGCCCCGATTGTAAACCAATAATTTAGATACAGAACATATCTTAGATAGGCGCTTTATGAAATATTTTCTACGTTTACTACTTATGAGGTTTAACTTTATGTAATATGTCCTATTAGGACGAGCGTTTGGATTATAATGGTGGAGGAACTCTAAGCCAAAGCAAAGGTAGAATAGATACAAGTTAAGATGTGATTATAGGTTTCCTTTGGACATATTTAGGCCTCGCAGGAATACGATTAATATTCAGTTTGATCAGTTTCTTAATGGACATTCATTATAACTGTCATAATACAGATAGAATAGATCTCTCTGAGAGCTTGTTGTTCTTCTATAACATGCACTGTACACTAAAACCTGCCCGACGACATCATAGTTATGCACTGAGACGAAACTGGTTGCGAACGATACCAATTCAGGAACTTTATCATAGCAGTGTGTCTGTAGAAAGACTGCCGATTATGGAAGATGGTTGCAGCAGGTACATTTCAATTTTTAAGGTTTAGTATAAGTTTGATTTAAATTGTTAGGTTGGAACCTTTGTAATATTGGAAAGCACCAGACTGCCGAGGTTTGATCTAAGAAGGGCGGTCAGTAAGTTTATTAGGCCATAAGATTATGTATTTTTCACTATGATCCCTCTCTATATCATATCGCGAGCATACTTGAGTTTGTCCTCCATTTTCTCTCACTATTATTTCTTCAATCACTTCCCTTTTCTCTAAGCCTGGTGCGTTTAATATATACGCTCACTCACCTTCAGCGTGAAGTAGATGACTTTTTTAGGATTCAATATTAATTTGGTTTAGTTTTAGTCTTTTCAAAAATGATAGGGAATTGTTCTATAGGTCGAAACAAAAACAATGCCGATACTCACATGTAATTTCTCGTCCCGTTTCCCTTCTGTGTGGCTGTATGTATTTTAAAATTTACTTTGACTATATTTATATTGTTTTACTGTATATCCAATATTATTTACATCTTCCTAACCTCTTACAATTTATTTATTTTAATTCTTAGCTGTATGGTTTATAAAATTAATCCTTTCATTACTACATTAGTCATTTAGCGTTCATACACTCAAACTAACTTGGCCTAGACCAACATTTATTCGCTTATTACATTATTTGTTTTATGTATATGATATGCTATTTTTCCATCTAATTAGATAATATTTATAGCATGAACAAACCTTATAAATACACGTACCTCATAACCTCAGAAATAAACCTTATAAATCTGGTGTTGATTTGATTTAGAGTATAATTTTGAATTGGCAAATGGGGTGCTAACAATTTACCGTAAAGACACTTGTGCGGATGACAATTTGGGCGACATTTCAAATATGAATAGTTATTAATAAATAGGTGGCTGAAACCAACCTATCGACATGAAACTTGTCCGTTTGACCATATGATCGACATTCAAAAAAATTAATAATTATTACTAAAAAGAGGGCTGAAACCAAGTTATAGACATGCCACTTGCCCGAATGACCATTTGTCCTCATGGATGAGCGAACGAGGTAAGTGAAATCCCTATACATCTTATAAATCTCGTTTTCGACCTACTACGTTATTTCTCAACCGATTTGGACAACCGATATGTTATTTTAAAGGTTTTACACTGCAGAGTAGCAGACAAATGTAAAAATAAAAAATACTGGTTTATTTTTTTTAAATATTGATACTTAAAAATTGCTCCTTGTTATTTAAATGGGAGAATATTTTTAAAGGAACTCGGCCTTGGTTTGAGATTACCAGGCATCGTGTGGTCAAGGAATTTGTACCAATTTGAAGATTAAACATTCCGATACTCCCCAACATTTTCAAATTTATAATTTTCTCCCTTTAATTTTGTTTAATGATATAAAGTATGAAGTCCTCAAATGACCCCTAGAAGGACTTAACCAAAAATAAGAAGGTCATAATTAAATAGAAGGTCATAATTATTAACTAGAAGGTCATATGGGAGATTATTGACCACGAACTCGGCCTTAGTTAAAAAAAAACAGGTAATGTGTGGTCATGCAATTTGTACAAAATTGAAGCTGAAACATTCCGGAACTCCTCAAACGTGTCAGATTTATCATTTTCGTCTTTTAAGATTGTTAAATCATACAAAATGTAAATTCCTACAAACTGTTTTGAAGGGATTTATAGTCTGTTCTGTTTACAACAAACAGCTGATTATAATCCAACTCTGTGATATTCAATAGACAGCTATTTAGCTCACTATAACCTTTTGATTTATATTCATGTATTATATAGTAAACATTAACGTAACCATTAAATGTAACTTTTAGATAACCCCGTCGCAGCAAACCTGCATACTCAACGAATTTCCAATGTATAGATATGTGTCTTAATACCACATAAACACATATACTGTACCAAGTTTCATCAATATACATAAATAAATAAGTGATTTATAACATTTTACTTTTTTCTATAAGTATAACATGGGGTCTGATTATGCAGGTTTGCTGCTACAGGAACTATCGATCAAATAACAGTATTTTTGTGTAAAAATCAAATACCACAACAAGATGAAGCAATATACCAAGTTTTGTTAAGGGTACGTTCATAAATAAGCGAATATACAATGTGTCTTATTGTTCCTAAAAATAACATTGGACTACGTACTGTGTTCAGCATTTTCAATATCTCTGTAACTAATTGATGTAGAGTAATGATCAAAACACAAAATTGTTTGTTTTTTAAGCTGAATTAATTCAAAGGTGAAAACTAAAATTTGATTTCTTAAAAGATTACATTTTACAAACTAAAAAAAAAACATTTTTGGGTTACAAACCCTCCCCCACCAAAACACCCCATTGGATGAAGCGATCAGACTATAGTTTTCGAACTTAAAGTCATAAATGTCACGATTAATCCAAATTTCATCAAAATCGGACCATTATTACGAAAGTGATGGCACCCACGGACACATATATATTTATCTGAGTGACAGGGACATTTAATTATGGACTAATAGCCACCCACCCAATATGTCATATATTTAATTTAAAAGTGTGCATTGTACTTAGAAGTTGTAGCCTTGTATAATTCGCTTACGTGTTGTATTGTGGGGACTGATTCGCTTACGGAATTAAATATATAGAAGAAGTAAATATGTTAATTGATTATATTTTAAAGAAGATATGTGGTTTCCTGAGAGCATTAAATAAAACCATTGAATAAATATTACACAGTGGTCATATTCAAAATGAATAAAATAGACATGATTTATTTAACTGCAGTGACCGTAAAACAGAAAAGAGGCAAATGAGCTAAGCAAATCTGCCCATTTGTAGGGGACATGGTGAAAAATTATCCCAAGTCATCTAAACAAACTGACGAGCTTCCCGTAGCAATGCTCGACCCCCCAGTTGCTAGTTAAACTACATGAGAATTACTTTGACAGTTTTTTGATTGCATATTGCCGAAAAAATACTCAAACATCTAAGAAACTTAGTTTGAATTATTAATATACGGCTAATGATTGTGGTGAAAATCGAAATTTTCACTCAGCAGTAATCTACATTATGTAAATTGTCCGACGTTATTATCTTAATACCTGGGTACGGTCTTTGCTCGGGGACGGATAGTCAGTTTGTTTAGATGACTTGGAGTAATTTTTCGCCATGTTATCTGCAAATGATCAAAACACCAAACTGTGCGTCTTTTTAAGGTGATTCCAATAGAAAAACTAAAATTTGACTTTTTCAAAAATTATATGTAAAACACTCAAAAAACCCATTTTTGGGGTACAAAACCCCCCCAAAATACCCCTTCCGATAGGTCGATCTGCCTGGTTTTCGAATTTGAAGTCAAAAATGCTGCTTTACACGTTTATACCAAATTTCGTCAAAATCGGATTATCCTTACGAGCGTTATCGTGCTCACGGACACACACATATATATATTTTTTTTCAGTATGTTACTAAATGTAGTTTCAGTGCCGAAACATGTATCTTTATTAAAAGATTTTAAAAAGGGTGCTCAGTTGAATTTTTATTTTCTAATATTTATATAGTTTTGAACGAATGGTGTTTTTGGCATCTGGGGACCTCAAAACTAAAAGTTATCATGGTCCTGGGCCTAGGTCTTACCATGCCGACTACGGTAATAGCTTCTTCCCTATAGGGGAAATTCGCTAAAACTAGAGCGACACAAAACAGGCTACCAGGCTACCTATAAGTTTCATCAGTATACATTCATAAATAATCGAGATATAGAATTTTATTTATTCTCCATAAGGATAACATTTGACAACGTACTGTGTTTAGAACTTTGAATATCTCTGTAACGGTTGGAAGTAGAACAACGATTAAAACACCAAAATGTTTGTTTTATTGAGCTAAACACATTAATAAACAGAAATGTGAAGTTTTTAGTAAAACTATCTGAGAAAAATCTAAAAACCTTTTTCCCATAAGATTAACATGGGACACGTTTTTTTGGATTTTCTCCGCAACCACTTAACCTAGGTTAATGATTCAAAATACTAAATTATTTTTTTAAGCTCTATAAAATGGCTATAACCATAATTGAGTGTTTTTAACATTTTGGGGTCAGATTTTCAAAAAACCGATTTTTGGAAAACTGTAAATTCCCATAAAACCCCCTTCCCCTAGTGCGATCGATCTGGTTTTCGAACTTAAAGTCATAAATGCTATTCTCCACATTTGTGCCAAATTTCATCAAAATCGGGTGTTTCTTTCAAAAGTTATCGCGGTAACGGACACACACACACACACACACACACACACACACACATATATATATAAATTTGAGCGAATAGTGTTTTTGGCATCTGGGGACCTCAAAACGAAAAGTTATCATGGTCTCGGGCTTAAGTCTTACCATGTCACTCAAACGTCAGTCAGCTACGGTAATAGCTTCTTCCCTATAGGGGAATTCGCTAAAACTGGTATATGACTTCACCTAGTTGATTTATATTGATATTAGCATAAAAACCCATTTTTTGTGTTCGTTGATGGTGTTTAACTGTATGGTTTGTGTACTCAGCCCTAATGTTATTCTTATGGAGAATAATTAAAATTGTATAAGTCGCTTATTTGTGAATATATTTAAATGAAACTTGGTTAGTGGCTTTATGTAGTGTTAAGACATTTATATATCCATTGGAAATTCGCTGAGTATGCAGATTTGCAGTGACGGGGGTATTTATTTTAACCCGAAGTTCTACCAGGTAGTGTTCATCACCATAATCTATGGTATAAGTCTTCAACAACCGCTCGAGCTTTGTAGTTTGAGAGATTTTGATAAAAACAATAAAACCTGTTTCATGTTATCATTTAGACGGCTTAGGCCTACTAGCTTTTTATTTTTATTTAAAACTCTATCGGCAATATATTATAATTTTCATACTTTTTTACTTTTAAATAAAATTTGCTTAATGTTGAAACCCATTCAATTGTTATTTTACTTAACAAATTACGTAATATAATCCAAGTGTTAATTAAGATATTTAGGTTAGTTTTCTAAACCAGTTTGCAAACATATAAATACATAATTATGGCTATCTTAGAAATACAAAATTAGAATTTGTGTACTTTCATCGTCAATTCAAAATATCCTCAGTGATGTAACCAAATCGCACTAAACCCTTATTAGCAACACCCGTTCACGAATCACGAGAATGTTCTGTGTTGTGGTGGGTGACGACGCGTGACGGCTTGGCATGTAAGTCATGAAGATAAGTTGAACTGACGACAGAAGTGAAAGTATATGTAGTTTCTGTGGCTTTTGTGACTTTTTATGTTATTTTATATAGTATATGCTAGTAAATCTAATGCGTAAAAGGCATCAGATTTACATATATCTTACCATATCTATATACTCTAGTGTGCGGTTTGTAGCACGGATTGATAATGACAAACTAGTTGTTATTTACTTACGTCGTCAATACAAGTTTGTTCGTGATGAACGCGTTTCGGCGCTAGGCCATCATGCGATTATGTATGGATGCTGATGATGGCCTAGCGCCGAAACGCGTTCATCACAAACAAACTTGGATTGACGACGTAAGTAAAATAACAACTAGTATATACTTTATACTCTAGCATACTAGTCGTACCATTGCTTAAGTGTCCTAGCATCTGTATGCTAGTATGCTTAGTAAATTTACAGAATTGTATATTATGTAAAATAACACAAATACCCAAGTCCCAGCAAATCTGCGTACTCAGCAAATTTCAAATGCATATATATGAAGCCACTTACCAAGTTTCATTAAAATATATTTATATACATGCGAGATATGAATTTTGATTTATTCTTCATACTAATAACATTAGGACTGAGTGTGTAGGTTTGCTACAACAGGGATCACAAACATTGGTTTTTATACAAATATCAATTGACTAAAACCATATGAATCAATAACAGTTTAGCCAATTTATGTTTATACAAAAGCGAGATATAGTTGTTCTTATTCTCCATAAGAATAGCGTTAGAAAAAAGTACGCAGGTTCGCTACGTCGGGATCACTGAAAATGAGATTTTTATTCAAATATCAATAGATTAAAACCATATGAAACCACATACCAAATTTAATCAATATATGTTCATAAATAAGCGAAATGTCTAATTTAAATTATTTTCTATTATATTAACATTGGACAACATGCTTTGTTAGGCACTTTCAATTTCTCAGTTACTGATTGACGTTATACTGAGTAGTGGAACCTCTATTAACCGTCACCTTCGGGACCGGGACTGTGACGATAACTGAATAGACGGATAATAGAAATGTCATTATATAAACGTGTACAGTGTACAGTAACTAAGTTAAAAATATTCTGGGAGAGGAATCAAAATAAAATCACGTGCAAAAGGATAATACTTTACAGTACTCAGTACACTGTCCAACGTAATAGCTCGTACAGACGCTCAGACACTGCCATACGGTGCAAATCCCGACGCTAATAAATCGTAAAATTCCCATATACGGACAACGGCACGGATATTATCCGTGGGACGACGGATAACAGAGAGTGGCAGTTATAAGAGTGACGGTTGATCGAGGGTTTACTGTTTTTACCTTATATCAGTCGAACCTATCCATTAATAGTTTAATTTATATAACAGTATCCAGCTTCGACTATCCGGGAACCTTTACAGGGTTATTTATGAGGTAAACACAAGTAAAAATAAACCGTGTCTTATGTTGATTAGTTTTATGTCTTTAAGCCTGTATGTTTTTTACAAAACCCCTAATATCTCAAAAACGGTTAAAGATAAAATAATGAAACTTGGTGTGAATATGAATCGAAATTTTAACAAATACCGTTAAAATTGTATTTATGTGTGATATCTTTTCGGAATGGCGAAGTGGCAGTTTGAAATTAATTGTTTGTGTTAAATAAAAAAAGAAACTAAACACATTATTTAGTTTAACAAATAAAATAGCTATTAGCTGACAGTGAATAATACAAAAAAATCGTGATACTAATCTTTTACAAGCTTATTTTATTTTTTGGAATGCACTATTCATTCAAATCAGAAAAGACTTAAAAAAAACTTTGTTTATTAAAGTGCACTATCAAGATGATGCATAATTTGTATCTGTGCATTTTAAGTTTTTTTTCTATATATCTGTCCAGCAAGTAGTAAAAGAATACCTACAAATATCTATATCTATATAATAACCATGTGGTTTGCCTAAAAGGTAAAAGTTTTATAATTGTACTGCAAATTTAGATTGTTCAAAATATATTTTATGTTTGTAATTTTTGTTTTATGTACATAAGATTTATATTAATGAGAAGTATATATATTTTATATGGTATAAATTTCAATTGTTTGACAAATTTTTTTTGAAATGAGCTTTCTTTTTTCATTACCTAGGTAAAACAAAATTAATTACTAATTTACGGTTAAATTGATGGACTGAGAAATCTTATTTTCTGTCTTAAGAAGAGGCATCACAATTGTGGTTTATACAATTATCTGATATAACATTTTGGAAGTGTACAACTTCAACAAATATCATACTTTAAAGGCTTGAGGATTATAACGGTAGAACCAATATAGTTTTCTAATGCAAGGTGTTTGGGGCTATTTGTATGATATCCTAATTTATAATCCAGATTATTTTGTGGTTGCATATGCATATCCTAAGGATGTCGGTTGATATCCTTTGGACACCCATTGTATGTCTAATGGATCTCCGTAATATCCAGTTTTTTTATTTTGAATTCTGGACAGTATTTGGACCTGAAACGATGTCCTTTGGCTATTGACGGATGTCCGTAGGATGTCCTGTATATCCGTGCACGAATGCCTGGAATTCAGGACGTAGCCCAGACATTCACCCGTCCATAGGATGTCCATTCAATGTCCACGATATCGTGTGGACGTCGGCGGATCATCCGTACGGATGAAAATGGACATCGTTAGGACATCCATATGACATCGTGTGCTGTAAGGGCAAAAACATGATAAGGTACCATATTTCTTGAAAATGTTGACAAATCAACGGTGCATCATATTTAAGAATTGCTTGATATCTAAGAGATTCTAAAATAAGGTTTTTGTAAAATCACATACAGATTCACAGACAGAAAACTGTTCGAGATAGGAGACAATATTGTATTATTTTCTTGTTTTTACCTTATAAATAACCCTGTAAAACTTCGGACGACGCTGGACACCCTACATCAATTTACAGTTGAATGTTATATATAACTTTGCGTGTTGCGTGTTTGGAAGTAAAGCGCGCAATGAATGTCTCCATTCTCGCTGTTGTTTATCTGGAAACTGAACGAGGTAGGGCATAATTTAAATGAACCCTTGGTATATAATTGCACGTATTGTGGACGCGATCTTGACTTCTATATTGGTGTGCTTGTAGCTGGCAGTGGTGTGCCTGTAGCTGGCAGTTTCAAGTAATGGTATTACCAAAATGGTTAAATATCGAATGCCAACTTTATTATTCGTAAGAGGCTTTGCAGATTGGCAAAAACAAACAGATGCTTACGATTAAAAACCAGTTTGAAGTTTTTACGATTAACCAATTTGTTTGGAAAAACCTTCATTGTTTTCTAATTTTGTCTTATTAATATTTAAATAATTATCAGTTATCTGCCTTTCTAAATTTTAATAGGCTACAACTGTATGAAAATAACTATTACGTCCAAACTATTATGATTGAACACTATTATGTGGGTTGAACACTGTCGCGGTTGATAACTATTATTTTGAACATTATGTATCTGTACGGATACTTTGTTTCTTTCCTAATGAACTGGAAATTAACATCCTCTATTGATTAATAAAAATAAAAATCAGAGCTTACAGTTGTACTTTTACTGTTTATTGTGGGCCAACACGATAAAACACCCGAATACCCAAGTTGCATATCATATATCAAAGTGTTTTTAAAATAATTTCAAATTGTTTGCAAATTAATTTATGTTTAAAATCAGTATTAAAATTATTCTGACACGAGTTTCAAATCAATTTAAAACCTTTAAAACATCTGTTCGTCAGTAGATGAGCTTAACAATTCAATTGGAATCTTTTTGATTTATTAATTTTTACAGTAGTAAAAGCCTCCGGGGAGGGCCATGAGCCGCCTGGTGGCACAAGTGAGGTGCGTGGTTTGAAAGAGTAAACCTTAGAATATTATAATACATGTATAATTTATATGATAGACTATATGAATCTACAAATACAGTTTTATTTATTTTCTGTAATTAGTTTTTATGCATTGAGCCCATGCTTAATTTCAGTGTTTATGTGAGAAAATAAGGCACGTAAAATATTTAATTTTGTATTTATTTTTATTTTTTGTATACACATAGGTTGTCTGAGACAATTGTGTTTATTATATTTCGATCATTTCTGTTCGCTTACTTTACTTTATGTTATTTTAATTTAAGTGATGGAACCTCAAAACAGGCATTGCCTTAAGAGGCCCTATTGTTTTCTCATTATTTTATTTTTATTTTTATGTCAGCCTGACAAGTAAAATGGACATTATTATTTATTTAAGTTACAAACAAGCTGCGTAATTAAAAATAAAGTTACAAATATGTATTTTCGTTATTTATTATGAGAAAATAAAAATATTCTATTCTATTCTATTCTATTCTATATGTTGTATGATGAAAAACTGATGAAAATTCGTCAACTCATTAACATCCTATACGTAGGTAAGGTTTGAGTTTAATTACTTATGTAAAGCATCAAGTTACCAAATCAGGAACTTCAGAAGTTATTCAAGAAAGGTGAACTTAGCCGCGACCACATTTAAAAATCCTACTCATATCTACGGGATTTAATTATAGCTATCTTACAACCCGTTTAAACTACACTTAAACTGTCTAGACCAACGTTCATGTACTCACAAATACAATATGGGAAGTATATATATACCTTAACCGTAATGTTAGGTATGTCAATCTGCAAATTGGAAATTTAGCAGTTAGCAATTGGTAATTGGCAGCGATGAGTAAGCGGTTAATTTAGCTACAAATCGGTAAAAATTTCAATTTAAAATAGAGTAGTTTATTTTATTTTCTCAGTTTTTTCACACTTAAGCTCTTTTTTATTGTATACCAATGTTGGTCATCCTCTATGCTATATTACGTACAGTTTGATTACAACCATTGACTATAAATACTGAAGTAGACTTCCCATTGCCATTGTAAAATGTGTCCCTAGTTTTGTGTATGCCAAGATTGAAAGAGGTCGTAGTTTACACCAATCACCAACAGAGTATACTGCTGTCAACTATTACTTATCCTCTCAAGGAGGGGATAGTACGACAGTTGGTGTGTCAGGAAGCAAACATAAGTTGATTATCACTTGCTTTCTGGGGTGGAGATATTTTAAAAGTTAACGTAAATAACTAAAATAAAAATTTGACAGCAGCACAATCTGTCGGTGACGCAATCAAACTACTTCAATTTTAAATTCTAGCATACACTAAAAGTAGGACAGCTGTTCCATATGGATGGGATGTCTCCTTCAGTATTTATAGTCAATTTTACAACATTCTTGATTCATGATGAAGTGATAGGCAATTTATGATCAGCCTATATAAATGTTTTTTTGAAGACGACTTAAATCACATCCCGAACCTAAAAAATCAATTGGAGTGGACATCTGCAGCGCTTCTTTTCTCCTTATGAGCAATATTTTCACGCGAATAGGCTGATTAAAATTTGCTGGGAAGACCGGAACCGTAAGACACGAAGCGCGTTCGCCTGCGTCTGAGCAGTATTGTTCTTGGGTATCGAGGAATGAACAAAAGGAACTATAATTAACCTTTATTAGCAATTCTCTCATTCCAGGCGCAAGACACCGGCGAAATTGTTCACGCCTCGGTATTGTTATTGTGTATCGAGGAAAGAATAAAAGGAGCAATCATTAACCTTATCTCATGCCAGGCGCAAGACACGGGGTGAACTAGTGCGCGTGTCTGCAGCGGTCATGGGCATCGAGTTCTCGTACGCTGCGGAGACGGCGTTCGTGTCACCCACCCTCCTCAAGATCGGCGTCGACCACCAGAGGATGACCTTGGTCTGGGCACTCTCCCCACTGGTGGGCTTCTTCCTCAACCCCGTCCTGGGAGCCATGAGCGATCGCTGCCGAGTGCCCTGTGGCCGGCGGAGGCCCTTCATCGTGCTGTTAGCCCTTGGAGTTCTTATAGGTGATGATTCAAATTAGCAAGATATAAATATAATGTTTTAAATCTTTGTGTGCACAACAATATCAATGTTTACACCTTGCCTTTAGAGTAGTCAACAAAACATTAAAAACAGAAGTAGGATATAATGGACAGCTAACTATAGCCTATTTATTATTATAATTGGTCCATATGGTACTTTAATTACTGTACTTTTTGTACCACCAAAAAATATAGTAACCCTAAAAGATGATGTGGTACAAAAATTCTAATTAGTTTTAAAAATATAGTAATGTGAAATTTGTTTTTCCTTATCTATTAGTTGTATTGTTCAGGTAGACCTGTGAGTTAACTGTATATATTTTTATTTAAAGTGCCCTTGTTTTAAAGGGAAAATTTATAAATATTGGTGTGAAAATAGTAAAATAATATGCCAGTTTATATTCCATCTTATTTAAATAAATATACTGTTTTATGGGTATACCTGTGAACCATGTTTTTTTTAAAAATAGAGCTTTATTGAGGTACAACATTTTTGTAACAATTTACAATTCCAAATTTATCGCAGTTTGATTTAGTTATGCTTGCTAAAATTCTTCAAAAATCTAAAACTTTCTTAAATTTGTATATAACTCTCTGTTGAAAGTCCCTTGCTTTTTTAGCCAGGCTAAACCAAATCCACCAACCGTTTCAAGTGTAGAAAACCCATTGCTAGGTATATATTATTGCATTACTGTACTGTTTGATTCTCATATATGGTTATATATATATACATTTTTCCCTATATTTCAAATTTAATATAAACAATATAGAAAATATTATAATAATATAATAAATTTTGTAATGACAATTCTGTGGCATACACATACAAAAATGACTTAAAACATTTAAATACTACTAGAAAACCTTCAAAGTTACAAACAAATAATTTAGAAACTAACATCTAAATTAACAATGTAAAACATATTTCGATAATTCTTTCAAATACTTGTAAAAATCAAAACTTTCCCATTAAAGATGTGTTTTGAGTATCTTCTCTATTACCTTATACAAAAATAGTATTTTATTTTAACCCTTAAAAAATTGTGCATTTAATTATTTAAAAAAATGTTCTGAAGGGTTTAACAATTTTTGTGTTAGTTATATAAATAAATATTGTTATTGCTGTAAATGTACAATGATTACAATGCATGGCAAAAGCCAACAGATATGTTATAAAGATATAGTTTAAACTAATCCGGTACAAATCAGAAAAAAACAGATACAAATTCCCTTTATATAATCGTGGTAAAATACAAAATATAATTCTAGAAAAGAAAAACAAAAAGAGAAAACTGCATTTTGACAACTTAGTACAAGTCAACCACTTAACCAATTAACCTACTTGTAAATCTTCTCCAGATAGATAAACTGATAAAAAAATACATACATGCATACACAGACTTTTAAAGGTATATAAAGGGTGGTGGGGGGGGGGGTTGTATAGAGAAGTAAAAAATACAAAAATTGAGAAAACCTGGGAAATTAAACTACCTGTTATGACAACTTAAAGTATTAACAAGTAGGCTACAAGAAAAACTGTTTTCCTTAAAATAATGTATAACGATAGATCAATAACAATTAAATAAATAAACAAAAAGGAAAAAAGAAAAATTAATTAATGGAAAAGAAACTGAATTTTTCATTCTAAAATTGAAACATAGACGAGGTTTGTTAATTATTCAGATTTAAAGTTTTGTACCAAGAAAACTAAATTTGTCTGTATAAAAATACATTAAAACTGTAAGAAAACTCTAGGCTCATAGACTAGGTTCGTCGGTTAATAATGTGAAAGTAAAATATGGTTGCGTCATGTAACGCATAAAAGTGTAAGGGATTTTATAAAAGTGTAACGCATTTTCCATAAGTATATCATACATGCATGAGCTATAATTTAAGAGAAATAAGAGAAACCTAATCTATAATACGAGAAACGTTATAGTTACATAATATATGCACTCAAGCATTATGGTACATTATAGGACAGAGGGGTTTGATGGCCTCTTTAAAAATCATCGTCCCTAAAACACATAACCCTTAAATTTGGAATATTCACAGGTCTCATTCTGGTTCCTAACGGAGAGCGTATGGGTCACGCTCTAGGGGACTTCTACCCCTCGCTGGATCTGCCTCGTAACCAGACAACCAACTTCGACGGGAAGCATTTTATCTCCAATGTGTCTGACGCTGACTACCCACATCCTTGGGGGATCTTCTTCACTGTCCTAGGGACAGTTCTGTTGGACTTCGATGCAGACGCTTGCCAAAGTCCAGCGAGATCTTACTTGTTAGACGTCTGTGTGGCAGGTTAGGAAACCTTTCTTGTAAACTGAGTTGTTTATCTATTAAATATAATCTATATATTGCATTAATGTTGATATTGTAATAGGATTAGGAAGCATATGGGTAATCCTACACCCACAAGGAATTCTGTGAGGGCACTTCTGGCCTTTATTTTTTGTCATTTTATGCTAGCTACACTTAAGGAGTGGAAGCAAACTCCCTTACTGGGAGTCTTCACAATAAAGAGAGTCTGGAAGGACAAGGAAGATGGGTAAGGTTGGTTGGGTAGGTTCAGTCAAGCACTAATCGGATGGGCAGGAAATGTACCTCAGCCAATAAAATGAGGGCTGTTGCCTACCCTTAACTTTCATGGCTACCAGCATACCCCTGCCCACCCTGCCATCTGCCAGCGCTACACATTTTAAAATATAATATATAAATAATTTAAAATTAAAAAAAAAACTTAAAGGACAGTTTTATGGTCTATCATTAGTCATATTTTACTATTTATTATATATTTATGAAGTTTATTGCTCAAAATTTGTTTTGCATTTTAAATATAGTTATTAATTTAATTTGTTACGTCTTAACTGGGACAGTTTGTAGCTTGAGTCTCAAAATATTGTTTAAGCTATAAACTTCTATGTATTATTTGTATATCTTTATTATTATAATCTTTTCATATTTCTATTGTTGTACCATTTTATAGCTTAATTCTTCAAGGGTTTGTCGTGAAATCAAATTTATTGTTATTTAATGATCATGCTATTAATTGAGTAATTTGACATAAATGGTGTATAACAGATTTGTTTTTAAGTAATACAAGCAACATATTATTAAAATACTATTTTATTTTAATATTTGCAAACGTTTGGATAAACGTATGTTTAAATGATTTCAGCTTTTTAATAATAATTAATATTTAATTAACTTTATGATTATTATAATTTGATTTAACTTTAAATGCCTATGCATCTTGAGTTTACTGTGATATACTTTTTTCCAGTGGTGGATTTAGGGGGGGGGGGGGCTATAGGGGCTGTAGCCCAGGGCGGCAAGTTTTTAGGGGCGGCAAATTTACAGAAAATTAATAAGTTGTTAGCAAAAGAAATGTTGAAACGGGGAACATTTTGACGAAAACGTATGACAATGACGGTGTGCCGCTCTTTTAAAGGTAAAGGTAGCGATCAGAGACTAATGTATTACGCTTGCAGTCCCTCACACTGCAGTTTCTCAAAACAGTCATTATGCATTTGTCATTCATCCATACTAGCGACAAGACGATTACGTTACAGAGAAAGGGCGGCAAGCCACGAACTACATATCAGGGCTGCGCCACTATGACTGCGTCCAACTCATGGACTTCCAAGTTTACCCGTGCAATCGCATAGCATTAAAATGATTTTGTACACAATATCAATAAACACACTAAGGCACACGGTTGAGAAATGTTGCATCAATCGAATTTGTGATGAAAATAACAAAATTTAGACTACAATGATATTGTCGATTCATTTTCAAACTCAAGGTTACAAAGCAAGTTATTTCAGCCGTCTTATACTTACCATCAAAGGCTACCACACATAACCGTTCATTCTGGAGGTAATTTTTGTAAACAAAACATGGGACCAAATACAAATAAAGACTAACATAATTTGTGAAGAGAGATGATTTGATTGGCTGTTGTCATGGGAGCATAGTTGACAGACGGTCAAAATGGTGGTCAGCATGTAGGCTGCAGATTTTTACTCCAAGCGAGACCTCTATATAGATTTTTTTGGATGGGACGGAGTCAAAATTTCCCATTTCATTAAATGAAAAACTGTGATATTTGAAGTCTTTAAATTAATATCTTGTCGCATTTTAGGCAAATCATGATGTTAAACTTAACTTTATAATCTTAAGACATATTTTATATGTAATTTTATTGTTTATCTCAAAGCAAAGTTATGATTTGAGGTAAATGAAAATACCCTTTTAATATGGCTTTGGAAATAGTGTTGAAAACAAGCCACCTTGTACATCGAATGACACCGTCCCACCAACAAGTTGACACCACAACAGGACAAAATACCAAATATGACGGCACGATTTATGAAGGTAACTTGACAGAGTGTGTGGTGACTCCTGTAGGTATTATATTTTAATTCATTTGATCTACAACATCATCGAGGTGAAACTAGAAGAAGTGTTTGAAAATGTGTAGAGTTTTATGAGGATTAGGCCTACATAAATTAATTTTATATTTTGATCGTCTAAAACATATAAACAATTCTTTGTATAAAAGTATAAATTACAAAATGTCTGAAAAACTGTATTACAAAGCGCGAATTCAGGGTTAAAATAGTCAGAATTTTGAGGCTAATGGTCCGAATTACGAATTTTAGGCTAAAGTGTCATCATGTCTTATTTATAGGTTATTTATTATAATTTTCAGTAGTCAATGCGTTGGTGTAAAATGTAATGTTTTGATGAAGTATAAGACGGGATTTTAGGCCTTTTTGAAGGATTTTCTCGTTATTAAAAGTAGCACTGCTTTACTGCTGTTAACAACAACATTTGTCTATAGGGCTGATTGTCTTTGAGTAGGCTATATTGAATATTAAACTGTAGTTAATGTGAATCAAATCAATTATACAGTATTTTACTGTTTTTTCAACTAGGAAATAACAGCAATTTCTTAAACTTATTCATTCAGTTTTTCGTAACTTCTTTAGATACTGTCACAAAATTACCAAACGAGATAAATAACATGTGGGTAAACTTGGGCGGCGAAAAGGACAAATTTAGTGACAGTGGTTATAGTGAAATAGTTATTTTGGGGGGGAGGGCGGCAAATTTCCTAAAGCCCTTAGGCGGCAACTGCTTAAATCCGCCACTGCTTTTTTCGCTACAAGAGATATTCATAAAGAAATTGTTCACTTCACTAACACTAACACTATTCAATAAAACATTTGATAAATATCATTTCAGGTAAAGCAGTTGACACTGAGTTTCAAATTGTAACTATGACAACGTCATAAAACACACGAGGTGGACGTATGCTGTTACAATACAAATTGGTAGTAACAATAAAAATATTTGCTACCACTTTGTAACAATGAAACCTCTGTTAGTATTTCGTATTCAAAATCACTCACTGTTTAATTAGCAAGGTGAAACTGAATTTACTTTATTTACTGTTATTACTCAATTAAAGTCAATAACTGTCAAGAGACCTGTGGAAGTGCGCTGGGCCCAAAACACTACATTGATCTCTGATAAATTGTGGGAAGTAATTAAATAAACAGTTTGTCAGAGATTGAATTTATTCTGCTGTTAAGAAGCATACAGATGAAGGTAAATTACACTGAGTTACATATTTGGAGATCTGGAATTACTTATAGTTGTTTCCTTAGACGTGTCACTATTTTGATTAGCTTCGTGGCCTTTATTTGTTTTTATGTATTTTATATATTTGAGACTCAGTTGAGTTTATGACATGCAATGGCAGTTGTATTTAATTATATATTGATCAGCTGGATTTATAAGACTTATAAGTGGCTAATAACAAGCGAAAGGTTGGGAATTATATTATGTATCAAATAACCTCCTAAACACACCACCTGAGCTCCGACCTTTCTTACCTCCTAATAGTGCCACAATATATTATATGCTAACTTAAATCTCAACCAGCAACTACCATTAACTGTGTGTAAATTATTCTTTTTGTTGAAACAAATCAAACCCATGACCATCTATTGTTAAATTATTTTTAAAACACCTAAAATTTTGGTTGTCTCTCCAAATATTAAACTCTAACAATCATGCAACAAATATAATAGTTTGACTTCATATACAATATCACAAATAACAACAATAAATCTCTATAAATTCAACAATTGTAAATATGACTTCTTCTGACAATTTCTTCAAAACACGTGGAATGTTACAGAAATATGACCAATAATGCTACAATTTAAAAATACATTTAATTACAACTGCATGTTGGTTACCTTCACTTTCACAGATATTACTTAATAAATAAACAATGTTATAAGCACTTTTACTACTAATTAGAATAAACTATTTACTCAAATTGAAACTATTTTAAAAAAAAACAATTAATCCCCAAGATAATTTAGATTGCCACGTGGTCTTTCTGTGGAATCATCTCGCAGAATTTGGAAAAGTTCGCTTATTTAATTTAATTTATTCGACTGCGGTCTCGAGCGTTTTCCGGGGAAGATCCGCGAAATAGAATTACGTTGGGTGTTCACCCCGTAGACAAATCGACGAATTTAGGAAAAGAAAGAAAATTACTCGATTTTAATTTTGAAAAGAGCGATGTTACTTGACCGAATTGTGCCGAGGAAAAGGCGCCTGGTCCAACGAGAGTGGCGCTTTTATGTTGACTCCGCATCACGTGACCACAAGAGATTTCACTGCTGGATTCGAGCCCAGAATCGCCTCGAAGTTTCGAGGAGGTTCTACATTTTCTCGTTCTGTTTCCTGTTCGTTCAGTTGGCGGCAAACTTGAAATGCTTATTTTGAATTTTCTACTTGTAACAATGCTGAAGTGTTACGATGTTACAATAGTGTTGGGCCATAAACAATTTTTATGGCCCAACCAATTTTTTTTTTAAATTTGTGATGTGTATGGCTCAACCTAAGTTTTTACTTGAATATATACAATCTAGAGAATATCAAAGAGCTGCTATGTATATATATATTTGAATGTCTTTATCGTAGTTAATTTATGGTCAAGAGCAGTATATAATAATTGCAAAAAATTTCACTCTCTCACTTAACTATACATTTGTAAATAAAATAATAATTTTAAAGTAACCGTCAAGAAGCTATTAAGATAATATACAGTGCTTATATATTATCACGGCTCTAGTTTACACATACTCGTATTTGATATGTTTGGATCTTCATATTACTTGTCGTGATTTTGATATTCAGTGTTAATGAACAATGAATATGATTGGTATTATGTGAATATCACAAAAGAAAAATATAATAATTGTAAGCAGCATGGTCCTTTAACTAAACAACTTTATTAATAAATATTTATAAAATTCAGTACAGAAACATCAGAAAGCAGTAGATTTTCAATAATATATATTTCCTTAAAAATATATATTAAAAATGTTATACCTTCCACATATTGGGTTTGTTTGTGTCATACGGTCAAAAAAATCGGTGTTAGCCAAAGTTTAGTTTGGTAATTTTTGGAACAGTAAAAATATTTGTACCATTATAATTATAATTTAGTAAATAGTTTGTAGTAGTTAGAGCTCCTAATAAAAAAATATGACCTTGAAGGATTGTGTTTTACTGTATGTCGTTGAAACAGCTTTTAAAATTAGAGCATGTGAACATATAACAATGACTATAATAATAACAATAATATTAACATAATGTGAAAATGTAATAATAGAAAATATCCAAATTTATACATCTACTTAAATTTACTTATTTTATTTATTTATTTATATTTATTTTATTTATGATTAAATAATGAATTTAATCCAACTAAAAATACATAGATAAATACAACTTTTTATCTCTTGGAATAAAACTGACCACTTTTCCAGTAGTGTGGCCAGTATAAGAAAACCTACTAGAAATAGACAAATTACATTTTGAGTCAAGACTCGCAAACATAAAAATGGTCCTGAATTCAAGAGGAATTGGAGTTTGTAATTCTAAATATACTGGTCATAATTTTAAAATTACTTTATTTATTGTTTTAAGATAAATATGCCAGAAACAAATAGAAATAGTAGTGCACGTATAACATTCAATAACTGCTGTCTGCTGGCGGTACTGTTTTCAAATGTTTATACTAAATTGAAAAACAGTTACTAATTAATGTTATATATTTATATTACTTATAATTTCCAAAATGACATCAAATTTGGTTGAAGTTTTGTTTGTTTGGCAGAGGACCATGCCCGGGGCCTGAGCACATTCACCATCATGGCAGGCCTGGGGGGATTCATGGGATATGCCCTCGGAGGAATCAATTGGGATGACACATTTATAGGTTTGTACCAAGCAGTTTTACAATTAGGACATTTAAAATAATCACGAGGCTTACAGACAGCTGATTCTGCAACTTGCAACTACATTTGAAATTAAAAGTTTTGAAAATTTCATACTGCAGTTCTGCTAATTTATGTTAATATTGTTACAATATTTCTCTCTAAATCAAAATGCTACCTTTCGATTAGTTAAATCATGTCTTACAATCTGAGACGCCATTTATATTACCACAATTCGCAGATGTCTTAAAACATAACATCCACAGCTTCAGGCCTCCTTATTTTTAGAGCGTGTATGATATGAGAAACTTGAGAACCAGGTTTTTGTTGAGGGTGACAATGTCTCAAAGCGAGACACCTTGGTTGCTATGGTTACAAATGGAAGATAACTTGATTGTTGTTTGTAAATAGCTGACCCCACTAAACATTAACCTAGCAGTAAACAATGCCGAATTAAAAAGTAATAAGAATGTCAAACCAAACATTATGCTTATACTACAGCAATCCCTATTTAGCCTAATTATGTAATTTGTATTTTTATTTATGTGTAGTAATTTATTATTGATTGGATTGTTTGATATAGCTGAGGTGTATCAAAACTTAATCTAAGCCCTATGTAAAGTTTAAAGGAACACTAAAATTCCTTCTTTAATCATAATAATGAGTAAACAAATGTTATCTTGAAAATATTTCAAAACTTAACTTATTTTTAGACAATTTTATATAAAATGTATAAACAATACAATATTTACAATATTTATGGCAGAAAATATTTTTTCCAGTATCAGTATTGTAACCAATACAGACCTCCTGATGATTTTGAGTAAGTGATGATTGGACACCACTTGTCTACATAGAATGGAGATTTAAACTCAATGAACCCAGTTTTTAGAGCCTATATACATTTCATTCCTTTTATTTTGGTACCTATTGTGGATGGTAACATTTGACTACAATAACACACTCTTTTACTCCATTTCAATTAACTTACAGAACTCTTATTTCAACCGATACGTTTTTGTATTGCAGGAGAGATGTTAGGAGGGCACGTGCGAGCTGTGTTCACTTTAATCACCTATATTTTCATCGTGTGTGTTGCTTACACTGTTACTTCGTTCAAGGAGATACCTCTGGACCTAGTGGAAAATGAAGAGTTTCTGGTAAATTACTAGTTATACTTGTAATTATTTTGCATTAGTCTAAATGAATTAGTACTGTATAAGACACGTATGTACACTGATGCAAATTAAAATGGTTCATTCTGTACCAAATGAATTAAAAATACTACCCAGATTTAGGTTCTCACCATATTTGTTAAAGAGTCATTAAAATGTATGCTTTTCTCTTCCTAATAAACAAGTTTTCATTGAGCCTTTAGACATCTTATTTTAGGGATAATTTCAAACCAGTTTCAAACCATTTTTTACAATTTTGTTGTTTATGAGTACTGTTCTAACGGCATCTAGGATTTTGGTGCAAGAGGTCATGGGTTCAATTCCCAGGCGCCCACATGACTTTGAGAGGTTTGGACCGTTGTGCTCTAAAAATGTTTAATACAAAATGCCACTGGTGAATACAAAACGACAACAACTATACAAACAGATTTTTCCTTGGCTTAAGTTTGCTGTTTGATCTTAATTTAATTTACGATTCATTGTAATTTAATATTTACTTATAACTTTATATAAACTTTGGTTTTTGTACTGACTTTTGAAACCTATCTTCTAAGCATGACACCCTCCTTGTAGGTAAAACGGTTGTTAATCTACAATTATTTGTGAGACCACACACTTTAGACTTCACACTACCAATGCCATGGGCGCCGACTTTTAAAAATTATCGGGGGGCCTAAAAGTGATTGATGGGGGGGGGGTAGGGGTCAAGGTTGACCATTTTACCTGGATTGTCCTTTTAACGATAATCAACAGTTTACGTTTTGTATTGCTAAACTTCTTAAGATTTATTTACAAATTAGAATAAAGCTACTCTCACTAATGACATAACGGTTCATTATGCATCGAAACTTACTGAATAAAACACATCGTGGTTGTAATTCATTTCAACGAAACCTAAACACTAAACACTAAATTTAACCTCAAAATACACTTATGTCTCGTCCCTGACGGGCACCGCGCTTACGAATAGCCGGAGATAAACGAATGATTCCGAAGGCCGCGCTGCCTTTCCGAACAAACGTTCTCGGAGATGGCCGAAGAGGAACGAGTCAAACAGAATAGATAACTCATCTCCCTGTTAGTTATGAAATTAGCTCCACAATTATTTATTTGCTTGTCTTAAAACTGTTTTACGTTTCACTATATTTTACGAAGGGCTCAGTGGGAATGTTTTCAGGCTTTTTCAACTAACTGAGACAAAAAACATAAATTTAATTCTTCATAAATTAACTAGTTTGTTAAACATATTTAATTTGTATATTTATATTTTATTAAAGTGAGTATCCACTAGAAGTTAATAAATTTAACTAACAATATCAAACATTTTTCAACCACATTAAGTCACTCATTCCCAATCCCTGCCAACATATTTATATTAAGTAATGGGATTATATTTATTATTTACTTAAATAATTTATACTCTAACATTGACATTGATCTAACCTTTGGTAATCAAACAAATTTAAAATCAGGTCGCTACCGTATTAAATAGGCTAATCAGTTAACTATCTGAAAATGATTTGTTTTTAAATTGAATGCATTTAACTACATCTAAATTTGCAAAATGCGGACTAATGGGTAATCACAAAATAAAGGGATTCAATTAATTAATTTTGTTCATGATAAGTGGACAGCAAGCAAATAATCAGTTCAACAGTGCAAATTGTTTGTTATATATCGGGAAATTAGTTAGTATTATTAGTACACTAAAGTTTTAATTGTTGTTGTTAGTTTGTTTTACAAGCAAAGTTATAAGAAGAGATATCCCCAAACCAGGCATTGCATTGACTCAGAGCTAATTAAAGACCTCAAAACCTCTTTCACTTAACCTCACAAAATAGTTTTGCTACTACAAACAAACACAGGCTACTTAATTATTATCCTGTTAAAATAAATCGCCAGAGCAGACAACCGCGTTTTCAAGCGGGTGGTGCAAAAACTTCGGGCTCCTCGTGCACTCGTGTATTTCCGTCTCTCTTCGTAAGCGTGGTGCCCGTCTGGGACGAGACATAAGTTCAAATTACTGATAGATTGAAGTTACTACGAGAGGCCGCAGGTACAGACGACTGAAAGAATGTTTTTGGCTGCCAAGGGGCCAATTTATTAAAGCGTTTACCCAACATATCTCATTGGGCCTAATATTCTTGGTTAAGAGTTTGAGCTTAACAAGTCAAGATTTTAAAATAGCGAGAGTGTAGAATGCACAGCTTAAAATGATAACTTTCAAAGTTCAAAATGGTTGTATTTAAAATAACATTTTTAGAACACCTCTAAGAAAAGTTTATTGAATAAAATATTTATGGTTTGAATGGAACTTTTTGGGAAGGGGGCTGAGCCCGCCTTCCAGAACATTGGGGGGGTTCAAGCCCCTTGGGCCCCATGGAGTCGGCGCCCATGACCAATGCATAGATAATGCCAAAGAATAAGTTTTATTCCACTGTTACAGTGGCTCTTGCACAGTCTGTGCCTACCTCTTTTCTGCAGGTGCTATCTTTCCACGTCCTTTAATGATACAATTAACCGTCAAAGCCTACCTGTGTTGATGAAAGCAATTTAATACTGCTTAATATGCATGGGATTATATAGGTCGTTTCAGGTCTATAATGTGACGTTTCCAGTATTTATGACCTATCTGTTATTACTGGGTTCTAAAACAGCAATGTATTACGTATTATAGTTATTATAGTATTTTATTGAATCAACAATGTTTATTCCCCAAGTGGCAACAGCACAAGCTTCCTCCCAAAATGATAAAACTCCTACCCCATGTCTTTCCTTACCAACAAAAATATAAATATAAAAAACTACCAGACAATTTGAAGTTGCAGACAGCATTTTATTCGAATATAATTATTTAGTGTCAATCACCAATAAGAAACAAAAGTCTAATATAGTTATAATAATACGGTCCAATCATAGGAAACAAGTTAAATGCAATAAGAAATTAAAAAAGTCACACTTCATAAAATTAGTATACCGGCCGGCTGCATTCACCTCATGGTAAAATAATTAAAGAAGGTTTTCATATGACTTTCTTACACTTTAAGTTGTCTTTGGTCAAAGTTCTGATCAAAGGGAAAGTTGGATTTTCCCACTTTTTCCTTGATTTCTGGTAAGGAGGGGAATTTTAGCAGAATAAATAACAAAATTAATAGGCTACATTTTTTGCTGGCCATAACGTTAGATTAAATAAACATAGAGAGGTCTAGTTTACGGCATTCGTTTGATTTTTTACCCTGTTTAAAATGATATAAAAATTGTAAGGGGTTGCTATTTGGAAAAAAAACTACCCCCAGCAACCCCTATTTAGGAGTGAGGTTTGAAACCCTTAACCAATTAAAAAAAATAATTTGACTTATGCTTGTAACATTTACCAGAGATTGTTTGAAAATTTAAAGTCGTTCAAAAATTAAGAGGGGGACACCCGGTATATATTATTAATATATGTATAAAACATATCTCTTAGAAATATGTTCAAACTATCATATTGTAACTATTTCTCAACTAATTTTTCTCTCAAAATTATCTCTTTTCATAACTTTCCTTAGGTATTCCTAAAATTTAAGAAAAACCGTATAGAAATTGTACAAAAGGTTAGTTTGTGTTGAAAGATCTCTGCATTTTTTCTGGTAAACAATTTATAATTTCAATATTTAAAAATAAACAAACTAAAACAAGAATAACGACTAAACATTATTTAGACAGCTGACAGCTGCATAACAAATACAGAAGTCCTCCTTTCAGAATACCCCTAACCATAAGAGAGGTAACTTAGCTTGAATGTTGGTTGAAATGACAGTGTGTTTTATAAACACTTAAAATTGCTTTGAATTGCAAAAAGTAAAAAATACCCCCGTCACAGCAAACCTGCGTACTCAGCGAATTTCCATTGGAGATATAAATGTCTTAATACTACATAAAGCCACTTACTAAGTTTCATGAAAATATATTCACAAATAAGCGATATATACAATTTTAATTATTCTCTATAAGAATAGCATTGGGGCTGAGTACGCAAGTTTGCTGCATCAACAAACACAAAACATGGGTTTTTATGCTAATATAAATATAACTCAACTAGGTGAAGTCATATGCCAGTATTTATTCATTAATATTCATAACTAAGGGAGACATAGCATTTAATTATTATCCATAAGAATAACATGGGGCTGAGTACACGCAGGTTTGCTGCAACGGGAGCCTTTGGCAAACAAATTTTTTTGAGCAAATATCAATATGCCACAACCAGATGAAGCCATATACCAAGTTTCATCAGTGTACGTTCATAAATAAGCGAGATATAAAATGTTTCTTTTCCTCCATAAGAATAACATTAGACAACGTATTGTGTTTAGCACTTTATATAACTCGGTAAGCAATTGACCAAAATAAGTAATGATCAAAATACCACATTGTGTGTTTTTTTAAGCTGTATCCAATAGTAAAATATAAAATTAGACTATTTCAAAATTTATATGTAAAAAATTTTAAAAAAAAACATTTTTGGGGTACAAAACCCTCCTTCGGATGGGGCGATCTGGCTGGTTTTCGAACTTAAAGTCATAAATGTTGCTTTACATGTCCATCTATACCAATGGTGTTTTTGGGATCTTGGGACCTCAAAACAAAAAGTTATCATGGTCCCGGGCCTAGGTCTTACCATGCCGACTACAGTAATAGTAGTAGTAAAGTGACTGTTGAAGCACTATGAGGATGTATGAGTGGTATACAAGTGACATCATGAGCGTATAGGTCAAACTGCAATAACAACCTGTAAACTGTGTTTTATTCTTATTTAAACGCCACTTTCGACTTGAATAATACGATTTTTATAATTTAAAACTAAATTTTGAGATCAATGTAGCAACTCTTGGCGGATGTTCTATCTGGCGCCCCGAGGTTATCAGTTGGCCAGTAGTAAAGTGACAGTTGAAGCACTACGAGGATGCATGAGGTCAAAGGTGATTCATCGATCAGAGGTGCGAGGAAGGTGCGAGGATTCTGGGCACTTGCTACAGCTGTAAATGGGCATTTTTGAGCTAAAATGGCTTAAAATAGCCACCTTTTCCCTTAAAATTTTGTGTTTTAACCCAATTTTGACATGTTGAATTTTCTGGATTAAATTGTGGGAGGTGCGAGAGGGGAGAGACCGGATTAAATTCTAAGCACCCGCAACAGCTGTAAATGGACATTTTATGCTAAAACAACTTCAATTTGAACCCCTTTTCCCTTCAAATTTTGTGTTTTTACCCCAATTTTGATATGTTAAATTTTCTGGATTAAATCCACATGACAACATCGAGAATCCCCAGAGCGCCCGCGACTGTCAACTGACCGAATATATCTTTCCAATTCGAAGTGTCGTTAGGTATTTTGTAAGCGAAAACTCAATTTCACTACCTTAATACAGTAAATATTTGGAGATTCACTAAGAGTCTGTTATCCCGCGGCACGCACCGTTATCATGTGGCTGCGGGCATAGGTCAATGTCGCTGGGTTATCCCATTGTATGAAACCATCGCAAAACCGCTATTGTTCACCCGCACTAATCCAGGACTACCTTTCAAGAGATTGATGGTTCAAAGGCATGAACGATTCGTTCCCCCGTCCTACAGTGTACTATAACCAAAACAGTACTGGTTTATGTAACCCTCATTTTTACCTTCATTGTATGAAATCACCACAAAAACTCATCTACAAAAGGGGGTGAGCGAAATCCGCACCCCTTTTGAATCACCAATATCACTTAAAAATATGCATTATGAACATCAAACTTGTCTTTGAATCGGACCCGGTAAATTGCCAGGTCGTGAATTAGGCCTTTTTAGGGTGTTTAAGGTCTTTTACCTACAAATTTATAATGATCATTGACAACGCACGTCACGCACACCGTCAGATCGGATCACAACGTACAACGATCACGGTTACCGAGCGTCACGGTATACCGACCATCATCGACGCACGTCACCATCTTCAGACGCTTACGCCGCGCGCCGTTATCATTCGGCTGCGGGCAGAGGTCAGTGCTGCTGTGATATCCAAGTCATTGTTGCCAGCGTTACGTAATCCCATTGTTGCTGTTTATAGGAATAAAAAAATAAATTCAGATTGTACCTTTTAAAAATCAGTCTTGTATGCACTATTTCGTTGATTTTGTAGTGAAAAGAGGCGATCGGATTGCACAATTAATATTAACAGTTTATGATAACAGTGTGATGGTTATCATAACATAACAGTTTATGATTGATTGTAAAAACGATACTCGGCAGACTGAACGTGGAAACCAGGGGTTTGGTTCGACAGGCGTTAGATGCAAAACACCATCATCAAACATGATTATTACTTTGGAAGATAACATTAGTGCAGGTAAAACTACGCTTGCTCGGGGTCTATATGAGGAATTTAAAAATATCTCGGACTTAAAACTGTGCACATACAATTGCCAGTTGGGGCTTGGGTCGATTACCACGGTACCAATTTGTTAGGTTTGTTGCATGAAAATATCGAGAGATGGGCTTTCACTTATCAAGTTAAAGCGCTGATGTATATGACTGAATGCGACAGACGAGCAGTGGAGTATTCAAAGAGGGGTTATATTGTGGTCAAGGAGCGTTCTTCATTCAGTGTGCGTCATATATTCAACGAACAGATGAAAGCATTTATGACACCGGCCAAGATTCATATTCTAAACGATTTGAGCGGTACGATCACAGATCCCCGTGTGACAGCGGTCGCCGGGGGTATCACAAATGATGTCACCCTGTATTTGAGAACTGATCCAGAAACCTGTTACAGTCGAAAGTTGAAGAGAAGGCGTCCCGAAGAAATCAGTAAAAATAACCGCGTGAATGAGGCGTACTTAAAACGGCTACATGAGATTCACGAGGCGGCCGTGTCCAAACCGATCGGTAGAGTGATAGTCGCTGACGGGACCCGATTCGACGCACAAGATCCGAAGTCGGCCAGAATATCTGGAAGTGGTGATATGGTGTTTGATGGGAATCGGTGGAATAGATATTGACCAGTCGTATAGTACTTTTGAGAAGAATAATAACTTAGTAGATGGGCGCACACCCAAGGGAGACATTATCACTCTTGAGAAGTAAATTAAATTATATATATTGGAATTTTTATGTTATAAATGAATTAAATTTAATATTGAAAGATTGAAATTTTTATTTTTTCGTTGTCTGCAACAATGGGTGACAATGAACAACAATGAAACTGGGACATCAGCATTGAACTCTGGCCACGGCCGACTGATAAAGCCGCGCGGCGCGAGAACAGGCCTCCCGGGCTGGCGCTATGTATCGATCAATATTTAGTGCATTACAGTGGTAAAATTCAGTTTTAAATGATAAAAATCGAATTATTCAAGTCGAAAATGGCGTTTAAATAAGAATAAAACGCAGTTTAGAGGTCGTTTTCGCAGTATGACGTCACTCGTACACCACTCATACATCCTCATACATCCTCATAGTGCTTCAACAGTCACTTTACTACACCTGGTAATAGCTTCTTCCCCATCGGGGAAATTTGCTAAAACGGTACTTTGTCTCCTTCTAGACAATTGTAAGTTATTAACATGATAAACTCTTTAATAAAAATAGATTTTATGTTCTTAACATTTAAACTAAACTTTCCCTAATAAGTAAGTCCCAAGCCCCTGTAAAAATCCCCCTCCCTAATATGAAACATATAGTGTGACTTACCCTATGGTTCTCTTTGTGCCCATCTTGCTTTGGGTAATGTAACCCTTTAAGAGGGCGCTGCAGTCACGAAACTTTTCGCGTTTCTACCTGCTTCGCCCATAAAGCCAATGTTAACTTTCAAAGCCTGTTCCCCCTCAACGGATTATTGAATATCGTTTATTTATGGCTCAGTTTAAAGAGCAAAAATATACCTAGCGATTTCAGTAAGCTGAATTTTGAGCAAATAATAATCGATTAATAAAATTCCAAAATATTCAATATTTATGATTTTTTATGCATGAACTATTTATGATAACGAAATTCTGCTTACTGAAATCACTAGATATATTTTTGATTTTTAAAACAAACCAAAAGTAATCAATTTCGGATAACCCGTTGAGGAGGGACGGACGTTGAAAGTTAACATTGGTCTTATTGGAGAAGCAGGTAGACGCAGAGGACTGGAGCCTCCTCTTAAGTGCAAGGCGAGAAACAAAAGTTCCCATAGAAAAGTGCTTGGTATTTTCTTTGGGGTGTGTATTAAGAGCTAGACTGTGACTGATTTCAATTTTGTAGTTAAAATCACTTTTAATATATATTTTTGGAATACTGATGATTAATGATTGATCATATCTCATTTCCCAACTTTTGGCTCTATGTTTTTAAATTGGTTTAAAAATATCCGGGATTTTAAACATTAATTCGGATGAGGACTATTCAATTGTTACTGCACATCAAATTATAATCCCTTTATACAAATTTTTTAAATGGTTTCCCAGATGTTGGCAATTCTTGCACCTTCAAAAAACATCTGGTTCCCCAGGAATTTGCACTAAAAAGGTTACCACTAAAAGGGGGGTGCACTAAGAGGATGCTCAATAAATATAGTCCCATGCAAGTTTTTCTTATTGAACTATTTGACAGTTTTTCATGTTTTTCACATATAAAAAATCTCACATTTTCTTTTCCAGAACACCGCAAAGGAAAGTGTGAATGCCCTGGATATAGAATCTCAGCCTCTTCAAGACAAAAAATCAAAATATGGATCTACACAAGATCCTTCAGGGCTAAACCAAGAGGTGAGCTATGCTGTAATGATTAGTTGAATAAATCAACTGTTAGTAGTATATAATTGTTGAAAGACCGCTCTATTATTTCAAGATGGTTTTTCATAACTTATACTTAAGCTCCTATGTCTCTCATTCCAGGCTAAAATTTAAATTTACACTTTAAAGTAATTACTTCCGTTGAAACCCAATAACTAATTCAACAAATACTTACTATCAGTAAACAAATTTGAAATTACTTAATCTTGTTATTTTGTTAAGAAGAAATTCTGTAAATTAGTGTCGGATGGAGATTTTAGAGATTGCAGTCTTTAAGTACCCTCTACTTACGAAGAAATACATATTTTTGTAAAATTTAACTTTTTAAACTAATCCACCTATCCATACATGACTATTTTTGAGGATTTAACTTTTTTATCATTGTAACAATATTCACTCTGTTAATTTTTGTACACTGTTTTTTCTATTAAATAAACAGGTTGCAATGTGTGAGCTAGGTGTTTTTTAAGAGCAATTTTATCTGGTAGGCATGGGAAATTGTGCTTTAGACATTGAGAGAATGGCCACCCCTGTTCCTGATTGTTGGAATTAGTTCAGAAGCAAAAGTCACATCAAGGATTGCCATTAATTTGCTGATAGTTTAGATCTCTACTCCCTGTCTATACCCATACAATCTAATATTTTTATAATTTTTTCTTATTTTTAAAGGAAACCCAGTTTGATGGGATTCAACCACCTGAAGAGAAAGAAATTGCTAACGGCCACGTGAACAACATTGAAGGAAAAAAGCCCCTCGAACCACTAGTCATCGACGAGGTATTTTAATTAAGTTTTCTGTACTGTAATGATTTTGATTTAATAAGAATATTTCTTTATCAATAGTGAATGCATTACAAAAACAGTGGCGTAGATAGACCTTTGTCAAGGGGGGGGGATATCTCATTAGGGAATACAAAACAAAAACTGTGTTCGTGACTAGCGCGGATACCGGTATACAAAGTTGAAGACATCATTGACGTGTCCCTTATATTCTTAATTATTGATATAGGCCTACACATCCACGACATAAACCATTGATACAAAGTAATCAGTATTTGTAACAGGACTAAAAAGTACTTGTATCAGTTGTACTGGAAAGCTGGAAAGTAATTGTTAAGCTAGAGTTGCCAAGTCACCAGATTTCCCAAGAGATTACCGGAGTTTTAAGATAAAAATATAGCTCCAGGGAATTTCCTTGAAAAATGAAATATCTCCCCTTTTTGAAATTGTTCCCAAAAATGTGTTGAATAGCACAAATTTTGTGTTTAAATCCTATCTGTGAACGAAAATGTATTTACGTTTACAACTTCATCGTCATGCAACGATTGCCAAATAAGCTAAACCCTTATTTCCCTGTTCACTCTAACCTCTATTATTTTTTACTCTTTGGCTTTATTTTGTCGGGAAATCGTTGACTTTTACATATATTTGCGGTTATAGAACGCTGAAAATCAGTATGAATATTTATGGCTCCCTGCAGTTAATTAAATTACACATCTGTAGTTAAGCACATCACTAAGACCATCTAGACGTCAAGGCCAAGGTCAGGTGTGCTAGTTGACGAACTGGCTGCTAGGGGGTGAGGGTAGACTGTTCGGTGACTCACGTCCCAAATACACAATGCTCAAATACCGTGCCGTGTGCCGGTGCAGTTCATTTGCTACTATTTATTGTACGCGAACAATATTTGTAATATATAAATAAGATATTTTGGAGATATTGCACACATATTTTTTTGTTTTTCAGTTAAAGCATTACTTTTTAATCAAAAGGTATAAGCTTGATTTCAGGAGGATATAAGTTTTTATTTTTCCAAGTTTCAAGGGCGGGGATATATCCTCCTGATCCCCCCCGTACCTACGCCACTGTACAAAAATACCCCTGTCGCAGCAAACCTGCATACTCAGCGAATTTCTAATGCATGTATATGTTTCTAAAAATACATTTATAAAAAAGTGATATATAGCATTTTATTTATTCTTCATAAGAGTAACATTAGGGCTGAGTACGCAGGTTTACTCCAAGAAGAAAGAGAAGAAATATGTTTTTAAACAATTATCAATTTAACTCAACCAGGTGAAGCTACATACCAAGTTTTATAATTTATGTTCGTAATTAAGGGAGATATAAAACTACTTATTCTCCGTAAGAATAGCATTATGGCTGAGTTTGCAGGTTTGCTGCTACGGGTATAATCAACAAAAAATCAAACATCAAAATTATTGTTTTGTAGAGCTGAATTGATTGGTAAAAACAAATGTAAAGATTAAAGTAAAATTAACTGAGGAAAAGCTAAAAACATTTTTCCCATAAGATTAATATGAGAGATTTTATGAACACGTTTTTTGGAATTTCTCCGGAACTACTTAACCTAGGTTAATAATTCAAAATACTGTATTATTTGTTTTTTTAAGCTCTATAGAATGGTCAAAACAAAAATTGAGTGTTTTAAAATTTGTAGAGTGAAAAATGCAAAAAATCGATCTTTGAAAAATTTTGAAACCCCATAACCCCTCTTCCCATGGTCTGATTTTTCTGGTTTTCATACTTAAAGTCATGAATATCACGTTACACATTTGAGCCAAATTTCATCCAAATCAGACGGTTTTTACTCAAGTTATCGCATTTACTGACACATACACCTAACACTTCCAAATACTCTGAGACCTCTTTTATAAATGAGTTATGTAGAATTAACATGTATTTTATATGGGGAAATGAAGATTTTTGTTGATTGCTAAAAAACAAAGAGAGATACGAGGTTGATGTAAATTAGGAAGTTGTTAGGATTTCTAAGACCTTTCAAATGTTATACTTTTTGATATACGTTACTATTAGACTTTTTTGAATTTTGGGCATATAAACATTTTCAAAAAAATAATATTGTATTATTTGTTACTATGCTTTAAAGACTATCATGCAGCATATCAGGGTAAAGCTGAGTTTAATACGAGAAATAAATTTGAATCAGAATAAAATTATATCTTGTGGTTTAGCAGATACAGAGTATTCCGTAAATGTTAAAATATCTTTCAAAAAAATGGCTGCCATTTTTAAACGGTTAGAGATAAGTGAGTTCTGTTTTCACCAAAATGTTCGTCTTTTAAAGGGCTTTAAAATGGTGTATAACATGACCTATGTTTACATTTGAAAATTCCGTGATTCAAACTAGTGACCCTCAGATTTTGGTACACCCTGTATTTTAAACAAATTAAAACTATTTTTAAGCTACTCCTAGGGGTCAATTTAGTGGGTAATAATTTTATTTCATCCTTCTAGGTCAAGCCGTTCGTCTGTAATCGGTTTGAGACACCTTACGTGAGACACTCTGTATAAATTTGAACGAATAGTGTTTTTGGCATCTGGGGACCCCAAAGCAAAAAGTTATTATGGTCTCAGGCTAAGTCTTACCATGAGACCTACGGCAATAGCTTCTTTCCTATAGGGGAAATTCGGTAATAACAGTACATGGTATATTTATTTATAAAACTTTAAGTTTTTAATTTTTACAAGTCATTCTTAATTAATATTAATAAAACTACTACAGTGGAACCTCGATAACTCGAACCTCTATAAGTCGAATTCCTTGATAACTCGAATTTTTATCATTCCCTCTGAAAGTGCCTACCTAAAGCTATGTTATTTTACCTCTACAAGTCGAAGAGTTAGTAGGAAACACCTTGATAACTCGAATTTGTGCGGTATTCTTAGCCTGTCGCCGCACCTCTGTAAGTCCAAGTTTTAGCTGTAGAACCTCTATAACTCGAATAATTACAATCTTCGTACCTCTACAAGTCGAAGTATTGACTAGAGAACCTCTTTAAGTTGAAGTTTTTCATTCACCAAACTTCCAGTGACATTTGCAGCCGGAAATTCTAACCCTTCCTCCCCACTACATCTCTTTCGGGGTGTTCCTGGTGTCGGTAAAACAACCGACAAATTTATATTGATGAGCAACACACATATCAAACACACTCATCCTCATGCACGGGTTGCACATAAGTGAGGATTTCATTTCATAAATAAGGAACAGTCTTATGTTGTTGCAAATTATGTCTTTTTCTTAAATAAAATGGTTTTGATTTGATTAAATTTGTGTCCGGTGTCAGTTTGCGAGTTTAGAGATTCTGGATAGTTTTTAGATTGTGTTTTTACTAAGTGTTTGCAGTTTTGCAAAACGTGTTGGCAAAACTCAACCCTATGAGGAAAAGTTGAAGATCATTTGAGGCTGTTGACACGAAAAATAAAAAAGTGACATCGGGAAGTCTAGAAACACACCAGTAGACACTGTCGAAAATTTTAAAACAAAAATAAGTGGCGTACTGCTTCACCCTAATTCCAATTCCAACAATACTCTTCAATTTTAATTGTTATTATGTTTTGTTACCTTTTAGTCTTGCAAATTATTTAATAGCCTACAGAACATTTGATGGTTAGCTAAGTTTAAATTGATGTACAGTTAATCAGAACTGACTTCCGTAAGGGGGAGGGATATGGGGGGGGGGGTTTGGGGTAGGTGATAAGAAGTGAGCAAAAAACGTCTAGAAAATATACAGGAAACGGTCGAACGGGGAAACAACACCAAAATACCGAACTGTGAGTCATTATTTGTTTACTTTTCTACTCTACAATGTTTTCACTGAAGGAAGTATATCATTACTACATTAACCAAAGAAGCTTAACAAATTATTTCTGGGCTTATTTTAGACATTCAAAATTGTTCAAATCCTTCTTAATTTTAGTAATAATTATTATACGGTATAGTTATTTATGATACAAAGCACAAAATGATGTAAGGATTCTACCCTTCCATGACCCATCTATTATTGCGTTACCGTGACCCTCAGTAAGTCGGAAGTCTGTGGAAAAACACCTTGATAAGTCGAACCTCGATATTTTAAAATATTCGATAGCTCGAATTTTTCCCATTCCCCCTGAGGTTCGAGTTATCGAGGTTCTACTGTACTGCCTATGTTCTAAAAAAAGCATCCTGCTAAAGTAATGACATTTAAAATACTCTTTCATGAAGAGTATTTAAAAGATATCAGACAAATAGATTTTTAGAATATTAACATTTGAATATCTTATAATTTTATTTTATTTAGGTATTCTTTACGATTTCTGCTGCTGTGCTCAGTTCGTATACTAAGCTATCCAATGTTATATATAAGAATAAAGTGTAGAAATTACTAACTTATTCCTTCCAAAGCTCTACAGGACAGGGTGGCTTTTAGCTTCTGCACAACTTGCTTCCAGTTGTCTTAACCCATTGCCACCTCTCTCAAGTTTTGAACTCCCAAACATCTTAGGTCTTCCTCCAGTTCATGGATCCACCTGCTTCTAGGATGGCTCTTCTTCTTGTGCCTTAAAATTTTGCCTCAACAACTGCTTTGACTGCCTCTACTGAGGCATCCTCTCCACGAGCTCTAACCAGCCAAACTTTATTGAAGTGTACAATATCTTCTCCCTGCAATATTACACCTTCATTGTTTCTAAGGGACCTCCATACTCCTGGTCCTCCCACTGCCCCATATATTATACTGGTCACTTCCTACAAAAACTCTCAATAAATTAATTGATAAAATATGAGAGGCCAGGCTTCTGCTTCAAACGTCATCACCGGCATAACCAAGCTCTTGTACAGCTCCAACTTAAACTTATGAATCAAATATGTCTAGATTTCAAAAGGCTGTGATTAGCATACTACGCTTGCCGGCTGTGATCCAGTTGTTTATTTCTTATGACACCTTGTTTTCATTTATTAAGCTCCGTCCAAAATATACTAACCCATCAACACACTGAACACATGATTAGTTATCTAGCTAGCTATAAAGTTTTGAGTTACCCTTCTCCATTCCCGCTTCTGAAATCTTCATTAAATATGTCTTTTGCTCATTGTCCTCCAGCCCTAAAAGGCGGAACTCTGCTTCTTTCCATCATCTAAACTATTTCCTTGAGAGACAATGGACGTCTAGCTATAAAGGCTGTGTCATCTACATATAAGCATGTGCTTGGGTCATTCTGTAAGTAATATTTCCCTCTCAGATGTAATCTGCTCATTGCTTTATAGAGACAATGAAGGTAACCATAAAAGTAACTTGGTGTAATAATTTTGATGTATAGCATTTATTAAATGTTTTAAATTATTGTCATTCATTTTATTCAGGACAGCATGTGAATACATTAATAAATTTATGATGGATCATATAACTAATAGAATACATTTTCAGGTAGCCGCTCCTTCATTTCGTCAATATCTGATGTCAATAATCGTCATGCCTTGGTCCATGAGAATTCTCTGTCTCACCAACCTATTCTGCTGGATGGCTCATGTCTGTTACTCTCTCTACTTCACTGACTTTGTTGGTGAAGCTGTTTTCAACGGAGACCCCAAGGTAACTGACAGAAAATGTAGTTTTAATATGTTTTAAGAAGATTGACGCCACCCTTCAGAGTTACTACTAGTTTTTAATGTTTAAAATTATAAATCTAAAGAAGACGAGCAATAAATGTCACCGCCTGACAGAATAGGAAGTCTGTACACTAGATGAAAACACCACAATTATTATCTTCGAAGGAGCTGAAAACCCGCACTTAGATGGCTGATACACGTTTGTCAATACTACTCCATGGATTATAAACTCAATATTATAATCAAAAGTGGCTTTCGTATGGATGATTCATTCATACAAGAGTAAACAAGCAGCAGCAGTCTTCTCCCCATGCCTTGACTGCATCATCACTAGGCACTATTGCACTAGGCACTATCATATTCCATGCAGAATGGGAGGTCCTCTCTGATGGCTGCAAGGGCGGGTCTAGGATCATTTCTCGGGGGGGGGGGGGCGATAGTTACCATTTCACTTGCAATTTTTGTTGTTGCACAACACACAGAAATCTTTGCCGCTAGCCACAATCCTAATCTGTATTTAATAAAAACCATAAAGAATTGAGCTCACGATTTTGTTGATGAGATTTATCTCCAGTATTATAAAATTCATTAACAACCAGTTGACTAAAACTTGCCTAACCAACGAGGTTAAAAATATATCTAGCAGTCTCGGTTGGGGTAAAAAAGTGAAGCCTACATGGTCGACTGCCATTTTCCTAGAGACAACCAATCGAATCATCTCTTCGCAAGTTAAATGATTTTTAGCTGACTGACGTATAGATTTGATTAGTTACCATGGGAAATGGGAGCAGAGTTGATAGATGAGCAAATTGCGGTCGACCATAGGCTGCACTATTTTTACGCGAAACGAGACCTCTAGATATATCTAACCTTGTTGTGTCTTACCAAAATCTATCTATATTATTAAAAAAATTTATTGATTTTTGTTCGGTGATTTTTGACTCCTAAAACTATTATTTTATATCCATAAAATGAAAATCTCTTACCCTTCAGATGTGCCTTATGGGGTTTTGAAAAACCTTCACCTTCAGTGTTCCAATGTTAATCTTATGTAGTTATTTTGATAGCCCTAACAGTGATTAGCAACTAACTCATGTTTTAATGTTATTTTTTGTATTATAACTCACTCATTATTTACTCGTTGGTCAAACTAGATAAGAACAGATTGAAAATGTTAAATAAACTTATATAAACAAAATATTTTATTTAGTTAGTCAGCTGATTATAATGTGAATAAACTTTTAAAACGTTTGGCTTTATGCATGCTAGATCACCGTGCAGTAAACGGGACATCAGCTAGTATGTTATTATTTCAAAGAGGAATGAGCAATGAGCTTAATTCATATAAAGATATCATACACATATTAGTCTAAAAAGCAATTGAAGCCTACATGGTGGTTACCATTTCCCCCTCTGTTCCCATAGCAACACAGCCAACCAGACTATAAAATGATGAAATCTGAAATTTGTATGTACTGTTTTCCACACAAAAATCAATGTCAAGTTTTCCTGAACAACATATATTTTATTTTAAAGTGTTTGCAGATTGAATCGTTTATTAATCTCCCTTCTATGTTTACCTTATTTTACACTGAATGGCAGTGCAGTATATCATGTGTGTTTTTATTTTTGTGGAATAAAATTAAGTTTTAGTTTATACCTTTTTATTTATAAGAATTTGCAACATTTTTAAAATGATTGCTTCCAAAAATACACCGTCTTGTCATTGCAAAGATAACATTATCCCCACATAAAAAAACTATGTCAGATTTAAACAAAATACCCCCGTCGCAGCAAACCTGCGTACTCAGCGAATTTCCTATGAATGAATATATTTCTTACTACCACATAAAGCCACTTACCAAGTTTCATAAAAATACTTAAATAAATAAGTGATATATAGCATTTTATTTCTTCTCTATAAGAATAACATTAGGGCTGAGAACGCAGGTTTGCTGCAACGAGGAAGATAAAAATGTGAGTTTTTTGCAATTATCAGTATAACTCAACCAGGTGAAGCTATATACCGAGTTTTAATGATTTATGTTCATAATTAAGGGAGATATAAAGCTTTCCGTATTCTCCATAAGAATAACATTAGGGATGAGAATGCAGGTTTGCTGCTGAGAGGATAATAAAAAAAATCAATTTTTTGTGGAAATATCAATATACCAATACTAGGTGAAGCCACCTACCAAGTTTCATCAATATACGTTCATAAATAATCGAGATATCAAATTTTAAATATTCTCCATAAGGATAACATTGGACAACATATTGTGTTTAGCACTTTGAATATCACGGCAAAGGTTGGATGTAGAATCACAATTTAAACACCAAAATGATTGTTTTGTAGAGCTAAACTGATTGGTAAAAGCAAATGTGAAGTTTACATAGAAATGAACTGAGGAAAAGCCAAAAACCTTTTTCCCATAAGATTAACATGGGAGATTTTATGAGCAGGTTTTTTTGGATTTTCTCCGCAACCACTTAACCTAGGTTAATAATTTAAAATACCATATTATTTGTTTTTTTAAGCTTTATAACATGGTCAAAACCAAAATAAAGTTTTTTAAAAATTTTAGGGTGAAAAAGGCAAAAACTGATTTTTGGAAAATTTAAAACCCCCATAAACCCCCCTTCCCGTGGTCCGATATTTCTGGTTTTCAAACTTAAAGTCATGAATGTCACTTTACACATTTGAGCCAAATTTCATCAAAATCGGACGTTTTTTACTCAAGTTATCGCGCTAACGGACACACATATATATATATATAGATATATATATATACATATATATAAATTTGAACGAATAGTGTTTTTGGCATCTGGGGACCTCAAAACAAAAAGTTATCATGGTCTCGGGCTTAAGTCTTACCATGAGACCTACGGTAATAGCTTCTTCCCTATAGGGGAAATTTGCTAAAAACATCAGAACCTGAACAAGGCTTGATCAAACTTGATCAGATTTATATGGATTATGGGACCTTTCCAGATCAAATTTGATCAGGGACTTGATCAGACCGGACATGTTTGAACAATTCTGATCAAATTTGTTCAGGCAATTAATCAGGTTTGATTTATACAAATAAATTAAAAACCCAAAATATAATCTATTTTATCATTGAAACATATTAAATATGCATTAAAAATCTGATACAACAAATTTGAAAAAAAAATCATGAGAAAAAAACTATCTGTCACTGTTGGGATTCGAACCCAGGACTCCAGTGTTGAAGTCCGTTCTCTTATCCACTACACCACGTGCACTACTTGACATATAAATAAGAGAAGTGATTATGGAAAAGAGAAACTGTATGGGACCACGATTTTAAGTTAATAACCCTCGATTTTTTTCTCTAATTATGAACGTGAAGTTGTTCAGTCAACTTATTCCAAAATAATTCCCTATAGTTTTTATTTTTTCAGCTGCACGTTAATATAAAAATCATCCGTCTAGTTCAGTGTACTCATTGGCAGGAAATTGTGCCGTACTCCTAGCAGGTAGTGCAGGATCCCGCCAATATTAAAGTAGCTTATGTTGAACAAAAGACAATCTCGTATTAGTTATATAATTGTCTTATATAATGACTCACAAATCATGCAGCCTATGTGGATATGTGGATGCAGCACAGGAATATGGTGTGTAGGTATATATAACTTATATATGCCCCTCTGAAATGGGTTTCAAAACTGATTGTTGGTGATTTCATAGAGACAGGATAACGTTCCTAATCATGTTCTAAAAGTTTGTCAGGCCTGGTCAAGTCATTTGACCTACAGTGCCCGGTAGCAGAGAAGTCCGTTGGAGGTGGAGCCTGCAGTCAACGTGACCTTGAATAAACCAATACGCATCACGCGCGGTTGCCAAGCTGTTTCCCCGCTCTAACAGCGCTTGACGCCGAATCATTGTTTCAGTTACATTAAATCAAGGCGCTCGGGTAAAACATGTAAAACTGCAACAAATATTGTAACACTGTGTTAAAGAACAATAAATTACGAACATTTTAAAAAAAAGTTTAGGGCGATAGCTTTTTTCCTTTTATATTAAAAACTAATTTGATTTGATTCTTTGATTGCAAGGCTTGCAAATGGAGTTCTTGAGTGGTGGATGTTATATTGATTTTGTTTGATGTACTAAACGTCTGAACTCTAAAAGATCTACAAATATAGTTTTATAATAGATACTTTCAATCAAGGTCGGAACTCAAAAAAGGTTTTTTAAAATAATTTCTGGGTAAATATTTTAAAATAAATAATTAAAATTACACAGAAAATATTAATTGTTTAAGTGTCAAACAAATGTAATGCACTAAAGTTACAATTATTGTTTTTAAAATCCTATAAGCTTGATAATTCTATCTTTGCTTGAAAAGTAACTACTTATTAAAAAAAGTTCAATCTCAGAACCACAATTGGTTGAATAATCTCCCAATTGGTCTCCCAATGACGGGGGTGGAGGTATTCCATACTTACTTATGAATTGCTCGTCATGTTCCGTATGTTGTGCCATGTTGTGCCTAATGATGAGTTGGCTACCCTAGTTGGAGTGGAACTACACCATAGACATAAGCGTGTGCAGAGTCCGGTCAGCATAGGTGCCGGAACCGAAAAATGCGCCCCCCCAAATATAGCTGCTGTAGGAACTTATTTTTTTGCCAAATAATTGAATGCTTCAATCATCGTATGTCATATAATAGTTTGATCCTCCTTGACACAAATATGTGCAATCTTATTCAATGCAATAAATATTGTGTAGGTATATTTCTTTAATAAAATATCATAATTTTACTTGTTTTGTATATCTTCTAAAAAATCTAGATTACGCTGCATCACTACGATTTCTCGGTCAAAGAGTGTATCTTAAAGGTTTTTAAAACAATATAACAATTAGCAGTGAACTAAAATAAGGTACCAAGCACTTTTTTTAAAAGCTAAGATCCAAGAATATATCATCAGAGAATTTATTGTTTCTCAGAAAAATATATATACTTGATTGCATTATACCTAACTGATGATAGTGATGGAATTATTATTTATATTAGTATTTTTATATTGTTTTACTTTTACCATTGATTATGGTGCATTCAAAGTGAGAAGTAAAGTTCAAATAAACAGCGATATAAAAATACTAATTCTCTTTATACTCCAAATTTAAACCATTATGGCAATTACTTTCCCTATAAATCTCTGAACAATGAATAAAAGTAGGGCGAAGGGGTATTGTACTTATATCCGGCACTCGGTTTCCAAGCAATCTGCCGATCGTCACAGGAATAAGTAAGATGACATGTTTTGGACGTTGATTTTAATTTAATTTGCATTTGTAAACACTGTGCACAAACTGAGTTACAATAGTCATATAATGATTTAAGATCAGTTCTACGTTTTATTTAATATTGAGTGTTATATGGTAGTTGTGTTTTTGTTTTTTATTTCTTAGTATTTGTGTTTATTACCATGGAACAACCGTCTACAAGCGGTGAAAAAGAGAAAACTGTGCATAGTCGTGAGCAAAAATTGTTTAAAATGTTTATTGTTTGATTGATTTGTGTAAAACAAAACTATTACAATAAATCACACAGGAGGATACCTGAACCTTTTAAGGTATTTTTGTACATTGTTCATTAATATAGATATTAACAATATTTATATAATTTAATGGCACAGCAATTTGCAAATTATACTAATATTATTTTTATTATTTATATGCATTCTCATTAATCATTTAAAGAGAATAAATTAAATTGCCCTCAGTATTTAACAGTTCATGCCGCACCGGAGCTGCTACAGAGCTTCGTTGTGTCTGTAGCCTCGAGCGGCTTTTAGCAGGGTGCCAGGACTGTGCGAGGCTACTGCAGTACATGTACATGTACACGTGTCAACGCCGCGCTCTCGTTCTATTGGTTGCAGCCCAATGGACTTCTTTGCTGCCGGGCACTGTAGTCTGATATCAGGCCTAATCCAAGACACTTGATTAAGTCCGACCAGACCTGAATGAACTTGATCAGGCCTGATAAAATTTGGTGATTCCTGATCAAGGCAGTCGATCAAGTTTGATCGGGTCTGAACAAACTTGATCAGGCCTGATAAAATGTGGTCATGCCTGATCAAGTTTGATCGGGCCTAAACAAACTTGATCAGGCCTGTTCAACTACTTGATCAAAGTTATTCAAACTTGACCAACTCTGTTCAAATTTGATCAACTCTGATAAAAACATTTGGGGGTCAGCAGTGAAGGACAAAACTCAATATAGTAAACTCAATAGCTTAGGCTATGCATCCTTATAAACCTTTCGTTATTATCACAGTTCACTGATCGTTTACAGTTTTCCTTACTCTGAAATGTGTTTGCCGTTGACAGCCGTCTCACAAACGCAAAGCAGGCAAAGGTAGGAAACGGGATCAATGCTGCCAAAACTAAACCTCAAAATTCCCAACTTTTCTATCTGGACTACTTAAAAGTTTAGCCTATAGTCCATCCAGGCAGGGTAGGCAGGTAAGAGATTAAGGCACCGCTCGAGCCCCCAACAATAGCTTGGGACCGGCCGACCGCTCGCACTAATGAGGCGTGAATCGCACTCCACTCTAAAAAATAATCACATGAAAGTACACACAATTTATAATTTTTTATTACAGTTTTTATTTCTACGTGTGATTTTATGAAAAACTAGTCCAAACACGACGGATTTATGTCGATGGCTCTTAGCCACATATAGAAATAAAGTTCATTAGCCTTTGTGTGAAACCCAAACGTTATGTGAGTGACTCATGTGATGGATGTTCCAGCATGACTCATGCGTTACTCATTTGGACTGGACAGGCGAAAAACCATTCGCCTCAGAGAGCTAGTTTGGTGCGTATCAGTAAGTGGTTACACCTTGTTAGTGCTGTGTTGTGTGTTCAATACGAGTTCTAAAAAACGTGAAGTTTTACATACGCAAGGAAGAACAATGATAGCTTCGATACTTCATTATTTTGAAAAAGAGAAGAATAACGGAGGTCCACTGCTTGAGGTCAGGAAAGTAATGCAGAGAGCAGCTGACGCGTGTGGAATATCTTTGAGGACTAGTAGAGCATGTGAAGGCAGAAATCAAGAAATCACTCGAAACTCAAGACTTATGTAACGATCGTGATATGGAAGTAGTGGATCAAAGTGGTGATGAGGGCTGTGATAACGGAGATGTGAGTACATCTCTAGATAACCGAAGGGAAAATGTTGATATCTGCACGCCAGAACAACATTCCAAGAGGAAGCGGCCTGCCAGAGATATTGACAACTTTGACAAAACAGCTATACGGAGACACATAACGGCCTATTATACTCAAAAGGAAGTACCAACCCTCAATCAATTACTCACGTCTATCCGAGAGTCAGGACTCTACAGCGGGTCGCGATCTTCACTTCATAGAGTGATACAAGACGTACAAATACACGAAACAGGAGTACGATGTGCTCCTGGTACTTCTCTAGGGTAGGGGAAGCGGTTGATTATCTGCCATGCTGGTAGTGCCACCGGCTGGATAAAAGCCCCACCTCTCATATTTGAATCCAAAAAGACTGGAGATTATCATGAAGACATGGATGGTAATGTTTTTGAGTCTTGGTTCTTCGGTAAGCTTCTTCCGGTGATACCAAAAGAACCATGATATTAATGGACAAGGCGTCCTACCACTCTAGAACACAAGACAAGGCTCCTACTTTTTCCTCGACCAAGACGGTTATGATTAACTGGCTTAAAGAAAAGCGTGTGTCTTTCCCTGATGACCTACGCAAACCGGAGCTTTATCAGCTGGTTTGTCTACACAAACCGCCAACACCAACCTATGTGATCGACAAAAAAGCAGGTGAAATTTAATGGGCTTCAAGGTGATTCGTCTTCCGCCGTACTACTGCCAATATAACGCCATCGAAATGGTGTGGGCCAGTCTTAAAAAATTCATGAAATCTCGTAACACAACATACAAACTGCCAGATGTTGAGCAACTCTTTCGAGAATCCATCATAAACTATATGGCCGACATGTGGAGCAAATGTGTCAATCACGTAAAAAAAGTAATCGACGCAGATTGGGAAAACAAAAGGCTAGATGAAGCATCAGTAGAAGAGTTCATCATAAGTTTGGCTCCTGACAACTCCGATGAACATGAGGAATCCAACGACGACAGCGAAGAAGATGACTTTGGTTGTGCTCCTCTGGAGTAAAGACGGAGAGAGCTAAGAAGAGAGAGATGAGAGAAGAGAAGAGAAAGAGAGCGTGAGAATAACGAGTTGAGTATGTAAACATATTGTATCCTATATGTAAATATTCTGTAAATATGTACATAACTTTTAATTATTATCATCAAGTAAAACAATCTTGTTTTATGACAATAAATTTGATTTGGTTTGATTTGATACCTTTAAATAAAGTTAAAAAGTTAAGTAAAGCAAAATTAAATTTGTTGCAACCAATAATAACTAATTAACATATAACTCCATCGTGTTTGGACTAGTGTTTTATGAAACCACACGTAGAAATCAAAACGTAATAAAAAATTACAAATTGTGCTTACTTTCATATGATCATTTTTTAGAGTGGAGTGCGATTCGCGCCTCATTAGCGTGGGCAGTCGGCCGGTCCCAAGCTATTGTTGGAGACTCAAACGGTGCCTTAATCTCTTACCCGCCTTCCCGGTCTGGATGGACTATTCCGAGTATCGAAAGAATGTCAATGGCGGAGCAGGCGCGCGGCGACCGGATATTCTATTTCATATAACCTCATGGAAACGTGAAACAGAGTGTTAGAAATTTCCAATAAACGTTATTTAAATAGTCAGTTAAAGACGTTCATAGCACATTTTTCAAATATGTTGTAGCGTATTCCGATGAGTTTATATTGATAGTTATACTTTAACTTTAAATTGTAATTCATGTTTAAACAAAATATAACTATCAATATAAACTCATAGGAATACGATACAAAATATTTGAAAAATGTGCTTGAACATTGAACATCTTTAACTGACTATTTAAATACAGTAGAAATCCAATTATCCGAACCCCAATTATCCGAATATCCAATTATCCGAATCGATTTTGAGTGAAATAATAGAAATATAAAAATCAAGAAAATAACAGCGGGAGCGCGTGTAGCGATAATGCGCCGTGAGCGCTAAAATAAAAGCCTGCGCTGTTACCTTCCGGACGATATTTTCGCAGGGAACAATGAGTCATACCCCCTTCCCGCCCTGCTCATCATCAGTCGCTACTGTTTCTTTCACCGAGATTATCGTTCGAAATGAGTACAAAACGTAAACGTGTTGTCCTTTCGCTAAGTGATAAACTCACTTTGCTCGAGATGTTCAAGTGAAATAACCAACATTGAACAGTGAAATACGTACAGTATGTAGGCCTATTGAAAATAGCAACTGTATATACTGTATTCAATTTAACTCCTGTAATTTAATTTTTATGACGTATATTCTTGATACAGTTCACTCACTTTCTGTTCACTACATTTATAATAACTTTGTCGATAAAATTCTGATTTTTTATGTATGGTGATGTTTTTTGCTTAATTCCCGAGGTATACCTGATTATCCGAATTTCTGCATATCCGAATTGGCCCGATCCCCAATTAATTCGGATAATTGGAGTTCTACTGTAACCTTTATTGGAAATTTCTAACGCTCTGTTTTTTGTTTCCATGAGGTTATGAAATATAACGTTTGGTCGCCACGCAGTCGCTCCGCCAGTCTCTTTCTTTCGATTATTGGACTTTAGTCGTGACATTTGTAAACATATATACTATAATAAAGAAATATTATATTCTACCAAATCGAACTAATTTTAAATCATAAAATGATATATTTGTTTCACATGCTTGAGTCTAATATAAATAGTTGAAAACTAATTTCACTAAACATTGTTTTGTGGTAAATTCTACCATAACAATACAAATCTTGGGGGGGGGAGGGGGGAATTGCCCCTAGTGCCCCCTCTCTGGATCCGTCCTTGGATGGATACTTCTCTGTGGTAGCTTGTATTAGTTATTTTACATCATCAGTCATTTTCTAATGTTTTTTAAAGATTGCATATTTTTTCCATTAATTTAATTGTAGTTTTTCTATTAGTACAAGTGAAATTGGTTAAAAGTCAATACTTAAAACTTTCAAGTTAACCCCCCCTTCCCTCTAAACTTTATCTAACCTTCACTTTAAACCCAGACCCCCTCCCTATCTACAGACAATGTAATCTACGTACAACCCCATAGAATAAAAATATGTAATCCAATGTGTTATATACTGCTGGAAATTATCTATTGGAAAATGATCAAAACTAATACTGCCATTATTCCCAGTGTTTCTTCCCTTTGATTAAAGAGCATTGGTTTCAAAGGATGAGTGTATTTTCTGGTTCTGTTTGATTTTGTCATACCATGTCATACTCTTTTCTTCTCGTAGGCTCCTGAGGGTACCGAACTGAGGGAACTGTATGAGGAAGGTGTCAGATTTGGCTGTTGGGGGATGTCAATGTATTCTCTGTCTTGTGCTTGCTATTCTTCTGTCATTGAAAGGCTCATCAAACAATATAAGTAAGTTTTTAGAAACATTTGTTGATACTTATTTATTCTTAAAAAATACAAATTAATTCCATTTAAAACTATGATTTAAAAAGCATATTATGCTCATTTTTGCCTTTGCATGGCACCATTTTAAATTCATATTGAAATAGAAAAGAATGCCTTCTGCACAAAATTATGTTAATAGCACAAGTCTACAGTGTTATAGTCTCAACAAAAACTTTAACAATTCACATTTAATCAGCTTAATAACTCACGTGTATTCCAATTTTTAGTTTCAGGTTGGGTTTTGGTTTTGATTAATTGGTATTAAATAATAAGTTTAGTAAGTAGATTTGAGATCAGATCACGACACTTCTGTATGTGGGTATGAGCAAGGGGAATTTGTAAATCAAACATGCAATGGCGAGTGTGCTTTCTTAATTGAACTGAATACAAGATTTTATATATAAAAAGTAACAATTTTGTTTGTATATAAGTCAGTAGATAAATAAAAGATCTGTCTTGTATTAAACAAATAACAAATAAATATTGTTTCTATAAAGTGTCTTTACTTGCTAAAAGATGGTATTTAGTTTTTTTTAAATATCTTGAAATTTGAATTTTGATATTAAACGTTATTTTTTACAAAAAAACAAAAAATGAATCCTGGAGTGTATACTTTCTAACCAGTTCTTGTACTCAACAGAGCTAAAAAGGTCTATGTTGGCGGTCTGCTGTTCTACTCTCTCGGTATGTTTCTGATGGCGGCTTTGAAACACAAGATAGGGGTGATCGTGTTTTCTTGGACTGCTGGGGTTATGTACTCAACTCTCTTTACCATGCCCTACCTTCTGATTGCGAACTACCATGAACACAACACTGTGAGTGTTTTCCCCTTTTAGTATATTTTTTTGGTTAAGGATAACCTATTAACTCATAGTATTGTTTTACCAATAGTATAATTGATCTTCTCAAATGTTCAGGTGAGCATTGCACATATTGGCTGAAATGGAAGATCTCAGAAACAGATATTAGCATGTGCAATCTTAGGTTTTAACCAAATATCTTTAAACAGTTTTGCTGTTAGATTAGTCAATTTAATTTAACAAATATGCAACCATGAAAAGGTAATATTTTACTTTATTGTAAAATTGTGAAAATATAACAATATATTACACCTGACGTTGTTATCATAATGCCATCAATAGACAAACAACAATTATTATTAGTTCAGTATATAAAAATATAACTAAAAAAACACGTTCAGTTAAATTCACACATAATTCAATTTGCTTATTTATCAGCAGGTTGTTTTTACACAGCGGTGATCACATAACTCCTGTAAGAGACTATAAATTTTCCTAAAATCATTTCCCCTCCAATTTCTAACTAAACTAAATCTTTCCTTCCTCGGACATTAAACCTTTCTAAGAGCAAATTCCTTCCTCAGACAATAGAGCCAGTAAACCTATCCCTTTTGACCCTGAACCCTATCATCATGAAATCCACAGTATCCGTGAGAAATGCTGATCGACTACTCATTCCAACTAAAGACCTTCCCATTTCATATTGAACCAATAACCTTTTTCCTTTCCATGAAAAATTATACTTAGACAGCCAATGACAACAAACCCCAGACTTGATGTGAAAGGGGATTGAAGAAAGATGAAGAAAATTAAATTTAGTCTGCCAAGATCATCCAACAACAATGAATTAACAAATGTCAGTGACTAGTAGTGCTGGAGTGATGGCCTTGAGCCTAAAATGGGCTATTTGAATTTAAGTGAAGTGTGTGTAGTGAAAAATCTGGATAAACCCAAAAATACAAGTAACTCTTTTAAATTTATTTAAACGTCTTATATAACAATGAACTGGTGAATTTAGTAATCACAATATGTTTTCAACCTTTTAAATTAATTACATGATTTAGCTCAATGCAGAAAATAAGAAACAACTCTATTTGATTTGCATTTAATTTTAAATATTTTTTTTCAAGTAATATTAAAATCATAGAAGTGTAATACAATTTAGATTTATAAGAATAATGTGTGAAATGTGAACTTTCATTAATTTGTTTTTATTTTGACAGTTTACTATAAAGATAAATTAAACCTTTATTTATATGTATATACAATTATTGTCTTTGTTAATTCATTCTTAAAGAAAATATATTTTAAAATCCTAATACCAATTTAATTATCTCTGAAAACACTCACAAAAATTCATAATTATTAAATTGTTGTAACTGTATATTTTGATTTATATTATACTTGTTATTGATCAGAAATGTAGCATTAAATTATTTCTGATCCTAAACTCTCCAATCAAGTGATAAGTATTAAACCTCTCACTATTGCCAAGTGCTTTCAATTCTGTTTTTTACTTTAAGTATTAATTTTGTACAACCGAGCGAAATATCTTAATTTCCCTAGCTTCTTACCAATTTGAGAGTGACTCTCATAATCAGTATACAGTCAAACCTTGACGCAACGAACCTCAAAATAACAAATTCTTTGATGTAACAATTTTTTTTGAATCCCCATGAACTAGCTATAAGACAAAATGCAAATTATACCTCTACATTAAAAATAAATCATGTTTGAAATCTCAATGTAACAAATTTATAATGACCCAGGCAAAAATAAATTTACCTCTGCTCTATAACAAATTTTTGTATGTAGAACCTCTCATCTTTATATAACAAACTTTCTATATCTTAACCTCAGTGTGACAAATGCAAGGGAACATAAATTCCAGAAATCAATCGCATCTCAACTTGAATCCTCAGTGCGTCAGTTGCTGATGAAAGTCCGTACACGAAATAGCGAGTTGTGCAGTACTGATAGCGAGCAGACAAAAACGGTGTGTGATAAGCGTTGAGATAAAATGTAGATATTCCATTCTATGTACAGTAAATCACAGCGCTTTAACTAGGTTAAATTAAATTTAGTTTGTTGATAAGAGGTTAATAAATAAGTTTGTGAACCTCTAAATAGCAAAATCTTAGCTAACCTAACCTCAGTTTAACAAACCTCATCATAACATATTCCTTGATATAACAAATTTTTTATCCAGTCCCTTGAGACTCGTTATGTCAAGGTTTGACTGTATATCCAACAATCGGTCTGTAGCCATAACAGTTTGTATTTGTGTGCTAGTTTGAAGTGGACTCGAGTGGTGACGGGGTGGTGGCCAGCCAAGTGCGAGGTCTCGGCACCGACGTTGCCATCGTCAGTTCCATGGTGTTCCTCGCTCAGTTCTCCCTCTCCATCTGCATGGGCAGTGTCGTCAGCTGGGCTGGTACCACCACAGCTGTTGCTGCCGTCGCCGCCTTCCTCGCATTCTGTGGTGCAATTTCTGCTACTCAAGTCGTGTATCTGGATCTGTAATATGTTAAATATAGCTAGTGTTGTGTCTTCTCTGTTTTAAATCCTGTATTCTTCATTTGCGTATCAGTGAGATCTGCTTAACCCAGCAGCACACATCGTTGGGCCAACATTGGATTATTGTCGGCATTGTTGGATATGGGAGGGAAATGGTCGGTTGGCATTAACGCAGTTGGTCCAACGAACCAATCGTTGGGTAGCCCACGTTGGCAAATCCAACCATAGCAGACGTTAGGCCAAGGAACTTATCGTTGGGTAGCTCATGTTGGCAAATCCAACCATAGCAGACGTTGGACCAAGGAACTTATCGTTGGGTAGTCCACGTAGGCAAATCCAACCATATCAGACGTTGGGCCATTAAAAGCTATTGTTGGCAAATTCTACCATAGTATATTATTATTAATTATATATTAATATTAATACTACTATTATATACTATACTATTACTATAATATTTATATTATTATAATTATATTAAATATACCTATATTAATCTGCTCGTAGTTTTTAATATTTCATAGATACATAAATCAAATTAATTTGTTCCTACTTTTATTACAGTGACTTGCACGAGTAGTTTCACTTAGAAGAATGAAACAAAAGTTTTATCCAATCTTCAAAGAATAAAACAGAAGTATATAGTACAAGTCAAGTCGTGTAGGTACAGACTATTGGTAATTTTTATATCTCAGGCCATCCTGTGATCCTCATGAGTCGGAATGGCCGTGGGGGTTAAGGCGAGTGGACAGTAACTCAAAGGTCTTAGGTTCGAGGCCCGACCGGGACTTAATATTTTTACAACTAAATTCCTTTTTTAAAATTTCTGTTATTGGTTTACCAAACAATTCAATTGAAGAAATCATGCTTTTTAAAACTAAAATAATCATTTAAATAAAAAATTATAAACTGTTGGCGTTTTGTTGGGTATAGGTTGGCATTGTTGGATAAAGGTTGGTTAATCCATCAATGGGCCAACCTCGCAAAAAGCGACATGCCTAACCGTTGGCCTACCATTTCCGCCGACCATTTTCCAACTTTGGCCCAACGATTTGTGCTGATGGGGTAGTGATGCGGCAGAATCCCAACTATCCTTGCTAATTAAGGTTATCGATTCTGAAATGCTTTAGTTGGTACAGCACCCAGGTTTATGAGAAAATATGAAGAATAGAAGGTACCAAAAACATATTACTCAATAAATTACATTATGAACTAGTGAAAAAACAATAGTATATTTAATTACTAGTACCGAAAGGGAATTTTTTCTGTATGCGATCATGCTAGGCGAGAGCTGAGCAAGGAAATTCGATCAAGCACTGGAATAACACTTTGGGTACGAGTTACGAATGATACTTTTTCATCACACTGTAAATATTAATAATAATAATAATGAAACATCCTTTTCAGACATTTTTATGAGTAAAATTTCTCACAACATAATGACCAGTGGCGGATTTAGGGGGGGCTATAGGGGCTATAGCCCAGGGCGGCAAGTTTTTAGGGACGGCAGATTTACAGAAAATTAATAAGTTGTTTACAAAATAAATGTTGAAACGGGGAATATTTTGACGAAAACGGATGACAATGACGGTGTGCCGCTCTTTTAAAGGTAAAAGTAGTAACCAGAGACTAATGTATAACGCTTGCAGTCCCTCACACCGCAGTTCCTCAAAACAGTCATAATGCATTTTTCATTCATCCGTACTAGCGACAAGACGATTACGCTACAGAGAAAGGGCGGCAAGCCACGAACTACATCAGGCACTGATGCGCCACTATGACTACGTCCAACCATAGATTAAACATACTCCTTGTGGTATTCTTAATCTATGGTCCAACTCACGGACTTCCAAGTTTACCCATACATTCGCATAGCATTACAATTATTTGTTACAAAATATCAATAATGGCCAAGGCACACGGATTAGAAATGTTGCAACAATCGAATTTGAGATGACAATAACAAAATTTATACTACAATGATATTGTCGTATCATTTTCAAACTCAAGGTAACAAAGAAAGTTATTTCAGCCGTCTTATACTTACCATCAAAGGCTACCACCACACATAATCGTTCATTATGGAGGATCAGTGTTGCCACTCTAATCGTAGCAAATTACTCCAATGCCGCGGGCTTAAAATCCCCCATTTTACACCCATCTGGTCGCGAAATTCCGCCAATAATCCGCCAAGGCTTATTTATAAAAAAATCCCCATTAACCCCAGCCACCTTGAAAATCCACCAATAATCCTCCAAAGTTTAAATTATAAAAACAATTAAATTATTGATATTACTTATTAAAACTGTAATTCACGCTGTTCGATTCACCGTTTCAAGCTGTAAAATACCATGTAAAGGAGTAATGATTATTTTAATTTTGTTTAAGGGCTAGATGACAGTTTGAGTAATGCGCTGTTTGGTTGTCTGACATCTGGGACTCGCGAATGTAGTCCCTTTTGCCATTCAACCGGCTTTATGACGGCACTGTTTTCGGCTCTCCTTACAGAGCTGGATTTAGAGGACTGGCGCATCCAGTGGTGCGGGCCCTTACTTACCGGGTTGGTCAGTCAGTGACCTTTTTTTGGTTGGTTGAGGCTTTTGCATGTGATTTTGTGTGGTACGGGCTCCTGGGCGTACGCTTATGTAGCCTCTGCTTAAATCTGACCCTATCTTCTTAGTATTGCAAGGCTCAATACAGTTATATTTCATCCGACGGGACGCCTTAACAGTGACGACGCGACAGAGACGGAACGGATCCCCATGAGGAAAACGAAAACAGTATGTAGTGACATATGGACACAGTGTAATCAACGAGATTGAATTAAACATAGAGCTCTTGTCTCGTGTTAAAAAAGTGAAGCCTCACTGGAGGATATGTTTGTAGTAAAATAGTAATAAAGACTAACATAACTTGTGGAGAGAGGATTTGATTGGTTAAACGTATTGTTGCCATGGAGACCGGAGGGTATAGAGGGTCAAAATGGGGGGAGGGTGGCAAATTTCCTAATAGCCCTTAGGCGGCAATTGCTTAAATCCGCCACTGATAATGACAACAATAGTATTAAAATGGTTTTTACGTTTATCTGCTAACTAGATTAATAAGAACAGCTGATTTTGAATATTTGCAAGCAGCAACATGCTACTGTAGTGCTACTGGTGTCAGCATGCGTAACTAAAAACAGTGTAGGAAAAATCTCCAGCGTTTTTCCCGGATTTAGTGGGAATCACTTTCGGTATTCATAGCTGATGCCGAAAATAGCCACTTTTGGTACAGTGTGATGAAAAGTAAATATTTACAAAGAAGGATTTATATTAAGGGATGGTGCTTGCTCTTCAAAAAGGTTTACACAATATATATATATATATATATATATATATATATATATATATATATATACACATAAGTAAAGTTTGGAAAGTTGGATTTTTACTGTTTAAAAACAAATTAATTTAGAGATTGCTCATCAATTTGAACCAGCGAGCACAGTGACTACAAAATCAGAGTGGGATCCCCATATAATTTTAGATTAAGGCTGATAGTAAAAATATATTTTTATAGTATACAACCACCTCAGATAACTCAGAGTCTCGGATAACCAGGGTTCGGTTAATCAAGAGTGTTCTGTATAGCCGAACTCCTTCCGAGAGTGATTCTGGTGCCAAATCTAGCATACGAAGTCACTCTATCGCTAGAACACAAATATTGTGCTGAAAATCAACTATAAAGGTGCTGCAGCCAACAAAACCATGTTTAGTAAGAAGATATCCGGTATAGCACTATTCCATCACAATAGTACAAGTAATCACACATGTCAGGGTTACTGGTACTGTATACCCAATATGAGTGGAGTAAGGAGTTGGGCCAGACTCCCCTTCTCCTGCGCCCATCGCCAAGCGGGATGACATCACTGGAGACCCGGCCGGCCACTGTTTCAATGCGTAGGGCGTAATATTTTATTTTAAAAACTTACTACTACAGCACTGAAATAATCTTAAATGTGTATTGTTTCTAATCAGAGTATATGTTCAGTGTTTCTGAAAACTAACTGAACATATTAAAATGAAATATTTTGCAAATTTAGACTTAAATTCTAGGTTTTTAATTCCTTTTTATTTCTTTAAACTGAAACCAGCTGTCGGAATTTGTGATAGTGAAATAATTTTCCTGACAGAAACAAATTGTATAATTCATTTATGATATAAGGAATGTAATAATTAATTAGAAACTATTCTCAAACAAATTATATTTTTCACCACACTACGCTGTAATCACCTGTTTTCCGAACGTAATTTGAATACCGAAAGTAGAGTTTTTCCGCCGAAAATTTTCGGCCCTAGGGCCGAAAGTCAGCTGTTCTATTTAGCCAGTGTTGCCAACTTGTTTTCAAGCGTACACAACATTACCTGGTTAGTACGTGCATACTATTTTGCGTTCTTTGGTTGAAACACTGGAACAAATAACAATAAAATACAAAACACTGTACTATCGATGATTTGTTTATTAGTTAACTGTTTCGAAGTGACTACGTACACGTCCGCCGTAAGCCGCTACCGCTTAGGTTAGGTTAGGTTAGTTTAGTTTAGGTTAGGTTAGGTTAGGAGGTTTTCGTTATGTGTCACTGGCTCTCAATCTGTATTAAAAATCACAGGAAAAGTAACGTACGGTGCATAATTTGGAACGGACGTGAACAGTAGCGGCTCACGTCGGACGTGTACATAGCCTCTGCCTAATTGTTTTTAGTCCGAGATTGCATGAGGCCGCTGTGTTTTATGACCGATCACATTTAACCCGTTAATAATTGTAGTATGGTGAAAAATAGCGTTCACACCTCTGCCGAAAGGGTTTTGCATAGCCCTCGAACGATTTATGACCTCGACTTCGTCTCGGTCATAAAACACGATCTCGGGCCAGCAAAACCCCACTTTCGGCCCTTGGTGCGAAATATACTATTAATTCATTAAAAAATCATGTTTAATGATAAAAAACAATATTTTACTAAACAAGATATGTTTGCTTGCATATTCGTACCTAACATATTTTAAAGGTTAATTGGGCTATTTAATAATACAGTAATCTTTGTGTATATATTATTAAAGTATATTTATCAGTAACACTGTCCTTAGATAAATATCACGAATATTAATGATCATATCAGTTAACATTCATTGTCACTGTAAAACAAAATATTGTATCCTTTTTGTACAGTTTTTGAGCCCTTTGATAGTTTTTATAAGTTATATTACACCATTAACTCATATCTTGTTCATTTTTTTATAACAATCTCATCTAAGTTGTTCGATTTCTTGACTTTTTTTATTTATTTTTAGTTTTGTGTTCTCAATTTGATGCTTATTGTTAGATGCGCCCGTATTTGGTTAGTAATCTTTTGAAATAGAAGATATTTCAACAGATGTCTAAATTCAAATTTCAGTGAAAATAAAATTATTTTTGTCAGTTTTATGATCTCATTTTAGTAATGTATTGTCATTTATAATACAGACATTTATTTTACTGTCAAAATGGTTATAACTAATGGTTCACACAACCTTTGTTATTAAAGCCTTTGTTAAATCGTATATTAAAACTTATGAGTTGCGAGGAAAGCGAGACAGTTGGTTTATTAGCAAAATGAGATTTTAAAAACCCGCCACGGCCGAGCTGAGCGCACCAGTCGGTACGAGCCAGAGTTACGTCCGCCATCGCATGCAATGGTGGTGATTTCTATCCAGTGCTGTCAGAACTACGTGGAGAATCCCGCCTCTTTTGTTATCAGACGGGGCCCATAAGGTTTTCAGTCTAGTACAGGTGTATAGTCAATGGTCTGGCCCACCTCCTTACGCCATTCTTGATGTATACCTACCAAATACTCCGCGGCAATCATGTTAATGACTTCCTCACACTCTAGTAAAGTGTAAAGAAGCAAACAATGCTGGCCAATTACATTTAGTTGATTAACATTGACATTATTATTTTAACTGATTTATTAAATCATGCTAACAAAAAGAACCAACCAATGATAGTGAGTTCAAATGAATCCTCCTTGATCTTCACCATGCCCAGATAGATAAAGAAGATATTACAGCATCCTAAAAATGTTATCACCAGACCTATAACTGCAATTTTAACATCAGCTTTTGGCTTTCCCTCAACATATATGATTCTCAGGTTTTTCTGCCGGTTTGAATGTGATGTAAACCTTCAACAACTATTTTTAGTTTTCATTCAGTAGCTTTATGGAGTAGTGATCAATCACCCTCTTATAGTGACACCATATAGATGAATGAGTGACACATTTTTAGATGTTGTGACTAGTAACAGGCTGGGAGTTCTCAAATAGACTACAATAGGTTGCATACATTATATAGTTCAACAGTTTTATGTGAGGTCTAAAATCACATAATTTTTCGTTGTGGAAACACATAAAAATTACATTTAAATGTTGATCGTCTGTCAGGATGTTCAGAAGAATAATTTTTGGATGATTTCAAACCCATTTTACATCTACATAAACTCAAAGATGAATAATTCAAAGAAAAAATTACTCTTTAATGCATTTTTTGGGCTTCTCTAACCTTTGGTTTTAAACCGGGACCTGTCAATAAATAACATAGACACAGTACAATACACTAACACAAAGAAACACTTGTAATCATCCTGGACAAAAAAAAAACAATGTCAAGCAGGACCAAATAAAAAGTTAAAATAAAGAGAAATATGGCTCACAGATTTGTATAATAATGCCATTGAGACTAATCATGTATTTAGATGGGATGACAGCAGAGGAACCTGACTGGAGGAGAATAAACATTGCAGAGTCCCTCTTTACATTGAAAATGAGCCATTGTCCTGTCCACCAGTATAAGTCCTGTTTACGTAGATACTATAAGAAAAGAATTAGAGCAGATAAGTAAAAGGTATCTGAGGAAAACAAGATTCTCTCTTCTGTCACCTTCCAGGAACAGGTTATCCTTCAGTTGTGGTTAGAAGAAAAAGGTAAAAGCTTTAAAACTCTGATAAAGAGGGATGTTTTTATCCTGTCATGTGAAACATCGGTTTGTTGTCTGAGACGATTATGTTTCTTTGTGTTATTTTATTGTACTTTGTTGTCGGTGTTATGTATTGACAAGACAAAGTCCTAGAATAAAACTAAGTGAGTGAAGCCCAAATAATATATCTTCCAATATTATCTTCAATTCAATAAAATTATGGAAATTATAAAATAGTGGCATATATTCAGTATATATATATATATACACTTAACAGACATATATACTTAAATAACATTTATAAAGTATATCTCAAAAGTACGGGAGCGGTTCAATAGTTCTGGAATTAAATTATTTAGGAATTTTTGTTTGCATATAGTTTCTGGTAGTAAAATGCTTTTTGAGGTATTATTATTTTACTGAACCTGCCCCAAAATGTGACTTTGGGAGGGTAGCCCCAAATAAAATGCAAACTCCCATAACGAGAACTTGCTACTTAAAGAGCTTGTTGAGAAAAATTCAGTACACAGAATTAGAGATGGTTATTCATTTTTCAATGAAAATAAAAATAGGTTCCAATCAGTCAGGCCGAGTAATAAAAACTAAGCGTTTACTTGTCTTGACTTTTCATAATTCGAGCATTTACTTGAACTGAAGTGAATAAGCATAAGCACAAGTATTTACTTGTACTTGTAAGTAAAGCCTTGCCAAGGAAGTATACCCACTGAAACCTATAAAACTAGCGTGAATAATTACCAGTAAATACTTGCCCGAAGAGTAAATACTAAGGCTTTAACGAGTTATCGCTAACCCAGGCTTGTTTGGGATTACTCGGGCAAAAATAGCTGCCTTTATGCATTTGCATATTTTAAAGCAACCAGAGGGAGATTTGTCCTGGCTCATCAAAGAAACTTTTGTGTTTTGAAAGAAAAAGTGTAGACTTTTTGGTTAGCCCTTTTTTTAATAATAATGAGGTTTTAATGTGTTCAAACTTATATGAATTCTACAACCGAATTTTGTAATGGGACTTATGTCCTAAAACTAATCATCATTGAACATGGTTCACACTTTCTGGAAAGTTAGGGAATTTGAAAAAGGTCAAGGAAAGTCAGGAAAAAAGTTGAACAAATTCTGAATGTCAGGGAAAATGACTGGTATTTTACACAAGTTAAGGAAAACTTTTCATTTAATTGAAAATAAATAAACGGTATCAGGAAACTGACACATACTTTCTCCCTTTTACCTCAACTTTAATGAATAAATTGTTTTTTATTTACTAACTATAGAATATAAAGTATGGTATAATGCACAGAAAATCTTCTAAAAAACATTTTTTTTCAGAAATATTCACCCTAATCCCATTTTTGGAGTCACTACAAAATCCTTTAATACAAACAGTGGTTTTTAGAGGGGAATCACCCTCTTATCCCCCCCCCCAGGGTAAGGGTGATTCATGTTTTTGAATATCCTCTGTTGGTTAATGCTAACTTGACCTGCATATCAAATTTCAATTAACTAAATCATTTAATAAGAGATAAATTGTAATTCTTGTATTCCCCATAAGAATAACATTGGACAACGTACTGTGTTTACCGCTTAATGAAAGTTTCAATTTTCTCCGCAACCAGTAATCGTAGAATAATAATTCAAAAACTAAATTGTTTAGTTTTTTGAGCTTTCTTACATGGTGAAACGTAAAGTTTATTTAGCACTTAAAATGTTTTATGAAAAAATAAAAAAAATAAATGGTATCAGGAAACTGACATATAATTTCTCCCTTTTAACCCAACTTTAATGAATAAATTACTTTTTACTAACTAAATATAGAATATTAAGTATATAGAATATAAAGTTCGGTCGAACGTACAGAAAATCTTTTAAAGATATTGATTTCAAAAATATCCACCCAAATCTCTATTTGTAGGCACTACAGAATCCTTTGCTACACAAAGTGGTTTTAAGAGGGGAAATGCCCCCTCATCCCCCCCATTGTTAAGTGGCAAAATATTTTGAATATCCTCTGTTGGTCAATGCTAACTTGACCTGCAAATCAAGTGTTAACAAAATTGATCAGTAAATAAGAGAGAAATAGTAATTTTGGTATTCCCCGTAAGAATAGCATTTGAACAACGTACTGTGTTTATCGCTAAATGAAAATCTCAGTTTTCTCCGCAACCAGTAATTTTAGAATAATAATTCAAAGTACTGTAAATTATTTAGTTTTTTTACCTCTTTTTGATGGTGATAAGTAATTTTTTTAACATTAATTTTTTATGAAAAATCCAAATAACTGAATTTTAGATGTTCAAGTCTTGTAATTTCTGAACCCAAATTTTTCCAGAAATGCAAGTAGTGTCATTTTGTTGGAAACATAAAGCTCTAAACCACTCAATTATAATAAAAATTGTTAGAGCCGTTTTTGAGAAATTTGGATTTTTCATGATGTTTAGAGGTTTTTGGGGGATAATCACCCTTAAAAATCTAAAATTCAAAAAAGAAAGAAAAAGACTGGAGATATCGTGGATCAGTACCTACATACCAAATTTTGTTAAAATCGTACAGCTGGTGTGGTCTCTAGCTCGGTACATATCCACACAGACACACACTCGGACATCACATGATGAAAACCACTTTTTTGAGCTCAGGGAGCACCAAAACAAATATTTCCACTAACAACTTAGATTCAAAAATGCTGACGAAAACAATACTTTCTCCATATACTATGCATAGGGAGAGAAAGTAAAGGCAATACTGTGCAAATATAAAAACTTATTAGATTTTATTGAATAGGTTTTTATGTTGCAACGAAGAGGAAGTGAAAAAGATAAGGCAAAATATGTATTGAACAAGAAAAAACTTTTCTAAACATTAAAATAAGAAAATAAATAGGAGAGTGTTATACAGTTATAGGGAAGGTGGAGGAAGGTAACAATTTATGTTGTTAAATATTAATTAGGCTATAACCAAAAAAATAATATGCTGTTATAAACCAATGACCAATATCTTCATGATAATAAGATTACACTTTCTTGTAACTAATTTTTATAATAACAGTACCTTTTACAACAAAACCATAAGGAGTTTATTTTTTATTATATAATTTTAGGTAATAATGTCATAAAATTAAATGTTTAAATATCTAAGTGGTATTACAATTACAGACACATGTGCATATTTTAAAGAAATAAGCTGAAAGTATTAACTTTATTAAAGTTTACTTGCCGTGAAAAGAGTAAATACTTGCAAGTATACCCACAGAGCAGTGAGTATACCAACTTATTAGGAACTATTTACTAGCAAGTAAAGTGTAGCTTTTACCCTAGTGAAAAAATACTGTTTTCTGGCCTAGATTTGGGCACTTCCAGAATTGGCCATATCTGGTCCAGATCTGGGCCAGAACTATAATTTTTTTATTTAAATGGTTATTTTAATTTTTTAAAATGTGATTTTTCCAATTGAATTGCTTAATAAACCAATAATATAAATTTTTAAAAATGATTTTAATTGCAAAAATATTGTGACCAGATCGGGTCTTGAACCTTCAACTTTTGACTTACTGTCATCGCACCCTAACACCCACAGTTATTCTGACTCACAAGAATACTAGGATGGAGTGGGATATACAAATTACCAATAGCCTACACCTTCCCTACTCTTGACAGTATTATAGATTTATTTTTCTAAGTGAAATCTACTGGTGCACATCTCTCAAATTAATATAATTTGTTTTAATATAATTATAATAATAATGATAAATGTAATGTTAATATAATATATAATCTAAATTAATTTAAAAATAATTATAACTGTGTACCCTTTAAATCTTGTTATTAACACGTTCGCTGCGGGCCACCAATGGCGGGCAATCCGGGGTGTGGCAGCGAACCCGATTGGCACAGAGGAATTAAAATATTTTGGTCTGACGAATCGCAAAACGCTGTGCGGTGCTGTACTGCGTAGCACGAGAGTGGATGTAGTTTGCTGAACCACCCACAGACAGCAGCACTGCTGGGTTGTAGCCGGTCCCCTTGTATTGCCAATCAGAGGGAGAAAAACGGGACAAAACGTGGTTTTCTAAACATTGCCAGACTGGAATTTGACGGGGAAATTTAGTACCAGCCTAACTACATTGAAGATACAGTGTGCGGGTACCATATGAACCGTCTCACACAATGTGCTGGGCCTGGGCCACACTGAACTAGAGAGATGTGTCGCTGCAGCTGGAACTGCTTTGTTTCAACGTTCCGAGAATGAAAGGAGTTCCAACCGTTCCAACGTGACCAGCAATTCGGTTCCGATCTGAACTACTTTTCAAACCAGCTGCAGCCATAGCTGCAGCCCATTTTCTGTAACTGAAACTGGATGTTAGCTGCAGTTCGTTTTCTGTAAGTGAAACTGGGAGTTACCGAAAAACCAAAACATCTGCAGCGAAACCCTAGGCCTGGGCCTACTCTTTCATGTTGAGGCAGGATAGTATTTATCTGATTTCTTTCTGCTCATCCCTCCTGTCCAGTCTCAATATCAATAGAATACTGATCGCGAAGACATCGCTAATGTGTTTTGAAATATTGGTTTTGTTCTCTGCTGCATTCCACCTCTTGTATATAGTTTAATGCGTCCATATTTTAATGTTATTGTGTATTTATAGTGTACATTACAATTATTTGAAAATGTTTTCTTAAACAGTAACCACAATCGTGTGTTACATATTTTACTAAATTATTTTATTTTTTCAATTAATTTAAATACTAAGCTATTCAAACTTGTTCATATAAGTTTTGTGTTTTTTAGTGTTTAACTCTAAAAATAAATTTACATTACAAGTGGTCATTGTTATCTATAAGATTAAACAACTCTTTAGCAAAGTTATTAATTTTAAGAATCAGTTTATTCTACAAACAATATATTAAAGCAATTGAAAGTAAGTTAAGGCTGCAGCGTTTGTTCCGAAAACAGCTGCAGCGACTGACTGTTTTGAGACATTGAGACTCAAGTAACGGGGGCCAAACTAGCTGCAGCTGGAACTACTTTTGGAACAAGTTCCGCGGCCGCTATGGAACTAGCTGCAGCTGTTTCGCTCATGTAACTGCTTGGCACATCTCTACGGGACTGAACTCATATTGTTTAGGAACGTCAACCGCAAGTCGAGTTGTAGCGCGCGCGGCGGTAGGAATCGGCACTACAACTCGAGTTGTGGCCCACAGACAGCGAGTATGTTAAGATAATAATATTAATATAATATAATGTTAATACAATTTATACAACAAATAACCAGCCTTGGTCCAAATATTAACAGTACTAAAAGACAATTGCACCACAGATGAACATTTTGACAATATAATCCCGTCCCTCCCCCCCAGGTAAAATAAATCCCGCCCGAAAAACAGGAATATTTTTTCGTGACATATTCCCGAAGTTTCAGTCTATGCGCAGGACGTGCCCTGAAACAGTTACTGCTATATTTTAGAGTAACTGTTCCTTCGAGGAATGCCGCCAATACCAGGTAACAATTACTGCTTTAGTTTAAAGTAACCGTTTTATCGTCTGCTTTACATCCTACATTTGCAATTCCAGTAGTATTTTTACTCAATACCCTCATATTTATTAATCAAAAATAAAGAACAAATGTTTACCAGATGCAGATTTTTATTGTGATAACCTTTTCTATGATATAAATTAGTAATTTCTCTCGCAATAAAATACAAAATCATTTATTTGTCATTGACGTTTTACATGTATTATTGTAATTGACAAAATTATATAGGTACTATAAGCTGATGCAAATAACAACTTAGCTGTGATAAATAGTCTTCACAAAATAAATAATAGGCAGTGCATAATTAAAACTGGTAGTATTAGGCTATAAGGCAAATCTGGTCATCTATCACTAAAACATCCACATTTGTAAAGGTGAAAATCGAACCTAACAGATAAATAAAATATAAGTGTCAATAAAAAACATCGCTTCAATTTAGTTATACCGCACCAAATAATCTATTATTTTATTATTAAGGTAAACTGCCATAAAATATCTCAATATCAACTAATAAAAAAGCACCTAGAAACCAACCGAGCATTGAAACTGCTACATTACACACTGTTACTTATTTAACCGTGGAACACAGAAAGGAACGGGCGAATAATAGTTGTAACAGTGACACCTATCCAACGCTGGTGCGCATGCGAAACAGCTTCGGCATATCCTGCGCGTAGAAGGTCGTGAAGTTTCGGAACCCGTCCATCTGTAATCATGAGCTAAGGATCAATTAACTAACTTTCTGTCAAACTGAGAATGAAGCAGGTGTGGCGACGGGAAAGGGCGTGGGGAAATAAAATACCCTCTAGCCAATTGATCACCGCACTTCTAAGATTATTTAAAAAAATTGAGTCCATTGGCTCACTGGCGCCATAGGCTGCAGCCTAGTCAGTCTAATGGTTAATCAGGCCCTGGTTTTCACTCCTGCAACACACTATTTCAATGTCATTAACTTCTTGGTTTGATAGTAACCCTTCTTAATAAACAGTATTGTTTATTAAACATTACTCTCCTCCTCCTATTAATTATCCTGTTAACTAATTGACAATTTGTATAATATTTCATTACTAATTCCTAATTACATTATTTAAAACAAGTTTAAATTAAATGTATTTTTTATATTGTATTTTTGTTCTTACTTCATATATCTTCCTTCCCAAAAGGCATCCCCAGGTTTGGCTCAGACATCCCCAGATCTGGCCCAGAAATCCCCAGAACTGGTCCAGACATTCCTAGTTCTGGCCCAGACATCCCCAGATCTGGCCAGTACTGGTCCAGATCTTGTCCAGATCTGGCCAGAAAATATGTTTTCACTAGGTTATTCACACGACTTTATTTGGATGGATGAACCCAAATGAAAATATATTTTCTTGACGGATCTAGACCAGATCTGGAGATGTCTAGGACAGATCTGGGCCAGTACTGGCCAGATCTGGAGATGTCTGGGACAGATCTGGGCCGGTACTGGCCAGATCTGGGGCTGTCTGGGCCAGATATGGGGATATTTGGGCCAGAACTGGGAATGTTTGAGCCAAATTTGGGGATGTCTGAGGAAGTAAGATATGAAGTGAGAACACTGCATGAAATGTTGAACAAAAATATAATATACATATAATTTAAACTTGTTTGAAATCATGTAATTGGGAATTAGTAATGAAATAGCTATACAAATATTTAATTAGCAGGTAGAGGATAGTAATTATTAATAAACAATTGCTTATAAAGAGGGTGTTACTATCAAACTTATAAGTCAATAACAATGAAATACAATCTGTTGCACAAGTGAAAACCAGGGCCTGATTCCTGATTAACCATTAGGCTGACTAGGCTGAAGCCTAGGGCGCCAGTCAGCCAAGGGACTAATTTTTTTTTACAATCCTAGAAGTGCGATGATCAATTGATTAGAGGGAATTTTATTTCCGCGTGCCCTTTCCTGTCGCCACACCTGCTTCATTCTCAGTTTGATAGAAAGTTAGTTTAGTTGTTCCTTATCTCATCATGATTACGGATTGACGGGTTCTGAAATTTTGGGAATTTTTCAGGAAAATAATCTTATTTTCCAGGCAAGATTTATTTTACCTCGGGATTATTTCGGGACGGGATTATGTCCTCAAAACGGTAATCTGTGGTGCAATTGTCTTTTAATATAGTTAATATTGTTGAACCAAGTTTGGTTAATTGTTGTATACATTACATTAATATTATTATCTTAATAAAAATATTTAAAGGGTACACAGTTATAATTATTTTAAAATTAATTATCTTAATTATACATTTGTTATTTGTGCTCGATAGAGACAATGCCTCGAAATATTGCAACAAAATGGTGTTAATTTCTTAAGTATATATATATATATATATATATAAACACCATTATATATATTAACATTATATATTTTAATAAAATTATAATTATATTAAATATAGATTAATTTGCTCACAGTTTATCATATTACAATTCAAGAATGGATACATAAATCAAATGAACAAAATTAATTTGTTCTAACTTTCATTTCACTTAGAAAAATAAAACTAAAGTTTTGTCCTACAGGTGTATAGTCAATGGTGTCGCGTGGGTGTAGACTGTTGGTAATTTGTATATCCCACTCCATCCAGGTAGACTCAAAAGTCAGAATAGCCGCGGGGGTTAAGACGTGTGGACAGTAGTAAGTCAAAGGACATAGATTCAAAACCCGTCCTGGTCATGACATTTTTGAAACTAAAATCCTTTTTAAAAATTTATATATTTGGTTTATCAAGCAATTCAATTGGAAAAATCATATTTTTTTCAAATTGAAATATCCGTTTGAATAAATAATTATATAGTTCTGGCCCACTTCTGGACCAGATCTGGCCAATTCTTGAAGAGCCCAGACATCTGGCCCAGAAAACTATTTTTTCACTTGAATACTGCGCGCACGGTAGCTACAAATAGGGCTTGAGAGGCCACCAAAATAGATGATTAAATAAATGTTTAGATGTTATAAATTTAAATTAAGTTTAATGTAAGAAATAACTTCTTTAGTAGCATGATACGTGTACAACTAAATAGCATAAATAAACTCCGTCTCACAACACTAAAAAGTATATTTACACTTATACTGTACTTACATACAAGACGGTAAAATATACTCAAAAGATGGTACAAGGCTATCGACTTCAACCAGTTACACTGGTCATCATCAGACCTCTATATATAAAATGAATGAAGCCACAGAATATATGCAAGGGTTATCTAAATTAACATGCATTTCACATGGGAAAATTCTTTTTGCTGATGGCAGAAAAACGAAAAGAGATACAAGGTTAGTGTAAATTTGAAAGTTGCTAGGATTTACAAGACATTTTCAACAGTATGCTTTTTGACATACACTACCATTTGATTTTTTTAATTTTAGGTATATAGGCATTTTCAAAATAAATATTTTATTGAAATTTGATTTTCTCAAAAAGGTCTGTCATGTAGCATACAAGAGTAAAGCTGAATTTATCACGAGTAGGAAATTTGAGTCGGAAAAAGATACGAGTAGTGGTTTACAAAATAAGGGTATTCCGTAAATGTCAATATTTTACACAAAAATGGCCGCCATTTCGAAACGGATAAATATAAATTAATTCTGTTTTCGCCAAAATGTTTATTTTAACAAGACCTTTAAAATTATGTATAACTTTTTCTATGTTTACATAAGAAAATGTTGAGATTCGAACCAGAGGACTTCAGTTTGCATAAGAAAATATGTAAACATATCTTCCTATGTTTACATAAGAAAATGTTGAGATTCGAACCAGAGACCTTCAGTTTTGGAACATTCTGCACAAAGATTTTGATGAAAACATTTTTAATAGATTGCCCATATGCATTTTAGTGGGGAAGAATTTTGTTTGATGACTCTAGACGAAACCATTCTCCCGTTATACATGTTGGCCGGGTGGTCTGACTCACCCATATACAGGGTGTCCTAGTTTGTAGGTGACAAACTTTAACAGATTATTCAGCAGATTATAACAAACAAAAATAAAATGTTGTTCAACATATGTCCTATCTCTAACTGTTATCTGTCTGTCGGTCTGTAAGACAGATTTTCTCTTGGTGTTTTTTTCCAAAAGTCTCAATATCTGAAAAAAATGCTAATACAAAGTCTTGAAATGTTCTATGAATGTTACCCATGTTAGCAAACAAAGTTCTAAAAATTCCATTTTTCTACAATAATCCGCTTTAAAATGGCAGCTGTTCAATTTTTCAAAGTTCTAAAAACTAACGAATTGACGAAATATTAACTGGACACAAATAATTTAGAAAATTAAAAACCAAATCCAAAGATGTGTCATTTATTATGTAGGCCTGTATTATATTTATAGTCATTGGTACAACCAAATATATTTTTCTGAGAAAAGATCAATTTATTTTAAAAGCTTTAAGGTATACTCTTTTACCGAGAAATCGGAGTGAAGTGTAGCCACCCGGCCTGCAAGTAATCTAGATTCCTTTAAAATAAAACACAAAACAAGTAACATTATGATATTTTATAAACTAAATATACCTTTTCAGACACTGTATTTATTGCGTAGAATAAAATTAGCACATATTTGTAACAAGGAGGAGTAAACTATTAGATTATACATACAATAATTGACGTATTCAATTATTTGGCAGATCAATAAGTTCCAGAGCAGCAAGATTTTGGAGGGGAGGGTGCATTTTTCGGTTCCGGCACCCACGCTGACCGGACTCTGCGCATGCCTATGCTTGCGAGATATTGAATCCCTTGACGCCTCGAGTAATTTTATTTTTAATTTAATACCGAAATTTACAACAAAATCTGTTCCATTTAAATACCGTGACAAAACTATTAGTAGTCATAATAATATTGGTGTAGTTTTTAGTCCAGGGAGCACTGAAATTAATACAGTAGAAACGTCTGACCTCCGATTTTGTTTTTTAGATAGGTTACCCACATGTCAGCATGTTCCAAGTGTGTATGAACTAATCTTTCTAGGGTAACCTTTCTGCTTAATTAGGAAACTCCGAAATTATACATGGAAGATTATCTTATATGGATGTTCGATATATGGCCTATTTTTTGTATATTTCAACTCCAACCGCATTTTTGTTAGTATAATACACTCAATACACTAAAACCTTCAGGGAAAGCGGTCCAAACCCCTCAAAATATTTTTTTAAATTGTTGTGACCCCCTGAACTGAAGTCTAAGACGCTAAAGGTTAGGCTACTGACATGCTTTAGTATAGTATGAGATTCCATGATGGACTAAGCTATGGACTGGAACTCTGGGGTCATGCTGCAGGATTTGCTGACGTCCTTCTCTTTCAAAAGAAGGCAGTAAGAATGTTGACCTTTGGTCCACCACGGGAACACCGTAGGCCCATTTTCATCCGCATGGGCATTTTTACTGTGTACTGAGTACAGTCTGTATTTTCTCCTCAGCCTCCCCAGCAGCACAAATCGTTGGGCCATCGTCGGCATTGAAGGATATGGTAGGGAAATGGTCGGTTGGCATTAACGTGGTTGGGCCAACGAACCAATCGTTGGCTAGCCCACGTTGGCAAACGTGGCCCACGTTGTTGTTTTATTAATTATATTTGTCATAATTAATAATAATATAATGGCAGGATTTGCTAACAATAGCGTTTGATGGCCCAACGTCGGCTACGGTTGGATTTGCCAACGTGGGCTAGCCAACGATTGGTTCGTTGGCCCAACCACGTTAATGCCAACCGACCATTTCCCTACCACATCCTTCAATGCCGACGATGGCCCAACGATGTGTGCTGCTGGGGAATGACCTAAGTACACATGGGCCAAAAGTTTATGACAGCGAGCCTGACCATACTAATGGACCGATTTAGCTTATATATGTCTTATTTTATTTGTAACTACCTCTGTTCGCGCGCAAAGGGATTGTTTTAGTGACATACCCACCCTTTATGCCTAAAGGATGGAGGGGGTCTAAAAGGAGCACTCCGTTTGCGGGTAGTCTCGAGTTCACATTTGAACGAGTCATACCCTCAAGCATCTTAAACAATACACTATACATTATTAAACATTTAAACAGTCTAACTTTCACATTCATTATTCATTCTTCATTTTAAACAGTATTGGTGTAACTTTAAACTATATTTATTAAACTCAGTGTTCCAAACTCAGTGACTTTCATTACCAAACTTCAACTCCTTCAGTTTAGACAAATTCATAAAATCAAATCACATCAAAAATAAACACTCTGTGCACCCCAGGATCACCGGGCGCGTACATTTGGTCCTCCGATCCGCGATACATCCGTAACTCGCGATTTACAGTCAATTTGTGAACAGTGATCATCAGTGTAGTGCTAGTTTGGCCCAACATTGTGAAGCTGAAAACGTGCTCAAGATCGAGTGTTGGTGGAGAAAGTGCAGTGACAAGCCAAGTGAACAAAGAAGCGAGACCCTTCAATTCGTCGTGGCAGCAGCCTTTGTCATCCTCAACCCCGTACCAGCGAGGCGAGGCTCTAAGACTCCACGACCACCGCCCTTCTGGAACAATAGAAGACGGCGCAGCCCCTACGACCCATTCTGACGTCACGGACAGTCACCACGGCGAATGACCTCAGAGGCGAGGTCACACAAGGTTGTAAAACTCTCCACCGAGGGTGAGTGGCCGCCCCTATAAACAGTTTCACTTTCCATTCCCTAAGACGGTCACTTTTTGACCTAAGACGGTCAAAGACGTTCGGTCGTTCCTGGGATTAGCGGGGTATTATCGTCGTTTCATAGAGGGATTCACTACGATCGGAAACCCACTGTTCGACTTAACCAAGCAGGGAACTGAGTTCAAATGGACATGGGATTGTCAGGAGGCTTTCGATGAGCTAAAACAGCTGCTTATCTCTGCACCGGTATTGATCTTCGGTGACGTTAGCAAACCGTTCATATTGTCCACCGACGCTAGCACGCAAGCCTTGGGTACCGTGCTCTCCCAAGAAATTGACGGGCAAGAACACCCGGTCACGTATTGCTCACGAACCCTCTTTCCCGCCGAGAAGAACTACGCAACAACCGAATTAGAACTCTTAAGTTTGGTCTGGAGTACGAAATATTTCAGGTGCTACCTGTTGGGTCGTCCGTTCAAAGTCATTACGGGCCACAGCGCCTTACGTTGGATGCTGTCTTTAAAATACCCAAGTAGTAGACTAATGAGGTGGTCTCTGAGGTAGGCTGAGTTTACGTACCCTGTAGAACACAAGCCCGGCAAGAAACATACTAACGCCGATGATCTCAGCAGAGCCATGTGCGCGGCCCTTCGCAGGGACGAGCTCCCCGTGATGGACTTGGCCACACTCCGCGAGCACCAGAAAAACGATCCCCATTGTAAGGAGTTAGGAAAGGCCAAAAGTTTCAAATTCAGCCCGGAAAAGATTTTGTATAGACTAAGTGGAGGTAAAAGAAGCATCGTAGTACCGGTCAGCCTTAATAGGGGAGTCATGCGCCTTCACCACGACCTGCCTACAGATGGGCATGCTGGTGTAGCTAAGACACTTGAACGCATTATGGAAAAATGTTGGTGGAAAGGGATGGACAAAGAGGTTTATGATTATGTTCGCACCTGTAAGAGTTGTAGTCAGCGTACCGACAGCGGGGAAATTAGAGCTCCCCTAGGGACTATTTTCAACGAGCCCAAGGCTCCTTTTGAAGTTATCGCAGCGGACATCGTGGGCCCTCTGTCCACTAGTTGCTCCAGGAATGTGTACATCCTGAGTGTGATGGACCATTTCACTCGGTATTGCGAGTTAATCCCGCTACCAGACCAGACTGCAGAGAGTATCGCAAGAGCGCTCGTGCAACGCGTGATCACAAAGTTTGGCTTTCCAAAAGCTTTGATTTCGGACCAAGGCGCGAATTTCACTTCCGACCTTATGAGTCAGCTCTGTAAATTCTTACTTGTACGTAAAATTCAGACTACTGGCTTCCACACACAAGCAAATGGCTGGTTGGAAAGAGTGCATTCCACGATCGCGCGCATGCTAAGCCACTTCGTGAATCGGCATCAAACCGATTGGGACGAGTACCTTCCGTACGTTACGATGGCCTACAATTCGCAAGGTCACGAGGCTACAGGGTTCTCGCCTTTTGAAATGGTTTTCGGTAGGAAAATGGTAACACCCTTGGAAGCAGATCTGACCATCACGGAAAATGATGATCTGTACAACGATCATGTGGAGACTCTGAGGAGTAAACTGAAAGAGACTTTTGAAGTAGCGGCGAAACGAAAAGCTATTGCCCGCGGCCGGTATGAGCGGCAGTATAATAAGAAAGTGAAATAAGTAGAGTACCACGAAGGGCAGTTGGTTCTGCTGCATGTTCCTAGTATAGGGCGACACAGGGTTAAAAATCTATCGAAACTGTGGAAAGGTCCTTATAAGGTCATAAATTTGCTCTCTCCGCTTAACGTCGTGCTGAAGATCAGAAAGCGAGAAGTAACGGTACACGTGAACCGTATAAACCCGTGCCCGAGGCGCGCCCCAGTGCCCCCTCCACCGGTGGTATAAACAAACGCGGACCCCGAGGTAGGGTTGGAAGAATGGGTCAATGACCCACGAGCGAGTGACGAAGGAATAGGCGAGCCTCAGGAAGTACAGGAATCTGTCTCGGACAGTTCAAAAAGGGCCCGTAGGAGACCCGCGTATCTCCAGGATTACACTAGTTAAGTGTGGGAGGTATCGGAAACACATGGGGGATTAATAAACAAAACTAAAAAGTGAAATAAGTAATAGTGATATAGCCAAAATTTTACATGAATCAAATATGTTGTAGGGTACATTTTATTAGTATTGGGGGCAATTAGCTGCTTCCACCAGGGCATCATCTTCGAAGGAGGCCAGGAGGTCCTGTTGACTGACAGCCACTGGAGGGTCACCCTGAAGTACATTCTTACGGAAATGCAAATACAGAGCCGGAATCTCAGCAATTTGGTGGTAGAGGTAAAACAGTATCTTGATAAATGTTATTCTAACCTTTTGCGCGATAACGTAAGTATGCACTCTAAACTGCCTCAATTAGAGGAGGGTTTTAGTTATGAATTTGCCATTTTGCAACAAGATGTCCATGAATACGTAAAGGAAGTAAATGAGTTTTTGTCTTTGCTTTGATCGTCAAAAGCAAATGATGATCCTGGCCAATGTGGCATATCAATTGGTAAATCATTCAAAAAACTCTAAATTCAGTAATTTTATCAATCAAATCTTGTCATTCAGTAATGCATCAGACTCTTAGTAGACTTTTTAAAACGGACCAAATTACGCAACACCAGTTAAGAGACCTGTTTAGTTATTTAAAATTAAATTCAGCAATTTCTGAGACCAAGAGTACGGTCTCAGATGCTATTCGCAAAATAATCCAGTTTCACAAAGCAGTAGAACAGTTAGGTCGTGGGAAAGTATGTAGTGACTTGCTCTCACCCTCAGAGTTTCTAAGAGTTTTAAAAGAAATAGAAGAGGTTGTGCCCCTTCCAGCCAAATTATACTTGCCCGTTGCGTTAAAAAACATTCATGAGTATTACTCGGTTGTGGTTGGCCATAGTTATGTGACTGAGCAAACCCTCAGGGTTTTGCTGCAGCTCCCGTTGAAAAGGGACTAAGTTGTTTCAGGCGTATGACGTGTACACGTACCCAATGAACGATAGAACGTTTCAAAAATAGATCCAATGGGGTTTGCGAAATCAGAAGCTCCTAGTGAGCAAGGATAGATTACAATATACTTTGTATAGCAGTGATAAATTCGACCGTGACTGTTTGAGCGGCCGACTTGTAGTCTGCCCGCTTGAGGAAGTCATAATGAGCATGGCCAAGAGGCCAAGTTGCGTGTCCGATCTGTTTATTGGAAAACTTTCTTACAGTTGTGAGCGAAAATTGATTACCGGCTTGAGGTTCCCCGTGTTGTTGAAGACACCGAATCATTGGGTGTACAGTGCTTCAGAGCCTATAATAAGGTAACCCTGAACTGTTACGAGGATGGCGGAAAGATAAACGTGACCACCATGCAGTTGAGTGGAGTGGGAGTGATCTCCTAGGCGTATAAATGTGATGTTATTAGTGATGAGTTTAAGGTGCCTGCCCGTATACATGGCAGCAACACTCATGTCGGCCAGATAAGTAAAGTTTTTATTCCTGATTTGAAGTCAATGCTCTCTGGCGAAGAGACTGAGTTGATAAATATCGATGTGAATGCCACCCTGGAAGTCATAGAAGGACTCGACAATGAGCTGGGAACCGTGAATGTGCAGGAATACCCTTCGGGAGGGGCACGTTTCCGTTTGCGGTCCCACCATGATATTAGGGATAGAGCACAGAGAGTAAGTTTGATAGTAACGATGGGAATCTGTGCGATGATGACCCTGATGCTGTTTATTGCATGTTGTAGGTACTGGAAGGTGCTTGCCGCCTGGTTCCAGAGCTCCAGACTCCAGCGCAGAGAGCGGAGGACTCTGCGACCTTGACCAGAGCGGCGCAGACGTTCGCAGACCTGAGTGACGTAACCAATCCTGATTTTGAGATGGGAACAACTGTTCCGAGACTTGGAGATGACGAGGGGACTGCAGCCCCAGAGCCAGCAACTAGAACTTCGGCTACCGATAAAACGTAGAGTGGAATTCGGCCGGAAAGCGTTGTGAGTAAGGCTAGCCTAAGAGAACTCATGAACCGTGTTGGAGTATTGAAAGTTACCGCGGTGTGGAAGGACCCATGAATCCGTGTGGCGTCAAGACGATCGGTATCGTGTGAGGATACGAGAATATTCGCGAACGGACTAGCGATCGGACTTAAAGTGCTCATCAGGATGCGACGTGGGAAACAGCGGACTCTTTCTAGTTTCGACAATGATGAGTAAGGCCTTTAGTTATAAGCTTCGGTTTTGTCTTCTTTTAAGTTGTCTGTAACGTTGTATTGTAACTGTGGTTTTGTGTTTAGAGTGTAAGTATCGTGGAGGATTGTAGTGTGAACCCTTTTCTTTATTTATTTTCTAATTTGAGATATCATTACAAAGGTAAGGCTGATGAGTGGTATCTGGTGTTCACAGGAAGGTAAGCGCGCAATCCACAACCCCTAAAACCCCCATCCCTTCAACTCCTTCCGCTGGACTGTGAATATCTGAGACCAACTCAAAACCAAATTTTAAAGAGCTAGTTTGTACGGTTGACTGTTGAAAATGCCTTGCTGAGGGATTTTCCGGACCCCCCAGCAAGACGGCGTGTGGGACATTACCAGATCGTTTTTCTTTGCTGCGTCTTTTGTTTTTGGTTTGGCTGAGGTACCAATAAGATTGTTTAAGAGAGGGATATACGTTGGGCCTGTCTCGCAACCAGGGGCAGGTGAGGCGAATTAAACGCAGCTCCATTTAAATACCAAGCTGTGGGTTGAAAGCAACCAAGGTTGTGACTAGTTTGTAAGTTTGTAAGTAGACACTTGCAGTGTCTCAACACTCATTGAGTTCTTTTGTTTTATTCCGTTGAGGATCAAAGTTCCCCATGCCTGTAGAGCAAGTTTCAGGATGGTGAGAGAACCGAGTACAGATTGCTACAAGAGCCCACCGCATTTTCCGCATAATGGCACCCAAGCACCCCTAAGGTGCCCGGGCAGTCCTTTGGCGTCTAAGTCCTTAGGTGTGGGTGGGCTATCCCTTAAAGTATTAACCTTCTTTTTTTAGCTATAAGACCTCAGGAGCACCCTGTAGAATAAGAATGTTGTTAGTATTAGAGTAGGCCGGTACCTCAGTCCAAAGTTAAAGTGTCATAATATTTCGGTGTATGTGTAAGTTAAGTGTACTATGATAATATCAGGAGCGGAATTTGATATATTTTCTTTTGGGAGGTAAAGGATTTTGATTAATGTAGTTGTTAACTGGGGAATGTGAATCGTGAAGTCAGGGAATTTCTTTGTGTAGTTAACTGTTGATGTACTTAGTATACTTGTATACTCGAGAAGAGAAAGCACAGGTAAATAGGTGACCAGGCTAGATCACTCATCATGCCGTAGGGGTGACAGTGTGAACGACCGGCCCCAAGTGAAAGCTCGTGCGGCTTCACCAGATCGAGTGAGTAGCGTTCCAAATCTCAATAAAACCAAGATGCCCAAACCAACTGATATTCTATGAACTATAAATTGTCAATTCAATTAGACACAGTTCGATGCATTGCTTTCAAATTCCAATTGACTAAAATACTGACTCCCAATTTTGCACAGTGATGAGTGTCTAAGCCACTTTGTTCTCTCTTTCTCATTCTCTTGTTGTCGAGCGTTGTGCGCTGTTGGTCTACGTACAATGTGCATAGGTGTGCGCAGAGTCTGGTCAGCGTGGTTGCCGGAATACACAAATGCGCCTCCCCCCTCCCCCATCTAGCTGCTCTAAGAACCTATATACCTGCCAAATAATAGAATATGTCAATTATTATGGATAATCTAATAATTTACTGCTCCATGACACAAATTTCTATGTGCTAATCGATGCACATAATTTAATTCGATGCAATATTAAATCTGCACTGGTATGTTTAGTTTACAAAATATTATAATGTTACAGGTTTTGTATTACATTCTAAAAAAATCTAGATTACGCTCAGACCGGGCGGCTGTACGTTACTCCGATATCTCGGTAAAAGAGTGTATCTTAAAGGTTTTTAAAACAATATAACAATTAGCAATCAACTGAAATATGGTACCACCATTGATTATACATCCTACGGAATCAATGGTACCAAGCACTAAACAAACAAAAAAAATACAAGAAGATATCATCACAGAATTGATATTTTCTCAGAAACAATATACATGCGGTTATACTAAATCTAACTGATGATAGCGATGAAATTATTATTTATATTGATATTTGTATATTGTTTTAATTTTCCCATTGCGCTCAAAGTGAAAAGTAAAGTTAAAATAAACAGCGGTATTAAAGTACTATTTCTATATATACTCCAAATTTAAACCATTATGTAATTTACTTTTCCTGAATAAAAGGGCGACGAAGGGGTATTGGTATTGGTATTGTACATACATCCGGCACTCGGTTTCCAACGAGGTTTCCAAGAAATCTATCGATCATCACGGGACAGGTAAGATGACAGTTCTTGTTTTGGATGTTGATACGAATTGAATTTGCAATTGTAAATACTACCTAACTGTGTTACAATAATACTCCCAGTCCTAGTATTACTTACTATTAAATCAAAAACCTTCATATTATTTTGTACTTATTTCTTACATTAAACTTTTTTTTTTTAAATACCTTAATCTAAACATTTATTTCATCATCAATTCTGGCGCTCCCCTCAAGCCCTCGTTGTGGCTACCGTGGGTGCCGCGGCACCCACGGCACCCACCGCGCGCACGCCTATGTTCGTTGGCCCAACCGCGTTAATGCCAACCGACCATTTCCCTACCACATCCTACAATGCCGACGATGGCCCAACGTTGGCCCAACGATTTGTGCTGATGGGCCAACTGTACCGTCGTTGTTACCTAATTATTATAAACCTCAAATTTAAATCTGCTTGACACACTATTAGATAACAACTTTACCTTCAAACCCAGTGCTCTGATGCCTTTAACCATTTTTACTATAATTTTACCACACTGGCACGGTACAAACTTATCGTTAAGAATTTAACTTAAAATAATTACACCTGTACTTATTATACAAATTGTGGTTTATTGAATTAACTAAAAATTAATATTTCTCTCATATATTTTTAAAATAAAACTTTACCCTACTGAGCATACTTGAATTTAATTGACTCTACCCCAACTAGTTACAATTGTTACTTTTATTAAATGGATATTGGGAAAACAAAGGAATCCGTTGTTCTGTACGTAGTTCCATTTCTAGGAGTTACTCGTCAGTACTCGTTAGCCCTATTAACAAAACAGCACAGTCTTTGCTGTAGTAATGATATCTAAATCTGATTTTACATGATACAACAAACTTTACCATTTCCCTATTAAATTGACTTTAATACTTTGTTACAATATTTTATACCAACGAATGCCATGTCCTAATATGCTGAAATGTACATTGAATAAATAAACTTTGTTAAACTGTAGACAAGACTTATTACTAATTTCCTGAAATGACAAATTATACAATATGAAGTTGACGGTACCTTCAGGTGAAGGGAAGTCTGGAGAAGACCAGGAGACGTGGGTAGAACACGACCAGGGAGCTGTCACACGAATGAGGAGCGTCAACTTACATTTGGCAGAGGAAGGGTTAACCCCCACCTAGCTACTTAATTCTACCATCTTGTATTTCCTGATTTTATTTGCTAAACTAGGATTATCTAGCTTCTTGTTTATACTGTTTATAACTATCTTGTTCCCTCATGAAATTATTTAATGGCCATTCGTGGTTTTCTAGACTTTTAACTTGAATATTTAATAAATGATTGGAAAATTTATAACAAAAAATTCCAAATATGGTACACAACCTCATGCCAACCATTGGCACACCCTTTTTCCTACGTTGGTCCAACGATTTGTGCTGATGGGGTATAAATTAACATTATATTTTTATTATTATAATTATATTAAATATATATTAATTTGATAGTAGTTTTTCATATTTCATACATACATAAATCAAATTAACTTGTTCCTACTTTTATTACAGTGATTTTTCCATGAGTAGATTCACGTAGAAAAATAAACTAGTATACTATCCAATCTTAGAAGAATAAAACATAATAGTATATAGGCTAATACAAGTCGTGCAGGCACAGACTATTGGTAATTTATATATCTCAGTCCATCCTTCGATTCTCGTAAGTCAGATTAGCCGTGGGGGTTAAGGTGAGTGTTCAGTAACTTAAAGGTTGTAGGTTCGAGACCCGACCGTGACTCAATATTTTGCAAATTAGTTTTTTTTTTAATTTCTATAATTGGTTTACTAAACAATTCAATTAGATAAATCATAATTTTAAAATTATAATATGCATTTCAATAAAAATTATAAACCGTTGGCATTTGGTTGGTATTGGTTGGCATTGTTGGATAATAGTTGGTTAATCCATTGATGGGCCAACCTCGCACCTCGCGACATGCCCACCGTTGACCAACCATTTCCACCGACCATTTGCCAACATTGGCCCAACGATTTTTGCTGATGGGGCTGTTGTATGTGCGGCAAAAATTTCAAATTTCCCAACCCGGGGGGAAATCCTTGGACACACAATAGCTCGAAATAAACAAAATGTATAACTGCCATACTGCAGCTAGGTTGAGCACAACAAAGGACCGCTTTCCCCACTTAGCGATGAGGATGTTTAACTCACTCCCCACAGTTGTGAAGCAGGGCCGGCTATACATAGGCGCGCACCTTAGAGGCCCGCACCACACGAGTCTCACATACAAAAGCCCCAAATAAGCAAAACAAAAAATAAAAAGTAAACACACACACACACACACACACACATACACACACACACACACACACACACACACACACACACACACACACACACACACACACACACACACACACACACACACACACACACACACACACACATATACGTGTTATCTTTAGTTTTACCGTTAAACCTTGAATTTTCTCTTTTCAAATGTTTTTGTCATTTTTATACATTCCGATCCACACTGCATATACTTTGTTGTGGTTATTTATAGGCTCTTGTTTTACGTTGGCTGCCTTGTAGAGTCGTCTGCCCAATGTCATAAAACCGCCTTCTGTTTCTCTTGGCGAGTTATTATAGATCAGGCTTTAAGTCCGGGTTGTTTCGTTGTTTGTGGTCAACTCTTACCCTAGTGTGCCTGTTCCTGCTTTGTTATAACTGAAATTCGCTATATTTCAATAGAAATAACTGTCAGTATCAGTTAGTTATGTCTGAGAAAAAGAAGGTTTGCATTGTAGGATCTGGCAACTGGTAAGTCCTTGGATAATATAATATCACACTTATTTACTTGCTGTTTAAGATTAACTACAAATTTTAACTTAAACTAATCGACTAGTTATTAAGTAGTTAACATTTATTTTGAAACAAAATGTTAGCAATTCAACTTGGCATTATTTGACTACAGTAAAACTCTTTGTTATCTCTATAGTTGTATACAAAATGTTAGGTTAGTTTTTACATGATAAACAATGATATAAACTAGGTCCTCATTACATACTTCTACATTAAGAAAAGATAGATAACATTTTTATAAGAATCCTTATATTATGTGAATTTATGGCGTTAGCTTATAATTTTCATAATATGATTAAAATAATATAACTTACATAAAATTAAATATGCAACCTAACCTCAATCTTTGAAGTTGAATTAGCTAAGTTATACTTTTCATTTTAGTGCTAATATCTGTCAGAATGAGTACCTAATAAGTTAGTTTTACAGTAAGTATTAGTTTTTCATTAATTTTAAGATCAAGGTATACATACTTAGCGTTATTTAACGTGAGGATGGTGTAAGGTTGATTACCGTACAAAAAAAAGTTGTGTATGATTGGTTTATATAATAAACATAAATTAACATTTTGCCTCCTTCTATAAATGGAAGTTCATACCAGGGAATTATAAATTTTTTAATGCACGTTTTGACTCGGCAATTTACCCTTCAATACTCATCCAAGACCTATAAAAATATGGTATCTGCCGCAAGTTGATAATGTATTGTCGCCATTACAAATCTGGATGTTTTGTAAATAAAAAAGCCTTTTGATTACATAATCATAAATATATTTGAATTAAATTTGTAATAATAATAATAAATTAATGATCTGAATGAACATTTCAGGGGTTCTGCCATTGCCAAAATTGTTGGATTCAATGCAGCAAGATTAGATTCATTCAATGATGAAGTTACAATGTATGTTTATGAAGAAATCATTGATGGAAAGAAGCTTACAGAAATTATCAACACAACACATGAAAATGTCAAGTATCTTCCAGGCCATAAAATACCCCCGAACGTGGTGAGTAACTCTTCAATTTCTTATCTTCCTCGCTTAAAAGGCGCTTCATATTAAGTGCGTGTACAGTCTCGGAAGGTTACATGTGGTTAGTGACACAGTTTACTGATTTCAAATAAGTACTACGGTAATGCAATTAAATTAAAAATTATTGTTCATCATAAATGTTCTGTTTACCATACTATATTTGATACAAGTTAGAACTGTGTCTCCCAAAGATTTACCTGAAAAGTTTAAATGTCTTAAAGTAGGTACAACTTTCTTCAAAGATAATGCTCCTGCAATCCTGTTCTTCAAAAATAGTTTGGGCACTTTGATGTTTATTAATTTCTTTTGTAGTTTACCAACAAAGTTATTTTATACCTAAGTATGAACAAAATTATGTGTCAGCAGTTTTGTATTATAAATCAAAAATATAAAGTACTTGGCCTATAGAATTTGCCCTTTCTTAATCCACTTTAAAGTGAAGTAATTTTACACAATTTCAAGGGGCTGAATACAAAAATAATTGCAAGCAAGTTGAAAATAAATAAATTATATTGTTCAATATCTCAGAATTCAGAACGTTGTTTGATATATCAGGTTTCCATGTTACCAGTTATAAATTAATCTATCTCAATGATAAAATTATTAATTTACACTATGAAATAAATACATGGTTGTTTAGCTAGGCAAATGAAAAATGTCTTACAAGAGTTTTATTATAGGCTTAGATTAATATTCAAAAATGTAAAAATAACTCTTTGAAAATTGTAGTTAAAACTTATGTTTAAAATATAAGTTTTTTAAATGTTGATAGACATTGCATTTGAAACTTACATGCTCTGAAGGAATAAGGTTCATTATTCTGCTAGTTTCTGAGCTAGGATCATAACTCGATTACAATTTTATTGGTTCTTTGTTAATTTGCTATAGGCCCTAATATTATAATTTTACACAATTTTCAACCTTTAACTGCAGTACTAGGTGAGGTGTGGTTGTATCAACAAATAAAATACCGTAAAGATCTTTTGAAATATACTTTTTGATAAAATTTCAAATACCCCGTCGCAGCAAACCTGCGTACTCAGCGAATTTCCAATGAATATATATGTCTTAACACATTAAGCCACTTAACAGGATTCATAAGAAATATATTCACAAAAAAGTGATATTTACAAAATTAATTATTCTCCATAAGAATAACATTGGGGATAAGTACGCAGGTTTGCTGCATCAAGGAAGAAAAATAATGTTTTTTATGCAAATATCAATATAAATCATCTAAGTGAAGTAAAATACTAAATTTCATCCATATACATTCATAAATAAGCGATACGTAACATTTGAATTATTTTCTATAAGAAAACATGGGGACCGAGTACCTAGGTTTGCTGCTACAGGGACCATAGGTGAAAAATTTGTTGTATGCAAACAACAATAAACCATAACCAGATGAAGCCATATACCAAGTTTCGTCAGTTTATGTTCATAAATAAGCGAGATATCAAATTTTTCTTTTTCTCCATAAGAATAACATTAGACGAAGTACTGTGTTTAGCACTTTCAATATCTCAGTAACTAATTGACGTAGAGCAATAGTCAAAGTACCAAATTGTTTGTTTTTTTAAGCTGAATTCAATGGTAAAAATTAAAATTTGATTTAAATAAAAATTACATATGAAAACCCCAAAAAAAAACCATTTTTGGGGAACAAACCGCCAAAAAACCCCCTTTCGGATGGTGCAATTCATCTGGTTTTCGATCTCGTTCAAATAAATGGTACTTTACACATTTGTACCAAATTTCATTAAGATCGGACCTTTTTTACGAGAGTTATCATGCTTACGGACACACACACACGCACGCACGCACACACGCACGCACGCACGCACACACGCACGCACGCACGCACGCACACACGCACGCACGCACACACACACACACACACATATATATATATACAAATTTGAACGAATGGAGTTTTTGGCACCTGAAGATCTCAAAAAAAAAGTTATCATGGTCTCGGGCTTAAGTCTTACCATGAGACCTACGGTAATAGCTTCTTCCCTATAGGGGAAATTCGCTAAAAGAGGTAATATCTTAGAAACAAGGGTAGCATCTGATCTTTAAACATCACTCAACAAAGCTTATTAAATGGTCCATATTCTTTGGCTCTTTTTATTGATTGAATTGAATTAGGCCTGTTTGGAGATGAAAATACATTTATCAATAATTACTATGTTTATCTTAGCACATAAGTTACACTAAAGAAAATAAATTTATTTCCATTGTAATACCGATAATTTTACTAGAAATTTACAGACAATGTAGTTCATATATTGATTAATTGCGTTCTAAAATTAATTATTGATCCATTTATTTTAAAAGTACTGTCAATTTTGTCAATCAGCAATATTATTACAAATATTTGTTTGTACAGTATGTTATTTTAAAATTACAACTGACCTATATACATAATGTAGATTAGTAATTAATATCCAAACACCTGGTCACCCAGTTTACCCACCTGCTTCCAAATAATCAGTTTTGCCATAGTGAATGTTTCAGTTAGCCTAAAAAAGTGTCGTATTTAAAAATTGTTAGTACCATTTTCTACTTTTTATCGTTTGACAATATTACACTCTGAAAATAGCCTTAAAAATTGTTTCATAAAAATATATTCACAAATAAGCGATATATACAATTTTAATTATTCTCCATAAGAATAACATTGGGGCTGAGTACGCAGGTTTGCTGCATCAACGAACACAAAAAATGGGTTTTTATGCTAATATCAGTATAACTGAACTAGGTGACGTCATATACCAGTTTTTATTAATTTATGTTCATAATTAAGGGAGACAGCATTTAATCACTATCCAAAGAATAACATGGGGCTGAGGAGTCAGGTTTGCTGCTACGGGAGCCTTTGGCAACAAATTTTTTTGAGCAAATATCAATATTCATAACCAGATGAAGTACCAAGTACCGATATACCAAGTTTCATCAGTATAAGTTCATAAATAAGCGAGATATAAAATTTTTCTTTTTCTCCATAAGAATAATATTAGGCAACATACTGTGTTTAGCACATTCAATATCTCGGTAACCAATTGACGTAGAGAAATTTTTAAAATATCAAATTGTATGTTTTTTTTAAGCTGAATCCAATGGTAAAAACTAAAATTTGACTATTTCAAAAATTATATGTAAAAAAATCAAAAAACCCATTTTTGGGGTACAAAACCCTCCCAAAATACCCCTTCGGATGGAGCGATCTGGCTGGTTTTCGAACTCAAAGTTATAAATGTTGCTTTACATGTTTCTACCAAATTTCATCAAAATCGGATCATTTTTATGAGAGTTATCATGCTCACGGACACACACACACACACATATATATATATATATATATATATATATATATATATATATATATATATATATATATATATATATACAGTTTTGTGTTTTGGGGTCTGGGGACCTCAAAACGAAAAGTTATCATGGTCCCGGGCCTAGGTCTTACCATGCCCACTACGATAATAGCTTCTTCCCTATAGGAGAAATTCGTTAAAAGAGTAAGTCAGGCCTATCGTAATAATATAACATAACTATTGATAACGTAGGCTAAATTATAATAGTCATGCATAATAAAAATGAAAAATGAATAATATGGTTTACAAATTTAGTAAGTAATAATATTGCAGCTGAAATAATGCTGAAACCAAGCTGCTTACTACAGCAGGTATCTGTGAGCAGCTTTGCGGCTTTTGACCTTTGTACTCTCATACTTTGCACATTTAACATCAGCCATACAGTTTTAATCAACTCTTCACTTTTTATTAATCACACTTTATATTATGTCCAATGAACACATATTCCAATTTCACCGTGAATAAAATAGTTACCTTTATCTAGATGTCTGCCTTACTTGTTATTGTAGGTACTGAAGTATTATTTTTATTTTTATTTTATGTCATTAGTAATTGATACTATTAGTAAATCTTATGCAATAAATTATTAGTATATTATACCTTTCAAAATTAATATGGTCTATCCTTTACCATTTAGCTGATTAAAACTTACAGTTTAAGCTCAAGGTTCTATATAGCAATCTTATTATAAAAATCCTATCAACATCAAATCGTGTTTGTCTGTCTGTAGTTCAGTTAGTCGTTAATTATCTCATAGACAAATATGTTGGTAAAAACTGTAACCCAAATATTAGAGTACCTATTTTTTACTGTATTAGGTTATGTAACTTATTGGCCCTTTTGTAAACTGGTTCACTAACTCAACATGTCTTTAATATAACATATAAAATATTTTGTTTCTATTCGTAATGATCTATTAATTCTTGATTTCTTGAAGCCAACAATTTAAAATAGGGAATGACAAATAATTAAATAACAGTGAGTTAAGCTTAACAGGACTGATAAAAAAAGTTTTTACCAAATATATGTTATGAGGACACAATTGGTGATTCAAACAATATCTGGAGGTTGTCATTCATCGATATTAGCCAGATTATACAACAAATGATAGAATTTACCACATATTTTTAAATAGGATCCAGAATGTTGTAACTACGATGTTGTTATTATCAGTGTTTGTTTTTATTTATGTTGTTTAAAGTCCTCTTTTTTCCCAAATTTTCAAAAATACCCCCTTAGATCAAATTAACCAGATACAGATTTTTGTCTGAATCTATGGCCTATACATTGGAGGTAGTATGAAAAAGATGGTGAATTCCCCCCTCCAACAACATAACTCCCCTTCAATGGTTGCATGTAGTCAGTTAAATATAAGTACAAATAATAAAAAATGACTAAAATAATCATAACATATGTTTTGAGAAATGTAAATTGGTAAGGTTACTGTTCTAATACGAGGAGGGAAAGACATTACCGTGCATTCGAAAATTAGGTACCACACACTTTGAAAGACATTACCGTGCATTCGAAAATCAGGTACCACACACTTTGAAAGACATTACCGTGCATTCGAAAATCAGGTACCACACACTTTGAAAGACATTACCGTGCATTCGAAAATCAGGTACCACACAACTTTTAAATTATCTGTATAGAGTTTCTCTTCAATCTCTTACTAACCAACACTAGCTTGCCTCAAATATTCATATCATAAATATTTATTGCTTTAATTGAGGTTTTTCCCCAAGTTTAAATGTTGATTAAAGAATGCAGTCATTGGTCAAATTTGGTCAATAATGTTAGTTTCCTGCTGTTTGAGTGGTACAAGGCTATTAGGAGCTGTTGGCACTGAACCTTTGTGGGTTGACCCTGAGCTGATAACTTATCAGCTGCTACTCACTTCCACTCAGTATCTCCTACTCATCCCTGGGTATTTAAATGTGAATGTATATGTATAGGCAGGATTAATAAACTCTGTCTCACAACACTACAAAATATATTTACACTTATACTGCACTTACATACAATACATTAAATATACAAAAATATGGTATAATGCTTTTTGTATATTTACTGTATTGTATGTTAGTAAAGTATAAGTATAAATATATTTTTTAGTGTCGTTAGACATAGTTTATTCATCATGTTTAATTGTAACAACGCGTATTATGCTACTTAAGAAATTTAATATTCCGACTGAAGAGGAGGTGCAAAGTAAATATTTATTTTTAATTATCTGAGTAGTAAAATGTTCATATTTAGGTTTTAGACATAAAATTGTTTTGATTATAGTATAATTTGTAAGTATTTCTGTTCATGTTCATTCAGATATTGGGTTGTTTTGCATATAGCATAGCATTCAATATGATATGCCCAATATCTGAATTGGCACACACTTGTTACTATCACCAACAATAGTAAAAAAAGTAAGCAGGATGAATAAAATACGTCTTACAACACTATAAAGTATATTTACACTTATACTGTACTTACATACAAGACGGTAAAATATACACAAAAGATGGTACAAGGTAGATTCTCTGATTGGGCCTGATGATGACCGGTGTGACTGGTTGAAATCGATCGCCTTGTACCATCTTTCGTGTATATTTTACAGTCTTGTATGAAAGTACCGTATAAGTGTAAATATACTTTATATTGTTGTAAGACATATTTTATTCATCCTGCCTAGTTGTAACAACACGTATCATGCTAATAAAGAAATTATTTAAAAAAGTAGTAACAAAACAGTACCGTTACTCTGTGATTCATCTCATCTGAACATAAAATATACAGTGACAGCAGAAGTTGTAGAAACAAGCTATCGTTTGGTTAGTAAAACATTAAACCAATTTATCTGTGTAGGCCTATGTAAATTTTATCTTGGAAGGTTTCTTAAAGAAATAGAGTTAGTTGGATTTGTTTTACAAAAAGTGGTTTCTTTGAAATATTTTTTTAAAGGGGATTTTTAGTGTGAACTAAAATGTCACTATGTAAGACTATCTGAGACCACTATGTAAGACCACTCCGGTAAATCAAAATTAACCACCTCTGAAGCCAAAAATCCTATTTGCTAACTATTGTTAGGTGCTCTTATACTATTTAAGGAGAAAGTGTAGCTTAGTAAATGCAATAATATCTTGATTAAAATCCATTACAAATAGATTTACATTAGGGCCTAACGATTTACATCTATATGTAGGTGCCAGTTGAAATAATTCTATGAAAATAATGTATGTATGTATTTTTTACTAAATCAAAATGTAACTGGTATTTAATAAACCAGCATAGTTGTTATATATTTATAAGTAATAGGATTACTATATATATATTTTTTAGATTTAAAAAATGCTTGGCTTATAAAAGTCTTTTGAAAAGATTTCCGTTTGGTAACAATATATTTTTGAACGCTCTAATGTAACGTTGCACACTTTAGCTTTGCTGACTTAAAATGAAGCACACCAGTAAATATCAAATAATGCACTGGTGGGTTCTAAAGAGCTAATACAATAAATATAAACATATATTCAGATTTTGACAGTGCTTTAATTTTCTATTCTTAATAGTTTTCAATGTAAACTATTTTTGTTGAACATTTTTTTTGAAAATCGTTCTATTAGAATCCATGATGTTAAGAAACTAATTCCCAAAACCTCAATATTGGTTACATAATCGTGGTACCTGAAGCTTTAAAATACATTATGTTAATTTAGAATTTACAATCTTGGCTCGATGTCAAACATTATTTTAAATAAAGGCATGGTGTACAACAACAGTTTGTCATTAATCTTCTACTGAGTGGTATATTGCTGTTGCTGGATTATGCCGTGAACGTTTATCATCATCGGCAGCCGGTGTTGCTCGTGGCTCTGTCAAGTCTTATCTCAAGTACCTTTGTATCTGATGGTTTTACTACAGTCGGCTTGGTAGAACACCTTAATAAATACGTTTTATTCAACTGGATTACCATTATGATGTTCCATGAAATCACCTTATCTCGAAGATTACTAATTTAATGTAGTTATACCCTGATATAATTTTGATCAAAATGTTAACTGATGTTTTTTGTCAAAAGTGTACAAATAAAAATAAAAATATTGGAATAGCATTAAGCTAACCACAAGACTGTATGAAGGTTGACAGCCGCTTGCTTTAAAGAAATCGTTCTATGTTTCCTGGTACAAACCTAAAGCTTTGTATATAAAATCCGCTGTTAAGTGTTTATTATAAATTAAAAATACAAAATTTTCAGAAACAAATCAGGAAATAATTCCATTATACCCGCAATTGAATCAGCATACTATAGCGCTGACTAGCAGGCCATAATATTTCTTTAGGTTAAGAAGTGGTCTTTCAAATAAAAATGAATCAAATAAAATCTTCTTGTATTTATTTAAACAAACAAATTAAATGTCTTTGTTGTAAAATAAAAATAATTTAAAATTCAAAAATACAATTAAACTTGGTTTTGCTTATCACTTCAATTTTTCAAAATAAAAGTAAACTGTTCGATTTTTGGTTTTGCGGAACTTTAATAATATAAATCTTCTTTCTGTACTTTAACAGTCTGGTCATAGTCTATCTTCAACCCAATAATAGAAACGCTTTGAACCCTGAAAAAGAAATAATTGTCTTTTGTACCTTCCAATCTGAAGAAATTCACATCTCGTTGGGTAGACTAGCGACAAACTTCCGACACCAGAAATGTACGTAAAATGCCGCAGTCGTCCAGCGAGCGTGAATTTATAAGCTTTGGTCCAAAAATTCTGGAAACCGAGAACGCCGGCCGTCACGTGACTCGGCTCCTGTTCCCTTAGGCCAAGCAAACAATTCAAACCATTGTCTCCAACTTCTTTCCGACATTCCCGGACATGAAAATCGCGAGTTTGCCCAGACTTGCAAAACCAAGTAGCACCAGCAATTCTTATTTGCAATTGTCAGCAATTATTCACAAAACTTCTTTTATATTAGGGCCTATATAAATTATTTACTTTTTACATGTCACAAATATTATATTCAATTATATAGTGTTTTTAATGGTAGTTAAAATGCTATAATACTAAGCCAGCAGTTTCAGCCTTATAAACTGTTTAATAAAAGGGAATATTTCTTCCATCATTGGTATGAAATATAATGTAAGTATCTTTAATTTTATTTTACCCTAACAAAGATTTTTTGTCACATATTTATTTTTGTTTTCCTGGTTAAATCAACCTGGTTTCCTGGACTTTTTTTTAACAAAATGATCGAGTTATCTTCTTATATTTAATTCCTAACTGATCCTATGATTATTCATCTCTACAAGTGTTTGTAGGAACTATTTATTTTCTCACATTAGCAAATGTTCACACAATATGAATCCTCAGATAACAAATTAAAATTGTATACTCATATTTTCTTTATTAAAATTAATTTTCTAATTAAAGGTTTAATCAGTCATGTTTTATGTATCAGATATTCGATCATTAAAAAACTCTAAAAAATCCCTTTTGTGATCTAAGGTGTGTTCAATGTAACAGGTGTCATTTTTGTTCCTGTATAAGATCATTTCATAGGCGTAATTCGGGGGTGGTAAGGGGGGGCAGTTGCCCCCCCAATAATTTGGAGGAAATATTTTTTAATACATGAAAATTAACAATAATCACGATCACGACCATTTTTGCCCTACCAATAAAAATACTGAAATTACACTTATGGATCACTTGACACATCCAGATTGCCATTTAAATCTTTGCTGGCTAAATTAATAAACCAGAGATTATATTTGTGGGTCACAGTACATCTATCCGTCTGAAGCTTGTGTAGTGATTACCATTATCCATATATTAAACCTTAAATGCTAATTTCCTGATAGAGGATGTGCCTTGAGCATTATCTTTTAGCCAAGGTCATGCTGTTCTGTCAATACACAGCTCAAGAAGTCACACATGCAGTGTTTTATTCACATTTACTACTTATGGTTTATTTAAAATTATATAAATGTAAGAAGTGGGTAATGATTGAAAATCAACCAGTCTAGGGCGGGCTTATTTACCATACTAGTCAAATACTCTTATCATAAAGACACTCCATTTATTGATATTCTTCATTAACCAGTTATCATGTTTTGTTCCCTGGAGAATTTCCACTGATATATTTACAGTTTAATAGAACACTTGGTTATCATCCAGTTGACCTTTAATGTGTTTTTGGAAAACACAAACAATAGCTGTTGGCTGTTAGTTTGTTATAGTAAACAAGAAGCTAAGAGGTAAGAATAAAGGATATCTTATTTATAAAAAGTCCTATTTAGAATTTGCTACAATAACCTGCTCCTACAATTTCACTGCCATCTTGGAAAACAACTATAATTATCCAGATATTTAAATAATGTTATATAGTTGACAATTTTATGTTTTATGCATTTTATTGAGCTTTTATTTATTTATGACTGAAACAAATTTGAACATGCAAACGGTTATAGTTAGCGTTATTGCCAGTGGGACAAGAATCCTGCGAGTGTCATGTTAACAAAGTGTACTAGAATGACTGGAACAAGGTAGGCCAGTACTTCCCTCCTCTGTTGATTGGCAGTAATTGGACGTAAAAAGAAAGTACCGTAATTGAAATGGTGCCCAATTAGCAGCAGACTAATCAGCTTAATGATGAAGAAACATAAATATTGATCTTGTATGCTTTTCTTGAAGTATTCTTTCTTATGGGTAATCACAATTAACATACTTTTCTCAAAATTCACTATCCGAGTAAGTTATATTATTAATAGTCTACAGTAACATAGCCAATATTGTTGTATGGATATTAAGAATTATAAGTGTACATTAACTAGGCCTTCCTATAACATTTTGTGATAACTAATTATTATAAAGAAACTGCCTATTATAAGGAAATTTTTATGTTGTGTGCGCTAAAAGTTTTAAATAATCTGGCTGTTTTTTTTAAACAAGAAAATAATAACACGATATTGATAAGAACAGTTTATTACACAATCTAGAACTAGTGAACTATTATTTATTTTATCTTTCATGCAAACATATAGTGACTAATTATGAAATGCTGATTATCTAGCAACTGACACGGTTTGATAAGAAAAACTATTTAACAAAGGCGTAATGAGTTCATTATCGTTAATTTAGCTATCATGTGAAATAATGGTGATTTTCTCTTTTTGTGATAATGAAGGTAGGGGGACAGTTGTGGACTGCTAAAATTGATTAGTTGGTGAACTAAAGGGAACCACCAAATAAGCAGTTGATGTTGATAGACATACAACCATTATTTTGATAAAATTCACTGAAACAAAAATTAGATAAAATTACACTAAAATTTATGATGACGGACCAAAAAGTTAAAAGCAAAATTCTGTTTCAGAATTCACTGACCTTCATCCAGAGTTGGTTGGTTCTCTATAATTTTTTTTATTTGTTCGCTAAAGTCTATTCAGATAACTTGATTTTCTAATGATTTGAATTTATATTGTTGGTTTCATTCTCTAGACCAACAATAATATTGATATTTTATTATTGGTTGGTGACCTCATTATCATAATGTCTTTTGATTACAAGAGAAAAAAATTATGGGTACCTGTTAGCATTTTTGTGTACTTTTAATAGATTCAGTCATTAATATTTTAACCAATTGTCAGTAACTTACCAACTTTAAATTTACTTTTTTGGTCTAATTTGAATTTTACAATAAATATTCCTGTAACGCTCTTAAAATTGCTACGTACTAAAAATTAATAGATGAGAAGATTTTTGTACACTCACATCTCAAATTTCACTAATTACTGGTTTTGTAAGTAACTGAAAATTAAAAAAGTGAAGTTTTTCAGTTAAAAAGTTTCAAAAATATTTGAAACGTTTTATTTTTTGTCTGTATTTACGATACATTGTAAAAATTATAATAAGCAAACCTTTTTGTTCAACGTTTTTTCATCACTTAATACTTACAAGTGATGTTGAGTTGAATTTTCCTACACATTTTCCCTTTAGAAAATTTTGAAATACTGACTGAAGTGTTCTAACTGAAAGTCTTATCTTGCCTGTGATCAGTGGCCATGAATGCCAAAAATAAATGCTTGTTGCAGAGGAGTAGCATAAGGAACAGGTAAATAAATGTTCCCAGTTTGGCTTGAAGCCAACTAGACCTTGGCCTTGGTGGATCCATGTGCCCACCTCACCTTGCTTGACTTTGATCACACACATGTGGCAGTGGAAACTCAAGTTCATTCACTTTCTGTTTATGGTTTTTAGATTGCCATTATGTTTTCAAATATATGTTTCAACTAAATGTGTTAAAGTTTGACTAAAAAAAAATCAATTTTACTGCTGTAGAAAATAAAATTGACTTTAAAGTAATCTGTTTATTTAAGTTGCTCACGTTCAATTACTCACGTTTAGAAGTCAATTAAATTACTTCTTACTATTATCTTCTGTTAAAGTTCTTTTTAATATCTTATTATAGATATAGTTTTACTGCAGATTATGAAAGTCCTACTTACTTTTTGAGAGAACCTAAGAAAATACAGCTGTAAGGTGATGGAAGCTAAAAACTGTAGTAAACAAACCTTAAGATAAGTTTCTAAGTTTATGCACTGATTCCATACGAAAATGCTAGTATGACTATATAAATATCTTGACTTTAAATTGCACCTTAGTTTTTTTAATGTTTCTTATTTAAAGTTGAACAAATTTTGATATAATTAATATTTTTATTCTAATTTACTAGCCCTACATTCTTACCAACTCCTACGTTAATTTTCTATATAGTCGATTAAAAAAAACCCTTTTTGCACTGTTTGGGTTGCTATGAGTATTTAAGATAAGTTATTCACACTTTAATTTTTGAAAATGTAGCATTATATATTATTTTTTAGTTTGCCGACTGTATTATTAGGAATATTGGACTCACTTAATTAGAGGACCTAATTAGTATAGTTACACGAGGGATTTATTAATTTAATCTCAAACTAACTTTAAAGTAGTAGATACTAACAGGGTTAAGAATATTGTTATTATAGTTCAATTAATTTTATCTTTGAACAGCAATGACATTTATTTTTCTTCAGTGTGATTAGTAAATATTTAAAGGTTAAAACTGATAAGCACATCATGGAACTCTAACATATCGTTTATTAATTAATGCCATTCACCAAGTTGAAAACATTTACTCAGTCATGTTTCCAATAGGAACACAATACCTGATTTTTGACGGAAAGCTTTAATTCGCAATCCGACTTAGATGTGACATTGATTCTTTGGCATCGGTAGGACATTGATTGGCATGACATGACCACGGCTGTTGGACGGAGTGAGTTAGGTGTTCAGTTCTGGCAGTTGACTGAGACAGATATAGCTGCAAGGTCACAAAGATATGTCTTGTGAAAGCTTGTTTATTATCGGACATGTGTATAAATACTTGACTTTTGTAGTTTAAATGTACGTCAATGAAACATGTGATCTATCCAGAATGTCAGATTGAATAAGAATATTACCATACAGTAACTGAAGTTTGCTCTCACATTTTCTCAAACACTCACAGTATTTAGGATCAGATTAATTTAGAAGAATGCAGTACACGATCCCAATATTGCATTGAACTTAAAACTGCTATATTTTGAATAGCTTGTATTGACCAAAAATCATGTGATGCTGCTTGAAAAAGGAACTAATTTAAGTGAATTTAAAAGCTCAAATGGATAGTAACCAGAATAGCAATGAGTTTTAGGTGTATAATATTATTACCTAGCTATGAAATTCTGGTGTAAATGACAAAATAGTGAGTTAACTATAACGTTCATCTTGTTTTAGTAAATAAACAACATTCATATGTAATATACATATGACATACATCTGAGAGAATTCATTTAATTAACTTCAAAATATATTTGAAATCAAGGAAATGCTACCTCAATATATGAGCAAATTCAGTTTGCTCTTTAAATCAATAAAAAGCAAATAAACAAATAAGTTTCCTCAGCAGCAGAGTTCATCAGACCTAGTTATTAGCATTTTTAAAAGATATCGTGACCTATTTTTTTAAAGTGCTTAAAAATGGTGTTCCAGTTGGTCAACCAATTTTTGATGATTTATAAAATATAAATGTTTTTAGTCAAGATTCTCAGACAATCAACTACTCTACATGCTCCAACAGCCTAATTTTCTTGTTCGCAATGTCAAATCCATATTTTACTTTGTTTTATATATATTTTATTTCAATTTTGGGGTGGACACTAACATTTCAAGTTTTTTAAACAAACAATAAGAGGTATGAACAATCGAACATTGGTAATAGTTATTTATGCAACAAGTGCGCAAGGTGCGACTTTGCTGCACTCGAGAGAAATGTTTACGCATTCCCCTACGCATCGTGCGGAATAGTTTCTCTCGAGTGCAGCAAAGTCACCTTGTGCACGAGTTCATATTACATTTTTCCTACATCTGCCAAGTATTGATTATACAGTATGATATGTATAATATTTATGACAGCCTACATGATATATTTCCTACAGTTAGAATAATGCGTTTAAATTATATTTATTCGGTTTTTTTAGAAGAAGGCTGCCACTATTAAAAATTATCTTAAAGATATACTAAACCTGATTTAAGTAATAGTAACATAACTAGGCCTACACACAATTTATAGACACTTTTTTATGTAAACACACTTTAATTAAACTTCAAAAAATACAGGTTATGTTTATGTTGTTCGGGAACAACAACAATAGATCAGATGTTTATTATCCAGTGTTGCCAACATAATTCATGCATAAACAACGTTACCTGCATACTGTTTTTGACTAAAGTTTGTTTTTGTGTTCTTAAGTTTAAACACTGGAGTAGGGCAAAGTAAATCGAGAGTGTGCAAAGTAAAAATGAGTACGCAAAGTAAAAGGAATACGGAAATCACCTGTTTTGCGACATATATCGAGTACGAAAACAACCGCTTTCTTGGACAGACGTAGGAAAAATTAATTATTTACTGTATTTGTTTAATTTTTCAGCAAAAGCATATAATAAAATGCCATCAGTGTACTTCAGTAAGACATAATACTCAGTACCACAGCATTTATTTTTTTATGTGGGAAAGATTCAAGAAACTGACATTGTTGAGTTAATCACAGAGAAGTATATTAGGTACTACTCTGTGAGTTAATTAAAAATATTTCCCGTCCAAAAAATACTGTGAAGTACATTTTTGTGTTCATAGAAATTAATTTAAGTGAATTGTTATTCATTGGAAAAATGTATACGCAGTGTTTATGCAATATTTTATGATTAAGTAATTTCAAGTAAAGTATTATAATCATTGATCAATATGTTCAAGTAACGTAGTAAAATTAGATAACATTTGTTTCAACTCACTCAACCTTGACCCCATTAGCCATATCAAACCTCTCAATTTAGTCTTGAGACGATTGAACTCAATACCTAATTTTCATTTTTAACTAGTTTGGTGTAGTTTCCAAATACCATTGGCCATGTATACATGCCCTCGCGAAAAGTCACTTTACGTTGACAACTGCCCGCTACGCTGATCCAATTGCATATCATTTAGAACGACCAATCTAAATTTTATTTTGAATTTGCATGAAGGAAAACAACATAAATGGTTTTTCTAAAATGAATAAAACAAATCTATCAGCATAGTAATTGTTTGTCACTGGCATTTGATTAAAATTGGTTAAATTGTGTAATATATATATATATATATATATATATATATATATATATATATATATATATATATATATATATATATATATATATAAAACAATAATGGAACTAGTAATAATTTCAAATGCATTAGAGTCCAGCTTGTTGATTATTGAAGTGACAATATAGGTGACAGTATCACTGAACATGTAATTTCTGCCTGTACACTTCAATATAAAAATACCTAATAAAAATAAACTTGTTATATAGAAATTTTGATTTTATTTCTGTGTTTTTTATTAAAGCTTGCCTTATTTCTGGTCTGTGTGGGTTTCAGCATTATTTAATGTTACTACTTTCCTTATCCTGGGTGATTAGAAATAATGGTGCAAAAGTAAGGTTTGTTAATTGCAGACAAAATGACAAAAAAAACATTAAAACAGTGTCAACCAATTCATTATTTTAACAAGTTTTTATATACACTACAAATGCTCGATAAGAGCGTCATTGGTAACCCTGCATACATTTAGGCGATATTCCAATTCCACCCACAAACACTGCAACATGTCCTGTGTTATGGATTGCACTGTTCTGGTTATACACTGTCTTAGCCATCCAGTTGTTGAGGCATGGGAGTGTTGGGAACTGAATCTTGGATAGAATCCCACCAAAAATCGCAAGGAGTTAAGTCCAGCGATTGTAGGGCCAGCGCAACAGAGGCCTGTCTTGATTTCCAGGGCGACCAATGTACATGTTTTCTTGCTTTGTCGTAGCCATTTAATAAACATGTCAGTGTTAGTAAAACAAGCAAACAAGACAAAAAAATAACTATATAAAAACAAACTTATAAGTATACTTTTTCTATTGTTGTGATAATCAACTGTTGTAGTCAGTGCAAACAGAAACACCACATGTTTAGTTTTGCACCATTCTTTTTGAATCACCCGGTATTTATATATTTGGGAAAAACTTATGTTACTCATAATTTAGCTTCTTCAATCGTCAAACTAAATATTTGAGTACTATTATAGAAACCTATAATGCTATTAACAACTAAATATTTGTTATAAACCATTTAAAATTGTAAAAATTATTGGAAGGCTAGTAAAGTTTCCAATGCTACCTCAGTTTTCAGTGTATTAGATTTCAAACCGATAAATTATCAGGAAAAATCGTTTTTGTGAATATTTACATAGTTCAAGCTGTGCAAGACAAGGATTGAAATAGTTAGACTTGATATAGTTTAAGGATAAGGATTTTGTTGGATAATTATGTTTAGTTTGTTAAGCCCAAAAATAGTTTATAATAGTTCATAGTGTTATTAATGAGTGGTGCTGTTTGTTTAAATACCCTCTACTCAATGCTATGACAACCATTTTCCAGCATGATAAAGAATTGTAACAGTCCAATCCAGTTAATGGTCAACGTGATGTATCGTGAAATATTTTATGACGTAGGGCCTCCATGAGCTTAGGGCTGGGATCAATATATATGATCCCAATGTAGCATTGTTTCAATGTATTTTTTTAAATTTTTGTTTGATTAAATTAGTGTTGGTTCAATATATAATTTAGAAAAAACTAATTATATGAGCAATAAAATCACACAAAATTCAAAATTTGCCATAATATAATTTTACAATAATCATAATAAATGTCACTGTCAAAATTGTTATTTGATCACATGGTAACCATTTCTAAATTTGTAAATTATTTGTATGTTTGGGAATGATTATAACAGGGACTTAACATTATATGCCTTTATGCTTCTGCATTGTAGCACAGAGAACGTATAGACAGAGATCTGACGCTGTGCAATAAGGGGGTACGCAGATTCGTCGTAGTTGGTACACCAGCCACTTCGTGCCGTTAGTGTCGCGGCTGTCTGCAGTACACCCAACGCCGGAAGTTCCCCTCTCGGCGCCCCTCCAACGCACTGTACCCGTACGACAGTTCCCTTTCCACTCCCCGCTCACCCTGGCACACCACGCCGCGCCAGTCTAGACAGTTTTAAAGCGTGTGATAGCTATTTTTATTCTAGCATTTGTGTTTAATAACATTTGTTTACGTTTTTCACATGTAATAGTGTAGTAGTGCTAGTTGCGGCCATGTCAAAAACTTTGTGTTCATATTATGGCTATTCTAAAAGCAGTAATAAAGTCAAAGGAGTTAAAATGTTCCGATTTCCCCGGGAGATGTATCGAAGATGGGTTCATTGTTCAGGTGATTAATTGTGTTTGAGGTATTAATCTTATTATTTTTACAACTGATGATGAATCGTTTGTTTTTAAAAATATGTACACCACTTTAACATAATTTGTTAATAAACACAAAATACATGGTATACAATTTATGAGTTACAAAAATTTTGGCTATGTTTGCTCATTTGTACATTTTTAGCGAATTTCCCCTATAGTGAAGAAGCTATTACCGTAGTCGGCATGGTAAGACCTAGGCCCGGGACCATGATAACTTTTCATTTTGAGGTCCCCAGATGCCAAAAACACCATTCGTTCAAAACTGTATATATATATATATATCTATATATGTATCTATATATATATATATATATATATATATATATATATATATATATATATATATGTGTCCGTGGGTGCGATAACTCTAGTAAAAATTATCGGATTTTGATGAAATTTGGTACAAACATGTAAAGCATGATTTATGACTTTAAGATCGAAAACCAGCCAGATCGCTCTACCCAAAGGGGTATTTTGGGGGGGGGGGTTTGTACCCCAAAAATGGGTTTTTTGAGTTTTTTACATATAATATTTTAGTAAATCCAATTTTAGTTTTCACTATTAAATTCAGCTTAAAAAACCAAACAATTTGGTGTTTTGATCATTGCTCTACGTCAATTGGTTACTGAGATATTGAAAGTGCGAAACACAGTACGTTGTCCAATGTTATTCTTATGGAGAATAAGAGAAATTGCATATCTCGCTTATTTATCAATTTATCCTGATGAAACTTGGTATATTGCTTCATATCGTTGTGTTTTTTTGATATTTGCACTAAAAAACTTTTTTTGTTTATTTTTCCCGTAGCAGCAAACCTGCGTACTCAGCCCCCATGTTATTCTTATGGAGAATAAGTAACCTGTTATCTCCCTTAATTATGAACATAAATTAATAAAATTTAGTATGTTGCTTTACCTACTTGAGTTATATTGATATTTGTATAAAACCCCATTGTTTGTGTTCCTTCCTTCAGCAAACCTGCATACTCAGCCGCCATGTTATTCTTATAGAGAATAATTAAAAAGGTTAAAAATCGTTTATTTATGAATGTATATTGATGAAACTTGGTATTTGGTTTTATGTGGTATTAAGATACATATATATGCATTGGAAATTCGCTGAGTATGCAGGTTTGCTGCTACGGGGGTATTTTTTATTTATATGCCTATTGCAATAACATTTTAATTGATTAATATATTTACTTACCACACCCTAAATCCTAAATTTTGATTTTGCTAAGTGTCCGGTTTTCGAGCTTAGTCTGATACATTTAACTCTTGTAAATTCAAAATCCTAACATGTGAGAACAGTTGCCCACGTGTAAAATATAGGGAGTGACTAAGATTAATTAATCATGGACAACTGAAATAAAAAGTATGTTTTTCATTATTGTTGTAATTCAAACGATACCGGTTTACTAACATAATAAAAATAAATTTGGAGCTACACTTTGGATCTATAAGGCATTAACATGTTGAGTGCGGCATGTCTCCGATCGGAGACACAAGCATCCTCTCCCGGGTGAGTATGTCTCCGATTAGAGACATTTGTCATGGTCAAGGTTATGCGATAATTTTTCGTCTAGCATATGAGGAGGAAACGCTTATTGTGCCTTAGCGTGTATGTTAGAGTAGTGGGGTTTTCATTTCGCATTGGTTCAGGTTACCAGCAACTTTTCTATTTTCTATTAGGATTTATTTTTGCGTTAGTTGGCGTTGTTCATTTTCGCGTCTGTCGTAGTATCTTAGACACTTATTTTCGCGTTTATCCCAACAAAAATCCTGGGAATACCCGTATCGCACCCTCACTTTGGGGATGCCCAGCGTTCTCAAGGTCAAACATCGTAGTGCCGCCGGTGCTGTCCCTGAACACCACTGCTGTCGCAGTGCCGCTGCCCCACGCTGCCACAAGACAGCATGGCGTGGGATTCCCAAGTGCTGCTGTCTCCGATCGGAGACAAATACAATGACGTCGACAATGTGAATCAAACAAGTACCTATCCATGATTTGAAACTCAATAAACTTGTATTTATTTATTTCCTCATAATTAATCATGTTTCACGGAAAGATTAGATACATAAATCAAACAAAAAATTAATTTAATCCAACTTTTATTACTTTTATTCCAGTGATTTTCATGAGTAGATTCACTTACAGGAATAAAACAGCCAATCAGGATAGTTCAAAGAACGATGAATTTTCCTCACCAGTGTAACAACCTGACAAAATCACTGGCTCGCTTTTTTGACCAAAATCGTTAAGTAGTGTTACCTCCAGTTATACAATAAACCTCCCTAAATATGGTGTTCATGAAAACCTTGTTATTGCTTAATGGGAAACGGTTGTCATAAATTGCAGATTACGTTATTTTATGGTCTGTGGTTAGTTGTTTTGCCGTATGAATGGAGATTGGAGAGGGGAAAATGGCGTCACCATGTAGGCTTTAATTTTTTTTGGAGATTAATATTTGTATGATAGCACTAGATGTTTTAAGCTAGTTGCTCGATACTATGATTTTCACTCACGACCTCATGACCCCCCCACCCCCCCCCTTAAAATGATAGTCTGTTTCTGCTCCTGGCGCTGGGTTCCCTGGGTGTTTCCGAGTTAGTGTGGTCAAAATATAAGTAAAACAACTTCTACTTTTAGCATAAGCGTGATCGTTGACATTATATTGTCACAGTTATGTCACAGATATTTTATTACAACTATTTGTTGTGTGGACTCATTTTTCTTGGAATAAAATGAAGATTGAAGAAATATAACTTATTTGAAGTTATGACTACATTCATAAATATCAGAGCTATGACTTGAATCATGAAGCTGTATAGTTGCACCGCACAGGTCATAGGGGTTGGGCTCCTGAGTGCACGTGCGAGAGTAAAGGGACCTCCAGCCTAGCGCTCAGAGATTTTAAAACTCAATAGCTTACGTATTTCTACTTATTTCAACTCTCACAGTTCCAAAACTTAGTACAACCCATACAAAGCCAATCAGCTTCCTAAAGATTAATGTTGCTCTGGCAGCTCAGGTTTTGAGCCACAGCGTTGCAGCTGGACTGAGGACGGCAGTAGCGACTGGGCAGATCGTCAGTGACACCGCTTTGACCACTGCTGAATTTTTGGAAAAAATAAACTCACTATTTGACGTTCTTAACTGTAGATGCAAGAAAAGTCCAAATCCGGATAAGTGTGCACTGACAAAAGATCATCCGCACGTCATAACTGTTCCAGAAGAAGCCTCAATGTTGTTCAGCGAGGTGTCAAGAAGCCTCTGTGTTTTGATGGAGTACGAGTGACGATCGCCACAGTCACATCACTAATGTACCAGGAAAAGGGCAAATACATTATAACTACACGATTAAATCAAGACCCAATAGAAAATCTATTTTCAAGTATTCGGCAAAGAGGAGGTTGGGACAGAAACCCTACAGTAAGGACCTTCCGTAGCGCCTTGAGGCTGTACTGTCTGAAGTATATAATTGAACCCCCTGCAACTTCATCTTACGACACAGACTATGACACCATTTCAGATTTACAACCCAGAGACCTAAAGGTGACCGAACCTGCTGCGGAAGTTCCAATGGAGGTTGAATGGCATCACTAGTCGACGGATGAGGAAATTGAGAAGAATGAGGACGACCAATCAGAGGACAAACATATTCCCGAACCCGTTTCATTGGAGTCATGCTCCCAAGTCTATTATGCTGGATACCTGGCAAATCGTACGTACAGGAAGTTCAAATGTGAGAAATGCATAAATCGTCATTGTGATGTAAACTCTCCTCTAAACAATACTTCTGACATACTAATTTTAGAAAAAACCTTTTCAAGCATCAAGATTGGCACAACGTCAGGTTTAAAAGCTCCAGATCCCCTCTTTCTTGAATTTGTTAAAGTAGCAATGACAGTTTATGAAATGTGTTTTAAAAATATGCCACAAACATAAACTATTATCAAGACTTCTGAAAGCAACTGAGTACTGAGTTGAGGAGTTAGGGCTTAAATATACTGTTGATAATGGATGTGAAGAACACGAGAAATACATCCAGGGAACACTCTTCCGCGTGCTACTGTACAAACAGTGTAAAATGGATCAGTGACTCACATAAGGATAGTTCGATGAACAAGATCCGTATACTCCACAACATGTATTTTTAACTATTTATGTTAACAACATTTTTATAGGTAAACTGATTAATATTAAATTGTTGTTAATTAATCATCATTAAAGTTTTAGTTTGCTTTCATATTTATTATTTGTATTAAACAGTGATGCTTGTATTTGAGAGCTGTAACATATATAAAATATTCGGAACATTGCAACTCTGATAATTTGCATTTTGAAAATTAAAGTTATTTGCGAAAATATTATTTTGTATTTGTCCTAATGTCTTATGTTGATGCTACAATAATTATTGTTTTCATTTTTGTGTTTTGTTGATATAACTGATGAATGTGCATCGAGGGATTAAGAGAACATTAATAAGTTTAAAGATACTGAGTTATTGGCAGGCTGTATATTTTAATAGTAATTTCAATATTGTAATAGCTGCAATACATTTTGTTTTAACAGTTATGAATAAAAAGAAAGCAACATATATAGCTCGAAATTTTAAAATAAACTAAAGCATTTATATTAAATTATTACTATGAAATTTTCATAAAGAAATAACTTGTTTACGGTATATTTTAAAATGTACGTTTAAATTACATTAATAGTTACATTGTAAGGGATAACAGATAAAATGGAGTTAAGAAATCAATAATGCCAGAAGGCCTGTAAAGATCATTTAACGCCAATCTTACTGTTTACATATTATCAACAAGGCCTATATGATTTTTTTGGTTATTAAAAAGTTAAAATATTTTTCTACAGTATAAAATCATAATTTTTTCTATATTCTTCTTTATTCAATATAATACAGATTTTTTAGTAAACAGATACATTAAACTTTTTCTTGGAAAAATTGTATTAAACACCTGCAATGGGAACAGAGTGTTCAATTCGTCAAGTAAAAAAATTACACCATACATTCAAATGTCAACGAGAATATTAGAGAGCTGATCAGGGCAGCAACGTGTGAAGGTGTAGGAGCGAAGCAACACAGAGTCAGAGACTCGTTCCGTGTCCCGTGTACCATCTACAGCGAGCGGCAGACGCACTCTCTGTGATTGTAGTTACAATGTGCCTTAAAATATTTGCTTTTCATTGGCTGCAGGAACTCTTGTGGTGGGAAATCAAATTGTTTTGGTAACATTTTTCACAGACCAGTGTACACTGATGAGTCATAAGGGGCCTTGCATGCATTACTTACTCCCTCTTAAGGGGGAGGGAAGGTGGCGTAATGTTGTTACGCTGTTATATGAGGAAGAGAGTATTATCAATGATGTATAGCGCAACTGTTTAAAAAAACTTTATTACCTGAATAGTTACAATAAATTAATGGTTTTTATTATAAAATACAAAAGTATTTAATTGTTTAAATACTGTTTTATATCAATTTTTGCACGGTGGAAAATTTCAGCTTATTACAAAAAACTATGCATTACATAAAACCAACTGTAGGGAAGAGATGATATGCTTCATTCTTATATGAGATAAGGGTTAAAATTATGGAAGAACGTGTAATTTAAATGTGTGTGGCCCAAAATATCAATGACGTCTTTATTTATTCACTAGTACTAAACAAATTTGTTGTTCACAGGTTGCAGTTCCTGATGTAGTTGATGCAGCAAAAGATGCAGACATCCTCATCTTTGTGGTGCCTCACCAGTTCATCAGAACACTGTGTTCAAACCTCCTCGGGAAAATTAAAGCCACTGCCATTGGATTGTCGTTGATCAAGGTATTGAGTCACGTCTCTCAATCCACAAATGGCAAAATCAATGAAAGACTGTTGTCTATGCCACTAATACATAGACATAACATAAACAATTGACCGTAATAATTGTTAATACCCTACAGGATGATCATGACTATAATCATTGTTAAAATTTAGTACCCCACAAGATGAACATTTCCCCATTTCCCCACTTTGCCCATCCACATAGACTACAGATCTGTGTGCGGAATGTATTCAGAAAATCAAGGGGTGAGCCGTTACAAGTTGTACAGTTCTGATAACATTTACTAGCCAGGACTGGGATTCAAACCCACGACAGGGTTGATGCCATAGGCTCAGATTCTGCCGCCTTGACCAGTACGCCAACAACTCAGTAAAAATTGTCTTACCACACTACAAAATATAATCACACTTATACTGGATGGAATAATACAATCAATTTTGACCAATCACATTGTCATCATCAGGCCCAAGGAGAAAACACCCTTGTATAAACAGATACAATATATTGTAGCACCTACATATTGTTCAAGACACTGTATTGTTGGGTTACAAGTTAGCAACATCTTGTATTTTTATTACAGTAGTGATAACAATACTCATGCTAATCAATAAATTTTTTACCCCACCTTATGAAAAACATACTAAGGGGCTGATCTTTTCTTGGAAGGTAAAATCACATATTAATGCTTTACCACTTGAGTGTGACTTTGACAGATCATTGGTTGTTTTGATTATTATAATTTAGCCCAATGTATCAGTTTTAAACTAAGTTTTTTAGCAAAATTTGATTTTCCTTGGGTTAGGATTTTGCCAAAGGATTTCTGAGGCCTAAAAACCTCTGATTCATTTTACTTTCAAGCTGAAGTAAAATACTTCTTAGAGATTCTGAGATCCATTTTCCATACATAAATTAGAGTAGGGTAGGGGTGTTGGGTATTAGAGTGTCGGATTTATTTTATTTTAGGGGTCAACTTAAAACTGTCGGTTTCAGGGATTCGACAAAGCCGAGGGAGGGGGCATTGACCTCATCTCCCACATCATCACGAGGCACCTCAAGATCCCCATGACTGTGCTGATGGGCGCCAACCTCGCCGGTGAAGTTGCTGAAGAGAAGTTCTGCGAAACTACGATCGGTAAATTATTCATCTAACTTCATTCTTCAACTCTATTTATTCCTCTAAATTAGTTTCTCCCTTATATTAACTTAAGTACGGTAAATTCAATTGACCATCATTGTGTTAACTGTCATTCACTGTTATCCTCATTATAAAAGATGTGCATTTTGACCATTTTTCAAGCGTTAGTATTTATGCCAGCGGCCCCGTACAGAAGTGTCTGTACAAACTACTGTACTATGATGGGGAGTGACTGTACTCCTCACTCCGCAGCGTTAAGGCTAGTGATCTTGAGTTCGCATGTCACTTAATCATCCACTTGCACAGTGTTTTTTAATTTCTCCCACAAACCATTTTAAATTTCACTACTGTACACATTTATAGTAAATTTCTATTAACCGTCACAGTCCCGGTCCTGACGGTGACGTTTAGTTGAAATTTTGCTCTAAGTGAATTTCAATTTGCTGTAATAGGTTGTAGATAGTTGTTTGTTATTCTTGTAACTATATTAGTAATGCAAGGTTTTCATGTTATATTTTTTTAGAATTACAGTTAAATTCATAATTGTTTTAACCCTTCTAGCCAAAAGTACCGATTTATCAGCTTTTGAATCTGCTAATATAGGTAAATACTATATAAGTTATCGAACCGTTTTGAGCACAGTCTGTGGTCTGGGTTTGACATGTGGTGTAATCTGCTAGACACAAACGGAACTAACTCGTCCAGTGTGTTTGCTGTCTAAAACCCGGTTCGTTACAGCTGCTGGTCTGATCAGTGGCTGAACAGTCTAAGGTGCTATCCTCCCGGTCAGGGGGTATTGCTTGGATCAAGTGCTGGAATCCCGTCTCAGTTGGGTTTTTATGTGCAGCTCATGGAGAGTTCACCTGTGTGGGAAAGTTGAAGGGGAGGGTGGACCTAAAAAGCAGTCTGGGATGGCACAGGTCCTAGCTGACAGGATGAGTGAATTCTTTGAGTTGCACAACTAATCAGGTGTTTTGATACTTTTTATCTATTCTTAATGTGCCAAGTTATAAATAGTTTATTATTACAAATTCACATAAATGCCATGGGAATGAGCCGACATGAGCACTGAAGCCTGTGTGGCACCCTCGGTTGAAGTATAAATGGATAGCGCACTCAATGGACAAAAACCGTGCCGGTCTCCGAGTCCACTGGGTAGCAAAAAGGCCCGAGCTGGCCGCTGCGCCATGTTAAATTAACTTAAATTAAGATTACATATTACAGAATCTTATGGTATAAATATTATTGCTGAAACTAATCGAGAATATTTTTATTATTTAAAAGAAATTAGGCTTCACGCAGAGTGACATTATTTTAATTATGTCTCGCTGAGTGACTGTTACTCTTTAAATCGGTTACAACTTAGACTAATGAAAATATTACGTTCTAAAGAATCTAATCATGTAAATCTGATTTACTACAGTAAGATAAGAGCCATTTTTATCTTTTAAAGAAATTTGAGTTTGCGCTCCGCAATGGAGACCGCAATGTGACTTCTACTATGACTACCTGTAACCAGCTGCTAACATTATGATTGATTAAAACGTATAAAAATAAAAACATTTTTAATTTTATTTAGTTTAAATGAGTCTAAATATATACAAAAATTGTTTTGTCATAAAAATAGTCGACAATTTAACAAAACATATAAAAGTAAACGATAGTACCGGTAGTTATGTATTTGTATGATTTAAATTGGTTTCATTCGTTGATCTAACCACATGCCTACCTGCTAATTTGCAATACAATTAAATTAAGAAGAATTAAGATTAAATAAAGAAATAAGCGTTAACAATATTATAAACCTTGTCCTTACAGTTTTGAGACTTGCTGCTTATATTATGATTTACCTCGTTTATTATACTAAAAATTAGGCATTTATATGAATGAAGGGAAATAAATTAAACTAGAATAAATAGCACTGCATTAATTGAACATAAATTTATTTCAATCCCTAAAGTAATTCCATAGTCTAGATAGGTCTGTCTTTCCAAGTATTCTACTGCTCCTCCGCGAGTGAGGAGCGTGAGTGTCACGCTCTTCTGCGAAATCCGCTCTTAAAAAAAGATTGTACAGATAACGGCTAGTCTTACAAAAAAAATTTTTAAATAACAAATAATCTTTAGACTTTTATCTACAACTTTCTCGCTGAAAGTTTTTACCTGACCAAAAAATAAAATAGTTCCTCGCTTACTACTTTTTTTACCTCATTCTATATTCAAATTAAAACCGTTATGTGTTTAGTTGATTATTCAAATTAGTTCAATTACTTTTTACAATTGTAATGATTGTTGTTCGATTCACCATTTAAAACTGTAAAATTTGATGTAATGATATAATAATTATCTTAGTTTTTTTTGGTATAAATGTCAGTTTGAATGTAGCGCTGTTTTTTGGTCTGACATCGGGGTCTCGCGGATATAGACTCGTTTGCCACCCAGCGGCATTAATGACGGCACGGTTTTCGGCTCCTATTAGCATTGCAAGGCGCTATCCATTTATATTTCATCCGAGGTGGCACCTTGAGCTGCATCTAAAATAAAAATAAACCAAATAATTAATATGTAATAACCAAGGGAAAAAAGTTATAGATGAAGATTATGAGATGAATTGTAAGATTAATAAAAAAGATGAAGAATTAATATTTTTTTAATTTTAACTCCAATGGCATTTTTCATTAATATAGCACACAAACGCTTTTAGGGAAAGTGGTTCAAACCCCTCAAATGCTTTGGACATCCCGGGATTTGAACCTGTGACCCCTTGTGTCCGAAGTCCAAGCTGCTAGCCTTTAGGCTAGTGAGATGCCCAATTACATTTAACATTTAATTAAGAATTTCAACTTTTAATTGATAATTTCTTTGTTGTCAGTGTATAGTGTATGAACAGAGGAGAGGGTAACTTTTTATCCACCACCCTGCCTCTCACTGGCCACAGAGTCACCTCTTCATTCAGTATATCAATTTTATGATTTACAATATCATTAAGATGATGTTTAGGAGGTAACAACTGTTTATTAAAACTTAAATATTTGTCCACAACAGGATGCAAGGACAAGCAGCTAGGTGCCGTATTAAGAGATCTCTTCCAGACTGACAACTTTCGAGTTGTCGTTGTCGATGATGTGGACACTGTCGAAGTTTGTGGTGCTCTTAAGGTAAATTTCTTGGACTTATATTTACTAGTAAATTTTTTAGGCCAAATATTTGAGGAGGTATTTTGAATGCAGTCTTAACCTTTACTAACAATGGTATGGCTTTGTAATCTGTTTAATTTATTTGATTTTATTGTCAAGTCAAGTCAATCCTCTTTATTTACATAATTATCAAGATTAGTGGGTGTCAATGCAATTATAAATTATTCCAGTCTTAGAAATATTCTCTAGTCAGTAAACTCAGTCAGGGAGTGGAATGGTTGATTTTGTAGCCAGCTCTTAAGTTGTCGTCCAAGCAGTGATCAGTCAGTTCTCTTGAGCTCTTCCGGAAGTGTATTTCACATTTTGGCACCGACGTAACTTGTTTTATTCTCAGTGGAGGTGGGACAGTTTTGTTACAGTATTCTGCGACTGACAGTTTGCCTTTTTTCCACCTATTCTAGTTACTGCAGTAAAGAGTGTTTTATTTAACTCATTTGATAAGGATCATAGTTCATGTAGATGGGTTTATAAAGGCAACTACAAAATTTTAAATGTCCTAAAATGTAGCTTAAACAGTATTTTGTACTTTAGCAGTGCCCTAGTGATGATTTATATTAGGCAATAGTCATAATTAGTAAGCAATACCTAAAAAAATAAGACGGTCCAGTCGTGCCCTCCAGATAAGTATATTGTTAGGGATTAAACATAGGTGCTCTTAGATAAATGACTAGCTGTGTATCCGTCCTTCGTACGGGTTGTGTCTAAATAATAGATGAATTTGATAAGAATAACAACCAAATTAATTTTACAATATTTCATTGGTGGACGTTAGGATGGCACAAGGCACTTTCAAAATTAATCTGTTTATGAACCTCAGGGAAAAAACTGTCGATCAGTAGTTTATATTATTCATCGATTGAACAGAGTGAAGGAGGGATGTTTATGATACCATCTGTTTTCAAATGTCCTGTTCCTAACTTTTAAAAGGACCTAATACAACTCCTCAACCCTTTAATCTTATCGAAAAATAATTTTCAAATTTACCGTTAAGTTGAGACACTCAGTAGTTGGCTACATAAAATATCTATTTAGAGAGGCATAGATCTCGTCCCCCCATGACTCAAGCACACAAAGTGTCTGTATGAAATCTCTAGGGAGAAAAACACCTTGACTCCCCATTATGGGCCATGTTGTTGTTGCTGATGGGCAAAAATAAAAATCGGGATGGGGGGAGCAAAAATATAAAATCAGGGGGAGGGGAAAAAATAAAATCGGGGGCATAAATATAAAATCCAGGGGGGGTTCATTAAGATTGGGGGGAGCGCGCAGAGTTCCCCAATACCCCCTACTCTCGCCTATCGAAAAAAGGGTTTGAGTTGCCATTCAAGTAGTTTGTTATTTCCATTATGAGAGTTGCCAATCAAGTAGGTTTTTTATTTCCATAATGATAAGCAGCTGTTTACAATATTTTAAGTTGTAGATATAACTATTAAGTCATCATCTGGTTCATTCAATATAAATAAATACTTTGTCCATAAGAATATCATAGGATCTTCAAAACTCCGTAGGACAGAGTCCTAAGGTGATTTCCAAAAATCCAATTAACCTAAAACCTTCCAACACACATATAGAACATAGGAAAAAAGTTTCATCAAAATCAGTGCACCCGTTTCCCTGTGAAAAGCGAAAAACGTGTCCAAAATCGCACGAAATCACGTTTTTGAGCGGCCGCCATTATTTTTTCCAAAAAGCGTATGCTGGTTTAAAGTGGCCTAAAACCTTCTCACGCATATATAGAACAAAGAAACAAAGTTTAATCAATGTCAGTGCACCCGTTTTCCCGTGAAAAGCGAACAAAAACCCGTCCTTGAACGTTACCGACAAACAGACAGACAGACAGAAATTGAGATAAGACGCTTTTCTGCTTTCCTATGGTATGAAACATAAAAATATGCAAAAATTTGATAATTCCAAGCAATGTACAGACAGAATTCTAATTTTATTTATATAGATTACCATAGTTTACCTTTTTGACATAGTTGTTGTTTATTCAGATTTATTTTTGGCCCAGTACATCATTGAATTAGTTAGGAAAGACAGGGTCTAACTTCATTGAATTTTAATAATAAAGTTAAGCTTGAGTACACCAGCAAAATTTTACAAATGTAGAGGACAACATTTCAAACCTCTCAAGTCATGTGGGCACCCCGGGAATTTGGGAATTGATCCCATGTCCTCCACTGATCCATGTCCACTGATCCAGAAGAAGGTACAGTAGTTAGGATATTAGCCGGGGCTGGATTTAAAATAAATAAATAAATAAAAAATGTGCCTAGTCTGGCTCGTAGGTCTGATGTACATATGGTATAATACAAGAATCAAAGTAAGATAGATGTTACATTTTTTAGGCTAGGCAAAATAGCTAATAACTACAGAGTCATAGGCATAAAAATGTATAACAAGTTACCAATAAGCTTAAGAAATATTGAACCGATGTCAGATTAAAATTAAATGTTGAATTGATTGTGTTTTAAATCAATTTTAACTGATGTTTTAATAAATCATCCTTTGTATTCTATGGAAGAATTTTTTGACTTAGATGCAACTGTGATGTTCCAAGATTTTGTTTAGGCTAGTGGATTTTAACTGTACCTGACTATGTCTATTACATGTAATATGTTTAATGACAATAAATTATTCTTACATTGAAAACCAAGATGTTAACCGTTAGGGTCCCATTATTGTCACATTGTTTATTTTATTGAATTTTACATCATAGACCAATGTGATTTATTCCAATGTACCTAACCACTCCGAAGTGTAAAAAATAACCATATCAGATATCAGCAAAGAGCAGTTGAAATCACTGAAAAGTCTATTATATTTATTTTAACAAAACTTGAACATGTAAACTGGACTTAAGTTGTTATCAAAACATCTTGTTTTTGGTCGCTAGGGAACACATGACCAAAATATGATTATATACATAACACTCGTCCCCTTACAAATGCCTTAGAACACCAATTGCATGTCTTTGTCGTCAAAAATAGCTTATAAACAATGATATGAAATGTAGGAAAAGTAAATAATTCATACTTTAAATAAAACTAACACAATTTTAATAGCACTCCTACTACAGCTGCAACATCTCTGATTAAATATTTTTTATTCATAAGTTCAAACGATGAGGTTGTTGCACAATCCTCTTTGAACGTCTTAAAACATCTGGACAGCCCGCAGAGGAAGTAGACTCTGTCGGAATGGTAACAGGTGTAAAAGTTGCTGATTCTGACTCCTCCAGATAACTTTTCCTCAAATGATCCACATGACAGAATCTGGATTTTCCCAGCACCATAACTTAGTAGGTTACTGGACTTACTTTCATAGTAATCACACCTGGAACCCGACTTATTTTTTCCATGCAAACTGTTTTGACCAACACCCTGCTCCCTTTACACAAAATCTCGATATGAACTGCGATGTTGATCTGCTACTAGTTTTTCTTTGAATTTTCGATTTTCCATGGAAGCCTGAAGATTTGGTTTTAACAACGAGAGTTTTGAGTGGTGTTTATGCTTTAAAAACAATTCAGCTGGTGTTACAACTGTAGCAGAATGTGGAGTATTTCTATACACAATCAAAAAGTTGTCTATTCTACGTTGCATTGTTTGAGTATAACCCGAGCGTTGTTCTGACATTACTTGTCTAAGCAAATTCTTCTTAATATCCTGAATGGATCTTTCTCTCTGACCATTCAGCTGGATGTTAAGGTGGCGTAAGTACGTGTTTAATTCCATTGGAGGCTAAAAATTACTTAAACTCTTCTGCAACGAGCTGTGGCCCGTTATCAGATACTAACTGTTCAGGAAGACCTTATGATGCAAATAAAGACCGCAAGCGTTCGATTGTTTTCAGAGTAGAAATAGATTTCATTGGAAAAACCTCCATTTTGAATGACTATCAATTACACACAATAAATAATGTCCACTCTCAGTGCACATTACCTTATCTGAAGTGTCCTTAGCAAAATCCACATGAATACGTTTCCAGCATCTCGATGACCAGCCCCAAGGTTGTAAAGAAGCCTTCATAGCAGCATTGCGGGTGCTTTGACAAATAAAACAAAAAGCTACCATATTCTCTATGGCCTTGTCAATATTTGGAAACCAAACATAACTTCTAGCTAGCAGTTTCATCCTCATAATACATGGATGTTGCTCATGTAATAACTCTAGAATTGATGGTCTTAGTTTCTGTGGAATTACAACTCTATTTCCTAAGCACAAACATTGTTGATCAACTGAAAGTTCATTTTTTCGAGAAAAATAATCCGATAGCTCCGAAATTTTGTCTCGCCATCCATGCATGACATAATCCATTACCCGGCTCAGGATGGGATCTTTCCTAGTCTCTTGAGCAATATCTTTGGCAGTTATTGGGTTTTGGTTATTTAACTTAAAATACCGGTGAAAAATATTTTTCAGCCATTTCTGGAGATTCGCACTCCGGTAAAGGTAGTCTGGAAAGTGCGTCAGCATGAGGAATCAGTTTTCCTGCTTTATAATGAATTTCAAAATCATAAAAGGACATAATAAGCGCCTAACGCTGAACTATAGCGGCCGCCATCACTGGAACTTGCTTCTTTTCACCAAAGATTGCTGTCAAAGGTCTGTGATCAGTCTGTAAGCAACAATTTCTTCCATACAAATAGTTATGAAATTTGTTAACCCTAAAGATTATTGCCAATGCCTCCTTATGCAACTGTGAATAATTTTGTTTCGCTTTTGAAAGTGTTTTGGATGAAAAACCAACAGGTCGTTCCACACCATCTATTATGTGTGACAGGACTGCCCCAAAACCCCTCGAGCTGGAATCGCACGTCAGTACCAGAGGTTTCCTAACATCATAGTGTACCAATACCTGTGATTCAAGAACCCATGTTTTGCATTCCTCAAAAAGCTTCTGATGAGATAGTGTCCAGTTCCATGGCACATTAAGTTTTAGCAAATCATAGAAAATTGTGACTCTACCTGATAAATTCTGGATAAACTTACCATAAAAATTCAATAAGCCAACATAAGCACGTAGCTCATCTTTACCTGTTGGTTGTGGAGCATTCCGTCAACAGCTGTCACTAAATATTCGGATGAAGACATTTCATGTTCTGACAAAACTTAACTCCTGTTTCCAAAAATCTGCACTTACTCAGATTTACCCTAACTCCATAGTCTTGCAGTCGTTGCATTACCAGATTCAGCCGGTGTACTGTCTCCTCCCAAGACGCTCCAATATATGATCTAAGTATGCTGCGGTTCCTGGAAGATTAGTAATATTCCTATCAGTGCAAGACTGGAAGAGCGATGGTGCTGACTTTAGTCCAAAAGGTAATCTCGTCAGTTGAATTAACCCGCGGTGGGTGTTAAGTGTTAGCAAAGGCTGCGATTTTTCATCCACAGGCAACTGCAAATATGCTGATAATAAATCTATGGTGCAAAAATACTTGCCTCCCGCCAATGAAGCAAAAATATCCTCTGGATAGGCAAAGGATAGTACTCGTCCTGTATAACTGGATTTAATGTAACTTTAAAATCTCCTCATAATCTCACTCCACCCTGTTGTTTTGCCACACATACACATGCAGTAGCCCACTGGCTGTTGGTTACCGGGTAAGCAATACCTTGTTCAATCAACCGATCAGTCTCTTCTACAGGACCTCGCATTGAGTAAGGTACTGGCCTGGCCTTGCAAAACTTTGGCACAGCTCCAGGTTTCAAGCCAATACTAACACTTATGTTTTTAATAAGTCCTAGCCCACTTTTGAAAATGTCTGAATATTTTTGTTTGAGACCATTTACTATTTGGAACGCTCATCTTCAATAGGCCTACCATTTACTAATTGTGACTTTTCTTTTGGTTGTAGCTCCACTTGTACATTAAAAATAGCTTTCCAATGTAACTTTAACACTTCTAGCCAGTTACGACCTAATAGAACAGGTAATCTATCATGAGGCTTGGTTTTAACTATTATAAGAGGCAAAGTTGCCTTCTGATCCTTGTACTCAACGTTAACCAACACCCGCCATAGAACAGGTTCTTCATATCCTCCATAACCTATTAATTTGTCTTTTTCTGAGTTTAGGCTAACATTAAAACAACTTTTCTTAAAAGTATTCTCTGGCATTACAGATACGGCCGCTCCAGTATCAAGTTCCATAGATATTGGTTTGTTTTCTATGTTTAACCTTACCTTGAAAAGGTGGAGACCTAAAGTTAGCTTGGGTCTAACTTCATTAATGAATAATGAATAATGAATAATGAATAATGAATATTTATTGTCATCAACACTATACAGGTTATAGACAAAGTCAAAATTAAACACCATAAATAATAAACAATCTCTACAAATTGCATAGTAAATAATACAAAACATATGACAAATATCATCCAGATCAGCAATACAAATTCCAATCAAACAAAGACAATAATAAAAACAATTCCTTCCATAATGTAATGGGCTACTTCAAAATATAATATTACAATTATTAAAATTTAAAAACTCAGAAATTGAATAAAAAGGATTTAAAATCAGCCAGTTATAAAACTTGGTTTTAAATACATTAAAAGATACATTAAAAGCTGAGTTGGGTAACTTATTGTAGAATTTCATGCCTAAAACTACATGACTATTTTGAGTTCTCGATAACCTGCAATAAGGTATATCAATTTTAAAGTGACTTCTTGTTGTATAAGAATGGATATTGTATCTTAATCTAAAACTATCAATATTTTTAAAAATATATAGGGTAGTGTCAAAAATAAATAGATTGTATACAGTTAAAATATTAAGGTCCCTAAATAAAGGTCTACAGTGGGATTCCCTTGGAGAATTTGTTAATATTCTAACAATCTTTTTTTGAATTAGAAGAATATCTTTAGTTTTACTTGACTGACCATAAAAAATTAAACCGTATCTTATAACTGACTGAAAAAATGCAAAGTATGAGGATATAACATATTTCTGTGGAACACAATTTAACAATCTTTGTAATAAAAATACAACTCTAGATATCTTTTTGGTCACCATATCAACATGTGGAGCCCAGCTAAGCTTATGATCTAACATCATTCCTAAATACTTAACTGGTTCAAGATCTGTTAAGATATCATTAGGGATTTTTCTTAAAGAAAAAATAACTGTCTGAGTCTTTTCATTGTTAAGTAGGAAATTGTTTGAACTAAACCAGTCAGAAGCATCTTTTAAGGAGGATTTTACTAGATATTTGAGCTCGTTGATGTTAGAATGAAATGTTAACAACACAGTATCATCAGCATACATGTATGAAAGAGAGTTGATATTGGCGGGCAGGTCATTAATATATATAATAAAAAGTAAAGGGCCAAGTATTGATCCCTGAGGAACACCACATGTGATATCAGTCATCGGCGACCACTCACCCTTCACACAAACTGATTGTTTACGATCATAAAAATAACTTTTAAATAAATTTAGCTGGCTATCACGAATGCCATAATATTCTAGCTTTTTGAAAAGTAATTCAAAAGGTATGCAATCAAACGCCTTGCTTAGGTCACAAAAGGTGCCCCAAGCAAAATTGTTACTTTCAAATCCTGTTAAAATTTGTGTCACAATAGAGTCAATTGCGTCTATAGTAGAACAACCACTACGAAAACCAAACTGAAAATTACTAAAAAATTTATGGCTTTCAAAGAAGCTATAAACTTGATTAAAGATTATGTACTCAAATATTTTAGCAAGTGTGGGGATTAAAGATATTGGACGGTAATTATTTGGATCAGATCTACTACCATTTTTGAAAATAGGTATTACTTTTGATAATTTAAACTCATTAGGAAAATAACCCTCTTCTAGACAACGGTTCAAACAAAAGGTGAGCGGCCGCAAATAAAGACTAATTGTTTGCTTTACAAATGTATTAGAGAAATCAAAAATATCAAGGCTAGGAGAATTTTTCATATTCTTTACAATTGAAACAATTTCCTCCTCTGTCGTACACTTCCAACTAAAATTTGCATTTACTATTTTGTGATTCTGAAAAAGCTGAGTTGAGTTAAATGATGACTGAACTATTTTGGATGATATATTTTTTATTGAATTTATGAAAAAATTGTTCAGCAAAAGAGGAGAGAGAGCGGGCATTCGACCTTGTCCGCTACACTGCAACTGTTGGAATTTTTGATCAATTTCCAAGCAGCACTACACTTATTTGAGGACTGTTCAATTATTTTAGCATTGAATCCAAGTTTAGCCTCCTTCAAACCTTTTTTATATTCTGCTCTTAAAATAGACAATAGCTTTTTCGTTTTAGCTGAACCCGTATTCAATGAATACACAATGAATATACATTCAATGAATACATATCGTGTTTAGTTGGCGGTGTGGACTCCTGTTCATTGTTCTGGATCTGGCGGCTTTCTTCTTTTTCCATGGAATGTATAGGATTATCGTTTGATTTCCAGTTACTGGTATTGTTATTACTAAAACCAGGTCCATTTTGATTTCTACACATTTGTCCTAAATGTCCCACTTTCTTGCACTTGAAACACTTATAAGAAGAATAAATACAGTTTTGTGAGTTGTGATCATTTCCTCCACAGCGTAAACATTTTAAACTTGAAGAGTTGTCCTTTTTCCAGTTCCTATTTTCACCAGACCTATTTGTTCAAGTCTAACTGCCAATTTGAATGCTGAATCGAAATCGTATTCCTTGGACATAAAAATCTTTTGTCTAATACTGTCATTTGATAAGCCCACTGCTAATTTATCGCGAAGTGCATCTTTTAAAAATGTAGAAAACTTGCACGAAGAAGCTAAATGTTTAATTGCTACCGCAAAATCTGTGATAAATTCCTCAGATACTTGATTTTGACTGTAAAATACATACCGTTCCACTACTTTATTCTTTTGAGGTTTGAAATGATCTTTTAAAACTGACTCTAATTGTTCGTAAGTTTTGTTATCAACCTCAGACAGAGAAACTAGATCCGATAACGTAGATAGTATTGGGACCAATAACCATTATTAAAACTGAGACTTTATTTTCATATTTAATTTTATTGGCTTTAAAAAAATGTTTCAATCACATTAAGTATGACGTTATTTCCTCTTCATTTGGTTTGAATTCATTCATATGTCCGATCGACGCCATTGCCACGCTGGTACAAGTCAAGCCTAGATAATCCAAAAATTACAAAAACAACAAGCTACTAATTCCATTTGTGAAACTCTTCTCTCATTCTTTTCAACACTAACTAATTAAGATTGCACTTTAAAACTCATGCTTATCTGGTTCAAAATTAATATTGACTGCGCCAATTATTATATTTATTTCAACAAAACTTGAACATGTAAACTGGGCTTAAGTTGTTATCAAAACATCTTGTTATCAGTCGCTAGGGAACACATGACCATATGATTATATACATAACAAAGTCGATATTGAAAGATCATCTATATGTGTATTTTACAGATCATCCAGTTTTAAGAGATGTTTCAATTATTTGTATTTAATCTGTAGATACTGTGTTCTGTTCAGTTATCCACTTCAAAAACATTTTGGAATTATACAAATTGTTGGTGCTTACAGTGAGTGAATATTAACATATTCCATGACCGTGAGGTCGATCTACCGCATGGCTCAACATTGAAACATGTGGGATTTTCATGTTTAACATATTTGCTGCAGGAACGTGTTATGTTTTCTTTTGTTGAGCTATAAAAACTGAGTTTGTTTCGTCTTCCTGCAGAAAATGGACCTCTAATGCATGATTATTTATACTATTGTTTGTTGTGACCATACTATCACCTTGTTATTATGCGCTGTAATTTGGTATAACTAATTTTCATTCCATAGTATTCTTGGACTGAATCTCTTTTTTGTAGCATCCAAATAAATAAATATAATTAGAGTTGTTGTTAAAACACAATTTTGTTATTTTTTATTTATAGGACTGATTTGTTTGGTTTTATTTCTTATAAAGATTCAAAGTTGAATGAGGTTGTGTTCGTATTAAGAGGGCTTATTTTGCAATCATTGCTGGAAGGAGCAATTATAGCTTTGAGAGGAGCGTTCAAGTCCAACCTTCAGCCCCTGGCTGTTACACAAAAGGCCATAATAAAAGCAGCGCTAGGGAGGTGTCGGCAATACCCTTTGGAGGCCCTATTCAATGACTTTAATGTGTTTGACATAAGACAACTGTTTGTTAGGACTCTAGTGATTTACATGTAAAAACACTCTGACTTGTTATTTGACAGTGTAAATCATACGTAGTAGGCAAAAAATGTCCTCACTGTGGGCATTCAGGTACCATGAATTGTAAAAAGCTACTCTGTTGCAAGGTGTCACTATATTTTACAGAAATTTACTGGAAACATTAAATGAAGTCGACACATGTACTGTAGGCACATACAAAAAAGTATCAAAATCTACTTGGAGCAGGCAGGCAAAGACAACATTAAATGACTTATTACATCTCAATACAGTAGGGGTCTGCGGTACCAGAAATTTAAGGCCGGTACGGTTCGGTACGGTAAATATTTTTTTACCTTGGTTCTCGGTACAAAATCGGTACGGTACGCAGTAATAAAATAGCCGTAATTTATCATAGCCTAAGTGTATTTGGAAACCAAACAGAACAAATACAGAAAAAATATTGTTAAAGAAAAACATACTAGCAGACATAAAAAAGTATTTAGGTAAGCTTTTGATTATAATTTGTAATAGTTCACAAATATTTATGTAGGCCTAATAACAATAATAATGTGTTAAATCACGTAAATAAAGAAAGAAAGTCCAATATATATATATATATATATATATATATATAACCCCAACAGTAATAATTCCCTTTATGTTACATAATTATGTTAATTTAGTAATTTCCTAGTTAATTTAAATTGTAAAGCTATCTCAAATACATTTCATGTATATAGATAATCAAAATTGATCTCATACAAGATAATACAAATATCGGTCACATAAAACACAAAAAAGACAAATATATTTCTTTATACATTTTTATTCACAAGTAAGACGATAAAATAATAATAAAAGAAAGGAAGGTATGTGTGTGTGTTTTCAAATTAAATACAGGTTGTGTGAATTATAAATTATTGCCTCCAACAAATTTTAAATCCTATAACCAAGTAACGCAACAGAATAAGAATTTGTATTGCAATCAGATGACACATACTCAGCAGACATCAAGGTGTAGCCTACTCGTTGTAACAGAGGTCGACGGCGATGGCGGTTCATCAAGAATCAAGAATCCATCACAATCACTCATTGTTTGTTTTAAATTGTCTAACTATAAAGGCTATCACAAAACTTGTTATCAAGGCTTGTTCAAAACATTTTATCAACAAAGACTACGCGCGATCAGTGGAAGTGATGATTATGTCCAAACGTCATCGTCACACAAAGAGTATACTAGGAAGTGAATATCAGAGAGAAAGAAATACGCAGTTTCCAAAATTATGATATACGCCATAAAATTATCAACCAACGTAGGCTAACCTTTTTTATTTGTTACAACAGTAGTGTGTGTACAACTTTTTTTATTAATCGACGTTTTAGCAATGAAACTAATACTTAACCTAAACACTCTTCTAAACCGTTCATGGCATATTTAATAATGAATTAAAACAGTTTCTTTCGGTTGGTTTAATTTCTATCCACAAAACGTTAGGAAGTGGATAGAAAAACTTCCTAAATGCCTATTAGGAAAATGTTATGACAAGTACGATTTGTATTTTTGAATTGATGTGCATGTTATTACGTTTGCATATAAAAATAAGTGTCAACCTTCTGCATGTTATTATTCTCTGTAACACACGATCGTAGATCAGAATGTGTTTGCCAAATGTTTGGCCATTTTAAGTAGTATCAAGTACTCATTTGAGGTTAAGGGGCTTATACAATCGGCAATGTACAACACAAAACGGTGTTATAATTTTGTTGATATAAAAAACAAACAGATATTTATGTGTTTATCCCTCAGTTTGATTTAAAAATGATTAAATGTCATTCAAATTCGGTTGTAGGTTTTTGTTTACGTTTATACCGCCTCCATACACTGGCCAAGTCTAGGCGAGCAAAGACGAGCGTGACAATGTAAATGTGTAGTAGTTTGTTATTAACAAACACCTCCGATTATTATTTTTCCCGTCCGTTGAGAGTAGCTCTGTTACTCTCGATGTTTATGAAAATTATTTCATTACTCGCCGAGTCGTACGTAACTCAACAAAACATTCGGCCAGTCTTTGGAGGCGGCTTTATCAATGCTGTAAAGACATCTCGTCATCATTCAAGATCCGATTGTGAACCTATAAACTCGCGAATGCCGGTCAAAATTGAAAGTTGCTGTCGTGAGCAAAGGAGTGTCAATAGAATGTCAACGGACGAAAATGATGTTATGAATAAAACTGAAGGAAAAATGTGGTTGATAAACTGATTTTTATTAGTTCTAGGCTGTACCTTACCGACTTAGTACCGGCGCCGTTAGTGGTACCGAACCGAATTCGTTAATTCGTTTTGTACCGAACCGGTACCGATTTTTCGGTGCACCGCAGACCACTACAGTACAGACTATAACTCAGAGCAGTGGATTGTTTGGATTGTTTGTAAGTTGTGTCTGTGAGAATGTGTGTGTATGTTTATGAGTGAGGGAGAGAGTGAGTGACTAAGTTTCAGGCCTATTCATGATAGAGAATTAAGATAGTGTAAAGGGGAGAAAATTAGGGTAGCAGATTTTTATTTATTTGGCTATCAAAGTTCAAGTGGTAAAAAAACAACAAAATTATGTGGAGGAGCAATACGCATATCGAACAGACTCATCCTCACGCACGGGTTTTATCTGTGTCAGGAGTTTGTTACATATAAGGTATAGTCTCATATTGTTGTACATTGTGATTTTATGAAATAAAATGGTTTCGATTGTGTTTGTCAGAACATCGTGGCCTGTGGGGCAGGTTTCGTGGACGGACTGGGGCTGGGAGATAACACCAAGGCTGCTGTCATCAGGCTGGGGCTCATGGAGATGATCAAGTTTGTGGACGTGTTCTACCCGGGCTCCAAGCTGTCCACGTTCTTCGAGAGCTGCGGCGTGGCTGACCTCATCACCACCTGCTATGGAGGTCGCAACCGCAAAATCTCCGAGGCTTTCGTTAAAACTGGGAAGGTGAGACAAAATAGTATATTTTATCAGTAGTGCCGAAAGTGGTCTTTTTCACTGCGCTCGTGTTTTCTATGTGAAGTAACAGCCGAGCTTGGAAATTTCGATCGTGTTTTCTGTATGAGGCGATGGCCGAGCATGGAAATTCCATTAAGTACCGGAAAGACACTTTAGGTACGAGTTATGAACGATGTTTTTTATCAGACTGTAAATAATAATAATGATAAAACATCTTTTTCAGACATTTTTATTAGGTTGCTGAGTAATATTTCTCACAAAATAATGACGACAAAAGTGTTTAAATTGTGTTTATTTTGAACTAGTAATTAGACTTTGAATGCCCACATCATATTTCAATTTATACTGCTAATTAGATGAATAAGAACAGCTGATTTTGAATGCAACACTTGGTAGATGCAGCAAGCTACTACCGCTAAACTGGTATTAGAATAACTAATAACAGTGTGGCAAAAATCACCAGTTTTTACGGCACTAGGGTGGAAAAGATCACTTCACTACTCACAGCTGATAATGAAAATAGCAAATTTTTGATTAGCATATTACTTGTTATTACATCCCGTATCGAAAATAGCTTTTTTCGGCACAGTGTGATGAAAATTTATTTACAGTAACATCTGGATTAACCGAACCTGATTAAGCAAGTGTCGGTTTTCTTAGCTTTTGAGTTATCTGAGTTCGTATTAATAATACAAATTAATTTTTGCTTGGATGTAATAATTTAGCCAAGCCTGTTTTATTGTATTTAAAATAATATAATTGTATAATTGTATTTATACTCTTCTCTATTGTATGATTTATTGAATTTAATTCCGTAATATGTTATTTAATGCTTCTGTTTTCTGTTGGAAACATAACTCAGGAATAACTTAATTTATCTCCACTATGGAAGCCAGACAAGACTAATCAGTGTTGCTTGAGGCGTCTGCTGACTTCCTGGCTGCGATAAAGGAACACATGACATCCTATTATCCAAGCGATGGAGTCATACTTCCATAAAGTACAAGGAAAAGACTTAAACAGGAAAAATAAAAAATATTTCCAATAAGTCAATTTTAATTTTATGTTTATAGAGTTATTAAATATTCTGAACAGATTAATTTGACCATTCTCGTAAACCTAATGAACTGTAACTCTGAATACGTTTAACACGTTCTCTGCGGGTACGCCCAGGGGGCGTGTTCCCACCACACGAGAACTGTTCCTATAGGTGCGGCAGGCGCGATCACATTTTTGATTTCCTGCTAACGAATTACAAAAACACTCTACGGTGCTGTACTGCGTTACAACACAACTGGACATAGTTCTACCAAACGCCAACAGGTAGCAGAACAATTCATATAGCAGTATTCAACCAGGGTTGCCATATAGAGGGACTATGGTGGACGAAAATGAATGCGGGAAAGTCCCGTGACGGCCAATTATTGGGGATATTGGTGAAATTTTTCCACCAACCTACACCAAATTAAACCACACATTCATAGCTAAACGCTGACATAAAAATACCCGTCCGTTCTCAAATGCTAGACGTAAAATAATTGCATTACCTTGGCCATGACAAATGTCTGCGATTGGAGACATACGCACCCGGGAGAGGATGCCTGTGTCTCCGATCGGAGACATGCCGCACTCAGTGTGTTAACCAGTAAGTACATTATAACTTTGACAAATGATATAGTCTTGTGATTCTAACTTAACACTCGTTATACATATTTTTAATTATTTTATTTTAGGGATGTGTCGGTTGTTAAAGTTGGTTGTCGATTTTACCGGTTTTTCACTGTGAGTAAGTGCTCGTATTGGAAATAAGAATTATGTTGTACAAAAATATTAAGTGACAAGCTAAACAAGACAGGAGTTCTATTTATGGATGTACGAGAATGAGGAAAACAGATAAGTAAACAAAGCTAGTGGCCCTACATTTTTTGTCCCATTGTTAATGGCTGGTCTATTGTTCGGTTTCCGGCCCGAGGGTCCCGGTAATTTATTCAAGAGATAATAGTTCCTAGTCCAAAATGCGAAAACCGAAACTAATTGTCGTACAAAGACAAATGACGGCTCATTTTTTTTGTCTGATTACCACAAATAAAATAAAATATCAATCAAAGTTGTGTAACTTTCAGTTCGAGAGATAATGGATAATACAATCATCAGTTTTATTATTTTCCCGACCATTCAAAGGTTTCTATGTTGATTTCCTTCTTTCCCGACATTTTATTTCTTTCTTCTTTCTATTCAAATTCTCCACTTCCCCAACTTTTTCGACTGCTAGACATCTTAAAATGTATTGTTATTCAATTTATTTAAAGTAGAAATTTAAAATTACAGTATATTTAAAAACGTTGATCTACAATCATTAAAAAATATTTTGTTTTTAACAAATTTTCTTTTATAATTTGTATATAAAATTTAAAATCCTAAATTTAACATTACAAATTAATTTTTATCGGTCAAGAATAGTATACATCCAAAGTCATTGTTTTATAACAAAACAAACCAATTTCAAAAAATATCATGGGAGATATATGTAACTTAAAGCATAACAATTATGTTTAAAATAAAATGCAATTCAACTTTTTATGTTATTATTTACTTTTATAAGTTTATTTTATTTTATTAATGAAAAATAATTACTAACCGATTGTCTCTAATTTACTAAATGAAAACCAATTACTGACTAACAATTACTGATTAAGTTATATAAAGTAATTGTCTTTAAATAACTTATAACTTATTACTTTGCTATTTAAACTGTTATTAAGAATCGATGGAATCGGAATTGAGAATTGATTTGTAAGAAGCGGAACCGGAATCAGAATTTTAAAAATTGGAATTGACTGATCCCTTACTTAAACCTTAACATCTTAACAAAGTTTAAGTTAAAGATTATTTAGACTACGTTATTGCCCTAGGCTAACTTGTTATTATTTGGCTAAACAAGGTTTTAAGCGTAGGTGATTAGTTAATTTTGTAATGGCCCATAATATTTAATTTAAATTAATTTGATTTGTCTTTGATTGATTACTTGTGAATTTTTAACCAACTCTCCTGCATAGTGTCTCTGCAGCAGTATTTATGTAAACCAGTGAAACAAAGGATGAAATAGGTACCGCTATATAATCAGTTAGTTTTTTTTAGGCAGAACTTCAGAATCTAGGTGGAAACTTAAAGTTAAAGAATGGACGAGACAGTTATTAGGTAAGTTCTTTGAAAAATAACGGAAACCGACAACCGACAACCGTTTTTTGTAAAAAACCGAACCAAAACCAAACCGATAAAAAATGCAACCGACCCATCCCTATTTGATTTGTTTAAAAAGGTCTACATGTAAGACACCTTCAACATTAATTTTACCTTTGTACTATCTGTTTTACACAAAACTGTATACCTGTGATTACTTAACTCTCTAGCTTGTTAGTAGAGATGTGCGAGTACTCAAAATTTCGAGTTTGAGCCGAGTTCGGCACTGAAACTCGAGGTTTTATTACTGAAACTCAAAGGTTTCGAGCGAGTTTACTCCCACCGTTTACCCGTGCTACCAAGGGTCGTCCGCGGCCGTGCGTCGTCTGTAAATTCAAATTGAGTGTGAACGCATTTGAGGTGTTAAAGAGTTGTGATGTAGATTTTAGTGTTTTTTAAATAAATAAGTAAGTTGTGGCTTATAAATTTGTGTTACTCTTTATACCAAAATGGAGGATTTACCAGGACCTTCAGATTGAGTTGTATGAACACTGTCTGTATAGTCCACTTTTAGGTTAACCTAACCTTGTCATTTTTTAAAGTAAAATATCAAAAACATATCTGTAATGGAATCTAATAGGTAAGCATAAGAAGTTTGTGCTTGTTTTTTATTCCATAATAATTGAAATTGAGTCAATCCATTAATTTTAGGCTCAACTGTCCTTTGGCATTGAGCTGTTTTTAAAGACAAGTGATTTGTTTTGGCCTTGTTTAAGTTTCATTGATGATTTTTTAAATAATTTGTAATATTTTAAAACTCTATTTAAGACATAGCTTCAATTTCATCAATTGATTTTCCAGGCATTTTCAAACATATCTTCTTGTTGTTACTAACTGATTGTTCTTATTAGGACTATTAGTGTTAAAATTAATGCTAAGATATGTTAATGATTAAATACATTTTGTGTGGTAAGTAAGTAGGCTAATTTTTTACCATGTAATAGGCCTTTTAAATATTAAAATAAAGTTTATTTTAACTTATAGGCCTAAATGTAATTTTATTTTCTCCATTCGTATAAAGATGTAGCTTAGGCCTAAACATAGTATACAAAACATAGGATAAATAAAAAGGAGGAAATAGAATAAAAAAACTGAATTTTTTTAAATGAAACTCTTAATTAATACCATACAGGCTATAACAACCTTAATACCAACAGATTAAAAGTATTTGATCTTCATGGCAAAATGTTATGCAATTACTTTGGCATGATTTATTTTCAGATAAATGTACTTACCTTTTTCCAATGAAGCAGGAATCCATTTACTTACTATTGTTATTTTCAGGTCATAGTGACTAGAAAAGTATATTTTAATAACAACATTAACAAATTGAACCCTATACACGGTTTTGATCCAATTCAAGTCGACCTATGTGTGTTTTTTTTTATTTGTATATTCGACTCGAACTCGAGAATAAAATCTTTTGCCATTTACTCAACTCGAACTTGACTCGACTTAAAAAACCTGTACTCGCACATCTCTACTTTTTAGCTATGTGAGGGTAAACACTAGCATTAAGAAGGCATACTTATCATTACACAGAGTGTATCTAACAGGTATATGCATTCTTGTTGAATATTTTTGCATATGGAATTGCAGTATGCATAAATTAAAATGTATTAGTTACTTGATCACATACAGTAAATCTTACTTTATCATTTCGATGAGCTTGCCAATATAAATAAAAAGGCTTTCCAAAAGGTTTAAAAGTAGCCAAAAACGGTGTTCTGTACTTGTGTCATGCCAAAAGTCACAGAAATCTCAGGCATGGCGTCTATTTTAATTTGTTATTGGGCGATTTCTTGAGCCCATTGAGCATGCACCGAGTAGTTTTATCTATTACATGAAAGATAAAAAACGACTGTTTATGTTTGAAATATTCATACATTTAGCTGATGAATAAGAACATAATTACAATTCACGACGCAGCATTATAAAAAAAAATTCCAACCGGCAAGTAAGATATTTTAATGTTCATTCACACCATTAAGGAAAGGATGAGCATGCGCCTAGTTAAGCAATACTCTAGTTATGTGCACTTTCAGAGTCCATGTTTTTGATGATTGAGGCATTTTCCTCGTTGAATGGAGTATCAAATTTTGTTGTTCACTAATCATCATAATAGTGTTTGGGTCATCACATTGGAGTCAAGAAAGGGAAACTGTGTTTGTTTGTACCAATAATACCTCCGTTTATTAACCGATTATGAACATTTTAGTTTTGTTTCTTTGGTCTATGGCCATTTCAACAGTTCTCTATGACTTTTGTAGTCATAAGAGTTTTTTTAATTTTTATTATTAAATGAGTAGTACATAACAATTGAAAAATAGTTGTATTTACAAAACAGGTATGCTAATTTATACAAGTTATGAGTTTAATCAAATGGAAAAATTGAATAAGCTTTCTCTTTACATGCTATACCTTAGGTTTTAAGTTTTAAGTCGTGTTTTGGTTTTCGATTAGAAAAACTCATAATGAAATAGAGGCCAATTTCTTTAAATTAACTCAAAAATATGACTAAGTATTTTCCAGCTTGTTGCAAAAAAATCCTGCTACAAAAGTTAAGTTACCTCTAGTATGTTTTCGGGTCTCAAAGACTGTCAAACTTCACAAACTGTTCCGTTGCTTGTTTTGGCACTATACTCGATGAAATACTGTGGACAAAAGATGATTCAAAATGCTTCAAAACAACAGTAATTCTGTCATTTTGAAGTTATTATTGTGTTATGATATGCAATCAAATGTTATGACCAAGTAGTTGCTCAATGGTGTATTCTATTATAGTTTAATATTCAACTTAAAATTATCCAATAAATTATATTTCAATTTTGGTAAGGCCTATCAAACTTACAAGGAGTTCATTGTGAGACTATAAACATTTTACACATTTTCCTAATGTGTTCTATTGAATACTAAAATTAGTGGGTCTCATGTAAGGTGTCAAACAGATTGCAGACAAACCAATTGACCTAGAAGGATGAAATAAAATTACTAAATTGACCCCAAGGAATAATTTTAAAAATATTTTTAATTTGTTGCGTAACACTTACAAGTACTCTGTGGCCTCTTTTATAAAAGGGTTATGCATAACTTAAATGCATTTTATATGGGGAAATGATTATTTTTGTTGATTGCTAAAAAAACAAAAAGAGATACAAGTAGGGGTGTGCGATGCAGCCATTTTATTTTATTTTGAATCGATGCAATTCAATTCGATGCAATGCGATATGATTCAATGATTAAAACTCAGCCTATACACCAATTTTTATGACCAACATGGATGATCTACCATCTTGGCCAAAGTATAGTTATAATTTTCTGATTTGATCAATTGATTGTTCTTCCATCCTATCTTGATCCATCATTTCAAAAACTTTTGCAATAAAAATGCATAACCTAAACTTAGTTGTATTTACTTAAGTTTCAAAGGACAGACGAATACAAACTAGCGCCAAAGTTAAATAACGAGTGACGATGTAGACAGTTTTGCCAGATTGTAAAATACCAATATCGTACCATGCCAGTAAAACTACCGTATTTGTTCAAAACACTGTTTTACCCACCCTAGTAATAGTTTTGTGAAGGTATAACGTTATTCAAATAACTCACTGTTTATTATAAATTCATAATGGGAAAAAACGTGGTTGTAAGATAATGACTCAAAGAAATTATGTTGATCAGCCGACTGATTTATTGCTTTCAACCAGACCCCTCCCCTCCCCTCCCCTCCCCTCCCTCTTCCTTCCATATCTCCAAGGTAAGATTTTTTGCCGCCGACCCAAACACTCCCCGTGGCCTTTGTAGCGGGTAAACGGCGGGAGTAAGAGTAAGAATTTTGAATCAGAACAAAGTTATGCCTTGTGGTTTAGCAGATACAGGATATTACGTGAATTAAAGCATAAAAAAATGGCCGCCATTTTTAAACGGATAAAGATAAGTGAGTTCTGTTTTCACTAAAATGTTAAGTCTGTTGTAGAGCTTTAAAATGGTGTATAACTTGACATATGTTTATCCTTGAAAATTATGAAATTCAAACTAGTTACCCTCAGTTTTTGGAACACCCTGTATTTGTAACAAACTAAAAATTTTTTTTGTTATTCCTGGGTCGATTTAGTAGAAAATAATTTTATTTTACCCTTTTGGGTCAATTAATTTATCTGCAATCGATTTGAGACACTTAACGTGAGACACCTTATATAATTTTCTACTGAATGTTGTAGTTTTTAGCTAATTTTTCTTATAAATTATTTTTGTAACCCTAACAAAGTATATATTTATTTATTGCAACCTGCTGTCTGTTTGGTATATACTTTTTATGAATTTTAATTTTTGGCTCATAGTTGCAAATTGTAGTTTCAATTTTGTTGTTAAATTGTTTTATATTTGAAAATATTTTCTTTTTATCATGTAAAATAGTAAATAAATAAATTACCGGTAGAACAAAATAAAAAACTAATAATAAAATAATTAACAAATTAATTTTCATTATTTATTGTATCAAGGCAAATGCAATATAATTATTTTTAATACTTAAACATTTATTTTTATGATAGAATAAAGTAAAGTATACAATTACATTATGTCATGTTGTTTTATTCATTCAGTCTTGCAGGAGTTGATATACTGTTTTAGGTTGAGCGGGCAAAAACAAATTTCTTATGTATTTTGTTCCAGTCAATAAAAGAGTTGGAGGATGAGATGTTGAATGGGCAGAAACTACAGGGACCTTACACTGCTGACGAAGTCAACTACATGCTGAGAAACAAGGGAATGGAGGACAAGTAAGTCTCGCACCCTCAAACACTGATTTCCTTACATTTTTTCAAACAAAATATTGCAAGGTCTGATCGATATGGGAGGACCATAATCAAATCAAAGTTAACCCTTTCAGTGCTATGGACCGATATATCGTTTCTTGAATTTGCCACCAAAAAACCTTGATAACTGCTGCATAAGCGATTGTATCGTTAGGTGCTCAGTCTGCAGACTTCGTCCAACATGTAGTGTAACCTGGTAGACACAAACTGAACTACCTCATCCAAAGCTTAGGCTCTATACTCCTGGTCCGCTACAGCTGCTAGTCTGATCAGTGGCTGTGCGGTAATAATAATAATAATAATAATTGTAATAATAATATCTTTATTTGTCTTCGAACACAAGTTAAATTGTGTAATGGACATCGTCTGATAATGGCAATTATTGTTATAAACAATAATAAATACCCCCGTAGCAGCAAACCTGCATACTCAGCAAATTTCCAATGCATACATATGTATCTTAATACCACATAAAGCCACATACCAAGTTTCATCAATATACATTCATAAATAAACGATTTATGACATTTTAATTATTCTCTATAAGAATAACATGGTAGCTGAGTATGCAGGTTGCTGAAGCAAGGAACACCAAAAAATGGGGTTTTATACAAATATCAATATAACTCAAGTAGGTAAAGCTGCATCCTAAATTTTATTAATTTATGTTTATAATTAAGGGAGATAACATAAGAATAACATGAGAGCTGAGTATGCAGGTTTGCTGCTACGGGAACTATCGGCCAAAAATTTTTTTAGTGCAAATATCAATAGACCACAACGATATGAAGCGATATACCAAGTTTCATCAGGATAAGTTGAGAAATAAGCGAGATATACAACTTTCCTTATCCTCCATAAGAATAACATTGGACAACGTACTGTGTTTAGCACTTTCAATATCTCCCTAACCATTTGACTTAGAGCAATGATCAAAACACCAAATTGTGCGTCTTTTTAAGCTGATTCCAATGGAAAAAACTAAAGTTTGACTTTTTCAAAAATTATATGTAAAAGACTCAACAAAAACATTTTTGGGGTACAAAACCCCCCAATAATACCCCTTCGGATAAGTCAATCTGTCTGGTTTTCAAACTTAAAGTCATAAATGTTGCTTTACACGTTTATACCAATTTTCATCAAAATCGGATCATTTTTACGAGAGTTATCGTGCTCACGGACACACATATATATACAGTTTCGAACGAATGGTGTTTTTGGGGCCTAGGGCCTCTAAACAAAAAGTTATCATGGTCCCGGGCCTAGGTCTTACCATGCCGACTACGGTAATAGCTTCTTCCCTATAGGGGAAATTCACTAAAATGGGATTGCTAAGGTAAGGCAGTAATAAATTGAAGCAATCAAGATGAACTGTAGTAAAAAAGTGTTACACTTGTTAAAGTAATAATATTTTTACAGATTCCCGTTATTCACCGCCGTGCACAAAATTTGTGTAGGGCAGCTGAAGCCCCAGGCATTCATTGACTGCATTCGCAACCACCCAGAGCACATGTAAGTGCGAGCCAAATGTAAATTACACACACCCAAGGTCCAACCTGCACTCCAGAGAGTAACGTTTTGATAATCAAAACATCAGTAGTTTTAAAGTAAACAAATGACTATATCAAAGAAAGTTTCATAAACTCCTTAAGGGAAACAATTTTAATTTTAGCTCTTAAAACTTTAACACCGGTAGTGGTTTTATTCAAAGGGATATGTTTTTTGTATTATGTCTGAAACCTATTATGTATCATATTTTATTATTAGTTATACACTTTACTATCAAGACCTGTAACGGTAACGCTACTCTCTGCATCATACTGAATAGGTCATAATAAAATGAATTTATAAACCTTACCTGATGATTAGAGGTGTTGGTTTTAATCCATTAATTTGACGTAAACAATTGTAGATTTATTGCGTGTTGAAAATGAGTATACAAATCTGATTAAAGAATCAAATTCATTAACATCTAAGTCACTTAACTGAGTTATATACGTACATTCAACTTTTCATTGTTGTATTTTTTGTTTCTACCATGTATTTTTTTAAATTTTATTCAAAAGTTATGTTACGTAGTTCTTTGAAATCTGTTGGTTTCAGTCTAAAATTTGTTATAGTTATAAAATGTAATCTTAACAGTTTTAATTAATATATCATTTATGTCGTAGGAAATTATAATAATGTCCTTTATGACGATTCTATTTCTTCTTTGATCAATCGTTTTTTATTTTACTCTCACCACATATTTGTATTATCTTTTAACATTTATACACAGAATAAAAAAAAATATTTCTGTAATATAGATATCAAAGGTACAAACTGTCATATTTTTAAGGTGCATGTAGTAGATCACACTAGTTTTTTATGTATTTGTTGAAACGTTTGTGGCTGTAAATATTGTTATTCAGAATTTTGCTACGCAAATATTATATGCCTGTTATTGGTGGTGAAAGCTAGAGTTCTTCAATGTCTTTATTCCTCAAAACCTTAAAATCCGTCTTTTGATGAACCTTCTTTTACAAAATGCAATAAAATGTTATGACTTTTATATTTTTTTGTATCTGAGTATGCTTTTACCTTGTCAGTTTTCTTCTTAAACCTGTCCTGTTATTGAATTAAGCTTTTGTTTTTCTGTGCCATGTTTTACAACCCTTAAATATATTTTTGAATTTGAGTTTTCCTTTTGTTTGGTTGGTATCTACTTAAACGAGTGAATAACCTTTAGATGTTATTTCTTCAAATAATAATAAACAGAATAAATTTGTCTTTTCCTTTACATTATATTTTATTTTAACACGTTCGCTACCAAGTGTCACGTATGTGTGACACCAACTGCGTACCAACTGTAAATTATATACTTCCAGAATAGTCCAATGCAAAAAATTAAAAAGAAAACATACCTCCAGACCAAATTTTGTATGTAAGTTTCAACTGTTATTATGGTTCAAAATACCAATAAACAACATCTGATTCATTTATAAACAACAATTGTACATTTTTATTGATTTTTATTTTGCGTCACATATGTGTGACGTCGGTCTATAGCATTGTTCTACTGATTAAAATATATATGGATTGTACTGCTGACCGAGTGTCACACATGTATGACTCAAAGATAAAATATATTTTATCAGATTGTATTGGTAAGAAAAATAAAGAAACACTGTTCAGTTAAAAAACTTATGTTTATTCAAAGAGGAAAAACTATATTGTTTTAAATATAAGTAAAAAAGTGTTGATGAACATGAACAATTATGACACAAAGATGAAAACGACAAGTGAACAATATTTTTTATTACTCCTTGTATCAGTCTGCAAAATATGGTACAGTAGACGCTCTTTTATCCGGCATGTTCGGGACCACGCCCATGCCGGTAAATCGATTTTTCCGGATAATAGAAATTTTTAGTTATTAATGGGAATACAGTAATCTGAGAGCCTGTCATCTCGCTACAGTAATGAGCTGTGGTCGCGTGCGTTGGTTGACCTTGGCACTGCTCCGGAACACCTGCATTTGTGGACTGATAGACAGACAGACGGGCGGACAGACAGCCGGGCGGAAGTTGGCGTCTAAAAATAGAAATCAATCAAAACAACCAAAACACGGTTGAATGCAGTAGTGTACTGAGCAAAGGTTACGAACATCACTGAACGTTACTGCTTGAGACGTAAACAAACAACAGGTGACTAAGAAAAAGGCGGGAACAGTCCAGCGCAGTCGCAGTAAGAAACGGAAACGACCGAAAATACCTGGAAAAACCCGGGTCGCCTGGTGCCGGTTAATAGAATGTGCCGGTTCATAGAATGCCGGATAAAAGAGCGTCTACTGTAATGGTCATAGGCCTGTTGCTTTGAAAATTACGCTAAACAGTATTAATACACATATAAAATTGTGTCGATAAGATATAGGCTAAACAACAAGTGAACACGATTTGACATTACAATTTTTGCCAATTCATAAAATATGATGCTGGGAAAAAGCTAATGGTCCTAGAAAATATGATAAAAAGTCAAAACATAAATGAATATTAGCATCAGTAAGATAAAAGAAAACAAGTGAACAAGATTTAAGATTACTCCTTGTGCAAACTGCAAAATATAGTAATGGGCAAAGGCCTATTGCTTTGAAAATATGCCTAAACGTGTTAATAAACAATATAACATTGTGTCGATAATATATAGGCTAAACAACAAATTGATACGATTTACAATTACTCCTACTGAAATACATGGTACCGGTACTGGGAATAAGCTAAAACCAACACATCCCTAGAGTCAAAACGAAATATCCCACGCTCGGACCAAGCGACCCTTATATGTGACAGACATTCTTATAGCCTGATATGCAGTTAAAAAGACGATCAAATACACTGACAGGCAGCCAATGCATATTTAGTAACAATAGGCTCGAGTCATAAATACGTCACGTCGGGCTGTGGTTAGCGCTCCACGCATCACACATATGTGACGTCGGTCTATAGCGAAAACCGGAGCGTCACAAATACGTGACGTCGGTCTATATTGAAAGTCCAAATTTGGAGTCGGTAGCGAACGTGTTAAGCTTTTTAACTAACCCTGGAAACAGCTTTTGCCTTTTTATCTATTTCTTAACATTTTATAAAGTTCAGTCATTCTTACTTTCTTTGTTTTTGTTTGCTTAAGCATTTGATACTTAATCCTCTTCTAACAAGCATTATACTTATTACCATTTTTAACTGTAGTCATTTCAGTTAACCGTATAACTACACTCTGCCCTGTCTTTGTTTATATCATGATTGTGTGTAGCATATAAAATGGTTTGGTTTTTATTTCCAACGATAAGCAGAAAATGTTTTTCAATCATTCGTGTCTGAACTGAAGAAATATTGTAGTTCTTTTGTTCCTTGATACCACTTCATTTAATAGTTAAAAATGAAGACATATTAATTAACAAATTTTGTAAAATGGTCATTAAATATATATTTTTTTGTTTTAAACTCCATTAAAAAAGACCTTTCAAATCAAGCTGTGCATTAAAAAGTAGTAATAACATGATTTGTTTATTTTCAATAAATAATTCTAAGAAGTTGGTTTTAGTTCAAAATTTGGAAGTCGATTCTGTTATTCTACTATTGAATGAAATGAATTTTTGGTGAGGGGAAATTTTGTATTGCGTTTGGTTGCGATACTTTCATCTAAGTTTAATCGAAGGAGACTTGTCAAATAAAAAACACAAAGGACACAAGATGAACACAGAACACACAAAACATTAATCTAACATAAACTCTGGGGCAATATTAATTTTGTATATTGTTTCGCGTGTTATGTATTCATCTGATGTCTTTTGTGTTTTTTATCCACATAATGGGCAAGTGCTTCTGGATTAAACTAAGGTGAGAGTAGCACAATAAAAATCAATAAATCAATACTATTAACAATACATAGCTTATCACAAAGTCATATCAACCTTTATATCTGAATTTAAGTGAACCGTCATGCGAGTTTGATATTTAAATAGTGACCATTATTGCCTTTTTGAATGTTGAATTTTGGAAAAACAATGACATAGCTGATTTAAGTTAAAGTTCAATGAGTAATTTAATCGTCATTTGAACTAGTTTTGTAAGATTGCAATCAGTTCTGCTTCTTGAGCATGTCCAAACATGAGGCTTCTCGCTGGTGGTGGCGGTAGTATTTTGATTTGTTAAAAATCTTGCTGCTGAATCTACATCTCTCTACGTGCATTCTTTCAGGGAATTTGACGAAGAAACAGAAGCCGCCATGTTGAAAACGAAATTGTAACGAGCTTACCTAAATCACAATTTAACACTGTGCCATCCATTTCCTATCAGACAACAGAAATGACTGATTTTGTATGTTTTGTTTATTACTCATAGTTTTATGAATGTATAAAGTGTTATAAATACTTTTGGATGAAAATTACATTTATTTACAGTTCAGTCTTGTGAGTGATTCGTTGTTAAATTGTTAAGTTTTATGTATGCCTGTATTAAGAGAATCACAATTTTCTTCGTTCAGAATATACAGAATTTACATTGAAGAGAATCGATACTGTTGAAGATGAAGTCAGTATTTGTACTTCAAAATTCAATAAAGTAAACAATCAAGAGAGCCTTTCACCATTCTAATTATACAGTATGATTATTAAATTTGCTTAGAAAATCTATATATATATATATATAAAAGATTTGCTGATAATCTTGATTTATTTCTACTATATGTACTTGTGCTCATAACACATACAATTACACCAAAACACATATAGTTAGAACTGTTGGTAATAAAAACCATTGAAATAGATACCCTAATACTTGCTAGTGATTATTTGTTCCGAAAGCTTTTAATATAACCTTTTCCATCCTTTACTCCTAAAATACCCTTAATTCCCATACTTTTTCATATATATTTTAATCAGGGGTGCCCAAAAACACAGTAGGTTCCCTGTAAATTTAGCTTGAAACTAAGAATTCTAGATCAATAAGGAACTAAATTTAAATAAACTAAGTAATTAAGTAATAACAAATTAAGACAAATGTTGCAGAAGTAGCTACTTTTGTTCAGATTAGTCTATGAACAGAAAACCGTAAAACACTAGTGCTATATAGTTTTATGCGTCTGGCTGTCACTAAATTTTATAAAAAAGACAAAAAAGCTCCTAAATAATAAAATTGATTCAATTAAAAATATACATATTTTCAAATCAGAGGGTTAACTTTTACTGCTGGTTGCTTACTACTTTAATTGATATATAAATTAATAAGATGGTAACCCTCCCATGCAAGACTGATTTTGTATTAACATTTTATTGGCAAACAATATACATTTAGAATGTTTCTAATGACATAAATTTAAAATTCGTTGTTTTATGTTTAAATGACTCATAGGTCATAAGAGTACCGTAAAACTTGGTTTTTCTAAGACAACAAACATGACTAATTATGTTCCTCACCAGGTAAATTTAACCATAAATTCCAATTGTTTTAAACTGCCATGTTTTTCAGAAGCATTAGTTAGGCCCCTGCTTAATATTTTAAAAAGCTTAACTGTAGAGTACTATTGGTTGCATATTTCATCAAAAAGTCATGTCCCAAGAGCAGAGACAACAATCACAATCAATATATTGTTGTCATGATAGGAACAATATTAAATTTATATTGATTTAATATTTGATTATAAATTTAATAATTAATGTTATTCTATTATAATCTTTATTACATTTTAAAAAAATGCAAGCAAACTAGATATGCTACTTTTGATGTCTCAAGCCAATGTAAAGTCAAGTTGAAACAATTTGTCGAAGAAAAAACAAATAACCTCTATATAAATACAACTAATTTGTGGCTATATTAGAACAAAAATACCCCCGTCGCAGCAAACCTGCGGACTCAGCGAATTTCCAATGCATAATATTTGTCTGAATTCCACATAAAGCCGCAAACCAAGTTTCATAAAAATATATTCACATATAAGCGATTTTAATTATTCTCCATAAGAATAACATTGGTAATGAGTATGTAGGTTTGCTGAAACAAGGAACAGAAACAATTGGTTTTTATGCAAATATAAATAGAATTTAACTAGGCGAAGCCACATACTAAGTTTCATCGATATTCAATCATAAATAAGCGATATATGACATTCTAGTTATTCTCCATAAGAATAACATGGGGGCTGAGAAAGCAGGTTTGCTGCAACAAGGAACAGAAAAATGGGTTTTTATATAATTATCAATATAACTCAACCAAGTGAAGCTATATACCAAGTTTTATTAATTTATGTTCATAATTAAGGGAGTCAGTACATTTTACTTATTCTCCATAAGAATAACATGGGGGCTGAGTACGCAGGTTTGCTGCTACGGGAATAATCAACAAAAATCAATTTTTTGTGCAAATATCAATATACCAGTACCAACTGAAGCCACATACCAAGTTTCATCAACATACATTCATAAATAATCGAGATATCAAATTTTATTTATTCTCCATAAGGATAACATTGGACAATGTACTGTGATTAGCACTTCGAATATCTCTGCAACGGTTGGGCGTAGAATCACAATTTAAACACCAAAATGATTGTTTTGTGGAACTGAACAGATTGGTAAGAGCAAATGTGAAGTTTTCATTAAAATAAACTGAGGAAAAGCCAAAAACCTTTTTCCCATAAGATTAACATGGGAGATTTTATGAGCAGGTTTTTTTGGATTTTCTCCGCAACCACTTAACCTAGGTTAATAATTCGAAATACTAAATTATTTGTTTTTTTTTAAGCTCTATAACATGGTCAAAACCAAAATTAAGTTTTTTAAAAATTTTAGGGTGAAAAATGCAAAAAACTGATTTTTGGAAAATTTAAAACCACCATAAACCCCCCTTCCCATGGTCCGATTTTTCTGGTTTTCGAACTTAAAGTCATGAATGTTATTTTACACATTTGAGCCAAATTTCATCAAAATCGGACGTTTTTTACTCAAGTTATCGTGTTAACGGACACATATATAGATATATATATATATATATATATATATATACATATATATATACATATATATAAATTTGAACGAATAGTGTTTTTGGCATCTGGGGACCTCAAAACAAAAATTTATCATGGTCTCGGGCTTAAGTCTTACCATGAGACCTACGGTAATAGCTTCTTCCCTATAGGGGAAATTCGCTAATAAGATTCATTGTAGCTTAGGCTGCCACCCACTAATAAAAATTCAGACAGCACAATGATAATCTGATATTACTCATGGAAGCCCCTCCTGGCTCACGAATGTAAGACAATAATGCAAAATGAATACTGGATTTGGTTTTAATTTAGGGGTAAGTAAAGGATTTATCAACTGAGTTGGTGAAAATTTTGTACGAATTCCACATTTTCTAATTGAATGAAAGGGATTTTGAATTTATCCTCTAAAATAAATATTCCTGCTATAATAAAAAAAAATTAAATTAAATTGTATAGCATCATCCACACTTACTGTGGGCACCTCTGTCTGTGATATAAAATATATGATGTTTATTGTTCGTTAATAAAGTTGTACTTTTATAATTGTTGTTGCTATTTGAAAAAGAATACAAGAAATTTGATTCCATAGACAGAGCTTTATTAGTACTTGATGGTTTTACTATTTTAATTTTCAATATAAAAAATAAATTATAATTTAGCTTGTTTTCACAAAACGTTGTTTACTTGTTAAACACCATAAAAAGCTCTCCATTTCACTCAGGTTTCAGGTATTTAGGTGACCCATATTAATTATCTAAAACTTGGGTAATTTTCAAGGATTTTGGGAATCCAATTGTGTAATTCGGGATATAAATCACATTTTGTTTATTTACAGTTTGAATAGTCAATATCTGGAGTAGCGTGACATGTTGTTACAATTAAACAAGATTTATTACATCTTATTTGATTCCAATTTTTAGTCCTCTTATTGATATTTTTAAGAATGGAGTTTTCAAGGGATTGTTCACTTTTCCACATGTTATTTTATGATTTACCTTACTTATTTTGAGATAAACCTTTTAAATTACCGACTAATAATAGCACATATTTATGCATTTTTGATTGAAAGTTATTTATTTTTGGTATTATGGAAATTCAATGAATACGGTTTTTCCTGTTTAACATAAGTCTTGTATACTGTTGTCTCATTGCATATTGCAAAAAGACGTGATAACAAGTTTTTAATGTAATTTATATATTTTATTCCCTTTTGATATCAGTAATACCTATTATGTGTACCAGCTTTGTACTTTTTCTTTCATAAACTTTGGAAATAACATTTATATTTGGATGTTATCCCTCATTGTTTTCTGGATGAGAGTGAGAGCTGTTCAGGTTATTGTGTCAAAGTTGTGTCTTGGGAATGACCCGGTTTAGCACACCATTTGATGACTGTAAAAGTGCTGTTGTATTTAGTATGTTTAAATTCTAGATTAGTGAAGTGTTTTGTCTTTGCTTGCCACGTTCACTGGAGTCTCACAATCACGTAAGTAATCATTTTACTATCACTTCATAATTAACATTTTGTGCATTTGGGAACTCTTTCAAACTGTTTACTCATTTATTTAATTTTGTTGAAGTTAGGATGGTCAAGAGTTAAATCTTAAATGATGACTTAGACCTTTAAGCGCTGATATTAAATTTTAATGTATCAAAAATTTAGCAAGAGTTGCTTGTTCAATGCAAGTATTTATTCCATACTGAAAGACTTTTTGCATTTTAAGCAAAATGTAAAAAAAATTTAATAATGAGTTTATTTCCACAAAATAAATTAAAAAATTCCAGATTAAATAATCCTCAAAATCAATAAAAATATAATCAACAATCAAAAATCAAATATTCAAAAATAGCAACACCTACATGGTAGTTTACAACAAAAAAGTACTGAAATAAATAAAGTTAGTGATAATGTTTAAATATTTATAACCAAAATATGGTTTTAACTATTTCTTTGGCACACTTCAACTGTAAATGTAACATGACAAAATAATAATAACAAATTGCTTCAAGAACTAACAGTTTGTTGCTAAAGTTGTAAAATAGCATTACAATGGACATCAAATAATACCACAAACAAAAAAGTTACAAAACAATAATGTAGTTTGGAGTTATTTTCATGGATGTTTCATGTACAAAGGAGTGGTTCCGAAATCTCCCAATCGATGCATGTAACTCTTAAATCACAATGTGGGAAAAATATGTTACCCAAATGTCTTTTGATTCCCCACAACATCAGTTTTTCTGTGATCTCCCATTTAAACTGAATTCCCTGTTAATGTATTTCTTAGCGTAACAAGTTTTATGACTTACTTGAAGGTTCTCACTTGAACTAACACTCTCAAATGTGTATGCTGTTTACCAAAATCCATTATAAATAAAACAGTATATATTAATCCCATTTCATATAATATTTGGTCTTAGAAAGTCATTGTTCAGTTAAAACTGTGGTTACCTTAACGCATATTTAAGTTAGTTTTCTTGTTTAGAGAAAAACATTGATCGAAGTCATTATAGTGATAAAGAATGCACTAATGGCAGCATTGCAGTTTATTTATGAAGTAGAAGTCTAACATGTGGGTGGGTTAATCTGTTGCATCTAGAATGTGTCATGTGTTCTTGTGCTTTTGTGTTCATCTACAAAGTTAGATTATAAACTCATTGTTTTTATTTGTTAAACTGCATTTTTGTGGTCTGTGAATCACAATTTAGCTATAGGAAACCCCAAAGAAATAAGAAATTCAAATTTAGGTATTTATGGATTAGATATGCATTAACAACTAGTTTACTAGTAGTATATTCTTTTGATTTATCACATAATAAAATCATTTTGCCACTTTGGATCACCAAAGAGATTTTTAAGTGGGTTTTAGGTTATTGTCATATTTAATTAAGATTACTGATGTCAAAATATTCCTATTTGAGAATAAACAAATCAGTAGTGTTTGTTTTTACAGTCTTATTTATTTTGAATGGTTGTAAAGCATGATGATGGGTGGGTAAAATTAAATGCATGAAAAACATTTTTTCATGGAGATTTTACTTGCAATGTGTAAAACTAACATTTAATAAAACACGCTGGGGAGATATGTAATAAAAGTCTGTCAACGATAATTTTTGGATTTACAATACATCTATTATTACTGATGATCTCTATGCAATAACATATATTATAAAACTTCCTACATTTTAGCATTATTATGCTACCTATTATGTACAAAACACAGAGTCTGAAGCCAAAGTTTACTTAGAGATCGGACATTGTGCTGTTTCCCAACAAGGTCTGTCACACTGTCATCAACTATAAACAATTTTTCAGATATTATCTTCAATTTAGTTTGATTTTTTACTGCTTTCAAACATTTTACTAATGTAAATTATTTATATTTTCAGGGTGAAGCTTGGATAAAACTGCAGTGCGATCGAAGTCTCAGTAAATACAAATTAATGTTCCCATGTGATCGTTTTATGAAAGTGATTCAACGGTGAGGAATTATATCCTCATCTAGGGTTCATACAACTGTGTTCAGCCATGTAGTAGCCTCAATACAATATATTTATAAGTAACATATCATATTATTTTTGAACGTATACACATTCTTTATAAAGTAATAAATCTTTAAACTTTTTACCTTGTGACTTAAAAATACTTTTTTGTATTAATTTGGATTTCAAAGTAACAAAACATAATGTCAATTATCAAATGTGGGGTTCTCATTATAGCAAAATATCAAAAAGCTAAATTATACAAATTAAAATATAAGTAATTAACTGATGTTGTTATATCTACCTATTGTAATAATTTCCAGGTAATGTTCAAGCAAGATTGCATGACAATCTAAAGATCGTTTTCTGATAACATGTGATAGGCGAAAATCATTAAACAATACAAGAGTTAAAAATATAAAATTGTAACCTATTTATATTTTTAGTGTTTACATAATTTACATTACATCTCCTTAGTGGTATAAAAATTTATTAGAATTTTATCTGCTGCAATTTTTTTAGAATGTAGTAAGTAATATGCTTCTAAAAAACTACAAAATTAAAGTAAATAAACATTTGTATTGTACTTAAAAAGATGGCGAAAAAATAGAAAATGTTGGGCAATAAAGCAATTTTGATTGGTTTCATTATTATTAAATAATTAGAGAATGAGTTATTCTCTGTCCAAGACTCAGATAATGTTCAGAGAGTCTAGTCAATTTAGATTATCTTTTACAACATTTATGTAACTATTTAAGGACTTGATTTCGAATAGAGTGTCATAGAGTGGGTAAATTTTTAAGGTCATATATATATATATATATATATATATAATAAAACAATATTTACTACATGCATTAATTAAATGCATGCTTTTATTTCTTGAAAATTGTTCTCGATAAATTTGAATTTACTCTAATTTTCCAGGATAAATATTTCGTGCCTTTTAAGATGATTTGATCACATTTAATTTTGTGCTGTTTTATCCTTGTAAAAAATAATTTTATTGATTAATTGGCTGATGAAAGCTCAAAGCAGTTTTCTCCCTGTATTGGAAATAAATTGTATACATATTTTATCTGTTCAATTATTTTCCCTGATTGAATAGTTATTTTGTATGAAATTGGACAGTTATTGTTATATGAACATGTTGTTGGATGTTGGACAACTAACTCTAAATTTTAATAAATTACTAGCAAAAGTGAAAAAGTGGGAAATAAAAAACAAATGTGATTTGAAAGAAGTAGGAACGTGTTAAAATTATGACTACGTAAAACTACATGAAAGTCCCATATCAAAAGCCTTGAGTTAGCCTTAAGTTTTTCAGCCTTGTTAGGGGAGTGAAAGTGGTTGGTTACAATTCCTACCTTCAACCTGAGGACAACTCTTCTTATACAAGGTCACCATAACCCTGACTAACTGGGCCAGGATCTATATCCCAGAAACCACAAGACTTACAGAAAAATTTAAATGGGGGATCTCACTTACTTTTTAGTACCATTAAAATTAAAATACAAAGTCTGAATTTTATAACTCGGCTGCCAATACCCAAAATTGCAACTAACATGAACATTTTTAATGCAAATCACCACTTTTTATGATGTTTTTGAATTTTCATCGTAATTTTAAGACATTTTTATTCTTTGGTATTTTTTTCTCAACTTGGCGGGCAAGGAAAAAGGTGACCTACATTAAAACTTTTTACTGTTATGGGACAAACTATGATAACAAACACCTTTACGACAAAAACCGTTGATTTAAATAAAAAATAGCTGAGAATGAAATATCACAAAATTACATTTTATTTTTTTTTAAATTTCAAAATGGTTTAAGAATTTTCACAATTACAAAAATTACAGCAAAGCCCTGTTTTGATTAAGTATTCATAAACAAAATATGATTTTGGGACATTAAAGTGGGGGTTTTAATTTTAAACTTTTGAGGTTGGTCGTCATATTGGACAATGGGGCCGAGTTTTGAAATTCACAATTAATTTATTTTTAATGACACTAAAAAGTACGTAAAACCATTTAGAGTTTCTTATAAGTCTTATGGTTTTTGAGATACCAATGGTAATGGATGATACATTTTAATGGTGGCCTAGTTAAAATGATGAACATCCTGGTATAGTATCAATAAATTTAAATTATTTAAAACTATATTCTTAATTACAAGACAATTTATTCTGATGTCTTATAGGATATTATCTCTTTCACTGTATAAGATGTTGACGCTGACTAATGACGGTTGTTTCTAATACCAATCAAACCCGTTTAATAGCGCTCAAACCGTTAAATTTAGAAAAAATATTACAATATACAATAAACAACTTTACTTTAAACAGGGATCTAATTTGATGCAGTATTCTCATTCAATCATGATAGCTAATGAATAATGACGACAAAAGTTAATACCACATGTTTAAGCTGAACAAATAATTCATTGAGAACAGTTATTACTTTGTCAAAATGAAAGTTTCTTTAACAAATGTGAAACAAAAGTGCTCAGTAAGCTGCTTTTACTTTTCTTATGTATTAAAAATACTGAACTTTTCCAAACAAATAAAAGTGTTTAAAATGTTTGGCTTTCAAAACTGTTAAGCTTTATTGGATTGAATAATTACACCTAAACATATATTTTTCAATCAAGATAGTTCAATTTGTCGTCACAGAGTATGATGTAAAATTACAGACAGGTTACCAAGAAAATCTGTTCACCTGTCAATTGACCCGATGGTAGTTCATCAATTCACACCCATCGGTGATTTAGTCAGTATACATTTAATTCAGTTCACATTTGAGTTTATGTGCATAAATCTACGATGAGGATTGTTCGTTTGAAACAAAATATTAACCCCAAAGAGCTAGTTTTCACTGATGGTTTGGAATTAGATTCAAATTAAGATCCAATGTCCTTTATTTGTTATAATACATTAATGTATACATACATTGACTAGTTTCAAAGTACTAATTTACTTTGTAATTTTGCAAAATAAACATAAGTAGACATAAAAAATAATAAGTGACATTTGTGACACATGTCAATCAGTCTTCAAACTAAACAAAATCTAGATGAGTATATTATACATTGATAATAAACGAGTTCGCACACAGCACGCTGACGTGAGGGAAGTGAATTTCCACATAACAAACTTTAAAAACTCAAAATCAGTGTAAATACATTTATTCCAATTTTTATTGAAATCTGATTTTTTGGCTGTTCTGATGCTCCTGGTTTCATTTACCTGCAACGCTGGGAATACAATTTTGCACATTATAAGGTTAGGAGAAGGTCCAGTAAGGCTTGAAAGTAGGCATGAGGTTGCTGGGGATGATAAAAGTACAACAAAAAATGAATAATAGGCTTTTCTATTGTAAAACCCCCATAAGACAACGTACTGTGTTTGGTTGATACACATTTTTCTTTAATAACTCGGTAAATATTTATGCTAGAATGACGAGAGAGGGCTTAAAACTTTCCCTTCACTAATTCCCATCTTAATACATGGATTCATTTTACGTCCAGGGCTTTTCTGATCCTTTTTGGGCCCAAAACTCGACATTTGAAAGAATAATCCCCAAAAAGGGGTTTCGAGTATTCCGATTGTTTTGCCCAACAAATTTGTCCAACTGATTATGGAAAGGAACGTCCCTACCAAATTTGAAGTAAATCGGACAAAAAATGTGACCGCTAGAGTGCATACACATATATATATATATTATATACAATTTTGAACGACCCCCCAAAACGTGTTCAGGGGGTCACATTAGGAACTTCTATGGTGGTCCCGGGCTTAATTTTCACCGTGCGGATCATGCTACTAGTTCACTTTCCATGGGAAATTCACTAATAACAATATGTGGTGATGTAGTGATTAATGTTTTGCAATCCAATGTTGGTGTTTTAAAAATAAGGAAGGTTTTGTTTGTTAAAAATAAATCAAAGCTTTATCTGTATTATTTTAAAGCTAATCACACGTTGCACCGTGATTTACTTGTCTACTGTTTAAATCACAGGATACTCAATTTTTCAAAGTGACATGCGAGGGAATTATTTGATCCTTTTTGTTCCTAAATTGTTATACAATTTAGAATATCGAAAATCAATAAAAACCGTTTGATTATTACTACAATGAACTATGTGACCTTGGGTGGACTGACCTAGAAAAGTGTGGGTTCAGCATTGCTGATGCAGCAGCTATAAAACACAAGGTGCTGAGGCTACGGCAACCTCAATGGCTGGGAATACTGCTTTCATTTTGGTCTGTGGGCTAGGTAAGTTATCTGTAATTTTTTAAACTTTTTTTTAAAGACTAGAAATCTACAACAAAATATATCGCGGAGGTATAACATTAAAGTTAGTTTCTTATAACATTATTTAGGGTACCTAATTTAAAATACTTATACTAGTTAACAGATCTTATACTATTTATTGTAAATTTAAAATTGTAAAAATGAATCATACAAAAAATCATTATAAAATTCTACATCAATACAATATATAACAAATATTAGTGTAAGGTGAGAGAAAAATAACCTTCGCACACATACAGTACTAGAATATTTAATTTATAAAAATGATTTCTGAGTAAGTGGACCTCCAATTTAATTCTAAATTGTTCAATTAATCCACAGAACAATGAATATATAATTAAACTACCTTTATTTGCTTTTTTACTTTTACAAGTATTGTCTTTGACATAATTGAAGCAGTAATTTTACTTGCAAGCATTGATGAACATCATATTTCCTGTCATCTACTTGTTCTACAACCACAGATTGCCAAAATGCAATAGATGTTTAAAATATAGTTGATGAAAATTAATGTGGTCCAAAAAGTATGATTTGGATTTATGTCTATCCTGGAAGTAAAACTATTAATATAAATCGTAATGAAAAACACAAATAAATACAAGTAAATAACGGTGGGAATTATTTGACGAATGAACAGTAGTCTGTATATACACTTAGCTCTTTGTTTACATAGTAAAATGTGATATGTGGACTTCTCTTTCCATATACAGTACCAAGTTTCGTCAGTTTATACTCATAAATAAGCGAGATTTAAAATTTGTTTTTTTCTCCATAAGAATAGCATTATACAACGTACTGTGTTTAGCACTTGCAATATCTCCAGTACCCGGCTCTAGGGCAGTGCGAGCCGTGCTCCAGCACGGGGCGCGAAGGGCGCGGCGCTTTAGGGGGGCGGCACTCGGCGCTCATGACGGGCCGTGGGGTGCGGGGTTGGGAGCGTAGTCCGTAGCGCTAAAATAAAGTATTTGTAAATATATATAAACCCGACTAATTTTGTAAATTTGTTGTATATTAGTATTACAGTATAAATTTATATAGGCATTATTGGGAAGAATGTTGTGTAGTCACCATGTTGCACCTTCATTAAACTTAAAACATTAAATTCACAAATCATATAACACAACCTCTGCTCCCCTCTATTCCGAATCGAAAAGTTGTTTTGATCTCTATCGTTTTGTGACAACTTCAGGGCGTTCTGGTTGGTATTGAGACTGTGAATGAAACTCGCAATACGATACGAGAAAATAAGTTTCAATGTTAAAATATCAAATTACACGATGCAACTAATTATTTTAATCCGCCATCTTAGATTATTTTGAACTACTTCCTAGATGAGGAAATATATGGTTTGGGGATTGGAGAGTATTGAATCGGGATTTCATCTTTACTTGAAGTTAAAATGATTCGAGTTTAATATTGCTATTATATGTAAAAAGGGAGGAAATATGATCCCAGGTAGAAAAAATAACTTGAGGCAAGCTTGCCCAAAACTTGCCATGACACACTTAAACACTTTCTACAAGTTTTCCGTGGCAAGCAACCAAACTTGTGAAAAGTTTGAGGCAAGCTTTCTAGTTCCCTCCTTCAAAACTTTCCAAAAGCTTTTCAATTAAGCTTTCAGAAAGCTTTCTTACAAACACATTGAGAAAGCCTTTCTGGTATGTTTGTGGAAAACTATCCTGGTAAGCTTTTAGAAAACTGTCCTGGTAAGCTTTTGGCAAACTTTCCTGGTAAGTTTATGTGTACCGGTAATACCTTAATGAAAACCTGAATACTATAATAATTAGTATTTTTGCACAACTAGTGCACAAAATTGTACTTCGCTGAATGGATATGCTAATATTAGTTGAAATAACTGAATTAGTAGTTTGTATACTTTTAGGAAAAATAAAAAATTTTCCCATTTTTTATTAAAAAAACTTGGTAATATTGTAATTACTGTGCATGAACCTACCTGGAATATCCTCAAACACAACTTTGTGCTCTTACCAACAAATAAAACCTACCATCCAAAACAACTGCTATAAACTGTTAAATAAATCACTTATTTAATTACTAATGATTAATATAATGTTTCATAATCACACTCACTTCCTGTGAAATAATAACTGGGTTTGGACTTCTACTAAACAAATTGCTTGGTTAATATATAATTAAAAAAAAAATAATAGATTGCTCGGATAATTTAAAAAAATACTTAGGTCTATCGGCTAAACGTCTGTTAGTATTCAACAAAATTCTCAAAGACTTCATTGAAAACAAATAAAGTTGTCACTATGAATGTAGTTGCATAATATTGTTGTTACTATAAATGGTATTAATTTATACTACAAGCTTTCATTATTAAACAGATTAATAACATTGTTTTCCTTTTTAATTCATTAGTAGACTGAAATACATTGGCCTTAGTATCCTTATCAAATTCTACAAACTACATTTAAATATAAAGGTGCCTGTCCAAAACCACTGCAATTATACCAAATTTTGTTATACCAAATTAAAATGTTTTTAATTATATTTTTAGGCGAAGGTAAAATTTAATGGAAAATATATAATAATTAAAATAACTATACAATGTACGTTTAATTTTCTCCATTGATCTATTAGTCTTCACTAACAAGTTAATTTGTGAATCTTGGTGAACCAATGTTAAAATGGCTATTGGAATAATATAGGTACCAAAGATAGGAATAAACAACAATCTTTACATATTATGTTTTATATTGTTTCAATTTAACTATTTACATCACGATCAAAATACATTTAAAACTTCATTGTTCCAAGCCGTCTTCTTCAATCTCCCTGGCTCCAATGGCTGCAACCTCCTGTCTTTTTTCCCTGAAAACAAAATAATATTCTTGAACCCAAAGGTTTTACGAAACCATCAAATTAATCATTCATAGATTCAATGTTTATAGTTTGGAAATAATTTTCTTCAACCTGAAAGGGGTTTTATGACAAACAAGCAACTAGTGTTATTGTCAGAAAATGTTATTAAAACACTAATGCATACCGTACAACCAATATTTTTAAATAACCGCAACAAATTATTAGACCTTTATGTTAACACGCTCTTATCCAGTTTTTGGTACATGGTTCATACAACAAATTACAATACCCCCGTCGCAGCAAACCTGCGTACTCAGCGAATTTCCTATGCATGAATATATTTCTTACTACCACATAAAGCCACTTACCAAGTTTCATAAAAATACTTAAATAAATAACTGATATATAGCATTTTATTTATTCTCCATAAGGGCTGAGAACGCAGGTTTTCTGCAATGAGAAAGATTAAATTTTTGTTGCAATTATCAATATAACTCAACCAGGTGAAGCTACATACCAAGTTTTAATGATTTATGTTCATAATTAAAGGAGATTGGGAGATATAAAGCTTTACGTATTCTCCATAAGAATAACGTTAGGGATGAGTATGCAGGTTTGCTGCTAAGAGGATAATCAACAAAAAAATTTTTTTTTTCAAATATCAATTTTCCAGTACTAGGTGAAGCAACATACCAAGTTTCATCAGTATACGTTCATAAATAATCGAGATATCAAATTTTAAATATTCTTCATAAGGATAACATTGGATAACGTACTGTGTTTAGCACTTTGAATATCTCGGCAACGGTTGGACGTAGAATCACAATTTAAACACCAAAATGATTGTTTTGTAGAGCTAAACTGATTGGTAAAAGCAAATGTGAAGTTTAAAGTAAAATTAATTAAGGAAAAGCTAAAAACCATTTTCCCATAAGATTAACATGGGAGATTTTATGAACACGTTTTGTTTTGATTTTCTCGGCAACCACTTAACCTAGGTTCATGATTCAAAATACTATATTATTTGTTTTTTTAAGCTCTATAAAATGGTTAAAACCAAAATTGTGTGTTTTAGAAATTTCAGGTTGAAAAGTGCAAAAAACTGATTTTTGGAAAATTTTGAAACCCCATAAACCCCCTTTCCCATGGTCCGATTTTTCTGGTTTTCGAACTTAAGTCATGAATGTCACTTTACACATTTGAGCCAAATTTCATCGAAATCGGACTTTTTTTACTCAAGTTATCGCATTCACGGACACATATATACACACACACACACACACACACATATATATATATATATATAATGGGAATGGTATATATATATATATATATATATATATATATATACACACCATTCCCATTTTTTATTAAAAAAACTTGGTAATATTGTAATAATACATTGCAATAAGCACATGCATACATATACATGCATATACATAAATTTGAACGAAGTGTTTTTGGCATCTGGGGACCTCAAAACAAAAAGTTTTCATGGTCTCGGGCTTAAGTCTTACCATGAGACCTACGGTAATAGCTTCTACCCTGTAGGGGAAATTCGCTAAAAACCATCAAGGACATTTTAGGGGTTAAATGATCAAAATCCCATAAGTATTGGGAGCAATGTATACACTATACATTAATGATGATACGTCCGGTAATTAAAGATATACCTTAGTTACAAAATTGCAACCAAATGTAATAAATAGGCTATGTTAAAGGATTCCACAAAATACCGTGAAACTCAGTTCCGAGTGTATCTAATTTAAAACAATTTTAATTTTTAAATTTATATTTAAATGTAACAATATAAATTTCTCCAGAGACTTTGGACAATAGCGGTAGGCCTACTTGTAAATTTCAGGCCGATTCTAGGTCTGTAATGTTTTACCAAAATTTACAGGTTTTAAATCCTGTAATATTCTTGAATTATTGCTTACGTACAACTTGTTTTAAGAGCACATCCAATCCAAAAGAGATTTAAATCATGAAATGCTTTAACAAGCTTCAGATTTCAAACTTTTAGAAAATAAAGGTGTAAGATTTAAAATGTATACATTTGTTTATATAGACGTATACCTAGACGTTTGTAAGAAACCGCCTTTAAACTTGTTTTCTGAAAACATCAACCTTTATGAGGGTGAATCATATGATATCATTTTAAATTAGTCCTAAATAATATTTTGATATAGAAACTGATGTTTTTTCCTAGGAAGATTCTGAGACGACATAAAATCCAATCTGTGATCTGTGTGTGGGAAATCTGTGTAGGCAGTTTTGAAAGTAATATAATTTTGTGTATCAGATAATGTTACAGACTAAATTACAATTTAGGGGTTTTCATGTTTTACTAATTTGGGTTTTACCTTTCAAAAAGTCTAGCAGCCGACACAAACATTTTAAGTTTGTTTTTAGAGAACTTTAAAACCAAAAGGTATAAAACATCAGCTACGGAAAATGTGATCCATGGAGAAGTAGTAAAGTGTGGATGATTTGTAAACATAAGGATATAGGGTCAACATTGCATATTAATTAATCCTATGTTTTAGTTTAACGGGCGAGACAGTGGCAATCATCTAGTTTAAATTAAAATCTTATGCATACTTTTTACTGCCCATGGGTGCAAGAAATGTTTAGGTACCAACAAATTCCTCAAAAAGTTTACTTTGAGCCTGGAAATCTTGAATCTTGCCAAGCCCTAATCATTATATGGTTATTTGTTACTAAAAAAATACTAGTTGCTCGTTAAAGCTTCCATGGTCATGTCCCTGTAGTCCATAGTTTTTATGGCAAAGTTAGTCAGTCACCAATACTGGCAAAATTATATTATTAATAATTTTACCTTTTTTGAATTCTCGGAGTAGCTTGTTGCAGCGAACTTTTCATACTCCTTTTTCATCATTTATGACCTCCTTGTGACGTCTTCTTACAGCGTCTGTAGGGCAAAAAGCAGAAACATTGTCACTAACTGTTAAAACATGTTTGGAGGGAGGGTATGTGTATGTAGAGTAGGTAAGGATTGTGAGTAGGTAGTCAGGAAATGTAACGTAGGTTAGTGTAGAGGAGGAAGGTGTGAGGTGACGGAAGCCCATAAGGGATTTAAGTTTTAAGGTGAGAATTTATGTAGGTAAGATAGTTAGGAGTAATAAACGGTATCAGAAAACTGACACACACTTTCTCCCTTCTAGCCCAACTTTAATGAAAAATTACTTTTATTTAATAAATATAGAATACAAAGCACAGTCGAAACAAGTTGTTTTCAAAAATATCCTCTCAAATGCTGCATTCTGTCAGCTCAAATCAAAGTGAATGTCTATAAGGAATACATGGGAACTTTGGGACCGAGCAGGGCGAAACACGGGGGGAATTTAGTAATACCGTTTCTCAGCAAGAACCTAGGGCCAAGAGGAACCTATATATGTCAAATTTCATCTCTGTAGGCCTTTTAGTTATGGAGATTTCGTGATAGGTCAGTCCGTCAGTAGTATTGGAAGACTAACATTGTACAGTAGAACCTCGGTAACACGACTCTCAAGGGGATCTCTAAAATAGTCTTCTTATCGAGGTGCACTTGTAATTGAGGGTCGTGCTATCAAGGTGGGTTTCACAACAAGACGTGTTATCGAGGTCACAGACTTTTTACCAAGCACATTTTTTATGAAACATTTCTAATAAGTTGTGTTTTAAGTAGAAAAGTACTGTATAAATCAGTCATAAATGAAAGAACAAACGTACAAGTAAAACAAACTTCTTTATTATTGCGACAGTAAGAAAAAAATCAACAGACTCAGTTCACTAAAGTACTGTATAGAGTTAATAAGCTCGAAATACAGTAAACCTTAACCTATTGTGAAATACGCAATAAAGATACTGTAATGTTAAAAAATGAAAATCTACATATTGTTTCAACTAAAAATGCAACACAAAATCAGGTTTTTCTCATAAACTTGTATACACTGTATAGACAGTGTTCTGCTTAAACGTTACGTTTTTTATAATGGAGAGCATGCGAAGATGCGACTGATCCGTGATAGACAAGGAAAGGCCGAAATGGGAAGGGGGTGGGGAAGGGGTTTTCCTGTTGAGACCTGAGCCCAAGACGTTGTTGTTTACTTCATAACATCCGTTATAACCTTGAGAACTAACAATGCGTGAGAAAGGTTTAGTCGTGCTATAAAGGTTCCGTAACGCAAAACGGCGTGCTATTGAGGTTAGAGTCGTGTAATAAAGGTTCATTTACCCAAAGAAGCGTGTTATTGAGGTGGGTGTCGTACTATAGAGGTTCAGTTATTTGAAAAGACGCGCTATAGAGGTTTATTTATTAGTAATATGAAATTACAAAAAGACGTGCTATCGAGGTATTTATTTGAAAATGAGTCGTGTTATAGAGGTATTTATAACATTGAGAGTTATGGGAGATTCACGGGGATTAGAAAATCAGACTCATTATCGAGGTTTTTGTCTTATCGAGGGTCGTCGTAGCGAGGTTCTACTGTACCACGTACTGTGTTTGGCACTTTCACTTCAGTAACCCATTGTTGTAGATGATCAAAATAGCAAATCGTTTGTTTTTCAGTTGAATTAAATGGAGCAAACTAACATTTGGGCTACAAAAATTATATGAACAAAGTAAAAAAAATTTTTGAAGTAGAAAACTCTACTTTTAAAATGGTGGGATTTGGCTGGTTTTTACACTCATGAAAATAGATGCTGCACAACAGGTTTATACCAAATTTCATCATGATCAGACTTTGTTTATGAAAGTTATGGTACACACATATATATATATATATATATATATATAGAAAATGTATTAACAATAAATTTAAACCTTCTTCACAATTGAAGCTGCTAAAACAAAGGATTTTGACACAGTACAATTTTGGCTTGAACTAAAACGTATATATTACATTGGTTATTAAAAGATTTGTTGTTAGCTTTAAATCAAATTTGTCATTCATCACATCAATACACACATCATTACATGAACCTTAATATTCAAATAACCAAACTGCTATGTATCCAATACAGCGACATTTTGGATCACTCGATAGTAATAAAGTAATTTAATCTATTGATTAGTACACTTTGAGGGAAAACATCATTATTATTTTTTGTTTGATTTAAATCATTAGCCATTCAAAAAAATAAAAACTCAAATGTACCGTATATAGTCTAAAACAATATAGGCTTTACCTACTGATTTTCAGCATTAGATAACGGCGAATATACGTAAAAGTTAACAATATATTTCCCACCGAAATAAAGCCCGAGTAACAAATAATATAGGTTAGAGTTACAGAGAGACAGGATTTAAGTTAGCTTTTGCAGTCGTTGCATGACGAGTTACAAACGTAAATAACCTACATTTTTTCACAGATGGGATTTGAACACAAAATTTGCATTACTTAACAAATTTTTGGGAAACATTTTCAAAAAGAGGAATTTTAAATGTCTCTTGGAAAACCCTCGGATTTATATTTTTACCCTCAAAACCGGGTAATCTCTAGGGAAATCCGGTGTGATGGCAACCCCAAATTATACCTGTAGGCTAGCCTCATTTAATTCATAATGCCAGGAATAAATTTTAAAAGTACCGGTACTTAGTTGATTAAGATTGAGTGGACGATAAGATGTGTAGGTACGGTATGTGTATCACTAAACAACTGGGTTAGGCCAATATAGGCTTAACACAGTCTAGTTGTATAAAAAGTTAACTTAGCCTATAAGAGACATTGATAGGCCTAAGTTAGCTGAACAAACAAAGTTGGGTTATGTAAGGATATTAATAAAGTAGATTCACAATGGTCTAGAATACAAACCACCAAAGTTAGTGATTCACATACGTTGTACTAGTACACTTATTATTAATTCAATAAAGCATCATCTTGATTATCGATGACAAGCTCAATTCAGGTCCTACCTTAGACTGCTATTACCCAACCTAGGCCGAGGCTGTTGGAACTTGCCACTTTCTTTAGCCAAACAACTTCACACACGATTATTTTTCATGCAGAATACATGAGAGAAATATAATACAAACCCATTATCTACTTATTTGATTTGCTTTGTTAAGATTGATACCATATGAGCTATGAGCGAGTACAGCTATGCAATAAAAACGTACCGGTAGACGTTATTAACATTATTATACTAGAGTTGCTTATAATTTACGTGACAACACAATCCTTACCTGATATTATGATGCTATTATTCCCGCTTGCCGTTGAACAAAGAATCAAATTAACAAATAAGTTAAACAGAGAACAAACGAACAGAGAACTTCTGCACTTTTCTTCCTTGGCTAACACAAATAAACAATGGCGTTGTAATGGCGGCCGGAATATCAGAGCGCACCCGCAGATTACGCCGCTAGCGCTCCAAGCGGTGAATCGAGGAGTCTCTTATGTTCCGCGGTAAGTATTCCTCAAACTGTGGTCGGACAGCCAACGGCACACTTTCCCAGAATGCATTGCACAAGTGTTTCAAATGTTTTATTCGGAAAGTTTTTCCTGGCAATTCTAGGGCAAGGCTTGCCGTAAACTTACGTGTTACCTGGGATGCGCCCCCTCAGATTTTGGTGCCCCTTCGATCGGTACTTGTAAGGTCCTCTCCTCTAGCTTACTTTGAAAAATATAGGTAATAGTTCCGTTTGTTTTCAATCAAGTTCTTATTTGAACTGAGTTATTTCGGGGCATTGGAGATGAAGGGGGAAATGTTAAGAATTAAAAATACTTATCGTCATTACAGATTATTTGCGCTTTCGTCGTGGTCAATCGATTAATCATCTGTATTTCTTCCAAATTGGCAGTACCTTAAATGAGTTTCGATTGTATTAACGAAAACACCATGTTTACAGCCAACTTGAGTTTTTAGAGTAACTGGTATTAAACTGAAGTGATCCAAACACTTTTAGAAGTTAAGATTCAATATACCATAAAAAATAAAATTAAGCTTTATAGCTGTACAAAACCTCAAAGACTAAATACTCGACGATAGAGTCTGTATAACTGAAAAACGTGTTATACATTAGAACCAATAAACAGAAATGATGTAAAAAAACATTAGTTTTGTAAACAAAATAACATTAACAGCATAACTTTGCTGTTTTTATTGCAAACTTGAGCCTAATAAATTCCCGGAACCGTCAGAATCTTGATCGGTTTTCATTATTTTCCCCCCGGATGAAATCTTTCCCACGCTCAGAACAGGTGTACTGTTATCAGATTGTACTTCCCCCTTCCTACTTAGTTTTGAGGCTTGTTTTCATTATTATTTTTCTCAAACAAACACATTATTGTTTGTTGATACGCAGTGTAATCCCCTGCGTCAGTGGGTAAGTGTGAGGTAGGGTGACCAAACGTTCCGTAAAAACGGGATTGCCCCGTTTTTTCACGATCGTCCCCGGAGTTTCAAAAAAGTCTCCCGGGACGCCTAAATGTCCCGAATATACATTGGGTAACAATAAACACATTTTAAATCACTAAAACTTCCTAATTTAAAACTTCTCATTTTGGAACAAATTGAAGAAACTTCTGTATTTGTTACTTCAACGAAAACAGTATTGACATAAATGATACTCTGCTATTTGATCAACTGGCGTCGTCAGCGGATTTTAAAGTCAAAAGATTAAAGAGTGGACTAATGAAGATAAAAAAACACCTCAGTATCTCAAAAAAATGTTTTTTTTTTAACTCATACCAGCACCAGGCCAGAAAATCTCTCTAAATGTTTGAAGATACATACGCCAGTATGTGTTTGCGGTCCCTGCCCATAATTGCAGTACAGAAAGAATCTTTTCGCTTATGGACATTCAATGGACGGACGAAAGGAACAAGATGGAGTGTAGACCCTTTCTTCTGCAATCCTGCAAGTACTACAACTTCAAAATGAACTGTTCTAATTTTTACAACTTTATATTGGATAAAAACAGAATGAGATTTTAAAAATGGCTGGAACGAAAGCAAAATATCCCCAAATTAAATCCTAGAGATTTTTAATATAAGTTTGACTAACAATTTCAGTTATCTTGTTTAATAATGTTTTGAAGTATGTATTGTATTATTAAATAAGTAAAAAATAAATGTGTTACGTAAATGTGAAAAATTATTGTTTTAATTTATTATATGCCTCAGAATTAAAATTAAAATACAAAAGCAAAGGTAAATTGAAAAAAATTTACATATCTCAAAATAGCTAAAAAGAGCATGTTTCAATGATTAGGCCTCTCAAACCCCCCTAGCTCGGATCGCCAACAACCCCCTCCTTGGGTGCATCCCGTTTTTTTCAAGTTTATGATTTGGTCACCCAAAAGGGAGCCGTGCGATCGTAGCAGGTAGCCTACCGCCGCGTGCCGTGCCGTGGACCGCTCCTTGAGATCATCCTGGACAAGATATAGTAGGCCTAGTCGTAGCAACACATAAATAAATTCACGATAAGTCACACATCGAGTAGAGTGTAGACTCGGCCTTACTAAATTAAATTAAAATTTACTAAATTAGTTAAATTTGCTTAGTTGTTGTTTCCCTTTTAGCTTTTAGCGAATTTCCCCTATAGGGAAGAAGCTATTACCGTAGGTCTCATGGTAAGACTTAAGCCCGAGACCATGATAACTTTTCATTTTGAGGTCCCCAGATGCCAAAAACACCATTCGTTCAAATATATATATGTGTGTGTGTGTGTGTGTGTGTGTGTGTGTGTGTGTGTCCGTAAGCACGATAAATCTCGTAAAAAAGGTCCGTTCTTAATAAAATTTGGTACAAACGTATAAAGCACCATTTATTTGAACGAGTTCGAAAACCAGACGAATCGCACCATCCAAAGATTTTTTTTGGGGGGGTTTTGTATCCCAACAATTTTTTTTGGGGTTTCCACATGTGATTTTTCTTTAAATAAAATTTTAATTTTTACCATTGAATTCGGCATAAAAAAATTTAGTATTTTGATCATTGCTCTATGTCAATTGGTTCCTGAGATATTGAAAGTGCTAAACACAGTACGTTGTCTAATGTTATTCTTATGGAGAAAAATAAAATTTGTTTATCTCGCTTATTTATGAACATAAACTGACGGAATTTGGTATATGGCTTCATCTGGTTATGGTTCATTGTTGTTTGCAGAAAAAAAACAATTTTTCCCCTATGGTTCTCGTAGCAGCTAACCTAGGTACTTGGTCCCCATTTTATTCTTATGGGAAATAATTAAAATGTTATATATCGCTTATTTATGAATGTGTATGAATGAAACTTGGGTGACTTCACTAAAATGAGTTCTTTTGACATTAGCATAAAAACCCATTATTTTGTGTTCCTTGTTGCAGCTAACCTGCGTACTCATCCCCAATGTTATTCTTATGGGGAATAATTAATATTTTAAATATCGCTTGTTTCTGAATATTTCTTATAAATTTTGTTAAGTGTTTTAATGTGTTATGTTATATATTCATTGGAAATTCGCTGAGTATGCAGGTTTGCTGCGACGGAGGTATTTTAATTTTAGGTTTTTCAGAACTGCAATGCAGATATGACTGTTGTATAATTTCAAAGTAATCGAAACTCAGCACTTCCATGACGATAATATATGAAATCAAGATTTTAAATTACTAAAGTCTCTGAGCTGTATGTGTTCCATAGCTTGTCATTTCAGGTGGTCAGTGTCGCACGTAACCAGAAACAACGCAAACGCAACAACAAGCGAGGGAGCTAGGCGCGCACGTCAGTCTCTTATCTCAGAGATATTGGGGGGGAGAGGTTTTGGTTTATGGGGAGGGGGGCGGCAAGTTTGATCTTTGCATGGGCACCGCAAATCTGACGGGCCGCCCCTGAATATCTCAGTAACCATTTGACGTAAAGCAATGATCAAATTACCAAATTGTTTTTTAAGCTGAATTGAATGGTATAAATTAAAATTTGATTTAAATAAAAATTACATGTGAGTAGGGGGCAATGCATTGCCCCCTACTCATGTGAAAACCCCAAAAAAATCATTTTTGGGGTACAAACCCCCCTTTCGATCGGGCGATTTGTCTGGTTTTCAAACTCGTTCAAATAAATAGTACTTTACACATTTGTACCAAATTTCATTAAAATCGGACCTTTTTTACGAGAGTTATCGTGCTTACGGACATATATATATATATATATATATATATATATATATATATATATATATATAATACAAATATAAATTTGAACAAATGGTGTTTTTGGCATCTGGGGACCACAAAACAAAAAGTTATCATAGTCTCGGGCTTAAGTCTTACCATGAGACCTACGGTAATAGCTTCTTCCCTATAGGGGAAATTCGCTAAAAGTAAAATCAGGTACACAATTTGTCAGTTTCCTTGTTAATTTTTAATGACACTTTGAAAATAGGTGGTCTAATATAAATTTTGAGGATTTTGATTTGTTAACCATGAAACAAATCCTTATTATCTTAACCGAAACATTACACAAAAAATAAACTTGTGTCTTATTAAATATACTTTAGACATAATACATTTTTTGCTAAACCAGTACCAGGAAAAATAAGCAATAAATTTACAATGACTGAGTTTTAAACAAATTACAAAGGTTTATTACACAACAACGTAAAATATTAATGTTGAAAATCCTAAGTTTGTTCCTCCATTCAATTACAAGAAATAGTCAATGGTTTAGCTTTAATGACCCTCATTAAAATGCTGTGCCTGACACAATTTGCTGACTGGGTCAGCATCGTCACAATTTGGGCACGATGTCATTCCAAGTGGCGTGTAATCGGCTGGATTTTCATCTGACATGGCTACCTCGTTACCTCGCTACCACGCTACCCCTACACTCTGTGATTCAGTGGTGGCTTGTATCTTTGGTCAACTGGAGTCTTATACTTGGGAGGTCTGGGTCATTTTTGAGAGAGGGAGCATTGAAGGATTTTTTACAAAATATGTTATTCTTGCCACTGCAGATTTGCAAATAAAAAATACGTTGGAATTTTATCAAAGAAAGTGATAAAATCTCTTTTTCAGTATCTCATTTTACCATGTTTACCATAATTTTCCAGATTTTCCCAATACAGAAAAATGTTACTATTTAAAAAATATGTTTGTATCTAATAATTAATTTAATTTGGATGTATTCATGCTATTTGCCTCTTGGATTGATAAATGACTTAGAAAATAAGGTTACATACTGTATCTGGTTGTCGTCATTCCATTAGTTTTATTAGCTTACTAGTCCCGAAACTGGTAAACTAATAAAACTAATGGATTGAAAAAGGTAAGTAACCCTATTTTCTAAGTTAATTGGGATATTGTATTGAAAATATCAAACTGCAATCAGATTAAAACACTTTCCAAGTTTTATTAAAATATATTGGTAAATAAGTGAAATATAACATTTGATCTACCCTCAATAAGAATAACAAATACCCCCTCCTACTGTATTTACAACCACCAATATGTTCGCAACTGTTAGACGTAGACAAATATTGAGAATATTTATTAATTGTAATTAATAAGTAATTAATTTTTTACACTGTCTACATTGTAACAACAATATATATACTTTTTAATAACTGAAAAAACAAATAAATTGTTACACTATCTACATTGGTAACAACAATATATATACTTTTTAATAACTGTGAAAAAACAAATATTTATTCCTTTTAAAAATAACTTCCCATTTTTTCTGAATTTAGGAAAGTAATTAACAAAATAGATTCATAATATATTATTTTTAGCTCTTAATGGTCCAAGTTATAATTTAACATTTACAAATGTATCGAACAAATTATTTTTGAAAATTTAAAAACACTCATAAAACCACTTTCCCCTAAAATCAAACTATCTTTGGCAAACTCATGAAAGTTGTCGCAGTCCTATCCCAAGTAGCATAAAACTTGTTTAAAAACAATTTCAAAATATTTTAAAATTGTTTAAAAATTGTTTTAATATTAGTCAAACTTGGTATTTTTTCCATTATTAAAACAAGTTTCAAACAACTTTAAAATGTTAAAGAAATCATTTTAAAATATTTCAAAATTGTTGTGAAATTGTTTTAATATAAGTCAAACTTGGTATTTTTCCCAATATTAAAACAAGTTTTAAAAGAATTTTAAAATGTTAAAGAAATTGTTGTGAAATTGTTTTAATAGAAGTCAAACTTGGTATTTTTCCCAATATTAAAACAAGTTTTAAAACAATTTTAAAATGTTAAAGAAATTGTTTTAAAATGTTTCAAAATTGTTGTGAAATTGTTTTAATAGAAGTCAAACTTGGTATTTTTCCCAATATTAAAACAAGTTTTAAACAACTTTAAAATGTTAAAGAAATTGTTTTAAAATATTTCAAAATTTTTGTGAAACTGTTTTAATATAAGTCAAACCTGGTATTGTTTTCAATATTAAAACAATTTTAAATTATTTCAAAATGATGATTTATTCTTAAATTATCTGTGCAAAATTAACAAGCTGACTTTTAAAAATAGTTTAAAATTAGTTTACAAAATTTAAATTTAAACTGTTTTTCTTATATATTTTAATTCATTACAACTTGTTTGTAAAATATTTATACATAAAGAATTCTGGATAAAAAATATATCCAATTAAAATTTTAAACGTTTTATTGCAAAATATAAATTTTAACAATTATTAAATCTATAATATCAGTCTTAATCCTCTTTCAAAATTATCTTCCACTAATTAGGTTTCTTCCTCGCCACTGATGTGTTCAGCATGGATTGTTCTGCAACAAAAATGTGTGGTATAGTAAATAAATCTAAAATATAACGACAATCACAGTTTTTAACAATGGTTTTTGTCCGCACATCTCAACCAAGCATCGTAACTATCTGTAATTCAATGCTTACATCAATGACCCATGAACTAATGAAAACCCATAACCAAAGAATAACAATGTTTGTACTTTAATTTCTAACTTTAAGCCTGTACATTCTACGTATTAATATATTTGGAAAAACTAGTCACAGAAAATACAGCGGCATATGGACTTTGAATCTCTTACTGCTTGCCGCAACATCAATTATCGTTTGCGACGTCCATTTTTGGCTTTCTTTCATCGAAAAGCTACTATATCAGATTATAAAAAAATGTTAAGTTGAAACACATTCACCCGGATAATAAAAATGGTGATGGCTGTTAGATCCTAAACTTTTTATGAATAATATCCATTATTGGGGGGGAAGGGGGGAGTAAATCCCTTTAGGGAGCATTGTATATCCAGTAATGGAATAATATCATAATCATCCACTGTTTTAGCCCCTGAGCTGTACGTATTATGTATTATCCCAGAGTTTTGAAAATTAGTAGGATTGTTTATTACCCCCTTCTGCACATCATACTTAAAGTCCACGAGCGAGGATGGTGAGCGGGTGGTGGGGAAGCCTCTTATGGGGAAATTTTATGGTGAAATTTGGAAATTCCATGATTTTTGTTCACATTTCCTTATTTATTAGTTTTAGCCAATTGTCCTAGATAAATAATTGGAGATAATTAAATTTCCTATTTTGTCATAGGATTAACGGTTAAAAACTTATAGGCTTTACAAGCTGTAGAAATTACCAGCGACAAGGCTTTTTGGATGTTTCTCCTTATTCTCGGTAAATATACCTTCAACCTGGGCACAACCACAACAGAAGCATATGGAAGAGTTTGTGAATGAGAAATTTCTCTATAACATACCCAAACTCAGACAAGACAAGACAATAGGAACACTTAAAATTCCATTAAAAATGATGGCGGCTGAAATATGGTGCTTAAGTACAAAATATAGTAGCTCTTTATAGTATAGTCTTTAGCAACCATTGGATAAGCTACTAAGGAGTATTTTTTATCGTGTAGGCTTCCACGGTCCGAAGATACAGTCATGAAGTTAATTTCCGGGTTAGTCCGGTAGATGTCGAAGAAGTTGGTGGCCGATGTTTCGGATATAATTACAATATCACTGGCGACGTGAATTAGTAGCGAAAGTGTACTAAACACTCACTAATTGACTGGCACACTCGTCCGACTCTTCCGCTTATATAGGTGCCGCGGCCGTAGGTTGTAAACAGACCTGATCTCGGTCGTCGACTACTGACTATTTTACATGCCTTTAAGAAACAAGAATTAATTTAAAACTCAAATTGATACTAGAAATGATAGGAATAGAAAACAACAAAAATATTAATACCCCCGTAGCAGCAAACCTGCATACTCAGCGAATTTCCAATGCATATATATGCATCTTAATACCACATAAAGCCACATACCAAGTTTCATCAATATACATTCATAAATAAACGATTTATGACATTTTAATTATTCTCCATAAGAATAACATGGCAGCTGAGTATGCAGGTTTGCTGAAGCAAGGAACACAAAAAATGGGGTTTTATACAAATATCAATATAATTCATGTAGGTAAAGCCACATACCAAATTTCATTAATTTATTTTCATAATGAAGGCAGATAACACGTTACTTATTCTCCATAAGAATAACATGGGGCTGAGTACGCAGGTTTGCTGCTACGGGAGCCTTGGGTAAAAAATTGTCTTTTTGAGCAAATATCAATGGTCCACAACCAGATGAAGCCGTATACCAAGTTTCGTCAGTATACGTTCATAAATAAGCGAGATAAAAAATTTTTATTTTTCTCCATAAGAATAACATTAGACAACGTACTGTGTTTAGCACTTTCAATATCTCGGTAACCAATTGACGTAGAGAAATGATCAAAATACCAAATTGTGTGTTTTTTTAAGCTGAATCCAATGGGAAAAAATAAAATTTGACCATTTCCAAAATTATATGTAAAAAATTCGAAAAACCCATTTTTGGGGTACAAAACCCCCCCAAAATACCCCTTCGGATAGAGCGATCTGGCTGGTTTTCGAACTTAAAGTCATAAACGTTGCTTTACATGTTTATACCAAATTTCATCAAAATCGGATAATTTTTACGAGAGTTATCGTGCTCACGGACATATATATATATATATATATATATATATATATATACATATATATATATATATATGTATATATATATATATATATACAGTTTCGAACGAATGGTGTTTTTGGGGTCTGGGGACCTCAAAACGAAAAGTTATCATGGTCCCGGGCCTAGGTCTTACCATGCCGACTACGGTAATAGCTTCTTCCCTATAGGGGAAATTCGCTAATTCTTCCCTATAGGGGAAATTCGCTAAAAACGCTGTTTTAGCATATTTAAGAGGTAAAACTGATAGAATTGGCACAGTACTTAAAAAAAATAAATCACAACAATATTCAAACCTTACAAGAAAACAAAACAGTTTCTTCGGCCTGTCAAGGATAAAATTCATTTGCAGACACCAGGGGTTTATCATATAGAGTGCAGCTGTGGAATGAGTTACATTACAGAAAGCCGCAGAGTAATTTCTACTAGACTAAAAGAACACATAAGGAACACCAAGAATGGAGATACCGAGATGTCAGCCGTAGCTAAACATTCGTATGAGATTAAACATCTAGGCCTAATAAACTCTGAGAATATTAAAGTAGTAGCAGCGATTGAAGACAACTATAAACGAAAAATACGTTAGGTCTGTTTACAACCTACGGCCGTGGCACGTAAGCGGGACTATATAAGTAGGATAGTCGGACGAGCGCACCAGTCAATGAGTGAGCGTTTAGTAGGTTTTCGCTAATAATTCACGTCGCCCTGACGATGTATATTGTAATATATCCGAAACGTCGGCCAAAAACTTCGTCGACATCTACACGGACCAACCAGGAAATGAACTTCATAAATACTAAGGAATATGTTTAATCTATGATAATACTGACCTAATCATAACATTTAATCCACATGAATCTCAAAAAATGTAAACAAAACAAGAGAATTGTCTGTAGGCCTATTTTAATTAGATATGTTTTGGTATTTTTTGTTATTTTGATGTTTCATACACCAGAGAAGCCGGAAAACACCTTATTAGCTTAATTTCTGATTGTCTCCAGGTGACTTTTATATATACTGTACCCGAATTGTTTAAAAGGAGTTGATTGATTTACATATTTTTCACTGTAATGCAGGCCATTTCAAATCACCCAATATAAATAAAATTTGTCGCTCAACATTTTTTATTTTCCTGATTTTTCTATCGAGTTCTTTATAGGTAGATAAACACAAAACACAGTACCTATGAAAAAATGTATAGGCCTATACCATAATTTTGTTTGGCAGCCATTTTTAAAATGGTGGTTGAGCAAATTTTCATAAAAAACATGGTTTGCGGAAAGTTTAATTGCCAAGCCATTTTAAAAGATATCAGAATAATTCAAAAACCACTCTGTTCAGCATACAATGGACTTCAAGTACACATTACTTTAATTATTCTTTAATACTAGAGAGTTGGTCAAACTCTCTCTGTAAAAGATTTGAAAAAAGTCGTCAACCGTTACTTTTTAAAACCATACAATTTTATGAAGGAAAAGGGACTCACTGATAATTTTTTATTTCTGTGTTGAATACTTTTAGGACTATGTGCAGTATCAATTTTAGTCCTGAGATGCACTCCTTTTACTTTCTCCCCCTATACATAGTATATGGAGAAAGTATTGTTTTCGTAAAAATTTTCGAATTTGAGTTGTTAGTGGAAATATTCGTTTTGGTGCTCCCTGAACCCAAAAAAGTGTTTTTACGTGATGTCTGTGTGTGTGTGTGTGTGTGTGTCTGTGTGGATGTGTACAGAGGTAGAGCCCTAACCTATGGACAGATTTTTATGAAATTTGGTATGTTGGTACTAATCCACGATAACTCCAGGCGTTTTTTTTTTTAATTTTTTTGAATTTTTGATTTATAAGGGTAATTATCCCCCCAAAACCGCCAAAAAACATGAAAAATCCAAATTTCTCAAAAACGGCTCTAACGATTTTGATTAAACTTTAGTGGTTTGTAGAACTTTAGGTTTCCAACAAAATGACACCACCCGAATTTCTGGAAAAATTCGGGTTCAGAAATTACAGGACTTAAAACATCCAAAATTCAGTTTTTTGGATTTTTCATAAAAAATCATAAATGTTAAAAAAGATTACTATTCACCATTAAAAAGAGCTCAAAAAACTAAATAAATTGGTATTTTAAATTACTATTCTACGATTGCTAGTTGAGGAGAAAATTGAAATTTTCATTTAGCGGTAAACGCAGTACGTTGTCCAATGTTATTCTTATGGGGAATACAAAAATAACTATTTCTCTCTTATTTACCGATCAATTCATTAAAATTTGATATGCAGGTCAAGTTAGCATTGAACAACAGATGATGTTCGAAATGTGTTGCTATTTAACCCTGGGGGGGCAAGGGGGCATTTCCCCTCTCAAAACCACTGTGTGTAGCAACGGACTCTATATAGTGCCTCCCAAAAAGGGATTTGGGTGGATATTTCTGAAAATAACCATTTTATAAAATTTTCTGTACATTTATCTATACTTCATATTCTATATTTAGTAAATAACAAATGTTTTTGTCATTAAAGTTTGGCTTAAAGGGAGAAAGTATGTGTCAGTTTCCTGATACCGTTTATTTACTGTAGCTTTTCAAAAATGGACGAAAACAAAAATGTAAGTTTTCTTACAATACCGGTACCGGTATCTGAAAAGGGACTGAATGAAATAAAGTGAAAATGTTACTGAATGTTCTTTACACAAATAGGAATACCTCATAAAAAAATTATGACTGAGACTCAAATATATTTTACTCATGATATAATCAAGCCGTTGTGTGCTAACTTGTCAGTGAACTGTCGTGTACAAATGCAGCGTTTTTACTAAAATTCATTGCTTTATTTCTCAAAATATGGTTAGGTCTCAGTCATAATTTTTTTATGAGATATTCCTATTTGTGTGAAGAACATTCAGTAAAATTTTAATATTAAAAAAAATAAAATTATCATCATTGCACAGTGGTAAGACTATTAGGCCTACTCAAAATAAACATATAGGATACTTTTATAATCCTGACTCCCCCACTGCCATGACTTAAAATTTAAACCCCTTCTCAAAATACGGTAGGTACCTTTCAAATTGATCGATGCTGGGCAGTCATTATCCAACGTCTGTCCTGGGCTCCTGGGTCTGTCAGGCTTACTTGTTGTGACGAGTGAAAGTGTTCCGATATAAGTTTCATCTGAAATAGATAAACAAGTGGTAATTAACTGTACATTTATCCGGATGTTTAAAATGTTGAGGTTTCTGTTGGTAGATTCAAATGTGCCTAAGCCTACATTATACATAGTTATTAGGTACACATACATATATATACATATTGTTAGTACCGTACTATGTGTAACTTAAGAATTCCTCAACAAAAAAGCTTATCTTTAAAAAATAGTTTGAAGTTTTAAAAGTTATTTCACGAAATAGTTGTGTTTTAGGTGTATACATATAAAGTAAGTTACTGTATTATAACACTCTATTTATGTATTAAACTTAGATATTATTAGTATTTGAATAACGGGTATGGATTCATAAGTGGTTTGATTATTTTCAACCCATATTTTTTGGTACCGGTACTATAAATATTTTATCCGAATGCGACGTTACTATCGAAACAATGTTTAAAAATGGCAATTGCTACATTAGTTAGCCTTTATCAATAATGAATTTTCAGCAGTTAAAAGCTGTTAGGCCTATAGTTTTAACAGAAATTATGCAACAGCACGCTGTGCTGTTAAAATAAGGTTATGTTAGTCGTGTAACATACTTAACACTTTTAACCTAACCACATAAGGGGTGCAGTTCCTTATCTGGGCTACCATACTATCGAATGAAAATATCGAAGTTTTAACAATCGATATATATATCGAATAATTAAACTGTATTTGATTTTTAATAATCAGATGATTTTAAACATTTTTAATTAAAATTGTTTATTTACATTTTACAATAAAGTAAATAAAAATAAAAGTAGAAAGTGATTGTGATTTTGTGAATTTTACATGTTTCTGTAAACATGTGTTTAATCCAATAGAAAATGTGTTAGTTTTCTTCAAGACAAAGAACTAATAGGGCCTACCTAATAATCCAAATTGTGATGTGTGTGGAGGAAAAACAAAAAACACTAATACGTGGTGAAAATTCGGTTAAATTTTGATGCCAAAAAAAGGTCAATGACAAACACGATGTAAGAAAGAACGCTTTAGAAAACACTTTTTTCGAAAATGCCAAGTTTGGATTGATTAACATGTTAACTTTAGTTTAATTTGTTGTATAAATGTTTTAAATTATGATTTTTTAATAAGAGAAACAAGCACATCAACATCTAAAACCAGCAGGAAAACTATCGCTGATTGGATGTCGTTTTGTAGAGAGGTCTGCTTTTGCTACATCAACAGAAAATATGAAGAATAAGAGTAATCGATATATCGACTGTTAAAACTTTTGATATTTTCATTCGATAGTATGGTAGCCCAGATACGGAACTGCACCCCACATAAGCGCCCTGTACAACAAGTGGTAGCCCCACAAATCAATAATATTTTATCATTTGCTGTACTCTTACCTTTTACTCTTAGGAAAAAACATCGATACATAAGAAATAGGTAGGGCTATAGAAAAAAATAGTGGCTTGAAACTCATTCTAATGTAGTTTTAATACAGAATAAAAAAAGTGTTGAAAATAATTTAACCGCTTAATTTAATACCAATTAAAAACCCTACCATAATTAACCCTTCGATGTATTCATTCATAACTGTTGTAACTACACAAAAATGATATGTAACTAGTAACCTATTTTAACTACGTACTGGTAGGCAGTCCTAGTTGTAAGTTAGTAACTTAACTGTTAAGGTAGTGAAAGAAACCTGAATAATTGCACTTCAAAGCATTGACTGATTATGGATTAACCAAAATTAATTGCTACCTGCATGTTCTTTGAGTTTTAAAGTAACTTAGGCCTATATACAATTTTACAAATATCTCTGACTTGTAGTAAATAGGCCAAGTTATTTGATTCTTAATTATGAATATGGGCATATTTAGCTTCAAATAACTTTATTCAATTAAGTTTGTGACTGCCGTGTGAAATTAGGAAATAAGAACAAGTTGGAAAGCTTTAAAATAGTTATAAAGTTAACTAACCATAACCTAGCCATGGTTTAAGCCAAATAAAAGTGAACTAATGCAGGGTCCAGTTGAATATTGACAATAAAAATAAGTATTAAAACTAATTATAACTATTATAAAACTGTTTACTGTATTTACCTTTATCCATCGTTATGAACACTTCCAAAACAGATTTCTTGAGTACTTTCATATCGGCCGAAAGAACATTTTAAACAACAAATCTAGAAAATAAAGGCAAATGGCCAATGGCGACGAGTTAGTTGACAGTTGAACAATACGTTTCATAAACGTCCGCTGTCACGTGATCTGTGGGGAGCGCGACGAGCGCTGTTTAACTGAAAGAGCTTTCAATTGTAACACACTCCTATTCAAACTTGTTTAATATAAGTTTTTTAACTTTTATCGTAATGTATATATAATCAAGTTTAAAATCGCAATTAACTCGTATTAAAATAAGGGTAATATAAGTCGTTTAACTGTTTGTTGAAATTGTTTCAAAACAACTTTTTATAATTGATATAAACACGTTTTAAAACAAGTTTAATAATGCAACTATTTTAACTATTAAAGAAATTTTTTTCAATTCAACTTTACAATTGTTAAAACCTCTTATTACAAAAAAGTTTAATATGAGTCTTCTAACTATTACAGAAATTGCTTCAAATCAACTTTACAATTGTTATAAACTCGTATTGAAACAAGTTTAATATAAGTCTTTTAACTGTTGTTGAAATTGTTTCAAAACAACTTTAAAATTATTATAAAATTGTATTAAAAAAAGTTTAATAAAAGTCTTTTGGCTGTTTTTGAAATTGTTTAAAAACAACTTTAAAATTATTATAAAGTTGTATTAAAACAAGTTTAATATAAGTCTTTTAACTGTTTTTGAAATTGTATCAAAAAAACTTTAAAATTATTATAAAGTTGTATTAAAATAAGTTTAATATAAGTCTTTTAACGGTTTTTGAAATTGTTTCAAAACAACTTTAAAATTATTATAAAGTTGTATTAAAACAAGTTTAATATAAGTCTTTTAACTGATATTAAAATTGTTTCAAAACCACATTAAAACTGTTATAAACTAATATTAAAATTTATTTTAATATCAGACATTACAACTGATATCAAAACAATTTTAAAGTTGTTTTGAGTTTGTATTAAAGTTGTTTTAATATAAAACTTATATCAAAATATATTGAAATTGTTTTAAAACAATTTTAGGACCGTTTTCAACAATTTTTATGCTACTTGGGATATTTTCATAAACAATTTTGTCAGGATTGGACATTTCTTAAGAGAGTTATTATGTTCACTGAAATAAATGGATACAAATTTTAACAGATTATTTTAAATCTAGGAGCCCTAAAACAAAAATTATCATTACCTAAGGCTAAGGTCCCATGCCACATGAGTTATAATTTTAAAAAAAGGTTTCATAGCGAGTTTTAAGTCACTCTGATTATTTTAAATTTAAATTATTGCCTTACAACCTTGAGAGGTTGTACTTTTCCTGAAGTGAAGTAAACATCCAGATGAGAGAACTGTCAGTGAGTACACCAGTGTTGTGATCAGAATTTGGTGTTCATTTCTTCACCTTACCTTCCCAGAACCATGACCAAGATGAAGACTGAGAGTTTTCTAATATCTTATGTATAGTTAGAGATAGTTTTATAGACAATCGGTTCTTGAAAATGCTGCATCTTTCTGATGAAGTATTTATCAAAATCAAACAACCTTTTAAAGATCTTGCCAGCAAAAGTAAAGTCAGTAGGAAAGCTTTGTCTAATCTTCCTCTGTGGCAGCTGGAAGCTTAGCTGTCCCTACCAACCAACCAGATGATGGTCCACTGACCATTGTTTCGTCACTACCGCTGAAGATCAACACCACTTTCATCCCAGAGCCTCTGATAAGCACCAGATCCCCAGCTCCAGAGGCTGGAGAGGAGCTGATCGGAGAGTGTGAGTCGCTCTGCAAGGTCTGCAACCTCACTAGCAAGGCCATCAACGGATCCTGCAAGTGTCTCGATAACAAAGGTAAGCAATTACTTAACATATGATTAGAAAACCCACATCTGTTGTTCAGCCTACCCTGAGCTTACTAGGAGTGTCAGTGCCTCATTTTAATGAGGGTCAAAGATATAGATACTTCATAACTAGAACCGAAAGTGATATTTTCCAGTACACGATCGTGTTTTCCGTGGTAGGCGATAGCCTGTCATGCCGCTAACTGGCGGGCCACTGTGTAATGTTAGGTGGGTTTACTCAACCACTCATTCAGTTGGATAATATAAATATGTTTACAGACTTTCAGACTTTACTGTACAAACAAAACATTACTTCATGATGTTACATGTATTACATCTCAATACACAATAAATAACTCTAACAAAATAAAATGAGAGAAGTGCCCAAAAGCGGGACACGGGATATCCAGATTTTAAAAGATGCTAAATTGACAAAGATTTATAAAGTGACAGAGTGGGAAACCATGGCTGGAGAGCTAAATACTCCCAAGGTGTGAGTGATGCCGAGGCTAGGGAGAGAATGTCCCATCAATTTGCAAAAAGTGGAAGGTTCGCAGCTCTCCCACTTTTGATCATATTCTAATCTGTTTGCCACATCTCGTAAGGACTTGGGATACATTTTTTCTATTGGTTGAAACTATTCGAGGTCATATAGTGGTGACCCACAGGATGTAGATAACTGTAAGTCGGATCGTGCCTGCAGGGTCGGATTTAGGACAGGAGTATGCCATCTGTAGGCTAAATCCATTTGCCGCCTCCCCTTTTAGAGACTCAGAGTTAATAGATTCATATGTTATTACACATATTATACATTCGTTTTATACAACAAATGATAGATTCAGTTATTCAAATTAAATTGTGCTGAAGATCAAACTAAAACCACACAAAAAATAGTTCATTACTGGTTTATTTGTTGACATTAAATATATATATATATATATATATATATATATATATATATATATATAATAATAATGGCAGTGCAATAATTAATAATAGGAGTTCAGAAACCCAACCTGGTCAGTATCACTGGTCATGCGTGGTTTATAACCATAAATTAAATATTGGCTGTCATCTGGACTCACTGGCTGGCCTTAATAGCGGTCATGCTGAACAATTTTGTAGGAAGTTAGCTCGGTACTTTAGAGGTGAGCAACATTTTTGTTTTAAAGACTTGAAATGTTTACTCCAAAAAGGAACAGTTGAATGTGGTGTGCACGTCTTGCATAATCTTGAAATAGCATGCTCCTTAATACATGATGACATATCTCTAACATCAAGCCAGATGTTTGTTGATGGATTCTCGGTTCAGAAATATTATGATAGTTTAGAACAATCAACAGTCAATAGTGCAGAAACAGAACTAAATAAAAACGAGTTTGCACGCAGCACGCTGACGTGAGGGAAGTGAATTTCCATATAAAAACTTTTAAAACTCAAAATTAGGGTAAAATCATACTTGAATTCCAATTTTTATTGAAATCTGAAAACGTTGATTTTTTGGCTGTTCTGATGCTCCTGGTTTCCGAAGGAAATTCACTAAAACAACTACGAGAGCCGGGGATGTAACAACAAAATGCAGGTTAAACAGGGAAGATGCAGCTTCAAAACCTAATAATTGGACAACCATAACAAACTGCAGTACAATAATCCAGGGACAGCTTAAAAACCAATCATTGACAGTGGAGGTACCTATATTTAATAGATTTCAACCTTTAATGGCTACCAAAGTCTGTGAAAGGGAAGACTCAACACAGAAGAATCAAAGTGAAAAGAAGGAAAAACTAGATAGTGCAAAGAGGCCAATCACAAATAAAAATAATATAGACTTTGATCAGAGTGAGGAAAGAAGGATTGGCTTATATGCTGACAGCCAAGGAAGGGGTCTTCCAGAATTTGTAGGACAGGGCAGTCGGGGAAAGGTTTGCATGGATGGACTGGTTAAAGCACGAGCTGGTATACAGTTTATCTACAAACAGGCAGCTAAATCTAAACACCGACCTCTATTTTTACTTGCTGGTACAAATGATTTATCAAAGGGATACCCTCAAATTGTATATCAAAAAATGGAAAACGAACTGGGTAACCTAAATAAATCTAGACCTGTCTGTATTACAACGATTCCTCCCCGTTACTATCTGAAACAGGATGATATCATCCATTACGAAATTGCACTGGCAAACAATTATATCAGAGAAATGGTCGAACGGATGGACAATGTACACCTTATCGACTTGGACTTTTTCAGTAGACAGCACTTTACAGTACAAGGCATTCACTTAAACTATAAAGGTAAAAGGAAACTCGCCTTTTTGATCATTCGCTTTGTTGAAAAAATATATGAAACAAAAATCTTAACACATCCTGGAGGTGATTGTTACTCCCGCAGAAAAGTAGAGGAAGAAAACACAACTGATAGCAAGAAATTGGTAAAAAATAACAGCATAAATGTAACAGAAAAAAATATGGCAGATGTTATTAGGCTCCACCGAAAAAATAAAACAGTGGGGTTTGCACACAGTATATCTGCGGATTTCCATGACCCTCACCACATGACTGCTGGAGTAGCAGTTATCTTTAAAAAACACTTTGGAAAACCTGAAATATCGCAATGTGTGACTAGTCACCTTGCTGTACAAGATTGCCAAAGTGACGCCACGGTGTTCAGCCTAATAACTAAATCTAGATATTATGGTAAACCTAATATTACTGACTATGATGCAGCTTTCCAGGATACGACTGAAAATTTTATGAAACGGGGGCTTAAGCATTTGATATGCTCACCAATCGGATGTGTGCGAGATAATATAGACTTACATAATTTTGTTAGAAATATTATTAAATTCAAGAAACAAACAAACACAATGGTTACTATTGTTTCATATAACCAAAGTTCTTAGTGGGTACTAAGAAAGGGAGTGCCTCATGAAGTGTTTAACAATCAATTGGAAAATCTTATAAATCTGGAACCAAATGTCGATGGTATATCATCCATGGCCACATATGCATCAAAAACCACAGCTGCATCAACAACCATGGCTATACCAAGAACTACGGCTGCATCAACAACCACAGCTGCATCAACAACTACGGCTGCATCAACAACCAAAGCTGCAGCAACAACCATGGCTATACCAACAACTACGGCTGCATCAACAACCACGGCTGCATCAACAACTACGGCTGCATCAACAACCAAAGCTGCAGCAACAACCATGGCTACCTCAACAACCTCAGCTGCAACTCAAGCTACATCTACATCACCTAGTGAAAGTGACAAAGTGTTAGTGGTTCCTGGTGATCTCACATACAGTGGGGCACTAAAGCAGAGCAGTGAGAATAGAGAAAATGTTTGTGCAGCTATCCGTAGGAATATCATGTCACAGTCGCCTGCTCTGTCTTTAAACTTCGTGACTCCCGGGACTCTGCCAATAAAATAGTTAAAACAAAAGATTTCATAACAATTTTCCATCAGAATATTCAACATCATCCATCTAGAATAAATGGTTTGGAAATTACATTGCAAGAAATAAAACCCAGTATTATTATACTGACAGAGCATGATGTGAAAGATGAGGAAATAGAAAGGATTAATATAAAATATTATGTAGTAAGAGCACATTTTTCAAGAAAAAATAAAGGAAAAGGGGGGTAATGATATTGGCGGAACAGGGTTTGAATGTGAAGCGGGTGGCTGTGCCAAATTCTTTTAATGAAGGATTATTAGAAGAATTGCAGTTTGAATATACAGTAGTGTATGTAGTTATGGCTCTAACAAAAATGAAATTGTAGTCATTGGGGTATATAGGTCACCTAACTCAAATTATACTGTTTTTTTGGACAGGCTTAGCCACCTTTTAGAATACTTGGGCAAAAATTTAGTAGGGGGAGACTTTAATATTGATGTATTGAAAATGATAGTAAATATAAGGCATTTAAAGAAGTATTAAGGGGTCAAAATTTTAAATATTTGGTAGACTTCCCCACAAGAGTAACTGAAATTACAAACACTGCCATAGATAATTTTTTAATAAAGAGTATTGATTCAAATTTTAGTAAAGTAGAAGGGCTAATAACAAGCTTATCCGATCATGATGGCCAATTGTTAAAAATTAGATTAGACGCTTTGAAAAAAGAATATCAGCCAATAAACCAAGAGGTACGTAAGTTCATCCCAGAAAATCTAAAATACTTTTCACAGCTATTAATGAAAGAAACATGGAATGATGTTTATTTTTCCCCAGTAGAAAAAATTATGATAATTTTCATTATTTGTTCTGTTATTATTTTGATACTGTTTCCCTAACTCTTATAACAAAAAACGAGAAATCAAAAAATTGGATTACAGATGAATTAAAAACAGAAAGAATAAATGTTATTTGACTAACTAAAGAGTACTGGGAAAAAATGCAACTTTTTGAAGAATAAGCTAAAGAAAGTTAAAAGGGATTATAAGCATAATATGAATCAAGTTAAATCTGAATACTTTCAGACAAAAATTCAAAATCAAATAATGTTCAAAAAACTGTGTGGGGGTTAATAAATTCAGAGGTGGGGAAAAATAAATTGGAACATTATAGGACTATTTCATTAAGACATGGGACAAAAACAATCACAGATCCTGAATTGGTGGCTAATATATTTAATCAGCATTTTGTAAACATAGTTAAAGATTTAGATTTAAGTGATGATGTACCTATTGATTTGGAAAGTAATGGAAATAATCAACAGTTTTTAAAACAAAACAAAAATTATTTGAGACCAATAGATAAAAGAGAGGTGGAAAAAGTTATAGACTCATTTAAAAATAAAAATTCAAGTGGTATTGATGAAGTCCCAATTACAGTGATTAAGGCTATAAAAGCAGATATCAGTGCAATTTTGTGTCATCTTGTAAATTCCTATTTTGTTTCTGGTGTATTTCCGAGTTAATTAAAACAAGCAAAAATAATACTTATTCATAAGAGAGATGACAAAGATGATATACTAAATTATCGACATCTGTCTTACCAAACTTTTCAAAAATTTATGAAAAAGCAGTGCATTTACAGTTTACAGAAGTTTTAGAACAAAATAATTTACTAGACAAAGACCAGCATGGTTTCAGGTCTGGAAGATCAGTCGGGAGTGCTGCTATATCTTTAATCAAAACTATTATAGAATCAGTAGATAAAGGAAACAATACAATTGGTCTGTTAATGGACATCTCAAAAGCTTTTGACAGAGTTAAACACTCTAAGTTAATAGAAAAATTAAAGGGGATTGGAGTTGCAAAGAATAGTCTCATCTGGTTTCAGTCATATCTTTCCGATAGAACTCAATATATAGAACTAATTCATTTATTAAAAAATAACAAAATTATTAAAATTCCTTCAAAATTAAGTAGTTTAAAATTTGGTGTGCCTCAAGGGTCTATCTTAGGGCCTCTTCTTTTCATATGTTACCTTGGAGGGATTGATAAAGCCTTAACACAAAATCTGAAGAGCAATCTCTGTTTATATGCTGATGATGCTAATCTGGCAGTATCATCAGCAATCTCACAGGAAACGGAAAGGGTTGTTTTTAGTAAATTGGTAAACATTGGGAATTTTCTTCAAAACCACAATCTACTTCTAAATACAGAGAAAACTAATTTTGTAAATTTTAAAACCCCACAATATCGAAAAAATTAAGACTTAATTGATAAGCTATGAGTCAAACCTAATTGAAAAGCAGGATAGCATAAACTTTTTGGGCTCAACGATTGACCAATGTCTAAATTGGGATGAACACATACATAAGATCTTAGGTAAAATTAACTCCGGAGTTTATGCCATGTCGCAAATGAGTTATTACTGTGATGTAAAAACCTTGAAAATTTATATTTTGCGCATGTTCATTCACACATCTCTTTTTGCATTGCGCTCTATGGGTTCACAACAAAAATCAATTTAGAGAGTATTTTAAAACAACAAAAAAGCTATTAGAATCATATTAAAACTGAAATATGATGATTCAGCAAAGGACCATTTTAAAACTTTAAAAATTCTTACGGTCTACGGTCAATATATTTTTGAAACTATTCTTGCTGCAAGAAATGAAAAACTCAGTATAGATATTAACTCAATGAGGACTCATTCCTACAACTCCAGAGGAAAAAATCAGTTTTCCCAGAGACATAAATTGAAATTTTTTGAAAAACCAACATATATAGGAAATATTTATCTAAAGCATATTCCAAAAAGTATATCAAAGGAAAATGGCTTAAAGTTTAAAAAAATGTTAAAAAAATCTTATAAACATGGCATTATATTATTTTGATGAGCTTTCCACCCCTCTCTAATCTTAGTGAGCAAATGTATTCTTGTTTAGTTTAATAATGAAATGTATTCTTTTGATGATGCATATCTTGACGCTATTTATTGTACAGCTTGTGCATAATGTAAATAAAGATTTGTGACTATGGCTATGACTATATATAATATAGCCTGTATAATATATATATATATATATATATATATATATATATATATATATATATATATATATATATATATGTTATACAGGCTACCATAATACAAAACATAAATAATCGTACAAACACAATATAGTTGAATGTTTGGGCTGTACATTCTATACTCTTGAGTATGTTCAAAACAACATAGTTTTCTTACGAGATTTCATAATGGCAAGACAAACTCGTTAATATTGTACCGGAACCGTAAACAAGAGAGGTTAGGAAGGTGTGTTGTGACCACTGAACTCTATGTTATATCTGGAGTCACTACTCTTTGACTAAATATTTCCCAAAAGCGTGCCGTCCACTTCAGATTTTTGCTTCGTTGCGTTGTCACCTTGGAGTAGTTAGCTGGACCAATCAAAATTCATTGGGTGGACGCTGTCAAAATTAAAAGTCGCCGACCAGTTGTCTACTGTAGTGTTTACTGTCAGCAGTTAATGTTGACATTGGATTTGAATTTAATATTGGAATCATCCATTATTTTTTAATGTTATTATGTTGATATGTAAGTCAAATAAATAATTAAATTAACCTTTTTCAGTGTCATTCACCAACTAACCACCCTAAACCTAGAAACAAGACTATTTTCATGTTACCTAAATCATTACTTAGCTTCAAGATGATTGGTTACTTTTTATTTAAACAAATTCGCAAGATTCCAAAGTTCAGTTTAACAACAGGTTTCAACTTGTTATGTACTTTTAAGCAATGATAATGGTTTGGAAAAATCACTATAAAAATCACTTTTTTTTATAAATTTAGATTTATTTAAATGGGGAATAAAATGACTATACATACCACCAAACTGTCAAAAACTCCCACAATGCATCAGTAAAACACATTGGCCAACAAAAACACAGCGGCATGCTTTTGTAATATAAGGTGGTGACTCCAGATATAACATAGATCTCAGTGGTTATGACGTTGTGTTGTGACAGCGTAGTGACACTGACTGGGCTGACCAAATTACACTACATGAAAATGTGCTACAACATTATGCTATGAAAAGAATAAACATATTTCCATTTCCGTAAATGAATACACTACTTAGGCCTATCAAAGATACGTTCAAAGAAGTTTCTGTTATTAAAATAATCAAAATGTATATTTTCAATTTTTAGTCAATTGCCAAAGTGCCGCCCCTTAAATTTTGCTGCTCTAGGTTACAGCCTTTTCAGCCTATTTAAAAATCTTGCCCTGGTAGGCTGTTGATAATATGTGCTGTCAGTTTTGACATATTTTAGCAATAAATTACAAAAAGGTTACAATAAACTATAATTTTATTTTAATTAAAATTCTTATTTAAATTTTGATTCCAAGAGTAGTTTAATTGTTGGAGTTTAAACATAAATTAAATGTAGGCAACACCACAAGCTGAGCAATCAACAACTACAGCTACTAATTTTAAGTATTCTGGTTTTAACTTCGATCAAATACCAGGATACCGAACACTTTTATGAGTTATGAACGATACTTTTCATTATTACACTGTAAATAGTAATTATAACAAAATATCTTTTTCAGACCTTTTTATCTGGATTGCCGAGTAATATTTCTCACGATATAATGATATCAATAGTGTTTACATTGTTTTATGTTTATCTACTAACTAGATTAATAAGAACAGCTGATTTTGAATGCTCTCAAGAACAAGTAATTTTGAGTGCACACATTGCATTCAACTTATTGAGGGAGTTTGTGACACATTTTTGGTGATTTCTTTTCAGTTTACCAGAGGAATTTGGTCACTATTTGATCTCACTAGTATTATAGCCCTAATTGTCCCTATTGTGATAAATATTATGATATTGAGTCATTATTGGAGGTCACAACTTGGAGCTTGAGTTGAAATATTTTAAACACAAACAGTATCGGACGCGGTAGCCAAAAGCTAGAGAAGTCGCCTTGCAAGTCAGAGACTAAACTTTTAATTTACAGAAGGAGCTAAAAAGAATGCATTAATTGCCATGCCAGTTCACTCATTTCAAGCTTTCATGTTAGGCAAATATTGGCTATGTCAGGGAAAAACACCATCCTGTTTTCATTTTAGTTTTAGCCTAATCGCAAACACAACGCTGTCTACAAATTTTGAACGTTAATTTGATAGATTATACGTTTATAAACAACAGGTACCTTATTCACAAATAAAAACTAGATAATTTGTTTTCAGGTTCAGAGGTAATGTGTACGGTTGGTACACGTGAGAACCTGGGAGGTCAAGCCTGGGCCCTAGATAAGATCGGTGGTTATGGAGAGTTGGACATCAAGCCAGAGGGGGAGGAAGACGGGATCATGAGGGGGGAGAGGTGCCTCCTTACCATGGCAAGGCCCCCAGGAGTTCTCCAGAACAAGTTGGTTCAAGATCTGAAGGGGATGACCACAGAGGAGAGACTAGCAGAGTTCAGGAAAAGAGGTAGTATCACTTTTTAAAAGTTGTTCTTCATCATACAAATGACAAAAGATTTTATATTGATTCATAAAATCTGTCTTACATAAATGTTTTAAATACACTTGAGGTGTTCCATTGTAACATGGAACCAGCCACCATTGTATATTTCCTAATGCACTCTGATGTAATTGTACGTTTTGATGAATGTGCAATAAAGATATTTTGATGTACGGGTTTTGTTTGACCGATACAATACTGATTTACTCTAAAATCTACTAGTGGAGATTTTTAGATAGAGGCCACTGCAAATATGTAATGTTCAATATAAAATAATACATAAATCACTTAAGTTTTATATGGATTTGTAGAAATTTTATTTATATCCATGCCGAGGTGAATAGAATCAAAAGTCATAATTACCTCATCATCGAAGCTAGAAATACCTTATAAACTAGGAAAGGTTTATAATTATTTGTATTACTTCTTTACCAAAAATAACTAGCAATCCTACTTTGAGGAAGCAATTTCCTAAATCAACAATATTGTACTTTATATTCATTCAAAGTTTGTTTGTGTATTATAGAGCCATAGAATATTTCTTTCCACAAAGCCTTTAGGGCTCAGTTGTTACTCACACCTCTTTTCCTAATTTTAAACTGCCCATCCCCCATGTAACTTAGCATAACAGTGAAGCATATACCCCATCCCTCCTCTTGGTGTTATTATAACAAATGCTGTACTAGCAATGATGAATATCTTGCAAACAAATATTTTTATGGCACTTTGGAAACAAACTACTATATTGCCTGTTGAAATCTATAAATAACCAATATATGAGTTTTTTTAGAAAACAAACTGACTTCAGAAATATTAGTTTACGAAATTTATAACATTTACAAATCAAAACGTTTTCATTGATTCAATAATTGCTATGGCATTTATCATGGATTTTTACTGAACAATGGTTAATAATATATATTTAAATTTATGGAATATTTAAAGGTATATAGTTTTTTATTTCTAGAACATTTATTAACTCTTAAAGTCATCAACAAAACGTAACTAAAAAAATATTCAACTTTATTAAAAAATGGTGATTATGAAATGATGATTAATGTTTCTTCTCCCAAAAAGAACACTGACAAATTGAATGCCCTACCACCTTCCCAAATAAAGAGTGTTATGTAATATGTGTAAGACTCTGTTACTCATACAACAATTTTAGAATTTATATATTGCCCTTAAATTTATGTTTCAGTTGAATCTCTTCGCAGAAAACCTTCTATCGAAAGCGACAAAACCAAAGAGTGTGATAGAGACACCGAAAGTCCTCCAGATAAAGATTCAACTCCACTATATGTTTTACCGGTTTCACCTTTTATGAATACAAATTTAGGAGAAAAGTTTCAAAAAGATGGAAAAGAATCAGTAAAAATTGAAGAAGACAATGTACCATTTATTAATATTAATTTAGGAGAACATTTTAAAAAGAATGAAAAGGAAGCAATAAATATTGAAAAAGAGAATGTAGAAATATTCAGGGAAATAAAACCATCTGTCATTATGCCTGGGGATGTCGACATGGCAAAGCCATCATCATGCTTAGCGATCACACAAACAAGTCAAGTAAACCCTGTGAGACCAGCAGTGGGTTCATCTCACATATCAGAGTCATCTGGTGGTTCAGGAATAAAATTACCAACACAGTTTTTGGCACTCACAAAAATAAGAGAACGTGTGGTGGATTTAGATAAGATACCTGATGATAATGGTGAACGACCTATTGAAAAAGGAAAGCAAATTCTTTCGTTCTTGAAGCCACTAGCTTCTATTACTTCTATGGTGAAGCCCCCTGCTCCACTTACGCCACCGAGTACCATCCCTGCGCCCACCATTTCCTCTCCTATTAAAATTTCATCGCGGGACGAGATTTTACAAAGTTCACCAGCTATGAGTTCTTTAACATTACCAGTTTTACCCGACCAAAAGAAATGTTATGTAAGCGTATTAGAAAGAGGAGAGAAAAGTTCTCAATATGAAAAACAAGGACCTATTTTGGAAGGCATTATAGCCATTCCAAAATATGTCAGGATGAATAAACAATGTTATAATGAATAATGTACAGGAATAGTTATTAAATAATACATTTTTATGTTGTTACTATTGACCGTGTTTTTATTTCGTATTTAGTTCAGGCACTTTAGTCCCATAAAATGACAACTTCAGCAAATTAATAAATTATGTAATAACAACACGTAATATGCTAATCAAAAAGTTGTTTTTCATCTGAATTGATGAAGAAAGTGTGCACAGTTTATACAAGTATTTCTTTAAAAACTTCTGAATAATTTTTGACGGTGTTAATCATTAAACTGATACGGAATGATAAAAACTTATCGGCCAAAATATATATCTTGTTGTAAAGCAGGTGGGAAGGGGGTCAAGTACTAAACTTTACCAGTTGTTATTCTGTTGCTATCAGTAAACGCAAAACATTTAATATGTGGTTTACATGTGGAGTCATTAAATTGTTTGCAATAAAGATTTTAATTTTGTACAGTATGAATGAAAAGTATCTTTATATCTGAGGATATACGAGTATGTTTATATGAAGGACAATTGTAGTACGATATATACGACTTTTTAACAATTACTGTATACTACAATGAAATAATCTGTAATGGATGTAAAGTTGAATTTTACATTATATCTTTTACTGTATCTCACAACAGCTATGATTTATTTTTTCTTTGATAATTTTACAGGGGTCTCAGCTTCAAATCTTAATTGATTAAAACTCAGAGATTTAATTTGCTGCCTAATTTTAATTTGCAACAACACATGCACTTTCATTATAACATATTTTTATTTGTTTTCAGAAGAAATATCAGGTGTAGAAAACTATAAACATTTTGATGAAATATAAAATGAAGGGAAGTATTAAACCAACAACACATTTTCCAATTTAGCAGCATGGACGGAATTGGAGGTTGTTTGTTAGTGGGGGCACACTTTTCAAGATCTTCTTATAACTTGTTTTCATAAATGGGAACTTGTTTTCAGTATTATGATTTTAATTTTGCTAAGTTCGAATAGCCTTGTATTTCCAGAAAACATCTTAGGAATTATTGACAAAAAAAAATATTTTCCAAAAATCATTTTACTATCATATTACTTTTATATAAATCATTAAGAATTAGCGTTTACTTGGTCCGCTAAAATTAAAAATACAACCACATGAAATGAAAAAGAGTTTAATGATAAAATAAATCCAAAACTTCTTAAACTCATAATCCTGATCATACTGTTTTTTACACAATAACATGATAACAAACAAAAACAAAACAAAACATGATAGAAAAACATGCCTATTCTAATGAGAAATAACAATTATATTACATAAATACTATGCTTAATCTTTGTTACCAAACATAACAAGAAATAATTTAGCTAAGGAAAATGCAACAACTGTTTATAAAAACAGGCAGAGGCATAGACATCTAAAACTTCATACTAAAAACCATAAGGGAAATACATGGAGGCATGGAGGTTCTAAAAACAAATGCAACTTAGCCTATTTGTACTACAAACCCTAAGACTTTGTGTTTACAAAATAATTTTTGAAAACATACAACTAAAGTGTACTATATATAAAGTATCTTGGTATCCTACTGATCCTACTGATGTTGATTGCACACATAGAAATAATAATCAGAAATCAGAAGCTTTACTGTCATAAAACATTTTGTATAATGCATGGACAATCATAAGAATTTGTATATAAATATAAATTAAAACAATACAAAATTATGGCACATGTAAATTAGTCATAGGCTAAGTCCCAGAAGTACAATTATCACAGAAGTACAATTTAACAATGTAGGCCCTAATTCCTGTCTTCAACCAATCCAGCTTACAAGAAAAGATACTTAAAAACTAAAACTTTGGTAGTTGATTTCATAAAATTCATCATTAATTTACATTTAAAAGTACAAATATATTAATATGGTAAAAAACACAAAAAAGACTATAGATAAATGTGGTTTTAATTCAAGCAAATGCATCACAATTCTAAAAGATTCACATGTATGTACTTTGGAATAATAAATAACAAACCTAGGTTTTTAAAAACACATATTATTCTTAAATTACGTCCAGTTGAAAATATTTTGTATCATTGACCACTTGCATTGTGATAAAAACTATGCAAGAAAAAATTTTTTGCTTTCTGGCAATATATTTTCGTGAATGCATCAAAGTTATTCTTAACTACTGTTGGGGAGAGGAAAGAAGACCTTTCGTCGGCGTTCCATGTTTATAGTTCTTTGGTTCTTATGTTTCAAAACGCAATACATGCAGGGGCGGACTGACGGTATGAAAAGGGCGGTGGAATAGGTCCTGAGGGCGCCAGTATACTGGAAGAAATGTTGCTTGGGAGGGGCGAGGGGGGTGTGATACGCTGCAGTTCAATGGGACAGCATGGTAAAAAAACACTGCTACTTTGTTTAGGGTGATTCTCTCTTAGCTGGTTTATTTGAACTTGAATTTTCCCTAAGTTGAGAGATCAAACACTAAATTTATTTACATATCCGTCTGACACTATAGCAACTACAGAATAAGGAGACTGTCAGAAAACATGGTCTATAGAACATGAAAAACCTAAAATGAAGAGATCTCCGACCGATAATGTCCGTGCATCGATATTCAAACCACAAAATAACTTATTACTGACCGTCTGAATAACACCACATGTTATATAACATTTTAACACACAACAAAATCTGAATTTATATCAAACTCACAACACACACACACACTTACTGCTTAATACACACTGTCTGACTTTTAAACATGAAGGAGTGTCTTCAAATGCATTACTTTTTCACATAATTTGTAGATTATTCTATGTATTAATTTTCCAACTAGCCAACTAATTTCCTTTTGTTGATATCTTAATTTCCCTTTAGGCACATTGTTTACAGGGGACAATAAAGTGCCCTGTTTTTGAAGTTTAGATTATCTAGGCCTACTTACCTTTTAACGGTATTATGGTGTCTGGTGTCAGCCTCGGATGAAATATAAATGGATAGCGCCTTGCAATGCTAATAAGAGCCGAAAACCGTGCCGTCATTATGCCACTGGGTGGCAAAAGAGTCTATATCCGCGAGACCCCGATGTCGGACGACAAAACAGCGCTAAATTCAAACTGACAATTATACCACATTTATATCACATTTATACCACTGAGGTAATTATTATATTTTACATCGAATTTTACAGCTTTAAATGAAATGGTGAATCGAACAACATACATTACAATTGTAAAAAGTAATGAACTAATTTTAATAATCACCGAATGTTTTTAGTTTTAATATAGAATGAGGTAAAAAAATTAGTAAGCCAGGAACTATTTTATTTTTTGGTCAGGTAAAAACTGTCAGCGGGTAAGTTGTAGACAGCGAGGTAGAAACCATGGAGAGCTCGCGCCCATAGTCGGGATAGACCACAGAGAAGAAAAAATATTTTTTTTTCTTCTCTGTGGATAGACCAAAATTCGGTCCGGCCGGGCTCAAGGTCACATCTCAGTGTAGGACTCGTCTTATGGGTTATTGGCGACGCGTGCTCAGTTAAATGAGGTTTACGGTGCGAGGATATTTTTGATTTTAAAATGGTTTTGGAATCGTATCACTGGATAAATTCTTTATCTTTAAGTACTAAATTCAAATGTATTTAACCTCTAATTATGATGTAAAAACACGTGTAGTTTTCAATATTAGTATAAATACCTCGAGCTTCACGTACTTAACCTTGATTTATACCTAGAAAAATAATTAACGACTCAATAGCTGCCATATTTGCTTTACTCGATACATTCCTAATTTTTTAGGTGAAACCAAACTATATAACAACTATTGTAAGGCTTTTGGAGAGGCTTAGTTTTGAGTTTTGTCATAAAAACATTAATTCTATGTTATTTAATTTAAGTTATATTTTCGGTAGAAAGGTTTATTAACAACTACAGGGTTTCTACGGTCAGGGGAAGTCAGGGAAAGTCAGGGAATGGAAATTTGGTCAGGGAAAGTCAGGAAACCCAGTAATAAAGCTTATTTTAATACGTATCGACCCCACGTGCTAAAGATATGAAAATAAATTTGAAGCTTATAGAAAATACTGATTACTATTCCACCTTAATGCTACTTCTCAAAATTAATTTCGTAATCTTTGTTAAGTCTCAAAACAGGTTATGAGGGTCATTATCACAACAAGAATAACTTCCTGTGAGGAATCATACAAAACTCACATGACAATTTGGTGCTTCTATTTTTCCATGTGATCCCCGATGATGACAAAACTGAGGAAATGCTTTGCTCCAGGTTGTATAGAATCTGTTGTAGCAGTATTTTTTAGGTGGAGTCCCAATGGTTGGCTGATGATCAAAGGATTCCTAAGGAGTTTATTCTTAACATCTTGTAATCCTCAATTATTGAGTTTTTATTGAGATTTTTACTTAATTTGGTTTTATTATCATTTATGACATACAAGATATATAAAATAATGTTTTACATATTAAATATATAATAACTGTGCACACACACTTGTTTATAAAGCGAGAATGCGGAGACGTATAATGAAAGTTGGTCAGGGGTGTTTTACAGAAGGGTCAGGGAAAGTCAGGAAAATAGAAAATTGAAATGCTGTAGAAACCCTGAGCTAAGTATCCTTCGTATTCAAGTTCCTTGATATGTTCCTCTACTTTTAACGCCAAGCATATTTGTATAGGATTGGTTGTATTGCTGATATAGAGGATTAGTTTTGAGTTTTGATATAAAACATTATATTTATTCGTTATTTCAATCAAATTTTTCGCTACAAAAATTTATTTACGGCTAAGAAGCTTTCGTGTTTGGAGGGGGAATAAATGTTTAAGTAACAGATGGTTTAAAAGGAAGTAGGTTTTGTTTTATAAAAAGGCAACGTTATGTTTTCTTAAAAAAGTATTTTATTTCATTATTGATTAAAAGAAGTTTTTGCTTCACGAGTAAAATATAATCACTAATCAGATAATTTTTATCTTATAATATAATGTTTTATTCTTTCTTACAAATAAGTCTCTTATTATTTACTGCCTAATTTACTTTAAATATCAAATTATAAGATTCCTCATGAGCCTAATTACATCTCGATACCTGAATTTTCTTTCAAAATTGAAAGCTATGTTAAAAAACGATAATCTCAATACAATATGGAGTAAAATGTACATAATTAATATTTTATAGGTGTAAATCTAAGTAAAATGAGGATCATTTAACTATGCTGGATGTGGTAGAACAGCGTGGAGCCGTGATGGCGCGCGTAGAACTGAACATCTTATTATTGAACAAACTATAAGTTATATCGAAAATTATTATGATTGAAAATTTAAGATCATCTAATTAGCTACAAATTTCTCGCTGGAAAGTTTATTTTTTGTTTCAACCTCAAAAATAAAAGTTTCTCGCTTGCTGACTTTTTATGTCATGCTGTTACAGCTATCTAGTATTTTCATTATTACAAATTACACATAATTTTAAACTAAAATATATTTTTACTGTTGGATGCGGAAATTCATGAAGAAAAGGAATATATAAGTTTCGTTGTAATTTATTATTATTAAGATGTACAGGAGCCTGTAAACGACAACGCGCTCACCGCTCGGGATTACTCAGTTTTGCCGTGTCCTACACTTATGGTCTGGCATGACAATGCGCGGACCGTTTTCTGTTCAATCTGTTTTTAAGAGCGGATTTCGTGGAAGAGCCCATCAAACCGAATTCAAGTAGCGGTAGAATACTCGAAAAGACAGAACGATCCAGTCTATGGAATTATTTTAGGGATTTGGAATAACTCTCTGCCAAATATTAATTAAATCCTCTGACATTTGTTCTTTCATTTATTGTTTTATTTTCCTCAGCATGAAAAGAGTAATGAAAATCAGACGAGGCAGAGTATTGGAGCAAAGTTAGGGGCTATGGCCCCTTCAGGGCCCTACACACTATACGTTTTCCCGTGACGTTTGTCGGTCTGGCCGCCGGACACATTGCTAGGCCGGCCCGGAAAACGTGCAGTGTGGAGGCACCAATTTCTGGCCGGACGAGCGGCCGGATAAGTATGAACTTGCAATCAGTTTTCAGCCAGTTTTTGACTAAATCGTGCAGTGTGGAGGCATCAACGTACGATCGCTCGTCCGGCCTCGGGATTTTCTTGTGTTTCATCTCCTCACACAGGATACTCTTAATCACTTTTCCCTTTTCTTCATTTTATTCAATACTTTTCCATGCATGTAAACATTTTTCCGATCGTTTGTGATGTTGAATTGTAACGTTCAACAAACTATTTGACACTGTGGACGTTTTTAGATGACGGAAAAATAGTTCCACTACTTGGTTTGTGATTTATTTTATGATTAACATAACCACGTTTTGAATACATGAATAAAAATATAGTTTATTAGTAAAGTGCTCCATAAAAATTACCATTAGCCCTACACAATCACAATTTAAAAATTTAAGAGGGGCAATTGAGGCTGTATAATCTCTGGGAAATAGGAGAGGTTTAATTTAAATTTTGTATTAAACAAATCATAAATATATAAGTAATGCTATGAACCTACAGAATCGTCGTTCCGAGTTCAAATATTGCAACAATTAACAAGAAGATATCCTGCTTTATGTTTTGAATATTTTTAATGATTTCCGGAAAATGCCTCCCTTCCCTACATTACTACCTCTACCCGCCTCCAACCAATATTGTGCCCCCGCGGTATTGTGGACGTGTCACTGGTCTCGGAAAGTTGTTGTGGTTTCAGAAAGTTGTTGTGTATTGAATGAAGGAAGTAAAGGGGCCTATACACGATCCAACTCAGTTGGGAGTTCTTCCCAACCCAGTCGGGAACCCGATCGGGTTGGGCTGCGGTTGGATCGTGTGTGGCAACGACAGTTCCCAACAATTGTTGGGACGGACCAGATTATCCCAACATTTGTTGGGAGTCTCGGCCGTAAACTTCTTCCAACCTGTTCCCAACGCGGTCGGGACGGACCAAGTTGGATCGTGTGTGGCCGTTCCCAGCCGGTTGGTCCCGACATCGGTGTGCGACTCTATAACAATTAATAAAGACCTATTATTAATAGGCCTGCCAGTATTGTTAAAACTCGTCTTGTCTTGTACATTTTTAAAAATACTTAAATAATCTGTTAATGAAAATAGATTATGAAGAATGAAATCCTAGTAGCGTAATTGAATTGCAGAAAGTAGAGTGTGAATGCTCTGCTAAAACGACGTGACGTTTAGACTTCCCAAAATAGTTTCTTATTACGACGAAACACAAAGAGAACAAAATGGCATTTCCGTTTTACGGGAACGTTTGGACCATCCTGTGCGCGATGCACCCAGTTCAGTTTAGTGAATAGTGAACCCACTTAAGGGCCTACGCTAAATTTAGAGCCGACTTAAGTTAAGTGAATAGTGAGTATTTATATTAACACGGAGTCTGTCGATAATCTTATTTATCCTACATATTAATACGCTAGGAGTTTTTCCTTCACAGTCTCAACTCGATAACGGCTGGACGGATTTTTACGTTTGAGGTGTCAAATTAAAGGTATTTTTACGTTGATTTGCCAATTTTTTCAGAATTCCATCAAAGAGAAAAAGAGCTGAATTATTGGAACAGTGGCACTATCTGACGGCGGAAGTCTAAACTACGTGTTGATTCTCAGTTGTTATCATTCGTTTTAATATCAGATGTCTGTTAACAACTGAAGTAACCTTTCGTTGGGTAAAAACTTGCTCGGATTCAAGAAAAAGGACAACTAGTTTATTTACATATTCATTATTGAAAGACGTTTCTCAAACACAAACTATAAATAAAAATGTTAAACCAAAACTGCTGATGAAAAAACCAGTTAAACCCAGAAGTATTTGTAAAACAGGGTAACTTGTGTACAACAATAATTGTCTAAAACATAACATTAAATTAGTTTGTTTTTGGATAAACAGTTTTTCAATTCTTATGTACATTAATAATATTTAAATTTGTATATATATATATATATATACATACATATACAAATAAAAAAAAATTAAATTTAAAATTCAAATTTAAATTTAATATATACATATTTAAACTTTATTTTCTTTCTATTTGATTATAATTTTACGTTTTTAACAAAAAAAGTATATACAAATTACACATTCATTACACCATTTGATCGTAGGTAATATAGTCACCGTTGTTGGGTCGCGTTCTCCCAACTGGGTTGGATCGTGTATGGCGAAGCACACTTCTCAACATTTGTCCGTACCAACTTGGTTGGGAAGCGTTCTCCCAACCGGGTTGGATCGTTAAATCAAGTTGGAAGGATGTTGGGACGGACAAATGTTGGGAAGTGTGCTTCACCAAAAACGATCCAACCCGGTTGGGAAAACGCTTCCCTACCACGGTGACTATATAGATTACTTACGAAAAAATGGTTTAATGCAAGTGTAAAAGCATGGTGTTTTGGTGTTTATGCATCGCATATACTGATTTTGTTAAAAACGTAAAAGTGTAATCAATTACGAAGAAAATATAGTTGAAATATGTACATACAAATTTCAATATCATTACTGTACATAAGTATGGTAAAACCGTTAATCCAAAAACAAACTAATTTAATGTTTATTTTTAGACAATTTTGATCCCTGTATTACAAATGCCTCTGGATTTAATAGGTTTTTTTTATCAACAGTTTTGGTTAGGAATTTTTGATTATAGCCTGTGTGTGAGTCATGTGTTTAAATTATGTTTATGCAAGTAAATTAATAAGATATTCTTTCAACAGATTCCGTGTTAATATAATCACTTAATATTCACTTAAACTGAACTGAATGCGTCCTGCACTGGAAGGTCCAGACTGGGTTCAGACCTCCCGCAAACCGGAAATGCTATTTCGTTCCCATTGTGTTACCGAGAAACTATTTTGGGAAGTTTAAAAGCCACGTATTTTTAGAAGAGTACTCAGACTTCACTTTCCGCAATTCAATTATGCTACTCAATTTTATTTTTCATAATTTATTTTCATTAAAGTCAAAGTCAAAGTTCTTTATTTTCCAAATAAAATATCACAATTCATGGGCAAGTGTCATACAGAAATACAAAGAACATATCTAAAACTAAATACCATAGCATTTAAAATTAAAAACAACTTTTTAAAACAAAAAATAAAAATAAAACACATTTGTTTTTTAATTTTTCTTCTCTTGTAAATATGTCTCTTTCAGACATAGCCCGTCATCAATATATGGAATTTTAACACTTTGTTTCCGGAATAAAAGAAAATACGCCAACCAACCAAATGCCTTTCAGCCAATACCAACATCCGAGAACTTTCTTAAGAGAAGACCATGGTCGACCACATCGAAAGCCTTGCTCAAGTCCAAAAATAGGCCAAAAGTCGGTTTTCTATTGTCTAGAGCTGAGCCTGCCTCGTTCCTGCATTCAGAGTTGACAGCTTGTCTCTAAAACCAAATTGTAGGTTCGAAAGAGTGTTGTTTCTCGTAAATTAATCAGTCAATCTGAAGAGAACCAACTTTTCAAGAATCTTGGAAAATGTTGACAATATTGATATGGGTCGGTAATTACCGCGGTCATGTTTATTGCCCTTTTTAAACAATGGATTTACTATTGACAGTTTGAGTGCATTAGGAAAGTGACCCATCTGAAAAGTAGAATTTGCGAGATATGCTAGTGGACAGCCTGTTCCATTACACAGTTCTTTAAAAGGACAGAAGAAACATAATTCAAAGATGCAGAGTGGCTTGATCTTAACGACTTAATGACATTCATAATTTCTGCTGGATCGGTGTGAGTTAAAAATAAAAACATTGGTTCATGGAGTGTTATTGAATTACTATGGTGAGGTGGAAGATGGTTTATTAAAAGATTATATAAATACTTTTAAAAAAGTACAAGACAAAACGAGTATTAATAATAACTCGATATAATACCTCAAGTAATAAGTTATAATAACTCAAAATAATAAGTAATAATTTCGTGATTAGTTTTAATAACTAATTACTTTAATAGTATTAAGAGTCGCACACCGATGTCGGGACCAACCCGGTTGGGAACGGCCATACACGATCCAACTTGGTCCGTCCCGATCGCGTTGGGACAAGGTTGGGAGAAGTTTACGGCCGAGACTCCCAACAAATGTTGGGAGAATCTGGTTCGTCCCAACAATTGTTGGGAACTGTCGTCGCCATAAACGATCCTACCGCAGCCCAACCCGGTCGGGCTCCCGACCGGGTTGGGAAGAACTCCCAACCGGGTTGGATCGTATATGGGCCCCTTAAATCACATCGTTAAAGTGCCGTGTGATTATTGTCGTCCAAATAAACCTGTGCAACATTTTTTGTGGAACTATTTTTTAAATTTTTAGCGTAGAATAAATATAGCATTGTAATTTAAATACCCCCGTAGCAGCAAACCTGCATACTCAGCGAATTTCCAGTGCATATTAATTTATCTTAATACCACATAAAGCCACATACCAAGTTTCATCAATATACATTCATAAATAAACGATTTATGACATTTTAATTATTCTCCATAAGAATAACATGGCGGCTGAGTATGCAGGTTTGCTGAAATAAGGAACACTAAAAATGGGCTTTTATACAAATATCATTATAACTCAACTAGGTAAAGCCACATACCAAGTTCTATTAATTTATGTTCATAATTAAAGGAGATAACACGTTAATTATTCTCTATAAGAATAACATGGGGCTGAGTATGCAGGTTTGCTGCTACGGGAACTATCAGGCAAAAAATGGATTTTTGTGCAAATATCAATAGACCACAACCAAATAAAGCCATATACCAAATTTTGCCAGTTTACGTTCATAAATAAGCGAGATATACAATTTTTCTTTTTCTCCATAAGAATAACATTAGACAACGTACTGTGTTTAGCACTTTCAATATCTCGGTAACCAATTGACGTAGAGCAATGATCAAAATACCAAATTGTTTGTTTTTTTAAGCTGAATTTAATGGTATAAATTAAAATTTGATTTAAATTAAAATTACATGTGAAAACCCCAAAAAACACATTTTTGGGGTACAAAACACACCAAAAACCCCCCTTCGGATGGTGCGATTCATCTGGTTTTCGAACTCGTTTAAATAAATGGTACTTTACACATTTGTACCAAATTTCATTAAGATCGGACCTTTTTAACGAGAGTTATCGTGCTTACGGACACATATATATATATAAATATATATATATAAATATATATATATATAAATATATATATAAATATATATATATATATATATATATATATATATATATATATATATTCATATATAAAAATTTGAACGAATGGTGTTTTTGGCATCTGGGGACCTCAAAATGAAAAGTTATCATGGTCTCGGGCTTAAGTCTTACCATGAGACCTACGGTAATAGCTTGGAAATTCGCTAAAATACAATTCTTATACTTATTCTACGTTTGTAGTATTAAATTGTGTTTAATCATTTAATCGGTGATTTTTTAAAATGGAACACATATTAACACTGTAGAGCCAGACAACAACTGAAAATGAAGATATTTAAAATAAATGCAAAGTTGGCGGGAAAAATCACGAGGGCGGACGTTTGGCCGGACAGTGTGGAGGCACCGTCCGATCTAGTACGTACGATCCCATACGACGACCGGACCGGAAAACGTATAGTGTGTAGTGGCCTTTCAAGCTACTAGTATAATCTTTCTTCTTTTTTTTATTAGCAGTTAGGCAAGTGGTTAGACACAATTGAAGCCAATAATATCCATAAACAAATAAAACCAATTTAAATAATACAGATAAATAAACTTGTATTTACTTTTTATGTTTGTTAAAACATCGACCATTTTGATGACAAAACGATTTTTTTGTATACTTGAACACATTTCAAATAAAAATATAAATGTTTGTATTTTTACCGTCCATTTTTATAAGTTTTAATTATAATGTTAGCAGCTGGTTACAGGTTGTCGTAATAGAAGTCACGTTGCAGTCTCGATTGCGGCGCGCAAACTCAAACTTCTTTCAAAGATGAAAAATGGCTTTTATATTATACTAGTAATCAGATTTACATGATTAGATTTTTTTAGAACGTAATATTTTCATTAGTCTAAGTTTCAACCGATTTAAGTAGTAACAGTCGCTCTCAGTGAGGCACTTATGAAATTCGGCAACGTCGTGCTGTCGTAGCCCTGCAGATATTTGTATTGTTCCCGGGGGGGGGGGGGGGGGGAGGGGGCAGGTCGCATCAGTCGTGTAGTCATACAACTGATCAAAAGCGTCCCTTTGGGCACTCTACCAACTGCGTATTTCAATACCAATAAATACTTTGCTTTACTATAAAACATTTATTACAGTCGTGATATGTTATTCAAGTAATGTCACGCTGCCTGAAGCCTAATTTCTTTTAAAGAAAAGAATATTCTCGATTAGTTTCAGCAATAATTATACCATTAGATTCTGTAATATGTAATCGTTTCATGTATATAGCTTTTAAAATATTACAGTGTTAGTAGATGGTCATAGTGAGACATAATTCAAGTTAATTTAACACGGCGCCGCGGCGGCCAGCTCCGGCCTTTTTGCCACCCAGCGGACTCGGGGACCGACACGGTTTTTGTCCATTTCTTCCGAGGTGTTAGCAGACACTTCAAATGGTAACAAAGAATTCCGCATAGAGCGCTACCTTAGTGACCATATGGTAGCGCCTGTAATTTTTGTGTGGGCCAGATTCCAGGGGTTTTCTTTCCTCTCACCGACAGTATATCTTATTTTAAAACAAAACTACTAAGTGAGACAATTATCAGGCTTGTGTAGATCGGCATATTATTTCGCAAGCAGGTAAACCCGCTTGTCATATCCATGCATTCCTGCTAACTAGGCGAAAACCCCTATCCAAAACTAACCTTATTTCCAATTTAGATACATGCCTAAATTCTGCCTTCTATCTATTATAAATTATATCGTATGAGTATATGGAACATAATCTAGCATTTCAAACCCTATACATTGTGTACAGTGTACACCCCTGTATACATAGTGATTGGTGTTTCTGTCAGCTACTATAACTTTAATTTTATATAGTTATACTAAAAGCTTAATTTATATTACTTTGCCAGCGACATTGCTTAAAATAAAACTTAAAACAAATACTTGATCAGAGTTTTCACTTTGTGGCAGTGGGTAAAAGCTCCTAAATAATAGTCACAGAGCCAAAGCAAAACTTTGTAAGCCCTTCGTGGCTTTTAGGCCAGGGAAAACTAAAACAATAGTTTGAACAATCTGAAACGTTATTTGTGAAGTCAAATGTAACACTGAAAGTTTTAGCAAAAGGAGTGCATAAAAAACATATATTATTTTTACCAACTCAAACATCATACTTCTAAAGGTCTGTCTATTTTGTAGGCAATATAAAGTTACAAGTCTTGCACGGATGAAGCTAATGCATACTTTAACTAACTCAGGAGTCCCCTGTCGGAATTGCGGCAATGTGTTCTACCTATAAATCATTTTTAAAATTTGGGGCATTAATAAAATGCACTATTGATTAATAAAATTGGGGTTTCCTCTGCAAGAAATAATTAGAGCTTCCCTCTCGGTGAAATATGGAATTAAATAGTTATCTTAGAGTGACCTTAAGAACGTATTTCAATACCAATAAATACTTTGCTTTACTATAAAACATTTATTACAGTCGTGATATGTTATTTGACCTTATTAGGCCTAATTTAAAGATCAAATCCAACATTCGGGACTTGCTCAAAATTGCTTTAATAAGAACTATTTTGGCTAAATAGTAATGTGCATGATACATCTAACCATGAATTAAGTGTTACTGTATGATTTGTTATACTATTCTGCACGGTGACCGCGCGGCGCAGTTGGTAGAGTGCCCAAAGGGACGCTTTTGATCAGTTGTATGTCTACACGACTGATGCGACCTGCCCCCCTCCCCCCCCCCTCGGGGACAATACAAATATCTGCAGGGCTACGACAGCACGACGTTGCCGAATCTCATTAGCGGCCCAGTCGTATAGACGTAGTCTACACCGAGCCCCCAGCCGCTAATCCCTCCGCGTCTACCTGCGAGACTGTCTTGAGGAAAACTTTATCCATGCCACAACTGAGTTTATAGTTAGAAAATATTGACCCCTTTAAAATCACTTCACATTAAGACACTATAAATTACTCTTGAAAGTTTAAAACAATCGTTATATCGTCACTGATTTTACAAAAGTGCATGTCTAATTTGTATTAACGTTTCTGGAGAGCAATTTGAAAAAAGGATGTCGTAATTCTATTACCCTATGATGAAAACACAACTCTCTATTTACAGTAGTTGAGTTTTGGTATGTGTGTAGCTAAAGAGAGTAGCTTGGATTTACAATTGTCATTTTCAACTTGTTTTCGATATTTTCATTCTAAAGGGCACGGGCCTCCCTCAAAGTTAATCTTTTGCTCAGTAAGATTAACACGAGGAATAATCTTATTCGAATTACAGCTGTTAAGAGTTATACATTATGGATTGGTTATTAGCAATACCAGATGTTACAAGTAAGAAAAGTATTTATCTATATAAACAAAATACGTTTTCTTTCTACATAGCATTGAGCAGTGGAATAGAAATATCATGCGGGGATATTTAAATTTGTGTTGTAACAATTATTTATCTGTCTGTGCAGCCAGATGAGCCAGATTTGTTCCGCGTTTTACAAAAAAGACTTTACCGAATGAAATAAAACATGTTGCCCATAATCGTGTAAAGCAGGAAACGTTTAGGCTGTTTAACTCATCGTACGTCCCTCAGAGTTATGCCCCTTGGTCTGTCACTGCTCCAAAGTAGATCTTATGAGTACAGGTTACTCAACCTGGCACTACTGAATGCACCATATTTATTTGTTCTAATGGACATTTAGTCAGCTAATTATATTTTACCAAGAGCGGAAAGCCTAGTTTCCATTAAACATTTACTTGAACAATGTTTTGAGCTAAGCTCAAAGCTGTTTTTAGCTTAACTCAAGACATTGTTGGAGGCCGTTTCCAATCTCCCAACTCGTGCCAAAACATTTCCCGCAAAAAGCCATCTCCTCTCCACGCGCTAAGCGTTCGTGCATTAACAAAGTAACGCAAAACCTGTTACAGCGTTAGTTAAAACTGTTTTACAAAAGAAATTATATTTCCATTTATTGCTTTCCGATAAACTATACTTGCAATTTTCCATGTCAAATCCAATAGAAGTTGTATTGTACAGGCCCTAATTTATAATTAATCATCAACATGTGTTGACTATAGCCAAGTTAAGTATTTATCTTTCACCGTAATAAATCAATTACATGGAGAGTCTTCTTTAGAATTTAGTGAGTCGATATGTTTTAAGAAACCGAACTAATATAAGGTTTTATTTACCGGAATAGGCCTACCTGAGACTTATAATTTCTTACACAGTTAAAGAAGGCAAAATAAAAAATTATCAACAATTAGAGGTCGAAATTTTAAACCAGTTATTTAGTTTATGAATTAGATGGAGATGAACTGATAAGGCAATTTTTGTTTAATTCACATGCTTGATTAGTTATACTAAATTTTTATTTACTATTTTTAGCAAAAACTTGATCATTTCAAACTAACAGGAAGTTAAAAAAAAATATCAAACTTACAGTAAATCGCTAGAATATATAACAGTTTGCTGTGCTTAACTTTTTTTAAATGCATGTGTAGAACGATTAAATTAAAGTTGTTCAAACTAATTGTACGGCATAGTAATGAACCGACTCCCTAATAAAACCACGTGTTGTCGACGGAAAGGACGCGGCGACCAAGGGCGCGATGGTGCGGGGTGGCGTGGCGTCGACTGCTACCGGTCACTGCGCATGCGCGAACTCTGCTCACAACAGTGTTGGGTGTTGAGACACCGTTTCCATTATGTTTTGTTGAGCTCTCCTCAAAACTTTGTTGTCAGCTGCATCGGCTCAAAACACATTTCGTTGGCCAACAATGTTCAAAACAGTTTTCGAGTTCCATTAAACATTCTAATTGAACTTTGTTTTGAGTTAAGCTCAAAACAATGTTTTGAGCAGAAAATATTAGAATGGAAACGGGGCTTAATGTATTCCTCTGCAACGGTAGGCCTATACTATACCATATAAAATAATGGCATGGTAGTGAAACATTGGGTACGGAACACATAAGCCCTTGGCAACATGGTATTTAAGTCTCAGTTTGTCTATGCAATCATTGTGATTAGTGCTGAATTTGTTTATGTGTTTTAAGTCCATCATGCAAAAAATACAAGAGTTATTAATAAGAAGATGGGGCCATCCCAAAAAACAGTTATGGGCTTATTCCTGTTCTAATGAGGCTCGGGTCCTAATGATCTCCAAAATTTCTATGTTAATCATATTACACTACTTACTAGACCGATTGCGCAAAGGTCTGGTAGAAAGACAGCAGACAATGCACCATGATCAGAAACAGGCCTATATTTTCCGTCTCGTATGTCCTTTGGGCTTTAACAATTAATTTAAACGTCACTGAAGTTAGTAGTTAACTGGACCAATTGAGCATATTTTCTTAGGGGAGTAGATTAGGCAATCAGATTTAGATTACAATATTTGCCTACTCCTGTACAAAAATTAATAAAACTAACACTCACTTGGTAAATTATCATTATTTGATTTTTGTTGTGAATAGTGATTAACCAATGTGTACATAACTTTAGTATATACATGGTTATGTGTAAATTTATAAAATCATTTAAAATGAAGATTGAATATAAAGTGGGCATATCCAAAATAAAAAGAAAGAAGCAAATAATCGAAGCAAATATGCTCTTCTTGCAAAGCAAATATACGGTCTTGAGAGGAACCGTGAAGATAAGTACTCTAGGCATTTTTAACAAACTGACTGACTTTCGAGCAAAGGTCGGTCCCCTAAGTGCTTTAACAAATGGAACTAACTTTTCAAACATAACACAGTACTGTGATCGCAAGCGAAGCCGCGACAAGCTACTGGTGTCTATTTGTCATTCTATGTCCAATTCTAATATGGACTAAATATTATCACCACTGGCTGTCAAAGCCTCGTCAAGGTTTATCCCAGTCAAGCCGTGCAGTCGTAGTCTGCACGACGGAGCCCCCTCGCAGCTGCACCACCGTCGTGTTGTCGTAGCCCTGTAAACCAGGTAAACTGAGAGCCGATGTCAGTTTTATTGCACCGTCGTGTTGTCGCTTTACCCTTTAGACAGTGCGGCGCAGCTGATGAGGGTAATTAGGAATTTTCTGACCGCGCGGCGCAGTTATTGGTATATCCCCGTGTTTATGGGATCAGGATAGGACTATTTGCGTTTCAGGAATCATTTAGCCCTCACAATTTTTAACATTTTTAATGATATTCTTATGAACATTGGTTTCCATGGTAACAATTTATAAACATTTGGGGTTTTGAGCTGCCCCGTGCGAGGAACGGGAAATCTGCTAGTTGTTTTATAAAATTAAAGTACCGGTAGGACCGACATTGCTCAGTAAATGGTCATTAGTTTAGCCTGAAATGTTATGTTTGCGGGGGAAGCTCGATTACACATCATGTAGATGGGCCATCGACCCTCTGATATATTGAAAGAAATTTAAATATCTAAGGAAGGGTCTATGGCCCATCGAACCATTTATACAAATTTAGTTTTGTTTATAAAAGGGGTCGATGGACCATCGAACCTGTTTATATATTTCTCTAATGAAATAAAAAAAGGTTCGATGTACCATCGGCCCCAAAATTATAAATATTAATATTATATTACAACAATAAGTAAAGGGTCGATTACACATCAAATAGATGGTCCATCGACCCGTTAAATCTTTAATATTTATATGTTTTAATTTTGGGGTCGATGTACCATCTATATGATGTGTAATCGAACCATGCATTTAAAAATCTAATAATATAAAGTGTAGGGTCGATTACACATCAATAGATGGTACATCGACCCGTTATAACTTTATTCTTAATATGTTTCATTTGGGGGTCGATGTACCATCTATTTGATGTGTAATCGACCCTTTGTCTTTATAATATGTTATTTTATGGATAGAGGGTCGATGGTCCATCAGACCAAAATATAATATTTTATCTTAATTTATAAAATGGTCTGATGGCCCACAGACCCGTTTATATTTTTTGTTAAATTACATTTCCTAAACGACTGATGGTCCATCGATCGTTTATGTTATTTCATTTATTTGATTCAAGGGTCGATGTACCATCTATTTGATGTGTAATTGGCCCAGTCCCATGTTTGCTATGGTATTATTTTTAAATATGCTTGACTGTGCCAAATTGTTGTCATTGTTAGCTTCTCTGACATATTATTCTGGGTTATTTATCTTAGATCAAAAGGTTCTATTAAAGAAAAGTGTACTTAATCTATAACAACAATTTGCTTTACTATGTTATGAGTTGAAATACCAAACAAGAAATTGGAATTTAACATTTTGAATTAGAAAATATAATCATGTGGTGTATAAAGTAAAACTACAACATTTAACTTTAACCTATTACGCTACTACATTTAGATTTGGATTACTTGCAAACCAAGGTAATTTTGAATTTTAAATAGTTTAGAACAAAACGCTTTTCCGGCTGTCCTGTCTCCATTACTTATACTTCTTAATTACCTGTAAAGAAGTTGTTAACTATTACCCTGCGGCCTGTGGAAGACCAAGGCCGATCTCGTATCCGATTGTCGCTGTGCAAGTTTTGATTGCCCCTCGTCAACTGGTCGTGTACCCGATTGTCAGAAAACTATGACTAAAACGGGCTAAAACCATTACGAGGTGGGCGAAATTATGACTGATATGGGCTAAAATCATCAGAAGGTGGGCGAAGTTAGACTAATATCGGCTGAAGATGACCAGTAATTTTGCTCAAAAGGTGTCATGCTACTTTTGACATATTGACACCTTATTTAAGGCATACTGAAAGTGGCCAAATATCACGTAACTTTGAACATTTCTTCCATCGATTAGTACAAATTTATTTTGAAGTGAATAACTATTGATAGTTTAATTTAATATTAAAATAAGGTCAAAAGTAAATAAAATAACTTTATAACTAATAGCTAGCTACTTATAAATACAAACTCGTATATAAAATTAAATTGTCTTTTTTCTTAAAAATGTAACAGTCACATCGTCTGAATTACCAAATAAAAAATGTCTTTGAACAAATATATAATTACGATGAAATACTAAGCTGAATATCCGGGATGCATTATTTCAGACAATCTGTTCGGGGATATTTATTAAACGATCGCTCAACTAAGTTTAAACACAAGAGGTAGAACATACAAATAGTATATATTTCCGTAAAATATCTTAGCAAGAAAACAAAGCTTAACACAAATCCAAAAGAGATACTGCAACGAAAGAATCGACATCCTTTTTACACAGTATCGCACGTTAATTGTTCTACGTTTTGTTAGGTCTTGAAACAATGTGGGAACAATAATCTGCGCTAGGATACCGGAAACAGTGAAATAAACCCGATTCGCCGGATGTGTTTACGTGAGCGATGATTTCCGGTTTTGCTTCCTAACACTTTTTATCTAGTTGTTTCATTTTTTATTTCAAATCGTGAGTTGCTAAAATACATCTGGAAAAATACATCACGCTCCAAAGCTTCTACTCTTATTAGCGGGTTTGTCCTTTCAATAATTGTGAAGGAGCTTTTTCCGTTAGTGGGGCCTTTATAGACCCGAGACCATTATAACTTTTATTTTCAAGGCGAAATCACAAATCATGCAATCTGTTTCAAGCCATTTTCTAATTTTTCAACATATGCCCAAAACGTTTGAAAATTTTGTTTGTGAATAAACAGACATACAATAACACAATTCTAGAGTTACTTCAATTACGTCTCTGTAGCTGCTGATGTCGCTTAGGTGCATATTTATAATTTCTTTAGACTTAGACCTTTACTTACTTACACGATGCTTATATATATATATATATATATACATGCTTTTATATATATATATATATATATATATATATATATATACATACAAGTATCTTGTGCTTTTGGACTATCTTTAATTTAGATCATTAAGGTTTTTAAAAGTAAAATAATTAAAAATCTTATATACAGAGTGGCCCAAAAGTAGGTATAGGCTACAGTTACACAGGGCCGTCGCTTATTTTTTTGGCGCCCGGGGCGGGATTTCGTCAGACGCCCCCCCTAAACCGATTCATTTCCAATTCTACCCAACATTAAACCTATATGTAAGGATTCATACAAAAAACACAAACATAAAACGATCGACGCGACAAAGAGCGACGCTACAGCGAGTGACACTATCAAATACATATATAAACAGATACGGTAAAACACACAACAAGCCAGGGCCGGATTTAGGAGCTGTAGACCCCTAGGCTCAAACAGTGGTGCAGGCCCTTGTTGCCATCCAGGTCCAAGTTGGTGACCTTTTTGTTGATTGTATAAGCAGGGCCGTACTCGGATGGTGGGAAGGGGGGGACAACTGTCCTGGGGGCCGGGTTTGTCAGGGGGGCGCGGGCCCAAAAAGGGGGACCCGGTGTCTCATTTACGACCCTGTTGTCTAAAAAAAGTCACCAACTTAGATCCGGACGGCAACAAGGGCCCATACCACCAGGCCTGCCCAGGGGCCCGTGAAAGCTGAGCCCTGTGTATAAGGCTTTCTGTTGTGCGGGCCCTAGGTTAGCACTTATGTAGCCTATGCTTAAATTCGGCCTTGCAACGAGCAACGCGACTTGGAGGTGGTGGGACAAGTTCAAAGCCGCATCGCGTCTAGATGTTCGTTTGCAAAGTTGTGTTTTGCAAGTTAGTTTTGGCACTCAAACTAGCAAAAAAAAGGTCACCAGCTTGCTGACCGACCAGTAAGGGCCCACACCACTGGTTGAAACTAGGGGCCTACAGCTCCTAAATTCGGCCTGATTTGGACAGTAACACTTCACGCGGTAATTCACTTTCCATATTTATTTTTTGCCGCTGAGCTCCCGACAGCATTTTTTCCACTTTGGACCCTGGTACAATTCGCGTAATTCATCAATGCGAAATCACTGTGATAGACTGACAGGGGCAATTGGACGCGAGAGGTTGGAGGGGTACGTGGGGTAAGTTGGTAGAGGATGTGAAGTCAGTGTCTCTACCAAGAGTCAGCATCCTCAGATCGGGTGTAATAATAGAACCGCGCAACACGGCAAAGAGTGTGTGCATGGATAGGGGCTTTCAGACTATGTAATATCATAGACTAACTGGTAATATTGATGTATAATAATAAGAAAGTAAAGAGCTGGTGCCCACTACACATTAGAGTTCATTATTAGGCTATTAATAATAACAGTATACATCGGGCTGGATTTTTAAGCATAAGCTACATGAGCGCGCGCCTAGGGGCCCGCACCACAAAGGGAGCTTGCTCCACACAAAACCACATACAAAAACCACTCAAACGAAAAAACACCAACCTGGCTGGACAGCAGCAAGGACCCGTGCCACCGGTTGGACCTAGGGACCCTCATTAAGCTGGGGGTCCTAAATCCGGCCCTGAGTATACGAGAAAATCCAGCTGCTCAGTTTAGAGCAAATTCTTATTTTGGGATAACTTAGTATAAATAGCACATTTAAAGTTATTAGTGTCAGATATGTATTTGTTCAAACAAACAAAAATGCAACATATTGTTCAAATTTCTCTTTGACCTAACTTAAAAATATGTTTTTTGCAAATAACTTAATTTTTTCCAATTATTGCGTTTTACTTTTGCCTGCCGCGGCGCCCCTCTTGCCGAGGCGCCAAGGGCAATCGCCCCGGTCTCCCCGCCCACGCGACGGCCCTGCAGTTACATATCTTTATATTTAATTATATATACAGATACATACTACATATTGCTTTGAGTGAGAACAGGTTGAAGGAATGTATCGTTGCCAAAGGTGGACATTTTGAGCCCTACGAGATTCTTCGAGATTAAATATATGTAACTGTACATACCTAATTCTGGGCCACTCTGTATAATCGAGTAGGGGATTTATTTTTAAATCTAAATTTAGAGTTCCGGCAGGCCGATTTTCATAACTGATACGTTTCTACAAAGAATATCGATATCCAATTTGGTCGACAGCCCCACCTTGTTAGAATTACATGTAAAAAACCGAAACGACCTCGGAATTAGCAGATTTATCGTAGGAAAAATATAACGATGTACAATAATTTATTTGTATAACAAAATCTAGAGTTTTACAGGATGGATTTTAATATTTAGCCCCTCATCGGAAACCTTTAATTGTGTGTAGATTGTGAAATTGACATATTTTATAGTTGATAAGGGAAAAACATAAAATACTAAAATAAAATAAATACATTACACATTTGTAAAAAATAATAATTTTTGCTAGCAATTCTTTGTCTTTGTTTTGTCAGTTATATTAACGAGAGCTTCCCAACGTTAATTGTAGGCAACTTTGTAAACTTCAAGAATATTGAGGTCGATTTTTCCACAGTTTTTGTATTATAATCAAACCAATCAAAACAACTTCCAAATTCGCAATCTATCTTTGAGAATATACAATGAGTGTAAAGGGGCCCATACATGATCCAACCCGGGCGGCTGAGTCGTGTATGGCGACGACAGTTCCCAACAATTGTTGGGACGAACCAGATTTTCCCAACATTTGTTGGGAGTCTCGGTCGTAAACTTCTCCAAACCTGGACCCAACGCGGTCGGGACGGACCAAGTTCGATCGTGTATGGCCGTTCCCAACCGGGTTGGTCCCGACATCGGTGTGCGACTCAAATACTTTAATATCTAATCAATAAATTATTACTTATTATTTTGAGTTATTACAAATTATTATTTGAGGTATTATAACGAGTTATTATTAATACTCGTTTTGTCTTGTACTTTTTTAAAAGTATTTATGTAATATTTTAATGAAAATAAATGAGAGAAAAATAAAATTTTCGTAGCGTAATTGAATTGCGGAAAGCGGAGTCTTAGTACTCTTCTAAAAATACGTGGCTTTTAGACTTCTCATAATAGTTTCTCGGTAACATAATGGGAATGAAATAGCATTTCCGGTTTTACGGGACGTCTGGACCATCCTGTGCTCGACGCACCCAGTTCAGTTTAAGTAAATAGTAAGTGATTATATCAACACGGAATATGTTGAAGGAATATCTTATTTATTTACTTACTTAAACATAATTTAAAGACGTGAAACAAACACAGGTTATAAATAAAACTATTAAATCCAGAAGTATTTGTAATACAGAGTTTATAACAATTGTCTAAAAACATAACATTAAATTAGTTTGTTTTTGGATTAACGGTTTCACAATACTTATGTACAGTAATAATATTTACATTTGTATATGCATATTTCAAATTTATTATCTTCGTAATTGATTATACTTTTACGTTTTTAACATAAACAGTATATGCATGCACATGTATTACACCATTTGATCGTAGGTAATATAGTCACTGTGGTTGGGAAGCGTTCTCCCAACCGGGTTGGATCGTGTATGGCGAAGCCCACTTTCCAAAATTTGTCTGTCCCAACTTGGTTGGGAAGCGTTTTCCCAACCGGGTTGGATCGTCTATGGGCTCCTTAAGAGGTACCTTTGTAAAACTAAATATGGAGTTCCACCGGACAGATTTTAATGTTTAACCTCTAACTGAAAACCTTTAATTGTGCAGACTTTCAGTTTTATAATTAATTGGGTACAAAAGTGAAATTATTCCCTGTTAAAAGATTATGTAAAAATTAATACAAAAATAAATATCTGTTTATTTGTAGCCAAAATTTGAATCTGATTTCAAGAAGTTCATAATAAAAATTGTTAGTAAGCTTTTTAAGCTTGAGGAATGTTACTTTTACTACATTTGAATTCAGAAATGTTTATTAAAACAATAACAAAATTCATAAGCCTGTTTTTTGGAGACCTTTGTATTTTTGTTCCAACGACCTTTATTGCTAGTGTCATACAATGATGAGTTTTTATATCTTCATTTCTGTCACAATTTAGAACAATCAAAAATGAAGTCATAAATGATAAAACTATGACAAAATATTTAACTATTTTTGTACACTCAGCTACATTACAGAATAACCCAGTCGCAGCAAACCTGCATACTCAGCGAATTTCCAATGAATATATAAGACATTAAAACACTTAACAGGGTCCATAAGAAATATATTCACAAACAAGCGATATTTAAAATATTAATTATTTTCCATAAGAATAACATTGGGGATGATAACGCAGGTTTGCTGCAACAAGGAAAACAAAATAATGGGTTTTTATGCAAATATCAATAGAACTCATCTTAGTGAAGTTCACATACCAAGTTTTATCCATATACATTCATAAATAAGCGATATATAACATTTTAACTATTTCCCATAAGAATAACATGGGGACCAAGTACCTAGGTTTGCTACTACGGGAACCATAGGCTTACGGACACATATATACATATATATTACATATATATATATATATATATATATATATATATATATATATATATATATATATATATATATATATATATATAAATACCCTCGTCGCAGCAAACCTGCGTTCTCAGCGAATTTCCAATGTATTAATACCACATAAAGCCGCATACCAAGTTTTATATAAATATATTCACAAATTAGCGATAAATACAATTTTAATTATTCTCCATAAGAATAACATTGGGGATGAGTACGCAGGTTTGCTGCAACAAGGAACACAAAATAATGGGTTTTTATGCAAATATCAATAGAACTCATCTAAGTAAAGCCACATACCATGTTTCATTCATATACATTTATAAATAAGGGTTATATAACATTTTAATTATTCTCCATAAGAATAACATGGGGACCGAGTACCTAGGTTTGCTGCTACGGGAACCATATGTGAAAATTTTGTTTTTTGTGCAAACCACAACTAGATGAAGCCATATACCAAGTTTCGTCAGTTTATATTCATAAATAAGCGAGATATCAAATTTGTAATTTTTCTCCATAAGAATAGCATTAGACAACGTACTGTGTTTAGCACTTGCAATATCTCAGTAACAACTTGACGTACAGCAATGATCAAAATACCAAATTGTTTGTGTTTTAAGCTGAATTAAATGGTATAAATTAAAATTTGATTTACATAAAAATTACATGTGAAAACCTTAAAAAACCCATTTTTGGGGTACAAACCCCCCCAAACCCCCCCAAACCCCCCTTGGTGCGATTCGTCTGGTTTTCGAACTTGTTCAAATAAATGGTACTTTACACATTTGTGCCAAATTTCATTTAGATTGGACCTTTTTTACGAGAGTTATCGTGCTTACGGACCCACACATATATATACAAATTTTAACGAATGGTGTTTTTGGCATCTGGGGACCTCAAAATGAAAAGTTATCATGGTCTCGGGCTTAAGTCTTACCATGAGACCTACGTAAATAGCTTCTTCCCTATAGGGGAAATTCGCTAACACGTATTTAATGGTTAACTAACGAGACATAAACAACTAACAGTCTCTGATAAATCACTGTTAAAGCGTTTTATAAACCACGTAAGCTTGCGCTAAGCTTTACATCAGCACTGTGCATGCAGTTGAAATATGCAACATACGGCTAAACCACGAAAATGAAACATAAAAGTGCCACATACCTCAACGCACCAGAAGCGCCAGCCTAGAAACGAGAAATTGCAGAACTGCATCTATTTCAAGACCAGGTAAGAAAATAGTTGTTTAGTTTTTTAATCAATTTTTGTTTTTTAATCAAATTAACTTATTGTAATATCTAAATATAAAATTAATTCACACTCTTTAGGTGATTGTATCAGGAGTATAAAAATTGTATATCAATAGTAGTTTAGTGTAGTAATAATACGGGCTATAGCCAATCACGTATTTTAACTCCCCGACACTTTTGGAATTTTAAATTCCTCGTATGGGAGATACTCGCTTTGCTCTTGAGGGTTCGGAAAATGTTATGGCGAGAAGTATATTTTAACCATGTTTTTAAATGGTTTTAACCAGAACCCCATCTTTAGCTGTTTTGACCGCTTGTCGTTTTTATCATAGCATAACTTTCTTAATTAATTTGGCTTTAAAATCGGGATAAATTGCAGTACAACTCTACAACAGATGTAATCCTTTTTTATAAAATTGCCAATTAAATAAGATTATATTTTATGCATTTGAAAAAGATATATAACTTAATCAAGCAAGTAGTGATAATATGAGTGGGTTATGTGGTTATTGAGAAAATAAGTATTAAAGTGTTAATTCCACATAAAACTTGTGGAACTTTATGTGGAATTAACACCTTAATACTTATTTTCTCAATAACCACATAACCCACTCATATTATCACTACTCAAGCGGTGTAAATATTTTATTTCTAAAGCACAAACTAATAGCATATTTCATCACTAGGACCAAAGTGACGCTTTTCGAAACGAGCTCGAAAAATGAGCGAGGATCGAAAAGCCAATTTTGGTCCTAATAATGAACTATATTTATTTTTTCGTCTCAGGGCAGGTAATATTTAGAAAACACTTTCACAAAATGTAAATGTTGTTTACTTTGTTACCTGTTAACGTTTCCTTCCATCTTGATCTTGCTACCAGGGGCGGATCCAAGTGGGGGGGCGGTAGGGGCGGTCGCCCCCCCCAAACCTAAGAGTTTTTGTGTTTTATTTTATTATTCAGACATACGATGAAAGTTTGAATAAATCCGAATGAAAATGTAAGCATCAAAAGCCTCCCGAAACCCCGTTTTTCGGTTCCGAGAGTCAAATTTTGCCGCTCCCGTCTATAAGGTTACATTAAAATTCAAACTAACGAACCTAAAAGTTTCTTTAAATGAAATAAAATACACACCAATAGACAGGTGAAATTTTAAACTTCCTTTTTAGTATAAACTCATTACTTAGATCCATGTATTTAACCTAAAAGCGTCTTAAAAAAAAACATGTACATTCCCGATTATCGCGAAGTTGTTGCAGTTTTGCCAGTTGACAGACCGAAAATGAAGTGTTTTCAACATGGTCTTGGAGGTAAATTTTAGCAGCAAAGGTTGCTACAATTGTATTCGGTGATTATTTTTTACTGGATTTCGCCCGCCTACCGTCATTTGCTATCAGCGGTGTCTTGTTTACAGGTTAGGATTGATTTTTTGTTTAAACCGCGTAATCCGTTGGCAGGCAATAAATATCCAGTGGCTAGTTTAGAAGCAAAAAGTGCCTCGAATTATATGTAATGAAATAAGAGGAAACAAAGATTAAATTAAGTGTAAACGAAAGCTGATACGCCAAGTATTTTATTTTGTAAAAATGTGGTACAACATTTTCATTTTTCGAGTGGTTGACCTTGGCTGTCAGCCTCATTCCTAATTGTATCTTCGCGTAGTATATTTCAGTATTGCAGATTTCAAATACGTTTTGTAAATAGTTTTTCGCGTGGGTTACTAAACTAAAATAAATTGTTTATTTAAGCATCTTAGACGCCTACAGATGACGTAGAAAAAAGTGTAATGCCTAAATATTTTATTTTTATTTACGGTCGGGCGCAGTAGAACTAAAGTTAATTTTTGTTTAGCTTGTTTAAAAAAGTTAAGATTGCTTTTTTATTGAGTACAAGGTTATTGATATATTATGTTAACTTACTTTCATTCGTTGTATAATTTCATATTGTTAAAAACAATAATGGGGGTGCCAGGGACCATCCACAGGGAAGTGGGAGGGGTAACTTTCGGTGACCGCCCCCCCAAACATGACCTCTGGATCCGCCCCTGCTTGCTACAAACAGCTGTTACACAAGTTTCCATTGTTTACAAGTTGAATCATTCGTCAAATTCTTATTTAACAGCTTGCTGATGACCTCGACCAAAATGTGTCATCAAAATAATATTTTTTATCCTAGGAGTAAAAAGAACAACTTTAGCAACTCAATGCATGGGTTGAAAACTGTTTTTGAAGCAGTATGACGACAATCATAAGTCATTAGCATAATATTCGCACACGTTAAACCTATGAGTCGGAATGAGTTGATAATCGAAGAAGAGTTCAGTTGAAAGATGTGTATGAGTGCATTCAACATTGTTAATTTTGACAATGTCGCTAATTACATGAAATTCATTTTACACATTTTTTTAAAACCACCTCTATTTTTGAAGCCACATGATCATTCTCTACCGTCGTTTGATCTGAAAGTCTTCTGCTGGCCGCGGTCGTCAGATGATAGGTTCGGTGCATTGCAAATCACATTTCGATGGAGTGCTGACCCTCGTAGGAACGGCTTGTTGACGATGAGCTTGTTGCTTGTTGGTTCACGTTGGTAAATCTACCGCGGCTGCTACTTGTTTTTGACGAAAGTCAGATCTTTTAAATTTATAATCGTTCGATCGAGGAAGAAACATTCCTTTAAAACTCTAACAAAATAAACAATGTTTGAGTTTTGTCAGGAGTCCTACTCATAGAACGCTGTCGATCCATTTGTTCAAAATTGTCTCAGGGCACGTTGAATCATGTGGGGGAAACAACATCCATCGGACGTTACGTATAAACGTTCTAGAGGATTCAACATAGTTTTTCTAGTTTTCCATATAAATACATAAAAGGAGCTATAATTTTCTACAAGATTAAGCAAAGCTAACAACCCAGAAATAGTGTTGGAAATAGTTCTAGCTAACTATTTCCAACGGTTTCAGAGCTCCACCAACAACTCACTGAAGCATCTAACTTTTTATTGACTCCTGATTTTAGAATGTTTATAAAGCTTGGAGGGGAGTCGTCCAACAGCTTTACAACTATTGCTATTGATATACAGGCGATTGATTTGAGGGTTGACATACCGGACATTTTCATCTTCAAACATTGTATTGAACTGTGACCAAAATTTAAACAGGCTTTTATCACTAACTCTAAATTCTAATTTTTAAATTTGGTTATTATTTAAGTGTTCTTATTACATTCAGATGAGGCAGACTTACTGATGATTGCCTTAGATATAATAATATCCACATAGTTTTGAGTTTCATTGGACATTGACATTGTCCAATGAACATTCAAATAAATCTTTTCTCTCATCTGAACTGTACTTTGATTTCGTGTTCAATTCCTTCATTAGCTTATTCCGACTCATAGCTGATGACATATGGTTGAAAATAGCTTTTAGTTTGTGCTTTCGAAATAAAATATTCACACTGTTTGATTAGTTTACATTTTTCACACGATTAGTCTCACAGACTCGTGTTATTAATTTGTAATCGTGACCTTCTTGCCTTTAAATCACTAACTGTAAAGCAAGCAAGTAGGTTATGTTTCTTTGAAAATTTTTATAACATCAGAGATTGTATGGCTAAGTACTTAATCAGATAGCGTATGTATTAATCACATGTGCATGTGATATTGCAGTACTAAATGCAAATATCTATAACGTTCATTAACATTTAACATATACATTTTTTCAATAAAAACAGTACAATACATGTATCATTAGAAAACTACGTTTTAACGTGAGTGTGAACTTAAAGTGGAATGCTGTATCACATGAAAACCTGACAAAATCCACAAAGTGAGTCCGCCATAAGCTTGCATGCAATGCAATATTGCAAAATTGTTCACACAATAAGTTTTCTCGAAGGATAATGCTAAAAGTAGGTCACACGCCTAAACAGAGTATTCTTTACAATGCGTCATATCTCTTTAAGTAATCTTATTTGTGTTTTCGCCATTTTACTTTAGGGTACGCGAGAAAAAACATTTTAATCATATAGAGTACCATTTAGGGCCTACATAAGGGGTTTGGAATGGCTCTTTTATGATAATGCTATTGCTATTGCAGGCAATATGGTTGTTTCAAACTGGAAATATAATGATATTTTACTGCTTGCAGTTTTTATTGGTACCTAAAGTCCTGATGGAGATCTCTTAAAGTACAAGTAATTTCTATACACTCTTACTCAGATTAAAAGCTAGTTCATACTCCTTTAGCATTTAACGACTATGTTTCAATACTAGGGGTTTAAACTGTAACAAGAGTTAGTTGTTGTAGTCGTATTTTAGTCGTCCTCAAAGGACCTCCAGAAACAAATTCCTCCCCGCCATCACGGATAAATTAATTAATAATTTTCTTATTGAGATGTATCACTAAAGGGTCAATAATAATGTAATACAAACAAAAATACAGACGCAAAGACTTGGATTATGGCAATTTACTATTATGACAAATGTTTCTAGTGCTGTGTTGCTGTGTTTTGTTTATTATTAGTCATAATTAATATTCAGGAGTACCGTTGCGGGGTAAAATTGGCAGTTAATTAAATTGGTATACGCAACATAATACTTAACAGATTATTTTAGTAGTAGTAACAAGGGTTGACAAATTATCTTAAACTCTAGATTACATGTCGATTACAGTTGTTTCTTATTGGCTACGTGGTTTTTTTTTATTTTTTAGTTAATTTCACTACATGATAACAAAAATTAAATCATGCATAATTTATTTGAAATAATTACACTCCGGAATATTTATTTATGGCATTATGAATATTGAAAACTTGTGTGCCAACTTCTTCTTCACCCTTATCTTGATTCCTAACTGTTTTATTGACTATTCATGTACTTTTTAATTTGTTTCAGCTAATGATACTGTTCCAAAGATGAATTTTATTGACTTAAGTTAATTGAAATAAACTACTAAAGAAATTATTAATTGAAATAATAAAATCATGAAACAATAATTTATTTACATTAATTAACAGAACAGTTTATACATTTATGTACATATCTCGGGAATATACCTGCTGCCTGGCCGTCCAGTATTTGGCCAACAGTAAAAATGTACTGTATCAACAAACAAATTCTTAATGAGTAAAGACACCATATGTTCTACTGATAAGAGTAGCCTTATGAAGCTTGTCAATAAAGTCAATAACACAATACAAAACTAACAAACTATAAACAACTTTGAAACAATGCACTTAAATAAAAAAAATCACATTTATCTGATGATTAAACGGTTATTGCTACTAAGCTTTAAAAGCTTTTAAAGAAATAGAACTAAAGTTAATAAACTAAACTATTAAATAATATAGTCAGCATTACTTAGTAAACAAAAACGTTTATTCACGACTAAACCAAAAATTTTACGGACATTAATTTTTTATTTACATTAAATTATTTTTGGGTAATGTAAGTTAAAGATGATACAAAAGTAACTGGTTTAGTTTATGTATTCTAATAATGTGTTTAATTGTACTAGCAAATCCAGTACATCCAATATTCCCCTTTTGGGATTATTCAGCTCATATACGATTCTATTATTTTAAATTGTGTGCCATTCCAGAAGTTAGCTGGGTTGTGTATCTTGAAAGCTGTTCTTGCTTCTATACTGTGTTTTATTAGTATTAACAGCTACGGTACTTTTAAATGTTCAATTAAATCTAGTTATATTCTACCATAAATAGTAGGGAAAGGGGACTTCTGGCTCACTTGATTGATGGCTTCCGGTCACATGACCGGAAGCGCTGAGTCATTAAATACGTCATCTGAGGCTGAGCCAGTGACGTAGGCGGTTTTGTGACGTAATGAGGGAAAGTTCAAAGTTCAAGGTCATGGTGAAGTTTTTAAAAAAAAATCTACCTCGCACTCGTAAAATTCGATTGTGATTCGAAGTTAATCGATAAGAACTATCAAATGAAAACCATCGAATGAAACAATCGAATGATACGAGTGCGAGGTAGTACTATTACAAATATTACTTTATTTTATTTACAATAATTCATATTACAAATATTACTTTATTTTATTTACAATAATTCATGTTTACAATAGTTCCCCGTTGTTCGTTGTCATCGATGTTGTTGATCCGGACGAGTTGCGGCCATCACTTCGCTTTCTGATGAAAGACGGTAGATACTTCGATTCCTGCGCAGAGTCCATGTTGTTTTTTGATGCGTAAAGTTCCAAAGATAAATCGTAACCGGACGCAATGAGAAGTCTTAACTCTTCATTAAAAACCTCAAGGTCTTGGAAAGTCGCCAGATGAATAGAGTCATAATGAATACACCTAATTTTGATGGACATTTCAACAGAGAGCTCGATGTACACTGGTCAAGAGCTGGAGGTGTACTGACTATTCGCTAGCTAGCGTTTTGGTATCAAACAAAATGGTGGGGGTAAAAGTGTGGTGGGGTGGAGCAGATGGTGGGCGGCAGATGGCAGGCGGCAGGTGGCAGCTGGTGCGAGGCAGATGGTTGCTACTACATTCGCCGCCACAGTAATGCAATCCGTCGGCGTAATTCTTGTATTTTATCTTGTCGGTTCATTTGATACGTTTTACATCTACATATGCAATAGCTGAAACACCTGCACTTACGACAAGCTTTCCCGTCAACTTGATCGCCTGGTATTTTAAAACATTGTAACTCGCAACAATATGTATTCAAATTGTTATCGAATGATAAATTGTTCATCGGTGGCACCGACATGTTAGCTGCAACGTGTGTTAGACAAGACTGAGACTAACTTCACTGCTCCCCTCTCTTTTATACCTCTTCATAAGTTAACCCTGAATGAAAGTTCAAGGTCATCCGTTTGAATTTAAAAAAAAGCAACACAGCAGTATATAAAATAATATACTGCTGCGTTGCTGTTTTTCTTTTTTTCTTTTTTTTCTTTTTTCTTTTTTAAAATTTTCTTTATTAAACAAACATCTTACAATACAATAAGCTTAAGTCTAACATTGATGACTAGAAATACAAACAGAGAAGTACAAACAGAGACATTATGTACGAGGATGAGTGATGTGCAGAGTGAGTTCCGTCGAGTTGTTGCCGCTTACACCGTGTGATACCAAATACAACGTCCCCGGTTGAATATCTCACAAATCTTCATTTTGTAGCAGTTGAACAAATCGTTTTGGAAGAAATACTTGAAACTTCGGCTCATCTCCTGGAGTGAAAGGTCCTTCGCTCAATGAAACTAGAATTGCTTCTCCATGTGTGGTTTCCACTTTCTTGATGTTATGAATAATGTAGTGTTTTTGTTCTTTTAGTTCTGAACACTTTTTAGTTAGCAGAAGGTCGGATTTTGAATGAGTGTTGAATTGATTAACCAGTGTTTGTAGAAACTGTTGTGATGCCATCTTCGTCAGTGGTGGTTGTGGTGTCTTCTGTGATGTTGCCTCTTCGGAGTCTCGAATAATACTCGTGCTGGAGCGGTGCTGTCTCCTCGTATTTATAGGCCCCACTACCCCCACCACATTTCTGTTCTCCACTACCCCCACCACATTCCTGCGTTTGTTTCAAGTAAGCAGCCAAACGATATGCGTTGTACAATGCACAGTTTGTTTGGCCGTGTTTAAGATCTTTTGCAGCGACACAAATATTACCGAGATTAATGTTAAAGTCCTTACTGATAGTTATATCGAAAACATCACCGTGCGTGTACTTTTGTATCCAGTTCTTTTTTTCTAATCCTCTTGTGTATATATGTGAATATTGTTTGCAAAAGTTAAACATAATACTGTGCAGATTACTGTAGCTTATAAATCCTTCATACCAATGTATGTGATGAAAGTAGTTTGTTATCCATTTGTTTGTACTTTTTGCTTTGGTGTTAAGTTTGTTAAAAGAAAAAGGAGCTTCAAACGTGAATGGGTAGGCTACAAATGTAAGCAAGTCTAAAATTACTAATTCCTTGATAATAAACCTATCATCATTATTTCGAAATGCTTTAAATTCTATTACACAAGGCTTTACACTCACTTCTTCATCCCCTCCGCTCATCATGGCACCTAGCGATCAACTAAACTGTTTTCCACACCACGGTAGGTTAAATACCAGGCCGTACAGTTGCAGGCGCGTTGGTGTATATTTAACGTGGGCACCGTCCCCAATAGGCCTACCCCACGTGTGTTCTTCTTTACTAAGTCAAACTTTAGTCTTTTTTAACTTCTTCTTGTGTTTCGTTTTCTTATTCTTCTTGTTTCTCCGTTTATTCTTCCTGTGTTGTTTCTTCTGTAGCTTCTGTAGCGATTTCTACAAGTGGTTCAAAATCCTTTAACTTTCTCCACATGCAAACTTCATGAGGTATTCTATTAAAAATAGATGTATCCACAGGTCCGTACACGATGGTGCTATCAGGTTGTTTTTACAAAGTATCGACCAAATATTCTTTAATAATAGCGCTTGCAAATACCAACTGTCTCATGTACCTTGTAATAGGTTCTGATGCGTAGTTTAAAACGTAGAATTCTTCACGTGACAGTAGAATCTTATTTTCATGTTGAGTCAAGTCTCTAATTCGCACTTGTAGTTGTCCGCGATGTTTAACAATATCGATTTCATTGTCACAATCCAAAAGTCGAATATGTGTTTTCCTTCCACACAAACTGTTAGTTAAATAACATTCTATTAAATGTACATGTTTCAAAAATGACTCCCAAGCATTTTGCGAAAATAAAACCTTTTTTGTTCCATGGTGTAGTATTACTGTAGGGGAATAATCCAATGACTTCATCAATCCAACTGATACACTTTTACTGATGCATGCTGAGATGGGGTAAAAGATTCGCAAAAAAACTTCAGTTAAAATGTGAGGAGGAATATTTTCTTCAACTTTCTTCTTCCTCTTTGGTACTACCTTTGATGGGTCTGCATTACTTTCCTCCTCTCTATCTCTTTTACCAAACTTTAAAAATGCAGTTATTTCCTTGATGATTTCTGCTTCACTAGTATTATCACGTTCCAATAACGGTGCTACCTCTGCATCACCTTGTACAACAGATGGAGAACTCATTTTGTAGAAGATGTTACCCATGCGACGATAGACGATCAACTGAAGACCTGCATTGTTGCTCCGCTATTTATAGGTTAGCGACAGTGGCGGTGCCGGTGGTGGTACAACGTTTTACAATACTGTCTTTACAATACCGGTCAACGGTGTGTATGTAACAATTTTATCGTGCAAAATTAAAAAATACGCAGATGTATTTGCAGGTACGTTTTCTTGAAATTCCATTTCTATTTTTATATCAACACTAGACGATTTTACAGATTCATTTTGTTTGGAACAATCAATTACAACAATCGGAGCTTTCGATTCAAACTGTACGGGAGATAGTAGAGGTGTATTTGTTTTGCCGTAATATGAGTTTTGGAACCTAGCGTACATATCGTATAAAACACTGTACCTTTTTTTATCAAAAGAAATATTAAAGTTGTCGTAGGGAAAGAATTGTGAATTCAGGAACACTTTACAGTTAGTTAATTTACAATGGTCAAATTCACCAGCATTTTCAGTTATTATACTTTTCTTCTTCGTTTGTAATCCAAAGATTACATATCTCGCTTTTTCCAAATGAGTAGAAGTTTTTACAGTCCATGTATGCCGTTGTGTTGTAGGTAAAACGGGGTATTCATGAAACTCCCAGCTTCTGAATGGCATTACAATGTCTCGATCTGATTTTAACTTTCTTAATAATGTAATCCTGTGTTCATCATTTAGTCGCACATGTGGTACTCTCCAAACAATCTTGTCTAATGTTAATTTCCAGTCTAAATTGGCATCAGTTGTTCCAGCAGCTGCTTTAATAATATCATTATCGTTTGATGATCTTAATAAAACTAGTTCTTGTTTTACATTTATTATTATTCTTCTGTAGTCTTCAGCAAATCCTAGGAGTAATCTTAAAGGTACGTAGAAATCAAAGTTTCCCGAAGAGTCAGGAGCGATTGTACTTTTGTCTGGTGCAACCCATCCTGCAACAGCTAACAGATTCTTCTCATTTGGTGTTAAAGACGCTAATCCTTTCAATGTACTGGAAATTCCAACCTTTTTTGTTGAATCGACTGTAACTCCTGAAATTTCATATCTAATCTCGTCAAACAAAAATGCCATAGGATTATTTATGAACGGAACAATGGTTCCAGCAGTACCATCAGTTTTTGTTACTTTTCCTTCAATATATAAATAACTTTCGCACGGAAGAGTATAAATGTCTTGTTGTTGTATAGGAATCCTAATTTCATCGTTATTGTTTAATTTGGACGAAGCGTAAGGGTTGTGCTTGTGATATTCCTTTTCCCATAAGGTCTCGTCGAATGTTGGACCCTGTGCTATATCCAGTATATCCATTGTTAATGATCTTTAATCCAATTTCTTCTAGAAAACGAATGTTGTCACTTGTTAATCCTTCTACAGCTGATGAGCTACTGACCTCTTTGCTGGTTGGCTCTCTCTTTTTAAATGATAACCCCATTGTCTAAGCGGATGATTTTATATGTATTCTTACAGTAATAGCTTCTCCTCTAAAGTCAATAAGGGTTCCGTCTTGATCCACTATGTTCAGCACGATGTCTGAAATGAAACTGGTGTTTAACGGTAGGTACACAAGGTTTTGAGGCTTTTCTACTATCTTGAAACCCGGTGCAACTGATGGGTAGAATGTGTGTAATATATGACGATTCTCTCCATCTCTGTAAGATCCTTGTATAATGTTACATGTAATGTCTATGCTATTAACTTTGATGATCGTCACAGGTTTATTCCCAGAATGAGTTTTATTAGGTTCTAATACTTTTGTTTCCTTAGAAAACCCCAATAAACTACCAATTGAATGTTCTTGACTAAAATCAATATAATACTTAGAAGTAATTTCGGCTTTCATTGTATTGTTATTGCCTTTTATCGTTATATTTTCTTCTCCCATATGTTTTTGTACAACTTCATTTATATTATCAATTTCATAAGCTCCTGTTGGTAAACTGAATTCTTCCAAAGCTGAATACTTTCCTTTATCATCTTTTGTCTTGTAATAATGTATTTTGTTATTAATTCCTTCACTAACGTTTGGAATAGAGTTATATGTTGTTAAATCCAATAATGCGGCTTCCCATAGTCTTCCTTTTTGCAAACGTAGCGCTGGAAACAGAATACTGCGCAAAGTACATGAGTTACCGGTTAATGACACTGTATACGAGGACATCTTAAAGTTGACTAACACTTTTAGCTAAAAAGTCTAAACATAAATGACCGCAAACGGATGTATCATCAGGTTGTTTTCTTGTATGATTGTAAAAAACATTTTCTGCCGCACGAAAGTATCGTTGAAGTTCTTTCGGTGGTGTAAGGTCTCCAAACCTGTCGAAATAATAAATGGTTTTACCAAGTTTCTTGTAACACACCCAATGAGTGCCTAATCCTTCACTATTATCCAAATTTACAATACCAGTCTCATTAATAACTCTATTTTTAGTATCACCAAATTTGGAATACGCTATATCGTGCTGTTTACAAGCCTGATCGAGCTTATTTATTCCAGGATCTCCTCTAGCAAGACGTTTCTCTAATTTGGTTCCAGGACCACAATTTTGATATCCTCCAGGTAAATGTAATTCCACAGGTAATAAATCAATCGCCTTGTTAACTATAGCTCCAACCGGTTTACTCAATAGAGAAAATGCTGTTGATGCTATTCCCCTTCCTCTCTGTAATCTCTCTCGATTATGACTGATGCGTTTAACCCTCGACATGACTATTTATAGCAAAACCTACAATCAGTAAGTGCACTCTATAAATGTTTTACAATGAATGTAATATAAGTTTTGGTTTCTTGTATTATATACTGTTTAAAATCTATTTATTATATAGAAATGGATTTATTAATTAAATGTAGACATATTAAATAGAAGTAGGAAAAATTGAAATAAGGTGTAATTGAAGATGTTCCAGATGTTTCTCCGCTGCTGATGGTATCGTTGTCTTCGGTAAAATGAATAAACTTTAAATAGTTGTCATGTTTCCTTAGAAACTTGCCACTTAATCGTTGGTAATCAAATAACACATCCCAGTCTAGTTTATCTTTAAAATTGTCAATGTAATTCTCAGAGAGATTTTGATATTTACTTATTACTTCCCAACAGTTATTAAAATTTGATGTCATCTCTACGAGGAAGTCTTCTGAAAACTGTTGTCTTTGTAAAATATGGATCCAGTTAACTCTGTGAAAATAAATTCTTAACATAGTCATTGTGAAGAGGTAATGTATGGAAAGTTGTTCCCAATCCATATATCTATCAAACCGTTGAACAAAACCATCTGTCAACACTCCTTGGGGAAATCTCGACTCTTGAGATATTAAACTCCACGCAGTAATATTGGATTCCATCATCCTCTCTGTATCGTCTCTCGAATATGACTGATGATTTATCCCTTATGATGGGGGTATTTTAAATTCTTTTTTCTCTTATGTAATCTTCATTGTTTTCTGTTGGTTCATTAATCACATTCACATTATCCCCCTTTCCTAATGTCTTGACTTTAGAAGGCTCAGACGGTTTATCTCGTTGATTAGGTTTCTCTGGATTGTGTATAATTTTCCAGTCTAAATAATTGTGACTGTCAACATCTGAAGCTGCATCTCTTCCTGAAGCCCGATGGATATAATGGAATAGAGCTGCACCAAACCTTTCCAAATTTAATTTTTTTCATATTCCGTAGTCCATTTCTTGTGTACAATATCAAATATTTTCTTATTTACAGCGTCTCCATCCTGCTCACAATCACCTACATTTGATAATTTTAATTTTGTTACATCATAGCTTGTGTCAGTTTCATTCCTTTTGTAAATCGTTAACAATTTTAGAGTAGCGAAATTTACTGCTTCACCATCATAAACGGGATATTGTATATCGCTTAACCTTTTACCGGAAAACCCCCAATGATCTTCGTGTACAGTTGGGGTTCTTTTTTCATGTACTGTACCGTAACCGCATCAGACGACATAAGCGGATCACCAACATTTTGAATTACTTTTCCTTCAAAATTATAGTTGCCGTCAGGTGTTAACGGAAACCCAGCTCTTTTTTCACTATATCCAGATTTTACTCCAAACTCGGAATACCGTCCAAACTTGTCCACACTCATAATGTAACTGAATCGCTATCGTTTAGGTTATTATGATATATGTACGTCTACTGAACAATTATTCCTTGTTTTCGCAGTTCATCAACCAAAGCTACCCATTCGTTTTCTAAACCAGTGTGCCCGGCTTCCATAGCTTCATGTAATAACCTCATTCGATCAACTAACTTATTTATATCGTTGTAATATATTATATTAGTTTTATACAAATTTTTCAATAATCCCCTTCCAGATGTGGTAGGATCAGTTGTTTTTCTCTTTTTATGCAAAACATTTAATTCAGCAGAAGATAAAGCTCTTCTTTTAATTTGAGCTTGTTTTGATTTCGAGGGGAAAAGACTAGATATAATACTTGTATATTTTACTGACCGATTTCTATGAATAGGTAGGTCTTTGGAATACTTCTTTCTATGTGCATTTGTATACTCTAATATATTTTCAAACAATTGTAAATCCCTTTTAGTATATTTACCAGGATTATTTTTAAAGATAAGTTCAAACAAACCTTTTGTACCTTTATATTTCTTATCTCCAATAACTATATCATCATTTTCGTTTATATCTAACTTGCTATCTCCAATCATTAATCCTTTATCCTCTACTCTAGCTCCATAGGTATGAAAATTTCGATTAGCATGTGCGGCGTGTAACATTTTTAACGTATATGTTCTTCCAAGAGTTCCTTTAAACATAATATCCGTGCCTAATTTGCTTAAGTTGGATGGGTTAATATCCTCTTCTTCTGCTCTTGTATCTTCTACACTTGTATCTTCTGTACTTGTATCTTCTGCAATGTCCTTTTCCTTTAAATCCTCTATATCTCCGCTTTCTTCATACTCGTCGCTTTCTTCAGATGTTTGTAACTGGCCAAAACTTTCATCATTCTGAAATTCTTCTTCATATTTGGAAATTGGTAGCATTTTCTCTCCTTCGAAGCGAATTGAAGGTTTTTCCATATTTTGTGCTAATCGCTTTAAAGGTTCAGTAACAGGTTTGAATGTTGTTTCTAAAAATTGCTCTCTTTCATTTATACCTGATTTTAAAGCTCGGTTTTTTTGTCTAATAGAATCACTAAGTGATTTTATTTCCTTTAATAGCTTTTCCTGGTTAACCATCTTCACACCTTGACGACTTGTACAGTAATACCGCTAATCAGTGTATTAAAACAAATTTATCAAAACCTATTCTATAACGACCATCTTTTATAGCTTGATCTTTCATAATAACCAAAAATCCATACTTTTCCGCCCATGCTTTTCCGCAAAGCTCTTTAAACTTTTCAAATGGCATATCCGCATTCACATGATCGTTATATATATGTTATAGGTTAGTATCATCTTGTTTGAATACAATTAGAATATTTGCATTATCTCTGATAAGTTGATTTGGGATTTTGCTATAAGTTTGTCCTATATATATGCTGTCGATGTTATTATGTCTTCCCATGGCAAAGTAGTTTCTAATAGTATCCTGATTTTCACAAGATACATCGTCAAATATAAATACAGAATACGGTTTCGCTTCGTTTGGTTGCATAATGCTATCACTAGCATTAAATTTGTAAAAATTAACATCGGACACATCAGATAGGATTTTATCCAGCAATTGATACTTTGGTTGATGTAGAGACTTTGAAAAAATATATAGGTTATTAAACCTTAATCCCTGCGGATTAGTGATCAAATTAAAGACAACATTGGTCTTTCCGCAGTTTGAGGGGCCACTTACTATACATCGAACAGTGTTTGGAAGTAAACTACCGTGTTTACCATTGTTGATTTTAACGTTATCCACAGTTAAATCATCTATGTTATTAATATTGAATCGATCTTTATGGTGAATAATCTCCATCCTGCTCAAAGGTTAACGATGAAATGAGTTGCTTGCATTAAACCAAGTCCTTTATAGGTATCCATGAATCCTCAGTTTTGTTAAACCCTAACCACCGCACTTTAACTGCGTCCTTTTTTCTTTGTAACACTTTTTCAACAAGATATACATCACCTACTGTTGACTTTAACATTTCATGTCCATAAAATGCACCTTGCAACAAATCTCCTTTGTTATCTTTTAGGATATACGTTTCAGGTACAGTCGGTTGCACTTTATACACTGTAAAAACTTCATTCGTCCAATTGGGAAGGTATTTCTTGGTAAACACTCCCTTATATTTACTAATCCGTACTTTATCACTTACATTACATTTTCTTGGCTGCATTTTTTCTACTTTAGGCTTTGTATTTTTCTTTATGCGTTTTAATTCATCTTTTGCATTTCTTCTATTTACTTTGTTAGGTTTCATACCAATAGTTCTATGAAACCTGTTGTTATAATCATTTATTAATTGTGGTAAAACATCATACCATACATAAGAACCTCTTTTTGAAAATTGTTTATACAGTGCTCCTTTTAAGGTTCTACTAAATCTTTCTACAATAGCTGTTTTTTTCTCTGAATTTGTAGAATAATGATTTATTTTATATTTATTCATTAACTGTGCAAAGTTTGTATTAAAGTATTCTGTTCCATCATCAGTTTGTAAATGTTTAATTTTGTTTTTATCTCTTTTTATGGCTATTTCCATGGCTTCTGTTACGCTTTTACCAGTCTTGTCCTTTAGAGGCAAAGCGTCTGCAACTTTTGTAAAACAATTAATAATTGTGAGTATATATTTAAATCCTTTGTTTATTCTGCTATGCGGTCGCATTTCAATTAAATCCGCTTGATATAGATCATTTATCCCTTTTATAACAGTATTTCTTCTTGGAAAGTTTATTCTTGCAGGTTTGTGTAGTTCATTAATAATCTTCTCCTTCAGGTCTGACATGATGGTTTCACGAAGGAAGCTGATATGGTATTAAATATTCTTTGGTATAAATCTGCTTATATATATACATATAGTTCAAGGTCATTCAAAACTTGTGTAAAAAAGGGGAAACACAGCTTAACATTGCTGTGTTTCCCCTTTTTTTACGGAAAGGAAAATGATAAAGGATCTAGGACGATGAAAAGGTTACTCGTCAATAGGGTTGAGGGAGTAGTGGCCGAATGGCAATGTGTTGATTTTGTCTGGAAGGGTTTGTCTTTTGTCGTCATTACAGGATAGCGCCTTTTTAACTTCAGTCACGCTGTACAGCTGATGGTTAAAACTTCTGATGGTGTTGAATTTAGCTGTAATGATGTTATCCTCAAATAAGCATTGCTTGTAGTGTTCAAAATGCACTTTCTTCTTTAAATATAAACTCTTTACACCTTTAGCTTTCTTAATATAGCTATTCTTCTTTTCTTCTTCTTCTTCTTTTTCATTATAGAGTTTCAAAGAATATAGTTTAGACATCAGTGCAACAATCTCTTCAAGCAGAACACCATTAGCCTCATCCTTGAATGTGCCTAGTACTTTTTTGTGTCTGTCATTGTCGTAGTTTGGATGATCTTTTGGATAATCGGAGAAATCAAAGTCGTTCTTGTAAATAAATGTATGTAAATCTTTATACATGTCCAATGTTACTATGCGATATATGAAAGCGTCAGTGTCCATATATGTAATAGATATATTTTCTCTTCCGTAGAACGCCACCATTTTGTAGTAGTGAAAATCGTACATGTGTGTTTTTGAGATGTCCAAGATTGACATGCCTATATACAAAGGACGATCCATCTTCACACTCGTCTTCTTCATGGACACTGCTACAAGTTTTTCATTAATAATTATAGATGTTCCAAAATTTGGCTGCTGTACTAGTTTCTGTATTTTTTTTGCGTCGGTAACAAGTTTAACATTTTTATGTCTTCTTTTGTTTTCCAATGTTTTTCCAAATATCGCATTATTCATTAATTTAAAGAAATATTTTTGAAAGTCTGATGTAGCTGCTGCTCTTCTGATGGTATTTGAATAAATGTAGGGTTTCAACCAGCATAATTGAGAAAATTCCAAAACTCTATTAAGTTTTGTTAGACGTAGTCCTAATTCGATAGCTTGTTGAACCACCCAAAAGTGAGCCACGTAGCGTTGTTTATTATTTAATGTCATCATTAATTTGGGGTGTTTTCCAATTGGTGAAATTTCTGTTTTAGCAAGAAGTGGAAGGTCATAATGAAGATCATGTAAATTTTCTGGGTATTCAAAATCGCAATCCAAAATATACCCAGTGTCACCATGTTTCGGAATTTGTAAAATATCGCCAATAGAGTCGGGATTAATCCATTTAAAGTTATCAAAAGGAAGTGGGTTTGACATTGCCCATCCGTACAGGTTATTTGCATCGAAATATCCTAAATAGGTTGACGGTTTGGTTTCATCGTAATCGGGTAGGTATTTGTTGTTGGCTTTGACATGTCTGGTAACACTTTGGGTCAATCCGCCTCTTACTCCAGCTTCAACCATTAAAACCATGTCAATGTCTGTTAAAAGTTGGAGTTTGCATTTTGTTTCTTTTAACATGGCTTGCCAAGCTAATTCTGGTGAAGTATACGAATGTAGAGGGTCCAAACCGTATGCAGCAAAACAGGTGTTTCGGAATTCTTCCATTACATCACAAAGAAGAGTTACATCTAGTTTGACATAAAAGTCCGAGTAATCTCCTAAGGTCTTCATATCTAACTCGTTCAATACTCGACGTGCGTGTTGATAGTCCTCAAGTGATATTTCCGAATCATTAAGTTTGTTTTTGAAGTGTTCTGGTGGAGGTAGTGATGTTTCATCAAATCTATGCAGTCCATCGATGTAATCATAGGGGAAGACTCCTTTTCGAAGAACCAAATCCATTTTACTATTGAGTACAATTTTGCTTGTTTCTATCAAATCTGTTCTTCTTAGATTTTCAGATAATTTCATAAGGCTTGAAGGCATAAATCTAAATGAATCAACAAACCTTAATTTAATTTTACCCACCTTTTTTGAAAAGCTTATAAATTTTTCCATTGTAGTAGCCAAAACGTCTATTGCTCCATTATCTCTTCCTAGTTCGGGGATTATGAAGTGCGAATCATAACCACTCAGATTATGCAGAACTACGGGGATGAAATATGGTAGTTTGTAGTTCAAGTTGCAAGCGTTACAGGCTGCACCTCTGTACGCTCCCGTAAGATGATCGTGGTCACTAACTTTAACGTTATCCAGTGTAAAGGTGTTATTACACAAATAACACGTTGTTGTTGAATCATAATGTTGAAGCTCTTCTTCTTCCATAGGTGACATGGGTACCTTTGTTCCATACAGTTCTTCTACCTTTGCAGCTATGTCATACAGATCATCGACAAAGTATTTGGCTGCTTCTTCACCGCGATAAATCTTTGGAGAAGATGATAGTCCATATTTTTGAAGATGGTCTTCAGTCAACGTGGATTTAATTAGTATGCAATAACTGTTTGGTGAGTGAAGTTGGTATTTGCTTCTTCTTGTAATGTCCTCTTCTTGTTGTTCAAGCGGATGTAAAGAAGACTCGAAATCAGGGTAAACAGCAACAGGTACACGGTATTGTTGTATTACTTTGTCAAATTTTATCTGCGCTCTGCTGGAATGTGGCAATTTAATTCTAACCTCATAGTTTCCATTACATAACCTTTGATGTTCTACTAACCATTCTGAACCTCCCCTTCTTAATGGTTTGCCTACATGACAAAAGCATCTTTTACAAATGGTTTTCTCTCCGCGTTTTTTTGATATTTGTTTAGATACAAGAGCTCCAAAGTTTTTTATGTAGACATAGTGGGATATGTCCCCTTTAGTGATCAATAGCAAATCCGTATGATCTCTGCGCTCAATAGGTGTTATGCGCAAGGGGTACGCATTGTTTGACGAATCTAAGCCGAAAATGTTGACAGAAGCTGAAGGATTTTGCTTTTCAAATTTTGATATATCAGTAATTGCAACAGGGTAAGTCATTCCCTGGAAATTATAATTATGTTGTATTTCTTCATATTTGTGACTTGGTCTTATCGGATTGTCTGTTACATATTTGACCAACATGGCATATTTAAAACATTCAGTATCTTGATTTTGTACATTGATGCAGGATTTGGTATCACTAATCTTTTTTGGTAAAGGGATATAGCTACTGCCACGAATTCCATAACCGTGTTTGTGCACTCTTAAGTCTAGCCCTGTGATGCTTAACAAACTCCATCCAGATCCTCTTCCTTCATGTTCTTGTATTTTTGTCATTAGCTGTTCAAAACATTCAGATACGATTGAATCAATATCGAAAACATTATAGTTCGGTTTTTTGTTAAAAACCCTCTCGGTGAAGTTTCATTCTGAATGTTTGTAAATAAACCATCTAGTAATAGACCGAATTTGATAAAATTTAATCTTTTTAATTCATTTTGCAAAGTGTTGCTTACCAATCCTTTTGCGTTATTTAAAAATTCTTCGAGTTGTAATTTTGCTTTGTCAATTTTGAAGTGGGTTACTACATTACCCGGAAGTGCTCGGGCATGTAGTTCTACATTTACTGCTGTTGATGCTGAAGGACGGTGAAGTGTAGATAGAGCATGCGTAGAAGTTGGTGCAGCTGATGATGTTGAAGGACGATGAAGTGTAGACAGAGCAGGCGTAGAAGTCGATGCAGATGATGATGTTGAAGGACGGTGAAGTGTAGACAGAGCAGAGGTAGAAGTCGATGTTGATGGTGCATATTGAATAACACTTGGTCTGGAATGTTGGTGTTGAGCTAACATTCGATCTATTTCTTTCAATTCTTCATATTCTTCATATTCTTCATCTTGGTTGTTGTTATGTTTTAGTTCTTTATGAATCATTAAAAGAAATTCATCCTTAAATGAAGACTTACAAATATCGCAGTGATGCATAATGTAGGTGCGATCTCCGCAAGGGTCAAAGCAATAATGAAAAACACTGCAAATACCCCTCTATTTATACCCTAGCAAGAGTGGTGGGGGTAAGTATTAGGTTAAGTTTACTGTTTTTTTACATTTTCTATTTACTATTATAGCTGGAGGCTACAAAGTTCTGTATTTAGGTCAAGGTCATTGAGCATATTTGCCAACACGGGGAATAGAGCAGTAAATGATTTCATTTTAAACCATAAACTGATCTATTCCCCGCTCAGTATTTAACAATTTTCTTTAACAGGAACATTTAATAGATTTTAAACTCGGATGTGAAGTCGGATTGTACACATTGCATCTCGATCAACTAAAAATTTCATAAAACAATAGGGATCTTCAGTTGTAGATTCATCTTTAACACATTCGATGGTCAACATTGCCGAACGAAGATCTTTTGGAATTACGTCGACTTTTATTAGTCGCCTTTCGATTTCAAACCGTTTTGTTATTGGTGTAAGTTTTATCACATCATCGATATCGAGGAGGGGAAAGCTGTAACAAACGGAGTTTGCTGGTGGGTTCATCATGGCGATATGATAAATATACACTGTTGCATCGACATTAAATAGACGTTCCCCCACCATTAAATGTATAAGTTACCCTCACTTAAAAAAAAAATAAAAGCTAGGATGATTAAGTCCTGTAAGTAGGTCAAGGTCGTATTAACTTATTACCAGAACGGGGAATAGAGCAGTAAGCGATTCTCACTTTGACCGCAAACTGATCAAATCCCCGTTCTGTATTCCCCCGTTCAGTATTTCCAAAACATCTTTAGTCAATTTCGAATGTTAGAAGGTCTTCAGGAAGATCTTGTTGAAGTGATGCACCTTCTAACAACGTTTATACTGATCTATTCCCCGTTCTGTATTCCCCCGTTCAGTATTTCCAAAACATCTTTAGTCAATTTCGAATGTTAGAAGGTCTTCAGGAAGATCTTGTTGAAGTGATGCACCTTCTAACAACGTTTCTAACACATTAATGTATTTTATCGCCTGTATCAAAATGGCTTGCCTTGAACTTTTTGTATCCATAAACGGTAATTTTGATTTTAATAACTTATATGTTTGATTTATTTTTTTAATCCTTCCTCTTTCTCTAGCATTCCTTCTTCTCGCTTCATCATTCTTTTCCTTGTGATTTGTTGTAGGCTGCATCGATGTTGTAGGCTGCGTTGATGTTGTAGGCTGTATCAACTCTGCTGGGCTATTCATAGCTGAATAACTATACTCTGAAGCTGTACGCCTTATATATGTTTACCCCCACTATTAAAGTCAAAGGATTTAGATGGTGGGGGGTGTAAGTGATAGGGAAAGGATATGTTATTTAACAATTACTATCCGCAAATTTTTTCCAAGTCTCGTCAGTGGGTCACGGTCACTTGAAAATATTACCAAAACGGGGAATAGAGCAGTAAGCGGTTTCACTTTGACCGCAAACTGATCTATTCCCCGCTCTGTATTTTAAAAGTAAACATTAAGTCTTGTCACTATTGAGCAGCCTTTGCTTTTTGAAGCTCAATTTCTAAGTCTGCAACCAAGCGAAAATCTGCATCGTTCTCCTCCCATTGTTCAGGAGAACGCGGCTGTCCACACCACTTTCTGAAGGCGTACTCCATCGCCTCATTATACTCCTCCAGTATAACATGATAGGGTCTTGGTTGCTGCGTTGTAGGCTCCATCAATAATGTAGTTTGTTGTGGTTGTGACTGGGCATCATTCTCCGCAACCTCAGTCACCTCAGCAGCCACAGCAATCGCGTACAACTCCTCTTCGCTAATCTCCTTTTCCCATGTGTTGCTGTTGACGCTCATGATGATGCAACTAATAATTATATTCCGAATCGCTCGCTTAAATACCCACTTACCCCCTCTCCTCTTTACTGTTGAATAATGTCTTTAGTATAATATTTCTCCTTTTTCCTTTTAAGTTTTATCTTTGACTTAGTATAATATTTTTAAGTCTGTTATCTAGGTCAAGGTCGTTGTATCATTGTAAAAAAAGTGTGGACAACCTATTTACACTCTGCAACATATGCTACAAAATATAAATAGGTTGTCCACACTTTTTTTTAATTTGGAAAAAATTTTAATTTTAATTTAGAAAAACTGTTTGAACGATTTTTACTGTAATGTTTTCCACACAGTGGTCCCCGAATCAACTCGGATTAAATAGTCTTTTTTGGTTGGGCGTGGAGGATGAAACATGCCTCTAGGTAATTTTAAAATGTAGCGTTGATCTCCACACTTTAAAAGTACTTTTCCAAAGCCCATTGTTGTAACAAAGTAGTATTGTTTATTTTTAATAAGCCTATTAATCCGAATCTTGGATGGTTTCACTGTTAGGTGTGGTGAAGAAAGAGAAACGTTAGCATTGTGTTTTAAATGAGAACCGTACACTTTCTCATTTAAGACACAGGATTTAGCACAACGTTGACCTTTCTTTGCACCTTTTTTAAATACATAACCACATTGTTGTGCAAAAAGCATACACTTCCTTCTCAACGATTTTAGCTCATTAAATCTTTCTGAAGGACGGTTAATACTTGTGCAAATTACTGAAGGACGAAGACTTGTAGAAGGTGAAGTGACGATTGGAGAAATGATTTTTGGTCCAGTAGTTAAAGGCTTGGTGGGTGTTGTAGATATTTTTGAGCTCGATGTCGAAGAAGACCCTGAGCTTGATGATGAACAAGATTACCTCGAACTCGATGAAGATGAAGATAAAGAAGATTTTGACCTCGGTGATGAACAAGATGACCTCAAACTCGATGAAGATGAAGAAGAAGACCTTGACCTTGGTGATGGGGAAGATGGCGAAGACTTTGATGGAGAAGATGGCGAAGACTTTGATGGAGAAGACTGCGAATACTTCGATGTAGAATCGTGCGGTGAGTCAGTCATCTTCTCCGGAAGAATTAAAGACAATAATGATGACTGGCGGAGTATATCTGAAGGGCCGAAGGATGATGTAGAAGGAGGCTATGATAAAACCTGGCGGAGTATAGACGGGGCAGAAGAAGTTGGTGCTGAAGAGGTAGTGGGTAAAACCAGCGGCGTTTTCTTCACGTTCAATTTTATCGGTTTGGTCTGTTTTCTGATATGCGCCATGATCCTGTGTGAGCAAGCACAAGCAGCAGAATGATTTTACCAGTGATGGGGAACTTCTTTTATACCCGAGTCAGCCAAGCCAGTTGAGCCCCACCCAAATGATTCTGACCTTGAGTGGGGGGGGGGTTTGTTGTAGGAAATAAATACATCTTCCAATATCTTACCAAACAACGATTTTCTAAGTCCCGAAGTGGGTCAAGGTCATCTGAACATGTTGCCAAAACGGGGAATAGAGCAGTAAGTGATTCCCACTTGGACCACAAACTGCTCTATTCCCCGCTCTGTATTAGGGAAGTGAATTTTGAAGAAAGGTCACAGTTATAGGCAATAAACCTGATAACAGAACCTTTTATTAATTTATCCAAACAAAAGGAAGTTACAAATGGTTTGCAGGGAGTATTTGCAAAAGTTTCTCAAGGGTAAGATGGGTAATGTCAATCGGTTTTCGTGCCATATTGACAAAGGTCGGTTTTCGCGCCATACCTTTTTGTAAGGGGTTAGGAAAAGGATGAGAAACATACTGATCAGTTAAAGTTAATTTTACAAAGACCAACCAAGGTCGGTTTTACAAAGGTCAACAGCATCCTGAAACCCAGTCGGACGTTGGTCAGTAACGGGCGCCAGGCAACTGCGAACCAAAGTTTTGACCAAGGTTAGTTATAGCGTGTAAGAAAAGGACATACCAACCAAGGTTGGTTTTACAAAGGTCAACAACATCCTGAAACCCAGTCGGACGTTGGTCAGTAACGGGCGCCAGGCAACTGCGAACCAAAGTTTTGACCAAGATCAGTTTTAAAGCGTGAAAGAAAAGTACATATTTCATTAGTAAATAAAACACTTCAAAGACCAAGACCACAAATAATTACAAACACCAAAACTAACTACATTTTCTAGCAGCAAACTACAAGCTATAATCTAACAAACAAACTAACATGCATAACATACTAACATGCTAAGGTAGAATCTTTAGTATACAGGGGTACCACCTATATACTAAAGATGCTATTACAGACAGCTAAGGCGAACAGCTAGCTAGGCTGTCAGCCTGAGACTGTGAGACCTCTGCGGTCAGCCCCCACTTTTAAAGCCGACGACCCGTTTGGGAGGTAAATGGGGGGGGGTTTATTACACTATTGTTTCGACGTTATAAAGTGCACATTGATATATTCCAAGTTCGTTAACTGGGTCAAGGTCAAGTAAACTGTTTTGTAAAATAGCAAAGGATTTGCCTTTGCTATTTTACTTTTTAAGAAACGCAAGATAGCTCTAAGATCAAACAAGGGTCATAGTTATCCGTTTTACACAAAATTCATTGTACAATGTTTTGATAAAATGGAAAATTTCCATGTTGGAAGGTGATTGCCATATCATCAAATCACAATACACATCATTTCTGTTTAACGGCCTAAGCTCCATCTCTACTTTTAAGTTAATCCCTCGATACTCAAAAGCAAGGATAGTGAGAAATGCTTCTGACAAAGCAAGCTCAGAAGGAACAAGCCAAGTGTTTTCACCTAAAGCTTCCATAGCGTTATGATAATATTTATTCCGTTGTAGCAGTATATAAAACGTTCCCCCCTCCAGTTTTTATTTTTAATACAACATTTTTGTGTCTACCTTGTCCGCATGAAATATCTCTAAGTCCACAACTAAATAAGAGGTCTACCTTGTCCGCATGAAATATCTCTAAGTCCACAACTAAATAAGAGGGTGTTCTTTTAGCTTTCTGGCCATGTAAAAGGTTTTCTAAGTCGTGAAGTGGGTCAAGGTCACTTAATAAATAAAAGCGTTAGGTGTTAAGCAAACATTTAATCTACAAAAGCGTTAACTGTTAATCATACTGTTAGTTTATTGTAATACATCAACAAGCGTTAAATTACAAGTTTATTAAAAGCGATAAGTGTTAGGCGGACAATAAACTACACATGCAAATGCGCATGATTTGTTAATTGCACGTCGGGCCCAACGCACACTTAACAGACCTACGCTACAGCAGAATGCAACCCAGTCGGACGTTGGTCAGTAAAGGGCGGCAGACTACTGCGAGGAGAGCGGAGACTCGGCCTCTATATATACCCGAGTCCGAGCCCCACCCAAGTGACTCTGACCTTGAGGGGGTGGGGTGACCTTGAACATGACCCAAAAAGGGGGGGTGACCTTGGGGGGTGACCTTGAACATGACCCAAAAAGGGGGGGGTGACCTTGGGGGGTGACCTTGAACATGACCCAAAAAAGGGGGGGTGATCTTGAGGGGGGGGACCGGTTCTAGAACCTGTCTCAGCTTTCTAACCATATATGGATAGGGCAAGGTTTTACCTTGCGACTCGTTTTACTCCTTCCGCCACCTCATTCCAGCTTCAACCATTGACTGGTACACTTCACAGCTCTCGCTCTCTCTCTTCTTACAAAATGACTTCGCCGATAACCAACGAGAAACTGAAAAGGATTAAGGAATCCTTGAAGAAGACAGCTCCAAAGACAAGCGGATTTAAACAACCTTCTTCCCTCAGAATGTGTCTAAAGAGGGATTTTAAAAACCACCCTCTTTACTACAAACAAGGTTCTTCTGGTTCGACTTCTTCATCAACAACGGAACGACACTCTGCCACACTGGATCATCAGGACGTGTTGCAGAAGATGAAGACCTTGACGGAAGACGAATTGGTATCTCCCATTGAAGTTACCAAAACAAAATTCAGACATTTGAGAAGGAACTTCCCGTACAGAGCGGTGCTGAAGAACGGAAGCACCTACTACTTAACTGCTGGTGAAGTTCTCTTTGAGGTGGAATTGCCACGATCAATTCCGGCACCACCAGAAGTGTCATACAAGCAGACCTTGTCCTTGGTAAAAGAAGAGAGTAGAGTGAAGTGGACTGTAAAGTAAAATCCCTGACCATCCCACCCTCCCTCCACAAACGGTCCTTTTCAGGACCACCCTAAGCATTTCAAGTTAGGGACTTGGCCTGTACATAGGCAGGAGATTTTGTTAGTCTCCGGTTTGTGTGCAGTCCACTTTGTGAAACATTTCTAAGTCCCAAGGTCCTTGAACTTGACCTTGACCTTGAACATGACCCATGTTGGGGAGGGGTTACAAAGTTTGTGCAAAGTATGTCATGTGGGTACTCAAATTACGCGGATTGATCAGACGAACAATTTGGTGCAAACAGAATTCAGATCCGACCAAGGGTATAGCAGTAATAGCCAAAAACAACTATTTTCAAGGACAAACCTATTTAACTTCTTTATTTTTGGTTTAAAGTATGACATTTGGTTACTCTACTGTCGCAACTCGGCAAGATGAACAAGAAGGTGCAATCAAAATTCAGATCCGACGAAGGGTATAGCAGCAACAGCGAAAAACAACTATTTTCAAGGACAAACCTATATAACTTCTTTATATTTGGTTTAAAGTATGACATGTGGTTACTCTACTGTCGCAACTCGGCAAGATGAACAAGAAGGTGCAATCAAAATTCAGATCCGACGAAGGGTATAGCAGCAACAGCGAAAAACAACTATTTTCAAGGACAAACCTAAATAACTTCTTTATATTTGGTTCAAAGTAGAACATGTGGGTACTTTAATTACGCGGCTTGACAAGGCGAACAAGAAGATGCAATCGAAATTTAAATCTAACTAACAGTATAGCAACCGTAGCGTAAAAACAATTGTTTGATGGATAAGGTAACGTTGTGGTGGGGGGTAGGTGGCTATCATACACGATAACGCTACAGTATTATTCTTCCAGCTCTTGACGGATGAACATCTACCTAGAGGGTCTGAAAAATGTCGCAGTTTTATAGGAACATGAGGAAGGTGACCTTCAGTAGTCCACTTGACACTACTTTCTACTTCTCTGACAATGAAGACAGAAGGTCTACGCTTTTAGTGGACAATGAGCGGTTTCGTCGAAGAATAATCGAGGTTGAAACACTTTTAGCCAGTTGTTTGCTACGCAAACAGCACCATATGAATACATGCACCGGTTTAGATCATAGTAGCTGTTATAATTATACAGCGTTGAGCAAACATTATTGAAGTTTTCAGTTACGGAGCTAAGGTCTTGACAGTCTAAGAGCTAAACCCTAACTAACACATGTAAACTAGTTATTGTGCGATGTAAGACTTGGTGGGGGGACTGGTGTAGTGGGGGGACTGCCATCTGCCGCGCACTTGCCACCTGCCGCCTGCCGCCTGCCATCTGCCGTCCGCCATCTGCTCCGCCCCACCACACTTTTACCCCCACCATTTTGTTTGATACCAAAACGCTAGCTAGCGAATAGTCAGTACACCTCCGGCTCTCGACCGGTGAACATCGAGCGCTCTTTCCGCGCTCTTCACAAACGTAAAACATTATATTGAAATGTTCATTAAAATTAGGTATATTCATTATGATTCTATTCATCTACCGTCTTTCATCAGAAAGCGAAGTGATGGCCGTAACTCGTCCGGATCAACAACATCGATGACAACGAACAACGGGGAACTATTACATGAATTATTGTAAATAAAATAAAGTAATATTTGTAATAGTACTACCTCGCACTCGTATCATTCGATTGTTTCATTCGATGGTTTTCATTCGATAGTTCTTATCGATTAACTATCGAATCACAATCGAATTTTACGAGTGCGAGGTAGATTTTTTTAAAAAAACTTCACCGTGACCTTGAACTTTGAACTTTCCCTCATTACGTCACAAAACCGCCTACGTCACTGGCTCAGCCTCAGATGACGTATTTAATGACTCAGCGCTTCCGGTCATGTGACCGGAAGCCATCAATCAAGTGAGCCAGAAGTCCCCTTTCCCTACTACTACCATAGATTAAAATTGGAAATTTGAATGGCCAGGTGGCAAAGCCCTGAAGGTATATGTTTTCTATAACCACAAATGGCACCTCTCGGCGGTAAGGGTTTTCAAATAACACATAACCTATGATTTGACCTAATAGTTTCGCCGGCAGCCTGTTAAAAATCACCTTATTGTTGTAATAAAAATATTTCTAGTCAGGTTATAAAATGTCCTAGCAATTTTAAAATGAAAAGTTATTGTAAAATTATTGGGATGGCAGGTTTTGCTTGAATTCCGACTAAATCAATCCCGAGCGGTTCCCTGTACTAGACTTCCCGGATTACCAGATAAATCCTACACGATATACATACTCCTATATATACTGTGGTGAGTCCCGTCCCTCCGATGTGTTTGGCGCTTGGCGTAATGCGAGAGGGAAAAAGAAAAGTCACAAGACTGCTCTCAAAATGAAATTAAATGAAATAACATTTTATTTCCCCAAAAATACAACAATTCAATGTGTAAATACAAACACAAAAAAGATACCTCCATCTTATAAATCACTACTGAAAGTACTTACACATGATAATATAATAATAAAAAGGAAAAGTCTACATAGGCAAGTAGCCTGTGCGTAGACACGGTTGCTGATCTGATCTTAGCTAAACAAAATATTGATGGGAATTTGGAAATAAACTCATTTTTAAATATACAGGGTGGTCATTAAAGAATGTCACAAACTTCGTGGGCCAATAGTACTCATCAATTTGAACAACAAATGTCCTCCTAACATATGTCGAAAAATCCTTCGTTTAGCCGCTAGCCACCATTTTGTATTTTGTACAAAAAAAATGATATCTAAAAAACTACTTTAGCTAAAATACCAAACCTTGCACGGACGTTTATTAAACATCAAAGAAAATTTAGAAAATTTTTTCTTTGATTTGCATTTTTATTTTCACAATGGCGGCCATTTAAAGTTTTTAAAGTCAAATAATAAAAAAACTGTACATTTTTCAAAACTATACCTTATAACAAAAAAAGAAAACATTTTAATACTAAATCCAACGGTATTTTGTTCATCAAAATCGGACCACAAATAAGCAAGAAAATTCACTATTTCGGTTAGCCCGCAGAAGCTCCGGTCCCACCAGCAGCCCCAAGTAGCGTGGGCGGCGGCGCGCGGTCCGGCGCTACAATGAAATCGTATTAAGAGAAACGCACTACTGTCCGCGAGAGGAAAGAGCTTCTGCGGGCTAACCGAAAAAGTGAATTTTCTCTCTTATTTGTGGTCCGATTTTGATAAACAAAATACCGTTGGATTTAGTATCAGAATGTTTTCTTTTTTTTTATAAGGTAAAGTTTTGAAAAATGTACAGTTTTTTTTTTAGCGAATTTCCCTTTAGGGAAGAAGCTATTACCGTCGTCGGCATGGTAAGACCTAGGCCCGGGACCATGATAACTTTTCGTTTTGAGGTCCCCAGACCCCAAAAACACCATTCGTTCGAAACTGTATATATATATATATATATATATATATCTATATGTATATATATATATGTGTCCGTGGGTGCGATAACTCTCGTAAAAAAAGTCCGATTTTGATGAAATTTGGTACAAACGTGTAAAGCAGCATTTATGACTTTAAGTTCGAAAACCAGACGGATCGACCTATCCGAAGGGGTATTTTGGGGGGGTTTTGTACCCCAAAAATGGGTTTTTTGAGTTTTTTACATACAATTTTTGAAAAAGTAAAGTTTTATTGTTTTCCATTGGAATCAGCTTAAAAAGACGCAAAATTTTATGTTTTAATCATTGCTCTACGTCAATTGGTTACTGAGATATTGAACGTGCTAAACACAGTACGTTGTCCAATGTTATTCTTATGGAGGATAAGAAAAATTGTATATCTCGCTTATTTATCAACTTATCCCGACGAAACTTGGTATATTGCTTCATTTCATTATGGTATATTGATATTTGCACAAAAACCCATTTTTTCCCCGATAGTTTCCGTAGCAGCAAACCTGCATACTCAGCCCTATGTTATTCTTATAGAGAATAATTAACGTGTTATCTCCTTTAATTATGAACATAAATTAATAGAACTTGGTATGTGGCTTTACCTAGTTGAGTTATATTGATATTTGTATAAAAGCCCATTTTTAGTGTTCCTTATTTCAGCAAACCTGCATACTCAGCCGCCATGTTATTCTTATGGAGAATAATTAAAAAGTCATAAATCGTTTATTTATGAATGTATATTGATGAAACTTGGGGTGTGGATTTATGTGGTATCAAGATAAATTAATATGCATTGGAAATTCGCTGAGTATGCAGGTTTGCTGCTACGGGGGTATATTATTTGACTTTAAAAACTTTAAATGGCCGCCATTGTGAAAATAAAAATGCAAATCAAACAAAAACTTTTCTACATTTACTTTGATGTTTAATAACGTCCGTGCAAGGTTTGGTTATTTTAGCTAAAGTAGGTTTTTAGATATAATTTTTTTTGTAAAAAATACAAAATGGCGGCTAGCGGCTAAACGAAGGATTTTTCGACATATGTTAGGAGGACATTTGTTGTTCAAATTGATGAGTGCTATTGGCCCACGAAGTTTGTGACATTCTTTAATGACCACCCTGTATAAAAGAAGTGAACAAAATATGAATATTACATTTAAAAAATAACTGAATGAATGAAAAAGAAAGAAAAAATGACTCTATAATATTATAAAGAAGAGGTGGTTTCTGTCTGTCTGTCTGTCTGTCTGTCTGTCTGTCTATGTTCCGGGTGAACGCAAAAACTACTTAACCGACTGGGCTGAAACTTTACACATAGGTAGATCTTGAACCCATGCAACACATAGGCCTTTTCACTTCCTTAAAATCCCCTCGGTCTACGCCCCGTGAACGTTCTAAGTTTCAATGTTTACATTTCATAAGAAAGTAAACATTCAGAAACTGTAATGCGAACAGCTGAGGACACTTCCATTTGACAGCTTAAAGAGCAGAAGCAAGAACAACAGCCGTTTCAAGCTAACTAAAATTAAATTTGCATTGACTATAGAACGGGTAAGGAAAACCCCTGTGCGAAGAACGTGTGCATCAAGTATATATATATATATATATATATATATATATATATATATTTATTTCAATATACCGAATAATTAATCTATATAAATAAAATTAGAGTTTTGTCTGTACATTGCTTGGAATTATGAAATTTTTGCATATTTTCACGTTTTACACCCTAGGGAAACCAAAACAAATCTTATCTCAATTTATGTCTGTCTGTCTGACTGTCTGTCTGCCGGTAACGCTCAAGGACGGTTTTTTCGCTTTTCACTGGAAAACGGGTGCACTGACATTAATGAAACTTTGTTTCTTTGTTCTATATATGCGTGAGAAGGTTTTAGGGCATTATAAACTGGCATATGCCTTTTTTTAATAATGGTGGCCGCTCAAAAACGTGATTTTGTTCGGTTTTGGTCATGTTTTGTTCGCTTTTCACAGGAAAACGGGTGCACCGATTTTTATGCAACTTTTTTCTATGCGTGCGTTATATATTCGCGTTATATGTGCGTGTTTCTATATGTGCGTTAGAAGGTTTTAGGCTAATTGGATTGTTTTAAATTACCTTAGGACTCTGCTCCATAGGGTTTTAAAGATCCTATGCTATTCTTATGGACAAAGCATTTATTTATATTTAACCAGATGATGGCATAGTTATTCTATAAATATGTTTTTTAGTTCTTTTTTAAAAACTTTGAGTGAAGATTGGTAATAAATAACATAAGTGGATATATGATCTAAATATATATTTGTCAGACTCATGCACTCACTGACATAGTGATCACTTTATCTAAGAAACGACAATGTCTATTGAAGATAAAATTTTGGATGGTGGTTCCCCTTATGCTGCAGATTCTCAATAAGAATACGTTTAAAAAAGTCCTTTAGGGTTCTTCACTAATTTACTTTTATGGTAATTTTATGAGTATTAATACTTACTGGACCTTTGTAAGTTACATTTCGGTAGGAACATAACTAATTCATCAGAAAAAAACGCAAGCCTATTCTTGTTACGAAAATGTTTAAGGGCTTCGCCCCCCGGAATTACAAAATACAATATTTTAACAATCTTGCACATACTCTTGGACTGATGGATCTGAAATTCGGTAGGAATGTAGCTGATAGCTCAGTGCAGACATTTATCTACTCCAGACACAAATATACTCAAGGAATCTGGCCCAATGGCCTTTAATATAAGCGCGTTAGTCATAACACACCAACTACTCAACCAGTAGAGCTGAAATTTGATGCCTTAAAGGAAATAAGAAACAACACCATGGGGAGTCACGGTGTTGTTCTCTGTAGATCTCACACAGACCCTTTGTCGTAAGTGAGACATGAGTGGACGAGTCTACGCCTCTCTAAAATTATATTTATGTAGCCGACCACTGAGCGTCTGAACTTAACAGTAAATATGAAAATGTATTTTTGAGAAGAGTAAGGGGTTGATCAGTTTTCTTATGCGCTTTTAAAAGTTGAGATTGGGACATTGAAAAACAAATTAAGGTCTCAGAAACATATATCCTTCACTCGGCACTATCAATGAATCACAGGATTTATTGATTGGCAGTTTGTTACACCGAGGTTCATAAACAGTTTAATCTGGAAAGTGCCTGGCTCTGTGATTGTGCCATCCTCACGTCCACCAATGAACAAGCAACGGAGATCAACACAAATGTAGGTCTATTCCAAAGGGAGGAACGAACATATACAATATTTAATACCGTTCATTTAACCATGACCACTGTTAGAACAGTTCGTATATATTGATTTACATTTATTTAAATAAAATCAAGTAGTCATATGTTTTTAAAACATATGATATTTCCAAGTTTAAATTGTTTATTTACAATTATAATGAAAACAGGACCTGGCAAGAATGGTGATTTTAAAAGTGGTTTGTCAATGTTTTTAAAGTTTAATGTTTCGATACATTACCAATAGACTATTTATTCCAAGACTATTCCAAGACTATTTATTGGAATGTAAAGATTAATGTATCAAAGTATTTAAAATGTTAAATTAAACAGGGTTAATATTTTGTTGTACTTGAGTTCTTTTATTTCTAAAATCGAATCCAAAGTGTTACGTGGACCGATTTGGAGTCGCAAAAACCACACCGTTCACTACCCGACAGAGTTCCTCGACTTGGCAACAGTACCCGAACTATCTGCCATAGTATATTTCGTTAACTTTAATTTAATTCTACTTTAAAAGTGTAAAATTTAATTTTAATATTGTAAAATTATGTGGGTTGTTAATTTTTTTAGTTAATCTACCATTTATATACAACCCGTACGAAGGACGGGTACATCAGCTAGTTACTTAATATAACAATTGTTTGTTAGAATAGTGTGGATTAAAAATACAATAAAGAGAAGCTTGGAAGCAAATATTAATTACATTGACAGCGAGCAGAATATTGCAATGTCGGTTGTGGGCGGGGGGAGGCTGAGTGTTGTAGGGGTCAACGGTCAAGCCGATCCTAGAGCGATAACAGCCTCGGTTTTCTCGGTGCCCAGTTAAACAAGCCACTCTTCAACTCGTTTTTTAAAGGTTGAGAGGGAGAGTAAATTCAAAAGATTAACATTCTTGTACATCTGACACATACTACGATAAACTATTTGGACAATATAAAAAGAGTTTGTTCGGGAAAATGTTCTAATTGATTGTGGTACAACTGTAAAACGGGCCGATATCGGGAGTTGAAATAATAATAATGCCGGTTGGGAAACAAAATTACCATTTATTCAAACTTACAACTTTACAACAACTGATTTAGAACAATTTAAACTTCTTTAACAATAGGTAAACCCGCGGTTAAAAATACAATAATTAAGGTTACATTGAATTTAGAAAGAAAACACCAATTAATAATTTAGCAGGGAGAGGCGGCGCGACGCATGTTAATTACATCGTCACATCTTAGGGACTGGGGCGCGGCTCTGTCTTCTTCGCCCGTGCTGAACCAAGCCAGCCAATCAGAAACAGTTTCGCCCGTGACGTCACGGGAACACTTCACTGACAAGTGCTGCAGCCAAACGATCACTCACGCCGTTACTCAAACTAAGAGGCATGGGAATCGTGCACTGAGGGCCAGTGCTTATCGTCAAGTTACTGACACCACACATCCTTGCTGATATCAACGTCCGGCCGGCCCCGCGGGAGCGTCTAAGTTGAGATTAGCTTGGAGCAAACATCCTAGCGTCTGTTGGTTTATTTTATATTTCATACCAGCCAACTCTTTAAAATGAAATAATAAATGAAATAATTGAAATAATGTTAAGAGCACCGTTCCTCCTTCCAATTATAGATTTTAGTGACGGTAGAAATTTATTTATTAGGAACAGTAAATTGTATTATTTAATTACAGTGTCGTATTAATGGCTTTTAACAGTCTAGGGATTTTGGGCCGTCACACCCCCCTCACCCTTAGACCATGCTGTCCCCAGCATGAGGTAACAGCAGATTGCCAAGTCCAACTTCTCTCAATGTTTGGAGAGTACACATTCGTCTCCCGTTGGCTGGTCGGTGATCAGGAAACTTCTAACTCCGGACAGCTAACCTCAACTCTCTCCGCAAATAAAAAAAAAAATTAACTTCAACTTTTGTTTTACAAAAAAAACTCGAATTGTCACCGGTCCGCTTTTGCCTCTCCCTTTACAAAATATATCTCAAAACTATCCCAATCAAAACATCTCAAAAGTCAAAGTTAAACAACCAAAACAACACCTAAAAAAAACTAAAATATCTCATTTCACAAGGACAAAAGTTACCTAAACTTAAACACAAAAACATAACACACATTCCCATCTAAACAGACCATTACAACAATGTTAGAAGATTCGTCACTGAATTTAATTATGTGTATTTAGAACCAATTGGTTAATTTTTCTAAGTATCTGAACAGGGTATGAATTATTATATTTTAAAGTTCGAAAGAGGGTAATTGAGTTCAGTACTTTTATGGCAATTTAGAACGCTACTTGCCCGCTATGGTGAAGCCACATGGGTTTTCACTTGGGGCCGGTCTTACACTCTTGTCACCCCTTCGGTAGTAACGGATCTTTCAACGTAAGGTCAAATACTAGGAAAGGAAAATTTACTGCTATCCTAACACACCCTTTTCCCAAGCTACAGTGCCTACTCTAATTAACTCGTCAACACATGTCAAAATAGCAAATTAACATATTGACACCGAGAATCAACAAAAAACACTTTTCGCCAATACAGTGATTATCCATAGATTCCGGTGAAACTTCACCCACTATCGGCCGAAGCCTCAAATCACTTAAAAATTACCAATAATAAATCAAATATACAATCGAATAATCAATATGATAGAATGAATTATTAACTAATCTTTAACACAACCTCACGTTCAGTAGGCCTGGTAGCGACACAACACTGTCTTGCTGACAGGGTCCGGAAAATCCCTCAGCAAGGCATTTTCTGCAGTACTCTTGACTGACTATACACTAACTATAAGTAAATTTGTCTTTTAAATTTTGAAAACTCATTCAGTCTGGCTCCCGGGTGTCTACAGTCCAGTCAGGGAGTCGAAGGGAAGGGGGTATTAGGGGGGTGGGGAGTGCCGGCATTACCTTCCTGTGGACACCAAGTTGGGCCAGTGAATCCTTTACCCTTCTTGGGATATACTACTACCATTAGTTGGATCGCTTCGAATAATAAATAAAAAAAGTTGCCATTACCAGCCCACAATTATTACACCATTACTAGAAACACACAACAAAACATACCGGTACACAAAAATCATTAATGCTAACATAATAACACAAAACTTGGAGGGGGATCCCCAGTCCTTTCGCCATCGCGTCCTCGCGGAGACAAGTCCAGAAGTACTCGCTCCTTCACAGCGTAGTATGCGATTTCTTGATCGCGGTCGAAAGTCTATGCTTCTTAAATACTTTTCACTTACTTAAAGTGTCCCGGGTCCGTAATTCACTCCTCGTCACATCTTACCGCACGGTCAGCCTAACTTTAGCTGCGCTCGTGGAACTGTCGTGCTCTGCTTCCGGTGCATGATCTACCAATTCGACAGTAGGGTACCATCTCTCCACGGTTCTGAAGTGGCGACTCTGTCTGCGCAGCCTGCGGGCACTGTACACGGCCTCCCAGGGTGACACGGAGCAGGTCGGCAACTCGAACTCTCCATCTCAAACCTACAAAGACAACTGTGATTATCACAATAACCGAACGGCCGCCCCACATGTCCTACTCAACCATGCGGGCGCCAGCATAATGGACTCTAAGGTGCTGGAAAGTACTCTCCAAAGAATACCCCTTTACGCTTAGGTGCCAAGCTGATCCCCTAGTCCCTGCAGGACCTTCAAGGTGGCATTCACATCGATATTCGTCTACTTGGTCCCTTCGTCAGAGAGCATCGACCTCAAATCAAGGACAAAACTTTACTCATCTGACCGACATGAGTGTTGCTGCCGTGTATACGGGCAGGCACCTTAAACTCATCACTAATAACGCCTCGGGGATCACTCCAACTCCACTCAACTGCACGGTGGTCAGGTTGATCTTTCAGCCATCCTCATAACAGTTCAGAGTTACCTTACAGGGCTCTGAAGCACTATGCACCCATCAATCTCAGGAAAAACCACTTTTCCACAAACGCTGGAATACAAGGAGCTGCCGATAAATCGGGCAGGCACCCGATCCGCCAGTGATCGAATCACACCGATCACTTCAGTCTCTTCAACAGAGAGCATATGACTTAGAAAAGTCAGAAATCACAACTTCACATTCCGGTCCGACATGAGTATACTGCTGCCATTTGCACGGGCAGGCAATATTGAACTCATCAGTTGCTACGACAAACACATCTATTTTTTTCTTTGAGGGAGGCCCATTCAACGTCATAATTTCAATGGGGCATTTCCCCCCCAAAAAAAACTCAAATAGACTAAAACAACAGGCCCAGAAGACCATTGGCTGGTTTACTCGTACCACCCCTTAGTAAACACGCAACCATCAACCTCCGCTTTGCCGGCTGTACAGGCGAATTGCGCTGCACAGGCTGGGATTTCTACAGAATAGCTCGCCATAGCACAAGCAAAACATAATTTTACTCCCCATTCCCGTTTGCTTTGATTAAATTTTCGTTCTCTTCAAGGTCTGGCCAAGAATAGCATGAGTTAACAAGCATATTCCTGGAGCAGAGCACACATTTTAAAATTCTATTAAAAAAAAAAAATCAAATAACCATAATGTGATTCCTAAACACTAGTACATCAGTATACTTAGGTGATAACACTTGTCCACATCAGCATAATCCATTCAGTAATGGTTACGAATGCACTCCCTCGGCAACTCCACAGCGAGGAAGACCCTCCGGTGTCCCAATCCACAGGTACAGCACAAGAATGGCCTAGAATTATAACTTTCCTGTACAACAAACAAAACAGGTTATCCAGTGAACACGTGTTATCACAAGTTAGAGCACACACCATTAAAAACAACAAACTTCCTACGAAGAATCACTTATCACTAACTTCACCAGCCTTATATTTTAAATATAAGGGAAGCTAACTGGACTCTTTTTGCAAATTTTGAACTAAGTGTAAATGGACTAAGTCATAAATCATCGTATTCACTCATAATCTCTGGTTCATTATCTAATTCATCACACCGCAAATGGGAGCTCTGGCTTCACAATGCTCAGTCCCAGATGAGGGGGTAAAGTATTAGACACATTCAATATTACATCGGCAAATAATTTCTGTCCATGTTCGGAGTACTGATAATAAAACAGATGCAGCCATACAATTTAAGGGACAGACTGCATGCAAAAAAAAACAAAATTAAATTTCTCAAACTATAAAAAGAAATGCGATCATTGTTTACGAAGCACCGATCTGCAACAGTACTTAAAGCTATCTGCAGATCCTAAAACTGAACACAAATACGCATCACAATTTACTGGCTTCAACTCAGAGCTTTATTAGTTCCAATTTGAATTAATAATTTTTTTTACCTACTCCTTTAATGGATGTTAATTAAATTCAATCACACACAAAGAGATGTACTAAATATCTTCACGTTGCTGATTAACTTACATAAAAAAACAAAGTCCAGTACCACAAACAAACAGTACCACTGCTCTACTGACTGTCATGTTCAGTTGGCCCAAAACCGGGAACCAGAGCTAAACAATGAGCACAGTATAGCCCAGTTCTCAAAAATTAATGCAGCAACCAAACAGCGATTTGATTTTCTCCTCCATGCTATTTTGTCTCACATAATTTTGAAGGAGAGCAAAACAGCCTTTTTTTCAAAACTGCAAACAAAAGGTTAAATAATTTATTTATTACCCCTTCACAACCGTTACCGAAGGTTACTGCCCGTTAATTCTCTCAACATTAAATTACTGGTTCCACAGGTGTAGAACCCTCAATAACCCCTACTGATGAGAGCTTCTGAAATAAATAAAATTCGCCCAGTCCCATTTATAATTTCCAATACTTAACTGAAGCAATCATCAGAGGCTCACACGCCTAAGTCCACACGTTGTTCATTTTCAAAGAAAATTTCAAAAATAATTTAAAGTCCCGACTTAAAGTTCATTAAAATAAACTTAAACCCCAGAACGCGATTACTCTAAGCCCCAACACGGTGAATTATTCAATTAAAATCACCAAATTAATTTCAAACAAAAATTACAAGTCGTTTGTAGTATTCAGTTAAATTTTGAAAAATCCGGCTAAGTCCTTAGCTCAAAATCCACAATAAATTTCGAAAATTACTGTCGAACGCCCATTTTCCCACTACTATGATGGCCACGTCGATTATTTCTAAGTCCCGATTAATTTCAATGAAATGTCACAGAACTCCTATTTCCCCACTACTAACGCTTTGTTTCGTCGAAAATTTTCAAAGTTCTGATTTACTTAATTTCTTTGGTAAATAAAAATGCACTGGTATCCTTTGACCTGACGATGAAGATAGGCCAGAAAATTGACACAGTTTATAAGTGTCAGATCATTAATTTTTATTAATTTGTAACAATTAATTGATTTTAAATTATTGGCCTATTTCCAATGACGCCCAGATTTTTTTCCAATGCATTTATAGATTTACCACTTAAATATACGACCCAGAGTTAATCACACATGCAAATAAACTTAGGTTAATTTAGAAAGCATTTATTCTAAGGTTAATATAATTAATAAATCCTACAAACACCCGTTCTTGAACAAAACCGTGTCAAATCGCTAAATAAAAATACAACCTACTTCAGAAATGACTATCCCATCTATAAACAACAACAAGTGTGGGACTCTGTTTAGATTAATCTATACAGACATCTGTTTACAAACACGGCAAACCCTACTGCCTTATAAATCACGGCGTCACGGCTATCCTGTGACGTCGCCCAGTTTTGATAATTGTTGCCTAAGTCTCGCTTCGGACAATTCGGATTAATTTACAATATAATATTTCTTCAATTTAATTCCCAAATAATTTATAATTTCATTTTAATGTCGTCCTCTCCCTTTTCCACGATAAGTTGCAATTAAACTCGCTTATTTGCACTTCAATCAAACTGAAGTGGCAAATCGGCAAATCAAATATGGCGGATTAATCCGAACGCAACAGAGAAGCCTTGCTAAGATTGCAAATGGCGGCTCCAAGCTTCCTTCCACAATTAATATTCCAAGTCACTTTACTTTTAAAATAAACCTCATTAATCACAGGTAATACTTAAAATCAACTCTACCTTCATTATTTATCAATATCTATTATCACTAGGCTCAACAACAACTCTGATAGCCTAATAATTTCGATTTAATATGTCTTCACAAACAATGACATTCTCAGACATTCTCATAACACCGCCATGACATCTCGGTCTCGTCACACAATGAATGCAAAGTGACGAAGGAGGGGGAACCGACGCTATCTGTTCCTCTCACAAAGAGGCTAATGGCGACTTGAAGATTTATTCAAATTAACCTAATTACTTTGAAATTCTCTAATAATTCGAAAAATGCGTATTTCTTTACGGGAGTTGCGCTAAAATTAGTTTAATTTATTGCTTTACAAGATTAAGCGGTTACCTACTGTTAAAACGATACCTATAAAATTAACAAGATTGCACCAATTAATTAAAATAAATTTATTACTTACCAAAATCCATCTTCTGTGGGAACTTCAAGTGGTGTTTTCTTGCAACACAACCCCACACCTGACACCAATTGTAAAACGGGCCGATATCGGGAGTTGAAATAATAATAATGCCGGTTGGGAAACAAAATTACCATTTATTCAAACTTACAACTTTACAACAACTGATTTAGAACAATTTAAACTTCTTTAACAATAGGTAAACCCGCGGTTAAAAATACAATAATTAAGGTTACATTGAATTTAGAAAGAAAACACCAATTAATAATTTAGCAGGGAGAGGCGGCGCGACGCATGTTAATTACATCGTCACATCTTAGGGACTGGGGTACGGCTCTGTCTTCTTCGCCCGTGCTGAACCAAGCCAGCCAATCAGAAACAGTTTCGCCCGTGACGTCACGGGAACACTTCACTGACAAGTGCTGCAGCCAAACGATCACTCACGCCGTTACTCAAACTAAGAGGCATGGGAATCGTGCACTGAGGGCCAGTGCTTATCGTCAAGTTACTGACACCACACATCCTTGCTGATATCAACGTCCGGCCGGCCCCGCGGGAGCGTCTAAGTTGAGATTAGCTTGGAGCAAACATCCTAGCGTCTGTTGGTTTATTTTATATTTCATACCAGCCAACTCTTTAAAATGAAATAATAAATGAAATAATTGAAATAATGTTAAGAGCACCGTTCCTCCTTCCAATTATAGATTTTAGTGACGGTAGAAATTTATTTATTAGGAACAGTAAATTGTATTATTTAATTACAGTGTCGTATTAATGGCTTTTAACAGTCTAGGGATTTTGGGCCGTCACACAACTATTTCCACATTATTGGAAAAACGTGTGTTATGACTGTGTGTGGTTCTTTCAAACAGAGTGACAGAACGTTTGTACATATGGACTAATATAAATTTAATAAATAACTGTCGAACTGTTAGAACACCAATGTATGAAAAAAGATTGTTTGTAGGACATATGTTATACTTTTTAAAAGCAACTTTAAGAATATATTTTTTAATGATAAAAAGAGGTTGTAGAACAGATTTATACACACCGCCAAAAACAATTATCCCAAAAGATAGCAAGGACTGAACATAGGCGTAATAAGCAATTTTTGTTTCTCTTTCGTCCAGAATCTCACTAAGCTGTCTAAAAGCGTAATGTATTTGCGTATTTTGTTCTTTAAAAACTCTACATGTTCGGACTTGAATCAAAAACAGCCTAAATATTTATATGAGTTAACTTTTTTAATATTTTTGAATGGACAAGATTTACTCAAATGATCTCCACAGACATGAATCACTAAATTTTGAAGTTTATAATCCGCGGCTTTAAACAAATTATATTAAAAAGAAAGGCAATTTTAAGACAAAACCCTACAAATAAAAAAAACTTTAAAGATTAAAAATAAAAACTACAATTTTCCCTTTTAAACAAAATTAACAAAGCAACATAATTAAGAATTTAAATTGATTAATATTTAATATTACGTCATTGTTCTAAATTAAAATTGGCTTGAAATTTGCATACAAAAAAAATTATGTGCAAACCAAAATAAATTCTCAATAAACCTTTAAATCAATACACAATATTACAAGATTTAAATACTTTTTGGAAACCCTTACTTCACATACAATATCTGAATCGCTGAAGCACACCAAATCTCACAACCCCTAGGCTCTCAAAACCGCTTCTCTCCCTGATGAACCCAGGCTCTCCTCCTCTTCTTCCCCTCCATCGATATTTACCTCCTCATTAGCTGATATCCGATAGGGTTTGTGACTAAAAGGTTGTTGATACGTTTCTTGAAAGCGTCCCCTACTCTACCGTACTTGAACCAGCTCTTGTCAGCTGGGAAAGTGCATTTGAAAGACGATCAACGGGCAGAAAGGGATACCCGAAATCGTGAAACTGACTAACAACGGCAGAGCACGACCAGGGGAATTGAATTAGAAATAGTGGTTTTAAGTAAATGAAGTTGTTATTACAATATGTTAATGCTCTATATGATGTTGAAGCAGACATCGCTCCCCCTGTAAATCAGTTTTTAAATTAAATCCGATTAAACTTGATATACTTGAAAGCTAAAACTTCAAACTATCCAACAAACATATTTAAATTTGTTTGGCATTCCAAACTCAGTTCATCTTGAAACCAGTAACGAAAAATAAATACATACCGGTATATTACAAAAAAGTTGCCTCATGATAATCCCAAAAATGAGTCAAAAATATAGAACTGGTAAAATATAAGACATATGTAATTTATAATTGATTTAATCTGATTATAAAGACGAAATGTAATAATATAGCTTCCAACATTTAAACATATATTTAAATTTATGAGGTATTCATACTACACTACACTAAACTATTTTTGTGTTTATATACTAGACGGTAAATATGTATACAACTGTTATATTTGAATGGCCTAACTAAAATAGATTAACAGTGAGTTTTGCATCGGTCCTGTTTGAAAACTAGTCGTAGATACAGTAAAATATTGAGTTTGAATGTTCTTACTAAAACTGAATAACGGTGATTTTGCAGCGGTCCTGTTTGTTGACTAGTCGTAGCTAGGCCTACAGTAAAACTATTGAGATTGAATGTTATGCTATTATTGAATAACAGTGAATTTTACAGTGGTCCTGTTTGAAAACTGATCGTAGATATAGTAAAAATATTGAGTTTGAAAGGCCTTACTAAAATTAAAACATATAGGATAAATAAACGGTAAAATTGTAAGTTTTAATTGTTAACCATCTTACCTTCAATAATAATTTTCTATATTATAAAGAGTATGATGTAGACATATTGAGATATATTTCGAGTATCTACGTATCACAGTATGGATATTAAAATATAATAAAAACTCTTTAAAAAACTCCAAATAATGGTGATGAAATAGTTTTAGATTTGAAATCAGTACAAATAACATAAACTACAAATAAAGGATATATTTGCGGTTCTATTTATGAGGTTGTTTCAATAATATGACATTTGGATGTGCTGAATTTTTGGTTATCGAATGAAATGAGGGTTAAAACATTTAATGGTTAGTGTGATAAAAGATCACCACACTTGGCAAGGGTTAAAATGTTCTGCAAAATAAGAACATAATAATATTAACGAGTTCGCACGCAGCACGCTGACGTGAGGGAAGTGAATTTCCACATAACAAACTCTCAAAACTGAAAATCAGTGTAAAAAACATACATTTATTCAAATTTTTATTGAAATCTGAAAACATTGATTTTTTGGCTGTTCTGATGCAGGGGCGGATCCAAGGGGGGGTGGTAGGGGCGGTCGCCCCCCCCAAACCTAAGAATTTTTGTATTTTATTTTATTATTCAGGCATACGTTGAATGTTTGAATAAATCCGAATGAAAATGTAAGCATCAAAAGCCTCACGAAACCCCGTTTTTCGGTTCCTAGAGTCAAATTTTGCCGCTCCTATCTACAACCTTACATTAAAATTCAAACTAACGAACCTAAACGTTTCTTTGAATGAAATAAAATACACATAATTAGACAGGTGAAATTTTAAACATCCATTTTAGTATATAAAACATTACTTAGATCCATGTATTTAACCTAAAAGTGTCTTACAAAAACATGGATATTCCCGAGTATCGCGAAGTTGTTGCAGTTTTGCCAGTCGACAGACCGAAAATGCAGTGTTTTCAACATGATCTTGGAGATAAATTTTAGCAGCAAAGGTTGCTACAATTGTATTTGGTGATTATTTTTTACTTGATTTCGCCCGCCTACCGTCGTTTGCTATTAGCGGTGTTTTGTTTACAGGTTAGGTTTGATTTTTTTTAAACCGCGTAATCCGTTACTAGGCAATAAATATCCAGTGGCTAGGCTAGAAGCAAAAAGTGCCTCGAATTATATGTAATGAAATAAGAAGAAATAAAGATTAATTTGCATGCAAACAGAAGCTCATACGCCAAGTATTTTATTTTGTAAAAATGTGGTACGACATTATAATTTTTCGAGTGGTTGACCTTGGCTGTCAGCCTTAATCCTAATTGTATCTTCGCGTAGTATAGTTCAGTGTTGCAGATTTCAAATACGTTTTGTAAATAGATTTTGTGTGGGTAAATAGTAGAAAAAATCCATATTACTTGTTCTTAAGACGCCTACAGATGACGTAGAAAAAAGTGTAATGCCTAAATATTTAATTTTTAATTATGGTCGGGGGCAGTAAAACTAAAGTAGTTTTTGTTAAGCTTGTTTAAAAAGTTAAGATTGATTTTTTCTTGAGTACAAGGTTATTGATACATTATGTTAACTTACTTTCATTCGTTGTATAATTTCATGTAGTTAAAAACAATAATGGGGGTGCCAAGGACCATCCACAGTGAAGGGGGAGGGGTAACTTTCGGTGACCGCCCCCCCCCAAACATGACCTCTGGATCCGCCCCTGTTCTGATGCTCCTGGTTTCATTTAACTGCAATGGTAGGAATACAATTTTGCGCATTATAAGGTTAGGAGAAGGTCCTGTCAGGCTTGAAAGTAGGCGTAAGGTTGCTGGGGATGATAAAAGTACACCAACAAATGAATAACAGGCTTTTCTAATGTAAAACCCCCATAAGACGTACTGTGTTTGGTCGTTACACATTTTCTTTAATAACTCGGTAAATATTTATGCTAGAATTATGAGATAGGGCTTAAAAGTTTCACCTCACTAATTCCCATCTTTTTACATGCATTAATGTTACATCTGGGGCTTTTATGACTCTTTTTGGGCCAAAAAACTCGAAATTTTAAAGATTAATCCCCAAAAAAGGGGTTTAGAGTTTTCCAATTGCTTTGCAATTTAGGGGTTTGGGAGTGTTCACAACGAACTTGACCAATTGATTATAGAAAGGAACGACGCGACGCGACGCCACCAAATTAGAAGTAAATCGGACAAAAAATGCAACCGCTAAAGTGCAAACACACACACACACACACACACACACACACAAATAATTTCTTTATTAGCATGATACGTGTTGTTACAACTAAACAGAATAAATAAAATATGTCTTACAACACTATAAAGTATATTTACACTTATACTGTACTTACATACAAGAAGGTGAAATATACACAAAAGATGGTACAAGGCGATCTTTTGCTAATAAAGAAATTATTTAAGGTGACAAACTCCAGATCCGTGCCAGCGGCCCTGCCGTGGGTTCGAATCCACAGGGTTCGTTAGTTATTGGGGCATATAACTTGTACTTGTACTGTAAAATTGTACTGTAATGGCTTACCCCTTGGTTTGCTGAATATGTTCCACTCACAGATCTATTGTCTATGTGGACGAGCCAAGTAAAGCAACACCCCCGTTGCAGCAAACGTGCATACTCAGCGAATTTCAAATGGTACTTCACTAAGTCATGAAGCCACTTACCAACTTTAATCAAAGCATATTAATAAATAAGCGAGATATGGCATTTTATTTATTCCCCATAAGAAAAACATTAGGACTGAGTAATGCAAGTTTGCAGCATCAAGGACCACAAAATCTGTTTTTTGTGCAAATACCAATGGATCACCTCCAGATGAAGCAACATACCATGTTTTATCAATTTATTTTCATAAACAAGCAAGATATTACATATTTATTATTCTCCATAAGAATAACATTATAACTGCTGAGTACGCAGGTTTGCTGCCATGGGGACCACAAAAAATGAGTTTTGTATGCAAATAGCATTAAAACCCAAGCTTATAAAGCCACATACCAAGTTTCATTAATATATGTTCATTAATAAGCGAGATATACAATTTTACTTATTCTCCATAAGATTAACATTGGACAACGTACTGTGTTTAGCACTCTCAATATCTTGGTAACCAATTGACGTAGAGCGATGATCAAAATACCAAATTGTTTTTTTTAAAGCTGAATTTAATGGTGTGAACCCAAATTTGGGTTTAAAAAGAATTATATGTAAAAAGTTCAAAAAACCCATTTTTGGGGTACAAACCCTCCTAAAGCCCCCCTTAAAGTAGAGCGACCTGTCTGGCTCTCGAACTCATGAAAATACATGCTGCCTTACACGTTTAAACTAAATTTCATCAAGATCGGACAATTTTTACGAAAGTTAGCGTGCCTACGGACACACATATACCTATATATATCTATATATGAATATATATATATATGAATTTCATCGAATGGTGTTTTTGGCATCTGGGGGCCTCAAAACGAAAAGTTATCATGGTCCCGGGCCTAGGTCGTACCATGCCACCGACGGTAATAGCTTCTTCCCTATAGGGGAAATTCGCTAAAAAGAGCCTGCCGCCCTCTTTTTTTGCGACGTGACCAAAAGATTTACATTTAATAAAAACCTTTGTCAAAATAGAAAGGTGACTACTACTAGTGACGTTAATTACAAGGGTCCAAAAGCTCTAAAAGAGAGCAATGACCAGTCCAGAGACATTTCCTGTTTCTAGCGACGTTACTTCGGGCAGACACACTCACTCTCACATAAATTGTCGTGGAGACAAAAACAAAGGCGTGTTTGATATTCAGTAGGTAAATTGATTAAAGAGAAACCGTTTATTTGAAAGTGAAATTCAACTTCCTGTACTGCACAACGCAGAGTTCACCGTTGCTATATACTACAGAGAGCGCTACAGTGGCGCACGTCTGTTCTGGGATAGCTAGGTAAGTGTCAGATTATAAAAAATAGATTTGGGAAGTGTTGAATATACTATTATTGAAAATTGATTGTTAATTGTAAGTTCGATGTAACAGTTTAAATTGCACGAAAGCGGATATATCTGTATCGTTGTGAGTGCAAAATGTTTTAGTGAAATGTCTATGTTCATGCAGTGATTCTTTAGGGTGATGAAATCGGTGGTAAAATAAGCCAGCACTTATTCTATATAAAAAAAAGTTACTTCTGAGAGGAAATAAAAAGTCGTGTTTTCTAAGGGAAAGTTTAGGTGCTGTACAAATAATAAAGTATATAAATAAACAAGGTTTTTTAGTTTGGATAAACAATGCAATTTTAAGAGTACATTGTTTTAGGTTACCACCTTCAAAAATCGTTTTCAAGTCCCTGTCTTAAGGATCGATGGTGGTCATCGTACCTGCTTTGATGACGGGTTGCAATTGTAATACTCGCCTTTTGCTCGCTAGGGGCTCCACCCCCAGGCCTCCGCTAGAGATGTCCCCTGAACATGTTCAAGGCACAAGGTCATAGTGCCAAAGTTGTAATAGATCGTATAAGATGCACGTGGTTGAATCACATAAACAATCCAAATATCAAGAAAAATAAATAAAATAAATCTTTTTTAGGTTTTAGATATTAAGAATGCTATTTATTATGGCTGGTGCTGCATATTATAGGCTATGGAAAGGAGTAGTTGTGTGCTAAATCTTAGAATATAGCCTGGCATAATGTGCATTATGTGCACATAAATTCTAACCATAAAACATATTTTGAAAATGTAGCCTTTATTGGCGATCTTTGGATTTTCTTAAGTACTATAACCACCATTATGTAAACAGATGATGCCGACACGATGGCATGGTGAGTACATATTACTTTGTACTAACGAAAATAATTAATCTGTAAGAAACTGATTCTACCTTATGAACATCTCTACCCTCAATGTGAGCCGAATATACCAAAACACCAAGTAAATAAAATAACTGTATAAAACAATTTAGAGCTTTTAATAGGTTGAGGTTTTTAAATAAATAAATTACTGTTGATGAATGCTGCTGCTTGTTATGTGGAAATATTGTGTGTTGTAGTTATAGGCATTAGATCGTAACTAAGTGCTTAAAATAAATTTTAACTTGATTTAAATTTTTTCAATGGAATTTTTTATTATGAATTTAAATAAGTTCGATGAATATGATATATAAGTAAATTCATATATCATATTTTCAGGGGGCTAAGAGCTTTCTGCAACTAATATAATTATATACATATGGGATTTTATTCTCAGTAGGAGCCAACATGCAAAAAAAGACACGAGCGAATCAACAAATATTAAAGACTGATTTGTTTAGGGGTTTTTATAATAAAAACTGGTAATACGACTGCTGCTATAACTAAGAGTAATTTGGAAATATTTTATGTAAAGAATAAAGTCTGTATAATCAATATTAGCAAAATATTAAAAATACAAGAAAAAATGTAATTGTTGAAAATTGCCAAAAATGAAAAATATATCCCTACCTATAGCTATTAGCCAAGTGCTACCTTAACCAGTAACAAATATCCACAATTCGTAATATACAGTGAAATTACATTTTTCATGATGAACACAATTTATTGTAATTTTCTTAACGAACACAATTTATTGTAATTTTCTTAACGAACACAATTTATTATAATTTTCTTAACGAACACAATTTATTGTAATTTTCTTAACGAACACAATTTATTGTAATTTTCTTAACGAACACAATTTATTGCCTTGAAAATCCACAACAACTGCAATAATGGACTTTGTAAAAAAATATCATACTGTATAACCAATTGATAAAGGAGAAACCCCAATTTGGTATTTTCATGGACTTTAGCCGAGCATTCGATACTGTTAATCACAATTAATTGTAACCATAAAACATATTTTGAAAATATATTGTTTTTTTTTTTGGTGCCTTGTTTAAAATCAAAGTAAACAATAATTATTTGATTTGCTTAAAAAACTATCAAATAACATGTGTAAATTAAACATAAATTTGGTAGAACCTCAATGTAAAAAATTATTCAGAAACTCATACAAAGTGGAGTTATTAAATATGGAGTCCCTCAAGGATATATTTTGGGCCCAAATCTTTGAGAGAAAAAACTACGATAATTAAAAGGTTTTGGTTTTGTGAAACTGGTCACAATACTGTTGTTTAAAACAGCAGCAACCTCTGCTGCATTTACTGCTGCTGAATACTACAGTACTTAGTATGAGACGTTAAATTATAAACCTCCACATATAAGTAAGTGCTGTGAAAAAAATGTCTAGGTACAAGCTACGGCCATGCCAAATTTCAAGTTTCCAACTAATATGAAACTGGTGCAGAATTTGTATTACTCAGTAAGTTACACATCAGGTTGTAGTTATTTAAATTTAGGTTTATTTATTTTAAAATTTATGCATCTGTAATTTGCCATGGTTAGCAATATCCAAAATTGAATTTCCCTTCCCGAATTGAAAAATTGAATGGAATGTTATATTATGTAACGATTAATTATTTCATATCTAGTAATTGAAAAGCTGGAATAATGATAACTGTAATAGTAACTGAAATAACTGTAACTAACTATAGCCATTTATAATTAATATTTTATAAATCTTTTGTTCACACTTATTACCGTGGCTCCAGGCTATAATAATTTTTCACGAAAAAAAACACACTCTTTGAATTAAAATTTAAATCACAAGTTGATTTGAGAAAATATGTTCAGGTACTTTTTATTAATAAATCACTATGTTGTTTATAACTGTTCATCCCAACTGTGTGAATCCATGCCATGTAAAATCATAACACGCTATTCTTTAATACTGAATAACCAGTTAGTTTACAATGTTTATTACACAAACTTAAATTTACTAACAATGTTAGTAATATTTTAGTTTTATGTATTTTTTTAGATTAATCTCATGAATTAGCTTTCAACTTCCTTAGCTATTATAACTTTAAAATACATTTTCATAACTTTGTTTTTACTTCTCAACTGAATTAAATACACTCCTGTTTTGTGTTACTCCTTTACTGATAAGTAGATTCCACTACAGTATTTCATTTAACTTTGTTAAAATAGCATCAGTAAACATTAAAGTCAAATATGTATATTTTTCTTATAAGTGCATTCATTTAGTAACTTATTGGTGTTTTCACCGTAAAAAATCTAAACTGTTAATTTAGTCATTGGCGTATTGATTTTTTATTATTACCATAGTTGTAAGTAGCTGATTGTTGTATTGGAGATAGGAGGTAATATTTTCTTGGGCGGTAGGTGATGGGGGATTAAGAGTTGAACGTTTTAAGGAGGGTAATGATATCTCACCTTTGGATAATATTGGTTCCCCTGGCACGTGAAATTCTACACAGCTGCAGAGGTGAAGAAGTAGTATAAATTATTCTTTTAGGCACATGGTGCCTTTGTTGTTATTCACATTTAAATAACTGAGCAACAATGCATATTTAGTTATATATTTGTCGAGGTCCGTCAGAATGATTAATACCGGCAAAGAATGCTAGGAGTATGATGATCGTAACTTTGCAGATTTGTGGGACTTTTTGAGGAAAATATTTGTTCAACACGATGCCGCTCACTCAGAATTTTAAAGCAACTCAATAAGAAAAAGATTGCACTAACAACATGGATTTGCATGCCTAAACATCCGGAAAGAACCCATTGTTGGTCAATGGCCGCCTGACACTGACTTAATATTCAAAGGTCAAATAGATCGCCAAATATCCCGTAATTCTGATATTTAGATATTTAGAGCTGTTACTCAACATAGTAACAATAGAATAACAATCAGAACTGTGATGACACACAACTAACCTGTAGTCATAAATATTTGTTAAGCTTCTCGAGGGACCTACCCACAGTTTCTTTTGATTAAAGACGTTTTTCGTTTGATATAATTGCAGCACCACCTGTCATTCCCGGAATTGCAGTTTTGTCGCCCCTGGGCTCGATATGGTTTGTGACTGACACTGAGGTTGGCTCATTATTTTTAAGTCGTACACCATTTATAAAATTAAAATTATTAAAGAAGTCTTACCTCTTGCCTCGCTAAATGAGATGCTCAAAATAGCCTCTATTTACCTCTTGGCAAAAGTAAAGTAAGGTTTTCTAATGACTTTCTTGCACTTTGAAAGATTTTTGTTCAAAGGTTTGAACAAGGGGAAGTTGGATTTTCCCACTCCGTATTCTAAGTTTCTAGTAGGGAAGGGAAACTTAGCAGTAAAAATAGTAAAATGAATACATTTTTTCTGGCCATAATATTAGATTAAATAAACATAGAGGAGTTTAGTTTGCGGCATTTATTTTCTTTTTCTACAATCTTTAAAATTATATGCAATTTGTTAGGGGTTGCTATTTGAACAATATAAACTACCCCCAGCAACCCCAATTTAGGGGTGAGGGTTGAAACCTGAAAAAGTTGTTTGACATATGATAGTAACATTTACCAAAGATTATATAAAAGTGTACAGTCATTCAAAGATTAAGAGGGGGTGGGGACCTTTATGGGACACCCGGTACACTACACTATACTTAACTATCTCTGTATTTGAAAACTCTCTTCATGGATACTATACAGAGATTTTAAGTAGTGGTAATATAATGGATTAAAGTCACTTTCGGCACGTTTTTCCCATAAGAATAACATGGGGATCAGTTTTTGGACCGACCCCCGATACCAGCCCATACAAATTTCCTTTTTGGCCTATACTATTGTCCAACCCTTGCCTATATTAAATACATTTTTACAAACCCAATCCGTCCCCTATATTAAAAAAATTCAAAATCAGGCTAAAAAACTAACTTTGGTGATTGTGGTCCGATTCGTGTAACATTTAGATATGTTATTGTTCTAGGCTAGTGTATATGTACACACCACCTACATTTCCCAAATTCAATATTACAATCAAATTTAAAAAATATTTGCTTTAAAGCCACTTTCGGCACGTTTTCCCCATAAGATGAGGATCAGATTTTGGACCGACGCCCGATCTCAGCTGTTTATTCTGTTTATATATATACTGCTTAAACTACTTGCCACATGGTCAAAAGTACCATAATTAACAATAATCAATCACAACATGTCCTTATAATGTAAAATGTATAGTAGTGTAAATCGGATATTTTTATGGAGGAGGGTGAAGTACACTTTTCACCTCCTTTTGTCTACCCTTTTATATCTTTAGTATGTATATCTATGTGTATGTGTATTATTAACCATTCCAAAATGTGCATATATTAAAAAAAATTCAGATTGTTTATTGCTCTAGGCTAGTGTAAACCCCCAAAAAACTAACTTTGGTGTTTATGGTCCGGTTATACCATATCTGCAACATATCTAATGTTATTGTCCAAAGCTAATGCATAAGTAAATACCACATATAATTTCCAAATTCAATGTTACTGTCAAATTAAACAAAATTTTGTAAATTACTGCCAATTGTCAACTTCTTCTTTGACTGAGTGATATGTCTGCAATTTGGATATGTTACTGTCCTAGGCTATTGCATAAGTTAATACAACCTATAATTTGAAAATTTAATTGAAATAACATTTTGTAAATTACTACCATCTGCCTACTTCTTTATTTACTGTCCGAGTTGATTATTTATATGTGGATAGGTTTTACCCCCTCCCAACTATTATACATAAAATTACCATACATTATTTCCAAATGCAATACTTTGTATAATTTATTTATAATATATCCACAAAATACTAACCTTGGTGTTTATGGTCCGATTTGTTTGTATCTTGGATATGTTACTGTCCTAGGCTAGTGCATATGTAAATATAACCTATAATTTCCAATGTTTTGTAAATTACTTCCAAATGCCAACTTTTTTATTTACCATTTAACTGATTTTTGGATATGTTATAGCCCCCAACTCTTATATGTAAAACTACCATATATTATTTCCAATGCTTTGTATAGTTTATATATAATATATCCAAAAACTAACTTTTGTATTTATGATCCGATTGTCTACAATTTGTTTATGTTATTGTCCTAAGCTAATGCATAAGTAAACTCTACCCACAATCCCCAAATTTAATTTAAACATAATTTTGTGCTAATTGCAGATTTATTTATTTACCATTCCATTTAACTGATTTTCAGGTATGTTATAGCCCCCAACTATGTAAAATTTACCATTCCAAATCCGATACTTTGTATAATTTATATGCAGCATATCCACAAAAACTGACAATGGTGTTTATGCTCCGATTTGCCTACAATTTGGTTATGTTATTATCCTAATCTAATGCATTAGTAAATTCCACCAATAATTTCCAAATTTAATTTTAAATATGTTTTGTAAATTACTGCCAATTGCCAACTTCTTTATTTAGTGTCTGAATTGACTTATTTTCGGATATGTTATATCCCCCAACCGTATATGTAAAATTACCATGTATTTTTCCAAATTCAGTACTTTGTACAATATATATATATATATATATATATATATATATAATATATCCATTAATAACTAACTTTAGTGTTGATGTTCCGATTTGTCTGCAATTTGGATATGTTATTGTCCTATGCCAATGCATTAGTAAATTCCACTTATAATTTCCAAATTATATTAAACAATATTTTGGAAATTATAATAGTTAGCCAATCGCCACCTTCTTTTACTTACCGTACGATTTGACTTAGTTTTGGTTATGTTATAACCAACAACCATTATACAGTGTGTAAAAAAAGTCCGTCCCCCCTTTAATTTTTTTGTTTGTTAAAACAAACAAATCACCTTTGGGGAACGACACTAACTTAAAGTATCTTTTGACGTTATCGAAAATTTTGAGTGTCCCCCAAAAATGGGGGATTCTGGGGGCAACTCAAAATTTTCAAATGTAAATCCCTTTTGAGTGACCTCTCATTTTAAAGAGCTTTAAAAAATAGGCGAATGGTGGAGGTCTGTAACGTGTTTCTATCCAAAATGGCAGCTTGTCAAAGTTTTGAATACAACTCATTCTTGAAACCAGGCGTCTTAGACTTTTGGAGTTTTAATTTCACCTTCGGTGACTTAAAACTGGAACGACTCTTGTAGAAATGCTATTAAATGAAGAAGTGGTCTCTTTTGGTGATATTTAAAATTTTGAGTGTCCCGCAAAAATGGGTGATTTTGGGGGCAACTCAAAATTTTCTGATGTAAACCCCTTTTGAGTGACCCCTCATTTTAAAGAGCTTTTTAAACCTAGGTGAAGGTTGACAGTTAAAAGTAAATTTAACCCCTTCAAAAGGGGTTTACATTAGGAAATTTTGAGTTGCCCCCAAAATCCCCCATTTTTGTGGGTTCTCAAAATTTTAAATATTACCAACAGAGGCCAGTTCTTCATTTAATCGCATTTCTTCAAGAGTCGTTTCAGTTCTAAGTCACTAAAGGTGAAATTAAAACTCCAAAAGTCTTAGACGCCAGGTTTCAAGAATGAGTTGTATTCAAAACTTTGACAAGCTGCCATTTTGGATAGAAACACGTTACAAACCTCTAACCTCCACCATTCGCCTATTTTTTAAAAGCTTTTTTAAAATGAGAGGTCACTCAAATGGGGTTTACATTTGAAAATTTTGAGTTGCCCCATAATTCCCGCATTTTTGGGGGACACTCAATATTTCCGATAAAGTCAAAAGATACTTGGGGTTAAGTTATTATCGGTCCCCAAAGGTGATTTGTTTGTTTTAACAAACAACAAAATTAAAGGGGGGAAGGACTTTTTTTACACACTGTATGTAAAATTACCATATATTATTTCCAAATTCGATACTCTGTATAATGTTGTATAAATATACTAACCGGTGTTTTTGGTTCGATTTGTTTGTAACGTGGACCTAAGCTATTACATAGGTAAATATCCCATATAATTTCCATATTCAATATAAAAAAAGTTAAATTACAATAATGCCAAATGCCAGCTTATTTATTTACCATCTGATTTGGTTTCCGATATGTTATAGTATAAATGTCATATAATATTTCCAATACCAACACTTTGTATGATTTATAATATATCCAGAAAATACTAACTTTGGAGTTTATGGTCCAAATCAATAGATATTAGGATATGTTACTTGCCTAATCCCATGCAAAGGTAGATACCACCTACAATCACTAAAATTAAATTTAAACAATATTTTGGAAATTACTATAGTGCCATCCGATTTGGTTGATTTTTGGATAGTTTTATAGCCCATGTTTTATCCCCATTTCGATACTATGTAACTGTATTTTTTCCAAAATACTACTAACTTTAGACGATTTAGTTGATTATTATATTTTATGTTGTTGTCCTAGGCTAAAATGCATATAATTATCTCCCAACTCCATCATCTTCAATTTAAATTACTATAGGACCAGCTTCTTTATTTTGTCATATGATTTTATCGATTGTTAAGTATGTTATATCCCACAAATATTGTATGTATATTTAGCACATATTCCTACTTTGGATTAGCCAATATCACTACCTCTTGGATATGTTGTTGTGCTATACTAGTTTATATATAAATACAACATACAGCAACGAATTATAGTGCAGATTACCAGATCCTGGATTTGTTGGAAATGTTGGCTTTTAGGATGATATATTAACAACACAATGTTATTATATACTTTGCAGAGTTAAAAGTATCATGCACTATATACTATTACTTTAATTTTTAACTGTTTACTTCTTAATGTCAGATATGTTATATTACCCAAAGACACATACTATCACCATCATTAAACTTTTTTGTTATTGCCTAAGACGATATGTAAACACCATCATTGTGATATTTGGTAACTTCTTTATTTACAAGTCCAAACGGGTGTTATTGTCCAAAATGTCATCTTACTTTAATCGTGAAAATTTGTTGTTGGTTATGGCCCACTATTAGTATATTTAAAAACACCAAATTGTTAAGAGGTTTTTTTTTGATTCCACAATTTGTGATTCTTAGACCTCTTACAACACCTTGGAACTTTTATAGTTTTATTTGCTTGTTGTATATGTTATAGAACTTGGCTAGTATAAAACACATATTTTATTTGCTATATAACCAATTTTGTGTTTATAAATTGTAAGCAGTTGTTCTTGACCAAGGCATAGGAGTATAATCTATAATCAATTCCAATTATTTGCTGCGACATGTCTCTTATTTACAATCCTAATGTTGTTGATTCTGTCCGAAGTTAAACATTCTGGTATATATTATTAATTCTGCATCTATAACATGTAAGAATAAACTGTCTTGGATATATAATTTGTTTTTTGGCGTTTACACTAGCCTAAGAGTAATAACCAATCTGAAAAATGATTCTTGTTTACATATATACACATTTTGGAGTTGGTAATAATACACATACACATAGATATACATACTAAAGATATAAAAGGGTAGACAAAAGGAGGTGAAAAGTGTACTTCACCCTCCTCCATAAAAATATCCGATTTACACTACTATACATTTTACATTATAAGGACATGTTGTGATTGATTATTGTTAATTATGGTACTTTTGACCATGTGGCAAGTAGTTTAAGCAATATATATATAAACAGAATAAACAGCTGAGATCGGGTGTCGGTCCAAAATCTGATCACCATGTTATGGGGAAAACGTGCCGAAAGTGGCTTTAAAGCAAATATTTTTTTAATTTGATTGTAATATTGAATTTGGGATATGTAGGTGTTTGCATATACACTAGCCTAGAACAATAACATATCTAAATGTTAAACAAATCGGACCACAAACACCAAAAATAGTTTTTTAGCCTAATTTTGAAAATTAATTTTTTTAATATAGGAGACGGATTGGGTTTGGAAAAATGTATTTAACATAGGCAAGGGTTGGACACTAGTATAGGCCAAAAAGGAAATTTGTATGGGCTGGAATCGGGGGTCAGTCAAAAAACTGATCCCTATGTTATTGTTGTGGGAAAAACGGGCCGAATGTGAATTTAAACCATTATATTACCACTACATTATATCACCATTAGGTGAATCATAATTTACTACACAAATAAAGAGAACAGCAGCAGCATACCACCATGTGACATATACGCTTCATTCTCTTCCAAGACCTAAAGAGAGTTTCTCATTTTCCAGTAAGATGGAGCCACATCTGCAGGGAGGAGATATATCTATAGAGCATTTCCTGCAGGACCAGCATGAGATGTCTAGCAGCAGTCTGCAGGAGGTCCTGGAGGGAGGATGTGTGTTGCTGACCGGTGCCACTGGCTTCCTGGGATCCTTGGTCTTCGAGAAGTTGCTCAGGTAGAGCTACTTAAGAATCATCATAATACTCAAGTTCAGAAAAACACACTTATATGATTATTTATACAAAAAGTAGGAACACATTATCTCCTATTACACCTAGTTTTCTAGCAATCCGTTTTACTGTACTTTTTAATTGAAAATGTATTAACCAGAACTACTTAGTATATAAAATTGAAGTTTTAGCGAATTTCCGCTATAGGGAAGAAGCTATTACCGTAGGTCTCATGGTAAGACTTAAACCTGAGACTATGATAACTTTTTGTTTTGAGGTCCCCAGATGCCAAAAACACTATTCGTTCAAATTTATATGTATATATATATATTTATGTGTGTGTGTGTGTGTGTGTGTGTGTGTGTGTGTGTGTGTGTGTGTGTGTGTGTGTGTGTGGGTGTGTGTGTGTGTCCGTTAACACAATAACTTGAGTAAAAAACGTCCGATTTCGGTTAAATTTGGCTCAAATGTGTAAAGTGACATTCATGACTTTAAGTTCGAAAACCAGAAAAATCGGACCATGGGAAGGGGGATTTATGGGGGTCTTAAATTTTCAAAAAATCAGTTTTTTGCACTTTTCACCCTAAAATTGTTACAACACTCAATTTTGGTTTTGAACATTTTATAGAGATAAAAAAAACAAATATTTTAGTATTTTAAATTATTAACCTAGGTTAAGTGGTTGCGGAGAAAATCCAAAAAACCTGCTCATAAAATCTCCCATGTGAATCTTATGGGAAAAAGATTTTTGGCTTTTCCTCAGTTCATTTTAATGTAAACTTCACATTTGCTTTTACTAATCTGTTCAGTTCCAAAAAAAAAAAACAATCATTTTGGTGATTAAATTTTAATTCTACACCCAACCGTTGCTGAGATATTCAAAGTGCTAAACACAGTACGTTGTCCAATGTCATCCTTATGGAGAATAAATCAAATTTGATATCTCGATTATTTATGAATGTATGTTGATGAAAAAAAGCATGAATACCCCATGCTAGGTATATGACTCCACGTAGTACTGGTATACTGATATTTGCACAAACAATTGATTTTTTGTTGATTATCCCAGTAGCAGCAAACCTGCATACTCAGCCCTAATGTTATTCTTATGGAGAATAAGTAAAGATTTATATCTCCCTTAATTATGAACGTAAATTAATAAGACTTAGTATGTAGCTTCACCTGGTTGAGTTATACTCATAATTGCATAAAAACTCATATTTTGTGTTCCTTGTTGCAGCAAACCTGCGTATCCAGCCCCATGTTATGGAGAATAAATAAAATGCTATAGATCACTTATTTATTTATGTATTTTTATGAAACTTGGTAAGTGGCTTTATGTGGTAGTGAGAAACATATCCATGCATTGGAAATTCGCTGAGTACGCAGGTTTGCTGCGAAGGGGGTATTGTACATGTCTTATTCTACAAAGGCAGTAGTCTCATAAAATATAAAACACTTCTCATTTAAAGCTCATGAACGTTAATATATTCATACAACTTAAAAATAATATAGTTTATAAATAAATAATCAAATACATAAACAACTTTAAGAAGAATAACATTTGGCTTTATTTTAGCGAATTTCCCTGTAGGGAAGAAGATATTGCCGTCGTCGGCATGGTAAGACCTAGGCCCGGGACCATGATAAACTTTCGTTTTGAGGTCCCCAGATGCCAAAAACAATTTGTTAAAAACTGTATATATATGTGTGTCCATGGGTGCGATAACTCTCGTAAAAATGGTCAGATTTTGATGAAATTTGGTACAAAAATGTAAGGCAACATTTATGACTTCAAATTAAAAAACCAGCCAGATCCCTCAATCCAAAGGAGTATTTTGGGGGGGGGTTGTACCCCAAAAACGGTCGTTTTGAGTTTTTTACATATCATATTTTCGAAAATCCAATTTTAGGTTTCACCATTAAATTCAGCTTAAAAAACAAAAAATTGGTGTTTTGATCATTGCTCTTCGTCAATTGGTTACCGAGATATTGAAAGTGCTTAACACAATACGTTGTAAAATGTTATCCTTATGGAGAATAGTGACAATTTTAAATCTCGCTTATTTATCAACTAATCTTGACGAAACTTGGTATATTGCTTTATACCGTTGTGGGCTATTGATATTTGGACAAAAAAAATTTTTGCTGCCGATAGTTCCCGTAGCAGCAAACCTGCGTACTCAGCCCCCTGTTATTCTTATGGAGAATAAGTAAAATGTTATCTCCCTTTATGTGGCTTTACCTAGTTGAAAAATACAAAAAAATTCCATAAAAACTCATTTTTTGTGTTCATTGTTTCAGCAAACCTGCTTCCTCAGACCCCATGCTATTCTTATGGAGAATAATTAAAATGTAATAAGTCATTTATTTATGAATGTATATTGATGAAACTTGGTGTGTGGCTTTAAGTGGTATTAAGATATATATGTATATACATTGGAAATTCGCTGAGTACGCAGGTTTGCTGCTAGGGGGTATGTTGTTATAACGATGTCCAATTTAAAGAAATAGGATGAAAACAACAGAAATGTCAACATGCCTTATATTTCGTAAAAATGGACTTGTAACAAAAACAAACACATTTATTATTTTTTTAATTTATGTAAAATTAGTGGTAGTGTTTTCTTGCTATTTTATTTATAAGTATTTAAATTGCCGTCCATTTATAACAAGTAAAGCTAAGGTTGAATTGTCTCTAATACTATTTTTTCCTTGTGAATGCTGCCTTAAAATAGAAATACATGAAAAGTTTCAAGTGTATGTTGTAATGATTAAAAGTGATGTTAAAAAATTACATAGACATAAATAACTGGGCAACTAAGCGTTCCACACGTACCTTATAAGAAAGGTTTTCTTTATTTTTGCAGTATGTTTATCTTAAATTCTTGAAACCATTTTGCTGAACACCTCCCAATTTCATATTATTAAGATTTGGTGTTGGAAAGTAGATTGAAATAAAATTTACCAAAATTCAATATTTCTAGGAAGGGATTAATCCTATTTAATAATATAATTTTATACAAATAAGGGTGATATTATATACATTTTTATCATCATTAGACTTTTATAAGTAGGGATGGTGTAAAAAATAACGAAATAAATTGCCAATTCAATTAAAATTACCTGTTAAAGTTGATTGTTTTGGGGGCCACAGATATAAGAATTTCCAAGAAAGCTGTTAAATTTAGCTAGGCACAAAGAATACAATTTGAATTATTACTCATGTTTTCTATTCACTTGTACTACAAAATGATTGAACGATTGAAAATAACCCAGTTTCGGAATGATACCAAGTTAAGTATCTTTTAAGTTCGCTTTGTAAACACATACAAAGTGTAAGGAACAGGTTTTTTCGATAAATAGTTTTAATGTTCTGCTATCAAATTCATCCGGGGCTTCTAATTGCTATAGAACTTGAGGATGAATTAGCTTTATGAACTGTAAAAGAGCACTGCACTTTTTAATAACACTAAAGATTTTTGTAAATCAAAGTTAAAACGGCCAAACGTGGCTAGAATTTCCAAGCGCTTGAATATAGAGTAGTTCATGAATTCCTAACACGAGTTTCAATTTATAGCATTCTTGAAAACAAATGTGTATTACCGACTAGAAGCCGAATGGAGGGTATGTTGCTTGAGAGGATAAGCTGCTTGCTTGCCAACTATTTATTTTAACATATAGATTTCTTAGACATATAAACAAAATTTCATAATACACTAGAATAATCATTTAACAAGCAATATTTCCATTATTTTTTATAACATTGTTTTTTATGAGTACGGAATATGTGGTAATCGGGGACACTCGCCTTTCAAGTTAGCCGTATAATATTCAAGCGGGACGGGTCGGGCAGTCTAAACACAGCTATGCTTGACAAAATGTCACTCAAAATGTGTCTTCATCCGTGCATTTTACAGTTAAATAAAAGAGCGTTAACATTTCATTACACAAATAATATCGAATATAACCAATATCGAACATCCTGGTAGTTATTCACAAGTCTATATATATTCAGTCTTATTATACTATGACTAATTAAATAACATTACAAAAAGAAAACTTATCTATATCATGACCAAGTAGGATATACAACATCTAACTATACAGCTATTCTATTTATTTAAAAACCTATAACTACACTTTATTTAGAAAATTTGTTAATGTTTACTTCTAAAAAGAGTAAAGAAAAATACGATTAAGCTTGTACTGTAACTAACATCTCTTCAAATATATGATTTCTTGGTGGAAAGAAAACTTAATTGCGTTAATATTAATTGAAAGTGGTTTTTAATAAATATAAATAGTCGTAAATTAAAAATACTCCCGTCGCAGCAAACCTGCATACTCAGCGAATTTCCAGTGGAGATATAATGTCTTAATACTACAAAAAGCCACTTACCAAGTTTCATAAAAATATATTCACAAATTAGCGATGTATACAATTTTAATTATTCTTCATAAGCACTGGGGCTGAGTACGCAGGTTTGCTACAACAAGGAACACCAAAAATTGGTTTTTATATCAATATAACTCAACTAGGTGAAGACGTATACCAGTTTTTATTCATTTATGTTCATAATTAAGGGAGACAGAATCAAGAATCAAGAATCAAGAATACTTTATTGTCACACGACTATATAAATACAGCATTGACAATCGTCACAAATACAAACTTAAATAGCTAAAATAACAGACTGCTAAAATACATCATTCATTTCCAACTAAACATCCTTTCTTTCAGATATATAATCTTTAACACTGTAGTACTCTTTTTCAATCAAGTATTTTTTTAGTCTATATCTAAATTTTACAACATCCACCTGAGTTTTCAGAATTTGGGGAAAAACATTAAAAAGCTTAATGGCAGAATAGTAAGTTTGGTTTTGAAAGGAAGTTGTTAAATTATTCTCCATAAGAATAACATGGGAGCTGAGTACGCAGGTTTGCTGCTACGGGAGCCTTTGGCAAAAAATTGTTTTTGTTTAGCAAATATCAATAGATTTTGCTTTTATAAGAAGCCTTATATCAAATTTCGTCAGTATACGTTCATAAATAAGCGAGATATAAAATTGTTCTTTTCCTCCAAAGAATAACATTAGACAACGTACTGTGTTTAGCACTTTCAATATCTCGGTAACGAATTGACGTAGAGGAATGATAAAAACACCAAATTGTGTGTTTTTTCAAGCTGAATTCAATGGTAAAAACTAAAATTTGACTATTTCAAAAATTATATGTAAAAAGTTCAAAAACCCCATTTTTGGGGTACAAAACCCCCCAAAATACCCCTTTGGATGGAGCGATCTGGCTGGTTTTCGAACTTAAAGTCATAAATGTTGCTTTACACGATTATACCAAGTTTAATCAAAATCGGATCATTTTTACGAGAGTTATCTGCTCACGGACACACACACACACACACCCACACACACACACACACACACACACACACACACACACACACACACACACACACACACACACACACACATATATATATATATATATATACAGCTTCGAACGAATGGTGTTTTTGGCATCTGAGGACCTCAAAACGAAAAGTTATCATGGTCCCGGGCCTAGGTCTTACCATGCCAACTACGGTAATAGCTTCTTCCCTATAGGGGAAATTCGCTAAAAGATTTGTTGTTATTATTTAAGACATAAAAATAGAAGTGACATTTAGTTATTAATAATAATAACCAGACAACTAAATACTATAGTAGAGCTAATATTATAAACATTCATATAAGATATTAATAATGAACTAATTTTCATTGTAAAATAAAATCTCCACTTCCAAAATGTAAATTATAAGTTACTAGGACCTATGTTTAAGTTTAACAAAATATCCATTTTGAACTACACTTTCACAAATAATATGCAAAGCACATTCAAAATAAAACTATAGCATCCAAAAGTATAAAATTAACAATTAAGTATGTTGGTTGCATATTTATAATTCTATATTCTGACTTCACAAAGATACAATGATCACATTTTGTTCATTTACCTTCTTCTATTTTGTAGATCTTGCAACGGAGTGTCCAAGATTTTTGTCACAGTGCGAGGGAAGGAGGGAAAAACCTCACAGCAGAGACTTAAGGAACTTCTTTCAACAAAAGTGAGTTTTTTGGCGTAATAACCAAATATGCTTATACGCTGCAAAAAATAACATTGGGATTTAAATTCTAAAAGCCTAAAATATTTAGCTTGTGTTGGTCAAAAGACGTGCTGAACTAGAGGGTACTCTCCAAGAAAGATGTGACAGTAATACTAAATTAAGCTGGAAAATAGTATTTATGCTTAACTATTTTTAAAACCATGAGAACATATATTTAAAACATCATTAGCAAAATGATGTTCAACTTTTCAAGGGCGAAGCAATTTTACAATGCTTGAGCTTTATCCAATCATAAATCATATTATGATGTTATGTAAAAGTTGTTTCAGTTCGTATAACTACCGCTAAAGTTAAGTTAGCGAAATAAAACAATACAAAATACCCCCGTCGCAGCAAACCTGCGTACTCAGCGAATTTCCTATGAATGAATATATTTCTTACTACCACATAAAGCCACTTACCAAGTTTCATAAAAATACTTAAATAAATAAGTGATATATAGCATTTTATTTATTCTCTATAAGAATAACATTAGGGCTGAGAACGCAGGTTTGCTGCAACGAGGAAGATAAAAATGCGGGCTTTTTGCAATTATCAATATAACTCAACCAGGTGAAGCTATATACCAAGTTGTAATGATTTATGATCATAATTAAGGGAGATAAAAAGCTTTCCGTATTCTCCATAAGAATAACATTAGGGATGAGAATGTAGGTTTGCTACTAAGAGGATAATCAACAAAAAATCAATTTTTTGTGGAAATATCAATATACCAGTACTAGGTGAAGCCACCTACCAAGTTTCATCAATATTCGTTCATAAATAATCGAGATATCAAATTTTAAATATTCTCCATAAGGATAACATTGGACAACATACTGTGTTTAGCACTTTGAATATCACGGCAACGGTTGGACGTAGAATCACAATTTAAACACCAAAATGATTGTTTTGTAGAGCTAAACTGATTGGTAAAAGCAAATGTGAAGTTTACATAGAAATTAACTGAGGAACAGCCAAAAACCATTTTCCCATAAGATTAACATGGGAGATTTTATGAGCAGGTTTTTTTGGATTTTCTTCGCAACCACTTAACCTAGGTTAATAATTCAAAATACCATATTATTTGTTTTTTTAAGCTCTATAACATGGTCAAAACCTAAATTAAGTTTTTAAAAATTTTAGGGTGAAAAATGCAAAAAAATGATTTTTGGAAAATTTAAAACCCCCATAAACCCTCCTTCCCGTGGTCCGATATTTCTGGTTTTCGAACTTAAAGTCATGAATGTCACTACACATTTGAGCCAAATTTCATCGAGATCGGGCGTTTTTTACTCAAGTTATCGCGGTAACGAACACACACACATATATATATATATATATATATATATATATATATATAAATTTGAACGAATAGTGTTTTTGGCATCTGGGGACCTCAAAACAAAAAGTTATCATGGTCTCGGGCTTAAGTCTTACCATGAGACCTACGGTAATAGCTTCTTCCCTATAGGGGAAATTCGCTAAAAATACACATAACAACTCAAAATTATGTAGGTCATTTTGCAAAGCGAACCTACGACCCTACGAACTTAATTTTCATTATTTGAAGGTTTGGAATTTTATAAGGTACTTTAAAACTGAAACGGATACAACATTTTGGGATAAGATGTATTTAATACATAAAACGAAAATTTAGCGGTTGTAGTTTATCAAAATAAGGACAATAAGTTTGTTTAAAATACTGAAGAGAAAAACAATTAACTATGTTAAAATAGGAAAACAAATAAAATTAATTTCCGCGTAAATAATGGCTGATAGAGTAAACTAAATTTACCAGATATTTACCGCTTATAGTAACTGTTATTCCACAGACCTACACAGAATTTGATGTCATGGTTTGTTGCACCTGTCTTACTTCATTTACATAAGCACCTGTCTAGATTACCAGTAGTTTGTGCTTGAAATGGAGGGAAAACTCGACTTCGTTGCATTTTGTGATGTAAAAGGGCGAAATTGTTACAGAAAAGAGGCTTACCGTGTTTTCAGCAGTCATATCTTATCGGGCCAGGAAATGGTCACTGGGCTGTAAGGGAGCCATAAACTGGACTAATGTCCCCTTAAAGTAAAAAATATAAGATTCTTTTAAGGGTTTTACATATATATTTGCTTTCAATGGCTTTAAATGTATATTTTCTTCAGGAAAATTAAAGTAGTGAATATTAGCGAATTTCCCCTATAGGGAAGAAGCTATTACCATAGTTGGCATGGTAAGACCTAGGCCCGGGACCATGATAACTTTTCGTTTTGAGGTCCCCAGACCCCAAAAACACCATTCGTTCGAAACTGTATACAAATATATATATATATATATATATATATATATATATGTGTCCGTGAGCACAATAACTCTCGTAAAAATGATCCGATTTTGATGAAGTTTGGTATAAACATGTAAAGCAACATTTATGACTAAGATCGAAAACCAGCCAGATCGCTCCATCCGAAGGGGTATTTTGGGGGGTTTTGTACCCCAAAAATGGGTTTTTTGAATTGTTTACATATAATTTTTGACATAGTCAAATATTAGTTTTTACCATTGGATTCAGCTTAAAAAACTCACAATTTGCTATTTTGATCATTCCTCTACGTCAATTGGTATCCGAGATATTGAAAGTGCTAAAGACAGTATGTTGTCTAATGTTATTCTTTGGAGGAAAAGACAAATTTTATATCTCGCTTATTTATGAACGTATACTGACGAAACTAGGTATACGGCTTCATCTGGTTGTGGTCTATTGATATTTGCCCAAAAAAGAAATTTTTTGCCAAAGGCTTCCGTAGCAGCAAACCTGCGTACTCACCCCCCATGTTATTCTTATGGAGAATAATTAAATGCCACGTCTCTCTTAATTATGAACATTAATGGATAAAAACTGGTATACGACTTCACCTAGTTGAGTTATATCGATATTAGCATAAAAACCCATTTATCGTGTTCCTTGTTGCAGCAAACCTACGTACCCAGCTCCAATGGTATTATTGTGTAGAATAGTTAAAATTGTATATATGGCTTATTTGTGAATATATTTTTATGAATCTTGGTAAGTGGCTGTATGTAGTATTAAGACATTTAAATATCCATTGGAAATTCGCTTAGTATGCAGGTTTGCTGCAACGGGGTTATTTTTAGTTAACTACTATTAGAGTCTGATTTAGTTGTTGCCACTTTATTATACTTACTCGATCTAATAAACGATGCGTTTGTTAAGCGGCCAAATAAAAAAATCCCATTAAAAAATACTTGTTACCTTCTTTTTCTTAGCTTACTACAAGTTAAAATGGAGAAAGTAAGCAGGGAAAAAATTTTACTGTTGAACACAGCGGATTAAAGAGTAGTTGTCCTAGACTATATCAGATTATACATTCTCTTTATTTTTCAAAATAAGACAATTCTTCGCTTGACCTTTGTATGACAAATAAATATTGTCCACAATGTCAAACATTGGAACGTGTCGTTATATATTTACACAAACCTTTAATAATCCAGTGTGTTGTATTTAGCAAAGTTTTGATTACAATTTTGTATTAGTCGAAAAGTGGAAACTGTACCAGATGATGGGACAACTGTTAATGCAGAATTTAAAGAAGTTTGAATAATTTGTTTGCAAATTTAACATGGTTAAATTTGTTCTGTAAATCATCATTTATAAATATTATTAAAATCCAAAGTACACACACATTATATTTCCATTGAATTTCCTTTTTCGTATCTTTATACGAATACGTTATTTCCGGTCGATTAGTCTTATTTTAAACAAAACGACTGATTTAACATCTTAGAATACAGGATGTAAGTAATTTTCCCCTATGAATTAGTCATCATTTTTAAAACGTTAAGACATAATTAAAAACCAAACGACACACACATTAATTGGCACTAGTGCATAATGTGGGGACGGCGAACCATACATAATTCACAATGACAATAAACATGGTAATGAGACAATAGAGCTGCCTCCATTACTCGATTCAATAGGTGATATTTTAGCATAATCCAACAAATTGTGGAGAGTTTTTCAACGTGTTATAACAGCTATTCTAAGTGATGTCGTTTCAATAAATTTGAAAATACTGGCCACCGTTGGCGGTACAGAAAGCTGCGAATACTGCTGCGAGCGACCACAGAGAAGTAGCGAATCAGCGTTCGCCACTGCCGAGAGCTGACACGTCACTTCTGGCACGAATGCTTACGTCGCGTCTGTGTCTCTGTTTAAACCGAGCCCATAGCACATATGTAAACAGAATCACGCACAGAACTAAAGAATGACCTATTGTTGTCTCAAGGAAACCACTTATCGCTTAAAATACGAGCTAGCTCAATCACCGTCGGTCCGGTTTTCATTATGAATAGGTAGGTACAAAAAACATGAACGATCCATGAGTTAAAGTCACTTCAGAAGGGAAACCCAAAATGTTTGCTACGTGTTAATTTTGGAGTAAAATGGTGTTGACGTCTGTCTCAACACAGATAATTTTGATTTGTCTTAAACACAAAACCCTAGGACAAATTCATATACAGGAGCGAGTGATAACTACTTGCAATATACTAAACTATTACTAGCTTTTATTTAGTTAAAAAGCTACTTATACATTTTGCGTGATCTATTAAGAATGTGAAGAGATATTCGATGTTGCCTGGAAGCATCATGAATCATAACTCATGATATATGATACGTAAGTCAGTACGTAAAATAATGCTACGTGATATAATCCTTCTGAACATACAGTGCTAAATTTTAAACTAAAGTTTCGGCTGTCATAATTTACTAACTGTACTTACTTACAGTGCCGCCCATGGGGGGACTGATGGCGCAAGTTTGCGCCATTGACAAAACATTTAGGGGGGAATGACAATTTCGGAGTGGAATTGAAAAAAAAAACTGTTTTCCAGTAATTATGAAGTTACAAGATCTTTTGATGAAAATCTACAGATAAACCCAATGAAAAGTAAAATCAGTCTAGGCTAGTCTTTGCGTAATATATTTTACTTCGTTATTATTTCTTCGAAACGTTCATCTGCGGTGCGTTCGTCTTTACGGCCGATATCACGTGGTCCGGTCGTCTGCTTCGACGGATAGCGGTGCAATCGTCATTTATGGCCTATAGCACAGAGATGGCACACGATGCGATTATGAGTTATGGCAACTATCACATGGTTCGATCATCTATTACGTTGATGGTGCGTGGTCCGGTCGTCCATACGGCCGTTGTTATACGGTGCGATCGCCGATTTTAATAAGGCCGATGTTACGCGATCCGGCCGTCATATACTGAACGCGAGAGATATAGGTTCTCGAATTCTGTTTTCCCTATAAACCGATAAATTATTTAGAACCGAAACTGACTCATCCCGAAATACTTTTAGTCTTGTATTTTGAATCCTTTTATAACATGAAGTTTTATTTTATCCTTACGAAAAGGTTATTATTAAAAAAAGTGATTTTAATTTAATTCAAAGTTAATATTCTAAATTGAAAATTAAATTGGATACATATTAACTACGTCTCACAACACTACAGAGTAGGTTTACACTTATACTATACTTACATACAAGATGGCGATCGATTTCAACCAGTTACACCTCAGTCATCCAGGCCCATCACAGAATGTGTATCGCTTATTGTTTATTTCATTTATTGACGATAGTCACCAATTCAAGTTTACAATGTGGCAATAATGAACATTTGCAAGAAGACAGAAAATAACAAACTATAGCTATACATCATGTTGTTAGTAACTAATAATAACTAATGCTGTGTATCAAATAGCAAAGTAAATACAAATATAATAAATACATTTATTGACTTTTACAAGATTTTAAAAAGTATAACCTATTTTTTATTATTGCCATCCATCTATTTTTATACAACTTTGGGTTTTAAAACACGTACAAATATTTCCGGACAAGTTCAGGAAGGACAAACCCGTCCTGAATTTTGGGAGGAAAATATAAATCCCGACCTGATTTAAAAATACAATCCCGTCCATCTCAAATTTTATCTTAATTAAAGGGAAAGCTAAATTTTTAATTTTGGTTTATTTACACTTGCATTATTTATTTATTGCTCATTCCGTAGATAGCTTGAGATATGACGTTTGTTATTGTAGATATCTTAGTATACGGCTGTTTGAAAGATCCAGGATTATTTTTTAAGGTGTATAAGAAGTGCAGGACTGCAGCATTATATAATTTCAATGTAATATTTATTCTGCTTTATTTTATTTCATTTATTGGAAGCCTATTTTGAAACATACTATTTAATTACGGAAATTTTACAAAAGTTAACAAAATTAAAAAGAATTCATATATATACAATGATTAAATCTTTTTTAACAAGACTTCACACAAAAAGGTTACAGCTTTTAATGGAGGGGGGGGGGGGTAGATAGTTGGTTTTGGGGGGAATGCGCCATCATCCTAGGGGGGATGGGCACCCCTGCTTACTTAGAACCAAGTTGAAAATTTCACGTCAGAGTGAATAATGGCTTAATTATTTTCATTACTTTTCTCAAGCAAATTTTGAGGTAATTTCTTATACTGAAACTAGTTTGTATACTTAACGAATTCCTAATACGCTCGTAATAATATTATCCATTACGTAGTTGAAATTGGACCAAGTTCTTAACAAGAAGCATTGATACTTAATTCTAGAAGTCAGTAACAAGTAACATCTAGGCCTACCAATTAATAAATGTTTGGCCTATTTTAAATAAATATCACTAGATCTTACTATTATCACTAGCTGGAGTAGTCTGATGTAGTGTGGTTTGAGCGCGTGACTTTAGCCTGCAAAGTCCAGAGTTCGATCCACGCTATCAACAAAGGCCAACAATGCTGCAAGTCCACCTATCTAGGGAACAAACATAGAATTGTCTCTGAGACGAGAAGAACTATTAGTGTAATTATTTTAAATCAAACTGTCTCCAATACCTTAAAAAAAACCTTATAAGCATAATACTTGGTGTGGTGTTGAATTTAACCTCCGGAATAACATACTAAAAGTCCTCGACAAAAACTTGTGTTACGGCCACCATCTTGGAAAATGGCACCCAATTTTCACTTTTATGCTTATAACGCCTTTATTATCCATGATAGAGAGAAACGTTTCGACTAAAAGTTATTTGAAATTAACAAATGCGCAGTTCTGATTATTATCACTTTTGCTCTAAACCTAACGGATTTCGAGTTATCAACGATTTAAAGATATTACATACATAATATAGGGTGAGTCAGACCCCACTTCCACCATGTATAAGGAGGTAACAATTTAGTATAAAATAAAGTCATCCAACACCATTATCTGTACTATATCGCATTTGGGACTATTTCAAATATTCTTATCGAAATCTATGTACAGGGTGCTCAAAAACGAAGGTCATGAGTTTGAATCTGGAAATATTCTTATATGAACCTAAGACAATTACACATAATTTTAAAGGTCTCGTAAAAACAAAAATTTTGGGAAAAAACAGAATCCACTTATCTTTATCCGTTTCAAAATAGCGGGCATTTTTTTGAAAATTATTGACATGAGTGAATGAATGAACGAAAGAATTTATTCCAGAAAAATAATATTAACAAATACAAAATAGTACAGCACTTATAAAGAAACAAATATATACATACAATATTATTTAAGTAAGTTAAATAATAATATAAAAAATAATAATAAAAGAAAATTTATGCTTTCACACAAACATTCACATTACGCATTTATGCTTTCACATTTACGGAATACTCTGTATTTTCTAAACCAATAAATAAATATCTTGTTTCCGATTTAAATTGCTTACTCGCAAAAAACTCAGCTTTACTCTGATATGATACATATGACAGTTGCTTTAGAACAAAATAAATATTTAAATAAAATATGTAGCCAAAATATAAGGCCAATGTTTTAAACAGTCAAATATGGCAAACGATTTTAAAGGTTTTGGAAGTCCTAGCAACTTTATAATTTAATAGGTTTGTGTAAATTAAAACAAAACTCAAATAAATAACTATTATTAGTTAGAGTTTTTTTGTAAATACTTTTTGTCATATTTAACTTTTTTAAATTGTGGCCTTATAAGAATAATATATATATATATATATATATATATATATATATATTTAAATAGTTATTTTGTTCTAAAGCAACTGTTATGTGTATCATACCAGAGTAAAGCTGAGTTTATTGCAAGTAAGAAATTTAAATCGGAAACAAGATAAATTTATTGGTTTAGAAAATACAGAGTATTCCGTAAATGTCAGTATTTTTTACAAAGAGGAGCCGCCATGTTTAAACGGATAAAGATAAGTGGATTCTGTTTTCGCCAAAATGTGTATTTTGACGAGACCTTTAAAATTGTGCATAATTGTCTTAGGTTCATTAAAGAACATTTCCAGATTCAAACTCAGCATCTATTACCTTCGTTTATAGCACCCTGTATATATTCCGATAAGAATATTTTAAATAGATTTCCTATTTGTGATTTAGTACATATAATTGCGTTGGATATCTTTATAGTAAACCGTTTCCCCCTTATAGATGCTGAAAGTGTAGTCTGACTCACAATGTGTGTATTTATATCTTTAAGAGGGCGTTGGAGAGCGGCCATGTTGGATTTTACCTCCATAAGAACAATGTTAAACTTAAAACCATTTGTCTCGCTTATTTATCAACATACGATTATGAAAGATGTCTCAAATTAAAGGTATTTTTAAGACGCAGCGGGTTTGCTCGCTATTTTCTAAATAAAATAATACATTTCCAACAAAATATAGTAATTTAAAGTCTATATTTGTATACATATTTTGTAGTTTTTCCTAGTCATTAAAAAATAAAACTCCCAGCAAACACTAATCAAAACTTTATAAATATTCAAACAAAATTTATTACAAATCAATAGGTCAAACAGTAACAAAAAAATATGCTTTTCAGTAAATACATGTTTTGTGCGTTTTAACAATGAAATAGCCTGTAGCGCTAGGGTCAGCGACGACATTTCTTCTGACTCCAACGTCCTCTTAAATCATTGATAACTCGAAAACCGTTAGGTTTAGAGTAAAAGTGATAATTTTCAGAATGGTGAATTTGTTCATTTCAAACGACTTTTATTTGAAACGTTTATCTTTATGATCAATATTAAAATAGTTATAAGAAAAAAAGTGAAAATTGGCCGCCATTTTCAAGATTCGGCCGCCACAGGTTTTTTTTCGAGGACTTTTAGTATGTTGTTCTTGAGGTAAAATTCAATACACACACCAAGTTAAATTAAATGCTTACAAGGGATTTTTAAGGTTATTTGTCTAATATGAATGAAACTATATTTCTGTAACCGATATCTCTCTCCACTTGTTTATAGCAATTTAGAAATCTTTGATTTCAGCCTTCACTAGAGATAAGGAAACAATTGATTGTAAGTCTGGTTTTCCCTGTTATTGATTATGCTACTGTAGCTTATTGTGATTTAAATAATGATATTCATGATGTATGCCTCCTGAATCGAGATGATTAAATACAACAGGTTACTAACCTAAATCCGTCGTCGATTCTTATATTCACACGATGGTGACTCGAATTTCAACCTTAAAAGGCCATTATCAAACACTAATCGTCAAACTTTACTTCATGATGAAGGTCATCATAGTTTAAAATAACACAAAACACATTTAAAACAGTACGAGGCACGATAAAATACAAACATTTAACACGAAGTTGTTAGTTTCCGCATGTTATTTGAAACTATGATGACCTTCATCATGAAGTAAAGTTTGACAACAAGGGTTTGATAATGGCCTTTTAAGGTTGAAACCCGAGTCACCATCGTGTGAATATAAGAATCGACGACGGATTTAGGTTAGTAACCTGTTATATTAAATAATGAATTAACATATCTGTTGCAAAAGGCCCATAATGCTTGAATTCGTTATATTTTTAAGGTTTGATGAACATGTTACTCCTTACTACAAACAACTAAAGTGGCTCAAAATTAAAGAAAGGAGAGAGCTTAATGTGTTGAATATAATCTAGCCTTTAAGATTATAAAATATATAGAGAGATGTGTTTATAAGAAGATCAAAGATCTGATCAAACACTGATGTAGAAAGACATCAGAAAAATGTGCAATTACCACGTAAACCTTTATAATTGTATTATATTTGTATTATTAGAGTAGAAAAACCGACCACCGGTTGTTTATTTATTTATAATGAGGAACAACCTCAACTGGTTTGTAATGTGTAAATTGTATATATTTTTGGAGCCTGTCCTGGCGGAAGAGTGGACTTTCGGTCTAAGCCAGGACAGAATAAATAAATAGTGTCAAATTGTCCTCTAAAAGCCAACGATAGATAAATATCCATTAATAGCCATCTTATATATTATTTCTCTAGCCTGATTTTCTGTCAGTCCGCGAGATCTTCCTTATTCCTTTATCAAATTCCATGATTTACCCCTCATGTTAAAGCTTATCGTGCCGGCTAATGACGAAAAATAGACCCACGGGCTAAAAATGTACCGCTTCACTGAAATTTGAATAAAATTAACAGGATGAATAAAATACGTCTTACAACACTATAAAGTATATTTACACTTATGCTGTACTTACATACAAGACGGTAAAATATACACAAAAGATGGTACAAGGCGATCGATTTCAACCAGTTACACCGGTCATCATCAGGCCCAATCAGAAAGTACCTCTCTGATTGGGCCTGATGATGACCGGTGTAACTGGTTAGTAGTGGGAAACTAGCGGGGAGACCCCATAATCGACACTTTTTCCCATGTTATTTTTATGGGGATTAGTTTTTGGACCGACGCCTGATCCCGGCCTATACAAATTTCCTTGATGGCCAATACTAATGTCCAACCCTTGCCTATATTAAATACATCGTCCCCATCCCCATCCGTCCTCTATACTTTTAAAAATTAATTTTCAAAATCATGCTAAAAACTAACTTTGGTGTTTATGGTCCGATTTGTCTGCAATTTGTATATGTTGTTGTCCTGAGCTAATGCATTAATAAATTACACATACATTTCCCAAATTAACTATTACGGTCAAATTAAAAAAATATTTTGTAAAAATAAGTAGTGGAAAAATGCCGATTTAACGCCACTTTCGGCACTTTTTCCCATGTTATTCTTATGGGGATCAGTTTTTGCACCAACACCTGATCCCGGCCTACACAAATTTCCTTGTTGGCCTATACTAATGTCCAACCCTTGCCTATAATAAATACATTTTCCCCAACTCCATCCCTCCTCTATATTTTTTAAAATTAATTTTAAAAATCATGCTAAAAAACTAACTTTGGTGTTTATGGTCCGATTTGTCTGCAATTTGTATATGTTATTGTCCTAAGCTTATGTGTTAATAAATCCCACATACATTTCCCAAATTAAAAAAATTTGTAAAAATACTATCGTACCAATTGCCAACTTCTTTATTTACTGCCCGATTTGACTGATTTTTGACACGACACCCGAACCCACCCTAATTTCCTTTTTGGCCTATACTAGTACCCGACCCTTGCCTATATTAAATACATTTTCCCCATCCCGTCCTCTATATCTATTAAAATCTAAAAAACTAAATTTGGTGTTTATGAATTTGTCTTCAATTTGGATGTGTTATTGTTCTAGGCAAGTGTGTACACACCACACACATTTCCCAAATTCAATATTAAAAATAAAACAATAATTTTAAAGCCACTTTCGACACTTTTGATACCCTTATATATCTTTTGTATGTGTATTAATACCTAAAATGTGTATGCAAAAATAAAATTTTATGACCAAATTGGAACTTAAAAAAAAAAATTTTTAAAATATTCGCAGTAAATAAACTGCAAAAATTTCTTATTTTAGAGCTAAAAAAATTTTATTATTATTTAATAAAGATAAAATTTCAAAATTTTCAACCAAGGTTATATATAGAAGCCCCAAAATCACCACCCTCATTCCAACAAAAAATGTTGTCCTGTGCACAGTGCTCCACGTCTTGCTCCAACAGAAGTAATTGATTACGCCACTATCAAACTATCCACGAAGTTATTCCTAAAATTTGTAAAATATGTCATCAAATATTTGACAATAGCAATTTTTTTAAATGCATATGCCAGAGAACCACAACAGCTGCAAGGTGTGTAAGTGAGTCATCAGCCGTCACAAGAAACGCCACCACCTACGATGTAACAAGCAACCTTACAAGATGTTTATTTTTAACGGTGAATCTGTGGAAGTATTAAACACTCTTCAATCTTGTCCCCTACCTATCAAATGGATTCTTATTAGGAGGGTGAAGTTCATCAAACACTCGGTGGAAAATGGTGGTGATTTAATAATTGACTAAGAATGTATTGCTGATTTTAGAAGTTTGGCGATGTTACGATTGAGAACAAAGATTTAAAATCACAAATTAAAGAAGCACTTTTAAAGATCGATACCTCCATGCATAAGTATCAAGCCCAAGGCAGTGGATGGATATATGACCACACTAAATACTGGCAGCTGCATGTTTAAAAGTATAATTCCCTAACTCCCAAGTCATATATCCCCACACCAGAAAATATAAAATCAAAACACGCTGTTTTAAATATTAAAAATAGCGATAATAAATGCTTTTTGTGGTCTGTATTGGTGACCCTCCATCCGAGGAATTGTAAACACGCAAATCAAGTATTTTACTACGAACCCTACGTTGGTCAGTTGAATATGTCAAATATAAAATATCCTGTAAAAATATCCGACATAGACAAATTTGAAAGAAAAAATAATATAAGTGTTAATATTTTTGGGATTGAAGGACAGTTAATATTTCCATTGAGAATAAAACTTAAAGCTCCCTTTGTGATATATGCAGATTTCGAATGCTTTATAAACTCTGGAAACCACACTCCTGGATTTGCTTATGCTGTAGTGAGAGATTCTAAAATTATTTACGAAGAGTTGTACAGTGGTGGAAATGTAATGGACGTGTTTTTTGAAAAGTTATTTAAAAGTTATGACTTTATTAAAAGTCAGATGGGAGTATATATTCCCCTTGTAATGACTCCAGAGCAAGAGGCATTATTCCAAAACCCTACACGCTGCCACATATGTCGCCAGCCGTTGTTGTGTGATAAAGTCCGTGACCATTGCCACTTAACAGGCAAGTTTAGAGGCCCCGCCCATAATTCGTGTAATTTAAACTATAAAGTAACAAAGAAAATTCCAGTATTCTTCCACAATCTTAAAAACTATGATGGTCATTTAATAATGCAACACTTAGGAAAATTTAATCCAAATTGAATTGCATAGCCAAATATATGGAAAAGTATATTTCATTCTCTGTTGACGATTTAGTATTTTTGGATTCCTACAAATTTCTATCCCTTCACATAAACAAATTAGCTTCCAATTTAAATACATTTAGATTTATAGACAATCCACTACTACAACGTAAGGGCGTATTTCCATATGAATACATAACAGGACCAGAGAAGTTTTTAGAGCCTCTCCCATCCATAGAGGCATTTTACAGTAGTATAACTAAAGAATGTATATCTCCTGCACAATATGAACATGCTAAAACCGTATGGAATCATTTTAATATAATGAATTTAAAAGAATATCACGATTTGTACCTTAAAACAGATGTGTTTCTTTTGGCTGATGTGTTTGAGACATTTAGGGATTTATGTTTAAAGGATTATAAGCTTGACCCCGTCCATATGTACTCACTCCCTGGACCAACATGGGAGACATGTCTTAGAATGACCAGCATAAAATTAGAATTATTTCGTGACATTGACTTGCATTTGTTTATAGAACATGCCATTAGAGGCGGTGTAAGCATGATTTCCACGCGTTATGCCAAAGCCAATAATAAGTACATTGGCGAATATTATGACCCAAATCAAGAAAGCACCTATCTTGTATACTTAGACTGTAACTCGCTATACTCTACAGCAATGTGTGAGTCGTTGCCCGAGGACGGATTTCGATGGACGAATGAGAAAGATTATAAATAAAATCAAAATGAAAACATTGGATTTATTTTGGAAGTTGATTCAAAATATGATAAAAGTTTACACGATTTGCATAATGACTACCCGCTAGGACCAGAAAAAACCGGAAAATTAATACCAAATTTAAATGACAAAACTAAATATATTTTACATTATAAAGCAGTAAAAAAATACGAATAACTGGGTTTGGTAGTTAAAAATACCACCGAATTTTAAAATTTAGACAGTCGAAATGGCTTGCACCCTATATTAATTGTAATATTGAAAAGAGAAAAAAGCAAAACGATTTTGAAAAAGAAATTTACAAACTGTTAAATACCAGTCTATTTGGTTGAACAATTATGAACCAACGTAAGTTTCGTCATATACATCTTGTAGACGAGTCTAAGTTAACAAAGTACGTTACAAAGCCAAGGTTTGACTGTAGTAAAAAGATCGACAACAATTTGCATGCTGTATATTTAAATTAATTAATAGTAAAGTTTGATAAACCAATATATTTAGTAATGACCATTTTGGATATCAGTAAAGTAATAATGTATGATTTCCACAATAATTATACATCAAAATTTAAGAATAAAAAGTTCCTAATGACAGACACAGACAGGCTTATGTATTCTATAGTAACAGAGGACTTTTACAAGGAAATACAATGTGTCTTGGACTTTTTCGACACCTCTGCATATAGCAAAGATAATTTCTTACACTGTGATAAAAATAAAAAAGTTACGGGCAAGTTTAAAGACGAATTAAATGGTCAAATTATGTTTGAATATTGTGGATTAAGGCCAAAATTATACTCTTTCATTCCTTTACAATGGTTATACGAAAAAGAAAAGAAAAATGAGCTAGAGGTTAAAAGGGCAAAGGGGGCCGAAAATGCTACAGTTAAACATCTCTTAAGACACCAACATTACTTAAACTGTCTTGCAACCGGGGAAGATTACTATGAGAATGTTACAAGAATTAAATCCACAAACCACCATTTTCAAATATTAACGATGAACAAAAATGTACTCTCTTTTGATGACGATAAGAGGTTTATTCTGGATGGCATTAACACTCTTGCCCTTGGTCATTATAAAATTGGTCAAACATAAATCTGTATTTGCCATTATTCTTTGGCCTTTCCTTGTCTATTACGAAAAAGCCATATTTAGACCTATCCCAACATTGATGGCAGAGATTTATATATTGGTTAAATGAAAAATCATTCCCCACATGATTGTTGTACACATGTTTTAAATTTAAATGGTCTTGTTTAAATAATATTAGGAAATTAACATTATATCGTAAATGTTTGTTACTTTACTGTAAGATTGACAAGTAAAAACCTTTTGTATTTTTGTGTCTGCCCATTGAAAAAATGATGTGATATTTGGACTATTTATGTCGTCAAATACAACTACTGAGTGTGATTCTACATCATTTGGAGTGATTTCACAGTCTGAATATGTGTGTAATTTAACTTCATCACACAGACGGAATATTTCAATTATTTTTTTTAATTTTTCTTGCTCCAAAGATTTGGATATTATATATAAATTTGTAAACTTTAATCCTTCCTTTTTTACAATTAAGTTATAAATTACAACGGTCTTCCGAAACCGCTAGGCCCAATTATAAGACAGCGAATATTATTAGGAAATAGACCCAACTTCTTTGGTGTATTTTCTGTATGCGCTATTTTAAATTTGTTCTTTTGTTGAATAAATGATATTTTTTATATAAAAAAATGGCAAAGAGAAAGTGTAAAAAGGTCCAAGGTAAGGGATTATTCTCAAAGCCATATACAGGCCGTGGCTTGTTAAATACCCTTATAAACAACCTTCCATTTTACCTCCACATCCCGTCATATTCCTATTGTGGTCCTGAAACTAAGATACGTAAAAATTTAGCCAGAAATGTATCTCCAAAAAATAAGCTAGGCTCATATTGTAAAGAGTACGACATATTCTACATGAATAATCCCGATACAGCCGCCCGGAATAAGGCAGATACGAGATTAGCAGACCAGGCTTGGAATAGGATCCCGGCAAAGGACGCCAATCTAGCCGAAAAAGCAGCGGCTTATGCAGTGACAAATTTGATGAAGGCCAAAGCAAAAGTAGGAATGGGATTAAAATTTAATGAAAAATATGGACAAATTTCAGCTGCTAGAGGCCGCAAGAGACGTGCTCCACTTTCGTGGAGTGTACCTCAAAAACGAGCTAAGAAAACAGAAACCAAATGTAAAAGAGTTTGGAGTTATTAATTTAGACAGTGACAAAGGCCTAGATAGTATATCCAGGGGCACACATTGGACAGCATATCGTAATAATAAATATATTGTAATTTATTTTGACCCATTCGGAATACAACCTCCAAAAGAGGTAATTGAATATTTTGTATCATCCAAAATTTACCATACAACTGATCAAATACAATATTTAAATAGTTCTATTTGTGGAATTTTATGTTTATCATTTCTGAAAAAAATTAGTTTATAAAAATGGATTCATTTACTATAACATTTACGGGTACAGAGCCAGAGTTGAAGTCGGTGTTCTTTCCTCCAATATAATTAAATGGTGATTATGTAATTGGACTGGTAGATTTTCAAAGTTATAATTCTATATGTAATGTTAAAAAACCTCTAAATACTTTGACATATTACAAAATAACCAAATTACAACCCCAAAAGGGGAGGTCACAATTGACGAATTAAACCGGGCATTAGATGGTAAAGTTGAAGTTATTATACAAAATAAAGTAGCATTAATTAATACAAAAGTCAAACAAAGGGATATATTTTACAAAGGGATAGTTCCAAAATTAAATAAAGTTAAAGATACAAAATTAACTATAGACGAGGGTGAGGAAGTGTATTATTACGATCAGTAAGCTCCAAATGTAATTGAAATTACTGAAGGTACGTACGAAGTGTTTGAGCTTGCGAAGTAAATTCAAAAGCAACTCCCAGATTTTGTACTTATAGCCGATAGTAAAACTATGAAAGCCACATTACATTATGGCCATGTGTTTGATTTTACAAAACCGTGTTCATGGTCTGTATTATTGGGATTTAAAGGATTTTCGACTCCAGATGTTGCGTTTAAATCTGTAAATAAAATCAACATAAATAATGTAAATGTGATTAGAGTAAAATGTAATATTGCGAATGGGTCTTATTTAAATGGTGACAAATCACACACCATACACAGTTTTTACCCAGAAGCTCCTCCCGGCTACAAAATTATTGAGGTCCCCAGAAATATTATATACTTCCCTGTATATAAGAGAAGTTTAGATGTTGTTAGCATTAAATTTGCAGATCAACACGACAGGCCAATTGACTTTAATGGAGAAGAAACTACAATTACTTATCATATAAAAAATATATGAGAATTTACAAAAACGGACTGAGTGTGCAATATGCCAGGTTTTTGCGATCAATTGGGCTGAAGTTAAAGTTTTCTATTAATAAAAATAGGAAAATTTTGTAGACGTTACAGGAAAATTCCAATCCAACGATAGCGAGGTTAAAATTACAAACCACTCCTATGTTCCACACAACACTTTGGCAATAAATAATTCCGATGAAATTAGAATATGTATAAATAATCAAGATTTACTAACACTCCCATGTAGGAGTTATCTGTATATTAAAGAAGAAATAGAAAATCATGATAAAGGATATTTTATAAATAATGCATTTGCGTTCTTATTTGACAAAATTAGCTATGAAGTTGCCGGTAAATAAATAGATATTGTAAGAAATCCAGGAATTTTCAGTCTTATGAAAATATTGTGCTCTTACAATGAAACAACTAAATTGTCAAATGTAGCATTTGATTCTGATGCAAATTTAAAGGAGTTCAATAAAAGTGGCAAGTTTAGTACTTGTGTCCCATTAGAGCTGTTGATGGGTGTGTTCGAGGATTTTAATAAGGTTTTAGTAAATGTTAAACAAGAATTGGTATTGAAAAGATCCAAACACAACTTAAATTGTATATTAACAACATATAATGTTCCAACTGGGGTCGATCCTATTCCTAAAATTACACTTAAATCGATCCAGTGGGTGATGCCGCATGTGGTGCCATCTGATAGGGAGAAGCTGCAATTACAAAAAAAATGTTATTACAAAATAAAAATTTGTAAATTGCATTTAGAAGTTTCGAGCTACACGAACTCCCATCTTACCTCAAAACCAAGAGACATACATGGTCAGTTAAGACGTCTTTGAGTTTGGAGAAGCCTAGGTATATTATATTTGGTTTCCAAACTGGTAGGGACAACAGTGCACGAAAAAGAACTGATGAATTTGATCTCTGTAAATTGAAAAATCTTTAAGTGTTTTTAAACTCTGAATATTATCCTTATAGTGATTTAAATCTCGACTTTGAAAATGGAGATGCCTCTGAGAGATGTTTGTGAGGTTTAGGGAGAGTTACTACAACACCGTCCCCGATCCTATGTTTAACAGAGCTGATTTTATAAAGAAATATTCTCTAATTGTAATAGATTGTTCTAGGCAGAATGAATCAGTCAAAGAGGGGGTTGTAGATATTAAATTAGAAATTGAAACTGCAGAAAATGTCCCTTCAAACGCATCTGCATATTGCTTAATAATACACGATAAAGATTTGAGTATAATCCTTTGACAAATAAGATAAATAAAATGAAAACAAATATTCAACAAGAATTGGTAGACTCTGCAAAACAAATAAGAGAAAAATATAGAACATTAAAACGTGGTAAATTTCTATATGCTGAAGAGAGGTTCCAAACATTCCAACCGTTAATAGAGACTTTACAAGAATGAAAATATTTAGCCACCAAAACAGAGAGGCCAGTTCTCCCAATTATTTTAGAAAAAGAACCCGTATAGAATACCAAGAATAACCCAGATGTAACCGCACAAATTAGATTTTGGTCTTTTAGCATCAGACTATTTAGGAAATTACCTTAGTAGAAGTAGTATGACAGACACCACATATGGTATTAGGCGAGAATGAAATAAATTTTTTATTGGGAATCAGGAAGTTCAAATTGCCAATGATGATGTTACAGTTGGAGAAGAATTTTATAAAGGGACAAAGGGATTGTGGGAATTGTTAACTTTAAAAGAACCCGTAAACTATAGTCAGGCTGATTTGTAAAATTATAAAGAGATTTTGGAAGCTACAAATGCACATTTAAAGGGTTATAAAACAGGTGCGGCGATGTCAAGTAATAAACACACTAAATATCTTAATATTATTAAACCCCAGTTTAAGACTGTTGGTGAAGGTTTAAGGCAAGTAACTGGTAATAAAATAGACTTATGTTTATTGGGACGATCCTAATGAGCTTGTAGATAGGTTAAGACTGCTTTGGTTAAGCCGATTGGTGGGAAATTCTGGAGTGGATAATGAGATAGATTCTACTATAGAAGAATTGAGGGGAAGTGGAATTGTTTATTAAATAAAAAGATGATAGATAAATTTTATCGCGTATATAACCCATATAGTAAACCACAAGCTAGAAGTTTTAAAGAAACTACGTTAAATTTAAAAGATGATGGTTGGAATGCTTTAAATTATACAATTAGTAGTGTTAAAGGTGGGGAGTTTACTGATGATGTATCGACTTTGGGGCAGACGTTAACCAGAAAAGGTAATACTTTTGTACAAGGTAATACTAAATATGAGTTTTTAGAATCCATGAGTAAGAATTGGAACGCTAATAAACGCAAAATTCCTAATGTGAAACGAGGTGAAAGTTCAGACGATGTACCCCCATTAGAGCAGACTTTAATAGGAAAAGGTGATGTTTTTGTACAAGACAAAAATAATTATGAATTTTCGGAATCGGAGAAAGGTATTTGGAATGCAAAAAGTGAAAAATTGCTAATGTGAAACGAGGTGAAAATTCAGACGATGTACCCACCATAGAGCAAACTTTAATAAGAAAAGATGGTGTCTTTGTACAAGACAAAAATAATTATGAATTTTTGGAATCGGAGAAAGGTATTTGGAATGCCAAAAGCGAAAAATTAGTAATTTGTTGGCTGGTTAAGAAAGCGATGATGTTGTAAACGTCTCTCAAGTACCAACAATGGATCTAAACTTTTGGGATTTTAATGATAAAAGGCTAGTTCGTGTTAAACCCACTATTGACGAGGACGATTGTGTTACAAAACATCAGACTGTGACTTTAGACGGTCTTACATTTGATGGTAAAAATAAGCAATTAACAAACATTTTACCTGGAACATTGCCAAATGATGTGGCTGTTGTTAATCAAATATTAAAAAAGGTGAGAAAAGCATAATAAAACAAGGGGATAAAAATTATAATGTATTAACATTAGATAGCGATATGTGGGATGCAGAGGACAAATTAATAAAGAATGTATCTGAAGGCAAAGATAGGAGTGATATTTGTTTAATGTCGCGGGTTTTGAGGTATGACGATAATATTAAAACTTTTAGACAAGACAATATTAAATTTGATATTTGTTTAAAATCACACGCATTAAGGTTTAACAATAAAACTAATAAATTTATGCAAGACAATAATGAAATCGATTTGATGCTGTACAATCCTAAATTGTTAGTTGCAGACCCTACATCTTTAAGCGGATTTAAGACTTTAGATGGAGAGACATATTTTCCAAAAAAAATGTATATCAAAGAATGACTGATGGTATGTTAGTTGGTAGCAATGGAGGTGTTTTTGAAACGACGGAGACTGGCAGATACGTTAACATTAAAAATAAAGAGTAAACAAATTGAAAAATTACTTACGAATTGCATAAGCCCGCGAGAAAGAATTTTGTTAGAAGGTCTTTTAAGGTATTGGGTATAAACTAAACTGTTCAAATAGATGTAATAGATATGCAGAATTATGCTAGAGAGAATTCTGGGAATAAATATATTTTAAATTTAATAGACACATTTTCTAAAAAAGCTTATGCTGCTCCACTAAAGAATAAAACTGGATTAGTAGTCACAGAAGCTATAAAAACTATTCTCCCAAAGGGCGTTAAAAATATTCAATCGGATAACGGAAAAGAATTTGTAATGAACATTTTACCAAACTAATGAAAAAGCTAAATATTAATCACTACCACACTTACGGTACAACTAAGGCGGCTATTGTGGATAGGTTCCAGAGAACTTTAAAGAATTGGTTGTATAGAGAGTTTAGTGCAAAAGGGAGTTACAAATGGTTGGATTTACTTCCAAAGTTAATAACGATGTATAATAATAAAGTACATCGGTCCATAGGGATGAAGCCTAACCAAGTAAGTGCCAAGAACTCTAAAGATGTACACGAAAGGTTAGCGTCTAAAGTACAAGATAAAAAGCCAAGATATAAGGTGGGGGATAGTGTAAGGATATCGAAATATAAACATATATTTAGTAAAAGATATACCCCTAACTGGACAGGGGAGCTTTCTACAATAGCAGAAGTTAAGAAAACAAAGCCTGTGACTGATATTTTGAAAGATGAGAATGACAGTATAATCAAAGGAGGATTTTATACAGATGAATTGTAAAAGACTAAATATAAAGACATGTATTTGGTAGAGAAGGTAATTAGGAGGAAGGGTGATTTATTATATGTCAAATGGCTCGAGTTCCAAGTAGCCAGAAATCGTGGATTTCCGCAAAGGATGTATTACATTGAATTTAGAGCAAATTTTAAAAATATAGAGGATGGGGAAAATGTATTTAATACAGACATGGGTTGGGTACTAGTACAGGCCAAAAAGGAAATTAGGCCGGGTTTGGGTGTTGGCGCAAAAATCAGTCAAATCGGACAGTAAATAAAGAAGTTGGCAATTGGCACTATAGTATTTTTACAAAATATTTTTCTAATTTGACCGTAATAGTTATTTTGGGAAATGTAGGTGTAATTTATTAATGCATTAGCTCAGGACAATAACATATACAAATTGCAGACAAATGGGACCATAAACACCAAAGTTAGTTTTTTAGCATGATTTTTGAAATTAATTTTAAAAAATATAGAGGACTGATGGGGTTGGGGAGAATTTATTTAATATAGACAAGGGTTGGACATTAGTATAGGCCAACAAGAAAATTTGTGTAGTCCGGGATCAGGCGTTGGTGCAAAAACTGATCCCCATAAGAATAACATGGGGAAAAAGTGCCGAAAGTGGCGTTAAACCGGCATTTTTCCACTACTTATTTTTACAATTTTTTTTTTAATTTGACCGTAATAGTTAATTTGGGAAATGTATGTGTAATTTATTAATGCATTAGCTCAGGACAACAACATATACAAATTGCAGACAAATCGGACCATAAACACCAATGTTAGTTTTTTAGCATGATTTTGAAAATTAATTTTTAAAAGTATAGAGGACGGATGGGGATGGGGACGATGTATTTAATATAGACAAGGGTTGGACATTAGTATTGGCCAGCAAGGAAATTTGTATAGGCCGGGATCAGGCGTCGGTCCAAAAACTGATCCCCATAAAAATAACATGGGAAAAAAGTGCCGATTACGGGGTCTCCCCGCTAGTTTCCCACTACTAACCAGTTACACCGGTCATCATCAGGCCCAATCAGAGAGGCACTTTCTGATTGAGCCTGATGATGACCGGTGTAACTGGTTGAAATCGATCGCATTGTACCATCTTTTGTGTATATTTTACCGTCTTGTATGAAAGTACAGTATATATGTAAATATACTTTATAGTGTTGTAAGACGTATTTTATTTATCCTGCTTAGTTGTAACATCACGTATCATGCTAATAAAGAAATTATTTAATAAAATGAAAGATAAATAAAGGCAATCGTTTGTTTTGTCAGGAGCGAAAATGTAAACAAAAGAACATGTGATCAGCTCTCAAGATTTGGTTCGTAGTGCGGAATTTCGCACGGGTCGACTAGTTGGCTCTTACTATAACTAGATACCACAACATTTGGATATCACTATAAGTACTAGGTGACGTCATCACTACTTCCCTGAGCCCTGGGGCCGCCGCGTTGCATCTGATCTGATCCCTAGATATCAACACTTTAATGCATTTTTAGGCCGGTGTACACTGCCGACTATCGCAGTCGCGCGCAGGTACCAAAATTCTCGTAAAAGTCTATTCACTAACGCAGCCCCAGTCAAGTCCCGTTTGCAACAATGGAAGTCGTGCCTACTGGTGCACACTGCCGACGCGATCAGTTGTAGCAATCTGTTGCGAACTGTTGCGACCGATCACGTCGGCAGTGTGCACCAGTAGGCGCGACTTCCATTGTTGCAAACGGGACTTGACTGGGGCTGCGTTAGTAAATTGTTAGTAGTTGCGTTGCATAACATTAATTATTCCTTATTAGGTCAAAACAAATAACAAATATTATATGAACATCTATCTTGCTCCGTTTCCCGTCTGTGCTCTCTACGTGGTTTAAATCAATGCATGAAATCTTGTGAACCACTCGAGTATTGACTTGAGACTTGGCAGGTGTACTACTAAAAAGTGCATTCTATTCTAAGGCAAATCTTTTATTGAATTTGAAGTTTTAATAGTTTATGTTTAAATGGCGGCTGTTAATTTTTTAAAGATAAATATATTGAAGATGGTAACCAAAACAAAAAATAATATTTAGGTAAATACAAATGTTCAATTCCTAAGCTAAAAAGAATGTAAAAGATTTTTAAGATCACCCAATCCACAGCTGAGTAAATGCGATTTGTGAAAATGAAGTCTCGGTAATTTCAGGTAACTTACACACAATTTGCATGATTTTACTCCATAAAATATCAGTTACCTAGCTATGATCTTTAAAATCGTATACCACATGTTTTGTTCAAGAGATCTTGACATATCTTGAAATGCCATCTATATGTCAAAATCATTTAATAAACAACCCCTAATGTAAACTGCAAAATACCTCCAGGCGTTTTACATCTTTCATAGTTGGTTATACTACTCTAAAATATCACTTTGGTGAAATTAACATCATTATAATTTACGTAATTTTTTAATTCATACAACTTGTTCTCTAAATATGAAATACTCAAAAGACAACTACGGTTATAATACATTTTTAATTATTTCAATATTTGTTCTGTAATATATGAAAATTAAACTGCACAAATTACGAAAGATGAAAAGTAAACAATGTCAAATAAGTAAAACGTTCGGAACAAAATAAAAAGGTGTAGTTACAAAATTAAAAAAGTGTTTACAATTACAAATTTTAAGAACATAAATCAACAAATGCCCAATATTTTCTGGTATGCAAATTGTCAAGCGAAGAAAATTAATGAAGTCGTTAAGACTACATATCCCGATAGATACAGTTCATGATATTTTCTATCACATACAATGTAAACATTATTGCAATTTTAAAAAATATGAATACAAAATAGTACGGCGTTTGATGCTTTAAGGTTGCCCCAAGATATGGGTATGCTTCGGAATATTTTTTTTCGGCAACAAAAACAACAATAGTCAAAAATAAAAGGGCCATTTTGTTCTTCCTCCAAAGCCAGACTAACTCTACATCGATACGGTGGGTGAACAAAAACCAAAGAATAAACTGACCGATGAGGACCATAACACATAGTTCAACCAAGGATAGGCCTAAAGTATAAAAATACACCAACCAAACGAATGCACTTGTGATATGTGTGGACAAACGTGCGTCCAAAAGATTACAGTTTAAGAACAGCCAAAACACATGGAACATGAATGGTAAACAAAGTACCAACACATAAGACTGCGTCGTAGATTCGGGATCTAGGTCCAGATGGAAAGTACTTACTAATCCGATAAACAACAATTTCACAATTGGATGCATGATTAATAAAATGTCTTACACATATATAAAATACCACAGTGTTCAGATCCGGTCATACGACACCAAGTTCTTCTAAGCTGCAAAGTTCATCACGTTTGTAGTTTCAAAGTTAGTACTTGACTCGCACTCACTTAAATAAATCAACGTTTTACACTTACATGAAATACAAAACAGGACACTAAATCTCCTGCAGCAATCGTGGAGAACAAATATTATATTATATAGGGTCTCAGGACGTAGCTGCGACACTCAGCTATCAGTGACACTGACACAGTGAGTCAGCGAGATAACTGAACTTGGTTGGCGCACTACATTATGGACCTGGATGACGCAAGACTCGTAGAATCACTGGTCTTAGAAGCGGTTATGACAATAGGCGGTCATGTTTACCAACATATGCTAGCCACCAGCTAAATTCCCCACGGTTTTGTTCAAATACTGAAGTTTAATTATTTAGTCTCTGGTGAAATTTTCTATAAATAATACAATGTTAAGATGCAATGTTAATATTGTGCAATTTTTAAAATTCAAAACGAAATTGCTTATTCGGCACGGCAAATCCCAAGCCCAATTCCCTACAGTTAAAACCCACTCTTTTAACACAGGAGCTCATTGGGTAACAATTTAGTTTTATAGTACAATTGTTTGTAGGGAATAGACTACTATGATTCAATATAGTGCAACTCAAAAAATACAAAACGAAATTGGTTAAATGACAAGGCAAACCCAAGCCCGGGTACTGAGGCTTCTATTTTCAAGACAACTTTTAGATATATATGTATATATGTTTAAATAATGTTTTGAGTAGCATATCCTGTTTGCATACATTTGATAGCAAAATATAATTGTAAAACATTATTATAATGTAGATGTTAAAAATAAAAGTGCCCTTGAAAATAACTCATATTATAGAAAAATAAAATAATGCAATTTGAGGTATAGAACATATTTAAAATAAATAATTTGTACTAAGAAAATAGGAAAAATAGGTTAGCATGACTTTTTTGAGTACTTCTACTTTCTTTAATTACATTTACCGTCTTGGTTTCATGTTTTGTGCAAATATTGTGTTGTGCTGTAAGATGTGGTTTATTTTACATCTTATAATTGTCCGTCAAGTTTCATTCTTTTAATACAATTGATGATAATATTTTCTTATTATGTAATTTAGTAAAAACAAATTACAGTTTAACAATTTTTAATCAGGTCTGTCCAAAATTGCCTGAACAGGATTTGTACCAGTTATTATAGATCAGGTTTTCATTAATCCTGATCGAAACCTGATCAAAGTTTAATACAACATGTATTAAAAAAAATACAATAAATACAACATTTAAAAGTTGAAATGTAAGAATTACGCATTACAAATATTATAAAATAAAAATGAGAGAAACATTTACTCACAGTAAAAAAAAACACTCATTTTACGCCATAAACTAAAACTACTACCTTCACAAAATTTCACAAAAACCATCGTCGCCAAGTCTATGAAGGAACACAAGTGCTTAAGACCTTGGATTAAAAGCAACTGTAGGACTAGAAATTTAGTTTTTGGCTTGGGAAACTAATTTAGAATTTTTATTTTGATAAAAGGTTACTTGTAGAATCTAAATAATGATCAAGCCCAATGAAGCGACGATGATATTTACGGATGTTTGATGACACATCTACAATTGTTAATACATTACTAAACAATTCACAACATATGGCTGCTATTATTATAAACATTAAGAAATAAAAGCTCAACTATGCACCATTGTTATTGGTGTTGTTATTGCTGGACTAGGAAACACCAGCATTACCCTATCAACAAAAATTGTTGGGGATTGGTTGGCCCTACAAAAGTCTCCCACGGTTGGCCAACAGTATGTATTGGCCAACTTGCCTCCGTTGGGCCACTCCACCAATTGCCAACCATGGGCCAACGCTTGCATACTTCGTTGGGCCAACTAACCATCAGCCTACGTTGGCCCAGTCCACCAATTGCCAACCGTGGGCCAACTAACCACCAGCCTACGTTGGCCCAATCCACCAATTGCCAACCGTGGGCCAACTAACCATCAGCCTACGTTGAACCAATCCACCAATTGCCAACCGTGGGCCAACCAACCATCAGCCTACGTTGGCCCAATCCACCATCTGCCAACCGTGGGCCAACAGCTGCATGCTTCATTGGGCCAGCTAACCACCAGCTTACGTTGGGCCAATCCACCATTTGCCAACTGTGGTCCTTGCAGCTGGGTACACATTTTGTTGTATTGGGCTGACAACTTACCACTAAGCTCCAACAAGCTAATAAAAAAATGAAAATTTCTAGCAATAACACAATAACTGTTTATTATTTTTTCTATAAAATATTTTGTTTTTGTTTTTAATGAAATAATCAAGCTGAAGTAAATATTTTAAGAATGGATACCAACCAATTTAGCCTCTTTTATTCAAGCAATATAATGAAATATATTATTAATTGGTTGTGTTTGTATTTGTAAAATACTTCAAAACTGTTCATTCCCTAAAAATGATTTTACTTAAAGTAATGTACAAAGGCTTTATTTTCATGTTACATGTGCTACAAGAAACTTCGATCGTAATTCCTACCTACTTTACAAGAAACTTGGATCGGAATTGCTACCTACTTTAAATAAAACCAATCTGCAATAGCCTGTATTGTAAATATATCAATCAAATTATTAATGACTTTTGACCTGGACACAGAGAAGAAAGAAACAGAGGTCGCTTTCTTATGGGAGTAGCGTACGCCCATAGATCTCTCTATTAATACACCTGGAACGCTCGGGCTGTGTCAAGAAAACGGTCTTTACCCCCACTCCTTCGATGGCACTAACGGCCTGCTCAGTGGATTTCAGCAGTGTGCGCCCTATCATTTACACGCTTTTGCGCCTCGCCAGATTCATATAATTACAATAAAGTATATATAATATTTATCTGGATGAACTACGGAATCTAACAGTATAAAATTCTTGTAGTTTGGTAATTTATTTTTTCTGTGGTAATGGAAAATATTTAGTGTTTTAAAAGTATGACACGAAAAAGCCACTAAGCGTAAACTTTTTTGTTTTGGGGTTAAAAAGAAAATTCCAGCGGAAAACTTGTACATAATTAGTTGATCCACAATTTTTATCCCAAACATTTTTTCATAAGTTGATTTATTTGTTCTGTAAAGATGGTAACAACGTTTCCCGCGCTTAAACCAATTCACCCCGCACTCATTCCAGCTAACTGCCCCGGCACTTCGTTATACAACACGAATTTGATTGTATTAACAAGCTGAACTATGACTTACTAGCTGTGTACCCGTGCTTCGCAACGGACGATTTGTGGTTCTTACCTAGCACTTTAATTTTTCATTATCAATATATTTATTTCAGGAAACGAAATTCCCAAGAAACCGGTGTGCTGATAACGATGCTCGTTTCTCATAGAAAGTTTTTTTTCAGGCACCCTTGCCTCATTAACTTAACAAATTTTAGCAGATATTTACAGATTATTCACACTCTATTTACATGCAATCAAAACTATCTTTCAGTACTGTACAGGGCTTATACTCGACAGAAAAAGCTCTTAGGTGCTAAGAACCTCGCTGTACACTACATTCTTTGTTCTTCTTTCTGGTTGCAAAATAACCAAGCTGCCAGGAGAGCTCACCCTTGAACACGCCACATACAGTTGGCCATGAGCGAAACAATCACTTCTCAGATCCACACCAGCTACTTTCAAACTCTGCCCCTGAGCCTTGTTGATTGTCATAGCATAACAGACCCTCACAGGGAATTGCAGACGTTTAAACTGAAAAGGGTAGTCTGATGGAATAAGAGGAATTCGGGGTATGAATACAGTTTCGCCTTGGCGTCATCACCAGGTATAATATTAACCCTATGTAGTGATGGGGTGTGATTTGCGAACCTGTGATTTAATCACTGTGATTCTGAAATCACAGGTCGACCTGTTACTGACCGAGCCGGACTAGCAGGTCTAACTGTGATTCGATTCGTTGTAGGCGGACTGCTCTCAGTGCTCTGCGTGAGTCATTTCCTCGTCGCACAGCCACGAGTCACTCAAATCACAATCACACTCTCGACTGTGACTGTGATTCGACTGTGACTGTGATTATCTGATACTGAGTCTGATCGTCTAGCGAGGACGGGTCACTCAAATCACAATCACACTCTCGACTGTGACTGTGTTTATATGATACTGAGTCTGAGCGTCTTTAGCGAGGACGGGTCACTCAAATCACAATCACACTCTCGACTGTGACTGTGTTTATATGATACTGAGTCTGAGCGTCTTTAGCGAGGACGAGTCACTCAAATCACAATCACACTCTCGACTGTGACTGTGATTCGACTGTGACTGTGATTATCTGACACTGAGTCTGAGCGTCTAGCGAGGACGGGTCAACCAGTTTATTGTTAATTATGTTTTGTATGTTATTTTAATTTGATGTTGATATTATGGTTGGATTTTTTAATTGTAAATATCAATATATATGTAATCGAACATGTAGCTATTTTTACTTTCTCCCCTTATACATAGTATATGGAGAAAGTATTTTTTCGTCAAAATTTTCGAATTTGATTTGTTAGTGAAAATATTCGTTTTAGTGCTCCCTGAACCCAAAAAAGTTATTTTTACGTGATGTCTGTCTGTCTGTCTGTCTATCTGTCTAGATGTGTACAGAGCTAGAGCCCTAACCAATGGTCCGATTTTTATGAAATTTGGTATGTAGGTACTAATCCACGATATCTCCAGGAGTTTTTTATTTTTTTAGAATTTTTGATTATTTAAGGGTAATTATCCCCCAAAAACCGCCAAAAAACATGAAAATCAACATTCTCAAAAACGGCTCTAACGATTTTAATTAAACTTTAGTCATTTGTAGAGCTTTATTTTTCCAACAAAATTACACCACCCGCATTTCTGTAAAAATTCGGGTTCATAAATTACAGGACTTAAAAAACATTAGAAATTCAGTTTTTTGGACTTTCATAAAAAAAACTAAATACAAAAAATATTACTATTCACCATTAAAAAGACCTTAAAAAACTAAATAATTTAGTATTCTGAATTACTATTCTACGATTGCTGGTTGCGGAGAAAATTTAAATTTTCATTTTGCGTAAACACAGTACGTTGTCCAATGTTATTCTTATGGGGAATACAAAAATTACTATTTCTCTCTTATTAACTGATCAATTTCGTTCAAACTTGATATGCTTGTCAAGTTAGCATTGATCAACAGAGGAAATTCGAAATATGTTGCCCCTTAATAACTTTTGTGGGGAATAGGGGGCATTTCCCCTCTTAAAAACACATGTGTAGCAATGGATTCTGTAGTGCCTCCAAAACATGGATTTGGGTAGATGTTTTTGAAAACAACTTGTTTACAAGATTTTCTGTACATTCAACCGTGCTTTGTATTCTATATTTATTAAATAAAAAGAAATGTATTAATTTAAGTTGGGCTAAAAGGGAGAAGGTACGTGTCAGTTTCCTGATACCGTTTATTGTTCATACATCCAATAAATAACTATTTTTTATTTGACTAAGTGTTATTTTCTCAAACCCTTCTTAAGTAGTCACGAATATCAATACTTTGCTAAGAAAACAATATAAAATTGTAACTCAGTTATTACATAAACGTATTCACTTATCCCTAAGCTGTAGGATCGCATTAACCTAATCAATATACTAAAAAACTCCTTGTAATGACACGGGTAGCAAAACAACCTGAGCAACCACCCGTTTACAGTCCACAAATCATTTCGCAAGCTCCCACCCAACACAACAGCTGATGGAAATCACAATCACAGTTAAAAATCACAGTGATTTGTTAGTAGCAATCACAGTTTGACCTGTGAGTGTAAAATCACTGCTAGTCACATCACTAACCCTATGAGGGTTTAAAGCGCTACAAACAAACGCACAGACAAACGCTAGATGAGGGAAAAGAGCCAATAATGTCAATGTGCTTTAATACTTGGGCAAACATGTATGATTGTTGTAATTTACTCGCTGGTGAGAACTAAAATATAAATGTTACAAATTTTACTTTTCAAAACGAATTAAAAGTATATTTTTAGTTATGAATCAAATTATGACCGAACATAGAGATTTTTGTCAGAAAATAATATCAAAATTAGCAATTAATTTAATTTTAATAGCTAAAAGTCTGCACACTGCAATGTGGACAGCGATTAAACTTATATGGACTACATTATCGACACTGTTTTTAATTCCGGCCGCCGCCGCACGCTCACGTTGGCACGTTTTGCTAAATAACTCGGAAACCATAAGAGATAGACAAAAAATTCATAGGACAAAAAATGTTAAAAATTTATTTCCACACTGACGTTTTTCAATCAGATTGAAGGTAGGTTCAATTGTTTAGGCGCTAGAGGCGATAGTGTACAGGAAGTACAGTCCTATTTTTCCTAAAACTTCAACCCCCCGCAAACCACCCTAAAATTTTGAATTTTGTAAAACCCGTTCTTAGTGGGTGCCTACACCCTGAAAGGAACGTCCAAGCAAAATTTCAAGGTTCTAGGTCAAGTAGTTTAGGCTGTGCGATGATACGTGAGTGAGTGAGTGAGTGAGTCAGTGGATTTGACAAATATCCAGTAGATTATTTTACAGTTAGTAAATGATCCATGGTAGCTACGTTTTTTTTTGTTTTGTCGTTTTTTTTCATTGCCGCTGTTTTGTATTAAATAAACTGAATCACAAGTGGAACCAACATATACGGTACCATGTAAAATGGCACAGGGAACAGGTTAATATTCAAAATGAATTTTAAACCCAATTTTAAATGGTATTATATTACATCATAATATTATGCAGTTGCTTTTAGACATCTTAAGTGTTATTAAATAAATTTAACTTATTCAATTTCTGCCTTAGGCCCATTGATACATCATGGCATCGTACTTTGAAAAACAAATAGCTAATATATTTTTCACAAGCTGTAACTCATGGCAATCATCATCAGGGAAGATGATTGGACAGTATTCTACATGTCAGACGAACAGTTTCCTTAGACACGCTTTTACATTTTAAGAGGGCGTTGTAGAGCGGCCATGTTGGATTTTACCTCCATAAGAACAATGTTAAACTTAAAACCATATATCTCGCTTATTTATCAACATACGATTATGAAAGATGTCTCAAATTAAAGGTAGTTTTAAGACGCAGCGGGTTTGCTCGCTATTTTCTAAATAAAATAATACATTTCCAAAAAAATATAGTAATTTAAAGTCTATATTTTTATACATATTTTGTAGTTTTTCCTAGTCATTAAAAAATAAAACTCCCAGCAAACACTAATCAAAACTTTATAAATATTCAAACAAAATCTATTCCTAATCAATAGGTCACACAGTAACAAAAAAATATGCTTTTCAGTCAAGACATGTTTTGTGCGTTTCAACATTGAAATAGCTCGTCGCGCTAGGGTCAGCGACGATATTTCTTCTGACTCCAACGTCCTCTTAATGCAACGAGGTCCTCTAATACATTTTACTCGAACAGTAAACAAACTGTAGCAATCTGCAAAGATAAGGTAGCGGACGGTATTCGTAAAATGAATAAACCCAGTTCCGGCCTCCCCCCTCATCCCGCCCAGCAGTCAGCTGATAGCAACAATGAAACACAAAGTCTCCAATCCTCCTTTACAGTCAATGGCAACAATGAGTTGTTTACTACACTTTTTGGCACAACTCTCGTGAAACTGAATTGTTTCGAGGGCAATACTATTGTTGTCAGAGCACTCGTTGACAGTGCATCTACGTGCACTTTTATCAACATGGATGTTGTAAATAAATTAACAACTTAAACATCGGCACTCAAAACAGTCCAGTCAAGTTAATGGTATTTCTGCTACTCCAGTAAATACTAAAGGTGTAACTAATGTAGATATATGCACGCTCGATAACACCAAGATTTCTAACAATCATCCAGTATTAGTTTTGAGTAAGATAACCTCAGATATGCCTTCAGCTCACATTAATGGCAATGTAGTTAAGAGTTTATCTAATTTCAAACTTGCCGACCCTAACTTCAACAGAAAGGGTCCCATACAGATGCTTATAGGGGCCGATCTTTTCATGCAGATTATAAAGCCCAACAAATATAGTTTAGGTTAAAACATGCCTTATGCTCTAGACACCGTATTTGGCTTTGTTGTTATGGGTAAAACTCCGGTCACTAGTGACCTTGAAAATAGGCTAGCTGTCAATCACACAATACTTCATTGCCTACAAGAGGACAATTTGAGTAAACTGATTTCTAACTTCTGGACCTTGGAACAGCCTCCTGAACCTTCTAAACTCACCGAGGATGATATTAAATGTGAGCAACATTTTTCTGAAACTTACAGTTGTAGTTCAGAATCGGGAATGTTTACAGTCAAACTCCTTTTTAAAGAAAACCCCGAAAAATTGGGGGACTCGTTTTTAATTGCAAAAAGGCGTTTTTTCTCACTTGAACGTAAACTCAATACTCAGCCAGAGTTTAAACAGTTGTACACTGAGTTTATGAGCGATTATGAGAGTACAGGTCATATGTCATTGTTCATAGACACTACCCCTGACAAGCCGCATTATTTTTTACCGCACCCACAGTGTGATCGAAACATCTAGTTCAAGCACTCGTTTAAGAGTGGTTTTTGACGCAAGCTCAAAAACAACAAATGACTTATCATTAAATGATATTCTCCATATAGGCCCAAAGCTACACAACGACAACACTACAATCATAACGAATTTTAGGCGTTATAAATATGTGTTCACCACAGATGTTAAACAGATGTTTCGCTCAATCGAACTTGATAAGGAAGACCGTAATTATCAATTAATTTATTGGAGAGATGATCCACAAAAGAAACTCTCTGTTTATCAGTTACTTATGCAGTTACTTATCAGTCTCTGTAAATACTGTCACTTATGGCATGGCTTGTAGTCCATATTTGGCTAACAGGGTTATATTGCAGTTAACTCACGACGAAGATAGTTTCCCTGCCGCCTCTCAGGTTTGAAGAAATCACATTTATGTCGATGACGTGGCCTTAGGCGCTGATACAATAGAAAGTGCTTTATCTCTTCAAAATGATGTAAAATCTCTTCTCGAAAAGGGCGGATTTCATCTACAAAAGTGGACGGCCAATCACGACGAACTCCTCAAAGATATTCCGAAGGAGTTTCATGGACAACCTGTAGTTTTTCGCACCCCAGAACAACCATTAATTAGTATATTGGGATTTCAAGCTTTGATTGTTTTACTTACAAAATAAATATTCCTCAGTCTGAAATATACACTAAAAGAATATTGTTATCTGACATCGCCAAAATATTTGATCCGTGCGGTTTCTTATCGCCATTCGTGATATGGGCTAAGATATTTATCCAAACATTTTGGACAAGAGGCCTGGAATGGGACTCTCCCCTCCCCCTGACTTATCGCAACAATGGAAGTTATTTACTGAACAGTTATCTTCGCTAGAAAATATATTGTTGCCATGCCATTTCAAAACTTCTGACTCAAATAATATACAATTGGACAGATTTTGTGATTCCAGTGAACAAGCGTTCTCTGTGTGTGTTTATTTACGTGTTACTGATTTCCATAGTAGTACTCACGTAACACTGATTATGACTAAAACCAGAGTAGCGCCTCTTAAGCGCATATCTCTTCCGAGACAGGAGTTGTACGGCGCACACTTACTAGCACAGCTGATGCTTTTTTGCTCTAATAATCTTATCTCGAAACAAATGCCTATCGATTCTATCCATGCCTGGACGGATTCCACTGTTACATTGAACTGGATTCGTACTCAACCTTTTAAGTTAAAAACGTAAATCGCTAACAGGGTAGCGCAAATACAAGAATGGCTCCCAGTTACAGCTTGGTCGCACGTACCTTCACAGCAGAATCCGGCAGATTGTGCCTCTCGCGGCATATTTCCACAGGATATTGTTACGCACTCGCTCTGGTGGTCCGGTCCGCAGTGGCTCTTATCTGGCTCAGATAAGTGGCCAAAGATGATAAATAAAGAAATCAGTATTTCTGATATTCCTGAGCTTAAATTAACACATGACAGTACTCTTGTGTCTTCTTCACACTATGAACATGATTTTTTTGTCCAAATTCGACTTCAGCGCGTAGTCGCATTTATTCTACGCTTCATACATAATTCACGCAATGTAACATCCAAACTGACAGGAAACCTGTCTTCAGACGAGTTTCAAAAGGCTGTAAACACTATATGTAGTAGTTCAACAACACGAATTTAGCACCGAATATGACAGTTTGAAGAATAACAAAATATCCCCAAGCAAGCTGAAGAATCTCTCGCCTTTTATGGATGAATGTGGTTTGATAAGAGTTGGCGGTAGGCTTAAAAACGCCGACATTAGTATGAACGCTAAACACCCGATTTTGCTGCCTAAATATCATTTAATTTCTTCAATAATAGTGGATTATTATCACTTGAAATACCTTCATGCGGGACCTCAGCTTCTGGAATCACTCATTGCTCAAACCTTCTGGATATTGTCAGCTAGAAACTTAATCCGATCTCGTGTTCACAAATGTATAACTTGCTTCCGATTTAAGCCCAGGACCGTATATCCAGTTATGGGGAACCTACCTCAAGCCCGCGTCAATCCATCATCTTGTTTCAAGACTATGCGGGACCATTTCACGTGAAAATTCACACCTTAAGAAGAGCTAAGATTGTAAAATGCTCCATATGTTTATTTGTGTGCTTCGCCACGAAAGGAATACATATTGAGGTTGTATCAGACCTTACCTCAGACACGTTTATTGCTGCGCTCACACGTTTTATCTCTAGAAGAGGCGTACCCACTGACCTATATCTTGACAATGCAACAAACTTTGTAGGGGCTTCAAATTATTTCAATAAGGTCATGAAGACATTACTTCAGTCTGAAGTTACGAAAAACAAGCTACAAGATCTCTCTGTAGAGTACTCCATAAAATTTCATTTCATCCCTCCTTCAGCTCCGCATTAAGGCGGTATTTGGGAGAGTGGCGTGAAAAGTATTAAGACACATCTTAAAAGGGTTGTAGGTAATCGAATACTAACACAGGAAGAATTTCAAACATTGTGCGCACGTGTCGAAACGATACTGAACTCAAGGCCGCTTTGCCCCTATCTACCGACCCCTCGGAGATAAATGTTTTCGACACCAGGTCATTTTTTAATTGGCAGACCACTGGTTGCTCTTCCAGAGTTAAATTACGAGGAAGTGCCTTTAAATCGCCTCAAAAGGTGGCAAGCAGTGCAGGCCATTACTCAGCAGCTTTGGAGACGCTGGAAAACTGAGTATCTCCATACTCTACAACAAAAGGCTAAATGGGTGATTCATCAACCGAATCTTAAAATAAATGATCTTGTCTTACTTCATGGCAACTCACCTCCTCAGTCATGGCCGCTCGGAAGAATAATTGCTACTCACCCTGGTACAGATGGTGTGACCAGAGTCGTCACTATAAGGACCAGCAGCGGAGTGTTCACTCGATCTGTTGTGAAGGTGTCCCCTCTGCCTAAGTGAAGAGTTCAAAAACATTTTTTCTCTTCATAAGAAGTTTCTTTTTGTTTTTTCTTTGCTTGAGACTAATTTTCACAACTTTTTATTGCGAATCGCTGTGCGTTTCACGGGGGCCGGTATGGACAGTATTCTACATGTCAGACGAACAGTTTCGTTAGACACTCACTCGAATATTTTTGCGATAGTGCGCCCTTCGCTGATTGGTCAGTTTTTAAATATTCAAGAGAGGGGGAAGGGACGCTATGATCTTGTAACGAACAAAATTCAGTTCCGCATCTGGTCTACCGGCGGTGACTCCCGTGTCTCGCGGTTGCTCATTCTTACGCATTTTCTCGTGCTTTTCTTTTTACCAGTATTAAATTAAATTTTCTCTATACGCTCCGGTGTGCTCGAGTGTTCATCTGAAGAATTCATTTTAAGTTTCTTAACTCAATTAACTTTCAATCTGCTTTCAATTTAAATATAACCTTTACAATAGTTCTATTTGCAACTTTCAAGTAATTTCAAGTCTATTCAAGCAGGCATATCAAGTCTTTTAAGTTTAAAGCCCATAACATATCTTTTGACTGTAAATATTGAATTAAAATTGACTATTTTGCTTGATTATCTGGCAAGGAAAAAAATGCCAAGTGTTTTACTTTTTAATTTTATTTTTGTCAAACATACAAGATAAAAGTGTTTTTAATCATGAGGCAGAAGAGCCCTTTTTTTGTTAATTTCTACAAATGATTACGACAACATACGTCACTCAGCTTCATCTCATTATACACATCTGCTTGTTCCGCATCGACTCCCGATAGAAGGCGCCTTCTACCCCCTAGCAGTGAGGCCCTTATTCCCACCAAGCTGTGAGGCACTCTTCGTGCCCAGGAACTGCGTAACTTCCCACCGCTACGTCTGCAGTTGTTCAGAGCTGCAATAGACTCCAATAAATCCAGTAATTCTGGAAATCAGGTATTCTCGACTTTTCTCATTACGACAATTTTGCTATGTGACAATTTTCATGTTTGATATATTACGCTACAATTTACCATTTTTTATTGTGATCGAGATTGCAAGCACTGAATTCAACAGTTCGGAATAGGCTCCAATACCGGCATATGTTATTATTTTTTTTCTGTATTAGTCGAGCGCTGTACAGTTATCATAAACCGCACTTTGCGCCACTTTTCAAAACTGAAGATGGTTTCTACTCTACTAATTGAAAGTACGCAATTATAATTCAGTGATCTGATGGGAACAAAATATGTTGCCACCAAATAATTTATTGCACTGTTTACAAATTTATGACTGTCGCACAATTTACTTTCATCGGAGTGTTTTAGTGTTTTGTGACAAAAACAAACTACTTTGAAAACATCATCAGATGCTTTACATAGCTTACCACTATTAACTTCGTTTTAAAAGTCCATAACACCGGTAGCGATGCGACGGCGGCAGTGACGATATTGAAAGTGCGCGATTAACCTTTAAATGTAAGAAAACTACAGACTGTATAAAAAAATGTTTTGAATAAAAGTTGTTATTCAACTCATTTTCAACATTTTTCTCGCTTAAAGTTTGTTTCTACCTCAAAAATAAAAAAGTTCATGCTTAGTAACTTTTTCATGTTCCAATTTGACTAGATGATTATATTTTGTATTTTTATAAATATGTTAACTGGCAGATATGTACGTTGTTAAATCCGTTGGAACCCTCAATTCTTCCAGATAAGAAATATATAAGTTTCATTACAATCCGGTGTTCCCTGTGCGATGGAGGAGCGTGTTAATGATTGCACGCATTAAAATATTTTTCGGTAGAAATCGCTCAGTTGACGAAGTTGCCCAAGAAGTGGAGGGGGAAGGACCATTTTGCGCATAAAAAACTCCACTGCGCTAGCATTCCAGGTGTATTAATAGAGTTCTATGCGTACGCCTCAGTGGCAATTACAGTTTTTTCCGGTAGGCAGCGCTGAGATCTTGAAATGCACCTCGTTTGAGAGGGGGAGGAAGTTGTGACGTACGAGAGGCAGGGCCCTATAACAAGGGCTATACCATTTCTTTGTTCGCGGCGCGTTGCCGCCATGACCCCCTCCCGCCCCGCTCCCACACCGCCGGTCAGCGCTGTGACGTCACTGCGCTGACAGCCACTCACCACGCGCTTGGCACAAATGCTAAATGAGTACTTTTTCTCAACAGATTTATACGAATCTGTACGTCTAAACTATTGTCCAAGGGCCCTTCCGTTCACTCGTTTCCTCTCGTACACTTGTCCTGATCCATTTTTGAATATCCTCAAATATAATCTTGGTATTTGGCTCAGAAAGTGGAAAGTGTTTGCTTACTAAGCACTGTGAGCTTGATCAGTTTGTTTTACTTCTTGTATCGTTTTTAGTGTTGTAGTGTTATGCGTGTACTTGTGATTGCCGTGGGTTTAGTTATTTGTTGTTATTTATTTAGTTTTCACCACTATTGTTTGGAAGATTAGTTTAAAGCCCTGGAAATTATTAATGAATTCCGCAATTATTTTAGTAAATATTTATGTATAATTAACAAATATTATTTGTACATACTAGGTATGAGCAGCATCTAAATATGGGACATAGGACGCATTACTGATACATACAATAAAACTGTCTTATGAAATATTTAATACATTTTTAATTAATATTTAACTACGTTTATGTTTGTTTTCACTAAATGTGTTTTTGATATAAGTCTGTTTTATCTATAGCAGTAAAAGTGATAAACATCTCAAAAGTATTTACAAACAGTACTTTTATAAAGTTTAATCATAGTTAAAACTATTCTTGTGGGAAAATGCGTGATTGTGAGAGGTATGGTCACCGTGCCTATATCGTGGTGTTTTCAGACATCACAGAAAATACAGGGTGTTTAAGAGTGTACAGTACTAATATTGTATAAGCTTCTTTGTGACATAATTTACAGTAAAAACGTTCTGGTTGTGGTCTATTTATATTTGTATTAAACCCCATTTCTAGTCGGCCTCATTACAGCAAACCTGCGTAATCAATCAGTTATTCTCCATATCCTTATGGAGGATGACTTAAACTTTATATCTCGCTAATATACCAATATATTATAGTTAAACTTAAAAAATTAAAATGAAACATATTCAAGCAGTTACTATACTGGTTTATTAATCATTTACTATGGACAAGTAGGCCTACATTTTATTACTTTCAATGTTCTAATTTGTAAAAAAAGTCAACCTAGTATACTTAAATTTGTATATAATAACCATAGTTAATTATGTGACTTATTATTATTACTGATATGTACGGTTTATAGTAGTTCAAAATGGACAGTAACAAAGTAATGCTATAAAATAATTATCTATAGATTAGATTAGATATTTGTTCGGGCTCTCGTTAATTAATTGTAAATGTGTCAGAAATTCAAACTACTGTATAATTTCTTTAAAAAGTTACCAATTTCGGCTTCATTAAGTTTAAACAGCGCGCCACTCTTCTGGCGAGTACACGGTACCACTCAGTGAGCACATAATAGAATAGAGAAGACAAGTGCTTATACCACGTGCATTAAAAGTGTGGCAAGATCCGCCATGTTGGTCTGGCTTACAGCGTGAAATCTACGATCCGCGAGCTCAATGTGCTGTAAAACTTTCGCGACCCATACACGGCCATTATCAACAGTAATAGTTAAAGTATATTGTTGAAATTTTGCATGCTTATAGTATAGAGTCTGAGGATATCGATGGTATTAATTTAAAATTATAGATAATTTTATTAGTTGGTGTATAAATATTTTATTACACACTTGTAGATTTGTTTTCCAAAATCAGACATAAAAAAGTTTCTCTGTGGGGAAGTTTTTCATTTTTTGGTCAGAGACATTTTGTCAGCGGAAAATTTTTAGATGAATAAACAAATTTCATTTTTTATCTCAACTTTTATTTTCTAAAGTGGTCAGTTTTCTCAGAAATCCAGGTATAAGAACGCGGCAAAACTGTCTTTTGCCGCCACCCGCTGCCGCGCCGCGCCCGATCATTTACATAGCAGTGTGTTTGTTTTTCCGACTTGGTTGTTGTTTGTTAACTTGTTTTAGCTAGGATTAGTAATGATATTGTATTAATTTAAAGAATAGTAAATGTAAACAAAAACATCTCAGTAATACATAGTTTCAGTTACGATACTTATTCATATGTTTATAATATCCTCGAAGTTTCACTATATAGATGATTATGATGGGTATTAAATAACTTATTCCAAATATTTGTAAACCATTAATCAATATTCATTGACCTACAGATTGCTCAAGTTCATGGATTTACATTTCACTAACAATATTTTGTTCACTTATAGATATAAACACAATGTTTTTAGACTTGTTAGATACTTCTAAAACACCTCTGGTAAAGTCGGCAGATTTTTACCACACTTTTAGAAGTTTGTACAGGTCCTTAATTTACGAATGAAAATGATTTTTAAATGTAAACAATAGTAAAAATGCATATTTTATTATTTATTCCAAATGTATTTTTATCCATAGATAAAAACATATTGTTTATTATATGTAAATAACAACTGGTCATTTCATTGCCGTTGTTTGTGGCCTACACAAAAATAATCATTATTATATCTAGATAATGAGGTACTAGAATTTACAGAGAATTATAGGAATAATCAGAACAATTTATGGCTAAACAAAGATATTTTTTAACCACTTACGCGTATTTAAATAAATAAAAAAATGCGCTATTGTGAAAAGTAATCCCAGCGAGTGGTTGATACCCGGTTTTTTATTTTTTATTTTTCAATAGGTGTCCGGTCATTAAAACCAAATCCAACACAATTTACATTATCGTGCTAAGTCGACATCATCATCTTAGGTCTACAACAAACAGCCGTGTATACCCTCACTGCGACTATCTGATAATGTGGCGGTGCGTGGTAGAAGCTCGGACTAGGGCGGCGCCGCCATCTTGGATTGCCACATACTTGTCTTAATATATTTCGTTGGGTGGGTTTGGTTGGTTTCCGTCCACTGTTTAGTCCCAAGATGCGTGCAATTTTTCATTAATTTTAATACAATATTTTTATTTTAAATATGAGTTAACACTTTTGCTACCATAAACCAGGCTAGACCCGGACACCTTTTTACTATTTTAGGTTATAGTGCCTTCCCATCAACGATGTCACCAATAAAAACCATAAGTCCCATTGTAAAGTGTGTGTCATTTACTATATATCCCAGTACCATTATATATGTTAGATGTTATTATAAAATAAATAAAAGTGCCCATAAACGGTCTTGACCGGACTTCCACCTAAATAACATTATAATGCATAAACTATCCTCTCCTGTCTGTAGTTGGACATTGTTTTGAGGTCTGCAGATGCCTTTGCACCAGTTAAAGGCTTAAAAACACGATAAATAATGTCCTTAATTTAGTACAAACTACTTAATTTTTCATAATCAACTTTAATAGCCCAAATTGCAACTTCACACTAAGGTTTTGTTAAGTTTAAACCAATTGTAAAGATTGCTCAGATTAAAATTTCTAGACAACTATACAGAAAGACCACCCCAACTTCTTCATATTCAAATTCACACTAGGTCTATATTGAGAATCATATTAGAGAGGAAACCAAATAAAAATAATAGTGTACGCTTGTTACACAACACTATCGGAATTAAAAGGTCATGATCAAAACATTTTTAAAGGGTAGGTCTAGGCTACTTACAAACAAGTTGTTATCAAGACACTTTGTAGTCCAATTGCATTATTGCATTGGATATAAATTGTTTCAGGCCTTGCCATAAATATTACTTGAGATTCAAAAAATTTCAAAATTCAAATCAGAAGTTAAAAAATATCTGGTGGAGTCAACCTTTTATAACATTGACAGTTACCTCAATGGTAACAACGTAGATTAAGTACCCGTAGGCTAAGTTATTCTTTGCTAAGATAAACCTGACCTGTCCAATTCCTTGCCGCAAAGGACTACGGACGGAGACAACATGTATCATGTATGTATGTGTGTATGTGGTTATAGAACTTTATTAGGGCCTATAACCATCTATTGGAATCGACCTAGATGCAGTTTATTAGTAAACACTTGCAAAATGTGCCAATTTGCCAATGGTTACAGAACAGCGACAAATGTAATTTGTCAGAAAAATGCCAATACACTTTGATAGGGTTAGCATTTAACCTACCATGCAATATTAATTCCTAAGTCAGCATACAACACTTAGCATAACAATATCATAACAACTCGGCCTAGCCTACCACAACTAAGTTAAGGCCTGACATTGAAGTCTAATTTAAGCTGAGCTTGGTGTTAAAGGTAGGCTAGCCAAAATCATATCCAAATGAAATGCTTTGGGAGGATATTGTTCAAATTTGGTAAAGCATAACTTGTGGACAACAAACAATTTTGTTTGGTTGGAGTGTGTTGTTTGGCCTCAGCTAGCTAGACTAAAGAGTAGTTTATAATGAACCAACCAAACACACCAGTAGAAAAATATTCACATATTCTAATGAAACAGACTAGTAGATAAGTTAAATATTTTAATTTAATAAATTTGGCCTTTAAAACTTATTCGGTCCAAGCTTTGAAAACGAACTTGCCATTTTATCATTTATCATTAATGTTTATTCTATTAGGTACACTATGGCTAAGTTACTTAGATTTGGCTGTAACGAAGGTTAGCCCTTGACTTTTATAAATACTAACGTAGCATACTAAGTAATTCAATTGAATGATAAAACAACATAACTACCAAGGCAACACTAAGAGTATACTGTAATAAAAACGAGACATTAAGTTAAAGTAAAGACACATACTGATGCGACGATGCGATCTAAATCTACACATGCATTGTTGACGCGAGAGATTGAGCTAAAATGTATAATTTAAATTTAGTTCCTGGTCTCGAAACAAAGTCACCTTTCCCTTCTAATTGAAGGTTTTAGCCAGTCGCAATAAAAACCAACCGAAATATAGGCATAATTATTTTTTTTATAAAAGTAGTTGGGCAGTTAATTCTATTTACCAATACTGTTGTTAGGCCAACTCACTATTTTATAACAAAGGCCCATCTAAAATTATGCTGACGGAGGGCCAACGATGTTTATTTCAGTTGGGTCAAAGTTGGCAGTTTGTTGGCAAACCTACCCACCATACAATATTGCCAACCATACCAACCATGTCAACGAATTCCCAACGTTGGCCCAACCAACCTTGTTGATAGGGTAGCGTAGCTGCTAGGCACGTCTTCCACAAGCGGGAATTTTGCGCAGGTTACCGGAAGGAAAGGCTGTAGCAGGAAAGGAAAGGGTGGGATGGGACAGGCCTTTCAAAGGAAAGGGTTGGCCTTTCAGAGGAAAGGGTTGGCCTTTCAGAGGGCCAACTCCCGTGCTCCTGTGACAGCTGTGATCAGGCTCAAACAGGCGGACCCCGCTCTGCCCTCCAACTGGCCAACTCAACTTTCAGAGTATCCATGTACAACAGCCAGGGACCACATTCTCAGGTTGGGGACCAACCCCGGAGTTTCCGTCCCCAGCTGCTGCAAATGGAGGAACCAAAGGTGAAAGGGAAGTTTGTCATAATGGACAGCCAAAAGACGAAAAGACTTACCATATGTAATGACAACTACATTTGTTATACCCAGTGTCAGCCTCAAAACTGGTATAGACCAGTTTTAAGGTTGTTCTGGGACCTATTGACCATTTTAAACATATTTCAATACAGCTAAAAGTTGTGGAACGTTTTAGGCAATTATCATGCTGAACTTAACCTAAAACCAATTATTAGTATCCTATTCTCCTTATTGGTTGTATGAGGCGTTTGCCTCTTATTCTGAGGATCCTCGTTTCGATCCTAACCGTGCCCAACATCTAGAAAGTGTTGTGAATTGTTATCTATATGCCATTTTCCATTGAGATATAAAATTAATTACGCTTTCTAACAAAAATCTGACCTTATATTATAAAATTAGGTAACTTATAGGAACTTTGATCTTATATAACTTATATGATCTTTGTTACAGACGGGCTACAAAACAATTTTAAATCCATTATCTTGTAATATATTGTATTGCAAAGTAAAAATAGAAGTTCCGTAAATGAGCACTGTAACCTTTCCTATCCCACCCCTGATGTTAAGGAAGCTCTACCCCCCAAAGTCCGGTCATGTACAGTTTTTTTCTGACTATGATCACCTTAAATTGAAACACCCAATACAGGCATCTGCACAACAAATTTTAATTTTCTATATTCAAATTCACATGAAATTCACTGTCAAGCTACTATTTTAGAAATGTGTTTCGTGTGCGATTCAATCCGAGGACTGCAAATGTTTAACTTGGTTGTTTTGAATGAAATAAACATATTCACGAGAAAAAATCACTCTAATTTATGCTCTTTATACCTTTTTTCACTTTGTCCTACTTTTTCTGGAAGTCTCGGGAACAAGATTCACCCTCGATAAACGGGTAAAAACTACATAGTTATATTTTAACTATTCGTCTTTTATACTTAACGGATATGTATCATGTTAGACAAGTTAATGTAACGCACATCAATTAAATGTTGTAGTATCTCGGCACATATTTGTGTAAACACACAGTAAAAAACAATTTACTTATTTCTTTCCATAATAAAGGAAGAATTTACATTTTGTGATTAAATATTATTCAAACTATGGGGAAAGAATGCCACTCTCTGTTTTCACCTATACGAGCTAATCGTACTTCATAACACGACCATTACCTTTCCTTACGAGTCGAAACTGTAAATATTCAGTAATCAATTTATAGTTGTCATTCATAGCAACATAATAGGATTAACCCTGTACGAAATGTTTTAACAGTATCAATAAAAAATGCAGAGGAATAAACAAAGGTCCAAGACATCAGCTTTGGTGTATAACGAAGGTAATTTTATCCGTACAAACCTTAAAGTACCTCTAAATTTGCTGTAATCTTATATCTTAAGCTAGGACCATACGGGTGCCTTGATCACCTATGTTGCTAACTCCCCTTTGCTGTAGGGTGTGATTAGTATTCCAAAGAGGGTGTAAAGTCTAGGAAAATATCAGTTATTTGAAACAGCTTTCAAAAGTCTTCATGATGTTGGCATTGAACTTTGCACGCAAAAAATGCGGTTGATTTGAAAAGATTGTTCTTTCCTGAGTTTTCTAAGAGGGACAGAGGATTGATAAGCTGTTAAATTGTTGTTTAGCCCAAAGATTTGGTACTTTTTTTGAACCTTTTTCTACCTCTAAAATAATAGCTCTATAATTAAAACAAAGTCATCTCACGAGTCTATGTAAATACCACTAGTATACCTTCAAATGAACAAAAATGATGCCATATTATTATATTCTTTTGTACCACAAATTACAAGTGTTATACCGCACGTATAATGGCTCTGTAATTGATATAAAAGTCAGCTTACATGCAAAAACACAAGTCCACTGAATTTAAAACCCAATCGTGTTTTATTTGTTTATATTTCTGTACCTTTTTGTACCGCAAAAATACAATTTTTCAGTTCTTTCCTTTGGAAGTTATACAAAAATCGGACTACATTTTTAGTCTAAAACGCATGTTTACTAACATTAAAAACTAACTATGACATAATCTTGTACTCTTTTTCAATTGTTTGTAATGCCAAAATAAATAGTTGTAGGTAAAATAGTGAGTCTGTAATAAAAACAAAGTCGGTTCACAGGTCTCTGGAAAATATGCAAGTACCTTGAAATGAAAAACATACTATGCCATATTTTTTACTACTTTATAATGTTTTGTACTACAAATTATAATTGCTATACCTCTCAATTAAGGCCTCTGAAATTGATATAATTAATTTGGCTCACCGGTCTACTCTAAAAACACCACAACACATTTTTGTACAGTTAAATAATGGCTCGTTAACAAAAATTATTTACTATTTTAATATATTTTCACCAAGAAAAGGAGTATTGTTCAAAAAGAGTACAGAATGGTGACATAATTAGTTTTTAATTACTTTTGTTTTTGGGTTAGACCTGTAGTCCGACTTTAGTATTGGTTCACAAACCATGTACTACTCCCAAATCAAAAGGTGTGCACACTTTTTTCGGTACAAAAATAGTAAAAAATAAGCCATAATTAGTTTCTGCGTTCAGTGGACTTGTGTTTTTGAAGTAGATCTGTGATCCGACTTATTATATAACTTACACAGTTCCTAATTGAGCGTTACAAAATGTTAAATTTGTAGTACAAAAGAGTACAAAAATAGTACAATAATATGGCATAGTTTGATTTCCATTTTAATGTACTTATGTTTTTTACACCGACCTGTGAGGCAACTTTGTTTTTATTGCTGAGCCCTTGCTTTGGTGGTACACAAATTTCTTTTATTGGTACAAAAGGAGTAAACAATTATAACTTAATTAGTTTTTCATTTGACTAAACTTGTGTTTTTGGGCTAGACCTGTAGTCCGACTTTATATTGGTTATAACTTCCAAAGTGAAGGGGTACAAATTTTATTTTTTGGTACAACAATAGTACAAATATAAGCCATAAATAGTTCCCAAGTTCAGTGGACTAGTGTTTTTTTGAGGAGACTTGTGAGCTGAATTCTTTAAATCAATCACTGACCTCTTATTTGAGTGGTAAAAAAAGTTTAATTTGTAGCACAAAAGAGTTCAAAATTAGTACAATAATATGGCATAGTTTGATTTCCATTTCAAGGCACTTGTGTTTTTTTTACATAGACATGTGGGCCGACTTTGTTTTTATTACCGAACCATTATGTTGATGATACAAAAACGTACACAAATAGTACAAAATTCCAATATTAAGTTTTATTACGACAACTCAATGTCAGCTCACAACCCAAAGGGAGCTATTTCAAAATCCATAAGAGCTATGTTATATTTCAAGTTCCATCCAGCCTAAACGGTCGGATATTGTTGATTTATGGCTCGTTTTAAAGAGGAAAAAATAACAAAGCAATTTCAGTAAGCAAAGTTTCGAATTTATATTTTATTACTTATAATTTCACCTCAAAATACTAATATTAAATAATCTTTTATCAAATTTTAAAACATAAATCGAAGCTGTTTTCACTTAAATCGTTAAATAATTACCCGTACAACATTCCTACCAAATTTTAAAACTATATATTCTCAAATCACTACAGGACAGAACTTGAAAGTTAACATTGGCCTTATGGGAGAAGCAGGTAGAACCGCCAAAAGTCTTGTGACTGGTACCCCCTCTTATGGTGGGTTCCAAAGCTGCAAGCAGTGGCATTTTGATATATCTAATAGCAATTGGTGATTGACTGGAATCGAACCCGGAACTTCGCGGACCGAACTCAGAGCGCTCTAACTTCTACACCAAGCCTCTCTCATCTTAGACTATCTCTTAGTTTAATTGCAAATAACACAATATAAAGTTTGTCCCGTTTCGAGTGCACCGAACTATACCGGGTCATTTGGTAGATTAAAACAAACAAATAATGTAATACAACTTCTTTCCTATCTCGATCGATTTTCTGTCTGCGAGTTTGTATTTTTTCAAAACCCCTAATTTTTTAAGAAACAAATTAAAACACAATAATGAAACTTGGTATAGGTATTTATACAAGCAATTAGAAAATTCCGCTAAAATTTTATTCCTGTGCAAAATTCTGTTTAAAAATGGTGGTGGTTTATAATTTTTAATGTTAAACATCTGGAAAACTGACAGATATACAAAAAAGTTAAGGATCCAGTTATTTAGACAACATTGAGCAAAATCAAACAATATGCCATTTGTAAGATTGAGTTATGGGTAACGGTGGGTAATCAAATTCAATTCTCTAAAGTGGGCCTTTTGCTGCTGAATTTGGTGATTTCCCTAATTCTGAGCACTAAATTTGAGTTTTCTCTGTTACCCTTCTTTTAATCTTTAAATTGGTCATACCGTCTGATTTAAAATGAAAGCGTTTGAATAATTGGTTTCTCGACATTTTATGAATAAAAGAAGCTTATGTAACAAAACCACACAATGCGGGGTATAGGACCCCCCATAAAACACTTCTAAGAGGCTTCTTGTTGAGGTATGTAGTGTAGGATGGGGATAAGTTGTGTTTTGAAATTCCTGAAATTCGCCATGAGCCTTTAAAATTCCGAGGTTATTTCTTTGGGCATTGATTCGTTTACCTATAATTACAAACGTAAACGGTTTGTAAATCAAAATAAATAAAATACCTTATGGATCTTTATTAGTGCGAGATTTCCTTGTTAAGAGCGGGACACCAACTGCACAATTATAAAACAGACAGGTGGTTTGTTGTAAAACTAATTAACTCAGTACTTGAACATTTTATGAATCATAATACTAGGTATACATGCAATTTTACATCTACTAAATCTACTTTAAACTCTAATATCAAATCATTCCTCAGATATATAACATTTTTATTTTTGACATGATATAATTGTTCAACGTGAGTTATCTACTCCCTAAAATGTGGTCCAACTTGACTTATAGTACAGGGTAAATAAGCATTGACCCGGAAATTTTAAATAACAAGCTGAAATTTGGTGGATATGTTCGGAAGACTATTTTATAAAACATATCAAAATTCCCAAAATTTCCCACTTGGGGAAAATCCGCCATCTTGGACTGTGTACCCCAACAATGTTTCTTCTTAATTTTTACACATAATATTTTAAGAAACTAAATTTTAGTGTTCACCATTAAATTTGGCTTAAAAACAAAACATTATAACATTTTGATCATTGCTCTACGTCAATTGGTTGTAGAGATATTTAAAGTGCTAAACAGAGTTCGTTGTCCAATGTTATTTTTTACGGAGAAAACGAACAGTATTATATCTCACTTATTTATGTACGTCATCTGGCGTCATCTGGATGTCGTCTATTGACATTTGCAAAAAATAAAAATGTTCTGTCGTTGGTTCCCGTAGCAGCAAACCTGCGTTCTCAGATCCCTTGTTTTTCTTAATGAGAATAAATAAAACGTTATGTCTCTCTTAATTATGAACATAGATAATTAAAAGTTGGTACACCTATGAAGCTTCACCTAGTTGAGTTATATTGATATTTTAAAAAACAATATTTTTTGTTTCTTGTTGCAGCAAACCTGCGTACTCAGCCCCAATGTTATTACTAATAAGCTTATTGTCTGATGATTACGATATTTTTACCAAGGTAAACGAAAATACCCCCGTCGCAGTAAACCTGCAGGATCAGCGAATTTCCAGGGAATATATATATATACCATATAAAGCCACTTACCAAGTTTCATAGATATATTCACAAATAAGCGGTATATTCAAGTTTAATAATTACTCTCCATAGGAATAATATAGGGGGGCAGAGTACGAAGGTTTGCTGCTACGGGAACCATCAACAGAAAATGTTTTTTTTGTGTGCAAATATCAATAGACGACAACCAGATGAAGCCATATACCAACTTTCGTCAGTATACGTTAATAAATAAGTGATATATAAAATTGTTATTTTTCTCAATAAGAATAACATTTGACAACGTACTGTATTTAGCACTTTCAATATATCTGTAACCAATTGACGTTGATTAACGATCAACACACCATATTGTTTGTTTTTTAAGTCAAATTCAATGGTGAAAACTAAAATTTAATTTCTTAATGTTTTATATGTAAAAAATTAAAAAAAAGTACAGGATACAAAATCCGAGATGCCGGACTTTCCCCAAGTGGGAAATTTTGGGAATTTGGATATATTTTTAAAATGGTCTTCTGAACATCTCCACCAAATTTCAGTTTTTTATTTAAATTGCCCAGGTAAATTCATATTTTTTTAAATGCACTGAACTATTACTATTCAAATCTGAATTATTATACTACGAACTAAAGTAGATTTAAGGTAATTGCATCAAGCAGAAATAGAAATACACTCGCAAAAAGTCCATGGGAATGAACCAATGAAACTAAGGGATGAAATGAGAGACTCGTCAATAATTGGATGACTACAGCAAACATTGTTTGGCATACATCTCTCTCTATAAGTTGTTATTACTGATTTATTGCAGACCTTATTTTTATCCAATCAGATTTAATCTTCCACCACGTATTCCGACTAAAAAACTGCCCAAAAACTGTTAGATTTTAGCATCTTTCTAAGGAGGTTGTATGATAAGACATGGGTTAAAGATGATGATATCAAATTCCAACACACCCAACACATTTAGAAATTTAGAAATTTCCTCCTTGGGTATTTACATTAATCCATATATTTGGACACTGAAGACAAAACTAAAAACTGAAGTTCCATAATTACGTTTTTAAAAACAGTCGCGAGTAAAAACAAACTAATGCACATATTATTAACCATATGCAGTTTTAATTTAAATAATAAAAAAAACCAATGTTTTTGAAGTATAAAACATTCTGTCATCTTATATGTTTTGTACAAATACCAATTATGTATGTATATATACATTTTTATTGGAGAAGGACATAGATAAAGTCAGATAAATAAATAGTATTATTCTGCTAAAACTCTTTGATCCGATGATTACATGTTGTTCCAATCATGTTTCGTCAAATTATGTCGTAGAGTTTTAAAACAATTCAACTTTCATGCGGTAAATGAAATTGAAAATAACAACTGTCATAAATACATACCTTCCAAATTTTCATAAATGGTTTAAACTCTAAATGATAAATGATATAAAAAAACTTTCATGTTGCACGCAACACAAAAAGCTTCATTTGGCTAGTTTTACAGTTATGGGCTGAATCCCTGAGGTAAAGTTTTTATAACCCCCTCCCCCTTTCCAGTAGACCCCTGGGGGGATGACGTTGTCAGTTTTCTTAATCAAGTGAGAGAGAAGGGTAGTGTGTACTGTAGAAGGGGGTCCTGGGGGCTGAACCTCTATCAAGACGAACATCACTACCGATCAACGCTTCCCTAATTACCACCGACAAACGGCGCATTTGCGGACATGAACTAATTACTTCGAATTCCTGTTGAGCTTAATTTTGTTTAAATATCGGCTGGGGGTTCGAGGCAATAATTTCAGTAGGATAGCAAGATAGTGTAGATATTTATTCAAATATATTTACGCAATAGGGTTATTTAAGACGATAAATATTCAAGAAGAATGTATGAATCTATTGAGAACAAAATTACAATATTAGTATTTTAAGGTCCAACATTCCGACACAGCATTCCGACGCAAGTATTCAAAAATAAGTTTGCTCTTGAAAAACTATAAAGCTAAGCTAGAGTGTTAAGATTTCCCTAAACGAACTGCGCTTGCGATCAATAAATAAAATCTCATTATAATTGGAACAGTTTAATGATATACTTGAATTAACAAAAGTACACTTCTCTTTTACTATCTTTCTCCTAACGAGTTTTAACTTCATGAACTTTTGTGAAGTACTACTAGAAATGGAATATAATGATAACAATAATAGATATAACCAGTAGGTTGTGGGCCCTAAATGTCGTAAGGCGATGTTGAAGGGCGTGTCACGTGACCTGAATTAAATTCGCAAACCTTATTTTTGCAAAGTTTTATCACTAAAAACGACTCCAAACCTAAAATAAGCTACGATTTATTTTCTAAACGAGCATTTTCACCTCTTCATTAACAACAAAAGCTTTATATTAAAAAAAAATAAATGCAAAAGTGTTATTTCGTTTAAAAATGCAATTGTTTTGATTTGATTGAATAAACAACAGCCATCATTTCGATTTAGAGTGTATTATTTTCGCTTCAAGCTCCTCCCATGTCAAAGATCACTTGTTTATCTCTTGATTTTAATTGGTTTATAAAGACGCCATTTACTTTTTGCGTTCGTTATCTCACACCAATGCTCCACCCGTCTAGAGCCTGTTATCTAGCGCCGCGCGGGTTAAATCTTCGTTTTACACAATTTTCATGTTAAAATTCAATAAATATCACCCATTTCACAGCGTCAACCTGTCTAGAGGCTGTTATCTAGCGCCGCACGGGTTAAATCTTCGTTTTACACAATTTTCATGTTAAAATTCAATAAATATCGGTCAATTCACAGCGTCAACCTGTCTAGAGCCTGTTATCTCGAGGTCAGAGGTCAATGTTACGGTGATAAACAGTACATAATTATATTTGTCTATACTTTTTAGTTAAAAATGTTCAGTTTTAAATGGTATTTTTTTAACCCAAAACCGCTCCAAAAGCGTCATTTTACCCTCAAATTCGACCATTTTCATGTCTGTATTGGCAATATCAAGTTAAAATTTGATAAAACAAATTTATAAGCTATATTTCCGTTTTAATACAATTTTTATGTTAAAATTCAATAAATGTCGACCAATTCACAGCGCCAAATTGTCTAGAGCCTGTTATCTCGAGGTCAGAGGTCAATGTCGTGGTCATATACATAGAATATTTATATTTTTCTATACTTTTAATTTAAAATGTTCAGTTTTAAAGGATATTTTTTGAAATTTACAGTCACAAGAATTAGTTACTTATAAATACTTAGTTCCGCCAAACATTTTACAAAATTAATGACAAAAATATCACCAATAGCGATGATTTAGGGCATACTTGGTAAAATATTGTGTGAAATTAACTGGTATTTTCAAAGATTGTATGTTTGTTGTCACTTTAATTTTACAGAGTTAAAAAAGTTATTTAGTTAATTATGATACATTTTAATAAACATTTGAGAGATTTTGCTATCAATGAGTAAAATATTTTGTGAAATGTATGATATTTTCTACTTTTCTCAGGTGGTTTAGGCATCTTAGTTCAAGCATCGTGGTTTTAAGAACTTGACAACAAATGCATAGTTTCATATAGGTAAGAAAATCACATGGCTATGCTTTCAGCTACCTGGATTAAATTGTAAATTATCTTGTATTGTTTGTAATTTGCAGTTTTCTTACGTTTTGTAAAAAAAATAAAAATATTAAACACAAAATATGATTCGCTCCAAATGTTTGTTGGGTGTTGTTCTAAGTTTATCTACTTTTAACTTGATTTTATAATTTAAGTCGACATTTCCGCTTTCCAACTCTTTTTCCAACCAATAGTTCGTGACTTATGCGCCTTGCATTTTGACGGGTCTAATTCAAATACCGTGACGCGCGTTGACGATGACCGTTATACCGTGACGTTCGTCTGACGAACGTTGATATTGGTCGTTATACCGTGATTAGCGTGAATGTCGTGGGGACGCACTTTATAACGAATCGTTTGACGCACGTTCAGACGTTCAAACGTTGACTGAACAGACACCTAAAGTGGCAGTGTTGCCTGAAGATTCAAATCTAAAACATGTCTTTTGTGTAATGATTAAGAAAACCCTTCTAAAGATGTACGGAGTTTGCAAATACAGGTACATTCGAACTCGAAAAATAAATTTCAAACAAGCCTTGAATAAAGCAAAGGAAGAATGATTTGAAATGTGTTACCTTAGAGCAAAATTTCCCCAACGGTATAAATATTGTAAATAAAGCTAAGGAAGTAATGAAGAGTTACGGTATGCACATTGACTGCAGATACAACAACATCCTAACCTCTCACAATTTCATTAATATCGTTGAACATATCTTCGATAATGCATAGGTCTGCGCTTGTGGACTCGTTCCAGAACCTTCGACGATAGTCTGCCAGTAACAGTCGCTACATACTCCAAAATGAACAGTGTGGATGGCGCAAGAAGAGTAATCACCAATGAAGAAAATACGTTATAAACGCAATAACATCCGAGAAAGGCTAGCAATCAAGTTAGTGTAAGATAGAGCGAGAGATGTGTTTGGGAGTGAATATCATATGAAACAATATAGTTATGAAAATAACAAAGATAGTGAATATTATGTGAAACAATATAACTATGAAGAAAACAAAAAAGACTGTTAAATTTAATGAGGAGCTAAAGACTCATTACACTTACGAGCAGTGCGAGGATGTACAACAATTAACGTGGACTCAAATCGCGATGGATGAAATGAGATTCCGTAGACCGTTGGAACTGATGTTGGAGGACTAAATTAAACATCTATCCTGTTGCAGTAAGATGTGTCGCAGCGAGTGCCCACAGTTTACTTCAAGGGTTAGCAGACACAACACCAGTCAGTAGAACGGTAGAAGCAGCACGGTGAGGACATGGACGCTTACGCTTCTGCGGGAAATTATATAAAATCATTTATTGAGAAGATTGAGGTAATGAATAATAATGCTTGTGATCAGTTATTGCCAACACCACCGCCACCATCTGTAAAACAATCAACTATCAGCAAGAAGCGAAAGAGACCATCTACCATTGAATTGGAAACCAAGAAACCAGGATGGGTACCAAAACCAACAGACGATTGTCCCATAGTGTCGTGGCAGGGGGATGGTAATACATTTGCAGTTCAAAACCTGGGAAACAAAGGACAAGTATTATTAAAAATGAAATTATACGATAGTTGATATACGGTATACATGTGCGGTTTATCTTTGGACAAAGATAGTGAAATGCACGAAAGTATTAAACAATTAGTTGATAAAGTGGAAAATATGTGGATTGATAAATCATCAGTAGTGCCGAATATTACAGGATTAACTCAAACAGTACAGTTTCACAATCAATACCTAAGAAGAGAGCAATCCGTAAGAAATGAGCGGCAACATCAATCAATTAGAGCAGCTGCAGCGATGCGCCAGTTTTTTGTGTGAACATCTGCGCGGCTACATTCGAGTCTAGACTTGTCTGTTTTTTGCTGGAGCAGCTGTGGTGAACATCTGCGCCACCATCAATTCGAGCAGCTGTGACGCGCTAGTTTGTTGTGTGAACATCTGCGCAACTACATTCGAGTCTAGACCTGTCTGTTTTTTGCTGGAGCAACTGCGGTGACTGTGGACAAAATGGCGGTAATTGTTGCTTATAAGGCAAGAGCGCGGCACGATGAGCATCATTCCCAGTCATCTTCACGTCTACTCCACATCCTACTTCTGCCTACTCCACATCATGAACGCTTCCGAGATCGTGAGTGGAGACGACACCAACGCACCTATCGACCTAAGAACTGCACTCAACACCTGCAAATAAGATCACGAATCTACACCAGGATCGGAGATCTCTGTGAGGAATGTGGCTACTTCATCACTGCGATGGAGCCCATCTCTACACCATTTGGCGAGACTATCATCGTCATCCTGGAGGGGCAGGTTGGGGATGACTTCTTCCTACGCGTATACCTGCCTAGACGTTTCAACGAAGTGGTGAGCGACATCGACATCCAGAGATATTACAGTGGTAGCGGAAAGCGTCTTTACCTGCTGAAACAGTGCCAGACCAGGGACCAGATACACACCGTTGAAGTTTGTATAAAGCAAGACATGAAGAATTTAAACATCGTTTTACAATTTTGATAGTTTTTTAGTTTATAGTCACATTCTGAACATAACCACTGTGTTGTTTATTATAAACCCAAAAAATCATAGCGTGTAATTTGAGAGTGTGGTAATTTTCGATCAGTAGTGATCATGGTCTTGATGTGGAAACATCCGTTATCAGCCACTGTGGCGGGACCATCAGGTTGTGGTAAGTCACAATTTGTGTAAAAGTTTATAAAACACATTACAAAATGTGTGACACAAAATTCGCCAGTATAAACTGGCATTATGGCAGTGGTGGTGGAGGTGGAGACTCAAATAATACCAATATTAGTCATATAGAAGGATTGCCAAACTTGGAGGATTTTTCTGGTAATGAACCCATACTTGTGATTATAGACGATATGATGCGTGAGGCTGATAATCTTGTGGTGAATATTTTCACTAAAGGATGTCATCATCGCAACATTAGTGTGTTTTTCATCACACACAATTTGTTTCACCAAGGGCGTGGGCAAAGGGAAATCTCATTGAATGGACATTACATCGTGTGTTTTAAGAATCCTAGAGATTGAGTGTAAATTAGGTACTTGGCCAGACAAATATATCCAGACAGTTCGAAATTCATCGAGGAAGCGTATACAGACTCTACTAGGAATCCTCATGGTTACCTACTGATAGACTTGAAATAATCAGCAGACGAGAATATGCGAGTACGTAGTTGTATATTTCCAGATTCTACGAATTATGTGTACTTGCCAAAGAAAAAGTAATTTCACTATCAGTAGTAATCATGTCGTGTTTGTGGAAGGACACAACTCTGCTGAGTGCTTAGATACACGCAACATCAAAGGAACGTAAGGCGTTGTTAAAGGTGTGTGACAAGAGTCGAATTCGATCAGTGTGCGAGTGTGCTTATAACGTGTTGCGCGGTAACGTTCCTCTGGCGAAGAAGAGTAAAAGTCAGTTAAGCAAACACAAGGCGACTCTACAAAGACTGGTGAAACGAGGCGAAGGTTGGGCGAAGAAACGAAAGTATCTAATACAAAAAGGCGGTGGACTCTTTATACCATTACTTTTGAGCACAGTACTACAGGCAGCATTGAGTAGTTAAAAATGACTGACATCCACAATCAGTTCTATTTGACACTGCCGAGTAATATTTCGATGCAATATTATCCGAAATATACAGTTAAAAATTATATAAAACATTTACCGAGAGCTATTCAACTGGACGCTGGTGAATGGGAAATGTTACTTGTGGAAGCGCATTATCCTTGTTCATTTTTATAAGTCAGTAATGATGAAACAATTGACATTTACACAGAACCGAAATAGGAAGCAAAAGTGAACATAAAAGCGTTGAAGCGGGTTATGGGCAGCACTGCCGATGTAACACCAATAGTGTCATCGCTACTCTAAAACTAAACTACAGAATTAAATTGAAGACTGGTGATTATGCAAATATTCATGAATTGTGTGATCACATCAATTCACAAGAACTAGCGATTACTTTTGGGGTAAAGTTTAATGTTGAAAATTCATACAACAAATTTATTGAAGTATCGATGTGAACTGATGTTGGAAAAATTAAATTAAGCCCAACTTCAGCGCTTCAATTGGGGTTTGATCCAAATGAATTGATACTGGAAGGTGATGCAGTTAACAAAAGTATCCGATCGTCAAACATTCGTCTCGGCTTACCATCACACATGTACATTTATTGTGATTTAGTCGAACCGCAGATGGTTTGTGATACAGTCGCGCCGTTATTGAAAATTGTCAATATATCTACGTCTAGTTATGTATTTGGATTGCACAATTCAACATCATTCATCGATCCGCATTATGTGCCTGTTATAGATAGATATTTTGACAGTGTGGAAATTGACTTAAGAGATAACATTGGGCATCATTTGCCATTCCACTTTGGAACGTCGTGTGTGAAGTTACACTTTAGAAAAGTAGCGAGTCATTAGTTATTGAATGGAGCACGCAAAGAACTTGGTAGTTGTACCGCAAGAGTGGTTTGATCGATTGCAAACAAATGCTACTAATAAAACACAGACTAATCTTTCCAGTGAAAACAGTCTCGACGCGGAGACGACAAATATTGGATGACAAACATATGGATGATAGTGAAAAATGGAAATTATACAAACAGGCGTTATATCTTTATACATATATTGCAGAGAATAAACTCCAACCGATTTGCATACCAATCGTGGAGGCGGGAGGGAATGAGCATATTCGTCGAATGCACACCGCTGTGGAAGGTGGTCCAGTGGAAGAGATTGTGGACACGTTTTCCAAATTTACAGATCTGACGCCCGCAATCTTTTACGTTTCATGAAACGTGATGGTAGTTTAATCAGTTGGGACAGTGGCTATTCCGTGTACATTAATGGTGAAAAATCCCAGATTCAAATCTAGTGGATATCTTCAATTGCATAGTAAAAGTGCGTATGCGTGATTACACACTGCCAGGATGGTGTGAAGTGCTCAATGCATTGAAAGCAATGAATGTGCCAAAGGACTATATGAATACTATACAAGCGCTAAAATAAATAAATGCTGAATATCGAGCATCATTCACAGGAGGATCAGAAGATGAAGAAGCCACTTCACCTGAATCAATATTGCGGACACCAATTATAAATCGATTACGATCAGCTAGAGGAAAACGCGCAACATCTACACCAGTGACAGGGGAGTTTGATTTCTTAAATAGAAACAAACCATTGTCAAATTTAGACAAGTGGGAACCGTATACAGGATAGGTTTTAATCATGGAATTTGTACTACAATCAGAGCAATCCAGCGTCGTATGGCGGTGTAGCTCCTTTAGTGCGAGCTGCAAAACCTGTTTTAATACGCAATGTGATTGAATGGCTACAAACACAGGAAACTTACACATTGCACAAACCAGCACGTAAATGTTTCCCGCGCAATACTTACATAGTGTTTGGTCCATTTGAACTGTGGCGAGCTGATTCGAATGATATGCATGGTCTTAATAAACACAACGATGGTGTTAACTACTTATTAACTGTAATATATGTGTATAGCAAACGCCTGTATGTGAGGGCGTTGAAGAGGGAAGAAGGAGCTGAAGTGGCCAACGCTTTTGAGGAGATATTTGCGGAAGCGACCAAGACACCTCGCTGCTTACAAACTGACAAAGGTACTGAATTCACTGGTGCCAAGACGAAAAAAATATTCAAACAATACGGAATCATCTGTGTCACTACACAAAACCCAGATGTTAAAGCGGCTGTAGTGGAACGTGTGAATCGCACTTTGAAAAAACGCATGTGGCGATATTTGACTTAAAAAAACACATATCGGTATGTAGATGTGCTGGACAAACTGGGTAATAACAGTGCGCACAGGAGTCTAGGCAACAGAACACGCCCAGTTGATGTGACTGCTACAAATAAGCGAATATTGTATCAGGGATGGCGCAACATGTATAGTAAGATACCGCATCGTGTTAAGGCAAAACTGAAAGTTGGCACCACAGTGCGCATATCTAAGGAGAAAGGTACATTTGTAAAAGGTTGCGAAACTAATTGGAGTAAAGAAGTGTTTGTTGTGCGACGTGTAAACACATTGATGCCACTGCAATGTACACGTTGGCAGATCTCAAAGGTGAACAAGAGAATGGACAGTTTTACGAATACGAATTACAAAAAGGGACAATATAAAACGACCATCTGTTCAAGATTGATAAAATACTAGAAATTAAGGGTCGAGGTCGCAGTAAGCACTATTTCGTCAAGTGGGAAGTATACGAAGACGAGTTCAATTCTTGGGTACGAGCTCAAGATTTACAAAATGCCTAATAGCCAATGCTATTTAACATTACCCAGCAATAGCTCAAAGGATTATTTTCCAAAAAACACAATGTCCAGCTATACTACACATCTTCCAAAACAAATCAGATTAGATGGCGAATGAGCGATGGCTTTGGTCGAAGCTCATTATCCATGCTCGTTTATGATTGTGAGTGATGAAGCTTTTATTTGGCTCGAGTATAAACTAAGTACCGGGTATTCCTATTCCAGTTATTACTGAATAAATCATGCTAAAGATGAAGCCCGGATATTACAAGAAAATAACTGATTCATTGAAAATGATCAACACTACAAAGGATGTGACTCAGTATTTATACTTTGAGTACGATAAAAGGCTGGAAAGAGTCAAGATAACGACAATGGTAGATGGTATATCAGATTTATATTTCAGTAACGGACTGTCTCTGCAGTTGGGCTTCCATCCGTACGACAATGAATTGGCAAATAAGCTCACGGCGTTATGGTCGCCTAATCTGACTATGGGACTGACGACACACATGTACGTGTATTGCGATCTGTTTGAACCGCAGATTATTGGCGACACTACAGCACCACTTTTGAAGATCATCAATATTGACGAGATAACTATGTACACGGTGCGCATAAGAAAGTGTATTTCACCAGTCCTCATTTTGTGCCGGTTATGAAAGGGACATTTGAAACGATCGATATAGACCTAAGGGAGCGCACTGGTAGAAAAGCGTCATTCCTCTTTCGGACGTCGTACATGAAGCTTCATTTCAAAAGAGCGTAGCAATGAACACAAACACAATAATTGCAGAGTGGCGGCAGTATCGATAGAGTATTTCGTGGCGCGCCCTACCATGGAATTGACAGTTTCCTAGGTGGTATGTTCCGCACCATCACACCTCTACTCAAGTCGGGAGCTGCGGCTGTGACCAAAGAGGCGTTAAAATCCGGTGTTGCATTCTTGGGTGACATGACCACGCGGTGGGATCCTAAAGAAGCCGCTAAAGATTGTTTCAACCATTTTACCGACTCGCTGAAACGCAAGGCAGATGGAAAACTTCAACGTGTGCTAAGGGGTGACGGTGGCATCGATGGCGGTGGCGATAGTGCGAAACGCTGACGCGAAATGCGAAAGAATAACGCGGCACACCAACGCGTTACTCCTGCGTGAAAGTATAACGCGAGAGCTTCGCGTAAGAGTACCGCGAAGCACGCAATGTGCAGCGGACTTATTGTCCCTACCGCCTACACAGACCAGTATCGAGAGTGGTAAATTGGTTCAGTGCTAACCAATCTTGAAACTGACTGATGATTCACCCATTGAGTTTGTAGTGCCGGGCAATGCTGAAGAATACACCGATCTGTTTCAGACAATGTTGGAAATTACTGTGTCTATTGTCAAATCGACAGAAATAGCAACCACAGATGCCGACGAATAGAAAAAAATTGGTCCAGTCAACAATTGGTTACATACGTTATTCAGTTAAGTGGATATGTGTATGAATCAGAAACTAGTTACACCACAAAAACACTTATGCATATCGAGCGTATATTGAAACTTTAATGAATTACGTCTTTGATACTAGGAAATCACATTTAAGATGTGGTCTATGGCATTCAGACGATGCTGGGTCATATGGACGATACTCTGGAAAATAATGACGGATGAAAGGTGAGACGAAAAATTACAAATAAAAGTCGCGAAATCGATATGGTTGGTCATTTACATGTGGACATGTGTAATCAGAACAAGTTCCTGTTGAACGGTATGTAACTGCGTTTTAAATTAATCAGATGAAGATATTATTTCTCTATTATGGCGTATGAGGGGGAATAGAAGGTGCACATACTTGATGCGAATCTCTGGATACGAAGATTTAATGTTAGCCCCACTATACTGTTGGCGCACAGCAAGACGGTTCAGACCGGCACAGCTAAATACCCAATCACCAGAGTGGAATTGAAAACATTCACACTACCGTTTGGCGTAAGGAGCAAAACTTTGGACAATATGTTTCTAGGTCAAGTGCCGAAATGATTTATTGTTGGTTTAGTCACCAACGCTGCTTATAATTGTGATTTAAAAATAATCCATATAAATTCCAAAATCTTAAAACCAACTTCTTCTCGCTGTACGTGGTTGGTGTACAAGTGCCAACCAAACCGCTACAACCACACTATGAAACTTTTAAGGGAAAAATGTGATGGCGTATCACAGTCTGTTTTCAGGCTCCGATATATACTTTAGCGATGCTGGTAATCTCATAAATAGAGATGATTACGATGATGGATATTGTCTGATGGCATTCGGTCTAACACCTGATATGTCAGCAAGCGACACTACTCATTGGAACCTAGTGCGTAATGGCAGTGTACGTATGGAGATTGGTTTCGACACGTCGCTTGCAGAGACTGTAAACTGTCTGGTATACACAGAGTTTTTCAATGATATCGAATTTGATCGACATCGCAATGTGGACTTTGGTGGTTAGATCAGAGTCAGTCAGTGATCAACACTCATACAAGATGGATCGTTTACGCAGAGTGCCGCGTGAAAATTTAGCATCTCCCATTATTTTGGATTTTGAATGTTTTAAGGGCAACAATAATGACTATATTCTGAATGAAGTGTGTGTCTTGGAAATGGAGAACATTACACTGTTAATGCATCATATGGCCAAATCACCATTCAGTCGAGATTTCCTCACATAAGAGAAACTACGTGAAAGTTATCGGCTATCTAAACATTGTCACGGATTGGAATGGGATCAAGGTGATATCTGGTATCATGTGCTAGAGGAAAGGTTACGCATATGCATCGCCAAACGCCCGATTGTCTAAGTCAAAGGTGTTGAGAATAGTTATTTGTGCAACTAGTGAGCAAAGTGAGCAATTGCCTCACTCGAGAGAAATCCTTACTCACGAGCCGTAGGCGAGTGAGGAATGGTTTCTCGAGTGAGGCGATTGCACTTTGCACTCGAGTTGCACATTATATTTTTCCTACAGTTACCATAAAACAAATAAATTGGTAAAGAAACGTAACATATTTTTACACAGAAGTGAACTTTTAATATGACATTTAATGTGAAAGTAACATTAATAAATCAGAAACAAAATTATAAAACAAAAAATAATCTCCTTAAAAATGAACACAAACACCCTAAAAGAATTGTTAACCAAAGATTTACTTATAGAAAGACAAATAACACAGCAAACAGTTAAAAGAATTAACGTCCATTTTGCGACAGCAAAACCACCTTCAATGTTTACAAATGGCAAATCAATGAAATGGTGGCTTCTGCCGTGACCGGAAGTGTTGTGACAAATACAACAGTACAACAGCTGACCAGCTGATTTACAGCCAGTGCTGCCAACGTATTTCGCGCGCATACGACCTTGTCTGCATGTTACGCGCTCACTATTTCGTGCCTTCACGTTGCAAATCTGGAGTGAGACAAAGTAATTAGAGTGAGACAATGTTAATATTGTCTCACTGATGAGCGAATTGGCCACTTTGCTTTCTCAAATCAGTGAGAGAACATGTACATTGTTAGGTAACTGTAGGAAAAAAAAATTTGTACACTGCAATTTAATCGCAGATCACTGTACTACTAATGCCATTGATATAAACAATATTGGTTGTGGATCGGTATCGTCAATCAACAATCTACTACCAAAAAGTGCGGTGCGGTGTTGCCATCACAAGACAGCTGACACACGATGCGCCCTAACCAATTTGATCACTTTACGCGGTTGGTTATATCTAAGTACATATATCGATGATACCAGTTCCCGCTTCTGTTTTACTACTAGTACTACTTCTGCTGCTGACGGTATCGATACAGTAGAATGAATACCATATAGATCCAAAAGTATCCGTCCAAATTGTCAGTACAGAATTTTGGTGTCTACGCTGTGGATCATTTACCACATTATATTTCACCATCTACTGCTATGATTGTGAATACTGTTCAACACAATGAAGATGGCCCTCACTGGGTGGCTTTCTACCTGAACAAAGGAGGAGGAATTTAATTCTTTGACAGCTATTGTCAACCTCCACATCTTCAATCCTACCAAGGATTCCTGAGACGCAACGATCGTCGCTACCTGTACATCGAGCATCGCCTGCAAAGTGACAACACACTGGTCTGTGGCCACTACTGCCTTGTATACGTGTAATGCTGCACCCACTACGGCATGAAGATGATGGACTTTGATCAGCTATTCGACGACTCTTTTACTGCTCACAATGATGCACTGATCAGAAGAATCTTTGTACAAATGTATACCAATTGAATTTTTGAAATAATTACTGTTTCTCAATAAACTGTGTACTCAGAATAATTCTTTTTATTTTCCTCATTCACTTTAGTTTAAAGACTCACAAAAAACACAACAAAAAACTGAGTATGATAGTGAGTCAACTATGTCTAACTTAACACTAGTTTGGGGGAAAAATTTATCAAGAATACAAGTGACTAGATTTATTTACAACCAAACATCAATGATGAATAATACAAGATGTATTTTCCACATTTTACATGATTTATTTACAACACTTTACAAATGGCTAGAAGATAAAAATATATACATTTAGACACTTGATATATTTACAACTCTTTACAAATGACTAGAATTTATAATATATACATACGAAAAATAGAAAAAAGTGACTAGAGTATAACACATTTGAAACTAAAACTGCACTGCTCACAAGTGTCTCCCACCATTTTGTCTTTACTCTCATTCGTCGCGCGCACACTACTGCACACTTGGTCAAGATCGCGTTCAATCTCCATCAACACTGCTGGCGGTGTTGTTGAAGGAATATTTGAAGACGGTAGTGTTGGAAGTGGCGGAAGGAACGGTACAGTTCTTAGTGGTGGCACCAATAAAAAAAGTAACACACAAAGTCGCATAACAATTTTATTTTAAACATACTTACACGTGGCTCGATAATGTTTAGTGCCCTTAACATACATATTAAATTTCATACAAATCCGCCGTTAAATATCCAAACCCGAGGCCACTTTGTAAATTATGGATTAACGCATGTAGCGCGCAGGTTTATCCACTAATCCGGGATTTTCCCATATTAACGTATACTAGAAGTCACTGCGAACCCGCATACCAAATCTCAAATCGATATCCTTAAAAATAACGGAGATATTAAGCATCGGGCAAAGGTCGATAGTTAAGTCTGGCTGAAAACGCATCCCATAGGAATGAAAGTTACATCATCATATAGACCATATTGGTAAACAGTTCTCTTCTATTTTCTCTTAAAAACTTCGTTATTTTTGCGATATCTCTTACCGTTTTTGAGATATAAGCGATTCAAGTTGTAAAATTCAGTTTTAAATTATAAAAATCGAATTATTCAAGTCGAAAATGGCGTTTAAATAAGAATTAAACGCAGTTTATAGGTCGTTTTCGCAGTTTAACCTATACGCTCGTGACTTCACTCACACACCACTTGTACCTCTCATCGATGAGCTCGTCCCTCTTTGACCTTTGACCTCATACACCTCATACACCTCATACGCCCTCATGGGTGATGTGGTGACGGTTCTGGAAGCGTTTATTTTAAGTGCTTTTGACTGTGCCCTGAAACAAACACTGTTCATAGTCAGCCACAGTCAACTTGTTTTCCACTACGGTGCGATTATCACCCTTAGCCTTCTTCGTGGGCGGCGGTGCATCAATTTCTTTAAAATCTCCATTATCAATACTGCATGTCATTCCGCCATACAATACGCAGTATAGCTTCGCCATCAGGCCTATGAATGTCCTTATGACCACCCCACCGGCTTCGCCCTTGAACTTCTCCTGAATCCTGTTATTCTGAACGCTGTAGCAGATGTGGTTCTGGGGATAATTGATGGTGTCGAATTCGTCCAGGTTCTGGAACATGTCATGGTCAGCGTCTCTGGTACGGATCGCGTAAATGATAACATCGGTGTCCATGTATGCCATTCTATTCCTATCTAATCCTTATCGTTCTACCATAAAATAGTGGAAGCCACGATTGCTGTGGTCCAAAATGCTCATGCCCACATATTCTGGCTTGCTCAAGACCACCCGCATTTTTGCCATCTGAATTAGGGCCAAGTTCTCGTTGTACCAGATGCGATTGGTGAAATTTGCCTTGGCCACGTACTTTGTGTAGTAGATTTTTCGGGAGCTTGCCAGTTTAACGTTCAGATGTTTTCAAACATTTTGGAGACTCATACCGTAGACAGCATTTACCATTAGCTTGAACTACTGTACCTCAAACTTGTTTCTGGCCTGCTGTCTCAGTTCGGTATTCATCGTCACGTATGGCTTCAACCATGTCGATTGCTTGAATCTCATTACCCGGCGGATTCGTTGAATACGTAATCCATTGGCCAACGCTTGTTGTAGATAGCGGTAGTGGATTATGTATCTTTCCTCATCCATAAGGATGGCCATTAAATTTGTTGACTTTCCCGCGCCGCTCATCAGAAGTTATTCTGGTGTGTATGAAAGCCGATCTGCCGGCACTCTTCTAACCTCGGGACAAAAAGGTAAGTCGTGGTGTTTATCATGGAGTGTTGGATCTCTAGGGTACTGAAGATCCACCTCTAAAACATATCCGTACTCACCGTCCGCAGGTAGACTCTTTACGTTCAAGTCGTCACATTCCGCCTGTGATAACCACTCGAATCCCCCATAGGGGAGTGGCTCGGACATTGCCCAACCGTACAGATTATTGGCGTCGTAATAAATTAAATATGTATCGTCATCACTCTCGACGCCATCTCTATTTGGAGATGCAACCCGACCGTTTCGATCGCCACATGCTCCTCTTGTATATTTGTTATTTTCAGCGACGTATCGGGTTACACACTTGACTAGTCCGCCTCGAATAACCTTCTCAAAAAACAGATATTGATCTCTATCCTGTAGGATATCGAGGTATACATTGGTCTTGAACAACATCACGTCCCAAGCGTATGATGTTAGCCTCAGATAATGTGCAGGATCCAAGTTGTAGTGTGTCATGCACATATCTCTAAAACCCTCGAAAACAACAGACAACAGCATGGCGTCTGTTGGAAGATATATATATGAATAGTCTCCAAGGGTTTGACAGCCGAACTTGGTCCAGACACTTTGGGCGTGTGCGTAGTCTTCTTCTTTGACATCATCTCCGAAGATTCCAATTGGCGGTAACACATTTTCATTCTGTACCTCCTGCGACGTTATGTGCTCGTAAGGAAATACTCCCTTACGTTGTAGCAACTCAAACTCTTCCGGGTCAGTGAATCAAGCTCGGCATAAAGTTTTCTTCTAGACTGGTAAGATTGATGCCAATTTCGCTAGTGACATTGGTAGGAATCTGTACGTCCCAACAAATTGTAGTTTGATGGAGTTGCGCCGGCCAGCTCCGGGATATTTAAAGCGTTTGGAGAATGTAATGTATTTCTCCTCGGTGTTTGCTAGCACATCAACGTCTCCTCTGTCAACTGCGAGCTCCCTGATGATGAAATGCGCATCGTAGTTGGACAGATTGTGGAGGTACACGTTGACAGTGTCCTGTTATTTAAAGTGAACGTTGCAGGAACTGTGTGCCACTCCTCTATACTTGTACGGGGGAGAGTGTTGGTGGTCTCTCACCTTTAAATCTGCAACATCACCCCGGATAAACTCTTGTCGACAGATATGTCAAGAGGTCTCCTGTTCTAACGCTGCCTCCTCTTGATCTGTAAGCTGCGGGTGGTTTTCTGGTTGACGTTTGCCATATAGTATGTCCCCAATGTTCTTGACATCGTCCCGTAGCATATTGATGACATTTTTGGTAGCGTCCTCACACCTTTGCAAGCGCAATTTTTAAAATGCGTCACGCGTCACTGCATCCTCGTTGTCGTCGTTGACTCCCTCTTCTGCGCTTCGGTTGTCGTCGCTAATGTAGTAAGCTAAACTGTACGGTCTGTGGACATTTAATGTCCTGACATTCTTGGACCCAATTCCATCGCATTGTCCCACTCTTCCTACTCTTTTGTACTCTTCTGTTGGTTGCAGGATCCCATGTTCGTGGTGGAATCGTTGGAGGAGGGTCAAGAGGTTCTTATTGGTTGATTGGTACCAGAGTGCTCTCAAAGTAAGTGTAGATTGTGAATCGACTACGTTGCGATCGCTCCGGTCTGCCGAATCTAATGTCTGCGTCTTCTGTTAGATCTGTACGCAGAGGAGCATGATCATAGCAATAACGCTTATGTTCTTCAAGGTGTTGCTCCCCGCGCAGATCTAATTTTGTCGGTTGATTGTCGAACGTGGCAAAACATCTCTTGCACATGAATAGTCTGGGACCACGTCGAGTCATCTGACATCCAACCAACCTCTCGAATTTTTTTGAATACGCATAATGGGTCGTGTCTTCGTTTATCAGGAACAATAGAGCAAAATGATTAGGCAGTTACCTTTTTGACACACGAAGTGGATATGCTATGTTGTGGAACTGCCCATCTCGCTTATATTTATTTTTGTCCAAACCGTACACGGTTACGCTTACGCCGGGATTGTTGCGCTCAAACGTGCGAATCTGCTCTATCCTAACGGGGAAGCGAAGGCCATCAAATTGACCCGGGCTTGAAGTTCTGAATTGAAGTTAATTAGTTTTAACTGTCGGTTACCCAGGTCATTCATGTACTTCGTAAGGATAGAGTACTTGAAACAACGTTTGTCCTGATCACTGAGTACATTAACCACGGTTTTTTTCAAAACGATATCTTGTGGTAGGGGAATCAATGAACTTCCTCCGAGAGGGCGGTAGACATTGACTCTTAACTGTATATCTAGCACCCTCACAAAACTCCACCCAGAACCCTTCATCTGACACGCCTCCTTTCCGCAAGTATGCTCTGAAAGAATTCTGAGCATTTTTCATCCAGATCAGACGTGCGGAAAATGGAGACATTCTCCTCTCTGTCTTGAAGTTTCGTTCACAAGTATCGTCATGTACATTTGCGAACTCACAGTTGATCCAAATGTTCATCTTGATGGCGTTTATTTGTTTGAGTACGCGACGCATGAGGGTTACCACACACTCCCGAATGGTTCCGAGGAATTCCAACAACGTTAAATGGCGATCTGCGGGTTCTAATAAGCGGTATGATATCAGTCTACCAAGAAACGAAGTTTGGAATTCCTCGAAACCTTCGGGAGTCAAACCTTCAAGTAGCACCGTCAAATCGTCGTGATGATCGCTGCCGCTGTTACTCGACGATGATGTTGGTGCTGGTGAAGGTGGTTGCACCCCAATTGGCCCTGCAGCCACGAGATCCACTGGGACCGCTCTCTCCTGGCGCCCTCGACATGCGTAGCGCATTTGCCGAGCCAATGCGTCCATCCTCGACTAACGGCGGTTGCATTAGACGCATAGGAACCCTGAAAAGAGAGATATAACTTCGGTTAGCTTTGAACAGTGACAAATTGAAAGAGGTTTTAAATTGATATATATTGGTTTTTCGGGGTACATATGTGGTTAAACAATACTAATATAATTTTATATGAAAATGATGGTGCCCTGGAAAGAGTGATAAAACTAAGATTAATGGTAACTTGACAGAGTCTTTAAAATTAGATACTATTGTGAATTGCATAAGATGCTAATCAATATTAATATACCGATAGATGAATATGAAAATGATGGAACCTCGGAAAGATAGATATTACTTCTGTTAGCTATAATTAGTAACAAATTGAATGATGTATTCAAATCAAATACTATTTTGGAATGTTTAAGAGTCTTATCAATATTAATATAATGTTAGATAGATGAAAATGAGAACGCTGTGCTGTAAAATATTTGGTTCTTACCTCTTGGGTTTGCGACAGGTTCCTAGGTGGGGATGACAGGAGCATCTGCTGGTCTATGTGGCACATCTGCGGGTCTTGGCGCAGTGACATCTGAAATAACAAAACACTAGTATCAATCTCCAGTAATACAAAAAAGTGCAATTTTTGATAATGGTGGGGCGCATAAGAGGATAAACAATGATACCATTTAAAGAATAATCAATGACATTACTTTAAAGGGTAAAGAAGTTGCTCAAACACTATGTTATTGAAATCTAAAAAGGTAGTGCGTGTTAATGTTGATGAGAAAGATAATTGTAATGCTTTGAGCATAATAAGCAAAGTGGGGTGTGTCGACACATCCCCCTTTAAATTCCAATATCAGTCTACATTCATCAATGAATCTGGATTGTACTCTCTTATTTTGTGCTCCTTAAAACCAGAAGTCAAATCATTCAAAAGATGGATTACAAGTGAAGTCTTCCCCTCTACTTGAAAGTATGAACAGTATAAACTCAGAACTGTGAACCATCAGTTGTTGTAAATTCTAAAGCATTCCTTACAGTCCAATCTTCAAATTATAAAAGACAATCAGTAGCTTGTACCTTTTTTTAGATACTAAAAATGTTTGTACTATTTACAGTTTTATATAACGTCTTGAAAAAAAACTACATTGATATCACCTTGTATTATATTGGTTAATTTAAGTAAATGAATAACCACATTATAATAACTAGGGCGTAAAGTGGGGTTGTCTGGTTGTGGTGGCATTAGTCAGTGTTATGTCATAATGTGACGCTAAAGCGCATCTGCCCTGCTGAAGCGAGTGTTGCATCCAGGTTCTGGGCAGACTAGCTGATCCCCTCCGTGTGCTGTACGGGTGTATCGGACGACGTGGGCCTTCCAACGATAGGCAGCGAAACATATTGCACAAGTGAAGGGATGGACATTCATGATCTGTAAATAGAAAAATCTAATTATTGAAACTGTTTTTTAAAACGGGTTGCATATGAGTCTAAACAATGATGTTAAAAGTTTGGTTCACGGAAAATATGAAATGGAATTATGATGGAGGGGGTGGGGGGTGTCACAGAAAATATGAAATGGGATTAAGGATGACATTGTTTGGTTTTAACATATTTTAATTACCTTCTCATGCATTTAATATTCCGATAAGTCACTAATTATCTAAATTTGTCATTGTTAACTGACTCTTAACAGTTAGGAATAATATAAGGCAAAACTGAGATGGTTAGGCTAAACTCAGATGGCAACCCATGCGTGATGTTGTTCTTTTATGTTAATAGAACTAAAAATACAGTTTTTTTATAAATAAAGTATAAACCAACACTCTTAAAAAAATAATAAAAATCTGGTTTAACGCTAAAGATATAACTCATATCCTAAATTATTATGATACAAAACTGGTAGTGAATAGCAAAGGGGGAACAATGGTAGTGACTCTAGCATGATATTGCTATTTTAAAATAATAGAAAATTATTCGAGTTTGTATAATGAAATCCAAAACAATATTTATTAAACTCATTTAGATATTTACTCTTTAGATCATTATCGATAAATTATCCTCATTAGTGATTCCTGAGGTGTTCAGTGTCATTACTATAAAACAGTATGTAAAGAATATTACATCATGAGTCACTGATTACTTTCTTAAAAAAATGATTTATAAAATTTAATATTTTTTCTACAATACATTTAATAATAATAATAAAAATGAATGTGACTTACGATTATTAATTCAAGAATCAGTACACACTGAAGTGGAAAAAAATATGATGTGACAACACGTGGCGATGTTCAGACTATGAATGAGCCAGGATTGGACGCGGAGTGGGTTGATTGGGAGCTGCGTTGCTGTTACGACAAAAAAACAACCCTCAGTCTGAGAATGTTAAAACACATAATGAAGTTAACTTGGGAAGCACAGATCGGTTTGTTTCTCACAGTCTACAAAGTATGTGTGCCATTAATCATCCCTCCTATAATTGGCATTCTGACGGAGGTTCGAAACGAAATGACATGTCAATAAAACAACCCCATGTCTGGGAATGTTGGGATAGCTCCTTTGTCGGTATACTATTCGCATCAGTCACTGTCACGGTGTGTGTGTCGAAACAACCCCATGTCTGGGAATGTTGGGGTGACTCTGTACCCCCAACATTTGTATTTATACAAATATATATATGTAAATGATAAATTACCTTAGGTTAAGTCCAAAGAGATTCAATTTCGTTTGGTTGGTGTACCTGTGAATTAGCTAATAGAAGTTCGACACGACGGTTAATTAGTACAGAAGGGGCGGCACTAAAGTAAATTACTACTTGTGAAAAAACGAGTTCGAGTAATAAGATGCGTCACTCTGCTAATATAGCAAATATCAGTATAGCACATCAAAAGTTTTAACTAACTGTAGCCATTTATAAATCCAGGCTATCACCATCATCAAACAGCCTATGGCAACATGAAGTGGTTATATCAAGCTAAATACAATTCAATTAGCTGAAATTAAAACTACTTGGAAATAACCTGATTTTATTATATGGTGACTAAACCAAAGTGTATGTAAAATTAAAATTTCCTACTAGTTAGTAACAGCTATCCAACATGAATAAGTTCAATATAAATGATTTAAATAAAGAAGAACTAACATACGAACTATTATACAGAAATCTGGAAATCACAGATTCAAATGTCGAAGCTTTAAGAAAACAACTTAGGTCCTGTGTTAATGTAACTCCTCAGGTGAAATACCTAACGGGGAAAATCAGCCTAAAATCTGAACTTGAATTATTACAGGAGAAAGTCGATGTTTTACAAGTTCAAATCGACAACTGAAAAGAAAACCCTACCCTTTTACTTATAGCTAAGATAAATGCAAAATTCAGTCATTTACAGTTAAGACTGGACAATTTATGCATATGTGAACTTACTAAAACTCACGAGGAAAATGTAAAGGTAATTAAGGAGCTAGTAGATACTCTTGCCACCGTATATGAAGAAATTAAGACAGGAATATCACCAGATGAATTAAACAAATTTGAAGAAAAGTTAAACAAATCCCTAATCCAAGAGGACGAGGAAAATTTCCTAACAGAACAGAAAATACAAGAGAAAACCATGCATACGTCTACGCCTAGCAAAATTCCTGATCCAGAAATTCGTATGCTAGTCCACCCAAATCCAATAACCGAGCTTCAGAAAACTTATCTTCCCACTTCAACAGCTAGCCAGATGCAAATGCAATTGCCTGACACCTCAAAGCTTACTATTTTTAATAAATTGCAAAATCCCATAGAAAAATGCCTTGAAACGCTTCCTACCTGCAGTGCATTAAAAATAAACCCACTATTGAAATTCCTAGGAAATTTTATTAAAGTTCACCATGAGACTAACCTGACACCAGATGAAATGTATCAAATTTTGCCTGGAAACGCAACCCCTCCATTAATAAACAAAATTCTTGACTTTAAGAAAACATCTAGATCCGTGGAAGAATTGTACACGGATATCCTGAACACATATATACCGATAACATTGAGAGAAAAACTTAAACAATACCTAGTCTATCGCCCACAAAAACCTGAAAACCCCTATCGATTTACATTAGTGAGAAAAGAATTTACCATGAAATTTTGAAAACTCCACTAACCGAAAAAGAAGTGGTGACTTTCATAAAAAATGGCTTAATTCCAGAAATCCGCAAAAAGCTCATTTTTGAACATAATCCCTTCACTTTTCAAGACCTAGGGCAGCTATGTATAAATGTAAACAATGTTCGTTATAATGACTACTTAAGTACAAAATATTTTCAACAGCACACGGATCAAACCAAACTAAAGCAACAGAACCTAACCTAACCTATGTCAGAAAAACCACACAAAACCACACACAAAACAGAAATCAAAACTACTATGAAAAATGTTGTTATAATTGCAATAAACCCGGACATGTAGTCCGAAACTGTTACAATACACGTTATGCTACTGTTAATTTTGCAGACTTAAAACTCTAAAACCAAAAGAAATGTGTATATAATATCGGTTGAAATAGTTAAGTTACGCATGTTCCAAGGGATTTATTTAGTTGTAAATGTAATATTTATTTAATAATTAAGTATTCTACGCAAAATAATTTATTTAGATGAAATAAAAATATAAAGTGGTAATCCGTCTGGTAGTGAACTCTTGCGGAGAAAGTTCGTACTACGTCAACTCCACTTGATATTGTCATAATTACTCAATAAGCGCAAACTTCAAATGTAGGGAGATGAATGTTAGTTTGTTTTACTTAATATAACTTCTAAACGTTATTTTTTTATTTTTAAGGACGTAATTATCTTCAAAAATCACATACAGCACTATTTAATTTATAGAAAGAAACAAAAGAAACTTAAAAACTTTGAATTTATAGTTTACACAAAGTATATATATTTTTTTACCTCATGTAAGGGAGAATTTTTACCGATTTTTATTTATAAATATATATATATATATATATATATATATATATATATATATATATATATATATATATGAATGTATGTATGTGATAAATTACGTAAGGTTAAGTCCAAAGAGATTCCATTTTGTTCGGTTGTTGTACCTGTGAATTAGCTAATAGAAGTTCGAAACGACAGTTAAGTATAGAAGGGGCGGCACTAAAGTAAATTACTACTCGTGAAAAAACGAGTTCGCGTAATAAGATGCCAGTGCCCATACGCCCCCAGAAAGTCAGTAAGATAGCTTACTCTGATTAGAACATAGTTGAGTTGATATAACCATTTGTAATATATGTTCCGAGCCCGAAGGATTTTCTTTATTTTGAGATTTGCAGAATATAGATTTGTGATTTGAAATGTTGGAGTTCATCTATAATTAGACTTCCTAACCACGTTGCCAAGCTAACTGCAAAGCTATATAAAAATTAAAATTCTTATACCTAATTGGACAACTACACAGGTGTATAACTCCTTTGTCGGTATATCACTATCAATCACTGTCATGGTCTCTGTGTGGTCATGGGGGGGGCAAAAAAGTGGAGGGGGCAAAATAAAGTGGAGGGGGGGAAAATGGCGGAGAAAAAACCTCGGGGGGAGGCAAAAAACCGCAAAAAGTGGAGGGGCAAAAAAATCAACAAAAATGAGCCCCCCCATCCCTCCTCTCGATCCACCACATCCACCACTCTAGAATTGGCTAATGTACCCTACTCATGTTAATCTTATCGAGAATAAGTAAAATGTTATATCGCGCTTACTTATGAACATGTTCTCATGAAACTTGGCTTCATTTGGTTGGGGTTTACTGATATTTGCATACAATACCCATTTTTTGTAGTCCCCATGGCAGCCAACCTGCGTACTCAGCAGCTATAATGTTATTATTATGGAGAATAAGAAAGATGTGATATCATGCTTGTTTGTGAACATAAATTGGTAAAACTTGGTATGTTGCTTTATCTGGTGGTGATCCATTGGTATTTGCTTACAAACCAAATATTTGAGGTCCCTGATGCAGCAAACCTGCATATAATGTTTTTCTTATGGAGGATAAATAAAATGTCATATCGCGCTTATTTATGAATATGCTTTGATGAAAGTTGGTAAGTGGCTTCATGACTTAGTTAAGTACCATTTGAAATTGGCTGAGTATGCAGGTTTGCTGCAACCGGGGTATTTATTTCTATTATGTTTGCCTTCTAGTGAAATACAATCACGCTATCATTATACTAATAAAATATTATTTTATATTTCAACATTGATATTTGTAAATAAACTAATTTATCTAACCATTTACGAATGATATATTATTTATAAGTAAGTTGGTCATGTTTATGATAAGAGAGAATAACATGCTTATTGAATATATTAAATGTATACACGGTTTGTTTTGGATATCAAACGTTAGTACAACAAAGACAACAAATTTGGAATTTTAGTTTATAATTCATTCCCGCTAATTATATAAGAATATATAATCAGTTATATTAATATCCTACAACAATGTATCCCCATGGGAAATATATGTTTATATTTTGTGAATACTATTTATTTATTTTTCTTTTAGCGAATTTCCCCTATAAGGAAGAAGCTATTACCGTAGGTCTCATGGTAAGACTTAAGCCCGAGACCATGATAACTCTCATTTTGAGGTCCCCAGATGTCAAAAACACCCTTCGTTCAAATATATATATATATATATATATATATATATATATATATATATATATATATCTGTGTCCTTAAGCACGTCAACTCTCGCAAAAAAAGGTCCGATCCTAATGAAATTTGGTACAAATGTGTAAAGTACCATTTATTTGAACGAGTTCGAAAACCAGACGAATCGGACCATCCGAAAGGGGGTTTTGTACCCCAAAAACGTTTTTTGGGGTTTGCACATGTAATTTTGGTTTAAATCAAATTTTGTTTTTTACCATTGAACTCAGCTTAAAAAAACAAACAATGTGGTATTTTGATCATTGCTCTACGTCAATTGGTTACTGAGATATTTAAAGTGCTAAACACAGTACTTTGTCTAATGTTATTCTTATGGAGAAAATGAAAAATGTTATATCTCGCTTATTTATGTATCGCTTATATATTTATCTCACTATATTTAATAAACTGACGAAATTTGGTACATGGCTTCATCTGGTTGTAGTTTATTGTTGTTTGCACAGCAAAATTTTGTCTATGGTTCCCGTAGCATCAAACCTAAGTACTTGGTCCTCATGTTATTCTTATGGAAAATAATTAAAATGTTATATCGCTTATTTATGAATGAAAATGGATGAAACTTGGTATGTGACTTCACTTAGATGAGTTCTATTGATATTTGCATAAAACCCCATTATTTCGTTCTCCTTGTTGCAGCAAACCTGCGTACTCATCCCCAATTTTGTTCTTATGGAGAATAATTAATATTTTAAATATCGCTTGTTTGTGAATATATTTCTTATGAATCCTGTTAAGTGGATTAATGTGTTATGTTATATATTCATTGGAAATTCGTTGAGTGTGCAGGTTTGCTGCGACGGGGGTATTTTTTCAACTACGTATAATATAGGTTAGCTGTGGCGACGGGTGTATTTCCCATTAAGGGGAAAAAGTGAAAACGATGAAGTATACGGCAAAGTGTTGCCAGAACAACAGCGTTTGTGGCCGACCCAACAGAAAGAAGACTCTCAAAGGTTATTGGATACGGTTCAGCTTCATTCAAGCACTTAGTTGTACAAAGTTGTTAATGAAGTTTACCAACTTATTGTTACGTCAACCAGTGCAACCGTAGAAGTTTAAAGCCTTTTGAACGTCTGCTACGGATTACGAAATGTAATTATTCTTGCAACTGGATTCTATGAAATCCGTATTGAAAGAATGTATAAGTTTAGTATAAATATATATTTTACTCTTTACTGCTTTAATTTTGTTGCGTTCGTGGTTACAACTGAAAGCCCATTTTCTCTAAAAAATACTTTTTAGGGATTGCCAAATAAATAATAAGCCTTTAAGCTACATATTATAAAATATTTAATTTATAAGTCAAGTTTTATCGATTTATTTGATTACATCAGGAAATAAGTTAATTGAACCAAATAATGTAGTTAAAATGTGCTTACATTTTAGCGTACATCCAATATTTGTGTTCTTCAAGAATCCTTTACTGTGTGTCAGTAAAATATCATGTCTGAAAAATCCCACAATATCCTGTTTTGTTTAGAAAATTCCCATTCCAATAATGATTCAGTTTTATTCCTGCTAAGGATATATATACATTCTGTAAAATAATATAAAAATCCCATGAATGAATATTTAAGTAGCACGGAGGGACAATTTCCCACACAAACGTTGGAAAACGTGTGAATGTGTATAAGAAACAGTACTTATTAGGATACATACAGTCACTTATAAGTATACACCCGTTTACTTTTAGCATAACCTACAACACCATAACTTCTGATTTTTCATTAGGGAAGTGAATATGTATTATTGTAGTCTGTGTTTAAAGTGGAGCGTGATAACCATATTATTTGGAACTCTCCATCTTTCACTGATTTTTAGTATTATACCCAAAAATATTTGTTTGTCAGTGTGGTATTGTATTATATTGTATTGTTCTGGATTGAATTGTATTGTATTGAATAATTATTCATGGTTTTCATTAAATAATTCTGCGCTTTGACTGCTTATAGAAAATCTACTAAGAAAATTCTTTAGCTCAAATAGTTTTGTTTTTAAATTAACTGTAAAAATAGCTCATGTATGTTAACATTGTGTTTTGTAGCAACATTTATGTTTAGGTTTTAGTTGTTCACTTTTTCAAGTGATATTTCAAGGTGGATAGTTACCACATCATGGCCTCCTGACAGCCCAGACTTGACTCTTTGAGTTTGTTGAGGATGTATGAAAATCATAGTTTAATCGCAAAAATCGCACTTTGACTCATTTAAGAGTAACGAGACAGTATCCTCAGTAACAAGGGACACGTTGCATTGCGTATATGTGTTGAATTTCATCATTTCTTAGATGTCTGCAGAGCTAAAAATTGCGGACATATTGAAACTTACTAGTCATCTATATTAAACTGTTTCTTACGGTGATTTTTAATAAAATAAATATTTTGTTTATACCTTCTTTGGTTTTTTTGTTACCTAATGTCAATACCATGCCATTATTTTATGGAAACCCTGTATTATTTCCTTGGTTGTAGTCAAAAACTCATCTCTTTATAGGTGTTTGACCTTGTAAGACTGCAACATGGTGTGGAGTTAGAGAAGGTCGAGTTGGTAGACCTGGACCTAGGGTTCGAGTCGCAGGTCGCTCCTGTGGTCCCCACTGTAACGATGATTGCGCACTGCGCCCTCCTAGTCGACTCGTCTCACTCCATCAGAGAAGCTGTGGATGCCAATGTAAGGTTTACTTCGGCGCTCCTTCAGCTGGCTTACCGGTGTCGCAAGCTCGAGGTTAGTAGAAAGAGGTATAATGATCGAGGGTGGCTGGGTAGGAGGTAAACGTTAATAAGCTGAGTGGCCACCAACAGCTAAATTTCCAACATGCTATGGTTTAAGAGACTTAAAAAATACATGTTTTATTATAGCTAACGTTATTTCTGTTAATAGTTAAAATTTGTATTTAAGTACGATTTTAGAAATACCACTGAAATGGCGATACCTGTCTTAGCTGAAGGAAAAGAATTCATGCGATGAATAAGGAAAATACAGATTTCATCATGCATAAATGTTCTGATGGACGTGGGAACTAGTTTGTTTACGTTTAAATGTTGTATGATTTAATTTATCAATCAATAAACTTTCAAATTTCCAAACTTTCAAACGGATTTTAACCGGATTATGAACCCTGCTGCTCGTAAATAAAATTAAAAATACCACGAATTGACTCAAAATATTTAGTATTAAAAATCCAGTTTCAGCTCGAAAATATTCTTCAACATGTTCCTGATTATAAGCAGTGCTATTATAAGAAGACGAAAAAGAGAGAATTTTTGTCTTCTCCCTTTATTTTTCCCTTGTAACAATATAATCTTAAGTTTTTTTATAATTTACGTGAGAAAACTCGAAATGTCTTTTAATTAAAAATCTAGTTTCAGCTCTAAAACATTCTTCAACATGTTCCTAATTATTCCAATAACTATATCCGATTATGAAAAAATAGAACATTACCCCTTTAATTTCGTCTTCTAGCAATAGAATCTTAAGCTTTTCATAATTAACATGAGAACTAATTGATGTTTTTATAACGGATTTTCATTTAGACTTGTGACCAACAACAAACCGCCATTTCCAATTGATTACAAAGCCGTAACAGACGAGATTAATCATAACTTAACTACATGGAATCAGAGTCTTGTTGAGCCGTGCCCATAATTAATTACGTAATACAATAATATTATATATGATGGCATAGTATAAATAACTGATTATATGAAACAAAACTGCTCCATAACAAATTATTCAAATAAATAGACGAAAAAGAGGCAAACAAAACTTTAAGTATTCCTAAGATTCTGTAATTTTTAATATTTGTTAGTTGCACTTTATACAAAATATAAAGTAAAATAAAAATGTGAATATTGAATCTAATTAAAGTGTAAAAAACGTGAGTTGGTAAATAATTTAAACAATAGTATGAGCTATTTGATATAACATGTATAATTCTGTTTTTGAACCTAGTCGTTCGTAGTGGTGACTTCGACGTTGACCCACAGTGGACAGAGGATGTTGGAAGAGAGGTTTTACCCACCACCCGTCACTGCCCCCGCCATGTGCATCATCGCTGACACCCTCTCCCAACAAGTCTTCAACAACAACACCACAGGGTATACTCCTCTGTTATATTTCTAATACATTAACTTATAGTCATTTAACGTCCCCTAAACCACTGAAAAATAACATATATTCTAGAATATATTTTTCTTTTAGAGTGGTGGTGTCCCCTTTTAACTGCTTTTAGGGAGTCATTTTCGTAGTGATTAAGGCGACGGACTCCGGAACCATGGCAGCGAAGTTGTCATTACATATGGTAAGTCTTTTGGCTGTCCATCATGACAAGCTTCCCTTTCACCTTTGGTCCCTCCATTTGCAACGACTGGGGACGGAAACTCCGAGTTTGGTCCCCAACCTGAGAATGTGGTCCCTGGCTGATGTACATGGATACTCTGTCAGTTGGAGGGCAGAGCGGGTCCACCTGTTTGAGCCTGATCACAGCTGTCACAGGAGCACGGGAGTTGGCCCTCTGAAAGGTCAATTTGGCTGCCTGACCCATCCCACCCTTTCATTATATCCTATCCTTCCTGTAACCTTCGCAAAATTCCAACTTGTGGAAGACGTGCCTAGCAGCTAATGCTGGGGTTTCCTAATCAACAAACAACAACAACAAAAACAACAACCACAACCACAATAACATAACAGCCATGGCAGTGGACCTGTCGTGGGTTCAAATCCCAGTCATGGTATGTACATTGTATCAGTACTGTACACCTCATACTGTAACGGCTTTCCCATTGTTTTGCTGATAGGATCCACGCACAGATCTGTAGTCAGTGTGGACGGGCAAAGTAAGGTAAAAAGAGGATGCCAACCTCTTATCAACATCCTAGACAATTATTTTCAAAAACTATTTAAATACTATTTATATGGAAAGAGTTCTTTTTGGATGTTAAGTATATATACAAAGCGCTGTGTACTGCAGTTTTTATATTATGTACCCTTACATGGCTATGGCTTCTACCCTTCCTTTAATTTGATTGAATAATTCTGCAGAAGTAAAATTATTTTGTAATATTACTTGAATCATTCATAAAGAAATAATCAAATGAGGCAATGGAAAATTGTACGGTTACACCTTTTATTTAACCGCACAGTTTAGTAAGTACCTTTTCTAGTATTAAATTGTTCGGGATAATTAAAGGCTACAAACCTTGTTGACCTTAACTTCAAGCTCAAAAGAAATCAACAACGAAATCCCCCAATGTAGGTGAAACGCGCAGCGTTTGCGTCCAGGGCCCTGGTTTGCGTCCGTCTCTTAGTGGACTGGAGGCTAAAGAAAAACGCGTAGCGTCAGGTGTTCTGTATTTACCACTAACTATTGTAGTTCTTGACAGCGCCGCTAGACTGAGTTTGGATAGTTTGGTTTGGTTAGGCAAGCGTTGAGTTTTCATAAAAACTCGCTAGATCGTGTCAATGTGATATTTTGCGCAAGTATAGTCTGTAAATATGCTTGGTCTTTGACTTTGTTTGCGATAGGCGATATACAACATGCGATTTCATACATGACAACTTTAAATATTAGTATTGAAAAGAGGACAGGGCATATGTGAAAGTGATAATGATGACCCGTTCTTGGAGGGCTATGGTTAATTTGAGTTTTTTCTTGAATAATAGCAAAATAATAGTTTGCAGCGGACGTATCCACGCACAATCTGTAAGATATTTGCCACCCACCCATAAGAGGTTAAGGTGGTTTCCGAACCACTTGGATGTGACTGGACAAGCAGTAAGTGACGAATTTGAATAGTGATTATTTTACAAATATAAATTTTATTTGTAAATAAGTGTCACAATAAATCGTTTAAAAAACATCCACCAAACAGAAAAATGATGAATTGGAAAAGAATACACATAATTTGTTTTGATCACGTCAGCTGTAAGATAAAAAAAGTAAATTACTATAAATTTACATTATTTTGCTAAGAAATAAAATGTTTTTACAGCATTAGGCTTTAGTTGACAAGATATAACATCTTAACTCATGTATAATTTAATTTATGTTATCCAATAGGCCTATGGTTGTTTTGCAGCAAATAGAAAGCAGTTAATTATTTTTTAAACCTACGACTGTATTTTCACTGCGAGTGTCGGCTACTGTCTGCGCAGTAGCAAAATCAGTTTTTAAGATGGGGGGATGGTCAGGACAAGTAAATGCCGAAATTAGAGCAGAAATAAGGGTATGAATGACAAATTCGCTATAAATCGAGTAAATTTCATAATTAAATTCAGTAGTTGTAACTACGTCCTTAACACTAGTACGACTTATAAATAAAATCCAATACTCCCAATATTTCACGAATGCAAATCAAATCAAAATTAAAATATAATTTATTAATTTCCGTAAATGTTTGATATATATATAATAATAATATATATAATATGTATAATTATTACACTAAAACATAAATTAGGCATCAATTATGCTGAACACCCATCTGTCTTGTGTTACAACTGTGGAAGTCAGAAGGAATAGGGCAAATTGATAAGTATAGTAGAAAAATATATTTCGTTTCATAAATATACTGAGAAGAGAAATGCAAGAATTTAATTATATATAGTTTTTGAGTGAATATGTAGTAAGATTGTTTTGATTTTAATTAATTGTAATACACTCATTGTAATTAAATGTTGCTTGCGTAAGATGTAAGGGTCTTGTTGGTGTAACGCCTCAAACATACAAACTCAATCAGTTTCTAATATCAGGGAATATGCATTGCAAATACGGAAAATATCTAATCTAATTTCCAAATCAATTAAAATATTCTAAACATTATTCCCAATTAGTTAGGAGAGATCTTTAATTTTCAAGGTTTAACTACTAACGGGTTTATTACTTACTGTAACTCATTGTGTTATATTCTTCTACGCTATATCTTTTTAAATTGAAAACGTAAACATGGCAACCACACTTTATATAAAAATGCATTACAGCTCACTAAGCGTTGCAAGTAACTATTCCATTTCCTTTTATCCCAGCGATTAAGGTGGAAATGTATTCAAATCCATGTGAAAGCGATATCAGATCGTGAAAGCAAAGTAATGTGGTTGTATAAAGTGTTAGATTACATCAGCAGACATTGAATATGCTGAACACTGTTGAACGACTGAAGCATTGGACAAGTCCTGGGTTTAACTAAAAAGCATTGACACGTTTAATGTAGTTAACTTGCAAGTTTTAACAAAATTACATAAAAATGATTATTTAACTAGCGGTTCCCGGCGCACCTTGCTGCCTCCAAGAATTGTGTTACAAATTTTGACTCATAATATTTACATTACAATGGATACACACAAAAATAAACAGCTGTTTACAGCATTTTAAATAAGCCATCTAATAAAATGATAACTGTTATTTCCTCAATTAGAGTAACATGGTAACTTTGAAGTTTATTGGGGCAAAGTCCTTGAGTCCTAGGAATTTGATTAATGGCTTTAAACCTTCCTAGGGTCAACCGGAATGACCATGGAACGTTTCATCAACTTCGGTTAAGTGATTTAGGAGTCCATGAGGAACATACATAAATACATACATGTATATATCCATACATTTATATAGACAACTTAATTTACTGCATTACAATGTAACCAGGTATGCAGTAATTATGTTGTATGTACTATTATTATTCAATTTTTAGGGATTTACAATAACTAATACACCATATAAGTATTATAGATTTGTTTCGCTACACTACAAATTAAAAAGTTAAAGTTGATGTATCAAAGCCAAAATTCATATATTTAACAAGTAAGAGCTGTCCAAATTGCCATAAAAAATGGCGTAACTTGCTTAAAGTTATTTACTAAGAAAAAAAGGAACCCCAAACTTGCATAAAAACATACAAAATCCGATTTTTGGTAAATAAAACATATTGTTTTGTAACGAATCTATGTTAATTTCTTGACATTGATACATTACTTCTCTCACATTATTTGAAACTAAGTGTCTCAAGTTGAAAACAACCATTTTCTTATAGATTCTCTCAACTAAAAGTGCCCGTCAGTGCTTTAAACTAAGTTTAAGTGCCCGTTAGTGAAAAACTGGTTTCAGACGTGGTTTATCTAACTAAAATAGCCCTAAAGAGTACTTTGCCAAAGTCGAATCAATTTTGTTTTCTCCATCTGCTCGTAAAGTTGTTGTTTACGGTTGAACAAGGACATAAACGGCTGTTTACTGTCGCAGTGCGATAACGATCTTGAAAGCTCGCTCAATAACATCGGTTACATTAACAAAACGCCCAGCGTTCGTGTTTTAGCGAATTTCCCCTATAGGGAAGAAGCTATTACCGTAGTCGGCATGGTAAGACCTAGGCCCGGGACCATGATAACTTTTCGTTTTGAGGTCCCCAGACCCCAAAAACACCATTCGTTCGAAACTGTATATATATATATATATATATATATATATATATATATATATATGTGTCCGTGAGCACGATAACTCTCGTAAAAATGATCCGATTTTGATGAAATTTGGTATAAACGTGTAAAGCAACATTTATGACTCTATGTTCGAAATCCAGCCAGATCGCTCCATCCGAAAGGGCATTTTGGGGGGGTTTTGTACCCCAAAAATGGGTTTTTTGAACTTTTTACATATAATTTTTTAAATAGTCAAATATTAGTTTTTACCATTGGATTCAGCTTAAAAAACACACAATTTGGTATTTTGATCATTCCTCTACGTCAATCGGTTAGCGAGATATCGAAAGTGCTAAACACAGTACGTTGTCTAATGTTATTCTTATAGAGGAAAAGACAAATTTTATATCTCGCTTATTTATGAAAACATAGACTGGCGAAACTTGGTATACATACGGCTTCATCTGGTTGTGGTCTATTGATATTTTCTCATAAAAGCAACTTTTTTCAAAGGCTCCCGTAGCAGCAAACCTGTGTACTCACCCCCATGTTATTCTTATGGCGAATAATTAAATGCTATGACTCTCTTATTTATGAACATAAATTAATAAAAACTGGTATACGACTTCACCTAGTTAAGTTCTATTGATATTAGCGTAAAACCCATTTATTGTGTTCCTTGTTGCAGCAAACCTGCGTAATCAGCCCCAATGTTATTCTTATGGAGAATAATTAAAATTGCATGTATCGCTTAGTTGTGAATACATTTTTATGAAACTTGGTAAGTGGCTTTATGTATTATTAAGACATTTATATCGTCATTGGAAATTCGCTGAGTATGCAGGTTTGCTGCGACGGGGGTATTATTATTTATCATTTGTTTATCCTTACATTATTACAATATATCCGCATTAAATGTCACATTTTTTAATGATTTACATGGGCAGAGGTCGGATGACGTATGTTTTATTGCTTCTTTTTGGCTAATTATTTCCTCCAAACGTTAGTTATGAATCACCTTGTTTCCCAGGCAGAGATCCACTATCTTTGGGTAGAGTTAGAGGCATGTCAGTTCAAGGAGGATTGAAATGAACAATAATTATTCATTTATGCAATTTTCCTGCACCGATCGAATTAAAACATCTGTTTATACTTTTACCACATGGATAAGTAAATACTTAATGAATCTGCTGTCTAAAACCTATTATCACGCTTATAACGTGCCTTTATTGATATCGTGATTCATGCTCTCTTCTCAGAGTCAAATTACGAATCCTCTTAAGAAGTATGTAGCTTTAATGGTCATTCAGTATGATAATACCTATAAAAAACTTATATAAGTTTATTGGTGTATACGGATTTTTCCTAAGCAGTAAGTTATAATATTATAATTCCTGTAAATTTGAAACTCAGCATAATATTTGTAATCAAAGTGAGCTGACACAATCGAGAAGTAATCTCAGGATGTTTAAACATGTGTTTAAATAGTTTTTGGAGTTGAACTATGGCCCAAATTACGTAAAAGTGTAGTATTTTTCTGTTTATATCTTAATTAAACTAAAATGCCTCTAAATCTACTTCATCGGCTCACGTTAAACAATCCGCTCAGTAGAATTTGAATTTTGTTTACTTTGTTTTAATACTAATTCTAATATTATACACACTACCCTACTCTACACTGTAATTTTAACTGGGGTAGTTTAAATGTTCAGAGATTAAGCTACTATGGCTACCAAAGTTGAAGCATGCCTAAAGTTTTCAATGTAATACTCAGTTAAAATAAACTATGGTACTTAAAAATATATTACTCTTTAATGATTCATGAAACTTCACAGTATAAGAAATAAAATTAATGTCCATAAAACACCATTTGCAATTTGTATAACTAACAATGGACCCAATGGACACCCCGATTCCCCAACACGAGACACTAATGCTATACTACTAAATGTAGGAGTATTTGGTACTGCACATTAAGACCCCGACAAGTAAATGCACTCCTTAGTAGACGTTAAAGTTATAGCTTTTGATAAAAGCTACCCATACTTAATATATAAATGATTGTTTCCATTAAAAGTAGTAGTTGTAGGCTGCATTGGTGGGGTGAAAGCAGTGTACATGCAACTGTGAAGTTATATACATAAGTTATGGACAGACATGTAACATGGCAGGGGCCTGTAAACAAGTGTAGATATTACCATAGACTACCGAGTTTGAGGGACGAGAGGAACGTAAGCGTTGCGACCCTTACCCAGACTCGCATGCTGAGCGTGGATCGGTCTAAAGATTTACGTGAACAACTTCCAAACATAATGTATTTATGCAAAATCGTCAAAACCTTAATGAGAGCATAAATAAGTTATATGTAACAAAATACTAGTATAAGATAGGACAGTTGTACGTATGATAACAAATTGCTATAATTTTCATATCCATCTAAAAGAAACAAGCCAGTGTTCCAGGGTTATTAAATAATTTATATCTGTTGTTTTTGTTTTTCAATAATTTGTTTGTGCTTGGTAAAGAGACCTCGAAATATTCCAACAAAATGGTGTTAATTTCTTAAGTGTTAGTAAAGTATTATCATAGTATTTCGAACCGGTACTACTGTAGATGCTGCTTTGGGAAGTCAAGGAGGGGACTGGGGTCTGGTCTTTGACGAATGCTGTGGTTGTGGAGACGACTACCAGACTATGAAATTTATCGATTTTGATTTCCCTCTGCGCGGCTTCTCGGAAGCATTGGTGGGAATTCCAGTGTCAGTGGAGTGGTTCTTAATTGTCTGGGGGGCTGGACTTAGCTCTCTAATGGGAAATTTTGTATCGCAGATCTTTAACCTGTGATAAAGTAACTTTTAATGTTTTTACTTTTTCCTTCGTATACAGTTGACGTATCTGCAATAAGTATTGAAACGAAGTTATTCCGGTTACTGCCAGTAATCCTTACTATATATTTTATTACCAAAGTAAATTGCCATATTTAAGAAAGTAATTGGGGAAGTGTCCTAATACGGTTTGGTGTGTTTCGCGCAAATTAATAGGAGTATTATGGAGGAGTTTAAGCACATAAAGTTAACTAGATAATTAAGGATGTTAAATCAACGTAATTCCCAGTAACACGTATAGATTAGATGATATATGCTATTGATTTGTGCAGGTTCTTTCGTGGTACTTGGCACCTGGGTGCGCATTAATTACTTCCCCACATGTCTTAGTACTGTTACTTTATACCAATCTACATTTATTTATCAAAATACATGTTATGATTATTTAAGTCATTGATACAATTTACTGTTATGTTTAATTGACTGTGCGCAACTGTTGGAGAGGAATAATGGTGAGGGGAATGGTACTCACTATCCCTCTCGTACTACCTCACATACACGCGAAGTACCGCGAAAGGATCTGTATTACGTTAACTGCCACCGAATCTTTTAAAACTAACAATTAATTACTGTACATAGCGTTTATAAAACTAAAATGTGGCTCTCGTGTAAACAAGATTAGTTTATTCTTAAAATATGTTAATTCGAGTAAACATCAGAGTAAAACACAAATTGGCGAAAACATTTTCTGCTTCAACTAAAAAAAAAAAAGTAATTTTTGACGTTTTCGCGTTTTTATCGAGAGAATGAATGATAATCGTACAAACCTATGACGTGTGTCTGATGTTGAACGTTCCCCTAAGGCACTGCAACTTTGTTAATTTAAACGTAGGAACTGATTTACAACCTGTTTGGTCGCTATGCAGTTTATCCACTGTCGGTTTAGTCTCAAATAATTTTATGTTTGCCATTAGATTGATTGCTGGAAACCTACCGGCCAGCCTGATGACTCTCTGCATAGCTGAAGACCTCGTCCGCCAAGGCCGGAGGTCCCTGCCACTAGCCATCGTGAGGCCGTCAATGCGTAGGTATCTCCCTGTGAACTCAGTTGCAGCAAACGTCTAAAAGAGTAAAAACACAACACAACCCCCAGCTGGTTGCTTACTCCTCATTGAGATGTAGAATTGGAGCCCTCCAATAACACTAAGTTTGCAATTTTTGACTGAAAAATAACGGAGCAGTGAGTGTTTGAATTGAACATTGTTCTTATGGGGCTAAATCCAAGATGACGGAAGGAACTGCAGACTCTTAATGTGCGAACATACAACGTCACATAGCTGGTAGTAGTGAGCTAAGCTAGCTAAGCGGGAAGAATTGTCAAGTTGATTGTTAAAAATAACTGCAAGAGTAGTCGGTTCGAATCGCGCATGCGTATTTGTCCCTTTATAACCACGTGTTCTTCACTGATCCTTTACCGTGACCGCGGGTAATCTGTTTATGGCATTAAGTAAGGTAATAAATCACGAAAAATGTGTTCAATTTTTAACAGGCTAAAATGGGAAATATGTAAAGTTTACATTAAATTCAATTTTAAATCGTGAGTATCGATCAACACTGAGGTCTTAGCTGGATTTTAAGTTTTTAAGTATGCGGAAAAACTTATTCCAGAGATTTCTATTCGTGTGCTCTTGTAGAACCAGGCTCACTCCAATCACCACAACCGCCACATTCTCAGTGGATTGTGGGATTAAATAGCAAAAGAATTAGGATGCAAACGTAAGTTTAGATTATCATTCCATATATAAAATTCGACACATAACTGTAATTTGTTCAATGACTACTTTTTACCGTTCTCTGTTGGGGTGAAACAAGTTAATCTTCGCAACGACAAGCGACCGACTGAGCTGCAATAAGTGTATGAACAGTTTCCCGCCAGGTATAACCCTAGGACTACCTGAGGTAACCCTCTAGGCTACAGGCGACCAGCTATGCTACCAGCCAGGCTCCGTTGTGTTTTACCAAGGCATCTGTGAGCCTTTCTTGAGGTCCAGCCAATCAATTCGTCGGCATGTCACTGTTAAACAAAGCTGCAATGACTTAGACAAAGCTGACTCACGTGAGCCTTAGAACCTCAAGCTTGGTTACCAGAAGTCCAGATACATGTTTCAAGTTTAAAGTCCGGGTTTTCTTACAAATATCAGTTAATTAAGGAGTGGTATCCAATTTCTTAATGAGAAATGTCCCGATTAGGGAGCTCAGTATTTCAAGGCATTGCATAAAGATCGACGATTAGTTATCCCGCTGACCGAATAAGAAAATTATCAAATAATTTAATTGATTCATTGGATTGAAGTTGATACTCACAGTTGATCGATACTCACGATTTAAAATTGAATTTAATGTAAACTTTATATATTTCCCATTTTAGCCTGTTAAAAATTGAACACATTTTTCGTGATTTATTACCTTACTTAAACAAACATTACAATTTAACTCTATGCAATCAATAAGATAAAGACTTAATGATTTTATAATACAGTCGATAAGCGATTTGGTACAGTCATACATGGTGTAGTTGCACTAGTTTTCCGGTTAAATAGCGAAATATTTTTTAAAAATTTAATGACATCTTAGAAACCTGGCAGAGAAGAACCTGGTACATGTTTGTTTTTAATAGGTAGTTTCACTTTTATAGACATCGATTTATTTTTGGGTTATAAAACGATACCATTGTACTCTCCGATGTCACTCTTGTTTTTCAAATGAGTCACAAGAATAGAATCATTAGTTATCAATAGAACTGATTTGAGTTGTTAGTTCAGTAGACTGTAAAAAACGATACTTTGCCTCAAATGCCAAGTAAGAAAAAAACAACGGCAACACGATAATAAAAAATAATTGGGTGAAAATATTAAGTATTTTATTATTTAATTACCAAATTCCATTCACAATTTCTGAGGCTTGTTGGTAAAATACTGATTAACCTCTTTATTAATTATTAGAGAAAATAACCCAAAATATAATGAGAGAAATGCCCCCTGATCGAAGCATATTGTGTCTACCTTTTGCAATCTTAACAATATTTCAAAGTATCCTGTAATTAGGTGCGTGTATCTTAACAGTCAATTGAATATATCAAAGTAAACATCAATAAATTATTCTCAACATGTTGAGATTATTAGATCTTCATGTTGTAATGAAAACACATTAAACACATTAACACATGTTAATGGTTTAATAGTGGTGGAGGGTTTCACGTTGCATATATCAGCTGGAAAAATTTGCCAGTGACCAGTAGGAATGCTAACTTGTCACCCATCCGTTTAAAAAACAAGCTCCCATGAGTGGCAGACCACTGGGGCCAAACGCTGTCATTAGTTTTTACTGTCAGCATTGGAAACAGTTTGGGAATGGACAAAATTAAAACTGAGCAGAACTTTTACTGATACAGTAGTTTGAAAATTTGGTTTACTTTGAAATTTGTACAGTATGCTTGAGAACTCACTAACCCTCCCTTAAGTGTTCAGAGTAACTGTTATATATTTAAGCGTAATCATTATGATTTTCTGTAGGTATTCAATCATATATTTAAAATTTCAAGTATGTTATTTTTTGTAATTTTTCAGATAATGTATTTTTTATTATCTTTGCGTTTAATTTAACATGATGGATATCAGTTATCTAACTGAAGTGAATAGTTCATAAAAGTAAATATACTATAGCTATTTTCAAGATGTGTTTGTTTATGTAAAAGAAAGTAATGTTTTCTATTGACAACATTTTGAAAAAAATGATCAAAATAAGTTCGTCAACTAATATATTGGAAAACCAGCAAAATTAAATAAATTTATATGAAAATAGTGTGGTCTTAAAATTGTTTAAGGCGCTAGAGTTCCTAATATTGCTCAGTCTCTTGGGGTATGCAAGAGGGATCATCGCTAAAAGTGACGGCCTAGTCGGGATTTGCAATACTATACGAGTGAATGTTCAGTGGGAACATGAACAGCGATTTTTTACTGGAAATAGTATTCTTATTCTTCTAACTCGAACAAAGGAACGATCAAACTGGGAAACTTGCACAGTAAGAAAAAAGTCAGCAATAACCAAAGAAACTTCATCATAGATCCCTCCCTAGAGTTGAAATAAAGCTCTCGCAATACATCACTTCAATCAATATTGTTGCTACAATAAGATTGCCTTTGTGAAATAAAAATGTATGAGTCGCTGCAATACGGAATGTCATGTAGATTAAAAACAATTACATTACTTATTCACCTCAACAATGGCACGGGGTGGCCGCTAATTACTTTAGATTACTGGAGTAAGATTAAGAGAGGACAGCGAAAGGGTTGAGTTAGGGCAAAAATAACTATACGACATAAATATACAACATATACACGTCTGAAATTTTAAGTTACAGAAAGAGTCTTAAAGTTTAAATCGTAGATTCATCGTGAGTTCCTTGCAAGTCGTAAGTTCATGCGAGAAAGTAAATTGCACGTTGCATTTGCAACTTCTTCTACAGGAACTTGATCATTGATTTAGTACGATTTTTTTATAGTTATATTTTATAGCTTTTTGCATGACAAATTTCACTGCTAAGTTTCCCGGTATGATTGCCCCTTAAGAGGGGGCTCCAGGCCTCAGCTTCTACCTGCTTCTCCCACAAGGCCAATGTTAACTTTCACAACCCGTCCCTCCTCAACGGACTATCCAAAATACAGTAGTTGATTTATGGTTCATTTCAAAGAGCAATAAATACCTAGCGATTTCAGTTAGCAGATTTTGTATACTAAATAGTTCATTAACAAACAAATCGTTAATAAGAACAAGAATATTTTATTTTCTCAAAATAAGATTACAGGTTTTTACAATGTTTTGCTTTTCTACAATACAATTCAATAATGTGCGTTTTCATATAACAGCCCACATTTGAACACTGATTGTACAAACAAGGTGTATTTGTACATAAACATGTAATGCACATAAAAACAAACATATTTTTGCACTGTAATTACTTATAATTTATTCGTTGATATTGGATATTTTGAAAATTGTTTGAACTATTACTACTTGTGGTATCGAAATTTCGCTTTCGCTCTTTAAAATCGTTAGGTATTTCGTTGCTTTTTAAATGAGCCATCAACGATATCGGATAATCCGTTGAGGAGGTACGGGCTTAGAAAATTAACAATGGCCTTATGGGGTAAACAGGTAGAAATTCGAAATGTTTCGTATCTGGAGTCCAGTCTTCAGAATGTTATGATGCCTTGCAGTGGTGGCTACGTACAAGGAGCCGCTGGCGGGCTGGCTGCCCCGGGACTCGCCCTCGGGGCTGATGCGGCTGTTAACGGAGGCGATGCGCGGGAGGCTCGGCGCCCTGCACTGTGACGACTCCCTCTGCGCAGAGCTCATGCCTGCAGACTTCGCCGCCTCCCTCGTCTTAGCAGTCGCCGCCCACACAGCTTCTATTAGGTAATGCACGATTCAGACAATCCTCGGCCATCCGATTACCATTAGTCTTTCTCTGGTCCTTTGTCTTACCACTTCACGTTCACGAACCTAATTTATTTATGTTTACTCTGTTCCACGTTCACTGTGAGGTATAGGTCGTAAGGAAGATGATGACCATGTTACTACCTGAGCTGAATACATTGTTGGTGTTGTTATGTGTGTTGCATAAAATTACCCTGCGACCTGCGTAAAAGCGCTCTAAGGACGGTTTCAGCACGGTTAGTACAACTGGAATTGATATTTAACAAATACATTGTTTATAGGAGATTAATATTGCACGGTGAACGTGGGACATAGTAGTATAGTTGATTCCTTCAAGGAAACAATAAATTCAATACATTATTGAAATAATTAGTCTTTGCTCGATTTCCAAGTTCAATCACGATTCTGATACTTAAATATGGAACTTTAGTTATAAAGTTTATCTTAACAATTTTGTTAAGTTTACTTTAAATTTGGTTTTTGGTTCCATCTTAGTTTATAAAAATAAGTTAACCTATTACTGTTGGAGTTTTTACTCCAATGGTTGTCAATTATATTCAAACCAGCTGCGTAACCAGCTGCATGGTGGTCCGGCAGTCATTATATGCCTTTGTCAAATGGGTTTACTGGGCAGTTATGATGCGTGACGAACTGATTATTTTTTGGAGCTCTTATCTCAGTAACATCCATAGCGATCTCTAATTTAACTATTACTGACAATAACGTTTGTAATTATTAGTCCAATAACGGTTATGTTAAGTCCCCAAAAATGACCGGGAAAATACAGTGTCTTCCATTTGTGTCTCTATATTTACGATTTTCTTCCACCCTTCGCACTACGATTTTTGTAAACTCTTTTTAAACGTTTTAACTTTGAAAAAGTTACATCACATCCTGTTTACACTTTTATTACATCAAACTTATGTTATTTTCTTTCCTATGTACGGTATTTTTCTAGCGTATTTTTATATTTTTTCGTATTTTTATATATTTTTAGCGTATTTTTTAGTGTAAGGTAGCTAGCATATTTAGTTTAATTTCGGTAGTTACCGATAGTATATATTAAACGATATTCATAGCAGTGCCTTATTGAACTAGAAAAGCTTTGATGATTCCAAACATTCACGTTTAGACTGAAGTAAAGTAAACTGACAACAATTTCATTCCAGGAGGAACTGGCAGAACAAAGAAGTGGATGATTTAGAAGTTCCTGGACAAATAGTTGCCGACTCAGACATACCGATTTTTAACTTGGTTTCATCAAATCAGAGCCCTCTCTCTTGGCGGGAATTTTTTGTCTGCAGCCTGAGACACACAAGGAGTGTACCCTTTCTTGACATGGTAATTATAAAAATAGCTTGCAATTTTTATTCTGTTACATTTTAATTCTGTCTAATTGTATAATTTTTGTTAAAACTTTTGAAATATTTATAGGCATCCTATTATTATTGGGAAATACAATTTAGTCTGAAAGTGTCTTACTAAGTTGCTCATCTGGTTTTTCCAACATCTAGCTAACATAAAGTCTAAACTTTTCAGGCCTGGTACCCATACCTGTTATTGACCAAATCGAGGTTTTGGTTTTCTTTGTGGTTCTACATCTTCCATCTGCTTCCGGCTACAATCATAGACAGCTTTCACGCCTTTACCGACAACCCTAATATATTAAATGCCCAAAAGTCAAGGTATATATATATTATATTGGTACATATTTCTCGTAAAAGCATAGCTATAAGTGTAGAAAATACAGAAAATCTCCAATAGAACAGAAGTTTGTCTGATATAACCATTCGAAAATAAATCAAAAGTAGATTTGAAACTAGGAGAGCCATTTAACGAGGACAAAGATTTATACTTTTTCTATTATGTTTGATTATATATTTGTCAAGACAGTTCCTTTAAAAACGTACGGAACACCGCATAACATATTAAACATGTAAAAAAACAATGTTTTTTGTTTTGAAAGAGATATAAAATACAATTTTTAAATAATTTCAATCCGGCGTTAAAGCTTTAACTCAATAGTGCATATTTTATTTAAAAATCATTTTCCAAACTAATTTAATTGTTTTTAAATTCCCCTCGTAGATATACGACAAGAGCAGAGGAGTATACTGTGCAGTATTAAATTGACTATTTTACATCTTAGCTTTCGTTAAGTTAAATAGTGGAAATTGTTTTAATTTACTGAGGTTCCTTAAACTTTAATTTTAATTTGGTAAGGTGATACTCTGCATCCGAGAATTAACCTTATAAAGAGAATCGCGCAAACGATACACGTGTCTCATTTGACGTTTGATAACCTTACAAATATTGTTTTAGCGTTAAAACAATTTAATGCGAATTGGAATTACTATTATTTTCTACTATGGACGAGTTAACCATAAAATATTCGATAATTTAATTCAATAAATAATATTCAAAATGTGTGTTGATACAAATGTCGTGATTGGTATAGGGTGTACCGTAAGTATATGATCCTGCGAGGCGTATGTGAAGCCTTGAGTCGCCACACGATGACGTCACAGCGGTACCGCGACACCAACACCCTGGCTCTCTGGCGTTCCCTAGGGCTCCACGACAGGTCCACCTTCAACTTCGACATCCTGCAACTAGACTGGGATCAGTTCCTCCACACCCTGGCCCGGGGCGTGAGACTCTACTGCCTCGGGGACAGCCTGGACACGATTCCCCGCGCTTCCAATAGGCTCAAACGGTAAATGTTATTTATGTATTTACAGTGTTGGGGAAGCTACTCTGTTTAAAGTAGCTAGCTAAAGCTACAGCTACTTTTATAAAATAGTAGCTTCGCTACAGCTACAGTTTTTAAAAAAGTAGCCAGCTACAGCCACAGCTACCAGTAAAAAGTATCTATGATACAATTTTAGCTATTTTGGCAGTCTGAACCTTACTTTCTTTAATGGCGTATTAATATATAGTTTTTTAATCATGAATTTTCAAAAATACATACCTTATTTTGTTGTTTTTTAGTCTTAGTTTTTTTTTATGAAATGTTAACAAATTTATTTCTAAACCTATGGTTACCTAGTATAAACAGATAGTAACAGGTGAGGCATAAAACATCATTTAGGTAAATCTTCTATATAAATAAAGCAGGGTTCTTGTCTGTGTGTGGATCGCCGTACGGCTAAACTACAAGGAGTAAAGACATGCCATTTTCAGAGTAGGTTCCTTTAGGTTACAGCTGTTGCACCTGACTCTCAGTTTCCTCTAAATCCTCTAGGGCTACTCACCGTGGGACATCCAAAATTCCAATGTTAATCAAATGAGACTATACGGTTACAGTTTTCAGCTACTTATTTAATGTTATTCAAATAAACAGCTGACATTAGTAATTTACTTTTTTAACTACATTTTATACCCGGGTGAAACCGGTATAATCAGCTAGTATTCAATAAACCATAAAAAATGTAACTAAGGTTAAACAAGTTAGGTAAGTCTTCAGTTACATCAGACTAGTTTCACATTTACCAATACTAGGCCAATAGGCCTACTTGTACAACTATATCGAGGCCTATACAGCAAGTTTCATAGTTGGTAGCCTGTTGAAAAACGTTGGTATTGGAAAATCCTCACAAATCTTAAGTAACTAATGGCTTTGGCCTAGGTAAAAATTGTAAAACAATGGTAAAACAATTAACCTCGACATATAGCTTCATATTTCATGTTAAATTTCTAGAAACAGTTAGGTCGCAATTCAAACATAACTTACATGTCACAACGAAATAATTTGTTATATTTATCTTTAGAAATTTGAGAAAATAGTCTTGGACGGTCATGGTAGGGCTTTGTGCATGTCCAAAAGGGCCAGCTTCTTTATCAACATTAATGCCATCGTCAATTTTGATTTTAATTGCCATAACATATTAAGCAAAATAAAAACACAAAACGAAGTACCCTGTAAAGTATGATTTATGTATAGTAAATGAAGTTTACACTTATATGTTATTTTATTGTAAGTTTTAACTTTGTGCTGTATTTAATATAAATATTATTCTGTTGCCTATGCCTTTACACACGTTATATTGGATGCAGCTGTTTTTATTCAATGGTTATTGTCAATCTAAATGTTTACATTCCACCAGTTGTTGTTATGCACGTTAAAAAGCTAAGTAATTAAAATGAGTTTTATAAAAGTTATCAAGTATTTTCTTAAGGCCTAATAAATATAAAACATGGTGTCAGGTTTGTTTTTATGAACCCATGTCCACCATTTTATAACTGATTGTAAAATGACCGACCAGGAAAAGCTTTTAAAGCTAGAAGATGAAGTAAAAAGGCTCACTTCATTCATAGCAGAATACAAGCCTCATACAACTATACAACTACATCAATACAATATGCATATCTTCCTTATATAACGTTGCCAAAGCCTATTGAGTTCGAAGGAGATATCAAAGCAAATATCAAGTTATTCAAAATGTCATGGAACAATTATAGCATCAGGACTGATATCACGACCTAAAGAAGGGAAAATAGCAGTACTCCTAACAGCAATTGGAGATAAATGTTTCAGACTATATGAAAACTTTCCTCTTACAGACAAGGATAAACAATCCTCTGAATCTGTTCTAGATGCAATATTCAAATGTTTAATTCCTGAATTAAATGTCAGATATGAAAGAGCAATTTTCAAGATGTCCATGCAAAGCCCAAGTGAGACAATTGGTGAGTATGTTAATAGGTTAAAGTCTTTGGGAAAAATTGTGATTATAAGTGTCCCAACTGTGAATTTAATATTACTGAAGAATTCATTCTTGATCGACTGTGTATTTCTATAAACAACGTTGAACTAAGAGAAAAACTATATGATGACAAACACCTTAGTCTACAAGACACGATTCATAAAATTAAAAGTGCATAGCAGAGTAAAGCTCAATTGGATTACCTTACAACTAAGACAGAATTGTTGACAAGCGAAACTAAAGACATTCAGTCCGTAAGAAAAGTCTGAAATCAGAAGAGTTTTGACGGGAATCCTGAGCGAAAAGATTTGCGTAAACCAGAACAGTCCTTCCAAAATACCTCCTATAAAAATCGGACCTGTATGTACTGTGACGGTATACACGCACCTAGGTCTTGCCCAACTTACGGTAAGCAATGTAGTAACTGCAAAAAACTAAACCACTTTGCAAAAGTTTGTAAAAGCACCCCTAGAAGTATAAGGAAACTAGAAGTTATAAACAATAGAATAGATGATGATGAGTCAATTTTCTGTTTGAGTCAAACTCAAGAGTACAGTAAATCGGTTGCTACTTCAAAATTTTTTGTGTGGTATATAACAAAGTAAAACAAGTGAAATGTATATTAGGTCAGCAGCTACGTGCTTATGTGACCTACTGTCCAATTACAGTCCAAAACTCAAACCATGCAGCTCTAAGATAAGGGGATTTGGAGATGGCATAACCAGTGCAAGAGGGGAAATAACTCTGCAAGTGCATCGACATAATACATTGTTCAAAGTTTGTTTCATTGTAGTTGATCAAGATCAAATTCCGCTACTTTCTTACAATGCATCAGTAAAGTTGGGAAATCTAAAAGTTATTAACAAGCTTAAAAAACAAAATCAATAGCAAGCTCAGAAAGAATAGTTAATAAGTATTTATAAGTTTTTTAAGGACTTGGTAAGATACTAGGAAAAGTCAAATTGGAAGTTGATAAATAAGTCACACCTGTTATTCAGCAAGCAAGACGTGTCCCTGTTAAACTGAGAGAGCAGCTTAAAGGAGTGATTGAAGAGCTTTAAAAATGGATGTTGTAGTCAAGGTTGATAAACACACAGACTGGGTCAGTAATATTCTTCTCATCAACAAAAATGGAAAGTTGAGGATTTGTCTAGATCCAGTAGACAAAAAAACATTAAAACGGACGCATTATCAAATGCCAACAGTGGAAGAAATTATGTCAGAGCTGAAAGACACAAAGGTTTCACCACCCTTGATGCTAGAAGAGGCTTTTGACAAATTGCATTGGATGAACGCAGTAGTTACCTCACTTCGTTTTGGACTCCTTTTGGGAGATATCGTTGGAAAAGGGTTCCTTTTGGTATTTCTCCTGCTCCAGAAATATGTCAACGAGTTCAATATGAAGTGGTTGAAGGACTGAAAGGTGTCGAAGTGACGTGTGATGATATAAATAATACAATAATAAATAGGGTATGTGGTTGTGGAAAAACTGAAGAGGAGGATATTAAGGACCATGATGAGAAACTGGAAAAGCTTTTTGTACGATTGAGAGAAAAGAATCTTAAGCTAAACAAAGAGAAAATATCTCTTTGTAAGAAGAGTGTCAAGTTTTTTGGCCACTACTTTGCAAACGAGGGAATCAAACCAGATCATACAAAGGTCGAAGCTATAGTAAGCATGCCTGAACCAACAAATACTATAGAAGTCCATACTTTTTTGGGAATGATAAATTACCTATCTAAGTTTTTGCCATCAATATCCACAGTGGATACCTCTTCGATCTCTAACAAAAACTGATGCTAATTTAAAGTGGGGACAGAAAGAAAAAAAATCATTTGAACAACTCAAGAAACTAGTATCCACAGCTCCAATTCTTCAACACTATGACTCGACTATGACAGCACAAAGCCAATTATTCTACAATGTGGCAGTTCACAGTCTGGATTGGGGGCCGTTCTCCTTCAAAATGGAAAACCAGTAAGTTTTGCCTCCAGAACTCTTACAGCAACAGAGAGCAAGTATGCGCAGATAGAAAAGGAAACGCTAGCAATTATCTTTGGTTGCATGCACTTATTGCATGAACAATATTTAATTGGTCAAGAAGTGATAGTTCAGAGTGATCACAAGCAGCTACAAACTATAATGAAGAAACCGTTACTGTCAGCACCTAAACGTTTACAGCGTAGCGCCTAGCGTTTCAGCGTTATAACATCAAACTGGAAGTTTTTTCCGGCTCTAAACTCTACATAGCGGATCCTCTTTCAAGATTGCACCTATCTAATGAGGAAAAAACTGAATTTGAAAACGTTTACTTCATGAAGATTGCTTCTGAAATAGAAAATATAAATCATGTGGATCACCTACCAATAACAGACCCCAGGCTTGAGGATATTAGAAAAGCTACAGCTGAAGACGAACTGTCTAAAGGTCTAATTTGTTACATACAAAATAGATGACCTGAAAACGTCAAAGCGGTTAGAAATGATGAGCTGAAAGCTTATCATAAATACAAAGAAGAGCTGACATTTGACGATGGTCTTATATTTAAAGGACATCAAAGGACATCATTTAAAGGATATCTTACATTTAAAGCTAACTGTCAATGATACCTAGGTCCTTGTGTCAAGACATGCTTAAAAGGTTATATCAAGCACATCAAGGCATCGAGATGAGTTTACGGCTTGCTAGAGATTGTATTTTCTGGCCTGGAGTAATAAATGAACTGGAAAACACTGTTAGGAAATGTAATACATGCAATAAACACTCTGCAAACAATTACAAACTCCCTATGCAATCTGTCCAAATTCCTGAACTACCGTTTGAAATAGTTAGTATGGATTTATTTGAAGTTGAAGTGAATAGTAAAAAGAGAAATATTTTGGTTATTGTTGATCACCACTCAGATTTTTTTGAAATTGAAGAAGTGTCAAATATGGAAGCGGCAACAATGATAACATTCTGTAAACGACATTTTTCTCGATACGGCATACCACATTTAGTTATCACGGACAACGGAACCCCCTTCAAAAACCAAGATTTTGTCAACTTTTCCAAGGAATGGGAGTTCTCTTATGCCAGCTCTGCACCTTATCATCATGAAGGAAATGGCAAAGCTGAATCGGCAGTTAAATCTGAAAAGCAAATCATTAAGAAATCTCTCGAGAATAATGATGACATTTACAAGGCTTTGTTAATTCATAGAAACACACCTAATAAGATTGGCAGTAGTCCTGCTCAGGGACTAATGGGAAGACGCACAAGGTGTGGTATTCTTTTTACAGACAAACTTTTGAACCCAGAAATCATTAAGCAAGTTCCAGACAGAATTGCTCCTAACAAAGCAATGGTTAAAACGAGAGAAGACAAGAAGACTAGACGATTAAAAGATCTTAAAATTGGTCAACCTGTTTTTGTCAAATTGAAGGGAGAAATTAGTCCCTGAAGTAGTTCAAAATCAACATTTCAGCAGATGGTATTTGGTAGAGGTAAATGGTACACCATATAGAAGGGACAGAGTACATGTAAAAGAAGCTTTTCAAGATGGTAAAAATGAAGGCGGACAAACTGTCAATGATAAGGCTAAGCCTTCCCAGTCATGCAACACAACCCATGAAACAATAAATGATGTTCCTAAATCACCACAGCCTCTCCGTACAAAGAAACCTCCTGGATATCTGAAAGATTATGTGATATATAACTGAACTTTGAAAAAAAGGAGCGTGTTGTATTTAACATAACTATTATTCTGTTGCCTATGCCTTTACACATGTTATAATAATTGGATACAGCTATTTTTATTCACTGTTATTGTCAATCTAAATGTTTACATTTCACCAGTTTTTGTTATGCATGTTAACAAGCTAAGTAATTAAAATTAGTTTTATACAAGTTATCAAGTATTTTCTTAATGCCTAATAAATATAAAACACTTTGTAAAAGGATAAGGTCAGAGATTGAGGTTATGTTATGTTTATGATATTTGAGTTTAAAGCAACGAGGTATATCTCGTTGGTTTGAAGCACCTGGTGGCAGTGGATTAAAAAAATAAAAAAAACAGTTGAATATAAAAGCTAAAATAGCAGAAACAGCTGACTAACCATATAAATGAATGCAGTAAAAGCTTTCAATGAGTAACAAAACTGTCGTACTCGTATCAGTTTGTTATTAATTGAAGTAAAGTATGTATACATAATTACATCACGATTGTAAAAGTAGCGAAAAAAGTAGCTACATAATCCGCTACATATAATCTCAAAATGTAGGGTGCTACAGCTAAAGCTACTTTTTTCCAAAGTAGCGGAGCTGCAGCCGACGCTACTGGAAAAGTAGCTCGCTACTGTAGCGCCGCTACTTGTAGCGCGCTTCTCCCCAACGCTGTGTATTTAGAGCATAAAGAAAATCTTTATCGCTCTAGAAGCAGAGTGCGTTAATTTTTATGAAAACGATAAAGACACTTTACACTAGAATTACATACACAGCTTTTTCTACAACTTCAGTTTTGGATACACACAACATACAAAAATTCACTTTCAACCATTTTGGCTAAATTTACGATATTGAGGTTATAAACATTGAGTAAGTCAGCTAGGTTGAAAGCAACAATCAATAAGCTGTTGGTTACTTGAACGAGTAGCAAAGTAACTTACTTTAAGTAAGGCACAGCGAGCGATACAAACTTTTCCCCCCGCTACACTCAAACAGCTGTTTTACGATGTACTTTTAGATCGTAAAGAGACATGTTATGCGCAGTTTAAGGAACCTATTTTTCACTAAAATATCGAAACATAACAAGAAATGTCTAAAAATATCTATACTAAGAAAAATCCAAGAGACAATTTGTTTATTTATTCAGAGGTAAAAGATTCATCTTGTCAGCAAGTTTCTCCATGAAATGGTATGGGAAAGGCTGGGGAGATGAGAAAAAGGTAGAGAAGGGAAATGGTAAGATAGGAATGGGACTGGGGGCGGAAGGGCGTGGGTGTAGTATTTAATTTATGTCGGAATTATCTAATAGTTTATTAAATAAATTGTAATGGGAAACTCGCTTAGTATACCGTTTTCTGAAATGTTTTAAATATTTTTGTCCACCTAAAATCGTAATTTACATTTTTTCATCGTTAATAGCACAAGAACATTAACTAAGACTATGAAATTCAAACTTTTTGACTTAAAAACGCATTTAACCTGAAGTAACTTTAACGTCAGTCAAGGTACTAGAGAACCTTAAAAGGCACATTTAAAGGCCAATATAACTGAGGTAAGAGAGATTTTGTTGAAATTTGAAGTATCGAAAAATAAATATATTTTTTACCATAGGAAGGTGATTTAATAGTTCAATAAGACGTAAACGTATGATATTATCACCTGTTCACAATTTGGGGTTAATGTATACGTTTTATGGGAAGGAAAACTTACATTATTTGTTCACAACTTAAGAAAACAAAAACATAACTTATCATTCGCACAGTTTCCATTCCAGAACAATTGCTATAGACTCATAAAGAGGTATATTAAAATATATTTACAAACAGTGACATATTATATTAAATCCGTTCTTCATAATAATATTACGGGACACCGTGATTTATTCATTTTTTGCATCCACTTGAATTAGAATAATAGTTATACAAATTGCATCACTATCGAGTTTAGATCATTATAACAAAAAAAGGAAAGGGTTACTGGTGCAGAGAGAAATGTTGTTATTGAAGCAGGGAAAATATTCCGAACAATATAGAAACACAGTAATTAGACAAACCTACTTGTGATTGTCCGAGAATATTGGATTCCAGATCGCTGTATTCGTCGCATTGACGGTTCACTTTACGCCTCAGAATGATATTTATGTTTGATTTAGTTTATTCTACATAAATCCAGTTGTTTATACTTTTTATATTTTCTGTTTCAGACTGAAGCTACTGCACTACAGCTGCGTTGTCATGTCATCATTTTTCATACTTATTTTGTTTCGAGCAGTTTTGAAACTACTCCTTTTTTGAATATATTCTTTTGTAATGCTAATAAATTTTTGTAATTTTAATTGATGCTTCATTTATGACAATTTTTTAATCGTAAAAGTATGTTAGTTGTAAGAACGCCACAATATCCAAAGCTTATATTATTTAAAATAAATCAGGATGAATTATATTTCTGAGTATAATAATAAAATTTAGGCAAGAAAATCATAAATGTATTAATCCTAGGAGTATATTGCTTATTATAGGAAAATATAATTTTAATTTGCCTATAGGAAACCAAATTAATGTAAATGACGAAATAACTACCTTTAGTTTTGAAAAATGACTAATAATTAAACTTTTACATAACATTTTCACAAAGGTTTGCGGTATTTGAACTTTACTTCCGCACACGAGAGGTAGAAACAAATTCCACCTTAAGGCGAAAATAGATAACACATCAACGAGTTTACAAAACATAAATATGGACACCATGCAGTTATCGCTTTTTGTTTGTCAGAAATTTAAAATTTTTGTATTGGAAGTACCACTAAGATAATATAAAAGTAACAAACATTGTTGCTTTTCAGTTTTAGCTTTGGCTTTGTTGTTATTATTTTTTACCAAAATACAACGAAGTAACGCTGTAAGTGTTGTGGTTTTCCTTTTATTGGTTAAGCATAGGATGATAAAGGTATGCTTATTTGATATAAATTTACAAAGAAACAGCTTATAAAATAAATATTGTAATTAAATATAATTATATAGTAAATAAATCTTTTTATTCAATAGATTAGAGTTATTGCTTACATAAAAACATATTTAAGACTTGTTCATCGGGTTTTTTATATTTACAATATGAAACCATAAAGGTAGTATTTCTTTCTGTCATTAAACAAATATGATTGTAATGTTGAGACTTAAATCAAAACACACTGGTTAAGTATTCAGGTTTCCTGCGTCTGGCTGATCCACTGGCTAATCAATGTCAGTAGGTATCATTGTTATAAAATACGCCTCTAACTAAAATTGTATTAGAACATTTTCACAGTTTTAGAACACAAGGATGGATCACGTTTTTAATCTAAGCTCGAAGATTTTTGTTATGTGACCTAGGAAACTCCCTATTTTTGCTATGAACACAGACGCAATATTAAATAAAAAAATGAAGTAAACAGTATGAATTTAAATATGTTGAAAAAATAATTATATGTTTCATAGCCATAAAAAAATCATCCTAGTTTTTTATACCACAACATGATACTATTTAACATATTACTGTCCGTCCCCAATAGAGATACATTTATATAAACTCATGAAATGCCTTTATCTTTTGAAGGAATGTACAGTAGATTTACGTTAGTTAACAACTGTAACTGTAATTGTTGCAACATTTTCTGTAAACTTAGCATTCGACAACATGCCTGTGCCAATTTACATCGTCTTTAACACGAGTGTGTTATTTTTCAACAAACGTTAAGTATGATTATATAAATTATAAAAATAAAAATTATATTATTATAATATTATATAAATTAAATATATAAATATATTAATTATATAAATATATAAATTATATAATAAATTGTATAGTATATTATATAAATTAAAAGAAATCCGTAAAACGACAAACTTTATAACCTTCTGTCAGGGTTTTACACTAATTGCACCATGTACCAGACCTCTAAACTGACACCTGTCAAACGTGGTTCTGCAAATAGCCACGGGAAAACTCTTGCGCTAGCATACAAACTAACCTTTTTCATGTCCTATGTAACATAAGGATGAAAATGCAAAGCAGCGAAAGTGACTAAAATTAAGTAAAGTTAATATTATAAAGGTAAAACAAGGAACGTAACTTACACATAATCGGTATACTTTTTACGTTTATTTTCTTTTGTAAACAGCCTTGAAATACGAAATATGTAGACATTTCTTCAGGCTGTACGCGTTTGGACGACGAAAACGTACCAGTAGCGATCTTTGAGTGCGTGCCTGCAAATTTGTGTTGATTCGTATTTATTTGTAATGTATGTGCGTTAGTAAATATAACTATGTACTTTATCGCGAGTGTATGTGACTTGACAACCATGGAGATATGAGATATTTCCAAACTTTAACCGCTGCTGAAACGGGAACAGCCTGAAGTCTCATATTTAATTAACATTTCAAGGCTATTTACGTAAGCAGATAAATAAAAAAAGATTCACATGTATATAAACCTAGCTAAATAACAAACACTATAATAAGCCATCGGATTGATATATTTGAATGTGGATGTGCCTTTCGTCAGCTTTGCACTAATTCTGTATCTAATGTATAAAAAAGAAAGGCGGACAAAAGACAGGCATTTCAAATTTAACAAAAGTAAGAACTCAAGGTAGATAGAGCACTTTTACTTAAACGAAAAGTTGTTATGCTTATTTTTAATTTCTTTCTAAACAAACTTGAATATGTATTTCGGTAAGCTGTAGAGCAATATATTAAGAGTTTGAACCTATTTATAAATTACCTTAGTAAATGTTAACTTAGAATCTTTGCCACTGACGCTTTTTATTATGTCATTCCCTTTTATTCATATCATATGGTTAGTTGTACTCATTGATTTGGTTAAAAATATTGTATTTATTGTAAATAGTTGTTCTATAAACATTAGTTAGTACGTAACATTTGAAACTGGAAACAAAAATGCACTAATTGTAATTAAGTGTTTTAGTAAAACAAACCTAACATTATTGTTTATTTTCCAATCGACCTAAAGTAATCAAAACACTGATGTAGCTGGAACCGTTTATTTTTGCTCAACTAAAACGCTTACACAACTAAATCTCTCCTAATCATATTTAACAAATCGGAGTTATATAAATTGAGTCTTACAAAGTCAAAGTAGATCTTTATGCAAACCACACGATATATAATCTATTCGTAAAACACATTAATAACCTAGTTTAGAATAAATTAATTAGAGTTTTTTTAACTCAAAGTAAACGGAGAAATAATGTAGAGGTACCTTGTTTGACAAATGGCGGGTGGCCACTTTGCATTTCCCCTGATGCTGCGAGAGGCGTGACCTGCATGTATAACCCAGTATACCACCCTTTAATGAGTTTGCGGGGGTTTAGGTAATACCGGTCCATCCCTCTGCTCTTATCTTCCTGATTATATAAAAGCTAGATACCATTTGGTAGTTAATGTTCTAGCGATAAAATTTCAGAAAAATAGGTAATCTTATTAAGCATAAGTATACTGGGAGTAACATTGAAGGATCAATTCCTAATGTTTCAAAAATGTATACTAATGAGGTAGTAGTCTGTGTGTTTTTGTGTATCCAGGTGAGGTAAAAAAATGTTCCTCTAAACTTCTCCCGCAATTGTAGGGGATAACAATATTTGGAGATTAGCATCTAAGTTTTTGCATTGGTAGATGCGTAGTTGGCTTCCGCTCGTGTGGTACCATGCGTAGTTCGCTTCCGCTCGTGTGGTACCATGCGTAGTTCGCTTCCGCTCGTGTGGTTCCTGCTCATTATTTACATCGTGGGATGACTTGCCACATCGCTCAAAGCGAATCGACGAAACTTTCACATAACGTTGGCTATGACATCGCGTGTTTGTCCGTTCATCACGTTGACCTTGTCGCTATTTTTTTAAAAGCTGGATTTGATAAACTCGTCCATATAAAAAAAAAACCAAAACCTACGAATTAAATGACAAAGTCCATAAAATGTATAGCATAACAAAATATGTAATGAAATCAAATCAAATTTATTTCAGTAATTTACACGCGGAAATACATCAACAATACTTTCTAATCAAGTAATCCCCGCATGGACCGAGGCCTGTGGGCGGGGATTTAGTCTCTTATCAGTCCAACCGTAAAAAATATAGCACAAATTTACCACACAGTCGCACTGATATATTATTATGTTTCTTTGCACTGTTATAACTGACATGAGATAAAGCACAGTGATTAAATATTAGGAAACATGTCGAAACCACAATAAACATGCCAGTCAGTAATAATAGCATAGCTATGCGCAGTCTAAACATAGGGAAACCAAAAATATGTATACAGACACACAAAAAACATACACATTGTCTGTTTTGTCATTAATGCACTCTGGAGCCCTGCAGGCAAACACAAACAACACAATGACTCGTCAACGCAGGTCAATGATACTCATACTCATTCTCATCCGCATGCACACCAATCATTCAATCGTATGCAACCTCACCCCCACCTATGCATACACTCATATAAACACTGCAAACATTCATACACACACGTACACGCTCCACATTGCATCATCCGTTTCCACACTGAAAACCCTTATGTTTTTTTTAATCGACGAATAATCGATAGTGAAAATTAATAGTGGAATACATTTGATTTGCTCACTATTGTCTGCGACAGTAATGAAGATCCCTGGAAACTGGCCTAATTTTTCATGGAAAAATTACAGGCGCTACCATACGGTCACTACGCTAGCGCCTTATGCGGCATTCATTGTTAGCATTAGGTAAGTTCCTGCTGACACCATGATACCGTAACAAAACTTAGTTGCAGTGCGTTTTGAGACATAAGAACCATAGAACTATAAACACGTAACGCTGACGAGGGGCCTCTCATCGGCAGTAATTTACGTAATTTGTAACAATAGCACAAATGTAACATAAATGCGACTAAAATAATCAAAACAAGTATTTTGACCAGCGAGGTTGGTTTCTACCTCGCTGGTTTTGACAGAAAGATGGATATTGGTAACCTGACTGTACTAAGATGTGTGGGAGAGGGAAAGGCATTAATGCGCATGATGCGCAAACCAGGCACCAACTACCGCGAGCGAACAGGGCTGTACCAGCAAAATTATATCATGGTGAGGGATTCTCACTTCTTTATTTTTCCAGATACTGGTGGCATTATCTTTGGCAAGTTTGTGGATAGGGTTTTAGACCTCTAATCAACAGTTGCACGTCAATTCATGCATACAACAGTTGCCCTAGTATAATAGGCGCAGCGCCATTGTCGCGCACCATTGTTGCCAACCATTCAGCTTAACCTAATTCCCTATCAAGGTCCGTAGAGAGCAGCAGCATTCATTGCTAAGTCTGCTCAATCGGCGTCTCAGTCTTTACTAGTTGACCGGATTATTCCTTGTTCGAAGCCCAAAAACAGCTGTAATGCCACGTGATCACCAGTCCAATTTGCAGTATGCTGGAAACACTATATTTGTCTCGAGTGAACCATAGTTATTACTGAATTCATAATTTATATGGTAAAATAAAAATCCTGAAACTGCTACATACTTTGCTCAACTGGTTATTTCTGTAACAAACACATTGTTTTAATTTGTATTACTTTAATGTTTACTTTAATTACTTTGTATTAGTTTAAAATGAGCATTATGCTTTTAGCGAATTTCCCCTATAGGGAAGAAGCTATTACCGTAGTCGGCATGGTAAGACCTAGGCCCGGGACCATGATAACTTTTCGTTTTAAGGTCCCCAGACCCCAAAAACACCATTCGTTCAAAACTGTATATATATATATGTGCCCGTGAGCACGATAACTCTCGTAAAAATAATCCGATTTTGACGAAATTTGATATAAACGTGTATAGCAGCATTTATGACATTAAGTTTGAAAACCACACAGATCGACTTATCCGAAGGGGTATTTTGGGGGGGTTTTGTACCCCAAAAATGTTTTCTTTTGAGTTTTTTACATATAATTTTAGAAAAAGTAAAATTTTAGTTTTTTTCATTGGAATTAGCTTTAAAAGACGCATAATTTGGTGTTTTGATCATTGCTCTACATTAATTGGTTACAGAGATATTGAAAGAGCTAAACACAGTACGTTGTCGAATATTATTCTTATGGAGAATAAGAACAATTGTATATGTCGCTTATTTATCAACTTATCTTGATGAAACTTGGTATATTGCTTTATATCGTTGTGGTCTATTAATATTTACAAACAATTTTTTTGCCGATAGTTCCCGTAGCAGCAAACCTGCGTACTCAGCCGCCATGTTATTCTTATGGAGAATAATTAAAATGTCAGAAATAGTTTATTTATGAATGTATATTGATGAAACTTGATATGTGGCTTTATGTGGCATTAAGATACATATATATATGCATTGGAAATTCGCTGAGTACGCAGGTTTAATGCTATGGGGGCCACTCTTTTATATTCATATTAATAATTAATTAAAACTACCAATAACACGTTGAAAGGAATGTAACCAGTGGTCATTTAAAAACTGTACGTGAGCGTGACGACACTTCCAGGTTTGTGAGAAGAAAAATTGAGGTCTGTGAAGTTGGCCTACCCAAATCAGCTTACCCAGTTTATTTTATATCTATCGTTAGTTCTTCGTTAGTTCCTGTTGGTTCTCATAAACATTTCGTTAGTTCATCAATATTAACCGTTTTAAAGCCTTAAATCAATGGGTAGGCCAACTTCACACAATGAAAAGTAGCTTACCCACAATTAAACTACATAATTCCTATTTCTTTATGTCTATCGTTAGTTCTTCGTTAGTTCCTGTTAGTTCCCTCATAAATACCGTTAGTTCAATCAATGATATGAATGGTGTTACAGCCAAAAATTCAAAATGGGTAAGCTAACATTCCAATGTATGTAGTAGCCTACCCATGATGACATAAAATTATTAATATTTGTTCATGTCTATCGTTAGTTCTATATTAGTTCTTACAAATCTATCTATAGTTCAAACAAAGGAACCATTTCACGGCCAAAACTAAAAATGGGCAGCCTAACTTCACACCATGAAAAGTAGCTTACTCTCAATTAAAATACATAATTCCTATTTCTTCATGTCTATCGTTAGTTCTTCGTTAGTTCCTGTTAGTTCTCATACAAATATCGTTAGTTCATCAATATTAACCGTGTTAAAGACTTAAATCAATGGGTAGGCCAACTTCACACCATGAAAAGTAGCTTACCCACAATGAAACTACATAAATCATATTTCTTTATGTCTATCGTTAGTTCTTTGTTAGTTCCTCTTAGTTCTCATAAAAATATAGTTATTTCATCAACATTAACCATGTTAAAGCCTTAAATCAGTGGGTAGGCCAACTTCACACTATGAAAAGTAGCTTACCCCACCATTAAACTACATAATTCCTATTTCTTTATGTCTATCGTTAGTTCTTTGTTAGTTCCTGTTAGTTCCCACAAATCTATCTATAGTTCAAACAAAGCAACCATTTCACGGCCAAAACTAAAAATGGGCATGCCAACTTCACACCATAAAAAGTAGCTTACCCGCAATTAAAATACATAATTCCTATTTCTTCATGTCTATCGTCAGTTCTTCGTTAGTTCCTGTTAGTTCCATCATAAATACCGTTAGTTCATTGATATGAATGGTATTACAGCGCAAAATTCAAAATGGGTAAGCTAACATTCCAATGTATGTAGTAGCCTACCCATGATGACATAAAATTATTAATATTAGTATAGACGTATGATACAGCAAGAAACATCAGTAGGGTAAATTGGACAGTCCGACCCCAGGAGGAGCCATGTTGAGCCACTCCAACTCCAGGAGGAGCCCCCCCCGAGCCCCCCCTCGCGAATTTTTTTTTGCGAATTTTTTTTGCGAACTTTTTTTTGCGAATTTTTTTTGCGAATTTTTTTTGCGAATTTTTTTTGCGAATTTTTTTTGCCATTTGTTTGTTTACTAATTTTTTTTGCGAACTTTTTTTGCGAATTTTTTTTTGCGAATTTTTGTTGCGAATTTTTTTTGCCAATTTTTTTGTTTACTAATTTTTTTGCGATTTTTTTTTGCGAATTTTTTTTTGCGAATTTTTTGCGATTTTTTTTTGCGAATTTTTTTTGCGAATTTTTTTTCCGAATTTTTTTATTGCGATTTTTTTTGCGAATTTTGTTTATTGCAAATATTTTTTTTTTGCAATTATGATTGCAGATTCTTGTTCGTCTAGTCGAGCCGAGTCATTTGAGTACTGTACCCACATCGTACACTTTGGATGATGTTTACAAAAAAGGGCCCGCACCACACTTTTGACCTTTTTTTTTTGCATTTTTGGAATCTTCTCGTCAAGCCTAGTATTCTCAGTACCCACATGACATACTTTGGATAATTAATACAAGAGTTGATCAGGGTAACGCTACAACCAACAGAGCTAGCCCATCAGCACCTGCGGACAATTGAACTACCAGTGAATGCAAATTTTGAGGAGAAAATAATTGTACTCTGCACCGAGGCAGACGTTCACACAAATAACCGTCGCGACCAGGCTCCTGTCTGGGAATGCGGATGTTGTAATTTGATACCTCGACTGGAGGGTGCAGGTGTTCACACAAAAAACCGACAAGTCGAGACCTGTCTGGGGTGCAGCTGCTGTAACTGGATCCCCAGCAGGAGGAGCGCGCGACCCAGCAGGAGGAGCAGGAGCTGCAACCGACCCCAGCAGGAGGAGCAGGAGCTGCACCCTACCCCAGCAGGAGGAGCAGGAGCTGCGCCCGACCCCGGCAGGAGGAGCAGGAGCTGCGCCCGACCCCAGCAGGAGGAGCAGGAGCTACGCCCTACCCCAGCAGGAGGAGCGCGCGACCCCAGCAGGAGGAGCAGGAGCTGCGCCCTACCCCAGCAGGAGGAGCAGGAGCTGCGCCCGACCCCGGCAGGAGGAGCAGGAGCTGCGCCCGACCCCAGCAGGAGGAGCAGGAGCTGCGCCCTACCCCAGCAGGAGGAGCAGGAGCTGCGCCCGACCCCAGCAGGAGGAGCAGGAGCTGCGCCCGACCCCAGCAGGAGGAGCAGGAGCTGCGCCCGACCCCAGCAGGAGGAGCAGGAGCTGCGCCCGACCCCAGCAGGAGGAGCAGGAGCTGCGCCCGACCCCAGCAGGAGGAGCAGGAGCTGCGCCCGACCCCAGCAGGAGGAGCAGGAGCTACGCCCTACCCCAGCAGGAGGAGCGCGCGACCCCAGCAGGAGGAGCAGGAGCTGCGCCCTACCCCAGCAGGAGGAGCAGGAGCTGCGCCCGACCCCGGCAGGAGGAGCAGGAGCTGCGCCCGACCCCAGGAGGAGGAGCAGGAGCTGCGCCCTACCCCAGCAGGAGGAGCAGGAGCTGCGCCCGACCCCAGCAGGAGGAGCAGGAGCTACGCCCTACCCCAGCAGGAGGAGCGCGCGACCCCAGCAGGAGGAGCAGGAGCTGCGCCCTACCCCAGCAGGAGGAGCAGGAGCTGCGCCCGACCCCGGCAGGAGGAGCAGGAGCTGCGCCCGACCCCAGCAGGAGGAGCAGGAGCTGCGCCCTACCCCAGCAGGAGGAGCAGGAGCTGCGCCCGACCCCAGCAGGAGGAGCAGGAGCTGCGCCCGACCCCAGCAGGAGGAGCAGGAGCTGCGCCCGATCCCAGCAGGAGGAGCAGGAGCAGCGCCCGACCCCAGCAGGAGGAGCAGGAGCTGCACCCTACCCCAGCGGGTAATGCAGCAGCGGGCAATGGATCCACATGCTGTTGATTCCCCGTTGTTTGGAGTACAGAACGTCGTCAAGATCTTGGGTAGTTGAAAACATTTTTGGTTCATGAACGTACTTGAACCTTTTGTCAATAGACCACCCGCGTCGAATTCCGAGCAATAAATCACCAGTTGTCAAACACCCACGGTCTCATTCTTGTTCTAGTCTTCAACAATTCCTGACGCATGGGGGAGCGAAAGTCTCCCCCCTAACCCTTTATGTGTTAGGGGGAGCGAAAATCTCCCCCTAGTAATTAAATCAACAGAACACCAGTTGTCAAACACCCACGGGCTCATTCTTGTTCGGGAGTTTGAAGTGTGTGTTTGTGTAATAGTGTTACTGTGTGACGTTCTGTCAGAGTGTTCACCCGGCGTTTTGACCTAACCTATAAAATGAACCACTTAACCGCCTATGTGTTAAAGATCAGCCTTTGTCTGTACTGTTTGACAGCAGCGATAATCCATGGTTCAAAGCTAAGGATGTAGCTACAATATTGGGCTACGCTAACCCTAAAGAAGCAATCAGAGTACATGTTAGAGAAAAATATCGCAAAACAATTCCTGAAGTATGGGGGAGCGAAAATCTCCCCCTAACCTATAATGAGAAACATTCAATCTTTCTTAACGAGCCGGGATTATATTCGTTACTTATGAAATCTAAAATGCACATTGCCGAGAAGTTTCAAGATTGGATCTTTGAAGAAGTTTTGCCATCCATTAGAAAAAATGGTCAGTACAGACTTATAAACGAGAACCAACGGCTGCTACAATCACTTACAAAGTCGCTAACAAATAACCGAAAGCTAGATCAAACAAATTCCAAGTTTAAAACTACAAATGATATATTGTGTATGGAAAACCAATCCATGAATCAATTGCTGATCGAACAGACACCTAAAGTGGCAGTGTTGCCTCAAGATGTAAATCTGAAGCATATATTTTGTGTGATGATTAGGGAAACCCTTCTAGAGCAGTACGGAGTTTGTGAATACAAGTGCATTCGAACACAGAAGAGGAATTTCAAACAAGCCTTGAAAAAGCAAAGGAAGAAGGATTTACAATGTGCTACTGTAGAGAAAATGTCCCCAACGGCATAAACATAGTGAATAAGGCTAAAGAAGTGATGAAGAGTTACGGCATGCACATTGACTGCAGATACAACAACATCCTAACCTCGCACAATTTCATTAATATAGTTGAACATATCTTTGACAATGCATAAGTCTGCACTTGTGAACTCGTTCCAGAACCTACGACGCTAGTCAGGTAGCAACAGTCGATACGTGCTCCAAAGATGACCAATGCGGATGATGCAAGAAAAGTAATCACCATATCAATGAACAAAATACGTTATAAACGTAACAACATCCGAGAAAGGCCCGCAATCAAGTTAGTGTTGGATAGAGCGAGAGATGTGTTTTAGAGAAAATATCATATGAAACAGCATACTTTTGAAGAAAACAAAACTAGTGAATATCATGTGAAACAGTATAAATATGAAGAAAACAAATCAGACTGTTAAATTTAACGCAATCAAGTTAGTGTTGGATAGAGCGAGAGATGTGTTTGAGAGAAAATATCATATGAACAGCATACTTTTGAAGAAAACAAAACTAGTAAATATCATGTGAAACAGTATAAATATGAAGAAAACAAATCAGACTGTTAAATTTAACGAGGAGCTAAATACACAGTACACTTACGAGCTGTGTGAGGATGTACAACAATTAACGTGGACTCCAATCGCAATAGATGAAATGAGATTCCGCAGACCGTTGGAACTGATGTTGGGTGAAAAAATCAATCATCTAATCTATTGCAACAAGATGTGTCACAGCGAGTGCATACAGTTTACTTCAAGGGTGAGCAGACGCACCACCAGTAGTACGGTTGAAGTCACACGGTAAGGACGTGAACATGGACGCTTTCGCTTCTGCGGACGACTATATCAAATCGTTTATTCAGGAGATTGAGGTTATGAACAATAATGCTAGTGATCAGGCATTGGCATCACCTCAGACGTCATCTGTAAAACCGACCACTGCCTGCAAGAGACGAAGGAGGCCAACTCCCATCGAAGTGAAAACCAAGAAACCAGGATGGGTGCCAAAACCAACAGATGATTGTCCCATAGTGTCATGGATGGAGGATGGGAATACTTTTGCTGTTCAAAACCCGGGAAACAAAGGACAAATTTTATTGAAAATGGAAATGTACGATGGTGCAGATATGGTGTTCATGTGCGGTTTATTTTTGAACAAAGATGGTGAAATGCACCAAAGTGTTAAACAAGTAGTTGATAAAGTGGAAAACATGTGGATCGTTAAATCAACAGCAGTACCGAAAATTGCAGGCTTAACTCAAACTGTTACACAACGCAGTGCAATTTCGCAGCCAACGTCGAAGAAGCGAGCTGTGAGGAAGAAACAACGAGTGTCGCCAGCAGTCAATTAGAGCATCCGCATTCCCAGACAGGAGGGCGACGCGTCGGTTTTTTGTGTGTGAACACCTGCGCCCGGCCCTTCGGACCACCCACTTAGAAAATGGCGGCGAGGGTTTATAAGGCGGAGCCCCGCCCGATTAAGCATCATTCGCCACCTCACATAGACCTACTCCAACTACTACTAGAGATGTCGAGCAGAAGCACTTTCATGCCAGACTTTCCGAGCGTGAACGGTACTGCAGCAACCGCGGACCTGAGAGCTACCCTCAACAACTGAAAGTCCGACTCTCCGCTCTACACCAGGATAGCCGATCTCCGAGAGGAATGCGGCTATCTCATCACTGGGATGGAGCGAGCCACCACACCCTTTGGCGAGACGATCATCATGATCCTGGAGGGGCAGGTCGGGGACGACTTCTTTCTGCGAGTCTACCTGCCTAGGCGCTTCAACGAGGTCCTGAGCAACCGATAAAAAAAAAATCTGTACCTTAATGTCGGCGCGCGCAATTAAAAAAGGGTATAATCATAATGCGCGCGCCGACATTAAGGTACAGATTTTTTTTTTATAATCAACAACAAACCTAACTTAACAGAGCATGACTTAACCTAACGACGAGATACTAATGGCAATATTTCCTATCTATAAGCACAAACCTAACTTAACAGAGCATAACATAACCTAAGGATGAGATACAACTGTCTACGTTTCCTAGTTCTATGCAGGGGCCTAACTTTACACTGGATATCGTAACCTAACGAAGAGATAAGTCTCTCCATGTTTCCCCTTTCTAACTGGAAACAGTCTTAATAAACCTAACTATACCTATCGTAACTTAACACAACTACGTGATGCTGTTAGTTTTAATTTTCTTGGGTTGACATTACTCAAGATTGGAACTTGTGTGATGGTGAAAACTCAAACGTCTTCAAACATCGTTTACTTGGATTTTTTTTTATCAATGTGCGAACTTCTTCAAACCTCCATTACTTGGAATTTTTATCGGTATACAAAAATATTACAAGTGCGACCTGGTTATTAAACGCGTATGTTATAATGCTAGTGACAATTCTTGAGGGAAAGGTAAACGTCTTCAAACACCGATTACTTGGGATTGACATACGAGAAGTTTAATGTAAAACTAAATACTCGTTACACTTACGAACCGCGTGAGGATGTACAACAGTTAACGCGAACTTAAATTACAGCCGATGAAAAGAGATTACGCATACAATTGTAATTGATGTTGAATGGGGAAATGAGTAATATAACCTGCTGTGACAAGACGTATCGCAACACATGTGCTCAGTTTACTTCAAGCATTGCTATTACCAGTCGTCACATACATCATAATGCACATTGTGACTTAAGCATGAAAAGTGATCGATGCGTCAATGTACAAGTTACGTTGTTAACGAACTAACATACGATAAAGGTTCGTAGTCGAGTTATTCCCTCAAATTACACCAGATGAAATGATACCACGCATAACATTTCAATTGATGCTGAATGATAGAATGATGCATCTAACTTGTTGTGTTTGGATGTATCACAACACATGTGTGCAGTTTATTTCAAGCGTTGTTAGTACCATCTGGCACGTACACCATAATGCATATTGAGACTGAAACAAGAATAGGGATCGATGCGTCAATGAACAAGCTACGATTTAACGTACTAACATTCGAGAAGTTTATTGTCATACTAAATACTCATTACACTTACGAGCCGCGTGAGGATGTACAACAGTTACCGTGGACTTAAATCACAACAGATGAAATGAGATTACGTCTACAATTGTAATTGATGTTGAATGTGACAATGTGAAATCTAACCTGCTGTGACAAGACGTATCACAACGAATGTGCACAGTTTACTTTAAACGCTGTTATTACCAATCGTCCCGTACGCCATAATGCACATCGTGACTTAAGCAAGAAAAGTGATCGTCGTGTTAATGTACAAGTTATTTTGTTAACGAACTAACATACGATAAAGGCTCGAAGTCAAGTTATTCAGGCAACACTGCTTCTTTAGAGGTCTGTTCAGACAACATTTGAATCATGGTCTGGGTCTCCTTACACAATATATATATATATATATATTTATAATTTTCTAGTTTTAAACTCCGAGGTAATTTGATCTAGTTTCTGGTATTTGTTAGTGACTTTGTAAAGGATTGCAAAGACTGAAGTTTCTCGTTTCTAAGTCTGTTGACTTGTATTGTTCACTAACTTGTGCTAGAAGTGCTTTTTTATGATTAACGTAGCTCAAGATTTGAGTAACCTCTGTAACTTTGAACCTAGGGTTGTTACTACTGTCATACATAGCAGCTCCTATCTGGTTATTAAATACATAGGTGATGAAGATCGCTGTTAGTACCAGTTGTCACGTACAAGATAATGCACATTGTGGAAGAATAAAGAAGAGTGATCGATGTGTCGATGACCACTACTACTACTAGTACTACTGTTGCTACTATCGATATCGATGTGGTATAATGCATGCCTGCACTCACAGAGATTGACAACCGTTTGGTATATGTGGATTTGCCAACGTCATCGAAATTAATCAACATCGCGATCTAAATGTGGACTTTGTTGGTTAAATCATAATCAGTCGGCAACCAAAACTCATACAAGATGGATTGTTTACGCAGAGTACCGCGTAAAAATGTAGCATCTCCCATTATTTTGGATTTTCAATGTTTCGAGGACAACAATAGCGATTATATTCTGAAGGAAGTGTGTGTGTTGGAATTGGCCAGTGGAACACTGCTAATGCATCATATCTCCAAATCGCCATTCAGTCGAGATTTCCTATCACAAGAGAAACTACTTGAAAGCTATTGGCTCACAAAACACTGTCACGGATTGGAATGGGATCAAGGTGATATCTGGTATCATGTGCTAGAGGAAAAGTTACGTTCATGTATCGTCAAACGACCGATTGACTATGTCAAAGGTACTGAGAAAAAAAAGAGTTTGTACGATGCAATTTCATCACGGATCACTGTACTACTAATGTCATTGATATCAGCGATATTGGTTGCGGATCACTATCGTCAATGAACAGTCTACTATCAACAAACGCAGTGTGATGTCGCCATCACAAGACAGCTCACACACGATGCGCTCTAACCAATTGTATCGCATTACGCGGTTGGTTACATCTATGTACAAATATCGATGATTCTGATGATGTCGCTGATGATTTTGTGGGTGATACCAGTTCCTGTTTATGTTTTGCTACTAGTACTACTTCTTTTTCTTCTACTACTGACGGCGTCGACACAGTAGAATGAATACCTTAGAGATGCAAAAGTGTATGGCTAAACTGCCCGTACAGAATGTTGGTGTCTACGCTGCGGATCAATTGCCGCATTATATCTTACCATCTACTGCTATGAATGTGAATACTGATCCACACAATGAAGACGGCACTCGTGACAACCTTTTGTGAAAAGATCCACCACACGGTTGTCGGCCTCACGCATCATATCGTCTATAATCACAAGTATCGGCTCGTTACCAGAAAAATCCTCCAAGTTTGGTAGACCTTCTATGTGGTTAATGTTGACATTTTTCGAGTCACCACCACCACCACCACCACCACCACTACCATAATGCCAGTTTATACTGGTAAATGGCGTGTCACACATTTCTGTAATGTGTTTTATAAACTTTGACACAAACTGAGACTTGCTACAACCCGAAGGTCCCGCCACAATGGCTGAGAACGGATTTTTCCACATCAAGCTCATGATTACTACTGAGCTAAACACCTCACAGTTACCATACTCACGCTCTTAAACTTACTACTAAAGGAGATTTTTGGGGTTAAGTGAAATAAATAACACAGTGGTTATGTTCTGAACGTGACTATAAGTATTGACTACGAAAACTAATTTACAAAGGTATTTACATAATCTTCAAGTCTTGCTTTACATAAACTCCAAAGGTGTGAATCTGCTATTGGAACCCCTCGGGCTGCGCTTCACCAAGCGAAGGCGTTCTCCAAACCCGCCGTTGTAGCGCTCGATGTCGGTGTTGCTCAGGACCTCGTTGAAGCGCCTAGGCAGGTAGACTCGCAGAAAGAAGTCGTCCCCGACCTGCCCCTCCAGGATCATGATGATCGTCTCGCCAAAGGGTGTGGTGGCTCGCTCCATCCCAGTGATGAGATAGCCGCATTCCTCTCGGAGATCGGCTATCCTGGTGTAGAGCGGAGAGTCGGACTTTCAGTTGTTGAGGGTAGCTCTCAGGTCCGCGGTTGCTGCAGTGCCGTTCACGCTCGGAAAGTCTGGCATGAAAGTGCTTCTGCTCGACATCTCTAGTAGTAGTTGGAGTAGGTCTATGTGAGGTGGCGAATGATGCTCAATCGGGCGGGGCTCCGCCTTATAAACCCTCGCCGCCATTTTCTAAGTGGGTGGTCCGAAGGGCCGGGCGCAGGTGTTCACACACAAAAAACCGACGCGTCGCCCTCCTGTCTGGGAATGCGGATGCTCTAATTGACTGCTGGCGACACTCGTTGTTTCTTCCTCACAGCTCGCTTCTTCGACGTTGGCTGCGAAATTGCACTGCGTTGTGTAACAGTTTGAGTTAAGCCTGCAATTTTCCGTACTCCTGTTGATTTAACGATCCACATGTTTTCCACTTTATCAACTACTTGTTTAACACTTTGGTGCATTTCACCATCTTTGTTCAAAAATAAACCGCACATGAACACCATATCTGCACCATCGTACATTTCCATTTTCAATAAAATTTGTCCTTTGTTTCCCGGGTTTTGAACAGCAAAAGTATTCCCATCCTCCATCCATGACACTATGGGACAATCATCTGTTGGTTTTGGCACCCATCCTGGTTTCTTGGTTTTCACTTCGATGGGAGTTGGCCTCCTTCGTCTCTTGCAGGCAGTGGTCGGTTTTACAGATGACGTCTGAGGTGATGCCAATGCCTGATCACTAGCATTATTATTAATAACCTCAATCTCCTGAATAAACGATTTGATATAGTCGTCCGCAGAAGCGAAAGCGTCCATGTTCACGTCCTTACCGTGTGACTTCAACCGTACTACTGGTGGTGCGTCTGCTCACCCTTGAAGTAAACTGTATGCACTCGCTGTGACACATCTTGTTGCAATAGATTAGATGATTGATTTTTTCACCCAACATCAGTTCCAACGGTCTGCGGAATCTCATTTCATCTATTGCGATTGGAGTCCACGTTAATTGTTGTACATCCTCACACAGCTCGTAAGTGTACTGTGTATTTAGCTCCTCGTTAAATTTAACAGTCTGATTTGTTTTCTTCATATTTATACTGTTTCACATGATATTTACTAGTTTTGTTTTCTTCAAAAGTATGCTGTTCATATGATATTTTCTCTCAAACACATCTCTCACTCTATCCAACACTAACTTGATTGTGTTAAATTTAACAGTCTGATTTGTTTTCTTCATAATTATACTGTTTCACATGATATTCACTAGTTTTGTTTTCTTCAAAAGTATGCTGTTTCATATGATATTTTCTCTAAAACACATCTCTCGCTCAATCCAACACTAACTTGATTGCGGGCCTTTCTCGGATGTTGTTACGTTTATAACGTATTTTGTTCATTGATATGGTGATTACTTTTCTTGCATCATCCGCACTGGTCATCTTTGGAGCACGTATCGACTGTTGCTACCTGACTAGCGTCGTAGGTTCTGGAACGAGTTCACAAGTGCAGACTTATGCATTGTCAAAGATATGTTCAACTATATTAATGAAATTGTGCGAGGTTAGGATGTTGTTGTATCTGCAGTCAATGTGCATGCCGTAACTCTTCATCACTTCTTTAGCCTTATTCACTATGTTTATGCCGTTGGGGACATTTTCTCTACAGTAGCACATTGTAAATCCTTCTTCCTTTGCTTTTTCAAGGCTTGTTTGAAATTCCTCTTCTGTGTTCGAATGCACTTGTATTCACAAACTCCGTACTGCTCTAGAAGGGTTTCCCTAATCATCACACAAAATATATGCTTCAGATTTACATCTTGAGGCAACACTGCCACTTTAGGTGTCTGTTCGATCAGCAATTGATTCATGGATTGGTTTTCCATACACAATATATCATTTGTAGTTTTAAACTTGGAATTTGTTTGATCTAGCTTTCGGTTATTTGTTAGCGACTTTGTAAGTGATTGTAGCAGCCGTTGGTTCTCGTTTATAAGTCTGTACTGACCATTTTTTCTAATGGATGGCAAAACTTCTTCAAAGATCCAATCTTGAAACTTCTCGGCAATGTGCATTTTAGATTTCATAAGTAACGGATATAATCCCGGCTCGTTAAGAAAGATTGAATGTTTCTCATTATAGGTTAGGGGGAGATTTTCGCTCCCCCATACTTCAGGAATTGTTTTGCGATATTTTTCTCTAACATGTACTCTGATTGCTTCTTTAGGGTTAGCGTAGCCCAATATTGTAGCTACATCCTTAGCTTTGAACCATGGATTATCGCTGCTGTCAAACAGTACAGACAAAGGCTGATCTTTAACACATAGGCGGTTAAGTGGTTCATTTTATAGGTTAGGTCAAAACGCCGGGTGAACACTCTGACAGAACGTCACACAGCAACACTATTACACAAACACACACTTCAAACTCCCGAACAAGAATGAGCCCGTGGGTGTTTGACAACTGGTGTTCTGTTGATTTAATTACTAGGGGGAGATTTTCGCTCCCCCTAACACATAATGGGTTAGGGGGAGATTTTCGCTCCCCCATACGTCAGGAATTGTTGAAGACTAGAACAAGAATGAGACCGTGGGTGTTTGACAACTGGTGTTCTGTTGATTTAATTACTAGGGGGGAGATTTTCGCTCCCCCTAACACATAAAGGGTTAGGGGGGAGATTTTCGCTCCCCCATGCGTCAGGAATTGTTGAAGACTAGAACAAGAATGAGACCGTGGGTGTTTGACAACTGGTGATTTATTGCTCGGAATTCGACGCGGGTGGTCTATTGACAAAAGGTTCAAGTACGTTCATGAACCAAAAATGTTTTCAACTACCCAAGATCTTGACGACGTTCTGTACTCCAAACAACGGGGAATCAACAGCATGTGGATCCATTGCCCGCTGCTTCATTACCCGCTGGGGTAGGGTGCAGCTCCTGCTCCTCCTGCTGGGGTCGGGCGCTGCTCCTGCTCCTCCTGCTGGGGTCGGGCGCAGCTCCTGCTCCTCCTGCTGGGGTCGGGCGCAGCTCCTGCTCCTCCTGCTGGGGTCGGGCGCAGCTCCTGCTCCTCCTGCTGGGGTAGGGCGCAGCTCCTGCTCCTCCTGCTGGGGTCGGGCGCAGCTCCTGCTCCTCCTGCCGGGGTCGGGCGCAGCTCCTGCTCCTCCTGCTGGGGTAGGGCGCAGCTCCTGCTCCTCCTGCTGGGGTCGCGCGCTCCTCCTGCTGGGGTAGGGCGTAGCTCCTGCTCCTCCTGCTGGGGTCGGGCGCAGCTCCTGCTCCTCCTGCCGGGGTCGGGCGCAGCTCCTGCTCCTCCTGCTGGGGTAGGGTGCAGCTCCTGCTCCTCCTGCTGGGGTCGGTCGCAGCTCCTGCTCCTCCTGCTGGGGTCGCGCGCTCCTCCTGCTGGGGATCCAGTTACAGCAGCTGCACCCCAGACAGGTCTCGACTTGTCGGTTTTTTGTGTGAACACCTGCACCCTCCAGTCGAGGTATCAAATTACAACATCCGCATTCCCAGACAGGAGCCTGGACGCGACGGTTATTTGTGTGAACGTCTGCCTCGGTGCCGAGTACAATTATATTCTCCTCAAAATTTGCATTCACTGGTAGTTCAATTGTCCGCAGGTGCTGATGGGCTAGCTCTGTTGGTTGTAGCGTTACCCTGATCAACTCTTGTATTAATTATCCAGAGTATGTCATGTGGGTACTGAGAATACTAGGCTTGACGAGGAGATTCCAAAAATGCAAAAAAAAGGTCAAAAGTGTGGTGCGGGCCCTTTTTTGTAAACATCATCCAAAGTGTACGATGTGGGTACTCAAATGACTCGGCTCGACTAGACGAACAAGAATCTGCAATCATAATTGCAAAAAAAAAATATTTGCAATAAAAAAAATTCGCAAACAAAATCGCAATAAACAAATTCGCAAAAAAAACGCAAAAAAAAATTCGCAAAAAAAATTCGCAAAAAATTCGCAAAAAAAATTCGCAAAAAATTAGTAAACAAAAAAAATTGGCAAAAAAAATTCGCAAAAAAAATCGCAAAAAAAATTCGCAAAAAAAAGTTCGCAAAAAAAATTAGTAAACAAAAAAAATTGGCAAAAAAAATTCGCAAACAAAAAATTCGCGAGGGGGGGGCTCGGGGGGGGCTCCTCCTGGAATCGGAGTGGCTCAACATGGCTCCTCCTGGGGTCGGACTGTCCAATTTACCCTACTAACATCTACTGTGAAATCAATTTTGCATGCTGATTTAAATAAATTCTTCCGAACTACTTAATAAATTCTAACTTCAAGATTTCAACTAATGAATAACTAACAATAGACATGAATTAATATCAAAAAGTATTAATATGAAATATTATTTCATAATTATTTAAAAAACTAAACTATTGAAGGGTCTAAATCCCGTATAGTCTTTGAACTGTATTATGTAGTAACCTACCATATTTAATTCGCCCTCATACTCGGCCTATGCATTAATTAATTGTTCCCCAGACTTTCAAAGACGCCGCCAGTCATGATGTGCTCGGCTCCGCCTCTTACGCGAAATTTGATCATGCACCAGAAAAGGCCACTATCGGTACTTGTAATGAAATATACTATTTTCATTTACATTTAGTAACAGAACTAGTAATGCAAAACCTCTCTGGGAAATCCTCCTGAAGCATCAGTGTTTCATTTGTAAAATTATGTTAGATCAAAAAATATTTAATAAAATGTTGGTAAATCAACTTAGGTCTAGCTCGGCCTACTTTATGCACTATAAAAATACTCGGCCTACTACGTCAAAAAAGCTCAATAATTGTATGTCAACATGAGTAGGCTACTACACTCATTGGAATGTTGGATAATCAACGTAGAATTTTCGGTTGTAAAACCATTCATATCATTGAACTAACGGTTTTAATGAGGGAACTAACGAAGAACTAACGATAGACATAAAGAAATATGAATTATCTAGTTTAATTGTGGATAAGCTATTGTTCATGGTGTGCAGTTGGCATGCCCAATTTTAGTTTTGGCCGTAAAATGGTTTCTATGTTTGAACTTTAGATAGATTTGTGGGAACTAACAAGATCTAACAAAGAACTAACGATAGACATGAACAAATATTAATAATTTTATGTCATCATGGGTAGGCTACTACATACATTGGAATGTTAGCTTACCCATTTTGAATTTTTGGCTGTAAAACAATTCATATCATTGAACTAACGGCATTTATGAGGGAACTAACAGGAACTATCGAAGAACTAACGATAGACATAAAGAAATAGGAATTATGTAGTTTGCTATTAATAACGTTCCCCTTTTGCTATTAATAACAAAAATACGACGAAGGGCAAGGAGAAGATTTAGTGTTCACTCTATATCATAATTGAAGGCTGAAGCAGAAACAAGGGTTGTACGTATGACTTGGTACAAATAAATCTATTGTTGAATGCCATGTTATAACAATACAGGAAACTACAGTGGTAATTACTAGTAAAGCTTGAATCGAAGTATGTCTAATAACCCTTAAAGGATAGTGGTATTACACGAATTTTGAAATACTTAATTTTGGTATTCTTTTATCTGCCTCACTGAAGTACCCATTGCCTGCTGACTGATGGATCTGGGTCGTTCTCTCTTTATTGAAGCATAGACTGTAATTTGTTCTCTATGTTGGAATTGTTCACTTCCCTAACAAAACTAAATGTACAGAATATTGTTACGCAAGGAATACTATGGTTGGATTATGGTTAAGTAGTTTTCAGAGACCGTGTAATGGTGTGCTCCCTACCCTGAATCGGGCGGGCCCACAACTCCGGACCCCATACAAACTGGAGAAGGAATATGGTGGGTATCTCTTTGCAAAGAAAAAGATTATGTAAATATTTCGATTGATGAAAATAAAATTGTCATATTTAGAGTACGTTTTCACCGCCTCATATACTTTCTGATATGTTTATATTTTATATTACGTTGTTACGTCTAATTTACACATTGATTTCATTAGAACGCTTGTGGATTTTTTAATTTTAACCTATTATTATTGTTATCTTTAATCGGAATCTCAGGTGTGTTAGCCATGGGTAAGTAAATGAAAACAGCAGTAGCTGTAATTAAGACCAAACAGTTATCTCGTCCCAAAAGATTAGACACGAAGTTAATGCGAGTATTTTAAAGCTTTAGGAGCAAACCCCGTGAAAATGTTATTATAAACCTGAAAAAGTGCCGTTAACAGGAGAAGACAGTGCCCCGAGGGCCTTTTGAAACTCGATGTTTCGCAGCTTGGATAAAGTTTCTTACTCTGTTGGCGAGTTGCTTTAACAATGAGTTCCTCGCTAGTTATTTTAACTAGCACCATTTGGTGAACCGGTATAATTATTTTCATAAGTAATTATTTTAATTAAAACTGCCTATCGAGTTACATTATTACATTATTAGAATACTTAGTTCCTATTCCCGCTCTACTGCTTACTTTGGGCTAAAACAACACCTTAATTGCCGGTGAAGGACTCGGCAAAATTCCTGAAGATAAAACTGAGCCGGCCACACACCTTAATGCAGTTGTACCTAACCTTATTGTATTTGACCTACCATCGGTTGTAAACATTTATTTATGACCCGCTGTAAAGTAGGCCGAGCTAGACATAAGTTGATTTACCAACATTTTATTAAATATTTTTTGATCTAACATAATTTTACAAATGAAACACTGATGCTTCAGGAGGATTTCACAGAGAGGTTTTGCATTACTAGTTCTGTTACTAAATGTAAATGAAAATAGTATATTTCATTACAAGTACCGATAGTGGCCTTTTCTGGTGCATGATCAAATTTCGCGTAAGAGGCGGAGCCGAGCACATCATGACTGGCGGCGTCTTTGAAAGTCTGGGGAACAATTAATTAATGCATAGGCCGAGTATGAGGGCAAATTAAATATGGTAGGTTACTACATAATACAGTTCAAAGACTATACGGTATTTAGACCCTTCAATAGTTTAGTTTTTGAATTGCATGATAAATTACACATATAAAGCTTCTAATAAATACAACAAATCATATATAACACAAAGATAACTGCCACAATCAAATATTCAAAGCTCAGTAATATACCAGGAGTCCACACAAATTTCAAACTTGTTTGGAAAGTAAAGTAAAAGTCATATTTTAGTCGGATTGATATTTTGTGGAACTCATTTTTTAAAGTTTGTTTACATTTTTATCGTGTTATTCTATTTTAATTGTATCTATTCTATCTTAATTTCGCAACTATCTTATTTAAGAAATGGCGTTTTCCTCTGAGGGAAGGGCAAAGTGTTGGTTTCTCAAGTACTATTTTATTTGGTAGAATACACTTCCTGTTTCCATGATTTTTTTATCCAATGTCGGATAGTAGACTATAGAAAGGTTTCCTGTTTTATATGGTCCCAAAATTCTTTCTAACTAGATCATCAGATCTTGTAGTCATAAACCTACTAAAAAAACACCTCGCCTTAATCTCAACAGAAATTTTTTAAATTATAGTTATGAAATGAAGTAAATAATTAAAAACTATGAAAAAAGAAATAAACAAACTTTAGGATATGTCTTTGACAAGAAATCAAATCCCACTAAAATATTACTATTACTTTACGTTTTACACAAGTTTAAAGTTGTTAAGAAAATGTGTGGACACCCGTTACTACGGATTGAAAATAAACATTGAGTTGTATTGACAAATGAATAGGATTGGCAGAAAAGAGGCTAATGAGCGAATCATATCCATGAGGAGGGGCAGCCATAAAAAATAATCAGGAACTTTTAATCAGACTGACTGGCCTTCCCCAAGCAAAGCTCGTAACATGGGGTACTATACGTTAAATGATTTATACATGTTCTACAGCTCAGAATGTTTGAAACGATATAATAAACATTATCCTTTCTCATTTAGAACTCCGCAAAAATGTCGGTATGTATTTTATACATATAATAGCTACAGTTAATGTGCAATACGAAAGGGCTCTTTCAAATAGCTCTTCACGTTATAACAAATAAAATAAATCCTCATTAAAATTGTGTGGAAAAAATTCCAAGTGTGACCACATACTTACTGACAAAGTATGCCACATTCTTATCTTTCACCTGACACTAAAGACTAAAATACATTCTTCAGTCTTTCGATAATATTCCTTAGTTCTCTTGATAATATATCCTCAGTTTATTTATTTTAAATAACTCGTTTATTTCAGGTCTCACCTATGTAGTCATACTCACACCGAACTACATATCGACGATAACAAACGTTGGGATATAGTTAAATTCTGTAGCTATTGAAACAAAATTACATTTTACAACTCTATTAACTTTGAATTGTTTACCCTCGGTGTACGAGTTGAACTGAAAAGCCTCAATAGTTGTAATTGAACTCAGTGTCCTAACACTGAGCTAGATTGGAAAGTCCGGCAATCCAGAAACGCCGGAATCCATTTCCGGGAAGATTAATCCGGGGTCGTAACGTGGAACCGCGGCGACCAACGACCGTCCTTATGGTGATGTCGTCATCAAACTAGAATCATCATTTGCCCGATGGAAAAACCATGTGTTAACTATTTTTTTAGTCCAAAATATATTCGTACGTTTTTAAGCACGTTAGTTTTATGTTTTTGCATTCTCAACATACAGTGAGTACTGTGAAATAGCAATAGTACTGTGAAAACATTCGACGTATTCATTAATCCATACCAATTGAAATATTTGACTTCGATCGAAATCCCTTACAGATTTCTTTAGTTCCGAAGGATTATCTTTAAATAGCTATTCTGTTGTATACTTTTAAACCAAACCGGAGGAAATAAAGTAGAGAATCGTAAAAAATCTGAAAATACCTAGTAAACATCATAGACCAAACAGGTATCCGACTTTCCCATGGAATAAATTAAATAGTTTACTACAGCTATTCAAAGAATCACCAGACTTTGAAGTAGTCTATTATGCTTTCAGTCCACGCATGATACTGTACCAGTGTTTCGTGTTTCGTGTTTCGCTAGTTTGTTTATGCGACTGGATTGTGTAGGAATACGTTGTCAGAAACTCCCATTCACCCCTTTCCTAATGCCACACTATACACCATGCTCTACTAATAATAATTTGTATGAGAATTTTAAGGAAATTATTCAGTTTTTAGTCTTAAATTTCTATATTTTGTGCATATCTAGTAATTTCATGATCCCTATCTTACAGAAAGAAATCTTTGAAGTTAAGTAAATTGTTGTAATGGCCTCACAAATAAATAAAAAATATTAAAAGTTCAAAAAAAAAACCCGAGGATCAACACCATCCGTCTTGAAGTTTAGATTGTCAATGAGCTTCTTGGATTCTTTAAGTTGTAGTACAGATAAAGGAATCCATACTGTGGTTGTAGGTATCAGCACCTAAACCCCGTCTTACCACCGCAGTGCTGTTTAATGTCTAGTTGACGAGGGGCTTGTGTAGTTGTTGAATTGAACACGATACTGTGGTTAGGCTACATTAGATTACAATAAAAATATTCATCTTTTATTGCATAGAAATGCCATACATAAAAATGAGTACGTCAATAATGTTATTGAAAGTCTACAAGTGGGTAGCATAATTAGTTTAGAATATTAGGTTTTATTGAAGCAGACCTGCCTACACATACATTGGTCCTTCCATTGGTTTAGTTCCATGATACAATTGAAACACAGGAAACTAAAGAGGGATCCAAATACAAAATAAAAAAACCTTAACCTAGCATGTGTACGCTTAACTATTCTCTGGTATGAACAAACTGATGATGGTTCAAAACTAGTAATTAAACTGATTACAAGGAGTTAAACAATGGCAAAGTACAACAACCGATAAGAATGTCATCAGTTATTATGATAGTACCTGTAATGATGACATAGTCGTTGTTAAAACACAGATCAACCTACTATATTCACCTCCTTAAATATTAATTATGGTCATTGTCCTTGAGAGAAGAACATGCCCCGAATTATAAAAAAATATACTAACAACATTAAACTAAAAAACAGTTTGAAAAAAAAACTGAAATAAAAATTGATAGGTGGGTTGTTGAAACTAAGAATAAATACTATGAGAACTTATTTAAAATGAATACTTATGATAGTAAGAAACAATGGAAAATAATAAATTATCTTAACGGTAAAGCATTCCAACCGCCCAAAGAAATTCACTTGAAGAATGGTAATGGCACAACAACTGATTCAACTTTGGTAGCACGAGAATTTAATTAATTCTTTGCTAGTGTTCCTGGTGCTCACTCAAATCTTTCTACTGTCCAAAATGAGCAATCTAGAAATCTATTTAAAATTAACACAAATCCAAACTCGATTTTCTGGATACCTGTAACTAATGATGAAGTAGTAGGATTGATAAACTCGCCCCAAAACAATAAATCCCCTGGTCCAGAACAAATATTATCACTGACTAAAAATCGAACTACCCTAACCCCAGTTTTAGTTTTTATTTTTAACTTGTCTTTTACAACCGGACAGTTTCCTCAATCCTTAAAACTGCCAATGTCGTTCCTATATAAAAAGCGGATCCCCGCTACAAGTAGGTAACTACAGACTAATTAAGTCTCTTGTCAGTTTTTTCTAAGCTACTTGAGGACATTATCAAATCCCGTGTTTTATAGATCTGAACAAACTTTTATCTCGTTATCATTATGGATTCAGAGAAGGAGTTAATACTGAGTGTGCATGAGAAAATTTATTTCACAAATTAATAACAGCCTAAATGTACTAATGAAAAGTAATAAAACAGCAGGTTTATTTCTAAATTTGGTAAAAGCCTTCGATACTGTGAATCATGAATTGCTCTTACGTAAACTGCATCATGCAGGTATGAGAGGAATTGCGCTAAACTGGTTTGAATCTTATTTAGAGAAGCGGACACAGTATGTTTCAGTTGTTAAAGCTAATAGTGAGACGTTAATTATCCAAAGTGGCTTTCTTCAGGGATCCGTGCTTGTTCCAATTTTTTTTATCTTAATCAATGATCTATACTCTGGTACATTTCATAGTCAAATAACAGCTTTTGCTGATGATACGGCATTCTCTTACTCTGCAAATTTACTTTCCAATATGGAGCACGATCTGGATCATTTGAATATTTGGTTGAATTAAAATAAGTTATCATTAAATTCTGAGAAAACTAAATACTCGATATTTACTTTTTAGCGAATTTCCCCTATAGGGAAGAAGCTATTACCATAGGTGGTATGGTAAGACTTAAGCCCGAGACCATGATAACTTTTCGTTTTGAGGTCCCCAGATGCTAAAAACACTAATCGTTCAAATTTATATATATGTATATATCGGTATATATGTGTATGTGCTTATCGGTATATATGTGTATATATATATATATGTATATATATATATATGTGTCCGTTACCGCGATAACATTTGAAATAAACACCCGATTTTGATGAAATTTGGCACAAATGTGGAGAGTAGCATTTATGACTTTAAGTTCGAAAACCAGATCAATCGCACTATGGGAAGTGGGTTTTATGGGGGTTTACAATTTTCCAAAAATTGTTTTTTTGCAAATTTGACCCCAAAATGTTAAAAACACTCAATTTTGGTTATATCCATTTTATACAGCTTAGAAAAACAAATAATTTAGTATTTTTAGCGAATTTCCCCTATAGGGAAGAAGCTATTACCGTAGTCGGCATGGTAAGACCTAGGCCCGGGACCATGATAACTTTTCGTTTTGAGGTCCCCAGACCCCAAAAACACCATTCGTTCGAAACTGTATATATATATATATATATATATATATATATATATATATATATATATATATATATATATATATATATATATATGTGTCCGTGAGCACGATAACTCTCGTAAAAATTATCCGATTTTGATGAAATTTGGTATAAACGTGTAAAGCAACATTTATGACTTTAAGTTCGAAAACCAGCCCGATCGGCCTATCCGAAGGGGTTTTTTGGGGGGGTTTTGTACCCCAAAAATGGGTTTTTTGAATTTTTTACATGTAATTTTGGAAATAGTCAAATTTTATTTTTTTTCATTGGATTCAGCTTAAAAAAACACACAATTTGGTATTTTGATCATTTCTCTACGTCAATTGGTTACCGAGATATTGAAAGTGCTAAACACAGTACGTTGTCTAATGTTATTCTTATGGAGGAAAATAAAAATTTTATATCTCGCTTATTTATGAACGTATACAGACGAAACTTGGTATACGGCTTCATCTGGTTGTGGACCATTGATATTGGCTCAAAAAAACAAATTTTTACCAAAGACTCCCGTAGCAGCAAACCTGCGTACTCAGCCCCATGTTATTCTTATGGAGAATAAGTAACGTGTTATCTCCCTTCATTATGAAAATAAATTAATGAAATTTGGTATGTGGCTTTACCTTCATGAGTTATATTGATATTTGTATAAAACTCCATTTTTTTGTGTTCCTTGCTTCAGCAAACCTGCATACTCAGCCGCCATGTTATTCTTATGGAGAATAATTAAAATGTCATAAATCGTTTTTTTATGAATATATATTGATGAAACTTGGTATGTGGCTTTATGTGGTATTAAGATACATATATATGCATTGGAAATTCGCTGAGTACGCAGGTTTGCTGCTACGGGGGTATTAATCATTAACCTAGGTTAAGTGGTTGCGGAGAAAATCCAAAAAACGTGCCCCATGTTAATCTTATGGGAAAAAGGTTTTTAGATTTTTCTCAGATAGTTTTACTAAAAACTTCACAGTTCTGTTTATTAATGTGTTAAGCTCAACTAAAAAAACATTTTGGTGTTTTAATCGTTGCTCTACGTCCAACCGTTGCAGAGATATTCAAAGTGCTAAACGCAGTACGTTGTCCAATGTTATCCTTATGGAGAATAAATAAAATTCTCTATCTCGATTATTTATGAATGTATATGGATGAAACTTGGTATGTGGCTTCAACTAGTTGTGGTATATTGATATTAGCACAAAAACTAGTTTTTTGTTGATAGTCCACGTAGCAGCAAACCTGCATACTCGGCCCCCATGTTATTCATATGAAGAATAAATAAAGATGTATATCTCCCTTAATTATGAACCTACATTAAGAGAACTTGGTATGTAGCTTCACCTGGTCCAGTTGTATTGATAATTGCAAAAGAAACACATTACTTATCTTCCTTGTTGCACCAAACCTGCGTCCTCAACCCTAATGTTATTCTTATGGAGAATAAATAAAATGCTATATATCACTTATTTATGGATGTATTTTTGTGAAACTTGGTAAATAGCTCTATGTAGTAGTGAGTCACATATATATGCATTGGAAATTTGCTGAGTACGCAGGTTTGCTGCAACGGGGGTATTAAATTTCATCAACATTCAACCAACCACTCAAATATCATGAGTTGAATTGCTCGCAAAATACCTATTTCTGTAGCGTCCTGTCAAAAACTGAGTCAGTCAAATATCTTGGTCTCAAAATGGACGAAGACTTACTTTGGAAAAGTCATGTCAAAAGTATAACAATTTTGTTATGTCTTTTTTAAGGACATTCTACTATTTGCGCACGCTATGCCCTGATCAAGTTTTTCGACAAATATATTTTGCCTTTCTTCACTCAAAATTAAACTATGGAATCTCTTGTTGGTGCAGTACATACTTTACTCACATTCGCTCAGTTTGAATCGCTCAAAAATCTGTTTTTAGAATAATTAGTTAACAGAATCGTTCTTCTGAATCACTACCTTTATTTCGTTCCCTTAAAATATTGCTCCTCAAATATTTATATGTGTTTAAGGTTTTAAGTGTTTTCTTTAAGATGACACAGAATTGAGGAAATGTAATAAATACCAAACAAGAGCGTGTAACAAGGTCAAAGGATAAATACAGAATACCCATAGCTAATTTTACGATTAAAAAAAACCTTTTTATTCTTAGGGCCTAAATGTTACAGCATTATTCCTCAAGAGTTAAAAAATAAAAATTTTCAATCTTTTTCAAACAGCTTGAAAGAATGGTTACTCACTTTATCCTACGACGAATTGGAAAACATGTTTAATACTGTCCCTTAATAATCTAAGAGGTATGGAAGTTATCTGAGGCTAGTAGCTAGGTTGTTGGTATTTTATGGCTATGTTGAATATATTGGAGTTATAAGTGCAGTTATAAATGAATGTGTGGTGGTTGAGTGTGCAAGAAGTGTACAGAAGAATGTTGTCCGTCCGTCTGTCCTATGACGTTTTTATTTTTAGTGTTAATATTTTCCTATTAACAACGTATAATTAAACTGGTGACTCCTAATAATTATATCTTAGTACCTTATTCTCACAGATGTGCTTTTTTTGTTAAAGATTTATGTGATTTATAATTCATCTATGCTTTCCAGAGGTACGGTATGCTACGTTAAAATGTCGTATTATTGTATTTAGTTTTAAATAGACAGTGTCATTAAGTTATAGATTTATATATAAAAGTATTATTTCATTTTATGATTTAACCAATGATTATTATTATTATCATTATTATTATTATTATTTTTTTGTATCTTCTTGTATAGCATAATCTGTGAGTAATATAGCTTTTTGTATTTGAATTTGAATTTGAGTGAAGTGAAGATCACCCAGAATGGACATTAAATCTATGTGAACTTCCTCAACGTAATTGGTTTGTTACTTAGTTAAAAACATGTAAATAAACAAATACATTATGTTTTTCTAACTGGTTATTCATTTCTACCAGACCATGAAAACGGGACGGGATGAAATCTGGTTTTCATTTTTTTTATGTTTGAAATATTCTTTTGATCATAGAAAATTAATTCTTTTGAGTTACTAACTTATCTAAAGCTTGTTCAATACTCACCTGAAAGTATGAAAACGATTTGCATGTGTTTATAATCATCATGACCATAACACACAAACACAAGCGAACATTCACATACAGACACGATTGAACTTCACATACTAAAGTTAACTTTCACAAACACAAGCGAACCTTTACAGACATAAGTGAACTTTTACACTAGAGAAATGGACTTACCCAAGTAGCAAAACAAGTGTTTTCGAAATATGTTAAAACTTGTGCTAAACTCGTATTAAACTTAAATTAAAATAATGCTATTCCCATTTTCTTCAATGTTAATATTAGTTTCAACATCAATTTTATAATATGCCAAACTAATATTAAAACATGTTAAAGTTAAGTTAGAAATAATATCAAAATATATTAAAACTTGTATCAAAATTAATTTTAAAATTATGCTTTTCCCCCTTTTTTCAATGTTAATATTAGTTTTAAAATATGTCAAACTAATATTAAAACATCTTGATGTTATGTTAGAAATAATATCAAAATGTATTGAAACTTTAGTCAAAACTATTTTTCAATTATGCTACTCCCTATTTTTTCAATGTTATTGATAGAAAAAACAATATCAATATCTTGTTTTTTGATTGTTATTGTTTAAATATGCCTAACAATTTTTTAAATAATGTTAACTAATTTTTTTAAATTTTAACACCAGTTATACAATATTTAATGACTCGCTTTTTTATGTTAACACACATTTTAAAATATGTCAAACTGATAATAAAATGTATAAAATTTATGAATAACATTATTTTTTAAATGTATTTATATTTAAAAAATAACGGGACGGGTCAAGAAAGAAACACACTGTTGAGAGGCACTAAAAGAATATATTGAGCAATAACAAAACACATTGAACTAGAACAAGGAATACCCCAGCAAGTGCCCTATAAGAATCGTTCAACAATATTAACTGGAATGACACTTTCCTCAGGTTCACAATTTTTATACGAATCCATACTACCGGTACAAAACATAAAGAAAATTCAATATTACAATAATAATCATTATAAGTTAATTAGTAACATAATTTGAGCGCAAGTATAAGAAACAATTAAAATTAAAACTCTGTTAACATTGAAATCAAATGGTTGTAGAATATGGTGTAAATTGAAAAAAACGAATGTGTAAACTAATGAAAACTGAAAATTGCTAAATAACAAATTATGAGGTATTGATCCAGCTTAAGTCTGCAACTTCCAAATAGTTTCTGCATTAAGTTTATCTATCAGTAAATCCAGCAACCAAGTAACACTTTCCTTAAAAATTAATAATTTATAACTAGGATATCATTACATATAAATCAGAGCATCAAATATAAATCCTAAATCAAGATTTTTCTAAAAGCTTTATATTAAATGCCAAAAACATCAACTGTGTGAAGTCAAGAAAATAACTAATAAATGGATTTGTTAGAAAATGTTAAATTTTCAGGTTGTGCACAAATTCAATGAGACATTGAATTTAATTTTTTTTTTATTTAACGGGGCCCCACGTTACATCATAGAATGAAATCCGCTTAAAATTAGTCAACAGCACTAAATCTTTAAAGAGTTTAACGGGTCATGTCACACAAATACAAATAACAAAAGGTGATGGACTTGCGGTACAGCAGTAGGTGGCAGTTGGTAAGCAAGTAGGTGACTAGGCAACTGTTCGCCTAGCTAGGCCGAGTAGCAGAAATCAGGTCCGGACAAGGTGTTGTAGTCTGGGCTGTTCTTCCGAAGCAGGAGGCGGGCGGGCAGCCAGAAATCCCCGCATCTCCCTCTCCCTTCCAGACACGGGTGGAGAACATACTGGGACTCCGGTAAAAAGGTCCAGCACCACAAATAAAACTTGTACAACATAACAAAATGTTGTGGAATGATACAACACCCACTTACTCCTGTATTATTTTCACTTTCTAAAAATTTAAATGAATTAAATTTAAAAATCAGCTCATAGAAGCATAATTAAGTTTATATAAACCTTACTGAAAGTGCCGGTTTAATTTATTTACTATGTTTACATGGACATAGTAAATTAATTATCAGGCCTACAAAAGGAAGGTTTTATTTTTGTACAAAATGGCAATTAAAACGTTAAAGTGGCAAAACTAAAGTTCTCAAAGCTCCAAATAATTATGAGCAACTAATAATAATAAGGAATACACAGGACAACACAATTAAATTCGAAAACATGATAATTTAAACAATAAAACATATTTTAGCTTGGGGAGCATTCCCATATAAATCAGACGATAACTTGATAAAACCTGGACCAAATTCGCTCAAAAAGCTTTCAAAAGCTGGGCAAGGAGTGTACACAACTTTTACAAATAGTATCAAACACTAAATAAACCTCTTAAGACCTGTGGCTACAAGGTTGCCTCGGCCAAAAATGAAATCAGAAATTGGCCACCGTAAAAACATTGATAAGTTAAATCTGGTGTGAATTACTTGAAAATTCAGGGAACATGTGTTAGTGTCTCTAGTCAATTATACAAATGTAAAATAATCTCTAGTAGGCCCCAGGAACAATCAAATTAGGCCTCAACATTTTAGCCTGGCCCAAACATAATTTCTGAAAAATTACTTTGCAGGGTGACAGGGAGGGCAAAGTGTGATCACAACAGTAGTAGCCTATTACTACCACACAAATAAAGGCTCTGAGCCCCTTCATAATTAAACTGGATCCAAAAATGACTTTGACAAAATTTGCCTCTGAACAGTATAAGGTTAAACGCACAATTACATGGGGTATTCTGTACTTGGCGAAAAAAATGTGTCAGCTTTTGAAATAGATTAAAAACTGACGACGCAGCAAAATAAAAAAAGTCTAGTCCACAAGATGAGATCAAACCAAAATGAAATTGGTTTTCAGCTCTCCAAAGATGACAAAATCAATATGAAAATTTTCAATTTTTTGGAGTCGATCGAGCAACAACTTTATTATATTTTGGACCATTTAGAATGGATTGACCCATATACAATGCACTTGTACCCTAATTTTGAAAAACCCTAGAGCCTACCTATTTATTTTTTATAAAGTACTCCGTGCCTGATCGTTCTTCATGAGCAGACATGTGTATAAGTTATCGATATGCCTAAATAGTAAAATAATAGGTCTAACTTAAGTAGGCCTATATGGTAAAAACCTCAGAATAAATTTAAACAGTACAGTATCAGAACTAAAACTAATCCCCGCATTTAAGTCACCAACTCACACCAATGCTCACTAAATTCACTCTTGACCTCAAAACACAGTGAACAACACTTAACACAACACTAACACAATTCTAAGGGTTTGTGTAGTCGTAGCTCATGTGGCCAAGTGTTGAAATCACTGTCTCTCCACAATAACGAAAAAGGCTCATAACAAATTGCCCTGACTGGAGATGGTCTATCAGCTTCCATCGCAGTCTGTGAACTTGGCATTCCAGCGACTCCAATTTATTTGATGAAGCCCTCTTTTGACGACACAGCCCTTACTGTAGTAGAGGATAGCCATCAGCCGATGTCTACTGAGGGTAACAGGCCAAGACGCTGTAGAAAAACTGCCCCCCAATGAACCTATAAATAAACCAGTAACCATTACCTTTATTTACAGTGAAAATGTCACAATGTTGTTTGTTATTAGTTACGGAGGGAATACTGTGTTTGCGCAGCAGTTTAGTCGCAACGGTCGGCGCGAGTCATATCCACGGAGTATCCAAAGTGTCCGGGTCAAAACTGGAATACGTAAATGTGAAATATTTTTTACATATATGTTGTACATAGCTTTAAATAGCATGGCATTATGCGCGCTTAAATTTTGAATAAAAAAAGGGTGCAGTTCCGTATCGGTCCTACCATAATATCAAATGAAAATATCGAAGATTTAACAATCGATGTGTATATATATATCGAATACTAAAAGTAATGGTTAAACGAATTAAAATAACAATAAGATAACCATATAACAAAATGAAATTTGTATAGCAATATTTTTTTCTGCTAGTTTTAGGGGTTGCTGAGCTTGATTCTCTTATTAAAAAATCATCCTTCACAACTTTTATAAAAAAAATAAACTACAGTACAATGTTAATCAATCTAACCTTTGGATTCTAAAAAAAGGGTTTTCTAGCGCATTCTTCATCACATCGTGTCCACTATTAACCTATTTTTGACATCGAAAGTTTACTGGGTTCTCACTACGTACTTTAGTTTTTGTTCGTTCTCCACACACTTTGCAATTTGGATTTTAGCGAATTTCCCCTATAGGGAAGAAGCTATTACCGTAGGTCTCATGGTAAGACTTAAGCCCGAGACCAAGATAACTTATTGTTTTGAGGTCCCCAGATGCAAAAAACACTATTCGTTCAAATTTATTTATATATATATATATATATATATAAATATATATATATATATATATATATATGTCCGTTAACACGATAACTTGAGTAAAAACCGTCCGATTTTAATGAAATTTGGCTCAAATGTGTAAAATGACATTCATGACTTTAAGTTCGAAAACCAGAAAAATCGGATCATGGGAAGGGGGGTTTATGGGGGTTTTAAATTTTCCAAAAATCAGTTTTTAGCATTTTTAACCCTACAATTTTTAAAAAACTTAATTTTGGTTTTGACCATGTTATAGAGCTTAAAAAAACAAATAATATGGTTTTTTGAATTATTAACCTATGTTGAGTGGTGCGGAGAAAATTCAAAAACCTACTCATAAAATCTCCTATGTTAATCTTATGGGAAAACGGTTTTTGGTTTTCCTCACCTCATTTTAATGTAAATTTCACATTTGCTTTTACCAATCTGTTAAGCTCCACAAAACAATCATTTTGATGTTTAAATTGTGATTCTACGCCCAACCGTTGCAGAGATATTCAAAGTGTTAAACACAGTACGTTGTCCAATATTATCCTTATGGAGAATAAATAAAATTTGATATCTTGATTATTTATGGATGTAGATGAAAATTGGTATGTGGCTTCACGTAGTACTGGTATATTGATATTTGCACAAAAAATGTATTTTTTGTTGATTATCCCCGTAGCAGCAAACCTGCGTACTCAGCTCCCATGTTATTCTTTTGGAGAATAACTAAAATGTTATATAGCGCTTATTTATGATTGAATATTAATTAAACTTGGTATGTGGCTTCGCCTGGTTAAATTATATTTATATTTGCATAAAAAAATTGTTTATGTTCCTTGTTTCAGCAAACCTACCTACTCATTACCAATGTTATTCTAAAGGAGAATAATTAAAATCGCTTATATGTGAGTATATTTTTATGAAACTTGGTATGCGGCTTTATGTGGTATTAAAACATATATTATGCATTGGAAATTCGCTGAGTACGCAGGTTTGCTGCGATGGGATATTTAGGTATGAGCTAGGATGAGAATCTTGTAGAAAACCAACACAGTTTTCAATTGAATTGAATACATTTTTGCACAAATATCTAAAATTAACAAAATCACATTAATTGTATACTTCAATTTTTTTTACTTTATAATTAAATGTAAATAAACAATTTTAATTAATAATGATTAAAACATATGATTATTAAAAATCAAATAAAGTTTAATTATTCCATATATATCGATTGTTAAAACTTCGATATTTTCATTCGATAGTATGGTAGGACAGATACGGAACTGCACCCTACAAATACGCCTTACGAAAAGAATCGGAGAATTATGACGAAAATTAAATGTCTAAATTAGACGTATATTTTATTTTTGCGAAAAGTCGTCAGTCGGTAAACATGCAAAATAAAAGAAAAACCCATTGTACGCAGTTATAACCTATACAGCTGTGTAGAGCAGTTTTGCTCTAAACAAATGCATAACGAACGACTGCTCAACTTTGTAGGTTAGTTTAGACATTTTTATGTTTAAAAACATCTAAAATGTGTCCGGGTCAAGACCCCCTGTCCAGGTCTAGCCGGTTTTACGGTATGGTATATTGATTACTTAGGTTTTGATTACGTTCGGTCTCAAAGATGTAGAAGATATCGCCTGGAAATGTCTCCAGATAACATATGTTGATTCTACTAATACTTTTAAGTAAACATTTGTTGCCAGGAACAACCATTGTAACGGATGTATGGAAATTGTACTCCTTTTATGTTATTTTAACATGCTACAGTACCAGAAAGCTATATACTGTAAACCTTTTAAATTTGTTGATTTGTCTCGTTTTTATAGTTTGATGTTTGTAAATAAACAAATATATATTTTTGATGTACTGGTAATGTGTATCTTATTTTTAATTTTAGCCTAGCCAAATTTTAATAAAACCAAACGTGACGTTATAACTAAGATACAGACGATAAAATATTTTACAACTGACCTGATCAATATATCGAACAATTTCATTTGATTTTTATATCGTTTCGCTTATGAAAGTGTGCCGGTATCCGTAAGTTGCACCGAAAACTAATCTTATTTATGAATTCTCCAATAAAAAAAATCTTTCAGAAAATGTAAAACATGTTTAGAAAACAAGGTACCGTTCTTGAACTTGTATATTCAAGTTCAAGAACGGTACCTTGTTTTCTACTTGAACCATTAACTTAATTGTTTGCCTGGGTGCAGTACAATAAGCGTCCACCAAAACAAACCAATACATATAAAATATCGAACCAATAACTTATGATAGTTACATCGATATTACAGATGAGAATATTGAAAATAAAATAAAAAACCCAAACCATCACAAAAACAGTGCTCAGCGGAGTTAGGTTGGGTTAGTTTATCACAGTGTTTAAGCTAACCACAGAACACTGTAAAGTAAAACGCTTTGTGATGCGTATTAAAAACAATAACAATCAAATGGGAATATCATCAAATGGGATCATCAGTGTATCAATCATGGTAATCCGATATTTTATATTCCATTGTTTTGGTGGACGCTTATCATACTGTACACATATGCCTGTTTACAGTTCTTCAGTACAAAATAACACTAACTGATGCAGATCAACCATAAACCTTGATCCTAAAGACTGTTTAAAATGATGGCCTAGGTGTACACAATTGATTAGAGTTCTTTGGTTGTTATTATTTTCAGACAGACAATAAGCACTAACTTTAGCTCGGGAAGTAAAATTTTAATTTCAATTTCACTAAAACCAATACTTTTATATATTTTATGCCTACAATAAGATAACATAAGCTTTGTACAGCTTATTGAATTATCAAGCCATGCAAACATTTTGTACAAAATTCCATTTAACCTACCGGTACCTAGTGAATGTTTATGTCAGCACCAACCACTTTACTATATCGGATTCTAAATTAGAATTCGGCACCGTAAAATATATTAGTTAAACTAATAGCTAGTGAAACTAACTTCATAAGAATAATTTATTTTAATTAGTTTACCGGCTCTTGGCTTCTTTTGTTTTGCACCATAACATAACCAACAATTATTTATTATTGTCGCTCACTCGGAGATGAATCCCAATGCCACCAAAGACCAAAGACCATAGATGAACGAATGAGTGGATGTAATAATTAAGAAATTTATAATAGTTATATGTACGAATTAGGATGAATCAGCCCTTCGATGTTCTTATTGAGGTCGAATTGCAAAATATTATGGATAATGGACAGTCTTTACTAAAATAGCCATCATTTTAGTTGTTGGTGCAGAGTGCGTTGTTTCAACACTGATTTTGATTTGCTTAACGTTTTTTTTGTGTGAAATTCACTTCCCACATGTCTGCGTGCCGCGTGCGAACTCATTTTAGTCTTATTTTAGCGACGGTTTCGAACACATTTTACAACTTATTTCAATATTATTAAATATTATTTGGATCTGTTATGCCAGCACCAGTTTATAAGTTATTTTAAAACTTATTTTAATATTATTTTATATTATTTTGGTTAGCTATGCTAACATCAGTTTTTAATATATTTTTAAACTTATTTCAATGTTATTTAAAATAATTTCTGTTGTGTCAAGAGTCAAGAGTTTTATTGTCTTAAGCATACATGCAATTGATAAAGTCAGTTTTTATAATAACTCTAGAATAACACATTAGTCAAAGCTATACCAATTAAAAATAATTAAACAAAACAATAAACGATAAATGTATTAAAAAATTATCAATAAATTATAACAAATATCCTGACAATAACAAAAACAACAAGGCTAAAATCTTAAACAACTAATATCACAGGGCAAGTACTCATCAATGGTATAAAATGCTTTCTCATGCAACCATTTTTCCAAAACAGATTTAAATCTATTCAATGTAACATAACAAGCTTTTTCAGGCAATCTATTGAATAATCTTATTTTCATAAAAATGTGGCTACTTCTAGTTTTTTCTAATCTTATCGATGGAAGTTCTAATAAGTACTTTTTTCTGGTAGTATGACAATGAATACTCTGCCTGCTATTCAATGTTATTTGGTATAATCTCATTCTGTTGTGTTAGCATCAGTTTCGAACATATGTCATGACTTATTTAAATATTATTTTGGTCAGATATGCCAACATCAGTTTCCAATACATTTTAAAACTTATTTAAATGTTATTTAATGTAATTTCGTTCTGTTGTGTTAGCATCAGTTTCAAAGTTATTTTAAAACTTATTTAAATATTATTTTATATTATTTTGGTCAGTTAAGCATCAGTTTCGAAGTTATTTTAAAACATATTTTAATATTAATTTATATTATTTTGGTCTATTATACCAACATAAGTGATCAACACGTTTTAAAACTTATTTCCATAACAATTAAAATCATATTTTCCTTTATATCAATATTACTTTTCAACACATTTTAAAATTTATTCTGATAAAATTTGAAATTACATTATTATTAGTTTAATATATTTTAAAATATATTTATAATATAATTTTAGTTTTATTATATTTAAAACTTAAAAACATTACTTTAAAATCATGTCTTTGCTACTTGGGTAGTTTCATATGGGGATTCACTTTGTGTCAAAAATCTATGAGACGAGCTTTCAAGACTACATATCATACGTTCAATATTGAACATATTGCACTTCAAACCTATCAATTACCATTAATTCATTATCCCATCTGGTTTACTGCTTTGATCTAATAACTGCACCATCAGTTAGTGGAAGTATAATCGGATAGCAACGCAATTAAATAAAATACAATTGTCAGTTTAGATTACTTCCAAGTGAAAATAATAAACTCAAAAGGTATTTTACCTTGGTTATAGTTTGATACGGGTTTTGGTAGGGATAAAGATGCTGTGAATATATTATGCTTGTTGTGTTAAGTACAAGAAAATAAATCCTGTTTTCTGAGAGTTTGCTTCATGAAACCATAATGAAGTTAAATTCAAGCTGGATATCGTGATTGTTTATTTTGAAAAATTATCTTTATATTATATCTCTAGATCTGAGTAGGGTGCTCAAGATATTGGTTAGGTACACAAGTGTGACCGTAGATATTTTGTTTTCTCAGACTTAGTATGAATAATTTTATTAGATAAAAAAGAGCGTAAGGATTGTTATGCTTATCAAATCTATCTCAAACATACTAGATATGTATGACGATTAGTTATTTGAGTGTTTGAACATGTATCTATTCTTTTCTTTATTTCTTTTTGAGTTTTATTCTTTTCGTCAACAAAATAGGTCTGAAGTATACTGACTAAAACGTTATTATAATATTAGCATCCTTAAAGCACACTAGAACGAATACTTATATTTAATTAATGAGATTTAGCTAGCGTTGCCGTTATGATCTATTTTAAATTTAACACTGATGATTAATCCCTAAAAAAAGCTGCAATTAAAATGTGTATTTCAATATCTGATGAATAAAATGCATACCCCCGGTGTCGCTAAGAATCTGCGTACTTAGCGAATATAAAATTGTTCCTCACTACCACATGAATGCAATTACCAAGTTGCATTAGAAAAAGCGAGATATGACACTTTATTCATTCTTCATAAGACAAACATTAATACTGAGTACTCAGGGTTGCTGCAAAAGGGACTACAAAAATTGGGGTTTAAGCAAATAATAATTCGCAAGCAGCAACCATATATAATAACATACCAAGGTGTATCAAAATATCATTTTAAACAAGCGTGATATGAAATGTATTTTACTATCCATAAGAACATAATTAGAGCTGAGTACGCAGGTTAGTTGCCACGGGGCAACAAAAAATTTGGTTTGAATGAAAATATAAAAAAACCACATAATAAAATTTGTTATCAATGTTCATTAACAAGCAAGATATAGCATTTTACTTATTCTCCATAAGAACAAAATACCCCCGTCGCAGCAAACCTGCATACTCAGCGAATTTCCAATGCATAATATATGTCTTAATACCATATAAAGCCGCATACCAAGTTTCATAAAAATATATTCACATATAAGCGATTTTAATTATTCTCCCTAAGAATAACATTGGTAATGAGTACGTAGGTTTGCTGAAATAAGGAACACAAATAATTGGTTTTTATGCAAATATAAATAGAATTTAACTAGGCGATGCCACATTCCAAGTTTCATCAATATTCAATCATAAATAAGCGCTATAAAACATTTTAGTGATTCTCCATAAGAATAACATGGGGACTGAGAGAGCAGGTTTGCTGCAACAAGGAACAAAAAAATGGGTTTTATATAATTATCAATATAACTCAACCAAGTGAAGCTACATACCAAGTTTTATTAATTTATGTTCATAATTAAGGGACTCAATACATTTGACTTATTCTCCATATGAATAACATGGGGGCTGAGTACGCAGGTTTGCTGCTAAGGGAATAATTAAAAAAAAACTCAATTTTTTGTGCAAATATCAATATACCAGTACTACGTGAAGCCACATACCAAGTTTCATCAACATACATTCATAAATAATCGAGATATCAAATTTGATTTATTCTCCATAAGGATAACATTGGACAACGTACTGTGTTTAGTACTTTGAATATCTCTGCAACGGTTGGGCGTAGAATCAAAATTTAAACACCAAAATGATTGTTTTGTGGAACTGAACAGATTGGTAAAAGCAAATGTGAAGTTTACATTGAAATTAACTGAGGAAAACCCAAAAACCTTTTTCCCATAAGATTAACATGGGAGATTTTATGAGTAGTTTTTTGGATTTTCTCCGCAACCACTCAACCTAGGTTAATAATTCAGAAACCTATATTATTTGTTTTTCCAAGCTCTATAACATGGCCATAACCAAAATTAAGTTTTTCAAAAATTGTAGGGTGAAAAATGCAAAAAACAGATTTTTTGAAAATTTAAAAACCCCATAAACCCCCCTTCCCATTTTCCGATTTTTCTGGTTTTCGAACTTAAAGTCATGAATGTCATTTTACACATTTGAGCCAAATTTCATAAAAATCGGACGTTTTTTACTCAAGTTATCGCATTCACGGACACACACACACACACACACACACACACACATATATATATATATATATATATATATATATATATATATATATACATGTATATAAATTTGAACGAATAGTGTTTTTGGCATCTGGGGACCTCAAAACAAAAAGTTATCATGGTCTGAGGCTTAAGTCTTACCATGAGACCTACGGTAATAGCTTCTTCCCTATAGGGGAAATTCGCTAATTGGACAACATACTGTTATAATCTCTTTCAATATCTTGGTAACAATTTGACGTAGACAAATGATCAAAACACCAAATTGTTCGTTTTTAAAGATGAATCCAATGGTGGAAACTAAAGCTTGTTTTTCAAAAATATTGTATGAAGAAAACTAAACAAATACATTTTTGGGGTAAAAAAACCAAAATACTCCTTCGGATGGGGCGATCTGTCTAATTTTCTATCTTACCGTCATAAATGTTGCTTTACATGATTTAATTTTTTTTATCAAAATCGAACCATGTTTATGCAATTTATCGCACCCACGGACACATACAGTTTTGAACGAATTGTGTTTTTGGCAACTGGGGACCTCAAAACGTTATCATGGTCCTGGGCCTTGATCTTACCATAAAGGTGATCAAGGCCGCAGCTTGACGGCTGCGGTAATAGCTTCTTCCCTATATAGTAAATGTTATAATACTATAATTGAGTAGTCCTACTAATCTAGTAAGTAATTCAAGTTGTTAAACTGATCCATGACCGCCTACGTTAATGTTGGAGACTATATAGACAACTTTCAAATCGACCCTACCAAACTTCAAGTTGAATCAGATAATATATAGATGAAAAGCTAAAACTGACGTACTTAAGTCATATAAAAAAGACGGTTAGCATAATTGGTTATAACTTGAAAGAACCTTTTTTTGTAAAAAAAGTATATTAAGGATTTAATATCGCTACTCAGCGAGGGGGGGATTTTTATAGAATTAAAGTCTTTGAACTCTCTCCAGCGACGCGAATGAAGCGTTAATGACGAAAGAGTTTTCATTCACCGAGACTCGAGGCAGTGAGTGTTATTAAATCACCATCATGCAACTAATTTTTCATTAAAATGCTAAGCGAGATCTAATCTACTTAAATTTAGTTCAATTTTTAATTCTTCTTAGGGACGTCGATGTTAAGTAGATAATTATATAATAATGTTTTAATGTTCGTCCTTCAGCCAATATAAATTAGCTGTATCGTAAGCTAGCTTATTACGTTATCTGATGTATAAATCAATAATATTTATACAAATTCATTAATTTTAGAGTTTAATTTTAATTCATATCTGCCATGACTCAATTCCCGTTCTGAAAATGTGGATATTAACGTTAATCTCCAAATGAACTCAATAGGAAATATATTGCTATGTTTATTTTATACTGGCTAATACGTTGCCATGCTATGAAAAGCGATTTTCAGACTCAAGGTTCTTCAAGTTTAAGTTAAAACAAGATTATAAACTCAGTGCATACACTATATCAGAAGAAGGTGAGTTATAACAACTAGTATTTTATTCAGTAATTGTATCCTAGTAAGTATTATAAATACCCCCGTCGCAGCAAACCTTCGTACTCAGCGAATTTCCATTGCATATATATGTCTTAATACCGCATAAAGACACTTTCAAAGTTCAAAAATAAGTGATATAATATAACATTCCAATTATTCTCTATAAGAATAACATGGGAGCTGAATAGCAGGTTTGCTGCAACAAGGGACACAAAATATGGGGTTTTATGCAAATATGAATATAACTAAACTGGGTGAAGCCACATGCCAAGTTTTATTAATTTATGTTCATAATTAAGGGATACAATAATATTTCACTTATCCTCCATAAGAATAACATGGGGGTTGAGTACGCAGGTATGCTGCTACAGGAACTATCTCGGCAAAAATGTTTTTTGTGCAAATAACAATAGACCACAACCAGATGAAGCCATATACCAAGTTTGATAACAGGACAACGCACTACATTTAGCACTTTTAATATCTCTGAAAAAAATTGACGTAGAGCAATGATCAAAACACCAAATTTTGTGTTTTTTAAGCTGAATCCAATGATGAAAACGAAAATTCGATTAATTTAAAGATTTTATTTAACAAATTCAAAAAACCCAAATTTGGGGTACAAAACCTCTAGAAAATACCCCTTCGGATAGGTAGATCGTTCTGGTTTTCGAACTTAGAGTCTTACATTTTGCTTTACACGTTTTTACCAAATTTAATCAAAATCGGACCCCATTTTCACGAGAGTTATCGTGCTCTCACACACACACACACACACACACACACACACACACACACACACACACACACACACACACACACACATACACACACACACACACACACACACATATATATATATACAGTTTTGGACGCAAGGTATTTTTGGCATCTGGGGACCTCAAAACGAAAATTTATCACGGTCCTGGGCCTAGGTCTTACCATGTCGACTATGGTAATAGCTTCTTCACTATAGGGGAAATTCGCAAAAAAGGACGGTAACTAATAAATGATTGACGGTTTAAATATAAAAGATTTATGACAACTAAATATCGTTATGTCAGGCATGACGTACCTGACACAGTGTACTGAACTCTGGAATTGTGTCATACATGTCCAGACTACTATTATATGGCACTGGTTCCTTATAATATGTTGTTTATATTTAATGGTGTGGTTACTGTGAGGCTGTATGGCATACTGCCACCTGACATATTATTTTAATATATGGAATGGTGGCTTGCTAATTGGTGTCGCTACTGTGAGCCTGTAAGGTTATATTGCCACCTGCCATGTTTTACTAATATATGGAATGGTATACTGGAACCTGACATAGTTAAGCGTCCATCTGTCTTTCTGCCCGTATCTTCCATGTTAATCAATAAGTTTCAAGGGCTGTCATTGTTAAAAACTTCTTAACGTGAATTTACATAAGGTTACGCTATATATTTATGATATGTTTAATCAATACATTTTGTCTTTATAATTTGTTTGAGATATATACATTCATTCTATATATAGAAATATTGTATTAAAATAACAAGTTTATTACATTAAAACTAGTGGCTTGAAGTGGCTATAGCCCCTAACCTTGCTCCAATACTCTGCCCCATCTCATTTTTTTACTCTTTACATTCTGAGGAAAATAAATCAATACAAGTAGGAACACATGTTAGTTCGTAAACAAAGTAGACACACACACGTTTTAATGTAAACAAAGCAGACGTTTTAAATCCCCATGCTTTTATTATGGGAAATGTTTTACGTTATTTCTCTTTTGCTGGTAACATTTTAGAAATACTATTATTTTTCCCGAGTCCCTGGGATCCCTGGGACCTTTAATTTGAGCCGTCTCCCATCATTATACGATCTGCCAAACTCCCACAATTTTACTTAAAAATGTCACTTACAAAATTATATATTATTATTAAAATAATACACTGTATGATAATATCTAAACGATTAACATCTTTAAAATATTTATTTATTTATGTGAGTTTCATTGTCTGAAAACTGTCAATATCTTGAGTAATTACATCAAGTAAAAAATGTATGTATAAATACCAATATTAAAGTAAATAAACATTGCTCATTAAACAAATTGCAAAATCGTACAAATTTTGCTTTTTACACTTGCGCCTTTTGCCGGAACAAACTCTTAGCCTGACACCAGTGTAAATTATATAGTTTCGGTGAATATTAATGATAAGGTTTGCGGTAAAGTTAAAGTTCAGTGCTTCCTGGGCTGATGAGAGAAGTTTTGATACTCCTGGGAGTTATTCAGGTATTAGTTTTGAATAGAAGTCATTATTCTCTAACTGGAATATCTTGTACCAGTTGTATATTGTAGTACTTTGGCTTAATAGTTGTCCTAAGATTTATACTTTTAAAGGTCTTCCTTTGAATTCAAGGTGGATTTGTGATAAGTTCACGTGAATTTTATAAAAAATACTGGCTTAATTAACCTTTCCCTATTTACAAAACTATTTTTTTCGTTTTAATAGCAAAGAGCTATAGATGAGGTGTAATTTTAGTCGAAAATGGAAGTTGACAAAAATCTTGCCCCAAAAATGGGTGTTTATAGTACAGTTAATAAATTATAGAGAAATAAGAAATGAACTATAAGTAGGGGTGGTGTGAGAGTTCTGCCACAGGAGGTGGTGTTCTACATAAGGTGGTGCTGGTGCCCCTCCCCACTGCTTTTGGTCTAGATTTTTATTTTTTATATAAGCCTATTGTGTAAAGTAAATTCAACCCCCCCTCCTCCTGCCCCTCCCACTCCCCTGGGACTTAGAAAATCTTCAAGCGTTTGATGCTCCACACTCTTAGACTATGATTATATATTGTTTTTGTTTTTGTTGTTGTTGTTGTTTTTTTTTTTTTGTTAACACAAAGATAATCTGTATTTGATTATCAATGTGTCAACGGGTTTTCTTTTGTATATATTTTTTGTGTTTAACATATATATATATATATATATTTTTGTTGTTAGGGGGTGTTACAATATTTAATTTACTATACTAAACTAATATTTACATAAATAAAAAGTAATAGATCATAAAACACAGTAAAGATAAATATGAAAAATAGATAAGTATTTACAAAAAAACAAATGGAATAATTTAAATCTAAAACATTATAACATCGTCATCGTCCTCAACAATCTCTGCAAGGTCATCATCGGAGTCAACAGCCTCATCCCACTCAAAATCTTCTCCCCATTCCGACGCGTCCACGTCACTGGACTCAGCCTCGGATTCAGCCGCCGCTGGAGCCCTCACGACACCGGCAACAGTGGCTGTGGGGAGCGGAGGTCTTGACGCTCACACATGGCGTCTGCCATACGTGGGGTTGACGTCCACCTTCATACTCCACGCGGTGTTTGTTGCGGCATTGGTCACTCGAGGGCCAATGGTGTTGGTAGCACCATCACAGCACCGAGGGACGATGGTGTTGGTCGAGGCGTGCGAGTATGTGGGAGGCGTCCCAGGGCTCCGCTGCGCCAAGGCTGTCTCCCTGAGGAGAGTAGAAAGTGACTTCGGCTGCGGAGCGTTGCTGGGGCCAGGTTGAGGTGACTGCGATGGTGGGGGTGGCTGTTGAGGTGACTTCGGCGGTGGTGTCGGTGGTGGTGGTGTCAACTGCTGTGGAGGCTGAGTTGACTGCGGTGACGGCGGTGGATGATGGGGGCGTACCAACCGCAGTCTGTCCTCCGGTGGTGGAGAGAGCCCACATCTCGGCTTCCTAGCCGGTGGTTGAGCCTCCGCAGGTTGTGGCAAAGGCTCCCGGCGCTGAGGTGGAGGCTGAGCCTTCATAGGTTGCAGCGAAGACTCCCACCGCTGAGGTGGTGGCTGCGGGTAGTATGATGCTGTTCTGTGGCGGATTAAATGCCCCCGCCTTGAGTAGACTAACCCAAAAGCGGGAGACTCAATGATAGGAAGCTGCTCATGGTCTACCTCCCGAATATGTCTGTTGAGATGATCGATCCAAGCAAAATGGCGCTGGCTTTGGACTGTGGTCTGTCCATGGCGAAGGCTAACAGAGGAGTGAGGCGGTATAATGGGGATGAGAGTACGCATGGCGGCTACCCAAAAGCTTTTATAAGGGAGCCATTGTGTCCGAGGCCAAAGGAAGAACTAATTAACCCCAGACCCTAGCAACAAAAGGACCAGTTGAATACCTAGATTATTGGAAGAACCACAATTAAATACGACTCGGCTGGTGTGGACTTACGAGCAAAGGCTATTGGCCGGTTCTGGAGGTGGCGAACAGATTTATGATCGAGCGGTCTAAGTGCCATGCAGAACGCTTGGATAAACTTGCAAAACGCAAAAACGAAGACCCCCTTCCCCTCCCCCTCCCCACTCTCTCCCCCTCCCCCGCTTTTGGTCTAGAATTTATTTTGATTTTTATTATAAATATAAACGCGAAAAGTAACAACGACCCTCCCAGGGTGTGTTGGGTTTTCTTAGAACATCTCAGCATAAACATTTTGAACCAAAGACTCACAGAAAGCTTTATACTTGTCAGGCCCATGCTCTTTGTTGCTCAAACTTGGTGAGCATATTTTTTGTCAGCACACGTATAGCCCTTCTCAGGTACTTGTCATGCTATAGTTTAGCTAAAAGTTTTTTGAATCGTCGGGTCAAATAAAGAGAATAACTTTATGTTGTTAAGGCTTTGTGTTGTTTCCACCCTCGGAGACTTACACATTGTTAACACACATGCCCACATCCCCACCAAAATCACCGACGCTAGCGCTCGAAGCGTTCAGCTCAGATTCGAACGAGACGTTCAGACAGCAACATGGCGTTTAGAATCAACTATGCCGATAGGGTGATTTTCCACATCAGCACGCTGCGAGCCAAGTTGAGATTGGGACTGGAGTATGTAGTGTAATACGGCATGATTGCTTAGATAGGCGGCATTCCTCATCTTCTCCCCAAGAAGCATGTTGTCAACAACAGGAAGCGTTCGACAAGATCCAAACCAATATGATCAATATAATCAGTAACGGCAACACAACACTACTTCGAATGAGGAGGACGTAAGTAGTAACCGCTTCCCCATCTACAAACGGCCCTTATCAGGGCCACCTAAGCTTTCAAGTTAGTGATGGAAGAAAAATCTATCTTCCTGATAGATTTCTTCGAGCTATCTAAGTGACACGCAGAGCGCTTAGATAAGCTTACAGAACGAAGACCTCCCCCTCCTCCTCCCCTCCCCCTCCCTCTCCGTTCCCCTCCCCTCCCCCTCCCCCTTCCCTCCCTCTCCCCCTCCCACTGCTTAAAAATAAAATAAACTTGGGAAAATCACATAAAAAAGCTTATAGCGCATTAGAGATTGTCGATGTCAGTCTGACTGTAGCATCTACCACCGACAGTCCTAGTCATCACGTTTGTCAGAATGAACAGCGTGGTTGATGCGAGAAGAGCGATCGCCATTTCAATGCTCAAGTAGCGTTTTTTCAAACGACTCAGCTTACGCGAAAGACTCGCAATCAAGAGCGTGTTGAGATGAGTTAGGAACGAGTATTTTTATTAGTGAATACTTTAATTATGAGCAAAACAAAAAATACAGTTAAGTTTGATGAGAGACTAAATTCGCATTATACTTATGAACTCCACGAGGATGTGCAAGAGTTGACATGGACAAAAATTGCGATTGATGAAATGGAATTTCGCAGGCCGCTAGGGCACTTTTTGGAAGAGAAAATGAATCACCTAGTCTGTTTTGACAAGACGTGTCACGAGACGTGTTCAAAGTTTACTTCAAGCGAAGTTTGTCGCGAGTTGCGTGAGTAGTGTGAGATCAACCACACGGTGTGGACGTGATCATGTACGCTTACGGCTCAGTGGACGAATATATCAAATCGTTTATTGATGAGATCGAGTCGATGAGTGATAACGCAGTTGCTCCTTCACAACCTACACCAACGGTAAAGTCAACAACCATAACCTCAAGCAAGAATTGAAAGAGGCCTGAATCTAACGAATCGGAAGCCATGAAACCTGGGTGGGTGTCAAAACCTGCTACGGATTGTCCAATAGTGTCGTAGGTGGATAAACGAAACGTGTTCGTGGTTCAGAATCCCGCAAACACCGGCAGGTCTTTACTAAAAATGCATCTTTATGATGGTTCGGAAATCTTGTATATGTGTGGATTATTTTTAGACAATAACAGCAACGCGTACGCCGGAGTTATGAATAGATAAACTGGAAAACTGGTGGATCGGCAAGGCTACTGGTGTCCCAAAAACCAACGGTTTGACTCAAACGGTGACTCCGAGCCTTAAGGATTGTGTCACATCTGCAAAACAAAAAAAGGCCTGCAGTCCCGCGCAAAAATCTACCAAACTCGAGATCTGATTAGAAGCGATTCCGAGAATATAAACATTACACCGACAAGTCGAGACCTGTTGAAATAGAACAAAAGAACAACTGTGTAGAATTCAAATAATCCGAACAATAGAACACCTGCGCAGAATTCTGAGATAAGAAACATTACAGTGACGAGTCGAGACCTGCCGAAATAGAACAAAAGAACACTTGCGTTGGATCCTAGGAATTACAACAAAAGAACACCTGCTCAGAATTCTGGGAAAATAAACTATACACAGACAATTCACGAGACCCTTCGAAATAGAACAAAAGAACACCTGCGTTGGATGCTAGGAATTACAGCAATAGAACACCTGCGTCGGTTTTTTCGTGAACACCTGCATGGAACACCTGCGCACAACAGCTGCACGGACCACCTGCTTAGAAAATGGCGACGCCACGCCGCTCCTGTTTATAAGGCGGGTTCCGGACCGGATCGTCATCATTCTTTGCCAGTCCTTTGCGCCGAGCAGACGTGTAAGCCGACAGCATATCCTTAGCAACCAATCAAGATGTTGAACTCCTCCGCAGCATCATCATCATCAGCAGCAGCTGTAGTAGTGGTGAAGGACAGGCCACAGCACAACATCGATGCATTCTTACCAGCATCACCACAGACGGTGACGACGCCAATATCATCAGACAACGGAGCGACAATGGACCTGAGAAAGTAATTGAAAACTTGCAAATCCACTCCGCCATTCACCAGGATAGCGGCCCTGCGTGATGAATGTGGCTTTGTCATACAATCGTTTGAGAGAGTCAACACACCGTTCGGTGAGACGGTAGTCACCATTCTGGAGGGTCAAGTCGGAGTTGATTATTACCTGCGAGTCTACCTACCCAGACGCTTCAACCTGGCCGTCAGTGATCAAGATATCGAGTTCTAACACGATGGATACGGGGAGCGACTTCGATTGATCAATCACAGTCCGCGACAGCCAGGCAGTGGATTCACACCTTTAGAATTTGTACGAAGAAAGAAAAATGATTTGTAATGCAAGAGAAAGAAGACAACATTTTAAATATTGTAAATTTGATAGGTTTTGTAAGTTCAATACTTATTGTCACATTCAGAGAAAAAATCGTTGTTATATCAATTTTACCCTACCCTACCCTACCTAGCGTAAATTAGATTATAGTGTGTGTGTGTGGTAGTGTGTGTGGCGCTCAGTAGTCGAGATGGACTCGAGGTGAAAACACCCGCTCTCCGACATAGTAGGGGGTCCTTCAGGCTAAGGCAAATCGCACTTTGACGTAAGGTTTATAGACGACATAAACGTAAAGTACGATAAAGTGTTTGAAAATATCTACTGGTATAAACCGCATCCCAACACGGCTACTTGCTGATAGACCTGAAACAGTCAACGTCCGAGGAGATGCTCGTTCGTACGTGCATATTTCAAACCGATTTTGCGAATTACGTTTATATACCGAAGCGTAAAAAAGCTATTTTTAGTCAATGTCTCGATGGCATACGCATCAGTAGTGACCATGTCATGCTTAAGGAAGGACGCAGCTCTGCTTACCGCTCTGATACACGCCGTCCCCAAAAAACGCAAAGCTTTGTTAAAAGTTTGTGAGAAAAGACGCATTCGCACAGTGTGTGAGTGCACTTACAACGTGTTGCAAGGCAACGTATGAATGTCCGACAAGAGCAAACGAAACTTGAGGAAACACAAGGAGGTTCTGAGACGATTGGTGAAACGCGGTGAAGGGTGGGCTAAGAAACGCAAATACGTAATACAGAAAGGCTGTGGAATACTATTGCCGTTAATATTGTGCACAGTCTTACAGTCCGTATTGCAACGATAGACACAAAGCGAGAGAGAGAGAGCGAGAGCTAGAACGGAGAATGCTAAGAAAATTGTCGTTGTACCGCAAGAGGTATTTGATCGGTTACAAACAACTGCGACGGATAAAAACTGACTATTCTATCCAGTGCAAACAGTCTGGATGTGGAAATGTAACAAATATTGAATACTAAACATATGGACGATAGTGAAAAGTGTAAATTATACAAACAAACGTTACATCCCTTCTTGCATATTGCCACGAATAATTGGCAACCGATTAGCATACCAATCGTAGATAAGGAAGGAACTGAGCATAGTCGTTGAATACACACCGCTGCTGAAGGTGGTACAGTGTGAGAGATTGTGGAAACGTTTTCCAAAACCTACAGATCTAACGCCCGCAATATTTTACGTTTCATGAAGCGAGAAGGTAGTTTAATCAGTTGGGACGGTGACTATACTGTTTATATTAATGGTGACAAAATCCCAGGTTAAAATCTAATGGATATGTTAAATTGCATAGTAAAAGTGCGTATGTGTGATTACACAACTCCAGGATGGTACGAAGTGCTTCATGCATTGAAAACAATGAACGTGCCAAAGGAATATTTGAATATTATGAGAGCGCTATAAGAAACAAATGACGAATATCGATCATCATTCACAGGAGGATCAGATTAAGATGAAGATACAAATTCTTTGACTGAATAAATACTGCGGACACCGATTGTAAATCAATTACGATCGGCTAGACGAAAACGTGCAACATCTACACCAGTACGAGTGACAGAGGAGTTTATTTTTTTTAAATATAAAAGATCCACTTTCAAATTTAGACAAGTGGGAACAGTTCCCAGGGTAAGTTTTAATTATGGAACGCCTGTATTACGATCCAAACAACCCAGCATCGTTTGGGGGTGTAATTCCATTATTGCGAGCGGCGAAACCAGTTTCAAAACACAAAGTGATTGAATGGTTACAAACACAGGACACTTACACTTTGCACAAACCGGCACGTAAACGTTTCCCGGGCAATCCGTACGTAGTGTTCGGACCAAACGAACCGTGGCAAGCGGACTTGAACGATATGCGCGGTCTCAGGCAACATAATGACTGTGTCAATAATCTGTTGACGGTGATTGATGTGTTCAGTAAACGGTTGTTTGTGGAGCCGTTGAACAGGAAAAGCGGGACGGAACGGATATTCGCTAGCGTCGGTGGAGAAGGAGGAAACTTACAAAGCTGTCTGCAAACGGACAAGGGGACTGAGTTCACCGGCAGAAAGACTAAAGATCAGTTCAAAGCGTGCGGCATCACGCACGTGACTAAGCAGAATCCCAACGTGAAAGCTGCGGTAGCGAAACGTGTAAATCGAACGTTGACATCGCGCAAGTGGCGTTACTTGACGCATAAGAACACGTACCGTAACATCGAAGTGTTGGACAAACTGGTGCACGCATACAACCACAGCACGCACAAGAATCTTGACAATCGTGTACGTCCGATCGATGTTGTTATTGCGAATAAAGAGCTGGTGTTCAAAGTGTGGCGTCAGATGTACCGTAAATTACCGTCGCGTGACACGGTATGCATAACTAAGGAGAAAGGTACACTCAACAAAGGTTATGAGACGAATTGGAGCAACGAAGAGTTTGATGTGAGTAAAGTGAACGATTCGCTCCCACTGCCAATGTACACGCTGCACGATCTCAAGAACGAAGTGTTGGAAGGCACGTATACGAGCAAGAATTGCAAAAATTAACCATCTGTTAATTAGTGCCAATCATCTGTTCAAGATAGATAAAATACTAGACAAAAAGGGACGAGGCTCCGGTACGTGCTACCTCGTCAAGTGGAAAGGTTACGGAGAAGAATTAATTCTTGGGTACGAGTGCAAGATTTACAAAATGTCTAATTAATTCTATTTGAAGGTGTCCAGCAACAGTTTGAAGGATTATTTTCCACAAGACACAGTCTCCAATTATACTACACACCTATCGAGACAAGTCCGATTAAAAGGCGGTGGTGGCGAGTGGGAGACAACTTTAGTGGAAGCGCATTATCCATGTTCGTTTCTGACCGTCGATGATCACGCTTGTGTTTGGATGGAATTTAAAATTACTCTACCGCAAACTTTAGTTGCAATTAGTACTGAACACTTTACGATAAAGCTAATTTAAAAAACCATTGATGAATTACGGCTTTGATGCTAGGAAATCACATTTAACATGTGGTCTATGGCAATCGGACGGTGCCGGCTATATGGACGATACTCTGGACGATACTCTGGACGATAATGACGGACTAAAGGCGAGACGAAAAATTACAAATAAATGTCATGAAATCTATATGCTCGGTCATCTGCATGTTGGCATGTGTAATCAGAACAAGTTCCTGTTGAACGGAGTGGAATTGCGTTTTAAATTAATTCGATCAAAAGATTCTTTCTCTATTATGGCGGATGAGGGTGACTACAAGGTGCACATTGTTGATGCGAATCTCTGGATATGAAGGTGTAAATTTAGCCCCACGGTATTGTTGGCGCATAGCAAGACGCTTCAGACCGGCACAGCTAAATACCCAATCACCAGAATGGAATTGAAAACATTCACACTACCGTTTGGCGTAAGGAGCAAAACTTTGGACAATGTGTTTCTAGGTCACGTGCCGAAACGAATTATTGTTGGTTTAGTCACCAAAACCGCTTATAATCGCGATTTAAAAAAGAATCCATTTAATTTCCAAAATTTCAAAACCAACTACTTCTCGCTGTACGTAGATGGTGAACAAGTGCCATCTAACCCGCTATAACCACACTATGAAGCTGACAAGGGAAAATATGTAATGGCGTATCACAGTCTGTTTTCAGGCTCCGGCATACACTTTAGCGATGCTGGTAATCTCATAAATAGAGATGATTACGACGATGGATATTGTCTGATGGCGTTCGATCTAACACCCGATATGTCAGCAAGCGACACAACTCATTGGAACCTAGTGTGTAACGGTAGTGTACGTATGGAGATTGGTTTTGACACGGCGCTCACAGAGACAGTCAACTGTTTGGTATACACAGAGTTTGACAACGTTATTGAAATTGATCGTCATCGCAATGTAAATGTGGACTTTGGTGGTTAGAGAACAGTCAGTCAGTGATTAACACTCATAAAAGATGGATCGTTGAGCCGCGTAAACATTTAGCATCTCCAATTATTTTGGATTTTCAATGTTTCAAGGATAACAATAATGACTACATTCTGAAGGAAGTGTGTGTCTTGGAATTAGACAGCGGTATACTGTTAATGCATTATATCGCCAAATCACCATTCAACCGAGATTTCCTCACACAAGAGAAAAACGTGAAAGTTATTGGCTCACTAAACACTGTCACGGCTTGGAATGGGATCAAGGCGATATCTGGTATCATGTACTGGAGGAAAAATTACGAGTATGTATCCCAAAACGCTCGATTGTCTATGTCAAAGGTGTTGAGAAATAAGAATATCTACGCTGAAATTTGATCACAGATCACTGTGCTACTAATGTTATTGATATCAACGATATCGGATGTGGGTCGCTATCGTCAATAAACAATCTACTATCAACAAGCTCGGTGCGTTGTCGCCATCACAAAACAGCTCACACACGACGTGCCCTGACCAATTGTATCACATTATGCGGTAGGTTATATCTAAGTACAAATATCGATGATACCAGTTCCTGCTTCTGTTCAACTACTACTTCCGCTACTGACGGTATCGATACAGTAGAATGAATACCATATAGATCCAATAGTATCCGTCCAAACTGCCTGTACTGAATGTTGGTGTATACGCTGCGGATCATTTACCACATTATATCTCACCATCTAGTGCTATGATTGTGAATACTGATCCACACAATGAAGATGGCACTCATTGGGTGGCTTTCTACCTGAACAAGGGAGGAGGAATTGAACTATTTGACAGCTACGGCCAACCTCCGCATCTGCAATATTACCAAGGATTCCTGAGACGCAACGCTCGTCGCTACCTGCACAACGAGCGTCGCCTTCAAAATGACGACACTGGTCTGCGGCCAATATTGCCTTGTATACCTGTAATGCCGCACCCACTACGGTATGAAGATGATGGACTTTGTTCAGTTCTTTGATGACCATTCTACTGCTCACAATGATGCACTGATCAGAAGACTCTTTGGAAAAATGTATAACAATTGAATTTTGAAAAATTATCAATAAACCGTGTACTGAAAAAAATAATCTTGTCATTTTCCTCCTCTTTTACTTTAGTATTTAGACTGATATTCAATGAAAAAAAAAAAACATTACTGAATATTATTGATTTTTATTAGAGTCTGTTTCTTTACCATTATGTCTAACTTAAGACTAATTTGGGGAAAAATTTTTAACAAGAATACAAGTGACTAGATTATTAATATATGAGATTAATGACTAGTGATTTGTTTTTTTTTCAACACATATTACATGAAATTATTACCCTGTACAAAATAATGACTAGAATGTGATAAAATATTCGAAGAAAAAGTTATTAATAATGACTCGTGAAATCTTTACATGTCACACGGGATGATTACAACCCTTTACAAAATAATGACTAGAATATGATAAAATATATACGAACAACGAAAAAGTGACTAGAATAAAACACATTTGAAACTAAAAACCGCATAGCTTACAAGTGTCTCCCCGCCATTTTATCTTTACTCTCATGCGTCGTCGCGTGCGCACTTCTACACAGTTAATCACTGTTGTCCTCAATCTCCATCAACACTGCTGGTGGTGACGATGTTGTTGGATTTGGTGAAAACGGTATTGTTGGCGGCGGAAGGAATGGTACAGGTTGTAATGGTGGTGCCGCTGGGGGAATTAGATAATGTCCCCAGGGAAGAGTGTTGACACCATCCTCTGGGGCGACATAACGCTTGTCGTCGAATGGTGCCAACGAACGCTTTGTCACCAGAACGGTATAAATAATGTGGTGACGGCTCTGAAAGCGTTTGTTTTCAGTGCAGTTGACTGTGTGCTGAAACAAACACTGTTCATAGTCAGCCACAGTCAACTTTTTTCACTAGGACACGATTAACACCCTTCGCCTTCTTCGTGGGTGGCGGTGCATCAGTTTCACTACCATCTCCATTATCAATACTGCACGTCATTCCGCCATAAACTACACAGCAGAGTTTCGCCATCAGGCCTATGAATGTCCTAATGACCACCCCGCCGGCTTCGGCCTTGAACTTCTTCAGAACTCTGTCATTCTGACCGCTGTAGCAGATGTGATTCTGGGGATAGTTTCTGGTGTTGAATTCGTCCAGGTTCTGCAGCATGTCATGGTAGGCGTCTCTGGTACGGATAGCGTACGTGATCCCATCGGTGTCCATGTAGGCCATTATAATCCTATCTAATCCGTATCGTTCTACCATGTCACAGTGGAAGCCACACCGCCACCGTCCACCGTTTGCCGTGGTCCAAAATGCTCATGCCTACATAAACTGGCTTGCTCAAGACCACCCGCACTTTCGCCATCTGAAGTAGAGCCAAGTTCTCACTGTACCAGATGCGATCGCTGAAATTCGCCTTGGCCACGTAGTTTGTGTAGTTTTTGCGGGAGGTCGCCAGTTTAACATTAAGATGTTTTTGAAAATTTTGGTGACTCATACCGTAGACAGCGTTGACCATTAGCTTGAATAGCTGCACTTCAAATCTATTTCTAGCCTGCTGTCTCATTTCGGTATTCATCGTCACGTATGGCTTCAACCATGTTGATTGTTTGAATCGCATTACACGGTGGACTCGTTGAATACGCAATCCATTGGCCAACGCTTGTTGTAGATAGCGGTAGTGGATTACATATCCTTACTTGTCCATCAGGGTGGCCATTAGTTTGGTTGACTTTCCCGCGCCGCTCGTTAGAAGTTCTTCTGGTGTGTATGAGAGTCGGTCTCCCGGCGCTCTTCTAACCTCGGGACAAAACGGCAAGTCACGATGTTTATCATGGAGCGTTGGATCTCTGGGATATTCGAGATCCACCTCTAAAACATATCCGTACTCACCGTCCGCAGGCAGACTCTCTACGTTCAAGTCGTCACATTTCGCCTTTGATAACCACTCGAATCCTCCAGATGGGAGTGGTTCGGACATTGCCCAACCATAAAAATTATTGGCGTCGTAATACGTTAAATATTTATTATCATCATTCTCGACGCCAGCTCTACTTGTAGATGCAACCTGACCGTTTCGATCGCCACATGATCCTCTTGTATATTTGTTATTGGCAGCGACGTGTCGGGTTACACACTGTACTAGTCCGCCTCGAATACCCTTCTCAAAAACAGATATTGCGGTCTACGTCCTGTAGGGTATCGAGGACCACACCGGTCTTGAACAGCATCACGTTCCAAGCGTATGATGGTAGCGTCAGATAATGTGCGGGATCCAAGTTGTAGTGTGTCATGCACATGTCTCTAAAACCCTCGACAACATCAGACAACAGCAGGACGTATGTTAGGAGATATATGTCTGAATAATCTCCGAGGATTTGACAGCCAAACTTGGTCCAGACGCGTTGGGCATGTGCGTAGTCTTCTTCTTTGACGTCATCTCCAAAGATTCCAATTGGCGGTAACACATTTTCATTCAGTACCTCCTGCGACGTTATGTGCTCGTAAGGAAACACTCCCTTACGCTGTAGCAACTCAACTCTTCTGGGTCTGTGAATCGGGATCGGCATATTGTCTTCATGTCGACTGGTAAGATTAATGCCAATTTCGCTAGTGGCATTGGCAGGAATCTGTACGAGTCGATAAATTGGAGTTTAATGGAGTTGCGCCGGCCCGCTCCGGGATATTTAAAACGTTTGGAGAATGTAATGTATTTCTCCTCGGTGTTTGCTAGCACATAAACGTCTCCTCTGTCAACTGCGAGGCTCCCTGATGATGAAGTGCGCATCGTAGTTTGACAGATTGTGGAGGTACACTTGACAGTGTCCTGCTCCTTGAAGCGCAGGTTGCAGGAACTGTGTGCCGCTCCTCTGTACTTGTACAGGGGAGAGTGTTGTTGGTCTCTCACCTTCAAATCTGCAACATCACCCCCCCAAAATCTTGTCTGCAGATGTGACTAGAGGTTTCCTGTTGGAACGCTGCCTCTTCTTGATCTGTAAGCTGCGGGCGGTTTCCTGGTTGGCGTTTGCCATATAATATGTCACCAATCTTCTTGACATCGTCCCGCAGCACGTTGATAAAAGTTTTGGCAGCGTCCTCACCCCTGTATGAGCGCAGTTTAGAAAATGTGTCACGCGTCGCTGGATCTTCGTTGTCGTCGTTGTCTCCCTCTTCTGTGCTTCGGTTGTCGTTGCAAATGTAGTAAGCGAAACTGTACGGCCTATGAACATTTAATGTCCTGACATTCTTCGACCCAATCCCATCGCGTCGTCCCCCTTCTCCTCCTACTCTTCTATTGTTTGCAGGATCCCATGCTGGTGGTGGAATCGTTGGAGGAGGGTCGAGAGTTTTTTCTTGGTTGACTGGTACCAGAGAGCTCTCCAAGTCAGCGTAGATAGTGAATCGACTACGTTACGATCGCTCCGGTCTGCGGAATCTAATCTTCTGATAGATCTGTACGCAGAGGAGAATGATCATAGCAATAACGCTTATGTTCTTCAAGTCGTTGCTTCCCGTGCAGACCTAATTTTGTCGGCCGATTGTAAAACCTTGTAAAGCATCTCTTGCAGATGAGTAGTCTGTGGGCACGTTGAGTCATTTGACATCCAACCAACCTCTCGAAATTTTTTACATTCGCATAATGGGTCATGTCTTGGTTTGTCAGGAACAATAGATCAAAATGATTGGGCAGTTCTCGTTTTGACATACGAAGTGGATATACAATGTTGTGGAACTGCCCATCTCTCTTATTTTTCTGTTTGTCCAATCCGTACACGTTTACGCTTACGCCAGGATTGTTGCGCTAAAACGTGTGAATCTGCTCTATTCTAACGGGGAAGCAAAGGCCATCAAAGTTTAAATTGGCTCTGGCTCTAAGCTCTGCTGTGAAGTGAATCGTTTTTTGTCGATCATTGCCCAGGTCAATGATGTATTTTGTTAGGATAGAGTACTCGAAGCAACGTTCGTCCTGATCGTTGAGCACATTAACCACGGCTTTCTTCATGATGATATCTTGTGGTAGTGGAATGAATGAACTTCCTCCGAGAGGGTCATTATAATTTCCAAGACCTCTTCCTCACTAGTTGGCTGCAGGAAAAAAGTTGAACAGGATGATGGTACTACTAAAGAATGGCTTATAGCTGCTGTATAGTTGACAAGTCCTCTTGACACGCTTGTGAAAAAGGAATTAAAAGTATTTGCTATCTCCTCAGGTTTGTTAAAAGGTCTCCACTGCCGGTTAACAGTTCAAATGACTTAGAGTACTTTAATTTCTTTTTTGGGATATTCTAATTTACGATATCCCATACTGCTCTAGATTTCCAATTGGATGTGTTGAGATGAGAAAGGACATTTTCAGCTTTCGCAGTTCGGATCGCCAACCTATACTTCTTTTTTAGATGTAAATAAGAAATTTTTAGAGGATCTGATTTCCCAGATATTTTGTTGAATAGAAAATATCAAGGAGATGATCTCGCATCCGCAACAAGGACTGGTCAAGTTTGATCTTTGGGAAAACCTTTTTTATTAAATCTTAGACTTATTACAAGGAAATTATAACTCAAAGTAATAGTTCAAAATGCAATTGAAGAAGTCAGTTTTTTCATTCATACTTTTAGCTGTAAAAATGTTGTCCCAGTGTTCCTGTTAGCGAATTTCCCCTATTGAGAAGAAGCTTTTACCTTAGGTCTCATGGTAAGTATTAAGCCCGAGACCATGATAACTTTTCGTTTTGAGGCCCCCAGATGCCAAAAACACCATTTGTTCAAATTGATGTGTATATATATATATATATATGGATGTATAAAGCAGTTTGAAGCCACAGCTGTTTGAGGCCAGAAATTTCTGGCTTCAATAGTCTGTAAGCTTCTCAAGAAATTACATTAAATATATTTAATTTGACAGCGGTTTGAAGCCACCATATTCGAGAAATAACGTTGATATACACAGCAGTTCAAAGCCAATCTGTAAATCCACTAAAAATCATTAATCCTTATCGAATTTTGTGGCATGACTATAATACTTATTTTCCGCGTTCGGAGTAGACTTGTTTTAATAGCTGCCAATATGAATATAATATATATCGTGTAAGGAAATAAGGTAAATCGACAACAAAAACAGTTGATACAACTTGTTATGATATGAACTGGTATTAGTCAAAATGGATTTTATTTTATGCAGAATAATCGAAAAATAATTAGGAGATGACCATAGCAAATGTATAAATATGCCTTGGAATCGTATATTATAATCTATCTATATCTATAAATACGGAAAACCGACCATCCCCCAGGCCAAACCCTGACACCTACAACCAAGAAACTCGGCAGATATACTCTTTCCATGACATAGGTAAACATTAAGAAAAGATTTTAAGAAATTCCCATAGGGCTCCGAATCAAGTTGAGTCAAACTTGCAATCCAGTGTTATTCTTATGGATATTCCTTTGATTTGAGCTAAAACAGAAGATCATGATTCATAGAAGTTCCACAGGTCAACCACACAATGCGGCTTTATTCCTAGGTGAAACCAGGTATGATGGCAGCTAGTTAAAAATATTTATATATATAAATAAAACTAAAGATATGTATAATCTAAAAACTGTGATTATTGATAACAAAATAGTGTTGGTGTATGTCTAATACTAATTAGTTCTTAGTTTCAGTCCTCGCCCACCATTTCCTTACAAATTTAACTACACAAATTTTAAAACAATATTCAAATATTGTAACTGACGACAAACAAAGTAATTCCTACATTAATTGTTTTAAATAACGTTAAATACATAATTCTAATTATAAAATATCATATATTCTATTATGAGTAAGGTAAGCTTGCTTGCTTGCTTGGTTGCAACTCTGATCTCAAAAACTGCTCCAACGATTTCCTTTAAAACTTCTAATTAACAAATTTCTGGGTTAAAAATAAAGTTCTTGAAATGTTTCATCCTCAGGAACAGTCTAATTATGTAAAATAAATTTAAAAGTTAACAAAATAAACATTGTTCTAAATAGAGTTTCAAATCTAGACCGAAGAATTATAACAACTGTGAACTGTCAAACTAATCACTCGAAGTAGACCCGCAATACCCCCGCAGGAGCGGAGGTGTACGCAAATGCATTTCACCTTCCAATCAAAACAGGGGGAAAAGATACAGGACGTCAAGTACAAGCAAACCTCAAAACCGTATTCTACTGATTTAACTTTCGTTAATGTATACATAATCCTATAAGTAGGAACACGCTTATGAAAAAACCATTTCTAGTAAGAACTCAACTCCGCCCCCCAAACTCAGATAATCACAATCGCATATTTGACTCTATTCAGACCAAATTCCGGAGCTCTGAGGGTGAAGATTTTCAAACCTGCAAAAGACACATCTAGAGAGTAAGAGCTTTTCATTGATACTAAACATGAAAACAAAATGTTAGATTTAGGAGTCTAAAATCGCCGAACAAAAATCAATAAAATCGATAATATATATTGTAACAAGTCTAACAGCTGGTTGAAATATATTGACAGGAATCTGTTATTTATTAGTTTGTTTACAAACAAATGTAGTCATTTTAATGTTTTAAAGGTAAACAGTAGCACGCGCGACGCCGACGGGACCAAGATGAATTAACAGGGACAGTCATGCTATATTCTCCTCTGAACTTGGTGGGCAAAACTAAAATAAGATAACATGGGTCGTTCCTATTTTCAGGGTTATGTCTCGGTTGCTGCAAACTCTTGAAAGCTGCTCTATTGGGCGACTGTTTATAATATATACGTTCAGTACTAACACCCAAGAGAAAAATATTCAAACCGGCCGAAGAGGGCTCACGTGCCCAAAAACAGCCCACTGTGGTCAGGGTCTTTCCCGACAAGTGAAATTTCATGAACGAACGAACGTTTTCCAACTAAACTTAAACAATAACAATTTGGAATATTTTTAATAAATCACAGTCAAAAATCGATAACAGCTGGATGGACTTTAGAACATGAGATGTCATATTAAAGTATTTTTACGTATATTTGCCATTACGTCTCAAAATTTTAAAAAAAGAGCATCTTTTATTAAATACAGTAAAGGGCTGAATTTTCGGAACAAAAATATCCGACGGCGAAAGTCTAAACTACGTGTTGATTGAAAATACGTAGTTATCATCCGTTCTTATATCAGTTGTTTTGTTATGTTTATTTACAACTGAAACAACCTTTCGTTGGGTAAGAACTTACTCGGTTTCGAGCAACAGAACAACTAGCTATAATTTAGATCCTGATCATAATTTCAACACTTACTGCAAAGAGATTTGTGTCTAAACTGCTTTGGTTTGATGACTTAAAATACGGTTTAGCTGGAACAAAGGTGGCTTTTCAAAACATGAATTACTGATCGTTTTGTAAGAAGATTTCGTTGTATCAGGATTAATGGGAATTATTTTTTCGCATAACAAGTCTATGTTATATAGAATTACAATCAAACCTAGGTAGGGCCGGATTTAGGAGCTGGGGGGCCCTAGGCTCAACCCGTGGTGCGGGTCCTTGTTGCCGTCCAGGTCCATGTTGGCGACCGTTTTTGCCTTAGATGATCCTTTTGAATGTATTACCATGCGGGGCGGCCCTTAGGCACGCTCCTGTGTAGCCTAGTTTAAATCCGGCCCTGGGCCTAGGGCTATATATTGTAACTTCATAATAACGGTAGCATGAATCAATGTTTTACTGTTTCCATTGTAATTTTAGATTCAATTTTAAAATTAAAAGAAGACTGAGCCTGTTGGATACTGCTTGAAGATAATTTGACTATTAAACATTTGATCAAAGTTTATAACATTATTTTGTTATAACAGTTATAATTTTAGCAAAAGTTGATCTAGTATTTGTTAACTTACAAATGAAAAAATGCGTTACATTTATTTGTCTGTTTTATTTGTTTATTATTAAAACATACCATAACCTGTGACTTGAACAGAGCAAATTAAATTAATTTGGTAACATGTAAATAATGCAGTTTAAACGGTGTTTTTGAAGATGTAGTGTTTATGAGCCACAACAACTGAAAACCATCTGAAACACACCATCACTACAACTCAACCCCTAGCGAATGTGTAGCTCTCCACTATAACTTATTGCCAAATTATTCGTTCCCAAACTTAACACAGTAAACATACCGAAAAATCAGAAATAAATGTTAAACAACTGACGAAGAATTGGGAGACAGTGGTGGGATAGGAGTGACTGGATGTGCGAACAGCATTCCCACCTTCCAATAAAAAACATCATTTACTCCGTGGGCGTAAACCAAACCTTCCGATGTAAAAATGTCCATTACAATGAAGTAGAATGTATAGTGCCCAGCTGCTCTATTAAAACCTCTTTCCAATTCGTCCATCACAAAGTAAAAATAGTCAAGACACCTAATAAATAAAAATGAGGTAAACAACAGTGATTGAAGAGGGAGAAAACGCAACAGGGGCGTGGCAAACTATAGGCAAAATCCTTAGCCTATCTGTACAATTGTTATGTAAATTAGTCCTGCAAAAGTAAATTGAATGTTCCGTGTCCTGTAGGCTTCTCTAAACCTGCAAGTGGCATCAGTAACCCCTGTGGGCCAGATGCGAACTTAGAATCTGTAGGCCCCCCTAGTATCAACCTCTAGCGCGGGTTTTCTTACTGCCCATCGCTCAGGTCAGAAACCTTTTTTTAATTAACAGCTTTAGTATATGGCTTTTGTGTGGTGCGGGCCCCCTTTTGGCGTGCGCCTACGTTTCCTATGCTTAAATCCGGCCCTGCGAAGCCTATACTATTATATAGTGTTGTGAATTATGATGTTGACGTTGTTGACTGTGTGAAAAGAGTCCGATATGGAAACAAAACAATGTGGGACCCGACTGCAATGCTGGTTATTGCTGGTTGACCGACTGAAATGTCGTGTAAATCACAAGTACAACTTATACATAAACATGAATAAAATCATTTTTTGGCGAATTCCCTCTATGGGAGAAAAGCTAATACCGTGGGCTGCATCGTAGTTCAGTATAGCATGCCGTAGTTGGCAGAAACATACATTTTGTATTGATTGTATTTTACATATTTTTATCTAGGTATACAAGATATAAAACACATTTTTAAAGAAACTCATCTTTAACTGGTCTAAAAACTACCTGTTTCAATCTTGTACATATTTTTTTATACGGGAATCATAAATGTCAGTTTTATTTTATGTTCGACGGTGCGATAACTTTCGTAAAAATAGTTCGATTTTGATGAAATTTGATACAAACGTATAAAGTAAAATTTATGACTAAAGTTTAAAACCCAGTCTGATCACATAAATTTAAGGATAATTTTGGTATCCCTGGTCTCTTATATGACGATATGAAAACAACTGGAACAAATTAAATTGTGTTCAGTATAGTTACTCATAGTTTCCGACAAAAATGATTTGTTATCTGGAATCTACTGATAAATTTATATGATTTCCAATAAAAAATTACATGTTTGCCAGCGGTAAGTTACACAGTACTTTTACCGTTCCACGATATAAGCTATGGTAAAGCTTCTTCCACGTAGAGGCAATTCTTTAAAACCTAAGCACGTATGGCTTCACATAGTTAAATTCTACTGATATCTGCATAAACACCTATTATTTTGTGTTCCTTTTATTGTTACAGCAAACCTGCGTCCACAGCCCCAATGTTATTCTTTATGGAGAATAATTACAAGTTATATATCGCTTATTTCTGAATATATTTTTATGCTGTATTATAATGACATCAAGGCCTTCAGTAGGAGTTAATAAAAAAAATGTCTTTTATAAGAATTATAATAGGAAATTTTGAACCACTATAAATGAATACTAAACCAATTCACATTAATAAACCAATAACTCCCGCCCTTACAACAGAGAAAAGCAAATCAATTTATGGATCATTAGGCCTACCAATTCATAACAAAATCTAATAGTTTCTATTAATAGCATTACTCTACTGTAAACTCATAAGATACAGCAGGACCAGATATAAGCATAGGCTACACACAGGCGTGGGGTGCGCCGAAGGGCCTGCATGACAAGGGGACCTGTACCAAACAAAAACCACGAAGGAATATATACAAAAAACAGGTCGGCAACCTGGTAGTGGGGCATAGAGGCCCGCACTAAATGTTGGGCCTAGGGGGGCCTACCGCTCCTAAACCCGATCCTGAGAAGTGCGACTCAAACTCGTGCGCACCCCATGACACTCCGTAGGTAACTTTTAATGTCGCTCGTCATTACTACCACTAAAACAAATCCCTCTAACACAAAGTGGTTACTCTTAATCAAAACAAAATCAATTACCATGATGTAAATGATCAATTACTACTAAACCAACAGCATATTAACCGCAGTAGATAATAACATATACGCTAACACCGAAATCTAAAGCCTGGTAAATCCGCCGTCCCGAAGATAAATAACATGAGAAATATTATGTGCCCCCCCAAATACCCACCATATTTCACAATACATTAGTTATAACAAGTTAAATATTAGTAAAAAGGATATAACATACGAACCATAAGGGGAATAACAAACTATATATAGTCACAGAAAAGTTGGTGTTGTAATTTTCTATGATAAATTGAATCATGATGCGGAACCAGAATGCGGGGCGCTTTAGTTTTTATTTACTTTCTTTTAACTAACTGGCTTAAGTAAACTAACGGTAAACAAGCAAAGGCTACATAGGGGCACGGGACCTCATGAAATCGAAGGAATATCAAAATAAATACCCCTGTTGCAGCAAACCTGCTTACTCAGTTATATTCAATGCATATATATGTGTCGTAATACCACATAAGGCCTCATACCACGATTCATACAAATATATTCACAAATGTGCGATAAATAACTTTGTAAATATTCGCCATAAGAATAACATTGGGGCAGAGTACGCAGGTTTGCTGTAACAAGGAACACAATATAATGGGTGTTTAGATTTCAGTATAATTCAAATATGTGAAGCCACGTATTTAGGTTTTACTGAATTGCCTCTGTATGGAAGACGCTATTAATGTGGCTTATATCATGGTCGGGTAGAAGTATGCAGTACGACTTTAAACTACATAAGTAATTAAACTTCGCTGGTAAATATGTAATTTTTGATTGGAAATTATATATTTTCATCCGTAGATTCCAGATATAAATTAATTTTTGTTGGACCAAATATGTAACTGCACTGAACAGAATAATTTGTTCCAGTTGTTTTCATATTTGTGTATGATATTCCAGGAATAAAAAAATACCCCAAGGCTGATACATTCTGACTGGTTTTCTAAATTAAAGTCATAAATTTTGCTTAAAACGTTTGCATCAAACTTCATCAAAATCTGACTATTTTTATGAAAGTTATCACACCGACGAACATAAAATAAAACTGAAATTCATGTTTCCCGTATACAAATATATGTAAAAGATAGGAACAGATAGTGTTTAGAGGTAAAACATATAGAGGTTTAGAGGTATACAGGTAAAAATGTGTTTTATATTATAATGAAAAAGGTTTATTTTATCGGTGCGTCAACTGATCCTTTGTAGTTCAAAAACAACTACGGCTCAACGAACACGAAACCGCTATAGTTGTTTTTGAACTAACAAAGGATAATTTGACAGACAGGTAAAATAAACCTTTTTATAGCTTACTTTTTATCCAGAATCCATCATCATAACTTTTATATCTAGGTAAAATATGTAAAATCCAAAAAAAATGTATGTTTGCTAACTGCGGTACGCTATACAATAATTATCTTCGATCCAGCTCTCAATTTTAGCTTCTTTCCCATAGCGGGAATTCGCTAACAACTATTTTTACTCATGTTTTTGTATAAATTTACTCGTGATATACACGACATTGCAGTTCAGACAACCAAAGTCCCACATTGTTTTGTTTCCACGCAGTTCAGACAACCAAAGTCCCACATTGTTTCGTTTCCACATCGGACTCGTTTCACAGTTAACAACGTCAACATCATAACTCACAACACTATATAATAGTATAGGCTCCGAAGCGCCGGATTTAAGCATAGGAAACGTAGGCGCACGCCACAAGGAGGCCCGCACCAGACAAAAGCCATATACTAAATCTGTTAATTAAAAAAGGTCCTTGACATGAGCGGTGGGCGATAAAAGGGCCCGTGCCACAGGTTGAGCCTAGGGGGCCTACAGATTCTAAATTCGCATCTGGCCCATAAGGGTTACTGATGCCACTTGCAGGTTTAGAGAAGCCTACAGGGCACGGAACATTCGATTTACTTTTGTAGGACTAATTTATATTACAATTGTACAGATAAGCTAAGGACTTTGCCTATGATTTGCCACACCCCTACTGCGTTTTCTCCCTCTTCTATCACTGATGTTTATCTTATTTTTATTTATTAGGTGTCTTGACTGTTTTTACTTTGTGAAGGACGAATTGGAAAGAGGTTTTAAAATAGCAGCTGGGCACCTATATATTCTACTTCGTTTTAATAGAAATTTTTACTTCGGATTTGTTTCTTTTACGGAAGGTTTGGTATTTACATCGGAAGGTTTGGTTTACGCCTACAGAGAAAATGATGCCACTCCTATCCCACTACTGTCTTTCAATTCTTTGACAGGTATTTAACTTTATTCTTATTTTTCGGTATATTTACCGTGTTCAGTTTGGGAACGAAGAATTTGGCATTAAATTATAGTGGAGAGCTACAAACTCCCTGATGGTTAATATGTAGTGATGGTGTATTTCAGATGGTTTATAGTTGTTGTTGTAGCTTATAAACAATACAACTTCGGCACACTTTTTTATACTGCAATATTTACATGTTACCAATTTATTTAAATTACTCTGTTCAAGTCACAGGTTAAGATGAGTTTTAATAATAAACAAAGAACACAAACAAAGAAATATGAAGCAGTCATTTATTGCCATGTAAGATAAACAAATACTAGATAAACTGTTGCGAAAATTATAACTTTATAGCAAAATAATGTTATACAACTTTGATAACATTGATTGACAAATTTTCTTCAAACAACAATCAACAGGCTTTTTGTTCTTTTACTTTTAAAATGTAATCTTAAATTACAATGGAAACAGTAAAACATTGTTTCATGCTACCGTTATCATGATGTTACAATATAGCCCTAGGCCCAGGGTCGGATTTAAGCATAGGAAACACAGGCGCACGCCTAGGGGCCCGCCCCACATGGTACTACATTCAAAAAGGATCATCTAAGGCAAAAAACGTCGCCAACATGGACCTGGACGGCAATAAGGGCCCGCACCACATGTTGAGCCTAGGGCCCTCCAGCTCCTCCGGCCCTGTCTAGGTGTGATTGTAATTCTCTATAGCACAGACATGTTATGCGAAAAATATTCCTATTAAACCTGATACAACGAAATCTTGTTACAAAACGATCAGTAATTCATGTTTTGAAATTCCACCTTTATTCAAGCTAAAGCGTGTTTTATGTCATCGTATCAAATCAGTTTAAAAACAAATATCTTTGCAGTAAGTGATGCAATTATGATCAGGAACTAATTAATAACCAGTGGTCATGTTGCTCGAATCCGAGCAATTTCATACCCAACAAAAGGTTTTCTACAGTTGTTAATTAAACATAACAAAACATCTGATTTTAAAACGGATGATAACCATGTACTTTAGACTTCCGCCGTCAGAGAGTGCCATTATATTCCGAAAATTCAGCTATTTAATATATTTAAGTGGTGTCTTTTTTTAAAAGTCTGAGAAGTGTTGGTCAGTTTACGAAAAAATACTTTAATTTGACACCTCCAAACGTTAAATCTGTCCAGCCTTTATCGAGTTATGACTGTGAAATAAATCCCCAGGGGTATTAATATTAGTGCAAGAAAAATACGGTTTGAACAAAAAAAGTAGCACAACCTAGATCTTTTGTCCAGATGTTGTCTCTACCTTCCTGTTTAACATACTAAAAGTTCCCTTAAATTAAACCTGTGCTTCAGCTGCCATATTTGAAAATGGTGGCCAATTTTAACTTGTTTTGCTTATAACTCTGTATTTATTGATGTTAGAGAGAAATAATACAGATACAAAATGTTAAAAATTACAATATGCAAAATTTTTGGTATAATCATGTTTGCTCTAAATCTGGGTTTTCGAGTTATCAATGATTTAAAGTTATAAATATATAAAGGGTGAGTCCGACCACACTTCGAGCATGTATAAGGGTAGAACGGTTTAGTATAAAGACATCAAACAAAATTATCTGTACTAAGTCGCATATGGGAAATCTCTTAAACATATTTTTATCTAAATCTATATACAGGGTGCTTGAAAACGAAGGTCATAAGTTTCATAATGCTACAATAAGTTTGGAAAAGTTAAAGGCAAATATACAGGGTGTTGAAAAAAAACTTCAGGACTTCGGGATATGATTACGTATATAAAAACTAAGAAAAAATTTCCTATTAACACATGTCCTAAAATGCTCGGTTTTCCGTATATCCGTCTGTATGTGTTTTTTACATGACCAATTATATCTCACGAACCACTAAACGTATAAACTTCAAACTTGGTACGTGGATGATTATTAACAAAATAACTATTTAGGTATGTAGTATCAAGTTTCTACTTTGTACCATTTCGAAATGGTGGCCATTTTTAGATTTTAAAGCTTAATATCTTAAAAATCGTAAACTTTACGAAAACATTTACATGACACAAAAGAGTTGTGCTATTTTATTTTCTAGAAAATAGTATAAAACTTATTAAGATCGGGTCATAAATAACTGATTTATTGCAATTTGTTTAATAGAATACATGCTTATTTGTTATAATTGCTACAAAATAAAAACTTTCTAAAAAACACATAGAGACGGATATACGGAAAACCGAGCATTTTAGGACATGTGTTAATAGGAACTTTTTTCTTAGTTTTATGGAAGTGATCATATCCCAAAGTCCTGAAGGGTTTTTTCAACACCCTGTATAACTGTGCATAGTACAAAAAAAATCTCAATGCATATACCAAAAATACAAAATATTATAGTGATCAAAAGTATATATTCTGCCGTCTACAGCAAGAATCAATCAATTTTAAAACTTATTTTCTGTTGTACACACGTGGGTATGATCCTGTTTAATTTCTCAATATGTGGTCTTACCTACTCTGAAAAATCTATACAAATACTAGCTGGCGTCTCGTTCTTCGCATGGAACGGGAATATAACCACCTCAACAACGCTAGATGTTTAAAAAATTATTATACACTGTTACCACACAATGCCAATATTTTCCTGTTCGTGGCTTTTTAACAAAACGGAGGTGATATTCTTGCCCATAAGGATCAAATTGACCAAGTTATAACACCAAATTAACAATTTTAAAACCGTCATATATAATAAACTTGCACTCTGAAGCTTACTAAGTTAAAATCTGGTAAATTAATTTTGTTACAGCATTATGAGGCCATGTCGTGGCTCTGAACACCTACTATGCATTTGAAGCCAATTGGCTTCAAAGTTCTGTAAGGCTCAAATGTCTGTGGATATCTCTAAAACTACAGCAGTTTGAGTCCACCTTATGAAGCCAGCAGTGGCTTTGAACGTTGGCGAGGGGAGTGATGTTGGCCCCATACTGCTGTGAACATCCTGATATATATATATATATATATATATATATATATATACAGGGTGGTCATTAAAGAATGTCACAAACTTCGTGGGCCAATAGTACTCATCAATTTGAACAAAAAATGTCCTTCTAACATATGTCGAAAAATCCTTCGTTTAGCCGCTAGCCGCCATTTTGTATTAAAAAAAAAAAAATTATATCTAAAAAACTACTTTAGCTAAAATAACCAAACCTTGCACGGACGTTTAGTAAAAATCAAAGAAAATTTTGAAAATTTTTGTTTGATTTGCATTTTGATTTTCACAATGGCGGCCATTTAAAGTTTTTAAAGTCAAATAATAAAAAAACTGTACATTTATCAAAACTTTACCTTGTAACGAAAAAAGAAAACATTTTAATACTAAATCAAACGGTATTTCGTTTATCAAAATCAGACCACAAATAAGCGAGAAAATTCACTTTTTTGGTTAGCCCGCAGATAGGGGAAATTCGCTAAAATGAGGTTTGAAAATTGAATCAAGAGATAAGAATGTAGCGTGACCAGAATTAGTTATTGCTTTCAGAATTTGTTTGTTAATCTTTGAAATGTTATGGTTCATGTTAGGCTGGTTACGTCTCCAATAACAATCAACTGTGTGTTTGAGGAATTTTGCAACAATTTTTCAATCTGAGGACAAATTTCGTTAGTACAGGGTCCAGGGTTTACATCGTCCCCTAATAAAATAACCAAATCATTTTTGTCAATATATTTCAAGATTGCATCAACGCCATTGATAACTTGGTTCAATTTACCATTTGGTTTCACAACAACTAAAACGTCATACTTATTTGGGCATTTAATTTGAATAATACCAGACAAGTGCCGACCATGACTATCAGACAGGATAACAATTTTACATTTGTCAATATTAACAGGTTTATTACTTATTAAATGGTTTGGGGTTACTTCCTTAGAACACAGTTCAAGAGTAGTTTAGAGAGCAACTTTGTCATCCCTTTGCATGTAGACAGTAGATTATTTGTGATTTTGTTTTTTTCTTGAGATTTCCCGTCTTTTTGTCACTCCTTTGTCTTTCGACACACTGGTTTTCCGGAATATTGTTGAGAACGTCACTGGGAGCGTTGCAATTACTACAGACACTATCAGGTTGGGAGTTATTCACCGTTTTAAACTGGTTCAAACACTTCAAATCTGTTTCGGGACAAAATGCAAGGGGAATAAATTCTACTTTTGTCAAACCGTGACTTGGTTTTAACTATCTCCCATCTGTCGTCAAGAGACTTTTTTAGCTTAACAATACAACTTCTAGATTCGCTCTTACTCAAATTCGGAGTTTCCTGTACGTCACTGGTTTTATTCACAATATAACTACGTGTATACCAAACATGGAATGGTGTGACTTCATTTTCTCCTACACAGTAGTAAGATCAAACATGCTTAGCGTTAACTAAAACATTAATTCCGCACTCAAAGGAAATGTTTTGTTGTTGACAAGGCATTTCAATTATATTTTCTTTAGAAATATTAAGGTTGCATGCGATCAGAGAGGCTGGATCAGAACAACAAGCTCCAGTGTGACCAACTGTCATCCTTTCCAGGTTCCATGCTGTCGCTTACGCAACGAAAAATACTTAAACTTATCAAATGATGCAATGTTCAAGTTAGCAGCAAGTTCCTTACTACCACAAAACTTTAAGATCTGAGTGGCGGATGGCCCTAACATAAAAATATCATTTATGGATACATTTTCAGATATAGAACTAAAATACCCATTTAAAATCGTATCATCTACCCATTTGTCCGTGCCCCATGTTCTGTTTTTTTAGACAGTGCTAATTAATTTGTGACAACATCAACCCTTGCTTTAAGCTTATTTTTTGCATCAGTTATGGATTTGGTTTTGTCACACAAGGAAATATTTCCTTTTTTAATCTATCTAAGTACGTGTTTAGTCCTTTGTTTTTCATCAAGTAAATTATTATACATGATAACACTGCTTTTTATTTCAGTTTCTAATTTAAACACCCTTTTTTGAAACTCTCTCATTTCTACCTCAACAGTGTCTTGAATCAAAAACGAATTATTAAGTTCTTTGTGCCTCAGTTCTTTCTCAAGCTCCAGCTTTGAGGTGAGAGTAGCAATTTCGTTTAAGTAACTAACAAGATTATTAGAAGACTGAATTTCAAGCTTAATGTCATCAGCTGTTTGAATTAACAAAATAATAGCACACACTAGTTTATCATCATTAACATCAGGATTATATTCCATTAAAGTATTTAACTCGAGAGATAAATTACAAATCAATTCCTCTCTGCTAGTACTGGATGATGGTTCTGAAATATATTCTTCCATATTACATTACACAAAGGGAATATAATAAACTAGAATTATTGATGATATGTTCAAGTTTACAACTAAAATAATTGTAATAGTGAGTGCAAAATTAATTAATTTAGTTTAATGTACAAATGTGAAGTGAAGAGTGTCCATCTGATAAAAATTGAAGAATCTCAGCATGAAGAAACGCCTTCAAAAGCTGGAAGATCTCAGGCGGGGCAGTAGCGTCTGGTGGGCTGCCTCTAAGAAACGGCAGGCGAATCTAGATGCTGCGAAGGCTGGTGGGTAACATCGGGCCAAATTCGGCGGGGAAATTTTCCTGTAGCCGGGACACCTGGATGTGCGCTAGCTTGATGCGCGATGAATCGTTGACAGACACGTTGACTTTTCACTTGTTGAGGTTGGTTTACATCACATTAAAGTACATTTAGGATTTAGGTACTTACGCCGTACTGTACGCCATCAACTGTTCAGAAGGTGGATAAATGAACAAATACACATCCTAAGTTCACTGTGATTATCAGCACGTTATATAAACATGAACAATGCATATTAAAACTGACAGATCTACAACACTCTTGACGAAGCAAAACAGGCCTCCCAACCCAATTTCATTTATACGGGCCCGTTGGTTTGAACGGTATCACGAGGTAATGATTTTTTATAACAAATTAAGGCTTTCAACGTTTAATGAGTAGAAATTATAATTTTAACAATTACATGTAAAGAAGATTAATCACTTTAGAAGTTTTCTTGTTGATAACTTTAATTTCAATTGTCACTTTGTCGTCTGCCTCTGCTGGGCTGATAGTCCAGTTCCTCCCCACTCCACCTCCCGTTCCCGTAGTCGGCGCCCGGAATGTACTGTTTGAGTTTTTAAACAAATAACCAATGAAGATATTTATTTTAATATTATTAAAAAATATAATAATGCATCTTTTAGTTCGTACTAGAGACCGCCAAATGTTCGAAATTCGACAAAATATTTGTTGTATTAAAAGTCGACGAATGAAAAACATTTTTAATATCTAGTGGGTTCTGTTGCACTTATCTCCCTCTCGCTCTACTTCCTCCTCACCTCCAGGTAATTTTTTTAACGTGAAGTTAAAACGTATAGCAGAACAACGTTACCATTCCAGTAATCAGTAGCCTTTTTATTTATGTCTGAAACCCCTCCACCTCATCCATCCTCTCTCTTTCCCTCACCATCATCCTCCCCCCCTTCCTCACATAAAGGTTTGATTTTTTTTATGTGGAGTTAAAACGGATAATAGAAGAGTGTTACCAATGAATACAGAGTATTATAAGAAGAACAGGTCCCGTGTTAAAAATTCTGTCGCTTATTTGAAGTTGGCGCGCTGGAATCCGTAGTTTTGCCCCTCGCCGCTATGAAGCGCCTCTAGCCATGCTGTAGCCAAAGACTTAAAACTACTGGACCGCTCGCGCCCGTGGTGAAGCGAACCAAATTTCGGTCCGGCCGCGTTCGAGGTCGCGCCGCAAATGGTGGGCTACCGCGGCAGCGCTTAGCATGGGGGATATAGGGAAAAACACGACGCGCGCTCACTTGAATTGAATTTGCAGCCAGGGAACATTTTTTATGGTTGAATGGCCTTCTGATCCGTATTCCTGAATAGTTTCTCGAATTTTTAATACCGAAAGTAAATATATTCGACCAGGGTTAGTTGCGTAAAAATAACAGAAAGTTGGGAGTTTTGTAAAATAATCTCCTTGATGGCTGATTCTTTCATATTTCCAGTCATACAAATTTATGTACGATCCACTAGGCTTTAGGTGCTGTTCAATAATGATGTTTTGAAGTTGTTGGTACTGGAATGAATTTTTTATGAGCAGTAATATCGTTCTTTGGACTAGTGAAACTTTGAATTTTAGCATATAAACTTCGACGTTCGCCAAAAGTTGTAGATTGTATGAAAGTTAATTGGCCTATATCATAAAATGTTGTTGATGAATGAATACCAAGACAAATAATTTTTAATAGCAAATGTATTCTTAATAAACATTAATTACCAACATGGTTCGTTCACCCGTCCACGTATTGTATTAGGAACGATTACATAATGTTGCATTAATACAACCACAGACAAAGGAATCTCTAGAGATTCGTTTCTCTGTGATACAACATTTCGCTATTGAATAACAAAAAATTATCTTCAGTGTATGATAACAATTGATTATGATTTATTTAAGAGACGATACAAGTACAGTATAATAATAATGGGGTATAGTATAAATGTATCCGTAGCATTAGTCAGTTTTAAGAGTATTTTGGAAGGCATAGGATTAAATGAAATGATTTTTCTCAAAATTAATTTTTATTTACTGATTAACTGTTACATTACACATTACAGTTGAATTGTAGAATGTTGTAAGATTACTTAGCAAAATACGACTAAAACAAGTCGTATAACTATGTATTTTATCAAAAAACTAGGCCATGTTGTAACACAGCATCACTGAGTTGAATTTAACAGCGCGGCACGGCGGCGCCGGCGCGGCGCGGCGCGTGGCACGTCTTGGATAGACCGCGGCGAAAAGTTTCAGCATCTTTCCAAACGAATTGTAGGCAAACCAACAACTTTACCGAAAAATGTTTGAAATAAAAGTTTTATAGAAACTAATTATCTACATTTTTCCCGCTGGAAGTTTGTTTCTAACCTAAAAATAAAAAACTTCCTCGCTGAGTAACTTTTTCATGTCCCTCTTTAATAACACGTAAGAGTTTTTAATTATTAAAAATATTAAAAAACGGTAAAATAAAACAATATTTATACTTTCGGATTCCGTAGTTCACGTACACAAAGGATATATAAATTTCATTACAATTCAAACATGGCAGTGAAGTCCAGGAGCGTGTAAACGACAGCGCGTTCAACGCCAGAAACAGCTCTGAGCACACAGTGGCCCACCATTTCTGTTCCGCACAGACCTACGCGGACCGTTTTTAGCTCACTTAGCGATCTCTCCAGTAGTTTTACCTCGATGGCTGTAGCACAGTCCATCACTCACTCTGAGAGACAGCGTGTAGCGTTGTCATCTTACATTACACTCTATCCTCTCTGTCGTTGCGCCACGCCGGGAAAGCGGTGGGTGGCTGTCTGACGTCTGCCCTCAGAACCTACCCGTACATGGCAAGGAACAGTTTCGTGCTATTGCATCTTAAAATGTTCCGCTGAACAAGTTTATAAATGGGCACAGTTTTGTTTATTTGAGATATTTAAGCTATAGACTAAACCAATTTTCAATATTCAAAACTACCTTTTTAAATTATTTATTACAATTCATTTCCTTGTCCAAGACTATCTTTGTTACAATTACCGATTTTGATTATTGCGACTCTAGCATATTTTGAATCACCATGATATAGGATACAATGGCTACATCATGTTCATACAAACATAAATTGTCCACACTTACATGGTGTCACCGGATGATGACGGAGAGTTAAATAAATTCTCCCATAAATCCTGATTTACTACATTTATTTGACATATTAACAAATATTTAAAAAAATATCCTAATTAAATGATAAAACATGATCTGTTCGGTACAGGCACAGATTGGGTTAACACAGCTTGTGTTGTTGTGTATTTGCAGGTTATGTTAACAATATTATATGTACAGTGCATTAACACCATATTAAAGTGTAACTAATCTGTAACCGTTTACCGGATAAACAAATTGTTTGTAGTATGTTTTAACGAAGCTTATATGTTGTAAACTTTACAAATGCTGAACATTTCCCAACTTCTTGTTACACTTTTGTTCACAAACCGCCTTATTATTTTTTATCTTAAGTAGGAGGCCATAGCCGGTTCTGGACCACCTTAGCAAACTGAGGAGCCGAGGAGCCCCCCCCTCTTGACGTCACCCCCCCCTTGACGTCACCCCCCCCTTGACGTCACCCCCCCCCGCCACGTGGACCCCATCACGTGGACCCCCCCCCGCCACGTGAACCCCATCACGTGGACCCCCCCCATGACGTCACCCCCCCGTTGGCTTCTTCCACTACGTGTTGTTTACTTTCCTTGTTTGTCACCGGTTTTTTCCCCCATTACGGGATGTTTACTGCTCCTCCGCAAGCTAACGCTCATTCTACAAGCAGAAGCCATGTCTACTGCAACTTATACACTGTGGGACCACCAGGTGATCCAAAATGTGATCGCCGATGTCGAAATCGCCATCCTAGACCGATTGGTCATATTGAGATGGGGATGCCTGGGTCCCGACGGGCGTCACCATTATATCAGGCGGCGCTACGTCGCGAATCAACCCGGTGACCTGGAGGAGGTCCAGCAGCGCCTCCACAACCTCATCGCCAACGAAGAGGTGGCCATCCTCTGGGTGAAATGTATTCCCCTAGTTTAAGCTTATTTATATTATCATATCGTATTGTAAGTTTTCATCCTTCATATTTTGTATTCATGTATCATCGTAGATTTAAGTATTACTTAATGTAATCATTAAAATTATGTCTTAATGAAATAAAAATGAATTAAATAAAGAAAAATTACAAGAAACAAAAAAAAACAAAAAACAAAGTGACAAAGTTTAGCAAGCTGAGGATTGGAAGGATCAGCCCTGTGTCGACCCCCCCCCCCCCGACAACCCCCATGTACTCCCCCCCCCCGACAACCCACCATGAACCCCCCCCCGACAACCCCCATGGACCCCCCCTCTGTTTACTAATGGCTTCTTCCACTACGTGCCGTTTGCTTTCCTTGTTTATCGCCTACATGATGTTTACCGCGCGCGCGCCTCCGCTTTCACCCGCCGGTCTCTCCACGTCTTAATCATTCTTACTGCAGCCACGATGGAGTATACTTGCATGTATTGTGACAAGAGGTACTCGCGCAGTGACCATTTGCGCCGGCACATGCTGACGCTTGGAAATGCGCCTCTTTTCCCATGCCGAATCTGTGGGAAACAATTTGGCAGAAAAGATAAGGTGGCCCGGCACCTTGTCACCCACAGAAATGCCCCGGCCGCTGTCGCTGCTGCTCCCGCTGCTCCTGCAACGAGGTGTGCCTCCACCCAGACAGGAGATGCCCCGGCCGCTCCCAATGCTCCTGGCCCGAGGCGTTGTGGCGATGCCTCTACACAGACGCCTACCCCCGAGAGGAGACCCATCAAAAAACCAGTTGGTGAGAAAAAGAAATAAAGAGTTACAATAAAGAATTACAAAAACAAACAAAAACAAAGTGACAAAGTTTAGCAAGCTGAGGATTGTGAGGATCAGCCCCCCCCGACCTGCCCCATAGCAGAGCTCGACCCCCCCGACCTGTCCTATAGCCAAGCTCGACCCCCCGACCTGTCCCATAGCCAAGCTCGACCCCCCCTGACCTGTCCCATAGCCAAGCTCGACCCCCCCCCCGACCGGTTTACTTCTCTATTGTTATTTATTCATGTTATTTTATTTATTTTTTATTATTTTTGTATTTTTGAATTATAATTTAATTTTTTTATTTTATAAACTCCTCCATTGCAATCTCAAGAGCACGAAGACTCTCCCAGTCTGCATTATATTGTTCCCATTCTTCATTACATGTAGGTTGGGATCACCAACACGTAGTTATCCGTTCCCACATTTCTTCATATTCCCTTCGCAGTTGGAGAGCATATTCCTCTTCTACCGCCTCAACGGTAGCGAGGAGTTCCTTATCAGGGATATTACCTTCCCATACGCTATTAGCATACTTTTCGTCGATTCCCTCAACGATCTTGAGGAGGTCCTCATCAGGAATACTGCTCTCCCATACATTATCAGTGTCCATTATGATGGTAATAGTTTGACTCTCTGACCTAAACTGAAAACTTAGAGAAACTCAACATGTTTACTCATTAGTGGACTTGTTCATGGAGGAAAAATCCTTCATTATATAATTTGTTTACTCATTAGTGGACTTGTTGTTCACGGAGGAAAATCCCTCCTTATATAACTTGTTTACTTACTAGACTCCTCAAGCTAAGTGCTTGACCAGTCTGAATCTTGAGTTAGTCATGGAAGCATACAACCCACTGTCGCTAGCTCAGCAATCGTGTATTGTAATAAGAAAGAATAAATACATTCTGTGTCAGGGGATTGCACAATTGTCAGTGCCTATACAGCGATACGTTGCATCTTGCCTCAAGGGGTATGTTCGGGAACATGTGTTAGTGCTTAACAACCCCGAAACGGATCCTCAGGTGTTAGACTTGTATAATAGATACAATGGCAAGAGAGTCTATCAATGTCGCTACTGTCAGTACACTGAGCATTATTGTAATAGAGTTCTGTATCCTGCAAGAATTGTTAAAGTGTATCGCTTTTCAGACTCTAGTAATTTGCAGCACACTTGTTTTTGCTGTGGTAAGAGTGCTTGGGAAGCGGATTGGCCACAAAACAATGATTACCTATCTACCTTGGTGATTTTAAAGTCAATGACCATAAAACAGTTTGGGAGGGCTCTAGTCACTCTAAATTCTTTTTCTTCTTTCAATAAAGAAAAATCAAAGATAAAAAAAATAAAAAAATAAAATAAAATAAAACATAATTAAAATACTCCCTTCCCCATCATTTTCCAGTATTACAACATGTTTTGGTAAGGACTACGTGACTGCCTGAGGTTATCTCATTAGTGAGAGTTCTCCAGTTATTTATGTTAGAATCATTTGTTCACAAGCTCCTTCACTGACTAGACCTAACAAAATGTTTAATGTTGGAATTGATGTGTCACTGGAAGGTGAATATCATCATACAAAACCATTTACAGTTAGATCTGTAATTGAAGACATTGAGTCAATCGATGCGGAGATGTTCCTACAGACGGTTAAGTATTACACAACGGGTCACTTTGCCGAATTGTCCATCAGGATGTGGATTGAGAAGCGGTTGCCTGAACAAAAACGCCTACAAGTTCAAGCTGCTTTGGATGGCATCAATAAACCGCATGTTGCCTGTCAACGCGTGATTAATTTACTTCTTTTAGAATCCGACCAGGTCTTTGCAAAGGTTATTGTAAACGGGGGTTAAGTAAAGATTATAATAAAAAATTGTGAATAAAGATTAAAGCGAAAAAAATTTCCTTTATAAAAAAAAACTATAAAAATAAACGATATCAAAAAGTTTTCCTTTATCAAAAACTATATGGTTGTGGACCCCCCCGTGACGTCATCCCCCCGTGACGTCATCCCCCCCCGTGACGTCATCCCCCCCGGTATGGTCTATGTGTGGCTTAAAAAGCCCCCGCCGACCGGGGACAGTCGGCGGCGCGCGTCGAGGCGGCCCCTGAAGAAGTTGCCCAGGAAGAAGTTGCTTAGCGGTTTGCTGACGCTCAAGGTTGCACCCTTGAATTAGTCAGCGGCTTGCTGTCGTGGCGCGCCCTCTTTGGCCGCCACCGCTCGGCGGGGACATACCCGGTTGCGCGCGCTGCCGGTATATAAACCTGAGGTCCACTACCGCGGCCTCAGTTTTGCCCGAGACGCCATGAGCAGCAGCAACAGTGCAACCGAGGTGGACCGAACCATCCGCTCTCTGATGGAGGAGCTTGACGCCATGGATGAGAATGCCAGACCGCCTACCATAACTAAGAAGAGGAGCAAGAAGCCCGTTGTTGGATGGACAGTGGACAGGAATACGCCTACCGATTCCCCATCATGCAGTTGGTGCGATGCCGAATGTCAATATACAGTAAAGAACCCTGCCAACTTAGGAAACGTTTTATTGAAGATGTCGGTATTCAAAGGTGGACGCCCTACGCACAGTTGCGGCCTGTACTTGGACGAGGATAGAGACGATGAAATTTGCATATGCCTCACGGACCTGTTAACGAGACTAGAAAATAAGTGGATTAATAGCGATACCAGAGTGCCTAAAATTAACGGAGTTAGCAGGACCGTGACTCCACTACCCGCTTGGCGTAAGACCCGCGATTGCGCAACAGTTTGCGAGGGAAAACGTAAGGCTGGAGGCGATTGCGTCATCCTAAAGCGCAAGAAGTAAACACCACAACGACCCGGAAAACACACACAATGACGTAAACAACTTGTTGACGCAGTGAGCCTATATAATACGACTCGGTGGTGAGCCACAACCATTCCACATCCAGACACTCAACGAGCAGCATGGACCAAACAGGAGACCTCAAGTCAGCTCTCAACAGCTGCAAGGCGGGGGGTTATACCCGCATAGCCGATCTGCGGGACAACATCACTTACCCCATCCGGTCATTTGAGCGGGTGGATACTCCTTATGGTGAGGCGATAATGGCCACTTTGGAGGGGCTGACTGGTGACGACCCGCTGAGGATCTACATGCCTCGTAGATACTTGGCCGTCTTGGGAGACCATGTCATCGGCCAGTACAACGTGGGTGTGGGGTCGAGGATGAGTCTGGTCAAGAGGAGCGGTCCCCCCGGCAGCAAAGGAGCTCTTCTAGAATTTGTTTGAATAAATAAATAAAAAAAACCTTATTCCTTTATCCTAATCAATTCAAAATAAAAATAAAAAAATAAAAATAATATACAAAAAAACTCAATTAAATATAAGAGTCGAGGCGGTGCGTGGCTGTGTTAGTAGCCACCATGGACTTGAGGTGGAAACACCCGTTCACCGCCATCGTGGCTGGGCCTTCGGGCAGCGGCAAGTCGCACTTTGTGGCTCGCTTCATAGAGCACGCCAACCGCATGTGTGATACGCGCTTCGCCCGTATCACCTGGCACTGCGGTAGCAGTGGTGGAGAAGGAGCCGATGACCCTACTGTGCGCTACGTAGTCGGCCTGCCCGACCTGGACGACTACGATGGTAGCGAGCCCTCCCTGGTTATCGTCGATGACGTGAGGCTGGCCCCGGCGTGGTGGACCTGTTCACCAAGGGCTCCCATCACCGCAACATGAGCGTGTTCTTCATCACGCAAAACCTGTTTCATCAGGGCAGGGGCCAGCGCGACATATCGCTGAACGCTCATTACATAGTGTGTTTCAGAATCCCCGGGACCGCGCTCAGATCAAACACTTGGCTCGCCGAGTATACCCAGAGAACCCCAAATTTGTGGAGGAGGCTTACGCGGACGCTACGCGCGATCCTCACGCCTATCTGCTGATAGACTTGAAACAGTCTACACCCGAGGAGATGCGCGTACGTTCGGCCGTTTTCCCAGACGACCCGGTTAACTACGTGTACCTGCCCAAGAAAAAGTGATAAATAGGCTGAGCGCGCACCAGCGTCAGTCATCATGTCGCACCGCGTGAAGAAAGACACAGCCCTGCTGACTGCTCTGGTACACGCTACACCCAAGGAACGCAAGGCCCTGTTAAAAGCGTGCGAGAACAGCCGTATCAGGTCAGTGTGTGAGTGTGCGTACAACGTGTTACGCGGGAACGTGCCGCTCACCACCTGTCATAAACGAAAGTTGAGAAAGCACAAACAGGCGCTCAGACGGCTGGTGAAACGCGGTGAGGGTTAGGTCAAGAAGCGACGCTACCTTGTACAACGGGGCGGTGGGATCCTCCTGCCCTTGCTGTTGAGTGCGGTGTTGCCTGTGTTGATGCAGAAAGTAATTTGAAAAAATGGAGCACGCTAAGAAAATGGTTGTTGTACCGCAGGAGCTCATCGAGAGATTGCGAGAAGGACCAGGACCAGGAGGAGGAGGAGCAGGCAGTACCAATAAGCCAGCCGGCCTGGACGCTGAGATGCATCGCATACTGAGCGACAAGCGGCTGAACGATACGGAAAAATGGAAACAATATCAACAGGTGTTACAGCGGTTCCTGCACTTTTCCGCGGCTAAACGTCAACCCATAGGCCTGTCAATCATTGAGGAGGAGGAGGGAGAGGCAGGTCCGAGTCACGTGAAACGTGAGTCTAGCACCTCGGAGGAGGGGGTGTTGGCATCGTTCCCAAAAATCTACAAGTCGGTGGCGCGCAACTTGTTGCGGTTCATGACCCAGCAAGGCAGCCCCATCGCCTGGGATGCCAGTGGGGCGGTGTATGTGAACAACGAGAAGGTCCCCAATTCCAATATAGTGGACATCGCGCACAGCATAGTGAGAGCGCGAAGGGCGGACCGATTGCCTACCGGTTGGCAACAAGTGATGACCGCCTTGAAAAACATGAACGTGCCCAAAGAATACATGAGCAATCCCACGGCGTTGCGTTACCTAAGCGGGGGGCTGGACACTGCATCGAGCCCCTGGGGAGACACGACGGCCTCCTCAACACCCCTGTCACCGAGGTTGACACCAATGCTAGACCGCCTGAGACCGCGACATCCGATGGCCAGGAGAAGGATAATAACCGAGGAACCAGACCAGGAATCGTCATTGGACAACTGGGAGCCGTTCTCACCGTAATGGAGAAGCTGTACTATGACCCGAGCCAGCCCGGTTCCCTTGGTGGGGTGGCTGCTCTGGCCAGAGCCGCGCGCCTCCCGAAACGCAGAGCGGTGGAATGGCTGCGCGCCCAGGACACCTACACGCTGCACAAGCCTGCGCGCAAGCGGTTTCCCCGCAACCGCTACACCGTTTTTGGGCCTCAGGAGCTGTGGCAGGCGGACCTGAACGACATGCGCGGTCTCAGCCAGCCAAACGACGGGGTCAACTACCTGCTGACTGTGATCGACGTATTCAGTAAGCGGTTGTTTGCGGTACCACTGAGGAGGAAAAGCGGGCAAGAGGTGGCGGCAGCGTTCGAGAGGATATTCTCCGAGGTGACTCCTCGCTGTCTACAGACTGACAAGGGGACGGAGTTCACCGAGGCCGCTACCAAGCGAGTGTTCAAGAGTCACGGTGTCACGTACGTCACCACGCAGAACCCCGACGTGAAGGCGGCGGTGGTGTAGCGAGTCAACCGCACGCTCAAGAACCGCATGTGGCGCTACCTAACCTATAAAAACACGTATCGCTACATCGACGTGTTGGACAGGCTTGTGGATGCCTACAACCGCAGCCCGCACAAGAGCCTGGGTGGTGGTCTGCGACCCGTGGACGCGGACAGCGGCGATGGAAAAACGGTGTATAAGGTGTGGCGTCACATGTATGGAAAGGCGATCCGGTGGCGCAAGCCCAGGTTTGAGCCGGGCGACACGGTGCGCATAGCCAAGGAGAAGGGCACGTTCGCCAAAGGTTATGAGACCAACTGGACCGGACTGGACTGGACTGGAAGGTTTGTGGTGGACCACGTATACGGGTCGCATCCTCTACCATTGTACGTGCTGCGCGACCTGAACGGGACGCCGCTGGAAGGGCGCTTCTACGAGCATGAGATGCAAAAGGTAACGGTCGCCCCGGACCGCCTGTACCAAATAGATAAAATACTGGACACCAAAGGGCGAGGCCGCAGTAAGCGCTACTTGGTCAAGTGGGTCGGTTACGGAGAGGACTTCAACTCGTGGGTACCCGCATCTGAAGTGCAACAGCTGCTATGACGACAAAGCGCAGACAGCTATACCTGACGTTGCCCAGCAACAGCTCAATGGACTATTATCCAAACAACACCGTGGCTAACTACATCACCCATCTACCGCCAGTCGTGCGATTGGGTGGCGATGGTGAATGGGAAGTCGCTTTAGTTGAGGTCCATTACCCATGCTCGTTTGTCACAGTGGGGGAGGACGCTCGCGTATATCTCTACACTAAGGATGACACCGACAAGCCTGAACTGACCGCTGTAAAGGTGGAAGCCGGAAACTATAAAGACATCGATGAACTGGTCAATGCCATCAACGCCATTCAAAAATTGGACTTACACCAATGCCAGTTTGAGTACGACAAAGAGATTGGGAAGGTGGAATTGATCTCGATAGACCAGACTGTGGTGCAACTGGAATTTAGCCCCACCCTAGCGTTACAGTTGGGATACGATGTGCACAATGTGGATTTGATCAAACATAGAAAAGCTATAAGACCGCCCAACTTACTGGCTGGGATCCCTTCGCACATGTACGTGTATTGTGACCTGGTGGAACCTCAGCTAGTAGGTGATACTGTAGCGCCCTTGTTAAAGATTGTGAACATCGACGCAAAAAACTACATCTACGGTGCGAGTATCACCGTGCACTTCACCGACCCTCACTACGTGCCGCTGATGAAGAGCTCCTTCGATAGTGTGGAAATCGATTTAAGGGACAGCGTCGGACGCCACCTGCCATTCCACTTCAGGACTACATGCATGAAGCTTCACCTGCGCAGAGAGTAGCAGCAGCAATGAACCCGAACGACCCCTATCTGGCGTACTACCGCCAACAGCAGTCTGGGCACGGAGTGTCCACGGTATTCAGAGGAGCCGCTTTCCAACGCGGTCACGGCATTGGCAGTTTCCTAGGCGGGCTGATGCGTACAGTGGTCCCGTTGATCAGATCCGGTGCATCGGCGCTGGGCAAGGAGGCGCTGAGGTCCGGTGTGGGCTTCTTGGGCGACGTGGCGGCAGGCACAGCCGACCCCCAAGTCGCAGCCAACGCCCGACTCAGGCAGTTTACCGGGTCGCTGAAACGTAAGGCCGATGAAAAAATGGATCGCGTGCTGAGCGGTGGTGGCACCTATAAGAGGAGGCGCGTACAGCGAGTGACCCCTCAGTCTCTGGCTAAACTCCTCGGAGTTAGGAAGAAGAAGAAGCGCGCTGCGCCCAAGACGAAAAGGAAGCCCGCAAAACGCGTCGCTAAGAAGAGGAGAAGCAAGACCGTTGTGCGACGTAAGAAGAGCAGAAGTACCGTGAGGGACATTTTTGGATAATGGCGTTTCTACATCAGAAGTCGTGCGAGTGTGTCAAGACCGAGTTGGACCTGTTCTCGCTACCACCCACGCAGATCAGTATAGAGAGTGGTAAATGGGTGCAGTACAAGCCCATCTCCTCCCTGACAGACGACTCGCCCGTGGAGTTCATAGTTCTGGGTCATGGGGACGAGTATACGGATCTGTCGCAGACGCTACTGCATGTGAAGGCTACCATTAGAACTGCTAACGGAGATGCTGTAACGGGCGATCAAGCGATAAAAGAGATGGGTCCGATTAACAACTGGCTGCACTCGCTGTTCAGTCAAGTGGACCTGTACCTGAACAACAAACTGGTGTCTCCTCAGAACAACACGTACGCCTATCGCGCCTACCTGGAGAACCTGTTGTCCTATGGCGGTGATGCCAAGACATCGCACCTCACTACGGAGTTGTTCTGTGAGGACTATGCCGGGTACATGGACAATACTGAGGAGGATAATTATACCGGGCTCAAGAAAAGGAGGGAGTTTATCAAGGGCAGCCGGTACGCGGACATGGTCGGACATCTGCACGTCGACCTGTGCAACCAGGAGAAGTTCATGTTAAACGGTGTGGAGATGCGCTTTCGTCTGATCAGGTCAAAGAACTCATTCTCCATCATGTCCAAAACCGTGACAGACTACGAAGTGGACATCGCCGAAGTCAACCTGTTTATGCGCCGCTGTAAGATCAACCCGAGCGTGCTGTTGGCTCACAGCAGGACGCTGGAGTCGGGCACAGCCAAATATCCCATTACGCGCGTGGAAGTCAAATCCTTCACGCTACCCGCCGGTATCAGCAGCAAGACTCTGGACAGTGTGTTTCTGGGTCAACTGCCAAAACGCGTTATAGTTGGCCTGGTCAGCAATCAGGCGTTCAACGGGGACTACAAGAAGGACCCGTTTAACTTCACCCACAGCCACGTGAACTTCTTCGCGCTGTACCTAGATGGTGAGCAAGTGCCATGTAAGCCGCTTCAACCGGATTACACGTTCGGTCGGGAGTTGTGCGTGCTCGCCTACCACACGCTATACACCGGAACCGGCATCAATTTCTCAGACTGTGGTAACGAAGTCAGTTGCAACGAATACCCCTACGGATACACCTGATGGCGTTTGATCTGACGCCCGATATGGCAGCCTCTCAATCCAGCCACTGGAACCTGGTGCGCAACGGTAACCTGCGCATAGAGATTGGGTTCTCCGAAGCCTTGGCGGAGGCGTTCAACTGCATAGTGTACGCCGAGTTGGACAACGTCGTGGAGGTGGACCGTCACCGCAACGTGACTGTGGACTTTGGTGGGTAAAACGGGTTATCTCCTCCGCCACCACCGCCACTGCCCGCCCACCTACTTAAGGCCGAGGCAGCGCGCGCTCGCTCTCAGTTTAGCCGACCTCGTGAGATGGACGTGCCACCGCCAATCTACAACGAGCCTACCGCCACCGCCACCGGCCTAGTGCGCTGCCATCACGGAAGCGTGGTGATGGACATGCAGTGCTTCAAGGACAGCGATAACGACTATTTGCTGAAGGAGGTCTGCGTGGTGGACGTGACTACCGGCACGCTAATCATGCATCACATCGCTCGTCCGCCCTTCAATCGAGACCTTCTGACCAGCGAGAAACTGCGCGAGAGTGGCTGGCTCACGCGTCACTGCCATGGGCTCGAGTGGGACCAGGGCGATATCGCCTACGTCGCCCTGCTGGACAAGCTGCGGGCCTGCTTCATCCACCGCCCCATCGTCTACGTCAAGGGGTCGCAGAAGAGGACTTCGTTCAGCGGCACCTGATCGTCGAGCCTGCTGCCACCACCGTGCAGGACATGGACGACCTGGGTTGCGGGTCCCTCAACGGACCACCCTCCTGCCGGACCCTGCACTGTGGCCACCATAAGAGCGCCCTCAACCGTTGCGCTCTGCACAACTGTATCGTCCTGCGCGACTGGCTGATGGCCAACGACAGGTCGGACTCGTCAGCCCTCGAGTGTTGCTGCTGCTTCCGCCCACGATGAACACCACCCAGATCGAGAGGAGCCTGGCGCAAGTCCCCGGACTGAGGAGCGTTCTGGTCTGCGCCTCCGACCGCCGGCCTCACTCGCCCGTTCAACCCCAGACCGCCATAGTGGCCAACACCATGTCACACACTGAGAGAGGAGACCACTGGGTGGCGTTCTACTGCTCTGAGGACCGGCTGGAATACTTCGACAGCTACGGCAGGTCCCCGTACCAGGCGCCGCCGCTACGTCTACAACAGGTATCGACTCCAGGGCTACGGTACTTCCGTTTGCGGCCACTACTGCCTCACCTACCTGTACTGCCGGGCGGTCCTCGGAATGGCGCTCGGTGACTACGTGCAGCTCTTCGATCTGGCGTCCCCCACGGTCAACAACGCTCTGGTCCGCAGGCTCTTCCACTCCATCTTCTCACCACTACGTTACTGATACTTTATTTTATTTTTTTTAATAATTGTGTGTTTGTATATTCTTATTATGTTTTGAAATAAATACAATATATTGTAATCACATGTTGTTGTTCATTTGTCCTTACTTCAATATTTAAGAAAAGTACATGTCCAATATCTCGATTTTTTATTTTTTTTTAATTATTAAATTTTAGAAATCACATCTTTAAATTGTTTTAATTTAGAAAAAAGTTATAACTTGGACATGTTGATGATTTTGAAAATATAATGAGGAAATACGGGTGAGGAAATAACAACACAGATATCTGCTGTGAACTAAAACTTTTACAATATAATTGCTTACAAATACTATTTACAAATAAATTATAAACGCTATTTACAAATAAATTAAAAATACTATTTACATATAAACATAAGCCTACACAGGGAACTCTTCATCAACGTCCTCCTCATCCACCTCCATTGGCTGCTGTTGATTAACGAGGTGGTCTCGTCCTCCTTCAGCCAGTGGTGGGATGTCCTTGTGTCCCCAAGGTAAGGTGTGGATCCCATCCGCCAGGACGTAGCGCTTGTCATCTTTCGGGCTCAGGGAAAGTTTCTCCACCTGGACCGTGAAGACGCGGTGCAGGTGGGACTGGAACCGGGTGTTGACGGTGGTCTTCAACACCTCGTTGAACAGGCATTCCCTGTAGTCGTCGGGGGTAAGGATGTTCTTGACGACCCCCTTGGCGACTCCCTTGGCGCGCTTGAGAGCCTTGGATCCCGTCTCCTCGCTCGGGTCCTCAATGTCCATGAAGTAGAGCTTGGAACGAAGCCTGAGGTACTCAAACAGGGATCTGCCAGCGCACTCGTTCTTGAACTTGCCGATGACTTTAGCGTTGATGGGGCTGTAGCAGGGGTGGGACCTGGGGTAGGCGCTGGTGTCAAAATCCTCCAGGTGTTCCATCATCTCCCTGTAGATGTCCTGAGAGATGATGTCAAACACGAAGCTGTCCGTGTCCATGTAGTCTACGGTCAGGCGGTCACCGTAGCTGTCCTTCATCTTGCGCAAGAACTCATACATGAGCCACTTGCTCAGCTCCAGGACAGACATGCCGATGTAGATGGGTTTGTCCAGAACGATGTTCACCCTGGCTAGATGGATGAGGGCTACGTCCTCTGTGTAGTAAGTGCGGTCCAGGAAGTTGGACTTGGCCACGTATTTGCTGAACCTCTCCGGAGTGCAGACCAGCTTGACGTTCAGGCGCTTGCACACGTTCTCGATGGTCTTGCCGAAGACCGCATTGTTCATGAGCTTGAAAAAGTCCTGCTCAAACTTGGTCTTGGCCTTCTTCCTCAGCTCGGTGTTCATCAGGATGTAGGGCTCTAGCCATCGAGACTGGCGGAACGAGACGGCCCTGTGCACAGCCACAAGCTCCAGTCCGTTGTTCAGCGCCTGCTGCAGGATCCTGTAGTGGCAGATGTAGTGCTCCTTGTGTTCCAGGGTGGTCATCAGCTTGGGGAACTTGCCTATTGGAGGCCGCTTGGTCTCAGAGCAGTAGGGGAGGTCCCTGTGCAGGTCGTGGAGACGGGCGGGGTAGTTGAGGTCCACCTCCAGTATGTAGCCCCGGTCGGCTTCCGCGTCCAACGAGGCGATGTCCAAGGCGTCAATCTCCTCACGGCTGAGCCACTGAAAGTCTCCGGTGGGTAGGTACTGGGACATGGTCCAGCCGTACAAGTTATTGGCATCCAGGTACAGGAGGTGGCGTGTCGGCTCGTCGGGGCGTTGGTCCTCAGGGCGGCACCGCTCGTGGTTGGCCTTGGCGTAGCGGGTGATGGCCTGGGAGATACCTCCTCGGATGCCTTGCTCCACGAAGAGGTACATGTCAAAGTCCCGCAGCGTGTCCAGCTCCACGCCGCAGGTCTTGAGCATGACGTCCCAGGCGTAAGAGGGCAGGGTGTAGTAGTGGGCAGGGTCCAGTCCATACTCAGCCAAAGAGGTGTCGCGGAACTGCTCGAACACGTCGGTGAGGAGGGCGATGTCACAGCGCAGGTACTTGTCGGCATAGTCCTTGAGGTGGTTGCAGTCAAAGGCTTGCCACACGTTGAGGGCATGCTTGTACTCCTCCTCCTTGATATCCTCCAGGGTCATGCTGTTTTTGAACGCGGCCCGAGGAGGAAGCTGTCTGGTGGAGTACAACGTGTCGTACGACGTGACAAAGTCGTAGGGGAACACGCCCTTCCTGCGCACCAGGTCGAAGAGCCGGTCGTCGGGGAACCGCTACCTGGTCTCACGCATCTTATCCGTGGGAAGCCCCGCCGCCAGGTTGGCCAGGCTCATGGACAAGAACCTGTAGGTGTCCAGGAACCGCACCGCGAAAGATGACTGTCGTTGGTTGTCCCCGGGCTGGTCAAAGTGGAACCGCTTGGTGAAAGCGATGTAGCGCTCCTCCGTGTGCGCCAGCACGTCCACATCGCCGGGGTCAATGGCCAACTCCCGCACTACGAAGTGAGCGTCGTAGTTGGACAGGTTGTGGAAATAGCAGTTGATGACCCGCTGCTCCCTGTACCGTAGGTTGCACGAGCGGTGCGCCGCTCCTCGGAACTCGTAAGGTGGGGCGTGGTTGTGGTCCCGCACCTTGACGTCCAGCTCAGTGAACTCCTCACCGCAGAGGTAGCAGCGAGTCGCCGCCAGGTACTCGTCCATCTCCTGCCGGGTCAGAGAAGGGTGCAGAGCTCTCATGCTGAACAAGAACTCCCACAGCATCAACACGTCCATCTTGAGCCTCTCCATAAACACCTTGGACGCGTCGGCCCCGAAGTAGACCCGGGGTTCAAACTCCTCCAGCCCCAGCGAGTCCATGATCTGGTAGGCAAAGGCGTATGGGACGTGCATGCGCATAGGTCTGGTCCCGGGCGGTGGTTCAGCGGGGTCGTCAGCGACGGGCTGAAGGGAGCACTCAAAGTCCGCGTAGATGCAGAACCTCTCTCGCCAGGTGTACTCGGGATGCGCAAACCGGATCTTCTCCTTCTTCGACATGTCCAAGCGGAGAGGAGCCTTAGCGTAACAGTAACGCCTATGCTCCTCCAAGCGCTGAGCGCCTGACAACCCGAGCTTGTTGGGCTGGTTGTCGAAGTAGGCGAAACACCTCTTGCAGATGTAGATCCTGTGGTCGTGGGTGGTGAGCTGAGGGCGGACCAGTCGGCTTAAGTTCCTGATGAATGCGTAATGGCTGTTACCCTCGGTTGTCACGTACAGCAGATCGCGATGGTCCTGGAGCTCCCGCCTACATATCTTCAACGGGTATACCCTGTCCTTGAACTCGGGTGTTCCACCAGGCCGTCTCCTCACCATCGCGCGCTCTATCCCATACACGTTCACGCTGATGGCGTTCTTGCGCTCAAAAGCCTTGATGTCCTTCAGTGTGACGGGGAAGCGCAGGTCGGTCCAGTCGTACCGGGCGATGATGTCAAAGGTGTACCTTGCGGGTCTCTGCTGATGCTCCGGGACGAACGCGGCCAGGATCGTGTACATGAAGCACATGTCATCGTTGTTTTGGACGTTGATGACTGCGTGCGTAGCGTCAATGTCCTTTGGCAGTGGAATAAACGCTCTGCCTCCGAGCGGCGTGTACTCATTTACGCAGATCTCCAGGTCACGTATGCGCAGGTAGGTCCATCCACTGCCCACCAACTCGCACTGCTCCTTCTTGTTCTTGATCATGTCGAACGTCACGGAGAGGAAATCCCCCACGTCAGAGGCCTCGGTCAGTGGGACGTTCTTCGTGTTGAAGGAGCGCAGGCAGGTGGCTCCGTGGATGTTGGCGAACTCACATTCCAGGACCATGTTCACCTTGATGCTGGGATGCCTGCTCCTCACGTCAGTCAAAAGATCAAAGACCTCCTGGAACAGGAAGACGAGCGCTTCCTCGACTGTCAGCAGGGCGTCCATCGGTTGAGACAGTCGAAAGGTGAGGAGGCGTCTGCGGAAGGCTCGATGCACGAGCTGGAACGCTGGGAGACCGGCACCCTCCATCGGCTCCTCCTCACTAGACCTCAGTTGTGGCTCTCTGCTAGGCCCCGGTTGAGGCTCCCTGCTGGGCCCCGGTTGAGGCTCCCTGCTGGGCCCCGGTTGAGGCTCCCTGCTGGGCCCCGGTTGAGGCTCCCTGCTGAGCCCCGGTTGAGGCTCCCTGCTCGGTCCGGGTTGAGGCTCCCTGCTCGGTCCAGGTTGCGGCTCCGCGATGGGCGATGGCGGTGGCCCGAAGAGGTCTCGGACGAGGTTCAACACGACGGGGCAGCCGCGCGTCTGGTGGTGGTCCCGGTTGTAGCGGCACATGAAGTCCCTGTCGCAGAAGGCGCAGCGGAACCTGGCTGCCCGAGCCTCCAACTCTGCTCCTCCGTCTACAACATATAATGAGAGTTACTACGCTTATAAAACGGGGGGGGATGACGTCACGGGGGGGGTGACGTCACGGAGGGGGGATGACGTCACGGGGGGGGGGAGTAGGATGGAGGAAGCATGAACACTTACCACTATTTATTATGCAAATTTTTTAAGTTTAATTTATTTAATATTAATTACAAGAAGTATTTTATGAATAGGTAGCCTGTAGATTATAGTTACTAACCTTGGAGCTCCTCCACAGGCTGTTGGTGGGCAGTAGTAATGTGACGATTGAGGTTGTCCCTTCTTGTAAATCGTCTACCACAAACGTTGCAGTCATGGCGTCTGTCGTTGTGGGCAGACTCTGCATGCCTCCTCAGGTTTTTGAAAAGGCTGAAGGTGCGACCACAGACCTCACACAACTGTTGGTTGTTCATCTACAACAACAAAGGATACGTTAAATATTCGTTGGAAAGACCTAATACATTTAATATAGAGCTGTTTTTTTTATAGGGTTTTAATTAAATTTCATTAGTGAATAAAGAGTTGAGAGTACGTCTGAAATAAAAGAAAAATTTAAAATGGTTTAGTTAATAAAATATTTCTACTTACGTTTAATTATTGAAGGTAATCAAAGCAGGAAGACGTCACTGGTTAGGAGCACACAGATAGGCACTCAAGCACATTCACAGATCAACTGAGGAGGATCATTAGGCACTGCTCATTAAATAGCATTAGTCTGTGTATAGGAAACCACAAGTAAACAAGCGCTTGCCTCGAGGTATAACGGGGATAGTGACATCATGTGGAGGAGAGCATTGTGTAACTATTTACTTTAATTAATATTTATTTTAGTTCTTTTAAATTTTTACAAAAAAGGATTTACCACAAACCCTTCCCCGTATCTATTCCAATCGTTCACCAATAGCAAATACTGCTGTTCATACCGGATCCATTCCCAGTACTCCTTCTCGAATGGAAAGTCCTCCGCGAGGTACCTTCTGCCCTCCTCTACCACCCACATCTCATAATCATCACGCGGAAAGGTATGAATGTTCTTATACCGCTCCGCTCTCCACAATAGGTCGCTCTCGTACTGTTCCAAGTCGTAATGGATCCTCGGAACGCATTCTGCCGTAAACTTCTTATCAATGCGTCGAACGCGCTTCCTCCACTCGTACCGAGGTCCCACTGGTCTCCACGCAGACTGGTATCTCAATCGCCTAACTTTCACAGTTTTTCCCTCCTCACCAACACTCACTTCAACCCGCTCGGTATCGCTGTCGCTGCTGTCAGAGGACATGGTGCCGCGACTCTCGACCGTTAACTCAAGACAAGAGAGGAGTAAACAAGGTTAAAACAAAGGCGCGTGTGGTAAACAGGGGGGGGGTGACGTCAACGGGGGGGGGGGTGACGTCAACGGGGGGGGGGATGACGTCAACGGGGGGGGTCTTAATATGTTTACTAGGGAAGTTCCCCAACAATAACAAGTCCGATTAATCTACACAAACAGACTCTCACTCAGTCGTTAGCATGGCTGCTCCGTGGGAGGATGATATAACGGACTATGACTACGAGTTTGCGCTTGAAAATGCAAATTTCGTTGATGAGTTGGAGCAAGGGGCTCGACTAGAACAAACGTTTGCCCAGCAAATACGGGAGCTGGAGGAAATGGAGCGTCTAGAGCCGGCACCGAGCGGGCTGCAGCGGCCTCCTCCATCACCTCAGCCTGGACCCAGCGTGCTACAGCGGCCTCCTCCTCCATCGCCTCAGCCCACACCATCTCCATCTCCATCACCGCCTCCATCGCCTCAGTCCGACTCATCTGAGGACCCTCAACCACCAAGAACTGCACGACAAGTGTACCTGGAGCGGCAGGAGCTTCAGGACGACATCGACCGAGTGTGGGTGGTTGAGCCGCAGCATGAGACACATTGGCGATGGTTTATGGCCGACATGGCCAGGCTGCGTGAGTTGGATGAGGAATTGGACCGCTTGGAAGAACAGGAGCGTGCGGCCAATACCAATAATGAGGAATAGTTTTATAGTTATAAGTTGTTTTTTTTAATATAATAAATGACTCCTTTGTCCCAAAAAAAAACAAAAAAAAAACAAAAAAAAAACAAAAAAACAAAGCAAATAGAAATAAAATAGAAGAATAAAACAAGGATGATGTCGGGGGGGAGCTGAGGGGGGGGGGTTGGGGTTGGGGGGGGGGTCATGGGGGTCGACACAGGGCTGATCCTCCCAATCCTCAGCTTGCTAAACTTTGTCACTTTGTTTTTGTTTTTGTTGTTTTTTTTGTTGTGTTTTTTTTTTTATTTATACATAATTATTACATTAATACATGATAAAGTGATACTTAATCTAAGATGATACATGAATGTGTATACAAAATATGAAGAATGAAAACTTATAATTAAAAGATGATGCTTAATCTAAAAGAGAGGGATAGTCCTCTTATGGAGAAGGGCCACCTCCCCATTGTTAGTTAGGTTGAGGAGCCGCAGCTCCACCTCCTCTAAATGTCCCGGTTGATTCGCCACGTAGCGCCGTGGCATGAAGTGGTGGCGGCCGTCCGGACAAAGAATGCCCCACCTGACAATCACCAGGCGGGTAACCGCCTCGTCTCTGATAATATTCATTAAATTCAGGATGCTCTCTGCATCCCAAAGCGTGTATGATGTTGATGTTGCCATTTCTGCTTGTAGAATGAGCGTTAGCTTGTGGAGGAGCAGTAAACATCCCGTAATGGGGAAAAAACCGGTGACAAACAAGGAAAGTAAACAACACGTAGTGGAAGAAGCCAACGGGGGGGGGGGGTCCACGTGATGGGGTCCATGTGACGGGGTACCTCCACGAGGTACCTTCTGCCCTCCTCTACCACCCACATCTCATAATCATCACGCGGAAAGGTATGAATGTTCTTATACCGCTCCGCTCTCCACAATAGGTCGCTCTCGTACTGTTCCAAGTCGTAATGGATCCTCGGAACGCATTCTGCCGTAAACTTCTTATCAATGCGTCGAACGCGCTTCCTCCACTCGTACCGAGGTTCCACTGGTCTCCACGCAGACTGGTATCTCAATCGCCTAACTTTCACAGTTTTTCCCTCCTCACCAACACTCACTTCAACCCGCTCGGTATCGCTGTCGCTGCTGTCAGAGGACATGGTGCCGCGACTCTCGACCGTTAACTGAAGACAAGAGAGGAGTAAACAAGGTTAAAACAAAGGCGCGTGTGGTAAACAGGGGGGGGTGACGTCATGGGAGGGGGGGTGTTGACGTCATGGGGGGGGCTCCTCGGCTCCTCAGTTTGCTAAGGTGGTCCAGAACCGGCTATGGCCCCCTACTATCTTAGCAAGGTTGATTAGTGCCTTGTCCTTCAGGTCATTAGATAGCCATTTAACCTTATAGTACAGCTTACATTTTACCAGTAAAGACAACATGAAAACTATGTGTTCTTGACAGTCTGTTATAAACCATTCTTTGAACAACTCCTCCATCATTAGCTTAATTTTCAATTCAAAGAACTTTTTCAAATCCCTTTCATGTGCGCATTCGTTGTATAGTTTTGTAAACATGAACATTTGACTTTTTACCACATTAAATAGCAGGTCTTAAGGGCGATGGAGTTTGGCTAACTCTCCATTATGGCACGTGAAAGATTTCAGTTGAATAAATATATACTCTCTGAGAAATTCTAAGTTAGTATTGAGTTCCACTAAACCAGAAGAGCACAGGTCACATTTAAACTTATCCAGCACTTTTTTGCCAGCCACCCAGCAGTGTAGTTTATTGCATTGTCCTCCAAAAGGGACGTTTCGGATGTTCCATTTCTGTTTCCGTTGTAGCCAAACAACAGGGAAGAATGGGCTGGGTCGCAGGTTGCAGTTGAACCTAAGAGAGGGATAAAAACATTTGTTGAAATTCATAATAGCGATGGTTTTGAATTTATTATCGATTTATGTGGAAACGTAGTAAAGTTTTAAACACTAGAAGCGATAGATAAATGCAAAATAAATCAATAATAAAAATTTTTTTTTAAAAAGACAACTGCTAAATGAACGAAGAGTACCAAACCATACTCTTGCGTTTTTTAGTAGATAATTTAGGTACTAAAAATAGATAAATACAATGATTGGGTTATCATTTATTAAACTATCGGGCTACTAAGTTGCTACTAATTGACATTGGAACTTTGGACCTAGTCCAAAATTTGCCAAAATGTTTGATAAAAATATCAAAAAACTTATAACTAACAAAACCTTCGAGTACTTCGAATATATTATAACTCAGCATCAAAAGATTACCATGTATTACTATGTATCAAAATTTACAAAACATATTTTATGGGGAAACCTTTAAACCAGATAAATCCTGAGTCCTGTCTTTCCCTTGCTGGAGAAGTACGTCCCTTTTTTGGAACGATTTTGGCATTTACTAAAATGAAACGAGAAACTGTATAAACTCATCTCAGAATAGCCGGCCAGGGATGAAACCCGAGATCTCACAATTGTATTAACTCTCATATTTGGTACTTATTTTACAATAGTTTAAATGAAAGACTTCCATTTTTGATGGGTCTAATCCCCAGGAAAAATGTACAGTAATTATACTGCACAAGTAATATAAATATAACAATAGCAATTTAAATGCATATGTTTTCTTTGTTTAGTTTGTGCCTTGGTTTGAAGTTGTTCAAACATTTAAAATAGCAGGCTTTTCTAATGTAAAACCCCCATAAGACAACGTACTATGTTTAGTCGATACACATTTTCTTTAATAACTCGGTAAATATTTATGCTAGAATTACGAGAGATGGCTTAAAACTTTTGCCTCACTAATTCCCATCTTTTTACATGCATTAGTGTTACATTCGGGGCTTTTCTGAACATCCTTTTTGCAACCATTTAACTCCTTAACAGGTGTCTGCAATGTGTTGAACTTGAAATATGGTTCAGGCATAGCATCGGGATGATGGACGATGAGTTTATTCTTTATTCTTATTAAAAGCGCAATCTTTAAAGTGTAACGCACACAATGTTCTATTTTGAAGCTTTTTGTCTGGTAAGTCTGCAGAGTCATCCCGTCCAAAATTGACAATCCACGTGCAACATCTATATTGATAAATATGATTTTAAGGATTAATGTTTCACCGACGTTAAAACTATGTTCAAACGTTCAATGAACATTACAAATTAACATGTTTTAATATCCGTAATGTCGATTTGTTGTCATCCATAACATATTCTGACGTGTGTTGTGGAAATATTATTTTTGACTTTTAATAGCAATATACAACTTTTTTTGTTGCAACATGTTTTTGAAATGATTGTTATTTTGTTGATCGTGATTTTACGAATCATTTCACCATGTGATGGTTGGAAAGTTTTGTAAAACTAATGTTGTATGTTCATAATCATACAAAATTACGTCACAATTGGGGGGTGCTACGTACTAAATTTGGTCGGCGTTGGAGCACACCTATGTCTGGTATTTACAACATGAATCATTGGTTTGTGCGGGATGGCCGCGACAAGCAGGTAGTTCATACATAAGTATAAAATAATGTTTTTTTTCAAAGAATTTCCTTTCCGCCGCATCCATTCCCAATGCGCCATTGATCCGATGAAGTTGGGCATTAGGCCATAGTGGCACATCGACCACTATGATATTTAGCCACCATAAAGGGACTAGGGCATAGAACTCTATTAATACACCTGGAATGCTAGCGCAGTGGAGTTTTCGATGCGAAAAACGGTCCTTTCCCCTCGTGGGGTCCTTACACTTCTTGGGCAACTTCGTCAACTGAGCGATTTCTGCCGGAAAATATTTTAATGCGCGCACTCATTAACACACTCCTCCATCGCACAGGGATCACCGGATTGTAAATAAACTTATATATTTATTCTCTGGAAGAATTGAGGATTCCAACGGAGTTAACAACGTATAGATCTGTTAGTTAACATATTTATAGAAATACAAAATATAATCAGCTAGTCAAATTGGAACATGAAAAAGTTACTAAGCGTGAACCTTTTTTATTTTTGAGGTAGAAACAAACTTCAAGCAAGAAAAATGTTGGAAATGAGTTGAATAACAACTTTTATTCAAAACATATTTTTATACAGTCTGTAGTTTTCTTACATTTAAAGATTAAACGCGCGCTTTCAATATCGCCACCGCCGCCGCACGCCGATGAAACACTCCAAAGAAAGTAAATCGTGCGACATTCATAAATTTGTAAACAGTGCAATAAATTACTTTGGTGGCAACACTTTTTGTTCCCATCCGATCACATCCCCTGATGATGATCGGCATGAGTTACAGCTTGTGAAAAAGATTTGCTATTTGTTTTTCAAAGTACGAATAAGTTAATTTTATTTAATCACACTTAAGATATCTAAGAGCAACCGTATAGTCTTATATTGTAATAAAATAACATTTAAAATTGGGTTTCAAATTAATTTTGAATATTAACCTGTTCCCTGTGTCATTTGACATGCTCCCATATATGTTGGTTCCACTCGTGGTTCAGTTTATTTAATACAAAACAGCGGCAATGAAACAAATATCTATTTCCAAAATAAAAACAAGAGTGACCATGGACCACTTACTGCCTGTAAAATAATAAGTCATAGTTCAGCTTGTTAATACAATCAAATTCGTGTTGTATAGCAAAGTGTCGCGTCAGTTAGCTGGAATGAGTGCGGCGCGAATTGGTTTGAGCGCGGGAAACGTTAATACCTTCTTTACAGAACAAATAAATCAACTTATAAAAACATATTTGGGATGCAAATTGTGGATCAACTAATTATCCACAACTTTTCCGCTGGAATTTTCTTTTTGACCCCAAAACAAAAAAGGTTTACGCTTCGAGACTTTTTCGTGTCACACTTTTAAAACACTAAATAGTTTTCATTACTACAAATAAATTAAATTACCAAACTACAAGAGGTTTATACTGTTAGATTCCGTAGTTCATGCAGATAAATAATATATACGCTTTATTGTAATTAAATGAATATGGCGAGGTGCAAAAGCGTGTAAACGATAGGGCGCACATTGCTGAAATCCACTGAGCAGCCGTTAGTGCCATCGAAGGGGTGAGCGTAAAGATCGTTTTCTTGACACAGCCCGAGCGTTCCAGGTGTATTAATAGAGTTCTATGGGCTAGGGTGAACAATTGTAAATGTTCATTTTGGCCACTAAACAATGTTCACAATAAAGATAACTTTTTAAATTTCGAATATTCATGATATATTCCAATTAAACCATACTCAACATTTTTAATATACAATAGATTCTATAAAAAAAATAGCAATTGGACCTTTACATTTATATTACGTACTATACATAGTACATTACATTGTTCACTTAACGTCAATTCGGTGATGTGTAAGTACTGTAGATTCTTCCACATGAATTAATACTGAGATTACTACAGTGTTACCATAAACGATGGAAGATTATGACGTTATTATGCGTAAAGTTATTAATTAAGAATGTATTTTGCTTCAGTAATTAATTTTAATTTAAAATAAAGTAGTATCATTTTTAGTCCATTAATTTTGGAATAATAGTAAAATATTTGATTTACTCTTACCTTTCTTTGTCATTTATTGGAAATTTGAAGAAAGACTGGTCACAGTTGGTGGAGGTATTTGAACAGTTCAAATAAGCACATTTTTTTCCCACCACTACGTGCGGTACTCATTATGTCGTGATTAATACCCCCGTAGCAGCAAACCTGCGTACTCAGCGAATTTCCAATGCATATATATGTATCTTAATACCACATAAAACCAAATACCAAGTTTCATCAATATACATTCATAAATAAACGATTTATGACATTTTAATTATTCTCCATAAGAATAACATGGCGGCTGAGTATGCAGGTTTGCTGAAGCAAGGATCACAAAAAATTGGGTTTTATACAAATATCAATATAACTCAAGTAGGCAAACCAACATGCCAAATTTGATTAATTCATGATCATAATCAAGGGAGATAACACGTTACTTATTCCCCATAAGAATAACATGGGGGCTGAGTACGCAGGTTTGCTGCTACGGAAACTATTGGCAAAAAATGTATTTTAGTGCAAATATAGACCACAACGATATGAAGCAATATACCAAGTTTCATCAGGATAAGTTGATAAATAAGCGAGATATACAATTTTTCTTATTCTCCATAAGAATAACATTGGACAACGTACTGTGTTTAGCACTTTCAATATCTCTGTAACCAATTGACGTAGAGCAATGATCAAAACACCAAATTGTGCGTCTTTTTAAGCTGATTCCAATGGAAGAAACTAAAATTTGTCTTTTTCAAAAATTATATGTATAAAACTCAATAAACCCATTTTTCGGGTACAAAACCCCCCCAAAATACCTCTTCGGATAGGTAGATATGTCTGGTTTTCGAACTTAAAGTCATAAATGCTGATTTACACGCTTATACCAAATTTCGTAAAAATCGGATTATTTTTACGAGAGTTATCGTGCTCACGGACACACACACATATATACACAACACCTCCTAAACACAACGACCCTCCTAAACATTAAATAAAATATATAATGGGTTCATTTACACTACAGAACGTTGACACAATGATCCTTCTAAAATAACTAAACAAAAATAGAGGTTCATTTGCTCTACAGCTCGTTGGCACTATGACTCTATCTAAATAATAAAATAATAATTCAAGGTCCATTTACACTACAGATCGTTGAGTCAACGGCCTTAAAATGTAATATTTTAAATAAGTATGAAATTAGGTCGTTGATACAACGAACCGTTTAGTTTAACATATTTGTTATTTCAACTTTAGGGCCGTTGGCACAATGAGCCATTTTATATATTTTAAAGTGAAAATATAAAGAGTAGGTTCAATTACACTACAGATCATCGTTCTACATGGTGCGCAAAAAGTATTTTTAAACGGAAGGTGCTCATCCATTCGCACTGACCGCGCGGCCGACACGACGTTACTTTAAAATGTAAATGAGTTACGTTAACACAATTCGTTAAAAACTGTAGGTATATAAATATATATGTGTCCGTGGGTGCGATAACTTTCCTAATAATGGCCCGATTTTGGTTAAATTTGGTTTAATCGTGAAATTTATGACTTAAGTCCGAAAACTAGTCTGATCCAATGGGTTTTTTTTTGTTGGAGAGTGTACCCCAAAAAGTTTTTTTTTATATTTTTTTAAATACAAATTTTAGTTTTCACCCTCGATTTCAGCTCAAAAAACAAACAATTTCGTGTTTTCATGATTACTCTGCGTCAATTAGTTACAGAGATATTGAAAAGTGCTAAACACAGTACGTAGTCCAATGCTATTTTTATGAACAATAAGAAACATTGTATATTCGCTTATTTATGAACGTATCCTTACAAAACTTGGTATATTGCTTCATCTCATTGTGGTCTTATGACTTTTACACAAAAAAAAAACTATTATTTGATCGATAGTTCCTGTAGCAGCAAACCTGCATACTCAGACCCCATGTTATACTTATAGAGAATAAGTAATATGTTATCAATCACTTATTTATTCATGTATATTGATGAAAATTGGTACGGTACATGGTTTTATGTGGTATTAAGACACATATCTATACATCGGAAATTCGTTGAGTATGTAGGTTTGCTGCGACAGGGGTATTTAAAAGGTGCATTTAATGGTTACGTTAATGTTTAGTATATAATACATGAAAATAAATCAAAAGCTTAATGAGCTAAACAGCTGTCTAATGAATATTACAGAGTTTCATTATAATGAGCTGTTTGTTGTTAACATAGACTATAAATGCTCTCAAAACAGTTTGTAGGAATTTACATTTTGTATGATTTAACAATCTTAAAGGGCGAAAATGATAAATCTGATAATTCTGAGGAGTTCCTGAATGTTTCAGCTTCAATTTGGTACAAATTCCATGACCACACGTTACCTGGTTTTCTCAAACTAAGGCCGAGTTCCTGGTCAATAATTCTCCCATATGAATAACATGGGGACATTTGAGGACTTCATACTTTACATCATTAAAAAAGTTAAAGGGAGCAAATGACAAATTTGACAATTTTGGGGAGTATCGGAATGTTTAATCTTCAAATTGGTACAAATTACATGACCACCCGTTGCCTAGTATTCTCAAACTAAGGCCGAATTCCTTTAAATATAAACTCCCATTTAAATAACATGGAGCAATTTTGTAAGTGTAAATATTTAAAACAATAAAGCATATTTTTGATTTTAACATTTTTTTGTTAATCTGCAGTGTAAAATAAAATAACAGCAGATGTGCAGATGTGTATAAAAAGACACATCGATTGTCCAAATCGGTTGAGAAATAACGACGTAGTAGACCGAAAACGAAATTTATAAGATGTGTAATGATGTTTAATGTTCACTTACTTCGTTCGCTCAAATCGGTCAAATTGTCATCCGGTCAAGTGTCATGTCGATAACTTGGTGTTTGTGCTTATTTATTAAATAATTTAAAATTTCGATAATATGGTCATCCGTGCAAGTGTCTTGTCAATAACTTGGTTTCAGTCCTCTTTTTATTAATAATTATTAATTTTTCAAACGTCGGTCATATGGTCAAACAGACAAGTTTCATGTGGATAAGTTGGTTTCAGCAACCTATTATTATTATTAATTATTAATATTTGAAATGTCGTCCAAATTTTCATCCGGGCATGTGTCTTTACGGTCAAATGGTAGAACCCCTTTGCTTCCAACCTGTATTTAAAACGATAGTAATAAACTGATCACAGTCGTGGAACCGTTGACAAAACCTCTGTATAGATTAGATCGACATTTACGATTACCAGTAACGAGGTTGATTGCAGATGTTAAAAGCAAGTTAATAAATATTTAAAAGTTACATTATAACAGTTGAGCCATGAATAAAAAAAATATAAAAAATAAAATTACACTGTAGAACTTCACCTAACGCATAAGACGAAAAATAAGATGTGTTAAGCCCTGTGTTATTTTAGTATCATTTTTTTAACATGTAGTAATTTTTTAATCACAACAAATACACCTTACACAAACAAATACACACCTTATTCAACATGTTTAAACCATATTGAGTTAATAGAGTACACATGTAAGATGTACAAAATGTCAATTATAATTTCGTCATATTAGTATTTTTATTAAAATTTAAATCATTTGTTAATTAAATCTCTCAGGGTTGTAGGGAGGAAAACTCCCTTTTAGAAGATAATTACCTTCCTCAAAAGGGAGGGGCTGATCTTACAAAAGGGGATTTTGTCACAGTTTGGTCACAGTGAAAACTGGGTTATATATAAATATTAAATATTTATATAAGTAAACAAGGAGCTTTACATATATAACTCCCGAGGATGTGCTCTGAAGATGTACTCTGAGGTTTTAAAGAAGTAATCTTTATAGCATATTTATTATTGGGAAATGTATCATAAAATTAAGATAAATTATGAAAGCACGGTTAGTAATAGACAATTTAGGTAATGCAGTAACAGTCAAATTAGATGAGTTTTAAAACTCAAACTAAGAAATGTTATTTTACAAATGGGAGGAATATGTATTTTAATAACTTTAAAAGCTAATTCGTCATCACTGTGAAACAGACAACGAGATATTTTTGAGACTGGAGTCCGCTCTCAAGCACACACAATGTTTTACACGTGGTTATTACATCGGCCGAGGGATGATTGTTGTTTGATGGCGTCATCACCATCACTGCAGTCGTTGGGTGCCGTGGGTTTAAATTACGACCCTGTATTATTCCATAATAATGGATTCTAGCATCAATACATTTTCGGAATATAGAAAAACTTAATGTTGCATTGTTCATGTCGAACAAATCTAAAAAATTCAGAGCCGAGTTACATTTTTCCTTGTTTGATCAATCCAGTGTCACGGTCTGGCTTAGTTAGTGCAATTTTTATGTCGTTTTGGTATTTTATGGTGTGGAGAGCAACCAGACGTATACTTTTAACATACCCTTAACGTGATATGGTTGCAAGTAAAGGTTTAGTACTGCAATACATGTATAAAATCATACCGTGTCATACATACTCTTTTGTTCATACAAATCCGTTGGTTATGTCAAGTGTGTCAGTAGCTATAGCTACAAGGTTTTGCACGTTTTTATAAAAAGTTAAAATACTGAAGGTTATAATATATTATTACAGAGGAATAGTCAGCATTTAATTTTTATATTTCTGCAGGTTCTTTGACATAGGTTCAGGACATGCAGGTTTGTGAATTCGTTGACTAGCGTTCACTGAGACGTACATACCTTTTAATCTTCGAAAATATGTCAAGAATAAAATTAACTTTTTAGTTCTTCATATGTTGTAAATGTCGAGGGTTACTGAGAAGTAGAAAGTGCTTGAAGCTACTTTCATAAATATTTACAGAATAATAGCGAAGAGAGAAAAGGAAAGCTCCATAGTTTTACATCATCTTAACATAATCTGCAACAGATGTGTCTTACGTGTGATCTCTAGAAACATTTATAATATTCTTAAACGTACTGTACAATATACATATGACCATGAAGGTGTGAGTGGAGCATTATACTGTAGTTAATATATGTATATAGCATTTTATATTTTTCTGTTCCTTCTGGGATAATATATAAAGAACCATCTTCCCTTAGTACTGGGGTGAAAGCTGAGTTGAAAGTTCCCATGATTGTTCCATAAATTTCAATTTAGAGAAACAAAGAAAAATATATTTGAAACAAATTATTGGTAATACAGTACTTGATTTAAACCCACTGTTGGTTATGGTAGGCATGTGTTGTGTAAGGAATTATTGCTGAAATTTTCCGTCGCTCTTTTGGGTTCGTCAGTATTCAAAGTATCCTTATCTTCCTGGATGGTACATCTAATTAATTACTATTTTATTTATTTATTCCTTCCAAAAGATACACCATTATGTAACAGTAAATACATCATCAGGTGCAGATGAAAAATAAAAAAACAGAGAAGACAATACAATAGTAATAACAAAGGCAACAAGCAATAATGATTACACAGCAACGATGATAGATATGGTGACAAAATGCAATTACGTAAACCTATAACAGCAATAAATAACTACAACTAACCATTAGATTTAACAGCAACAATGATAAATGATAAATAATAAATGATAAATGATCAATATGGTGGCAGAATGATAGTGATATAAAAATATAACAATGAGAAATTCTCAATTAACATCTTATAACTAGACATATAAAGAGAACTGTGCACTAGATTTGTGGCCCATTAATAGCACCACCTAGGCAACACGGCACACAAACCGCACAACACACACAGTATGTGGCCCACCAATGGCACCACCCAAGCATTACCGACGCACTAACATCTTCCACTTAAGCACAGGCAGGGATTCGTAGACGAAATCCACGACGGCCGCCACCTCATCCCCCAACCTCTGAAGACGTGACAGGCCACTGTTGAGAGATAGTTGGTGGGCTGAAACGTGCAGCCGAAGACGTTCGTAGATCTGGTGCCTCTTGGAATACTGAATCCAATATGGTTCAAGAGCTCTGGGCAGTCAAGTAAGCCATTTATAAGTTTATGGAGGAACAGTAGATCGGAGACCCTACGCCTGTGGACAAGTGGTTGCACATTGAATTGCAGCTCCAACTCTGCGATGGGGGTTTCCAGGTAGGCATGTCCTAGACGAACACCAAGAAGTCTCATAAAACGTATCTGCACTCTGTTCAACATTTTAATGTGGTCAAGCTGGAAAGGCGTCCAAATCACCCAGCCAAATTCTAGAACCGGGCGGACAAGCAGTTTGAAGAGCAATAGAAGAGGATGGGGTGTTGTGAAATGCTTGGTAGATCTGAAGATGAACCCCAGAAGTGAGTAGGCTCTTGAAGTGATAATGGTAATATGCTCTACCGTGCTCATTGATGAAGTGAATATGACACCCAAGTCCTTTATACTGTCAGTCCTGTCCAACAGAAAACCATCAACGTGGTAGTCGAAGTATTAAGTAGCCGCCAGCCTTGAAAAAGAGACGACACGGCATTTAGAAACGTTGAGTTCCATAGCGTTAGCCTTGCACCACTCAAAGATGCTCATTAGCGGTCACTGGAGATTAATCTGATCTGCTGTAGAGAGAACTCTTGTATATATCTAGAGATCATCAGCAAACATAAGAAATTCGGTCGTAAGAACTCTGAAGATGTCATTAACGAAGACATTAAATAATAGAGGTGCAATTAGTGAGCCCTGAGGCACTCCAGACAAGTCAGGAAAAGGTGCTGCCATGACTCCATCGCATCTAACTCTTAGCACACGGTTGCTGAGGTAACTTCTCAACCACTCTAGAATCTGTCCACCAACTCCAAACCCAGCAAGTTTGACAATTAACAGGCCATGATGAACTTTATCAAAGGCTTTAGAGTAGTCTAAGTATAGACAATCCACTTGACATGAGTTGACAAACGCCGAAATAACGAATTCCTGAACAACTTGGAGGTTTGTGATGGTAGAGTGCCCCTGAAGGAACCCATGCTGCCTTTCAGTAAAGTAAGGTTGCAAGTAGAAATAGAGCTGGTCGATGGCAATGCTTTCAAAGACTCGTTGACTGGGACCGAGATTCACACTTCAGACGAGCACACCGATTCCTCATCACTAGTCTTTGTTGTGATTAGTCTAAAGTTTTTATGTTGCATCCCCAGACTTGAAGATGGGAACAACAAATCCCTGCTTGAGAATAGTAGGAAAGATTCCTGAGGCTAGCAGCGCGTTGAACAATATGGTTAGATGGGCAGCAAGAACCGGAGCACAGAATACGAGCACACTTTGGGGAATGTTGTCAGGGCCTGCACCTTTAGTTGGATCAAGGTGTGCAAGTTTAGTCTGAACCTCCGAAGCAGAGACAATGATTTGGGATAGTGGAGCCTGCCAGCCAAATTCAAACGAATGCACATGGATATCAGCGCGTCAAAACACCGATGAGAAATGCTGAGCAAGCAAGTTACATTTACTGCCAGGATTGTGTGCCTCCAAATCATCCAGGAACAGTTTCGGAGGTATAGTAGAGTCGCATTTCATGTTTCCAACATGCGTCCAGAAGGATTTAATGTTGTGATGGCTACTCTCTTCTACCTTCGCTATATAGTTTCTATGGCATACAGACACCATGGTTTTGCAATTACTTCTCAGTCTACGAAAGACTTCATGGTATATAGGATTACCAGTTTGTATGAATTTCCCATGAGCAGTTTTGTTTTTAATCACCAAGCTCTTAAGCTCATGCTTAAGAGACAGATGTAGTGATCCTCTTCATGGGTGTGTTTTGGAAAATCAGGCAGGTCAAGAATTGACTGAACCAACTCAAATACTCATCTACATCTTGGAGATCACACGGAGTAGGGAGGTTCAGAGCTTGCTGATGACGAAAAACTCCCTCAACATTGCATCTACGGAAGTCAGGTTTTATTTATGTCAAGTTTATTTTTTATGTTTTATTTCCTTTTAGAGCGTAGTTTAAATATGACTAACAATACAATAACTTTCTAACTATTTATAACAACAAACCGATCATTGGGGGCTATTTCTTAAATACCAATTAACCCCCAACGTCCTAGTTGTGAGGTACAGGTTTGACCCTAATCAGAGTGTGATATGTTTTTGTTAATTTTTATCCTAGGAATATTTTTAAGGAGTTTAAATGTGATTATCAGCGATGTATAATGTAAGCTACGTTGCATAAACCCATGATAAATCTAAGATTTTAACTTTTATAACAAAAAGAAAAAAGAATTATCATCATATTGATCGTCCACAATATTTAGGAGTTACGCTAGGTCGCTCTCTAACAATAAAAGCCATCAGGGAAAGATAACAGGGAAAGTTATGACCAAGGAAAACATATAGCAATGCTTAGCTGGTCCAACTTGTGGGGCCATTTCAGAACTTCTGCTGCAGAATATTGTGCTCGCGTATGACTTGGTAGGATACATTTATCACGCTGGGTCGATGTTCAACTAACCAGGGTCACGAGAGTAATAATCTGACCGCAGCAACACTTAGGCTGCCAGCACTGTGTAACATTGCTCCTCCAGAGATACGACTCAAAGAAGCGCTTCCACACCACGTAAAGAAGGTCGCGACGGCCCCAATGGACCATCTTGCAAGATCCGCCACCGGAGAGAAATGACTTACAGTCTCGTAAACTGGCTGTTCAGTTAGCTGAAGAAGTATTCGGCTGACTTCAGTTCTTTGGTCGAAGAAATCCTTTAGCCCCAAACAATCTGGACTGAATCTAGGGGAGGGTTTGAAGGGCGCAACCATGTCTTGGTTACCAATCCAGCTGCTTCGGAGGTTGGGGTGGACCTTTCTCGGAAGAAGCTTACCTTACTGAACATATTATATACCGATTTAGGTGATTACGGTTTTGTTTTACTGACTGCATCTTTACCAACCATTCAGGAAAAGTTACATATGTGTTAGGCACATGTGTATTTGGGACTTTACGGTCCATGCGGCTCTTTTGATGTACAGACAAATGTCCAGTCAAACAAATGATCACAAACGAGCAAAGAAACATTCTTCCGAGCAACCAAACTTCATCTCTATTTATTCAAGCATCTTTGTCCCCATTAAATAATTTGTAATCAACTACTATTTTATACAATAAATGTGCATGTCCGAGTGTCGTCCTCTATGTTTCTTTTTTGCATACTACTATATAAGGTTATCAATCTAACCTTATGCTTTACATGAAAGTAGTTAATATTCTAAAGTAGTTAACTGACCTACGGTAGGAAGTCACAATTCGTCCTGGGCACTTCATGATTCGTCCAGGTTTCTTTGCCACATATATTATCTTAATTTATGTGGCCGAGCACACTATTTGCCTTCGATAAATCTATTTTTTATGATAAACACATCCCAAATAGGTTTTGGTGGAAAGTTATAGTTCTATAGAGATTATGTTCATAGTTTTGGTTTTAAATACAATTTTTGTTTTAATTTTATATTGATTCTAGTATTGACAGGTAAGATGAGTTAACCTCTCAGGTTTCTTTTTTATTAATAAATATATCTTTCAAAGTTGTAAAATTATTTGGTCGATACGCGCGGTAACTCTTTTAAGCCTACAATTTAAATCCTTGAATACACAGGGTGTTTATAAACAAACTGATTGATTTTAAACAGTCATAGCTCCTTTATTTTTAATGGAATTTTCTTCAAATTACTGTTAAATTAAAGACAATTTTCTTAAGGTTATGATGATACATTCGCACTGTAAACCTTTAAAAAATATATATAATTAAAATTGATTTGTGGGACTAGTAATGTATAAAGAACAGCACGTGGCTAAACGCACGTGGGAAACACAAGGGAGCCTGGGAGCGGAGCGGAGCCCACTAGCAAAAGTTTCAAATGTACAATGGGAAACATTAACACAACGTATCGAATAGAAGGATAAACACAGCGTGGGAATGTTACATGCCTAGAAATCAAAGAACTTACCAACTGGCAGTATCAGCATTCAAAAATGGCGTATTTCCGCTGACAGATGATCAGCCAATCAAATAGTAGAGGCGTGGCTAATCGTCACCCCGATTGGTTAATAGATTATGGATGGACATCATCTGGGGGAAAACATGAACAGAGAGAGGAAAGTGAAAAAGAGGGAGGAATGAAGACGATGGAAGGAAGTCATTCTTGGGTGAGTTAGGAAAGGTCCAGGGACATCTAACGGACGAGTATTAAGCCACCCATAGAGTTCTCCAACGACTGTCACCGAGATTCACACTTCTGACGAGCACACAGATTCCTCATCACTAGTCACCCCCATCCCAGCCGAGAGACTCCAGGACGGGGAAGCTGACGGAAGACCACCGTCACAGATCTCCCGAGACGTTCGAGCGGAGCCACCCCTGCGGGACGAGCGACCCCGAACTTCGGTCGAGCGAGGGCCCCGGCACTACCCCGGATCAGGACACCGCGGACCCGTGGGAAGAGGCAAGGGCCACCCCAACAGCGAGCCCGGCAGACCGCGGCCCCTGGACAACCCCAGAGAGCAACACCGCAGCCAGGGCAGAGAACCTCTTGGGGCAGGACCATTTTGGGACTTACGGTATGTGGAACATCGTCAGATTTGTGCACAGAAAGTTAAGCTCAATTTCCCTAAAATCAAATTAAAGTTAATAAAAGCTCAAATAACGGTACAAGCTCCTTCTTGAGTAATAAAACATAGTTAAATCTATTTGTAGTAATCACTTTAATAAGGTTTGCCTGAAATGAAGTAAAACGTTGAGTAAAGAGTCTTAATAGACAGTAAGGGAAAATAAGCGTTGAAATACTTAAACGTGAAGTAATTCAAGAATAAAATGTTTTGAGCCCTATGTAAATATAATTAAGGAATTTTCAATAAATAAGTGTTGTATATATTAATGATTTGGGGATGTTTAAATAATTAATACTTGTGTGAGAAATCAATTTTGGGAAAGAGTGCGGACCCAAGTCCTTGTCATAGGATATGCCCTAGTAGCAGGGTTGCCCTTTTAACTGTGTCATATATTAGAGTAGATTTTGTGGGAACGTAGTAAATTAGGTTTAGATTTTAGACTTGATGATTTGTTTTATGAGGGTTCACTTTGTTACTTAATTGCATGCTGGAGTGTGTCGTTGTATCTTATTTTACTACGCACATTTTTATCTAGTTATATTACTGAGACTTTGAAGTAATTGTCGTATGAGGGATATATAATGGCAAAAGGAAACTAAATCAGTGATAGCCTAACCCTTGTAGGGACAGTGATTTCAATATGTGTTAATGCTATGGGAAATAGATACTTTTAAGAATATTCCCGGACAGCGCCATTTTCCTCGCAGAAGGATAATATCCCTTGTCTATTGTATGTTACCTATGCCCAGTTTGTTTAGATCTTATCTGTCCATCTTTTATTTTTCAGCATGTATTCTGATTTTAAAGTGTGTAATACAACAGTGTATATCTTTTATCTGTGTTTGCTCAGTATTCAATCCTAGAGTTTTCTCTCACAGGCTAAGCGAGAATGTAATTAGTGTACCAGTCAGTTCAAAGTTTGTTACCTTTTGCGAACTAAGCTAAATAACTTTACATAACTTTACATGGTGATAGCGTCTGGTTTGGTTTAGTTACCAAAATATTGAGCCAGCACGGATAAAGTAATGTGTTAAGTTAAGGAAGGTATAGATTTAAGTTTAGTACGGTTTGTGTTATACGGTTTTTGCCTAGTTAGGTAACTAAATGCGAAGTAGCAAATAAACCGACAGATAGGAAAACTTTAAGGACCAAATAACCGTACAACCCAGTCAAACGATTGCCTAAACAATTTACCCGAATAGTGAAAACCTAGGTTTATTATTGTTTAAACAACCGTTCAGAAAACTTAAAAAAATATCTGTTTTAAATAAATTTTCAAACCACATAAATATTTATAATAAATTACCAACCATTAGGGAACAATTTTAAAACATTACAACAATATTTTCTAAACAGCATATTGAGTAGGAATATTTAATTTCAATTAGGGAACTATTAGACAAGATTCCTATTTTCCATAAAATGAAATGTCCCTGGGACGAGGACGAGGAAGCTTACCCCCGAATGTATGCAGAGTCAACAAAGCCCATCTCCAATACATTTTAAACAAATTCAGCATTAAATATAGTGAAGAGGACATAATTGGAGACTTAAGACCTATAGTAGCCGATTTAAAAGGGTATCTTAAAACTAATTGAACAAAAGAAAAAAGGCGTATTTTAAGGAAGTTACTAAGAGAAACATACCTTGAAGAGGTTGATTTATTTAGATACCCATCGCTAACTCGAATCGAACAGTTTATTAGGGACTGGGAAAGTTTGTACGACACGCCGGCTTACGAACACCCCGGATTAGATTACGAGGAAATAGAATTTAATTCAGACAACACAAGCGACAATTTATCTCAAAGCTCATCTCGAGAAACGGGAAATAACTCAACAAGGGATAATACTCCGGAACCACCCCCTGATCAGAACGAAATAAATAGAGTAGTAATGGCTAGAGAAAATTTACCTTTAATTTCAGCGGGAACATTCCACGGCCTGTTAACCGAAAATCCAAATGATTTTATCGACAAATATGAAATTGCAGCAAAATCCAACAATTAGCAAGACGTCTCAAAAATAAACTTGTTCCCAGCGCATTTTGCAGGCACCGCATTAGCATTTTGCCAACACTACAGTAAAGGGCAAGAAATAAACAACTGGGAAAACCTTAAGACAACCTTCATTAGCACCTTACCCCCGTAGCACAGGCGCAAACAATTCAGGCTGTGCTAGAAAAAAAGGTGCAAGGTAGGGACCAACCCGTTCTCACGTTAACAATATAAATTAATTAGAGATTAATTAGAAATATTAAAACTGTGCAGGCGACACGATCCTAACACCCCAGACAAGACAATTATTCATCACATAATTCAAGGCCTAAGGCCCGAATTTTGCGAAAGAATCCTCACGGAAACGTGTGAGACCTTAGCTCAGTTAAAGGAAAACCTTAAAAAATTGAAATTGAAATGACGATAAGGGCTACGAACAGGGAAAAATACAATAGAACGGAACAAACAGGAAGCAATAGGGGACTAGTAGAAAACAACAGGCAAGATTTCAACAACCTACAAGCGGAAATAAAAACCTCACTCAGGTTATCTCCAACATGAACATACAACAGCCATCACCACAACCAAGGCCGCAACTGCATACACAAGATCCTAACAGGGCATACTACAACCAACACAGAGGCAGCAGCTTCAGGGGAGCGACATATCGACCAAGCCACCAACAACGCACGGCACCCATGCAGTGGAGACCAGAGCGCACCACACCGCACCGAGGGGCCTACCAGTCCCACTTCAGGCCGCAATGGAACCCGAGGTACCAGAACTACGCTACAAGACCATACACATCTACATATACCTACAGAGGAGGCGATATATATTGCAATGTTTGCCATAAAACTAATCATCGCACGCAAGATTGCAGATACAAGACACCACAAGCCCAAACGAATTTCCAGCAACGATCTAAATATTGCAATTATTGCGACATGAAAAACCACAACCGGGAAGAATGTTTCAGACTTAAAAACGCACAACACAAGAAAAAAACTAATAACGAGGAGACCTCTTTATACTAACAGCACAAAGAGGACTCCACAGCCTTATAGCATAGCACCTAAGCTTACAAACACACCAAATTCATTTAAAGTAAACAATTACGACAGAGAATTCCCCTCATTGAGTGAAACAGTGCATAAGAAAAATTACAAACATTATCCATATATCAAATACCCCCGTCGCAGCAAACCTGCGTACTCAGCGAATTTCCATTGCAAATATATGGGTATCACTACTACCTAGAGCCACTTACCAAGTTTCACAAAAATACATTCATTAACAAGCTATATATAGCATTTTATTTATTCTCCATAAGAATAACATTATAAATGAGTACGCAGGTTTGCTGCAACAAGGAAGATGAGTTAGGGTGTTTTTTTGCAATTATCAACATAAGTCAACCAGGTGAAGCTACATACCAAGTTTTATTAATTTAGGTTCATAACTAAGGGAGATATAAAACTTTACTTATTCTCCATACGAATAACATGGGGGCCGAGTATGCAGGTTTGCTGCTGCCGGGAAAAATCAGCAAAGAACTTTTTTGTACTATTATCAATAAACCACAACTATACGAAGCCACATACCAAGTTTCATCAAAATACATACATAAATAATCAAAATATAACATTTTATTTTTCCTCCATAAGGATAACATTGGACAACGTACTGTGTTTAGCACTTTGAATATCACTGCAACGGTTGTACGTAAAACAACAATTAAAACGCCAAAATGATTGTTTTGTAGAGCTAAACTGATTGGTAGAAAGAAATGTGGAGTTTTTAGTGAAATTATCTGAGGAAAATCTAAAAACCGTTTCCCATAAGATTAACATGGGAAATTTTATGGACACATTTTTTGACTTTTCTCCACAACCACTAAACCTAGCTTAATGATTCACAATACTAAATTGTTTGTTTTTTAAGCTCTACAAAATGGATATAACCAAAATCTAGTGTTTTCAAAATTTCAGGGTTAAAAGTTCAAAAAACTGATTTTTGGGAAAATTTAAACCCCCATAAAATCCCCTTCCCATAGACCAATCAATATGGTTTTCGAACTTAAAGTCATAAATGTTACTTTCCACATTTGTGCCAAATTTCATAAAAATCGGGCGCTTCTTTCAAAAGTTATCGCGGTAACGGACACACACAAATATATATATATATATACATATATATATATATATATATATATATATATATATATATATATATATATATTATATATATACACATATATAAATTTGAACGAATAGTATTTTTGGCATCTGGGGACCTCAAAACAAAAAGTTATCATGGTCTCGGGCTTAAGTCTTACCATGCCACCTACGGTAATAGCTTCTTCCCTATGGGAGATATTCGCTAAAATGAAATTAAGGAGGATAGAGAAGTGCATATCATGCAGGAATATGTACAGAAATACGGTTCACCAAGACCCGGGAAACCTAGGAACAGCCCGAATTATATTTCAGCGAAAACCGGACCAACACAGCAGAAGGATAAGAAGGAGGAAGAGGAAGAAGGGGAGACAGAGGCCAGATAAGAGGACGAGTTTAGAAGAGGAACCACTTATAGCAAAAGAGGACAAGAGGAAAATATACAGAGCATTACAGGACCAAGAAAACGAGGAGATAGTTCACAGCTGTGAAATTGCAACAATAGCAGACGGAAGAGTGCATAGACCAAGGAAAAAGGAAAATTAGGAAATAAAGATTTGCACCAGATGCTATTTAAGATAGAAGAGAAACAAGACCAAAAAATGCCTGTGTTAACCTTATCAGCAGCTCTGGAAACTAACCCAAAAGACACACTAGAATGTATTATATGTTAATTTAATTAACGCCGGGTTAATAAATAGCACAAACTTAGATAAAAAACAACTACCAAAAATTGTATCTGCAAACAACACGCAAATTATTATTCTGGGGAGAACCGAAATTATGTTAGAAGTGGATAACATTGTACTCAGGGATAAATTTTATGTAACTCCAAACATAAACAGCCAGATAATATTGGGAAACAAATTTCTGAATAAAAACAAAGTTGAACTAAATTTCCAATCAAAGGAAATTATTTTCAATCCGGGCCAATACAAGCACAAAATCCAGAAGACAAAGAAATGGCTACTACAAATTGAAACACTTAATAATGTCGAAACCGTAAATACACAAAAGATAACCGACATTAGGACAAAAGAGGATTTAACTTTAAGCCCGAGGCAGCACAGAAGATTGAAAGTAGAACAGCATATAGATGGCAAAACACACTTTGAAGCAGAGAAATCCCTAAAAGAAAATAATAAGTGTCATGCATATTTAATAGAAGGTGAAGAAAAAGGACAGGGTTACATAAATCTGAATAACGCCTCAAACTTCCCAAAACACATAAATAAAAACACCTTAATTGGTTATCTGATTGAGGATAAGAAAAAATTTGAATAATTACAGAACCAAGATTAATTAAAAATCATGACCCGGACAAAGAAACCCTACGGGATAAAGATAATATTGAGTTAGACATATCCCCCCATTTACTCCAGAGGACCATAAAAATGTTGTAAATATGTTAAAGAAGTATAAAATGATGTTTACAACAAAAACAGATGACCTAGAACCTGCTAACTTACCCCCTGTACCATTAGAAACGGACACAAATTCTAAACCGGTTAATTCGCCTCCCTACAAAGTAGGCCAAAAGGAGAGAGACGAACTTAACCAGTTACTGGACAGCTTATTGGAAGCAGACATTTTGGAACCACGTCCCGATTATTGTGAATTCGCCAGTACTGTTTTCATTGCAAAAAACGCCGACAGATCTTCCAGGTTAATTGGGGACATGAGAAGCATTAATAATGTAACGACCCACTCCCAAATTTACATCAGCGGTTGTAATCTAAGGATTAAGCAACATTTTTGTCATTTTATTAAATATTAGTAACACCACATTTGGGATAATTTATCTAAAGTATACTGATTAATAAATCAGTACAATAATCATGAAGACCACCAACAAACAGCCATTAAAAATCCATTCAAACAGCCCAGAAATCGAATTTTCAAATATTTGCATTATAAATTGAGTCCAGAGTTTTCTAACTCGAGAGAGAGATCGTAGCCTTGCCCCAGGATGAGAATGCGGGCGTCAGCATTAGCCACCATCGGGCCGTGCGCTGTGATTGGCCGACGCCGAGGCGTCAGAGCAGAGTTGTGCGCTGACCCCCGAGGATGTGACATGCGTCTCGCCGTTCCTCATTAGAGTAAAACTAAATTAATAATTTTCCAAATTTAACGTAACATTATTTGTAATTGACCGCGGAAATACTTATTGAAAACTATTTATTAGTTGGTTTTAGATCAGTTGTTGTGAAGTTGTAAAGTTGATTGTGCGATCAAATAAATAATAATATGTTTTCCAACTGGCATTTTTATCATTTGAACTCCCGAAATCGGACCGTGTGATAATTGGTGTCAGGTGCGTGAGGTGTGTTGCGCGAAAACACATCACTTGAAGTTCCCACAGAAGATTGATTTTGGTAAGTAACTAAATTGATTTTAATTAATTGGTGTAATCTTGTTTAATTTTATGTGTCGTTTTAACAGTAGGTAACCGCTTAATTCTGTAGAGTAATAAATTAAACTCATTTTAGCGCAACTCCCGTAAAGAAATATGCATTTTTCGAATTATTAGAGAATTTCAAAGTAATTAGATTAATTTGAATAAATCTTCAAGTCACCATTAGCTTCATTGCGAGAGAAATAGATAGCGTCGGTTCCCCCTCCATCGTCACTTTGCATTCATTGTGTGTGACGGGTGATCGAGATGGCGGTGTTATGAGAATGTCTGAGAATGTCATTGTTTGAGAAGACATATTAAGTCGGAATTATAAGGCTATCAGAGTTGTTGTTGAGCCTAGTAATAATAAATACTAGGTATACGCTCAAACTTCCCGTAAGAGGATGAACGAAGATTTTGTTTTATAACTTAAGTCGAACAATACATATTATACTTGCAATATAATCAATTTAGAAGTGATTAAAAATTGTAATACATTTATCACAATTATTACATTCTGTTGAAACATGTTCAGAGTTTGTTTAGTTTTATGTTTGTAAATATTTTTATTTATAGTCTGATTATCGACAAAAGTGACTGGCGGAGCAGCCACGTGGCGACCAAGCATTCTATTTCATAACCTCGTGGAAACGTTTAACACAGGGTTAGAAATTTTCAATAGAATTATTTAAATAGTCAATTAAAGAAGTCAGATAAACAGTAGCACATTTTGAAAATATTTATTATCTTATTCCGATGGGTTTGTATTGAGAGTTATATTTCGATTAAAAATGTCGTAATTCGTAAAAAATATAACTCTTAATATAAACTCATTGGAATAAGATACAAAATATTTTAAGAAGTACTACAAACGTCTCTAACTGATTATTTAAATAAAGTTTATTGGAAATTTCTATCCCTGTACTTAACGACTCCACGAGATTATGAAATGTAATGTTCGGTTGCCGCGCGGCTGCTCCGCCAGTGGTTTCTTTTGATAATCGGACTACACAGAATGTCCAAAAAAGTTTCAGAACAAAACTTTTTTGTATGAAGAATCGGGATATGATTCTTCATACAAAAAGAAAGAAAACAGTTCATATGAAGGTATGTCGTAAAACACTTAGTTTTCCGTTTATCTGTCTGAATATGTTTCCTACTTAATACATTACATCTTATGAACCTCTAAATATATCAAATACAAACTTGGTACATGCATCACATGCAATAAGGCCCATTTTGATATGGAATATTAAATATCTACTTTTTATCATTTCAACTTGGTACATGCATCACATGCAATAAGGCCCATTTTGATATGGAATATTAAATATCTACTTTTTATCATTTCAAAGTGGCGGCCATTTTTTTTTTCAAATCTAAATATCTTAAAATTTGTAATGTTTAGTAAAAAGCTTCACGGATCATAAAAGTTGCGTCATTTTGTCCTAAAAATAATGATATGAAGATATTATATATATTATTATAAATAACTGAGAAGTTACGATATTTATAAGTTAAAACAAATGCTTTTTGCCATTTCTGGACTAAAAATTCATGTTTTAACTCAATCAAAATTTCTCAGACATTTACAATGCTGCAGTTACTATTTTCATATAAATGTTTTAAGGATCAAATGACGCAACTTTTATGATACTTGACGCTTTCTCCTAAATATTACGGTTTTTAAGATATTTAGCTTTGAAAAACAAAAATTGCTGTCATTCTGAAAAATGGTACAAAGAAGAAACTTGATATTCTATACCAAAATGGGTTTTATTAGAAGATGTGATGCATGTACCAAGTTTGAAGTTGATATATTTAGAGGTTCATAAGATATACCGTATTAAGTAGAAAATACATACAGACAAATGGACGGAAAACTAAGCGTTTTAGGACATAGGCCTACCTAAAACTTAGATATGAACTTTTTCTTTCCTTTTGTATGAGGAATCATATCCTAAAGTCCTGAAACTTTTTTGGACACCCTGTATATACCAGTAACGTTTATTTCATTTTTATTTAAATTTTAACTGGAGGAAGATCGTAATAACTAACATACAGATGGTCAAATAGTTTACAATCAACCTAAGTTAATCATATAATAATTTTAATATCAAACATTTTCAATAGTTTTTTAATATAATTTCGCTTATGAAAGTGTATACACAGAGTTCCTTGGGTCATTTGCCCTTTTAAAAATATTTGTATAGTCACTCCAGTTGTTATTACAGCTCAATGTTCCTTTGATACATTTTGGATATCACATAACCACACTGTATGTTTCTTCATTCAGTGCTTTTCACTGCTCGCTGGGTTTTCGTTACAGTTCTTTTAGAAAACAACATGTTAATCCTATCCTATCCTGTAATCTAATATGAGTAGAGTAATGTTTGTTTGTTTGTTTATTTGCTTGCTTGCAACTCTGATCTCAAAAACGGCTCCAACGACTTCCTTCAAAATTTATAATAAACTAATTTCTGGGTTCAAAATAAGTTCAGACAGGTCCCCAGGAAAATTCCAATTATGTAAAAAAAATTTGAAAATAAACAAAATAAAATTGGGTTTATAGAGTTTTAAATCAAAACAAAATAATCATAACAGCTGTTTATAATCAATAAGTTAACTATTGCAGTTTATGTAGGCCCCTATTAACATGTGATTTCCTGAGAGCAGTGACTAAAACCAACTAAAATCGTATAATGAAGATTACATTAGAAAGGTCATGTCATATCCAAAATTAATCAAAGCAACATTGAGCTATAACAACTGGATTGATCTTAAACTTCTCCAGAAAATCGGCAAATGAACTAAGAAAATCTACTCATCAGTTGCGGGATGTGATGAAATATTACTCCAAGTCATCTAAACAAACTGACAGACTTTCCCCGAGCAAAGCTCGCCCTCCGGGTACTACTTAAACAACCACAACTTGAATATTACAGTGAACGTTCACTCTTTGGATATAAACTGCTGTTATTATTCTTTTGTTTTTATTTAAAACTCTATAAGCCCAATTTTAATTTGTTTAACTGTAATTTTTGTTTATTTTTCATTATTTTATTTTTCCTGGGGATGAGACCTATCTATATCGTATTTTATCCCAGAAATTATTTATTTTTTGAAGAAAACTTTTGGAGCCGTTTTTGATATCAGAATTGCAAGCAAGCAAGCAACCAACCAACCAACCAAACAAACAAACCTTAGTTATTTAGAGTATAGGATTAGCGTTTACAAACCTTTTCTTGGTTCAATAGTTGATACTATGATTAATTAGGCCCTACATATCAATAGTAGGCCCCCTCATATGCCTGCTATTTTAAAAACTTTACATTTCCTGAACTGCGACTCTGGTTTGGTTGTAGGGACTAAATTTACTGATGGATGTCTGATCTTATCTAGAACTTCAAAAATCGCTTCCGGGTAAATTTTTGTATTTTGTTAAGAAGGTATTTTCAGAAAATATTACTTGCACTCTGCTGTTACTACTGTAGTAACAACTGCAGTAGTGATGATCTTCAGACTCTGGCCAAATGTGATGAATGAGCGACTCATTTTGTAACTTTAAAAATAAATAACCCGTGCTGGAATAACACGAGCGGAGGCGAACTACCCATGCACGGACTCGATTTCGTCTTAGCTCGCCTAGACTTTGCGATAGTGTGGAGGTGGCATAAGAAGACATTATTTTGGGAATCCATAAAAAATAGCCTAAATAAAATAATTATATAATTATTTATTTTAAAGTTGTTTGATGTTTTTTTCAGAGATGTACAACTATTAATAAAATAGGCTACCGGGTATGTTTCAATGAAATGTGTCATTTTCCAGTATTTAATTTGTTTATAGGATTTAATATGTATACCGGTACCGGTATTTAAATTATAGACTTACTCATTTTATGTTAATTATGTTTACGTTTAAAATAATGGTAACGGGCCATACACACATTACGTAACGCACTTAAGGGGGGAATGGGTATGGCGTAGCGTTAAATGGGGGAAGCGGGGGTTTGGATCAACACTACGTAACTCACACATATTAAACCTAAGGGGCCGTGTATATATTATGCCACGCCTACCCAGGGAGGGACGGGGTACGGGATATCACGACAGACCGTGACACGGGGGGGGGGGGTTAAAGGCTGTGTGACGCGTTACGATTAATGGAGTTAAACTGACGAAATACCGTACGCCACAATCCAATACTTAGTAATTAAAAAGTGTGTCATAACATGGTGGAGGGGGGAGTAATGAGTAGCGTGACAAGGTGGGAGAGGGGGTCAAAAAGGGCTGAATATAGCGTGACGTAATTTATGCATGGCCCCTAAGAGATAGTGCACTCCCGTATCTGTTGATAATGTTATAAATCTATCACGATGAAAAAAAAACTGATATTTAAATCAAGGTTACAGTTAGTTCCGTCATACTATTTTAATAACAGTAAAACTAAAAATAAATACACAATGTGTTTTGAGTAAGTTGCTTTACACCTATGGTTTTTGTTGTTTTAGAGAGTAAAATCATGACTTGATACAGTATTGCGCAATGCCAACCCACATTTTTAGTTTTTTAAGTTGTTTAGTATTGTTATTAGTTATAAATTAAATTTACAGTATTCTGATTTAGCTGATAAGTAGGTTACAGTCTTGTTTGTTTGTATACATTTTGCTTTGAAAAAGTTATTCATAAATTATTTATAGAAATCCATATTCTAAATTGCTAATAAAATTATGTTTAAAAGGTTTAGCTGTTTTAAAGCCTACTACGATTGAGTTACGTAACACATTGGGGGGAGGGGGTATGGTCAAGCGTTATGATGCGTTACATGGGGAGGGGGGAGTCTGAAATAAATACCCCCGTCGCAGCAAACCTGCGTACTCAGCGAATTTCCAATGCATATATATGTGACTCACTACTATATAGAGCTATTTACCAAGTTTCACAAAAACTCATCCATAAATAAGTGATATATAGCATTTTATTTATTCTCTATAAGAATAATATTAGGGTTGAGGATGCAGGTTTGCTGCAACGGGGAAGATAAGTAATGTGTTTTTTTGCAATTATCAATACAACTGGACTAGGTGAAGCTACATACCAAGTTCTCTTAATGTAGGTTCATAATTAAGGGAGATATACAACTTTACTTAATCTCCATATGAATAACATGGGGGCCGAGTATGCAGGTTTGCTGCTATGAGGACTATCAACAAAAAACTTGGTTTTTGTGCTAATATCAATATACCACAACTAGTTGAAGCCACATACCAAGTTTCATCAATATTCATTCATAAATAATCGAGATATAGAATTTTATTTATTCTCCATTAGGATAACATTGGACAACGTACTGTGTTTAGCACTTTGAATATCTCTGCAACGGTTGGACGTAGAACAACGATTAAAACACCAAAATGTTTGTTTTGTTGAGCTAAACACATTAATAAACAGAAATGTGATGTTTTTAGTAAAACTATCTGAGAAAAATCTAAAAACCTTTTTTCCATAAGATTAACATGGGAAACGTTTTTTTGGATTTTCGCCGCAACCACTTAACCTAGGTTAATGATTAAAAATACTAAATTATTTGTTTTTTTAAGCTCTATAAAATGTTTATAATCAAAATTGAGTGTTTTTAACATTTTGCGGTCAAATTTACAAAAAACCGATTTTTGGAAAATTGTAAACCCCCATAAAACCCCCTTCCCATAGACCGTTCGATTTGGTTTTCGAACTTAAAACCATAAATGCTTCTCTTCACATTTGTGCAAAATTTAATCAAAATCGGGTGTTTCTTTCAAAAGTTATCGTGGTAACGGACACACACACATATATATATATATATATATATATATATATATATATATATAAATTTATATATATAAATAAATTATATAAATATATATAAATTTGAACGAATAGTGTTTTTGGCATCTGGGGACCTCAAAACGAAAAGTTATAATGGTCTCGGGCTTAAGTCTTACCATGCCACCTACGGTAATAGCTTCTTCCCTATAGGGGAAATTCACTAAAAAGTGTTACGTAATATGTGTATGACCCCTAATTTCAACTATGGTAACATTTTGGTATAAGGTCTATCAGTTATAATGAAACCGAACCTAAAACCGCAGTGACAATAATCTCTTCCTTTTACCAAATAAAATAAAAATGGTAATTGTAACATATACAATTCTCAAATGAAATGTTGTGTTTAGTAGTAGCAATGTATTTATTACAATATTTAATAACTGATTTATCATAATTTTTTCCGCCATTTTTCACGACTAAAACATGCATGGTAACTATCCAGTCTATCTATGGGGCCCGCTGAAATTCTGGAGTAATGGGTGGAGAGAAAGGGTAGTGTAAAGGGAGAAACAGAGAAATGTAAATGTTTTTCTGAACACAATGTAAGCCACGCAACAAATCACTGCCTGTTTTAGCGAATTTCCCCTATAGGGAAGAAGCTATTACCGTAGTCGGCGTGGTAAGACCTAGGCCCGGGACCATGATAACTTTCCGTTTTGAGGTCCCCAGACCCCAAAAACACCATTCGTTCGAAACTGTATATATATATATATATATATATATATATATATATATATATATATATATATATATATATTGTGTGTGTGTATGTCCGTGAGCACGATAACTCTCGTAAAAATTATCCGATTTTGATGAAACTTGGTATAAACGTGTAAGGCAACATTTAAGACTTTAAGTTCGAAAACCAGCCTGATCGCTCTATCCGAAGGGGTATTTTGGGGGGTTTTGTACCCCAAAAATGGGTTTTTTGAATTTTTACAAATAATTTTTGAAAAAGTCAAATTTTACTTTTGACCATTCGAATCAGCTTAAAAAAACACACAATTTGGTATTTCGATCATTCCTCTAAGTCAATTGGTTACCGAGATATTGAAAGTGCTAAACACAGTACGTTGTCTAATGCTATTCTTATGGAGGAAAAGAAAATATCTCGCTTATTTATGAACGTATGCTGACGAAACTTGGTATACAGCTTCATCTCGTTGTGGTCTATTGATATTTTCTCAAAAAAATATGTTATGCATGATTCTCCCGTAGCAGCAAACCTGCGTACTCAGCCCCCATGTTATTCTTATGGAGAATAATTAAATGCTCTGTCTCCCTTAATTATGAACATAAATGAATAAAAACTAGTATACGACTTCACCTAGTTGAGTTATATTTATATTAGCATAAAAATCCATTTTTTGTGTACCTTGTTGCATCAAACCTGCGTACTCAGCCCCAATGTTATTCTTATGGAGAATAATTAAAATTGTATATATCGCTTATTTGTGAATATATTTGTATGAAACTTGGTAAGTGGCTTTATGTAGTATTGAGACATTTATATCTACATTGGAAATTCACTGAGTATGCAGGTTTGCTGCGACGGAGGAATTTGTTAAAATGGAAACTAAAGCAAGTTAGAGAATTAGAATTCAAGATTTTTAAGAGGGGGCACCAGTAAATCCAGGTAGATTTCTAAACCCAAAAGAGCCAATGATTCTTTCAAGTTCCATCTAGCCTCAACGCGTGATCGGATATTGTTGATTTATGACTCTTTTAAGGAGGAAAAAATAACGAAGCGATTTCAGTGAGCAAAGTTTAGAATTGATTTGTTATTCATTGATAATTTTGCATCAAATACTAAAAATTAAATAATTTTTCTATCGCATTTTTAATCATAAATCGAAAATAGTGTCACTGAAATTGCTAGATAATCACCAGTACAACATTCCTACCAAATTTTAAAACTATATATTCACAAATAACTACTGGACGGAACTTGAAAGTTAATATTGGCCTTATGGGGGAAGCAGTTAGAAACACGAAAACTGTTGTGACTGGAGCGCCCTCTAAAGTCGCTTTCAAGAGGAAATCCCTGTGAATTAATGTTGTAATTAAGAATAAATGTAACTAATTATAACTAATTCACAGGGATTTCCTCTTGAGTCATAAAAGGCCCTGAACTTGAAGTGACAATGGCTTAATTTTCTACTTAAAAAAAACCCTGACGCCACAGACATGACCCATTAGACCAAGGTTGCTCAATCCCCATCAGGGATACCAACAGACATATAAAAACACAGTCTTATACTCCTAAAATATGACAATTTTAAACGACGAATCTTGCCATTCTTTGTACGCTTTGAATGTAATTTGATACTGGTTAGTAAATATGTCCTTCAAAGAGAACGATTAAAATGTTTTCATGACCTTGGAAACTGAAAAGCATTGATTGAATAAAAGTTGTCCCTTTGTATTATTTTCTCCTGTTAACCAGACGTACAGATAAAATGTTGAAATATATATGAAAAGTAAACAATAACAGTTTTAAAAAGGACTAAAAACTTATGCAGCGTGCTGCGGCGGTTAGGTTACGTTAGGTTACTCTAATTTCCGTACATAACATGATAGTTTCTGAGGGTCCTATAATTTTACGCTGGATGCTGGAAGTTAGCGGAATTACTGTTGTCTTGTACGGAGTGAGAACGAGGACGTGGCTTGCTGGTTTAGTACTCGCAGCTGCAGGGTGGGGGGCTATGACAACTCTCCCGCCAAACATTTCTACTGCGCGCAGTCGTCGCTGCAACAGTTCCTGACTGAGGACTCTCCATCGTCTCACCTAGAGCACGACTTGCATTGTATTACATGTAGGCCTACTATAAGTGATAGGGCCTAGTTAATTACACTTGAGAACTGGAAAGAAATTCAGTGAGAAATGCAAATGACAAATCTACTTACAGGCTTAGGTTGCTGGACTGAATAGTTTTTACATAATGTTTATGAATACATTATTAACAAATGTGGTGTGCAATACGGTTTCATATCACGATATGGCAATATGATATGTATCGTGTGTGACTTAGGCCTACACTATATCGTTTTAGATGCGCCGTATAATTTTACTTTCTGATTTCCTCATATAAGCGAATTAAAAGACAATTTGAAGGGGCATAGATAGCCTGGAAATAGTTTCCACTCTAAAAAACCTGAATTAATTTCTAAAACTTTGTAAAACATAAATATTTGTGATTTTAAAAGTGGCATTAAAGGTATTTACAGGTAAATATCTTTAAGTTAAGAATAGATTTTGGTACAGTACAATATGCATACACCAACCATTCAGTGTTGATATATCGATCTTTAACCTGTTATGAGTATAACAATTTACGGTATCTATTATTATATCGTTAATAATATGATATTTTGGGTATAAACAATTTGGTTTATTAAAAAATTTAAACGACTACAAAATATGATAACATTTGCAAAGACCACTTTTTTGGCTTGCCTACGCCAGAGGCATTTTGTATTTAACGTTGTCAGAAGACAACGATCCAAACCTCTCGAAGCCTTGTGGGCACCCGGGAATCGAACCGGCTTCTTGAACCGACCAAGTTGTTAACCGTAAGGCTAGCGAGGCACCAAACACCCTCACTTCATTAACAATATTTTACGTTATAGGTTTAAAAAACAACTATAAACAATTATTGTTCTAAAAAACAAAAATAACAATAAGAAAATCATAATGAGAATGGTTTTACAGTAATGGTTTTTACCATGGTAAACATGAAAGACTCCTAAAACGTGTCTTTCACCGACACCGATACAAATAGAAGCACCAACCGCACGATTTAATATGAGCTTCAACAACTACTGGTCTTTCACCAACACCGATACAAATAGAAATACCAACCGCATGATGTAATATGAGATCGACAACTACTGATGTTATGATGTACGAAGCGTTAATTATTAAGCTTATTTCATTGCCGATCAAATATTGAATTAAGGAGCAGAATGTGACATCATAAAACAGCTTGTATAGCCTCATCTGTTATTAGCAGAACAGTGCAATGTAAGGTAAAGAGTTTGAGTTCAATAATGAACACCGCCTTAATTCCAACTGTAATATTTTGGTACATGGCCTATCAACTATACTCAAACCTAACCTAACCAAACAGCCAAATTACGCTGACAGTTACTTCATATTATTGAATCAAAAAGAATGAAACAGTAAGCTGAAAAAGAAATCAGGTTAGTAGAACTTTTGGATCCTGTCGCCGCACAGTTGCGGCCGAGTCATTTGTGCAGCAGTGGCTCTTTTCCGAAGTGTTACAGCAGCGGGCAAGCATTTATATTTTGTGGTTGCCAAGTCACATGCCTTCAACTTAATTTTAAATAAATAAATTGGGACTTAGAAATAATCGATGTGGACCATCATAGTAGGGGGAAAATGGGAGTTTAACAAAATTTTAGAAATGTATTGTGTATTTTGAGCTAAGGACTTAGCTGGATTGTAAAAAATTCACTGAATACTACAAACGACTTGTAATTTTTGTTGGAAATTAATTTGGTGATTTCGATTGAATGATTCACCGTGCTGGGACTTAGAGTAATTGCCTTGCTAGGTTTAAGTGTCCCTTATTGAACTTTAAGTTGGGACTTTGAATTTTTTTTTAAATTTCTTAGAAAAAAACAACGTGTGGACTTAGGCGTGTGAGCCTCTAATAATTCAGTTAAGTATTGAAAATTATAAATGGGACTGGGCGAATTTTAATTTGTTCAGAAGCTCTCATCAGTAGGGGGTAATTGAGGGTTCTACACAGGTGAATCCAGTAATTTGAATGTTGAGAGAATTAATGGACAATAACCTTCAGTAAAGGTTGGGGATGAACAATAAATAAATTATTTAATCTTTTATTTGCGTTATTGACAAAGAATTTGACTTTGAACTTTGAAAAAAAAAATTTTCTGCTTGCATCAGGGGTGGTATTGGTGAATGCCATTTAGCTTTTCATTGTGGAACCTAGTCGCATTGATAAACATGAACGCTTACCATCTGAAGAAGTCGGAAAACATTTACGAACTGAAAATTCTAGGGCAATGCACAAATGGCAATGCCGACGATTTGAGGCGGCGGCTGACGAGGTGTTTAAAAGAGAATACAGCGGTCGACGACACCATAATAGCCTCACTGTCGATCGAGGACGAGCTACGCGAATGTGAGGAAAGATTTTACGAATTGACAAAATTAATATGGGATTATGATGGTGACTATTTGGATACCGAGGGTCAGCGGATCCAGTCCAGAACTTGGCATAGCTTTTTGAGGGCCGAGCGCGCAGTCGTCGGTGGTATGTCTGGGGAGGAAACCAATCAACAGCGTGAGGATTTGCTTGGTAGGTTTAGGGCGTTGTTAGATAAGTTTAAAGGAAACGAGTAGTCTAGTGGGAGTAGCAGTGACCAAGAGGCAGCAGCTGATAGGCAGCCTGCTACTGCGGCGCCCGCCCAACAACCACCGGTAGGAAGTAAACCACAGCCATCCCTGCCTGCCGCTTCGCAGGCACTGGCGGTAACGAAATGCGACCAGCCCCCCTCTCCATCCACCTCTCGCGAGTCAAACACAAGTTTTGGTGTCCCTCAGGCGTCTCAGGAAACTTATCTGTGCACTAGATCTGTGCCGGTTTCTAAGTGGGGCATAAAGTTTGATGGGCAGTCAAAAAGTGTCGGCGCGTTCCTCCAACGAGTGGAAGAGTTACTTAGAGCCAGAGGCGTGACCTCTGCCGAGCTCTTTGATTCTGCGGTTGACCTGTTCTCAGAACCTGCCCTAATGTGGTATCGCTCCACATTAGGCCGGATTAACATGTAGGAACAGCTATGCCTTGACTTGGGAGCGGCATTTCAACCATTGGACCATGATATACGCCTGCAGCAAGAAATCTTTAATAGTGTACAAGGAGAGGCCGAATCGATTGATCTATTCATCGCGGCGATGGAAGGGCTGTAGGGTAGGCTGGCCGTTAATGTTCCAGAGGTGGTTAGGTTGAAACAGATCTACCATAACCTCAATCCCCAACTCCAGGACAGACTAGCGATGTTTGACTTTACGTCGATAGAACAGCTGCGAACGATGGACAGGAGAGCGGAAGCGGGCCGTTTGCGATCTATCACTCTGCGCTGTGCTAATAGAAATACCCCCGTCACAGCAAACCTGCGAACTCAGCGAATTTCCAATGCATGCATATGTTTCTCACTCCTACATAAAGTCACTTACCAAGATTCACAAAATACATTCATAAATGAGTGATTTATAACTTTTATTTATTCTCCATAAGAATAAAATTAGGACAGAGTACGCGGGTTTGCTGCAACGAGGAAGATAAGAAATGAGTTTTTATGCAATTATCAATATAACTGAACCAGGTGAAGCTACATTACCAAATTTTATTAGTTTATGTTCAAAATTAAGGGAGATATAAAACTTTACATATTCTCCATAAGAATAACATTAGGGCTGAGTATGCAGGTTAACTGCTACGGGGATAATCAACAACAAATTTATTTTTTGTGCAAATATCAATATACCAGTACAAAATGAAGCCACACCCCAAGTTTCATAAATATACTTTCATAAATAATCGAGATATCAAATTTTATTTATTCTCCATAAGGATAACATTGGACAACGTACTGTGTTTAGCACTTTGAATATCTCTGCAACGGTTGGACGTAGAATCACAATTTAAACACAAAAATGATTTTTTGTGGAGCTGAAGTGATTGGTAAAAGCAAATGTTAAGATTAAAGTAAAATAAACTGAGGAAAAGCCAAAAACCTTTTTCCCATAAGATTAACATGGTAGATTTTATGAGCAGGGTTTTTGGATTTTTTCCGCAACCACTTAACCTAGGTTAATAATTAAAATACTATATTATTTGTTTTTTAAGCTCTATAACATGGTAAAAACCAAATATAAGTGTTTTAAAAATTTTAGGGTGAAAAATGCAAAAAACCGATTTTTGGAAAATTTAAAACCCCCATAAACCCCCTTCTCATGGTCCGATTTTTCTGGTTTTCGAACTTAAAGTCATAAAGTTCACTTTACACATTTGAGCCAAATTTAATCGAAATCGGACGTTTTTTCTCAAGTTATCGCATTCACGGACATATATATATATATATATATATATATATATATAAATTTGAACGATTAGTGTTTTTGGCTTCTGGGGACCTCAAAAAAAAGTTATCATAGTCTCGGGCTTAAGTCTTACCATGAGACCTACGGTAATAGCTTCTTCTCTATAGGGGAAATTCGCTAATACTGACGTGATGGAGCCAGACCTAGCCTACCCGCATGTACGACGTAGGCAGACTCATGATGCGTTTCGCATGACACCAGGGCGCAAAGTATTACAGGCACCGAATGATCTCGAGATTGTTTGTTTTAAATATCACGCGAAGTGACATGTGTCCAGGGAATGTACGGTGGTGAATTCCAATACAGTAGGCGAAAGAATATGCTGGCGCTGCAGAAAGACGGGACATATACAGCGCGAATATCGTATTCGATTCAGCCCCAAACAATTCGCGAGCGGGAAACGAGACCGGGACCAACGGAGTCGCCGCTGCTGGACCCCACCAGTAAAGCCATCTGCTGTCAAAGATGTGCCTAGGGTGACGAAAAAGAAGTGTCGTATGGTTGAGAAGACTATTAGGATAGTCCCTGAGGTGAGGAACCTAGCCCAGGAACTTGTGGCTATAGGTAAAATAGAGGCCACTGAGGGCAAGGTGTTGGTGGATCCCGGAGCTCAAGTATCGCTAATAAAACGTGACGTGTCCTCCGCACCGATGAGCAAACCCGACGTTGTGTTACGAGGTATCTCAGGTTGAACCCTTAAGATCTACGGTCAGCAAAAAGTTTCGCTGACTTTTGAACCTGGCGTGAAGGTACCTGGAGAGTATATAGTGAGTAACCTACCAAAGGGCTACTTAGCCGTGATAGGCTGCGACATCCTGCAAGAGGGTAACGGAAAAATTGATGTACAAAAAGGGGTTTTCAAATTGTATGGGAAAGAAATTCGGTTAAATCGATTAACTAATGGTGAAAGCGTGCCTGACCCGAGGCGCGGGGCGAAGGTACCTGACCACGAGATGGAATCAGCCCCTAAGCTCCCCTCTGTCAGCCGTGAGAGTAAATCTGAAAGTAATAACTGTAAAGAATCTTTTGTGTATAACTATCGGGACGTCAAGCTTCCGCCGCGGAGTGAGAAGAGGATTCAGGTTAAAATTAGTAAATTTGCTATAGAGTGTAAGGAACTAGAAGGAAAGGACGTAGTTGTCGAACCACTAGAATTAACGATTCATGGTGTTTACAACCTAACGAGAGTAGTAAACAATCGATGCTGGGTTAAAGCTGTATACGTTAGTGGGGAAGAATTGGCCTTTGCGAAGAATTTAAAGCTAGGACTCCTGGATAGTAACCTGGTATATGATAGAGAATTTGGAAAAATGCGGCGCAAAGTAGTGATTTTGGCTGATAGTCATGGGCGAGGGCTGCAAGAAATTCTATCTGAACGATTACCGCGAGATATTGAAGTAAGCGTAATGTTTATGCCTAATGGGAAATTAAAACACGTGATGTTGAACTTAAAATGGGAACTTGAGAAACTGATGGAGAGGGACTTGGTCGTTTTGATTGGTGGGACTAACGATGTTGACGACAAGTTTGCTCCTATTCCTTGACGCTGCAACAAGCCTTTAGTGCCCTGTTGGCCTCGTGGTAAGCAAAAATAGCTATGTTATCGATTTTCGATCGCTATGATGTAAACGTCCGCCAAGAACTACGTGACGCGAACCGCCTTGTCGAAGCAATAGTCCAAAACGTGAGTCAGCGAACTAAGGGGAATATCATCTGTCATAATATTCACAATAAATTTCAAAAGTGGATGTACACGAAGCATGGGTTGCATTTAAATGAATTGGGGAAAGTAAGATTGGCTGAAATTTTGCGAGGAATAATTCTAGAGGGGTATACCGTGCCCGAAGCTAGAGTGGGTAGGATTGAAAAGGTTGATGAGGCCGAGTTCTAAACTTGTTTAGATGCGAAGTTAACTCACCCCCCGCAGGATGCGAAGGATCAAGTGAGGCCTGTGCTTATGAAGTATAAGAGCGTGTTCGCTCATAGTAACACTCAACCGTTGGGTTGCACTTCTGCTGTGAAGCATGTCTTTCGCACCGATGACGCAGTGCCTATCTATAAGAAGGCCTAACGAGTGCCGCACCACCAAAAGGCTGTTCTAGATGAACTGATCAAAGATCAGCTAGAAAAGAGCATCATAGCCCCTAGCCAAAGTGAGTGGGCCTCTCCGGTAGTGATAGTCCCTAAGAAATCCCCAGATGGAACCCCTAAATTTAGGTTTTGTGTAGACCACCGTGCCATTAACACCATTACTACGGCCGATGTATACAATCTTCCCAACATCACGGAGACGCTGGATAGCCTCGGAGGCTGTCGCATGTTTACGATCCTTGACTTGCGGTCTGGCTATCACCAGATCCAATTTGACGAGGAAAGTAGGCCTAAAACCGCCTTTAACGTACCGGGTGGAAACTACGAGTATCAAAGGATGCCATTTGGCCTAAGCACCGCGCCTGTCACATTTCAGCGTTTAATGGACTCAGTCCTGATGGGCCTCAAAGGTGAGAAGTGTCTCGTATATCTTGATGACATCATCCTCTTTTCGAAGGATTTGCCATCCCACTTAATAGCGTTAGGAGAGGTGCTGGAGAAATTACAAGGGGTCAAACTTAGTGTACAGCTCAGCAAATGTAGTTTCGTGGTAGATGAAGTGAACTACCTCGGTCATGTACAAAGATGGCGGAAAGATACACGTAACCACCATGCAGTTGTGTGGAGAGTAGGGGGCTATGGCCGGTTCTGGACCACCTTCGCAGAGGAGCCGAGCCCACCCCCGTGACGTCACCCCCCCCCGTGACGTCACCCCCGTGACGTAGCCCCCGTGACGTCACCCCCCGTGACGTCACCCCCCCGTGACGTCACCCCCCCGTGGACACCCCCCGTGACCTTCTTTGTTTACTAATGGCTTCTTCCACTACGTGCTGTTTACTTTCCTTGGTTGTCACCGGTTTTCCCCATTATGTGATGTTTACTGCTCCTCCACAAGCTAACGCTCATTCCACAAGCAGAAGGCCGGTTTGTAATGTCTACTGCAACTTATACACTGTGGAACCACCAGGTGATCCAAAATGTGATCGCCGATGTGGAAATCGCCATCTTTGACCGGTTGGTCATATTAAGATGGGGGCATCTGGGTCCCGACGGGCGTCACCATTTTATCAGGCGGCGCTACGTCGCAAATCAACCCGGTGACCTGGATGAGGTCCATTAGCGCCTCCACAACCTCATCGCTAACTAAGAGGTGGCCCTCCTCTGGGTGAAAGTCATTCCTCTAGTCTAAGCATTTTTATGTTATCATATCGTATTGTTATCATTAGAATTAAGTCTTATGTATTAATTAAATAAAAAAATGAATTAAAGAACAAAAAACCCCCCGAAAAAAAACAAAAACGAAAAACAAACTGACACAGTTTAGCAAGCTGAGGATTGGGAGGATCAGCCCCTTGACCCCCCCCCCGGGCACCCCCCATCACCCCCCCGTCACCCCCCCCCGACCTTCCTTGTTTACTAATGGCTTCTTCCACTACGTGCCGTTTGCTTTCCTTGTTTGTTGCCTACATGATGTTTACCGCGCGCGTCTCCGCTTTCACCCGCCGGTTTCTCCACGTCTTAATCATTCTTACTGCAGCCGCGATGGAGTACACATGCGTGTATTGTGATAAGAGGTAATCGCACAGCGACCATTTGCGCCGACACATGCTGACGCATGGTGAAGCGCCGCTATACCCATGCCCAATCTGTGGGAAGCAATTCGGCCGGAAAGATAAGATGGTCCGGCACGTTGCCATTCATGGAAATGCCCCGGCCGCTGTCGCTGCTCCCAATGCTCCTGCCACGAAGCGTTGTGCCGACGCCTCCACTCAGACAGGAAATGTCCCGGCTGCTCCCGATGCTCCCGATGCTCCTGGCCCGAGGCGTTGTGGCGACGCCTCCACCCAGATGCCCACCCTCAAGAGACAGGGAGAAAACCCAGTTGGTTAGTAGCAATCCTCAGTTTCTCATTATTATAACATCAATAAATCTCGTTAAAAAAATGAATATTAATGTTAGTTCGTTATTTGCAGCTATCGTCAAGCCGACCCGCGTACCCCAGGGATGGTGGACCCCCGAGTACGCCGAGCGGCAGCGGCGGCGGGATGAGGAGGAGGCCAACAGGGTCCATCGCGGGATTCGTCGGGGGCTAATCCTCCAGCAGTGGCGGTCTCGACCTAGACCCCAGCTCCGGCACAGGCCGCAGCCGCAGCGACCGCAGCAGCAGCCGCAGCCGCATTAGCAGCCTCAACAACCGGAGCCGGAGGCGGGGCCGAGTGGGGAACCAGGGCCCAATATAGAGCGGCAGCCTCAACAACCGGAGCCGGACGCGGGGCCGAGTGGGGAACCAGGGCCCAACATAGTATATATTCCGGACCCTGATTCTGATTAAAAAAATAAACGAATTTCCTTTATCCTTAAAAAAATAAAATAAACGATATTTCCTTTATCAAAAAAAAACTATATAAAAAATAAACGATATTCTTTTATAAAAAAAAAACTATATGGTTGTGGACTTATCCACTGAGCTAGCCCCCGTGACCCCCCGTGACCCCCCATGACCCCCCTTCCGTGACCCCCCGTGACCCCCCCGTTGTCCCCCCCGTCATCACCTGTTGACTTCTCCATTGTTATTCACGTTATTTTATTATTTTTATAATTTTTGGATGAATTCTTTTTATTTTTCATCTTTATTACAAACTAAAACAAAAAAAACTTAAAACTACTGATGTGAAGTCGCAGCCCTTTCTTTCGCTTGAACCTCCTCCATTTCAATCTCAAGAGCACGCAGACTCTCCCAGTCTGCATTATATTGCCCCCATTCTTCATTACAAGTAGGCTGGGAGCACCAACACGTAGTAATCCGTTCCCACATTTCCTCATATTCCCTTCGCATTTCATCGTAGGGACGTGAATGCTCTTGCAGTTGGGGAGCATATTCCTCCTCTACCGCCTCAACGGTAGCGAGGAGTTCCTCATCAGGAATATTACCTTCCCATACGCTATTAGCATCCATATAAGGAGCATACCTTTCCTCAATCGCCTCAACGATATTGAGGAGATCCTCATCAGGAATACTACTCTCCCATATATTATCAGTGTCCATATTGATGGTAATAGTTTGACTCTCTGACCTAAACTGAAGCTTAGAGAAACTCAATCTGTTTACTGATTAGTGGACTTGTTGTTCACGGAGGAAAATCCCTCATTATATAACTTGTTTACTTACTAGACTCCTCAAGCTAAGTGCATGACCAGTCTGAATCTTGAGTTAGTCATGAAAGCACACAACCCACTGTTGCTAGCTCAGCAATCGTGTATTGTAATAAGAAAGCATAAATACATTCTGTGTCGGGGGATTGCACAATTGCCAGTGCCTATACAGCGATACGTTGCATCCTGCCTCAAGGGATATGTTCGGGAACATGTGTTATTGCTTCGCCACCCCGAAACGGATCCTCAGGTGTTAGACTTGTATAATAAATACAATGGAAGGAGAGTCCATCAGTGCCGCTACTGCCAGTACACAGAACATTATTGTAATAGGGTTCTGTATCCTGCAAGAATTGTTAAAGTGTATCGCTTTTCAGACTCTAGTAATTTGCAGCACACTTGTTTTTGCTGTGGTAAGAGTGCTTGGGAAGCGGATTGGCCACGAAACAATGATTACCTATCTACCTTGGTGATTTTAAAGTCAATGACCATAAGAACAGTTTGGGAGGGCTCTAGTCACTCTAAATTCTTTTTCTTCTTTCAATAAAGAAAAATAAAAGATAAAAAAACCATACAAAAATACTCCCTTCCCTATCATTCTCCAGTATTACAACATGTTTTGGTAAGGACTACGTGACTGCCTGAGGTTATCTCATCAGTGAGAGTTCTCCAGTTATTTATGTTAGAATCATTTGCTCACAAGCTCCTTCACCGACTAGACCTAACAAAATGTCAACCTTTAATGTTGGAATTGTTGTGTTACTGGAAGGTGAATATTATCATACAAAACCATTTACAGTTAGATCTGTAATTGAAGACATCGAGTCAATCGATGCGGAGATGTTCCTACAGACGGTGAAGTATTACACGATGGGTCACTTTGCCGAATTGTCCATCAGGATGTGGATTAAGAAGCGGTTGCCTGAACAAAAACGCCTACAAGTTAAAGCTGCGTTGGAGGGCATCAATAAACAGCATGTTGCCTATCAACACGCGATTAATTTACTTCTTATAGAATCCAACCAGGTCTTTACAAAGGTTATTGTAAACGGGAGTTAAGTAAAGTTTATAATTTAAAATTGTAAATAAAATTGTAATAAAGATTAAAACAAAATAAAAGAATAAAACAAAAATATCTTTTATGGATTTATACAGGCTCCGAGGCTCCTAATGGTCAACGACCTGAGGATATGACTGTCCCCCCCCCGGTGACTCCCCCGGTGACTCCCCCGGTGCCCCCCCCGCTGACCCCCCCCCGCCGGTGACCCCCCCCGGTGAACCCCCCTAGCTTCTAAAACGTCCCGGCCCGCGCGCGGCTTAAAAAGCCCCTGCCGACCGGGAGCAGTCGGCGGCGCGCGTCGAGGCGTGCTCTGAAGGAGTTTCCCAGGAAGGAGTTGCTAAGTGGTTTGCTGACGCTCGAGGGTGCACCCTCGAATTACTCAGCGGCTTGCTGTCGTGGCGCGCCCTCTTTGGCCGCCAGCGCTCGGCGGGGACATACCCGGTTGCGCGAGCCGCCGGTATATAAACCTGAGGTCCGCCACCGCGACCTCAGTTTTGCCCGAGACGCCATGAGCTGCAGCAACAGCACAACCGAGGTGGACCGAACCATCCGCTCTCTGATGGAGGAGCTTGACGCCATGGATGAGAATGCCAGACCGCCTACCATAACTAAGAAGAGGAGCAGGAAGCCCGTTGTTGGATGGACAGTGGACAGGAATACGCCTACCGATTCTCCATCATGCAGTTGGAGCGATGCTGAATGTCAATATACAGTAAAGAACTCCGCCAACTTAGGAAACGTTTTATTGAAGATGTCGGTATTCAAAGGCGGACGCCCTACGCACAGTTGCGGCCTGTACTTGGATGAGGATGGAGACGATGAAATTTGCATGTGCCTCACGGACCTGTTAACGAGACTAGAAAATATGTGGATTAATAGCAATACCGGAGTGCCTAAAATTAACGGGGTTACCAGGACCGTGACTCCACTACCCGCCTGGCGTAAGACCCGCGATTGCGCAACAGTTTGCGAGGGAAAACGTAAGGCCGGAGGTGATTGCGTCATCCCAAAGAGCAAGAAGTAAACACCACAACGACCCGGAAAACACACACAATGACGTAAACAACTTGTTCACGCAGTGAGCCTATATAATACGACTCAGCGGCAAGCCACAACCATTCCACATCCAGACACTCAACGAGCAGCATAGACCAAACAGGAGACTTCAAGTCAGCTCTCAACAGCTGCAAGGTGGGGGGATACACCCGCATAGCCGATCTGCGGGACAACATCGTATACCCCATCCGGTCATTCGAGCGGGTGGATACTCCCTATGGTGAGGCGATAATGGGCACTTTGGAGATGCTGACTGGTGACGACCCGCTGAGGATCTACATGCCTCGCAGATACCTGGCCGTCTTGGGAGACCATGTCATCGGCCAGTACAACGTGGGTGTGGGGTCGAGGATGAGTCTGGTCAAGAGGAGCGGTCCCCCCGGCAGCAAAGGTGCTCTTCTAGAATTTGTTTGAATAAATAAATAAAAAAACCTTATTCCTTTATCCTAAACAATGCAAAATAAATGAATAAAAAAATAAAATAAATATACAAAAAAAACTCAATTTAGTTATCAGAGCCGAGGCGGTGCGCGGCTGTGTTAGTAGCCACCATGGACTTGAGGTCAAAACACCCGTTCGCCGCCATCGTGGCCGGGCCTTCGGGCAGCGGCAAGTCACACTTCGTGGCTCGCTTCATAGGGCACGCTGACCGCATGTGCGATACGCGCTTTGCCCGTATCACCTGGCACTGCAGTAGCGGCGGTGGAGGAGGAGGAGCCGATGACCCTACCGTGCGCTACGTAGCTGGCCTGCCCGACCTGGACGACTACGATGGTAGCGAGCCCTCCATGGTTATCGTCGACGACATGATGCGCGAGGCCGACTCGCGCGTGGCGGACCTGTTCACCAAGGGCTCCCATCACCGCAACATGAGCGTATTCTTCATCACGCAAAATCTGTTTCATCAGGGCAGGGGCCAGCACGACATATCGCTGAACGCTCATTACATAGTGTGTTTCAAGAATCCTAGGGACCGCGCTCAGATCAAACACTTGGCCCGCCAAATATACCCGGAAAACCCCAAATTTGTGGAGGAGGCTTACGCGGACGCCACGCGCGATCCTCACGCCTATCTGCTGATAGACTTGAAACAGTCTACGCCCAAGGAGATGTGCGTACGTTCGGCCGTTTTCCCAGACGACCCGGTAAACTACGTGTACCTGCCCAAGAAGAAGTGATAAATAGGCTGAGCGCGCGCCATAGTCAGTCATCATGTCGCACCGCGTGAAGAAAGACACAGCGCTGCTGACTGCTCTGTTGCACGCTACACCCAAGGAACGCAAGGCCCTGTTAAAAGCGTGCGAGAAGAGCCGTATCAGGTCAGTGTGCGAGTGCGCGTACAACGTGTTACGCGGGAACGTGCCGCTCACCACCTGTCATAAACGAAAGTTGAGAAAGCACAAACAGGCGCTCAGACGGCTGGTGAAACGCATTGAGGGTTGGGTCAAGAAGCGACGCTACCTTGTACAACCGGGCGGTGGGATCCTCCTACCCTTGCTGTTGAGTGCGGTGTTGCCCGCGTTGATGCGGAAAGTAATTTGAAAAAAATGGAGCACGCTAAGGACATGTTAGTCGTACCGCAGGAGCTCATCGAGAGATTGCGAGAAGGACCAGGACCAGGAGGAGGAGCAGGCAGTGCCAATAAGCCAGCCGGCCTGGACGCTGAGATGCATCGCATACTGAGCGACAAGTGGCTGAACGATACGGAAAAATGGAAACAATATCAACAGTTGTTACAGTGGTTCTTGCACTTTTCCGCGGCTAAACGTCAACCCATAGGCCTGTCAATCATCGAGGGGGAGGAGGAGGAGGGAGAGGTGGGTCCGAGTCACGCGAAACGTGAGTCTAGCACCTTGGAGGAGGGGGTGTTGGCATCGTTCCCAAAAATCCACAAGTCGGTGGCGCGCAACTTGTTGCGGTTCATGACCCAGCAAGGTAGCCCCATCGCCTGGGACACCAGTGGGGCGGTGTATGTGAACAACGAGAAGGTCCCCAATTCCAATATAGTGGACATCACGCACATCATAGTGAGAGCGCGAAGGGCGGACCGATTGCCTACCGGTTGGCAACAAGTGATGGCTGCCTTAAAAAACATGAACGTGCCCAAAGAATACATGAGCAATCCCACGGCGTTGCGTTACCTAAGCGGGGGGCTGGACACTGCATCGATCCCCTGTGGAGACACGACGGCCTCCTCAACACCCCTGTCACCGAGGTTGACACCGATGCTAGATCGCCTGAGACCGCGACCTCCGGCGGTCAGGAGAAGGATAATAACCGAGGAACCCGACCAGGAATCGTCATTGGACAACTGGGAGCCGTTCTCACCGTAATGGAGAAGCTGTACTATGACCCGAGCCAGCCCGGTTCCCTCGGCGGGGTGGCCGCCCTGGCCAGAGCCGCGCGCCTCCCATAACGCAGAGCGGTGGAATGGCTGCGCGCCCAGGACACCTACACGCTGCACAAGCCAGCGCGCAAGCGGTTGCCCCCCACCGCTACGCCGTTTTCGGGCCTCAGGAGCTGTGGCAGGTGGACCTGAACGACATGCGCGGTCTCAGCCAGCACAACGACGGAGTCAACTACCTGCTGACTGTGATCGACGTATTCAGTAAGCGGCTGTTCGCGGTACCGCTGAGGAGGAAAAGCGGGCAATAGGTGGCGGCAGCGTTCTAGAGGATATTCTCCGAGGTGACTCCTCGCTGTCTACAGACTGACAAGGGGACGGAGTTCACCGGGGCCGCTACCAAGCGAGTGTTCAAGAGTCACGGTGTCACGTACGTCACCACGCAGAACCACGACGTGAAGGCGGCAGTGGTGGAGCGAGTCAACCGCACGCTCAAGACACGCATGTGGCGCTACCTGACCTACAAAAACACGTATCGCTACATCGACGTGTTGAACAGGCTTGTGGACGCCTGCAACCACAGCCCGCACAAGAGCCTGGGTGGCGGCCTGCGACCCGTGGACGTGGACAGTGGCGATGGAAAAACGGTGTACAAGGTGTGGCGTCACATGTATGGAAAGGCAATCCGGCGGCGCAAGCCCAGGTTCGAGCCGGGCGACACTGTGCGTATAGCCAAGGAGAAGGGCACTTTCGCCAAAGGTTACGAGACCAACTGGAGTAAGGAGCTGTCCGTGGTGGACCACGTATATGGGTCGCATCCTCTACCATTGTACGTGCTGCGCGATCTGAACGGGACGCCGCTGGAAGGGCACTTCTACGAGCACGAGATGCAAAAGGTAACGGTCGCCCCGGACCGCCTGTACCAAATAGATAAAATACTGGACACCAAAGGGCGAGGCCGCAGTAAGCGCTACTTGGTCAAGTGGGTCGGTTATGGAGAGGACTTCAACTCGTGGGTACCCGCATCCAAAGTGCAACAGCTGCTATGACGACAAAACGCAGACAGCTGTACCTGACGTTGCCCAGCAACAGCTCCATGAACTACTATCCAAACAACACCGTGGCTAATTACATCACCCATCTACCGTCAGTCGTGCGATTGGGTGGCGATGGCGAATGGGAAGTCGCTTTAGTCGAGGTCCATTACCCATGCTCGTTTGTCCCAGTGGGGGAGGATGCTCGCGTATATCTCTACACTAAGGATGACACCGACAAGCCTGTACTGACCGCTGTAAAGGTGGAAGCCGGAAACTATAAAGACATCGATGAACTGGTTAACTCCATCAACGCCATTCCGAAACTGGACCTGTACCAATGCCAGTTCGAGTACGACAAGGAGACCGGGAAGGTGAAATTGATCTCGATAGACCAGACTGTGGTGCAACTGGAATTTAGCCCCACTCTAGCGTTACAGTTGGGATAAGATGTGCACAATGTGGATTTGATCAAACATAGAAAAGCTATAAGACCACCCAACTTACTGGCCGGGATCCCTTCACACATGTACGTGTACTGCGACCTGGTGGAACCCCAGCTAGTAGGCGACACGGTAGCGCCCTTGTTAAAGATTGTGAACATCGACGCTAAAAACTACATCTACGGCGCGATTATCACTGTGCATTTCACCGACCCTCACTACGTGCCGTTGATGAAGAGCTCTTTCGTTAGCGTGGAAATCGATTTAAGGGAAAGCGTCGGACACCACCTGCCATTCCATTTCGGGACTACGTGCATGAAGCTTCACCTGCGCAGAGAGCAGCAGCAGCAATGAACCCGAACGACCCCTATCTGGCGTACTACCGCTAACAGCAGTCTGGGCACAGAGTGTCCTCGGTATTTAGAGGAGCTGCTTTCCAACGCGGTCATGGCATCGGCAGTTTACTAGGTGGGCTGATGCGTACAGTGGTCCCGTTGATCAGGGCCGGCGCATCGGCGCTGGGCAAGGAGGCGCTGAGGTCCGGTGTGGGCTTCCTGGGCGACGTGGCGGTGGGCACAGCCGACCCCCGAGTCGCGGCCAACACCCGACTCAGGCAGTTTACCGGGTCGCTGAAACGCAAGGCCGATGAAAAACTGGATCGCGTGCTGAGCGGTGGTGGCGCCTATAAGAGGAGGCGCGTACAGCCGGTGACCCTTCAGTCTCTGGCTAAACTCCTCGGAGTATTAGGAAGAAGAAGAAGCGCGCCGCGCCCAAGAGGAAAAGGAAGCCCGCAAACGCGTCGCTAAGAAGAGGAGAAGCAAGACCGTTGTGCGACGTAAGAAGAGCAGGAGTACCGTGAGGGACATTTTTGGATAATGGCGTTTCTACATCAGAAGTCGTGCGAGGGTGTCAAGACCGAGTTGGACCTGTTCTCGCTACCACCCACGCAGACCAGTATAGAGAGCGGTAAATGGGTGCAGTACAAGCCCGTATCCTCCCTGACAGACGACTCGCCCGTGGAGTTCATAGTTCCGGGTCATGGACACGAGTACACGGATCTGTCACAGACGCTACTGCATTTGAAGGCCACCATTAGATCGGCGAACGGAGACGCTGTAACGGGCGATCAAGCGATAAAAGAGGTGGGCCCGATTAACAACTGGTTGCACTCGCTGTTCAGTCAAGTGGACCTGTACCTGAACAACAAACTGGTGTCTCCTCAGAACAACACGTACGCCTATCGCGCCTACCTGGAGAACCTGTTGTCCTACGGCGGTGACGCCAAGACATCGCACCTCACCGCGGAGTTGTTCTTCGAGGACTACGCCGGGTACATGGACAATACTGAGGAGGATAATTCCGGGCTCAAGAACCGGAGGGTGTTTATCAAGGGTAGCCGTTACGCGAACATGGTCGGACATCTGCACGTCGACCTGTGCAACCAGGACAAGTTCATGTTAAACGGCGTGGGGATGCGCTTTCGCCTGATCAGGTCAAAGAACTCATTCTCCATCATGTCCAAAACCGTGGCAGACCACAAAGTGGACATCGCCGAAGTCAACCTGTTTATGCGCCGCTGTAAGATCAACCCGAGCGTGCTGTTGGCTCACAGCAGGACGCTCGAGTATGGCACAGCCAAATACTCCATCACGCGTGTGGAAGTGAAATCCTTCACGCTACCCGGCGGTATCAGCAACAAGACTCTGGACAGCGTGTTTCTGGGTCAACTGCCGAAACGCGTCATAGTCGGCCTGGTCAGCAATCAGGCGTTCAACGGAGACTACAAGAAGAACCCGTTCAACTTCACCCACTACTACGTGAACTTCTTCGCGCTGTACATAGACGGTGAGCAAGTGCCAAGTAAGCCGCTTCAACTGGATTACACGTTCGGCCAGGAGTTGTGCGTGCTCGCCTACCACACGCTGTACACCGGCACTGGCATCAATTTCTCAAACAGCGGTAACGAAATCAGTCGCAACGAATACCCCTACGGATACTGCCTGATGGCGTTTGATCTGACGCCCGATATGGTGGCCGCTCGACCCAGCCACTGGAACCTGGTGCGCAACGGTAACCTGCGCATGAAAGATCGGTTTTGCCAAAGCGATAGGAGAGGCCGTCAACTGTATAGTGTATGCCGAGTTGGACAACGTTGTGGAGGTGGACCGTCTCCGCAACGTGACTGTGGACTTTGGTGGGTAAAACGGGTTATCTCCTCCGCCGCCGCCGCCGCCCGCCTACTTAAGGCCGAGGCAGCGCGCGCTCGCTCTCAGTTCAGCCGACCTCGCGAGATGGACTTGCCACCTCCAATCTACAACGAGCCCGCTACCGCCGCCGCCGCCACCACCACCACTGGCCTAGTGCGCTGCCATCACGGAAGCGTGGTGATGGACATGCAGTGCTTCAAGGACAGTGACAACGACTATTTGCTGAAGGAGGTCTGCGTAGTGGACGTGACTACCGTCACGCTAATCATGCATCAAATCACTCGTCCGCCCTTCAATCGAGACCTCCTGACCAGCGAGAAACTGCGCGAGAGCAGCTGGCTCACGCGTCACTGCCACGGGCTCGAGTGGGACCAGGGCTATATCGCCTACGTCGCCCTGCTGGACAAGCTACGGGCCTGCTTCATCCACCACCCCATTGTCTACGTCAAGGGGTCACAGAAGAGGACTTTCGTTCATCGACACTTGATCTCGAGCCCGCCACCACCACTGTGCAGGACATGGACGACCTGGGTTGCGAGTCCCTCAACGGACCGCCCTCCTGCCGGACCCTGCGCTGGGGCAACCATAAGAGCGCCCTCAACCGTTGCGCTCTGCACAACTGTATCGTCCTGCGCGACTGGCTGATGGCCAACGACAGGTCGGACTCGTCGGCCCTCGAGTGTTGCTGCTGCTTCCGCCTGCGATGAACAACACCCAGATCGAGAGGAGCCTGGCGCAAGTCCCCGGACTGAGGAGCGTTCTGGTCTGCACCTCCGACCGCCTGCCTCACGCGCCCGTTCAACCCCAGACCGCCATAGTGGCCAACACCATGTCACACACCGAGAGAGGAGACCACTGGGTGGCGTTCTACTGCTCCGAGGACCGGCTGGAATACTTCGGCAGCTACGGCAGGTCCCCGTACCAGGCGGACTACCAGAGGTTCCTGAGGCGCAACTCGTGCCGCCGCTACGTCTACAACAGGTATCGACTCCAGGGCTACGGTACTTCCGTTTGCGGCCACTACTGCCTCACCTATCTGTACTGCCGGGCGGTCCTCGGTATGGCGCTCGGTGACTACGTGCAGCTCTTCGATCTGGCGTCCCCCGCGGTCAACGACGCTCTGGTCCGCAGGCTCTTCCCCTCCATCTTCTTACCACTACGTTACTGATACTTTATTTTATTCTTTTTAATTGTGTGTTTGTATATTCTTATTATGTTTTGAAATAAATACGATATATCGTAATCACTTGTTGTTGTTCATTTGTCCTTTTACTTCAATATTTAAGAAAAGTTCATGTCCAATATCTCGATATTTTTATTTAAAATTTTTAAAATTATTAAATTTTAAAATTACATCTTTAAATTGTTTTAATTTGGAAAAGTTATAACTTGGACATGTTGATGATTTTGAAAATATAATGAGGAAATACGGGTGAGGTAATAACAACACGGATATCTGCTGTGAACTAAACTTTTAAAATATAATTGCTTACAAACACTATTTACAAATAAATTATAAACGCTATTTACAAATAAAGTAAAAATACTATTTACATATAAACATAAGCCTACACAGGGAACTCTTCACCAACGTCATCCTCCTCATCCACCTCCATTGGCTGCCGTTGCTGTTGATTATCGAGGTGGTCTCGTCCTCCTTCAGCCAGTTGTGGGATGTCCTTGTGTCCCCAAGGCAAGGTGTGGATCCCATCCGCCAGGACGTAGCGCTTGTCATCTTTCGGGCTCAGGGAAAGTTTCTCCACCTGGACCGTGAAGACGCGGTGCAGGTGGGACTGGAACCGGGTGTTGACGGTGGTCTTCAACGCCCCGTCGAACAGGCATTCCCTGTAGTCTTTGGGGGTGAGGACGTTCTTGACGACCCCCTTGGCGACTCCCTTGGCGCGCTTGAGAGCCTTGGATCCCGTCTCGTCGCTCGGGTCCTCGATGTCCATGAAATAGAGCTTGGAACGAAGCCCGAGGTACTCGAACAGGGATCTGCTGGCGCACTCGTCCTTGAACTTGCCGATGACTTTAGCGTTGATGGGGCTGTAGCAGGGGTGGGACCTGGGGTAGGCGCTAGTGTCAAAATCGTCCAGGTGTTCTATCATCTCCCTGTAGATGTCCTGAGAGATGATGTCGAACACGAAGCTGTCCATGTCTATGTAGTCTACGGTCAGGCGGTCACCGTAGCGGTTCTTCATCTTGCGCAAGAACTCGTACATGAGCCACTTGCTCAGCTCCAGGACAGACATGCCGATGTAGATGGGTTTGTCCAGAACGATATTCACCCTGGCTAGATGGATGAGGGCTACGTCCTCCGTGTAGTAAGTGCGGTCCAGGAAATTGGACTTGGCCACGTATTTGCTGAACCTCTCCGGAGTGCAGACCAGCTTGACGTTCAGGCGCTTGCGCACGTTCTCGATGGTCTTGCCGAAGACCGCGTTGTTCATGAGCTTGAAAATGTCCTGCTCAAACTTGGTCTTGGCCTTCTTCCTCAGCTCGGTGTTCATCAGGATGTAGGGCTCGAGCCATCGAGACTGGCGGAACGAGACGGCCCTGTGCACAGCCGCAAGCTCCAGTCCGTTGTTCAGCGCCTGCTGCAGGATCCTGTAGTGGCAGATGTAGTGCTCCTTGTCGTCCAGGGTGGTCATCAGATTGGGGAACTTGCCTATTGGAGTTCACTTGGTCTCGCAGCAGTAGGGAAGGTCCCTGTGCAGGTCGTGGAGACAAGCGGGGTAGTTGAGGTCCACCTCCAGTATGTAGCCCCGGTCGGCTTCCGCGTCCAGCGAGGCGATGTCCAAGGCGTTAATCCCCTCGCGGCTGAGACACTGGAAGTCTACGGTGGGCAGGTACTGGGACATGGCCCAGCCGTACAAGTTATTGGCGTCCAGGTACAGGAGATGACGTGTCGGCTCGTCGGGGCGTCGGTCCTCAGGGCGGCACCGCTCGTGGTTGGCCTTGGCGTAGCGGGTGATGGCCTGGGAGATACCTCCTCGGATGCCTTGCTCCACGAAGAGGTACATGTCAAAGTCCCGCAGCGTGTCCAGCTCCACGCCGCAAGTTTTGAGCATGACGTCCCAGGCATAGGAGGGCAGGGTGTAGTAGTGGGCAGGGTCCAGTCCGTACTCAGCCAAAGAGGTGTCGCAGAACTGTTTGAACACGTCGGTGAGGAGGGCGATGTCGCAGCGCAGGTACTTGTCAGCGTAGTCCTTAAGGTGGTTGCAGTCAAAGGCTCGCCACACGTTGAGGGCGTGCTCGTACTCCTCCTCCTTGATGCCCTCCAGGGTCATGCTGTTTTTGAATGCGGCCCGAGGAGGAAGCTGTCTGGTGGAGTGCAACATGTCGTATGACGTGACAAAGTCGTAGGGGAACACGCCCTTCCTGCGCACCAGGTCGAAGAGCCGGTCGTCGAGGAACCGCTTCCTGGTCTCACGCATCTTGTCCGTGGGAAGCCCCGCCGCCAGGCTGGCCAGGCTCATGGACAGGAACCTGTAGGTGTCCAGGAACCGCACCGCGAAAGACGACTGTCGTTGGTTGTCCCCGGGCTGGCCAGAGTGGAACCGCTTGGTGAAAGCGATGTAGCGCTCCTCCGTGTGCGCCAACACGTCCACATCGCCGGGGTCGATGGCCAGCTCCCGCACTACGAAGTGAGCGTCGTAGTTGGACAGGTTGTGGAAGTAGCAATCGATGACCCGCTGCTCCCTGTACCGTAGGTTGCACGAGCGGTGCGCCGCTCCTCGGAACTCGTAAGGCGGGGCGTGGTTGTGGTCCCGCACCTTGACGTCCAGCTCAGTGAACTCCTCGCCGCAGAGGTAGCAGTGAGTCGCCGCCAGGTACTCGTCCATCTCCTGCCGGGTCAGAGAAGGGTGCAGAGCTCTCGTGCTGAACAGGAACTCCCACAGCATCAACACGTCCATCTTGAGCCTCTCCATAAACACCTTGGACGCGTCGGCCCCGAAGTAGACCCGGGGTTCAAACTCCTCCAGCCCCAGTGAGTCCACGATCTGGTAGGCGAAGGCGTACGGGACGTGCATGCGCATAGGTCTGGTCCCGGGCGGTGGTTCCGTGGGGTCGTCGGCGACGGGCTGAAGGGAGCACTCAAAGTCCGCGTAGATGCAGAACCTCTCTCGCCGGGTGTACTAGGGATGCGCGAACCGGATCTTCTCCTTCTTCGGCATGTCCAACCGGAGAGGAGCCTTGGTGTAACAGTAACGCCTTTGCTCCTTCAAGTGCTGAGCGCCCATCAGCCCGAGCTTGTTGGGCCGGTTGTCGAAGTAGGTGAAACACCTCTTGCAGATGTAGATCCTGTGGTTGTGGTTGGTGATCTGAGGGCGGACCAGTCGGCTCAAGTTCCTGATGAACGCGTAATGGCTGTTACCCTCGGTTGTCACGTACAGCAGGTCGAGATGATTCTGGAGCTCCCGCCTGCATATCTTCAACGGGTATACCCTGTCCTTGAACTCGGGTGTCCCGCTGGGCCGTCTCCCCACCATCACGCGCTCAATCCCGTACACGTTCACGCTGATGGCGTTCTTGCGCTCAAAAGCCTTGATGTCCTTCAGTGTGAAGGCGAAGCGCAGGTCGGTCCAGTCATACCGGGCGATGATGTCCAAGGTTCCAAGGTGTACCTTGCAGGTCTCTGCTGATGCTCCGGGACGAACGCGGCCAGGATCGCGTACATGAAGCACATGTCATCGTTGTTTTGGACGTTGATGACTGCGTGCGTAGCGTCGATGTCCTTTGGCAGCGGGATAAACGCTCTGCCTCTGAGCGGCGTGTACTCGTTCACGCGGATCTCCAGGTCGCGTATGCGCTGGTAGGTCCAACCACTGCCCACCAACTCGCACTGCTCCTTCTTGTTCTTGATCGTATCGAACGTCGCGGAGAGGAAAGCCTCCAAGTCGGAGGCCTCGGTCAGTGGGACGTTCTTCGTGTTGAAGGAGCGCAGGCAGGTGGCCCCGTGGATGTTGGTGAACTCGCATTCCAGGACCATGTTCACCTTGATGCTAGGATGTCTGCTCCTCAGGTCAGTCAAAAGATCAAAGACCTCCTGGAACAGGAAGACCAGCACCTCCTCGACTGTCAGCAGGGCGTCCATTGGTTGAGACAGTCGAAAGGTGAGGAGGCGTCTGCGGAAGGCTCGATGCACGAGCTGGAACGCTGGGAGACCAGCACCCTCCATCGGCTCCTCCTCACTAGACCCCAGTTGTGGCGCTCTGCTGGGCCCCGGTTGTGGATCCCTGCTGGGCCCCGGTTGAGGCTCCCTGCTGGGCCCCGGTTGCGGCTCCCTGCTGGGCCCCGGTTGAGGCTCCCTGCTCGGTCCAGGTTGCGGCTCCGCGCTGGGCGATGGCGGCGGCCCGAAGTGGTCTCGGACGAGGTTCAACACGACAGGGCAGCCGCGCGTCTGGTGGCGGTCCCGGTGTGGCGGCGCATGAAGTCCCTGTTGCAGAAGGCGCAGTGGAACCTGGCTGCCCGAGCCTCTAACTCTGCTCCTTCGTCTACAACACATAATGAGAGTTACTACACTTATAAAACGGGGGGTGATCGGGGGGGATCGGGGGGGATCGGGGGGATGGGGGGGACATAGGTTAGGTTAGGATGGAGGAAGCATGAACACTTACCACAATTTATTATGCAAATTTTTAAATTTCAATTTATTAAATATTAATTACAAGAAGTATTTTATGAAAAGGTAGCCTATAGATTATAGTTACTAACCTTGGAGCTCCTCCACAGGCTGTTGGTGGGCAGTAGTAGTGTGACGGTTGAGGTTGTCCCTTCGTGTAAATCGTCTACCACAAACGTTGCAGTCATGGCGTCTGTCGTTGTGGGCAGACTCTGTATGCCTCCTCAGGTTTTTGAAAAGGCTGAAGGTGCGACCACAGACCTCACACAAATGTTGGTTGTTCATCTACAACAACAAAGGATACGTTAAATAACTTTCTAGAGGAATGTAAAAATAAAAATATTAAAAAGAAACAACCATGATACGCCAAGAATTGCTCCACTGATTTATGTATGTCTCAAACATTGTAATGTCAGGTTCGAAATCAGTTAACTGGAAATTATCATTCGTTGGAAAGACCTAATAAATTTAATATAGAGCTGTTTTAAAACAGGGTTTTAATTAAATTTCATTAGTGAATAAAGAGTTGACAGTACTTCCGAAATAAAAGAAAATTTAAAATGGTTTAGTTAATAAAATATTTCTTACTTACGTTTAATTATTGAAGGTAATCAAAGCAGGAAGAAGTCACTGGTTAGGAGCACACAAATGAGCACACACACACAACCAGCGTGGTATTGTTGTGTGTGTGTGCAGCACTCGAGCACATTCACAGATCAACTGAGGAGGATCATTAGGCACCGCTCATTAAATAGCATTAGTCTGTGTATAGGAAACCACAAGTAAACAAGCGCTTGCCTCGAGGTATAACGGAGGGTGACATCATGTGGAGGAGGGCTTTGTGTAACTATTTACTTTAATTAATATTTATTTTAGTTCTTGTACATTTTTACAAAAAAGGATTTACCACAAACTCTTCCCCGTATCTATTCCAATCGTTCACCAAAAGCAATTACTGCTGTTCATACCGGATCCATTCCCAGTACTCCTTCTCGAATGGAAAGTCCTCCGCGAGGTACCTTCTGCCCTCCTCTACCACCCACATCTCATAATCATCACGCGGAAAGGTATGAATGTTCTTGTACCGCTCCGCTCTCCACAGCAGGTCGCTCTCGTACTGTTCCAAGTCGTAATGGATCCTCGGAACGCACTCTGCCGTAAACGTCTTATCAATGCGTCGAACGCGCTTCCTCCACTCGTACCGAGGTTCCACTGGTCTCCACGCAGACTGGTATCTCACTCGCCTAACTTTCACAGTCTTTCCCTCCTCACCAACACTCACTTCAACCCGCTCGGTATCGCTGCTGCTGTCAGAGGACATGGTGCCGCGACTCTCGACCGTTAACTGAAGACAAGAGAGGATTAAACAAGGTTAAAGCAAAGGCGCGCGTGGTAAACAGCGCGCTGGGGGGGGTCACGGGGGGGTCGTCATCGGGGGGGGGGCTGACGTAATGGAAAGGAACTTTCCAAATATGTTTACTAGGGAATTTCCTCAACAATAACAAGTCCAATTAATCTCCTACACAAACAGGCTCTCACTCAGTCGGTAAGCATGGCTGCTCCGTGGGAGGATGATATAACGGACTATGACTACGAGTTTGCGCTTGAAAATGCAAATTTCGTAGATGAGTTGGAGCAAGAGGCTCAACTAGAACGAGCGTTTGTCCAACAAATACGGGAGCAGGAGGAAATGGAGCGCCAAGAGCCGGCGCTGAGTGGGCTGCAGCGGCCTCCTCCATCGCCTCAGCCTGGACCCAGCGGGTTACAGCGGCCTCCTCCTCCATCACCTCAGCCCACACCGTCTCTATCACCGCCTCCATCACCTCAGTCTGACACGTCTGAGGACCCTCAACCACCAAGGACTGCACGGCAAGTGTACCTGGAGCGGCATGAGCTTCAGGACAATATCGACCAAGTGTGGGTGGTTGAGCCGCAGCACGAGACGCATTGGCGATGGTTCATGGCTGACATGGCCAGGCTGCGTGATTTGGATGAGGAATTGGACCGCTTGTAAGAACAAGAGCGCGCAGATAATAATGAAAAATAGTTTTTATAGTTATAAGTTATTTGTTAATATAATAAATGATTCCTTTGTCCCAAAAAAAACAAACAAAAAAAACAAAAAATAACATAAATAAAATAAAACAAAAGAATAAAACCGGGGTGACGTCATCGGGGGGGTGACGTCACGGGGGGGGTGGGGGGTGGGGGTGGTGGGTGGGTGGGGGGCATGGGGGGGCTCGGCTCCTCAGTTCCTCAGTCTGCGAAGGTGGTCCAGAACCGGCCATAGCCCCCTACTGTGGAGTGGGAGTGATCTCCGAGGCGTATAAATGTGATGTTATTAGTGATGAGATTAAGGTGCCTGCCCGTATACATGGCAGCAACACTCATGTTGGCTAGATAAGTAAAGTTTTTATTCCTGATTTCAAATCAATGCTCTCTGGCGAAGAGACCGAGTTGATAAATATCGATGTGAATGCCACCCTGGAAGTCCTAGAAGGAATCGACAATGAGCTGGGCACCGTGAATGTGCAGGAATACCCTTTGGGAGGGGCACTTTTCCGTTTGCGGTCCCACCATGATTTTAGGGATAGGGCACAGAGAGTAAGATTGATAGTAACGATGGGAATCTGTGTGGTGATGACCCTGATGCTGTTTATTGCATGTTATAGGTACTGGAAGGAGCTTACTGCCTGGTTCCAGAGCTTCAGACTCCAGCGCAGAGAGCGGAGGTCTGTGACCTTGACCAGAGCGCCGCAGACGTTTGCAGACCTGAGTGACGTAACCAATCCTGATGCTGAGATGGGAACAGCTGTTCCGAGACTTTGAGATGACGAGAGGACTGCAGCCCCAGAGCCAGCAACTAGAGCTTCAGCTACTGGTAACCCGTAGGGTGGAGTTCGGCCGGAAAGCATCGTGAGTAAGGCTAGCCTAAGAGAACTCATTAACCGTATTGGAGTATTGAAAGTTACCGCGGTGTGGAAGGACCCATGCGTGCGGCGTCAAGACGATCGGTATCGCGTGAGGATAGGAGAATATTCGCGAACGGACTAGCGATCGGACTTAAAGTGCTCATCAGGATGCGACGTGGGGAACAGCGGACTCTTTCTTGTTTCGACAATGATGAGTAAGGCCTTTAGTTATAAGCTTCGGTTTTGTCTTCTTTTAAGTTGTCTGTAACGTGGTATTGCAACTGAGGTTTTGTGTTTAGAGTGTAAGTATCGTGGAGGATGGTAGTGTGACCCCTTTTCTTTATTTATTTTATAATTTGAGATACCATTGCAAAGGTAAGGCTAATGAGTGATATCTGGTGTTCACTGGAAGGTAAGCGCGCAATCTACAACCCCTAAAACCCCAATCCCTTCAACTCCTTCCGCTGGACTGTGAATATCTAAGACCAACTCAAAACCAAATTTTAAAGAGATAGTTTGTACGGTTGACTGTTGTAAATGCCTTGCTGAGGGATTTTCCGGACCCCCCAGCAAGACGGCGTATGGGACAATACCAGGCCTCGTATAATGAAGATTGTGTTTTTTTGCTGCGTCTTTTAACGTCAGTTATATTTGAAAATTATATTTCCTGCCATTTTCTCCGATTCCCGGAACGGACAACAAATACATCATGTCTATTCAGATCATCGAGGAATCTAAAAATAGATATCTTAGCAAACCTATTTATAAAATAAATGTTTAGGTATTTATTCTCGTAGTAAAAAACGGCCACAACTTTTATTATTGTCTATTCCATCGTCTAGTGAAACTCGTCCCCTAATTTCTTAAAATCTGCAGCGAGAGAAGTTACCTTAATTTTACAAAGCTCCTGCCATTTTCGCATATGTTCGTTTAATAAAGCTTGGCCCCAACTATTCAACAAAGCGTTGCCTTCGTTTTACAAAGCTCCCCCCTATCCATTTTTAAAGCCATCTCACACCTTCGTTTAGTAAAGCTCGGTGCCCAATTATTTTAAGGGAGGTATCGGGAGGACATGGACAGCGCGAACCTACGGCACCTTACGGAAAGGGGAGGTGATTAAGAGGAAAGATAAAGTAGGGGTTGGGAGGGAGTAGTGTAGGTGGAATGGGTAATAGGGGTGGCTGGTGCCAGGTTGTCATACTGTCATGGCGGACGGTGAAAGGACCAGTGCCGGGTCGACGGGTTTTTTTTATAACATATAAAGGTTGGTGCCGGGTTGAAGAACTCCCCGACAAGGATGGCATTTACGGAACCCTCCAGGACAGCTGACACAAAAATAGTCGCTTATAAACTGTTGGAACTATTTTGTATATACGGTTACCCACGTATAATTACACGCGATAACGCGAGTCATTTCATGGGACACGTGCTCAAACAACTTCTTCAGAGCTTAGGCATAACACAACGGGCTAGTGCCCCTTACAAGCAGCAAGTGCAAGGTTTAACTGAAAGAATGAATCTTGTATTAAAAAAGACTATCCCTCACTACACTGAAAAACAACCAAATACATGGTCTAAAGTCTTAAAATACGTAACTTTCTTTTACAATACGACGATAAATAAGTCAACTGGATATTCCCCATTTTAATTGATGTTTGGCAGAGAAGCGAACTTACCTTTGGACTACATTTACGTTCACGACCAACAAGATCACGATATCTTACAAGAAAATAAAGCTATTCAAAATGTACGGAATGACATACCTAAAATTATAGAACCCGCACAAAACAGGCAGAAAAAATATTTTGAAAAAACAAAGCGTGATTTAATTCTAGAATCGGTGATGAAGTTTTGGTCGCACAAGAAAACGATCATAAATCTCCCTACAATAAATTTCAGAACATGTATAAAGGTCCATTTCATGTAGTTAGAAAAGTAAACGATTTAACGTACGTGGTCAATATGTATTCAAGAGGGAAGCTAATGGAATTGCCAGTCCATGTGTCACGACTGAAATTATTCCATAGGAGATCCAAAACAAATTATTAATCGCATAAATAAATAACCTATTGACAACCACATTGTGTTAGAAACACAAAATAGCGAGGAATCTCATAAGGAAATTCCTATATAATCAGAAACTTGTACTAAAAGTATCTACTCGCAGCGGGGTATCTATTTAAAATTCACAAGCACACGTGTGAACAAATAAATGCTCTATTGACGGCCAGATTGTGTTAGGAAAACAAAATGGCAAGGAACCTCATAATGAAATACCCTATGCAAGAAGACAGCTCTTTTAACAGCCTCAACTCGCAACTGAGCACCCATTTGAACCTTAGTGCATATTAATAAAGATTTTAAAATAAATAAAAGGCATGCAATTTATTACAAAATAATTTAAGTTCAGTACAAAACTGCAAACAAGATTCGATACCATGATACTATCCTATACAAACATATGAACGCTAAATCGTTTATATACTTTATAAAAATAAATCAAAATAATTTATAAGTCAATAAATATACTACAATGTGGACAACAATTAACATATTCGACATGAAAGACAATTTAGATTAAATCCGGAAAATAATCAAACTTCAACCCTCGATATTATTGAGAAATTGAAACCGAGCGTAGACCAATGAAGGAACATCACCGTATATCGTATAAATGGAAGTATTATATGATCAGGATAAATCAAAAACTATAAACTGCGGTTACTCAGTGCAAAATAAACGATCATTAATTTTCAACGATTTTTCGTAAAGGAAAAATAATCACCATTAACAATAACAATTTGAGTAAAACTTGTAACAAGGAGTAAAAATCGTTTAGGGCACCTTACAGAGGTATATCAAAATTTAGATCCCATTAGATAACAAAACACAATCGCTACAAATCAAACCCGAAAGCGGAAGATTGCAAAACACATAACAGGCCCCAGAATGATCTCTTCCCAAACACACGCGACGCGAGACTTAATGCAACTGACAATAAACTGCTAGTCTCAGACACAGAAAACTTGTGCATTACAGTGTCTACAGAAACGCTCATCCTACGTAAACAATAAATCTTGTGAGACACAGTATAAACCCGCAAACCTCACGTCCAGAAATAAGCACACCAGATAAGATTACGCACTTGCATCTAAAGCCCACGCTTTACTAAGTGCACTGCCAAGGCCATCGTTATACACCACACACTCATGTGGAATTCCAAGAGGGTGAAAATATGGGAACGACGGTTCACGTTAACCGATACAATTATCACATTTAGGGAACAAATTCCGTTCAATAATTAAAAATTGAGGCCGTAAATCGTAGTCATTACTTATTATAGGACAGGCATGATTAAGCGGGCAAATAACGCCTCTCTTGTGATTTTTAATGAAACTACAGAAATACCAATAGTACAAATAAAAAGTAAAAATTGTATTAAGTACAAATAAAAATATGAGGAATAAGACAAATCAAGTACATAAGTAACACATTAGAACTTATTAACTAGCAGTATACAAATGACTTCCATATGACTACATTATTTTACAAGAATTAAAACACCATGTTTACACAAATTAATAAACCTTACGCATAAATTGTTTCCTATAATTAATATATTGTTTTGCAGTTCAGATTAATGCTACATTTGAAGAGGTTAGAAGATAACGCCAAACAGAAGAAATACATCTTTCAAAATGGACTTAAAAAGTATTCTCACAGTGCTACATTGGGTTAGAGGAGCCTGACCAGGATAATTATCAGTTTTTTAGCGGATATCATTTCGAAAGACAGAACGAAATAATACCGTACGAAGGAGCCATTCCACTGTTTTTAACCACAAAAATAAACGTAAGGCCCACATTTCTCACATTCAACAGAACTGGAACTAAATGCTAAAACAAAGGGAACAGTTCAAAACTATCTTGTGATCTGCAAAGCAATTTAAACACTCTTCAGAATATCCTCAACGAACACATACAAAACCACGTTACGGACTACTCATTACAAAATACAACTAAATTCAACCGAAATAAACGAGGTTTATTATTTTTGCAAGAATTTGTATCGTGGTGCTGCGACCTGGCAAACACCAATCAGGTTTCAGGTGTCTACGAAAACGAAAAACAACTGGAACAACATGTCAATGAAATAATTGATTCCGTTGGAGCACAGTATAAAAATCTATTTAAAACTGCGGATAATCTAAACAATTTTTCACGTAATGTAGAGGAATCAGCCATGAAAGTACACAAAACCTTTTCCATAGTACAACAAGAACTGTCGGATGTACAAGCTACTTCATACTCTAATATCCTAAAAAAACTTATGCATATACCCAAAAAACGTGGTCATACATATGGTACAACTATCAGCAAGACGCAGTTAGGGAAATCTTGGAAAAATGTCACACGACCAAAATATCTGACAAGCTTTTAAAGCCGAACCAATTATCAATAAATTTATCGGAAATTGCACTAACCGCTGAAGAAAATAATTTAAAATTAGCCATATCATCAGGGAAAATATTTATGCCACGAATCACTAAATCAATCTTCAATGACACGCTATTGGTAAGGATGAACGTGCCCCTGATATCAAATAAATTACTGTACAGTAATTACCGAACAATAACATCACCAGTGATGTGGAAGGATATGATATGCAAATTACAAATTAACAGCAAATACGTGTTTACATAAAAGCAGTTCATAAAGATTATTTATCGAGATTAAACTGATTGCAATGATCAAACCTATCCATTGTGCCGCCTCCCACGACAAACAGCACCCACACGGGACCAACTTTGCTTACATCAAATTTTAATCACAGAGAAGCTACAGGAAAATTGTCATTACATATGCGAGGAAAAAACAGATTTCCCAATATTAACTCAACTTTGGCGAACAAATTTTCTCATTACAAATAATCAGAATAACTTGATAATAAAATGTACCAACGAGTCGTCAAACAGAATCCTCCCACCAATTTCAATTGGCACACTCCAACTTTCAATCCCGTGTAAATGTCAGTTGCTACAAGATAACAAAATCTTAGTAACACAACTACAACCATGCGAGTCGAGGGACGATACGATACCAAAAGTAATTAATTTAATACCAGTAACTTGGTCAAAACTACACACAATTAAGTTATTCCCAATTGACTCGGGAATCAAACACGAATTCCAAAATTTAACCGAGATTTTAGATACAAATTGGACAATCAATCACCCTACTTTCCAAGTAACCAATATTAAGAAGATGGAACATTTCACGCTAGAACACAACGATTACGACATATTTACAGACTCAAAAATATTAATGTACATTATAATAGCTTGGGTTTCATTTATCACGGTTATAACCTTCGTTTTAGCAGGCTGCATTTATATTCAACATATAAAACTACAAATGGCAGTACACCAAGGGAATTACGCGCAAAAACAGCAATCCCAACCGCAAATGGATACGGGACGAACGGCAACCAGAAACCAAAGACTTAAAACTACTGGACCGCTCGCGCCCGTGGTGAAGCGAACCAAATTTCGGTCCGGCCGCGTTCAAGGTCGCGCTGCAAATGGTGGGCCACCGCGGCAGCGCTTAGCATGGGAGATATAGGGAAAAACACGACGCGCGCTCACTTGAATTGAATTTGCAGCCAGGGAACATTTTTTATGGTTGAATGGCCTTCTGATCCGTATTCCTGAATAGTTTCTCGAATCTTTAATACCAAAAGTAACTATATCCGACCAGGGTTAGTTGCGTAAAAAGAACAGAAAGTTGGGAGTTTTGTAAAATAATCTTCTCGATGGCTGATTCTTTCATATTTACAGTCATATGAATTTATGTACGAACCACTAGGCTTTAGGTGTTGTTCAATAATGATGTTTTGAAGTTTTTGGTACTGGAATGAATTTTTTTATGAGCAGTAATATCGTTCTTTGGGCAGTGAAACTTTGAATTTTAGCATATAAACTTCGACGTTCGCCAAAAGTTGTAGATTGCATGAAAGTTAATTGGCCTATATCATAAAACTTTGTTGATGATTGAAAACCATGCAAGACAAATACTTTTTAATAGCAAATGTATTCTTAATAAACATTAATTACCAAAATGGTTACCAACGCTAAACGTTAATATTAGATCTATAACTAAATTTCGTTGATCAAATGTGATTAAATTGAATGTTGGTTTGTTAATTTACTTAGTTAATTGGGAACAGTAAAAGCGATACTAAAACGTAACCCGAATTCGACGACTAAAACAAAAGTCGTATAACTATGTATTTTATCAAAAAACTAGGCCATGTTGTAACACAGCATCACTGAGTTGAATTTAACAGCGCGGCACGGCGCGTCTTGGATAGAGCGCGGCGAAAGGTTTCAGCATCTTTCCAAACGAATTGTAGGCAAACCAACAACTTTACCGACAAATGTTTGAAATAAAAGTTTTAGAGAAACTAATTATCTACAACTTTCCCGCTGGAAGTTTGCTTCTAACCTAAAAATGAAAAACTTCCTCGCTGAGTAACTTTTTCATGTCCCTCTTTAATAACACGTAAGAGTTTTTAATTATTAAAAATATTAAAACACGGTAAAATAAAACAATATTTATACTTTCGGATTCCGTAGTTCACGTACACAAAGGATATATAAATTTCATTACAATTCAAACATGGCAGTGAAGTCTAGGAGCGTGTAAACGACAGCGCGTTCAACGCCAGTAACAGCTCTGAGCACACAGTGGCCCACCATTTCTGTTCCGCACAGTCCCACACGGACCGTTTTTAGCTCACCTAGCGATCTCTCCAGTAGTTTTACCTCGATGCCAGAAACTTCCAAGAACAACTCATCAGCTAAACACAGCGGCCATCATGGATTAACTAGCAGCAGTGTAAAACAAACCTCGAGGTTACGGGAGCTGCGGATGCAACACACCACAACACTAAGTAGACATATTATGTCCACTCTCACAAAATAATAATGTATAAAGTAATAACATTGATTAAACAATTAATTAATCTCAAAAGTATTACAACAGAATTAATAATTTGTTTCGGTGGAAGAAACAAATAAAATTGCGTGTGGGAGGGTAAACCTTATAAAAAAATATATATAATTAAAATTGATTCGTGGGACTAGTAATTTATAAAGAACCGTACGTGGCTAAACGCACGTGGGAAACACAAGGGAGCCTGGGAGCGAAGCTTGCACTAGCAAAAGTTCCAAACTAACAATGGGAAACATTAACACAACGTATCGAATAGAAGGATTAACACTGCGTGGGAAATTTGCATGCCTAGAAATCAAAGAACTTACCAACTGGCAGTATCAGCAATCAAAAATGGCGTATTTCCGCTGACAGATGATCAGCCAATCAAATAGTAGAGGTGAGGCTAATCATCACCCTGATTGGTTAATAGATTATGGATGGGCATAATCTGGGGGAAAACATGAACAGAGAGAGGAAACTGAAAAAGAGGGAAGAATGAAGACGATGAAAGGAAGTCATTCTTGGGAGAGTTAGGAAAGGTCCAGGGACATCTAGCGGACGAGTATTAAGCCACCTATAGAGTTCTCCAACGACTGTCACCAAGATTCACACTTCTGACGAGCAAATTACTCATTACTCATTACTTGGTGTGTGATTACTCATCACTAGTCACCATCCCAGCCGAGAGACTCGAGGACAGGAAAGCTGACGGAAGACCACCGACACAGATCTCCCGAGACGTTCGAGCGGAGCCACCCCTGCGGAACGAGTGACCCAGAACTTCGGTCGAGCGAGGGCCCCGGCACTACCCCGGACCAGGACACCGCGGACCCGTGGGAAGAGGCGAGGGTCACCCCCAACAGCGAACCCGGCAGACAGCGGCCCCTGGACAACCCCAGAGAGCAACACCGCAGCCAGGGCAGAGAACCTCTTGGGGCAGGACCATTTTGGGACTTACGGTATGTGGAACATCGCCAGATTTGTGCACAGAAAGTTAGGCTTCATTTCCCGAAAATTGAATTAAAGTTAATAAAAGCTCAAATAACGGTACAAGCTCCTTCTTGAGCAATAAAACATAGTTAAATCTATTTGTAGTAATCACATTAAGTAAGGTTTGCCTGAAATGAAGTAAAACGTTGAGTAAAGAGTCTTAATAGACAGTAAGGAAAAATAACCGTTAAAATACTTAAACGTGAAGTAATTCAAGAATAAAATGATTAGAGCCCTATGTAAATATAATTAAGGAATTTTCAATAAATAAGTGTTGTATATAATAATGATTTGGGGATGTTTAAATATTTAATACTTGTGTGAGAACTCAATTTTGGGAAAGAGTGCGGACCCAAGTCCTTGTCATAGGATATGCCCTAATAGCAGGGTTACCCTTTTAACTGTGTCATATATTAGAGTAGATTTTGTGGGAACGTAGTAAATTAGATTTAAATTTTAGACTTGATGATTTGTTTTATGAGGGTTCACTTTGTTACTTAATTACGTGCTGGAGTGTGTTGTTGTATCTTGTTTTACTATGCACATTTGTATCTAGTTGTAGTACTGAGACCTTGAATTAATTATCGTATGAGGGATATATAATGGCAAAAGGAAACTAAATCAGTGCTTGTAGGGACAGTGATTTCAATATGTGTTAATGCTATGGGAAATAGATACTTTTAAGCATATTCCCGGACAGCGCCATTTTCCTCGCAGAAGGACAATATCCCTTGTCTATTGTATGTTACCTATGCCCGGTTTGTTTAGATCTTATCTGTCCATCTTTTATTTTCAAGCATGTATTCCGATTTTAAAGTGTGTAATAAAACAGTGTATATCTGTTATCTGTGTTTGCTCAATATTCAATCCTAGAGTTTTCTCTCACAGCCTAAGCGAGAATGTAATTAGTGTACCAGTCAGTTTAAAGTTTGTTACCTTTTGCAATTTAAGCTAAATAACTTTACACAACTTTACAGCACTATCTTATTTCTCTATAATTGCTATTATTATCTCTTAAATAATTAAGTCTGTGTTCTAGATCTGTATAAACTTGTCGAAACATTGGAACATCAATTTCATCAAATGCTTCTCTGATCTTGCTCTTAATTTCTTCACTTCTGTTGTCTTTATTAGCATAAACCCGATATTTCACAAACCCTCAAATAAAAAAATCGCATGGAGTAATGTCTGGCGACCTTGGTGGCGAAGGTATGGGCCTGCCACGGCCAATCCAACGATTTGGGAAATTTTCGTTAAGACAGTTAAGAACAATGAGGGGGGGCGCCATCTAGTTGGAATATAATGTTTGGTTGTAGTTTTTATAACTGTGAAATGGCAAAGTTTTCCAACATACCCACAAAAATGTTTCCGTTGATATTTTTGTCAGCAAAAAAGAAAAATTACATCATACATTTACTTCATGTAGTAAAATAATAAAAATAATAATAATAATACCCTGTCGCAGCAAACCTGCATAATCAGCGAATTTCCAATGGAGATATAGATGTCTTAATACTACATAAAGCCACTTACCAAGTTTCATAAAAATATATTCACAAATAAGCGATATATACGATTTGAATTATTCTCCATAAGAATAACATTGGGGCTGAGTACGCAGGTTTGCTGCAACAAGGACACAAAAAATAGGTTTTTATGCTAATATCAATATAACTCAACTAGGTGAAGTCGTATACCAGTTTTTATTAATTTATGTTCATAATTAAGGGAGACGGAGCATTTAATTACTCTCCATAAGAATAACATGGGGGCTGAGTACGCAGGTTTGCTGGCAAAAGTTTTATTTAGCAAATATCAAAAGGCCACAACGAGATGAAGCTGTATACCAAGTTTCATCAGTATACGTTCATAAATAAGCGAGATATAAAAATGTTCTTTTCCTCCATAAGAATAACATTAGACAACGTACTGTGTTTAGCACTTTCAATATCTCGGTAACCAATTGACGTAGAGGAATGATCAAAATACTAAATTGTGTGTTTTTTAAACTGAATCCAATGGTGAAAACTAAAATTTGACTACTTCAAAAATTATATGTAAAAATAAAAAAATCCATTTTTGGGGTAAAAAAACCCCAAAATACCCCTTCGGATAGAGCTATCTGGCTGGTTTTCGAACTTAGAGTCATAAATGTTGCTTTACACGTTTATACCAAGTTTCTTTAAAATCGGATCATTTTTACGAGAGTTATCGTGCTCACAGCGGCCCCAAATAAAAGACAGATTTCCACCGAGACTTTTAAGCATATTCCCGAACAGCGCCATTTTCCACAAACGGACGAGTCCTATATGCCATAACATTAATTCCATTCAAGACCACAACAGAATTAATAATTTGTTTCGGTGGAAGAAACAAATAAAATTGCGTGTGGGAGGGTAAACCTTATAAAAAAAAATATATATAATTAAAATTGATTCGTGGGACTAGTAATGTATAAAGAACCGTACGTGGCTAAACGCACGTGGGAAACACAAGGGAGCCTGGGAGCAAATTACAAAAAAAACACTATAAACATAAGTTAGCATGTTAGCATAAGTTAGAATGTAATAGCATCTCTTAGGTGGATAAAGTTTATGATTTTCTCATTTGTTTTTAACGTATGACCAGAAGAAAATCCAGTAAAGTTAAGTTATTTGGTGTTTGGCTCTACAAGTGCCAAAGCGAAACTCGATCTTCCTCCGAACATTGAAATGTCGAAAAGGTTGTAGTTATTTACAACGAAGTAAGGTTTGTTGTTGATATATATACAGTTTCGAACGAATGGTGTTTTTGGGGTCTGGGGACCTCAAAACGAAAAGTTATCATGGCCCCGGGCCTAGGTCTTACCATGCCGACTACGGTAATAGCTTCTTCCCCATAGGGGAAATTCGCTAAAACTACAAAATTATTGATAAATGTCACGATCTAAAACATTAATATTGATTTGTTTGTTAAAGGCTATCCTAACACTCCTATTGTAGAATTGTTTACAATAAGTATAAGAAGCTTTATTGTAACCAAAAATATGTGTAATAAGCAATGAAAGTTTATGAAATAAATTAAAAAATAAATTAAATTTGTTAATCCTCGTGTTATATTTTTATAAATTATAATTTGAAGGATAAAATCATGACTGTATTTCTAAGTATTTTAGAATAGTTTGCGACTTGTAAGATAAAACTTAAATTGTCTGGTTGGTAAACTGTAAAGAATAATTGTTAAACAAATTGCCAAGATAATTGTCTTTTAGGCATTTTTAGTGTATGGTAACGTAATTAAATCTTCAAATAAAGCTCAAAGCCTGATTACGGAGTTCTATCAAAATCATCAACAGACAGTTATTATCAAATTTTTACAAATACATCACACTATAGCATCCACTAATGCAAAGCCACAAATGCAGAGCCCTCCAACGTGCCCGAGAATATTATCAGTATGATAATTTTCAACCCCAATAAAACAACCCCTTTCTTCCCTCTTTCAAGGTATAATGTTAGCATAATGGTGAGTGCTCTGAACTTGAAGGGGTTTAAGAGGTTACTGGTTCCATTCTAGTGATGTGTTGAAGGGTTCGGACCACTTGCCCTGAAAAACATTTATTATTCAAGAAATTACAGCAATTGCAAATCAGGTCAAATATGAGTGCAGGGTTTTAAGTTGAATATGTTTTCACAAAATCTTAATCAAGCTATAAATAAAAGTATTTACAACAATTCTTGGAAAATTATAAGTGTGAACAACACCTTTTATTAAACAAAGGATTTGTCTATTGTCTAAAACTGAAAAGATACAGTAAAGCATATTACAACAGTTTAAATACATTTTTATTTAGTATATTTAAGTTCCATAAACATCAGAACTATTAAATACACCCCTGATTAAGAGTTCGATATACAGGGTGCAGCAAAAGTCAGTTAACCGCTGCAGACCAGGTGAGCGATATTGTTTATCTCTTGCTTATCTTATCTGGAATTGAGCGTAGCATTAATGTATTTTCGAGTTGGCGAATGTTTATGGTATTGAGTGGTGTGCTAGGTCACCAGACTTAACTCCGAGTGATTTAGACATGTGTGGGCTATTGAAGATTATGCGTTATTTGTAAAAACTCGAAATTTCGATCAGTTGAGAGAACTAATAGCGGACGATTTCAACGGTTTATTTATACCACAGTTGTGTAACAAAATGTGTAAATCACTGATAAAAAGGCGCTATAAGTGTATAAAAGTGTATGAAAACTAAGGTGGCAAATTCGAGCAGTTTCTGTAACAGGAAAATTACAATTACATTGTTATAATTAGGAAAATACATATTACATCTTCATAGTTTTTCGGTTAGCTGGCCTTTGCCTCACCATAAACTTTAGAAATCATATTAATAAAAAGCCCTCCAGGTTGTAAATGTTTTACAAGAAGAATAAGTATATTGGTATTGTATATGACAGAAATAACAGTTATAAAAGAATTAATAAAATAAAATTACAAACCATAAAAATCCCTATTTACAATCGTATAAGGACATTTTGGAAGCGAAAATGGCAATATTGCAGGTTTACAATACACAGATTGGATTAAAAAAGGTTTTACTGCTTTAACGCACAGCAGAGTCTAAAATCTAATTTTAGTCACGTGTGAAATTTCAAAGATTTTTAATTCATCTTAAATGAAAGAAAATAAACATAGTTAAGCAACGAAAGCATGCTGGAAACCAAGCAAAGAGTTACAAGTGTTGTGCATGCAGTGTCCATTGTCCGCCCTACAGCACGGCGTCATTGTTACAATGTTATTTGTGTTGCATACAGCCAGCCATTAGTATCACACCGTCCTCGCAGCTGTAAACCTTGTCCTTTATTGCTGCATTAGCTTACATTACCTATTAATTGCATTCTGTCCTTACACAATTAATATTTGAACGTTTATATGCAGCTGGATCGTACCTCAAAGAACGTCATAAATGCATGCAATATCGTCTTCATTAGAAAACCTTACAGAAAGATATTTATTATTAACAAAATGAACCTTAAGGGCTTAATATCCTTTTAGGGGGTTACTTCATGGGCAAATAGAAATGGTTTTAAAATCACATTAGTGTTCATTTTATTGCGGGATCATTTCTATTTAGTTTTCAAAAATGCAACTGTTACAAGGCATTTATTATAGTTAGCCTATATATTACGTACAGTTGAGGAGGTCCACGGCTCAGATGGGCTTGCTCACCTGAAGCGAGCTCGTGGTACCACAAACTGAGGTTTTGTGTTGGGCAAAACGCGTGTGGTGAGTGTAAACATGGGGACTGCGTCTCATCATAACGATCTGAGCTTTCATTTGATGATTGGGCGTATTGAACTGAAAATTATTTGAGGGGTTTGGACAGCTTTTCTTAAAAACGTTTGTGTACTCTATCAATAAAAATGCCGTTGGCATTGAAAAAAGCGTATTTCTTGTTGAACTCGTTTAACCTTAATGAATCAGATATAAGTAACGTTAAAGTTAAAATGAAGAACTTGACTTTACATTTACTTAAGCTATTAGGCTGAACCACTCGCGGTTATTTAAACTTAATCTTATCCCCGACCTAATCCTTAGCAGCCTATTTAAACAAACTTCACTTAAGTAAAGTAAGATTTGTGTTGTTCAGTTTACCTTTGTGAACCTATTATCAAAGGCGGCCTGGCGTAGCGGCTAGAGCTCGTGACTTGTTCGGATGGTTCGATTCCCGTCAACCAGCAGAAGCTACTTTTTTTGTGGTATTAGCTTAGTGATTTCGCCCCCATTGCGATAGTTAAAAACCCAAATAGGTCCACCATCGCAAACAAATATAAAACCAATTGATATGTGTCAGAAGCGAGGAGAACTACACTAATTTGGGGATCTTCTCCGCTAAAATTCTAACGATAGATACAATTAAAGAAATAACTTATTACCAAAACAATCCGTTTCATTAAAGTTTTAGATGAATAATGCGAAAAGTTTATTTTTTTATTTATTTGGACTTTACCTATCGCTTCTAGTGTTTAAAACTACACTACGTTTCGGGAGGTAAGGAAACTCCTCCCGTTATCAAGTGCTCCTCCCGTTATCGATCTACTTACATCTAAATATCAAGTTCTTAACCTAACTAACCTACACTTTTTGGATTTTCTTAATGTTTTTCTTTTACATGTTAATTACACCAACACAAAAATAACAAATACATATACAAAAAATCAAATACAATACACTAACACATTTATGTACACTAACAAATGGAAAACTGACAATAAATTACCTGTTCTGCATCGTTGCCTCCAAGCAATGTATTTGTTATTTTGTGTTTGTGTAATTAAATGTAAAAGAAAAAGATTAAGAAAATCAAAAAAAATTTAGGTTAGTTAGGTGTAAGAACTTGATATTTAGATGTAAGTAGGGTTCACTTGATAACGGGAGGAGTTTCCTTACCTCCCGAAACGTAGTGTAGTTTTAAACACTAGAAGCGATAGGTAAAGTCCAAATAAATCAACAAATAAATTCAAATCCATCGCTATTATGAGTTTCAAAAATACAGATACGAAAGGTTCCCGAATTTCTGGATGAATAAATCGTCAATACCGCAAAAGTGCAAACTTTTTTGTTCGTTTTTAGCTTTATTTTTATTCGCAATCCTTTATTTGTCAGTTTCAATATGAACCCATACAAATGAAATACATCATGAAATAAAACAATGTAACAGTACATTAACAATGTACAATGTTAAAATGTGAACAATGTAACTGTTTAACGTATAAACAGTCGTTGTTTTGACGTTGCCAGTCTTCATAGAGAAATAATATAAGTCCGAAGCTAGAACCTCTGCCCTAGTCGGAAATACATTTACTGCGCTTATTACATTTGTTGAGTAGATGAAAAACGAAACTCATTGTAAAGTTTGATTTTACTCTATACCAATTTTTACCATACTTTTCTGTGAAACCTTTTTTACTACATAGGAAATATATTTAGTTGGCATTACCCCTAGTATATTTGGCGAAACCTTTACGCTACAGTAATTGGATATCTAATGCAAAGGAAAAGGTATTTTTTGTTTTACTTAATAATATTCTACCGTAATAGAGAAATGTTCGAGTAAGTTAAAGCATAAGTTTAAAAATACCTTGTCTTAAATTTAGTTGTTAAAAATTGAAGATTATTAATAATCTAAAGTACCTTCTAAAATGTATATTTGATTAAAACCATCACAAAACCAACACTATCACTAATTAACTGCCCTATGACAAGCTTAATCTTGAATTAGTCAATCAGTCCAATCCACGAAGGACAAAGCTCGATTGTTTGTATTGAATCGCCAGTTCGGCCAACAACTAACACAATGCTGAGTAGCCGCGAGCGAGAGCTTGAAGGCGTTTGAATAGAAAATCGAGATCTCTTGTTAAACATCGAGAACTTTGAATATTTTCCAGCACTTATCATAATACAGTAAGTAAAGGCCTAAGGGAAAATTGGACTTAAAAAAAACAGAGCTAATATAAAATATATTTAGTTTAAGTCTGAATGTAAGTTTAACAATTTTCTTAGAATTAAAACAAAGATTTGACTTGATTTAAGTTGAACCTGTTATTATTGGCGTTTGAATTACTTAATATAGTATGTGGGTGAAAGTTACTTTTGGAAAATGATAAAACAGGTCAAGGCACAATAAATGTGAGTTATATCAGTAAAAGCCCGAAAGATATTTGTTTATAATTTTCAGTCTTAACCTGCAACGATATACGAAACACAAAACAGGAATAAAAACTTTTAGATTTGCCAAAAACACTGATTTGCAAATAATGGACTGGTCACTTCTCGACTATCATCTCACCCGAGCCGCGTCGTCCACTAATTAAAAACCATCCCAGTGTAATCCCGAACAAACTGTGTATTAAGCTTATTTATAAATACCGGGTCATCCAAAAAGAACTAACACATTTTGGCTATGATTTTTATTGACGTAGTTTTAAATGTATGATAAAATTTATTTATGTACAAGTGGAGGAGCTCTTCAAGTTACTTATGATGTTCAGTGGATTTTGATGTGACCACCGTTCAAAGCTCTACAAGTGCCAAAGCGAAACTCGATCTCCCTCCAAACATTGATGAGCATTTCCTGGGTAATGAATGTAATACCATCTCTTAGGTGGATCAAGTTTCTGATTTTCTCATTTGTTTTTAACGTATGACAAGAAGAAAATCCAGTGAAGTTAAATCTGGACTCCTTGGTGGCCATTGTGTCGGTCCTTCCCTTCTCATCCACCGTTATAGACATTTTTCATCCAGATAAATTCGAAGGAAGATGTGGGTTTGCGGTGGAGCACCGTCCTGTTGAAAGTAAATTGGGCTAATACCTAAGATTCAATGTCGTCTACTAGAGGTAAACTGGCAAAGAGGGGCCGTAATTGACACTTTTTCGCCATGTTATTCTTATGGGTTCAGTATTTGCACCGACACCCGAACCCGGCCTACACAAATTTCCTTGTTGGCCTATACTAATTTCCGACCCTTGCCTACATTAAATACATTTTCCCAATCCCCATCCGTCCTCTATATTTTTAAAAATTAATTTTCAAAATCAGGCTAAAAAGCTAACTTTGCTTATTATGGTCCGATTTGTCTGCAATATGGATATGTTATTGTTCTAGGCTAATGCATTAATAAATACCATCTACATTTCCTAAATTCACTATTACGGTCAAATTAAAAAATATTTTTGAAAAATGCTATAGTGCCTATTGCCAACTTCTTTATTTACTGTCCGATTTGACTGATTTTCGAATATGTTACAGCCTTAAACTATTATATATATAATCACTATATATAAATTCCAAATTTGATACTTTGTATAGTTTATATATATACAATCAATAAAAAATTAAATTTGGTGTTTATTTTCCGATTAAAAATAATAGAAGAATAAAATCCTTTCATCAACAAGAAATTTAAAACCCATTAACTCGTTCAGTAAATGTATGTTTTTAAGGACAAAAGTACAGCTTGCTGATAAAAGATTCAATCCCACGCCACCGGTCGTCAGCAGAGAGGTATATTCAGAGGCGGGTGGCGTGACCACTACACCGCGGGTGACTATCGCTGGTGGTAGTTCCGAGTGATTGATACACTGCAGAACTCAAATCCCGATGGCATCGTGGCGATCGGTCATGATTTATGTGATCTTTATAGTTAGTGCACAAAGAGGTTATGCCCATGTACCGAACACAATATTATTCTACTTACTGTGTTCAACCGTCAAACTGATCTTCAAAAGTTCAAGGAAATAAGCACATAACAACTATGAATTGGCACACATAACACATTACATTGGATTTAAAGAATTAATTCAGAATATTTTACTTTACCCGGAGCAAAAATACGTCCTACTACATCACAATGCGCTGCGTGCACATCAAGCCATAAAAATAAAGATGAAGACCTTAACCATGTACTGTGTATCCTTATTAAAGACAGTATGTTGCAGTTGTACGGAGTCTGCAAGTATAAATGTATTCGTACTCAAAAAATAGAATTCAACAAAGCTCTCACTAAAGCTAAAAATGAAGTTTTTTTTACCTTGCTTCATAAAATAACCTGTCCCTAACGGGATAAATGTTGTAAATAATGCTAAAGAGGTATTGAGGAGTTATAGTATGCACTTTGACTCTGCCTATAACAACATCCTCACATCACATAACTTTGTAAATATTTTGGATAATGAACAAGTCCCACTGTATGTATGAGTGTGTGAATGAAGGTCACTGGTGCGGGTGAATGAAAAGCCCCGTAAACCTGAGAGGGGGTCTAGTACAATGTGGCGTCTGGTTAACACCCAAACCACTCCTTGGAACAGCCCAAGTACGAATGAGGGGTCTAGTAGATTCGAGAAGTCTGGCTAACACACAGACTACTCAATCGAACAAACCTCAGGTGAAAGAAGGACTAATCCAGTGGGTCAAAAAAGCAAAAAAATAAAGCAAATACAAATCCTTTCCATTTGTCTGATCAAAGGGAGAGGGTTTTATTGTACTGGGCGTCAACCAGATAACGATAAAGATTTAACCTGGGTGCTCATGCACAGATGGTCTCAAACTCCATTCAAACAGACATATAGTATAAAACTAATGTTCACTGAATAACCGTGTTATTTTGACAATGGACGCTATAGCTAACGAACTACATCGGCCTGCTAGGAAGAATTATTCAACGCATAAAGTTACTCTTCCCGGCCTATACTAAGCTGACCTTGTTGAAATGCAGCCGTATGACCGAGTCAATAAAAGGTACAAGTACATATTGACAATGATTAAATGTTTGTCAAAAGTAGCGTTTGCTGTGCCGTTAAAAAACAAGTCAGGCCCTGAGGTGGCTAAAGCTTTAGAACCCATCTTAGCCAAGTATAAAATGACGCATTTCCAGAGTGACCAGGGTACCGAATTTGTCAACAAGCATATAAAAACTTTAATGAAAAAACATAAAGTCAATCATTATCATACATACTCCGAACTTAAAGCCAGAATAGTTGAGAGATTAAACAGATCGACTAAAACAAAAATGTACAGCCCGTGGAAGTTACGAATGGTTAAGTATTTTTCCGAAGATTATAAAGTCTTATAACAATAAAAAACGCAAGACTATAGGTATGAAACCCAAGGATGTAAAACAAAAACATGTCAAAGACATTCTAAAAAGAATAGCAAACAAGACTGGCGTAAACAAGACTGTTAAACACAAATTTAGTTTGGGAGACATTGTAAGAATCAGTAAAGTAAAACGAGTGTTTAAGAAAGGATATTTACCCTCATGGAGTTTGGAACTATTCACAATACATGCCATCAGACCTACAATCCCGAACACTTACCAGACAGCAAAGGAGAAATACTTAAAGGCGGGTCTTATGCTGAAGAACTTAACAAATCAAAAATCGGTGTCGTTTACTTGGTTGATAACATTCTAAAGAGGAAAGGTAATTTAGCTCTTGTTCGCTGGAGGAATTTTATGCCAGCCATGACAGCTGGGTAAAGGTTAACGCACTAACACGATAATGTACAACAAAGCGTAAATCCTGCACGTGCGATAACTAATGGATTAAATGAGGAAAGTCTCATGTAAAACCCGCATCACTTTGCCGTAAAAAGCCCGTATATCACTCTACCGTGAACTGATTACTTAAAAACCAAAGCAATTAGTTGTATGTAATTAGTCACAATGCGGGTTCTTAACCAGAAAGTTCAGTTCTCCGTAAAAAACCTTCACGATTATTTCTCTGGCTCTGATGTGGTAAAACATAATAAAAACGGTATTTTATCACCCGATTCAATTCGCGGTACAATGGTGGGACCTTCATCGAGTGGAAAAACTAATGTTTTATTTAATTTATTATTTGATCCAAACGGCCTGAGAGTTGAAAACATTTATGTATTTTCAAAGTCACTTCATCAACCAAAATACGAGGTACTACAAAAAGTTAGGCCCAAAGAAGTTGGTATCATGAATTTGGATATAATAGTTTAGTTATACACCCAAACGAAGCTAAACCAAACTCTATAACCATTTTTGACGATATAGCTTGCGAGAAGCATGGCAATATACGCAGTTATTTCACCATGGGAAGACACAACAATTTAGATTCATTCTATCTCGGTCAGACATACTCCTCGATTCCAAAGCAACTGGTGAGAGAAAACTGTAACTTTGTTATTCTATTCGAACAAGACTAGAAGAACCTAAGACATGTATACAACAATCATGTAACTACAGACATGTAATTTGACAAATTTAAAGAAATATGCGCTCGGTTGTGGCGTGATAATTTTGGATTCCTTGTGATTGACAAGACCTTAGATCCATATAAAGGTCGATACAGAATTAAATTTGACACTTTCGTAACAGAACTATAATGGTCCGCATCTACACGCACAACGATCTAAGAGGATTTAACACAAAACCACATAATGTTAAATCAAACTTGTGCTCTTATTACTACAAAGAAAAGAAGAAATTTGGTGGGAACTACTGCAGGAAAAAACCCACACGGATATCAGTTTAACAAACGATGCTGGAGGCATAAAAAACTAAACTACCTGCCAAGATACCACCTGTAGTTTTATTAATGATATCTGAGAGTGAAAGAACTTATAACCGAAATACATAGCTTAGGCGTATTAACATATGTGAAAAACAACGTACCGTTGGAGCTTTTAATTTACCACGAAGATATGAATACCGTTAGAGACCCACAAAATATGATATCCAGATATAGACCATTCCCCGAGATATTTGGAAAAGTATTGCCTTTACGGAACTTGCACGGTAGTGTTAATTTTACACAGGTGTGTAATGAGATGTTAGAATACGGATTTAAGATTCCCTTCGCTTCACGATGTGTACTACTGACAGAGCGTAGTATTCCTATAAGATCCCTAATGACAGTTTATACAAGAGCTTTAAGCTCAAAATGTCATATTGATATCAGTTATAATATTGGATACACAGAGGTACCACCTAGTGTTCCACTTAGAGATCATATAAATAAGCCGTTTAGCGGTGTTAATAATCTATGTCAGGGATTGTATAAAATATAGTTTTTAAGAGAATCCCCTTCCACTCCACCGACATACTGTGAGAGATTTGGTAAAAGTCTTTACAATGGTCATAACAGTGTAACAAACAGAGTACTATTTGACCAATGGAGAGCGTTCACAGGTGCAAATCTGAGCGAATTTTGTCTTTTAAATTCTTATTTACTGGAACACCTCAATGAACCTATGGAACCTACCTAGACCTATGGAATTACTTAAGAGGTTTATGGACAAAACTATAGAGCGAGATAAATATGCAGTTGCTGAAAATCCAAAGTGAAGAGATGGGTGGAAACGTTATTTTGTATTCAGGAGTTTTACAGATCGTTACGTGATCCACAGGTTCGATGTTAGGGAGCAGAGGTATTACAGAGGTATGGACTTTAGCGCTGATGTTTCATTGTTGGATTTTATTAAGTACATAAGGAGGAATAATAAGCGTGCCCTGTTTTTTAGACAAGTTGAGATGCCTTAAATCTAAACGTGTTGGTTTAAATCGATCATTTATCACTATGACGCGAAACAGTAAACATCAACTGACAAACCGACTCATACAGCTGCGTAACGCTACTAAATGGAAATATAAATGTTTAAACAAGGGGATGAAGAGAGATTTATTGCTCGAGAAGCAGTACAAACATATAATCCAAGAACTTAGAAAAATAACCACAGTTTGCCCCAACATAAAAACTGAACCTGAAACCATTAAAGAGGAGCCAATGGATTACGATATAACAGATGATGAAGGAGCTGAATTTAATCCACCAAATGTATCTACATCTGAAACCAGCGGGCCAAAGCAAATTGTATCAACACCTTCAGGATTGGAAACAGTATCCCGATACATAGAAAACCAGTTTAGTAACCCCATGACTAGAGATATATGACACAGCTTTTAAAAGATGCTAGCGGTAAAGTCTGAGTTATTGATCATGACTACGGTCCTAGATACGAGGGCAGTACTTTAATGATGGGTGATAAGGTGATATACTTTGGCCACGATGGAACTATACTAATAAAAGACACAAGATATAGAACTACTGAAGGTTTGTAAGAGCTTATATTTAAGAGAACCCCTGACGAGGATATATATGATTAAGACAATCTTAAGATCTATAAGAGTATTATTACTGCCACCAATGTTCACAAGAAAGGGTACAAATATTACAATCAAATCAAAAGGGATAGCAGTCTAAAGTACAGAAGAGTTAGTTAAGACCTATTCTCAGTCAGAGTGGGCAAGTGTTTAGCGTGGAACAACGCAAGATCCCATGATATAATCCATTGGGATGATGTCAACGAGTTGGTGGACCGGTTGCGAAACATTGCCATGTCAACAGAGACTGGAAACAGAGTCCATAACATTGAAATACTAAGTATCGTCAAGGAACTAAGAGAGGCCGTCTACATAAAAGGATCAGGAAAGAGTCGATTTAAAGCATTAATAAAATGACCATTGACAAGTTTGGACGTAGTCTAGAACCCCGTAGTGAGACCGTCAAGGGTCCCAAGGGAGAGGGTTTAAATTTAACGCCCGACGGTGACTATGATATACAAAATAAACGGCTATGTAATCTAAAGAGGCCTTTAGACAATAACGACACAGTGACGAAAAATGTATACCTGACAATACCTTATTATTATATGTAAAAGAGTATTTTGATGAAAATAGGTGTTTAATTCGACATGTTAAATCGCCATTAAATCCTAACGACGCTGCTACAAATGCTTATGTTGACCATAAATCTATACCTTTTACAAGTGAAAATTATCTTAAGGGAACCAAAATATTAAGAGACGTACGTGATGGAGCGATAGAGTCTGACATAGTAAACCTAAGGATGTTAAAAGCAGAAACTAAATCAGTCTTAAAGCTCGTAGAGAACACTTTTTATGATTGTCAGTCGAAACAGTTGAAACATTGTGCTGATCCTACAAATTTCCAATACGTAGTAAACATGAATTATATTGTTAGATTGTTGAGTAAGGTTCTATTTGACATTTACAATAATACCAATACAATACAGACAAATAAAGATCAACGGATTGGAACACACGTTATTAATAAATAATTTTAAGACTTCAATACAAGGTAATTTAGAAATAAAGACGTTGATGATGAGTAAGTAATAAAGGAGGAACAGGATCCTGTTCTTGCCCCCAACTACCTCAGGACAGAAGATGAGTATAAAAATCACTTAAACCGGAAAATACTAATTAGTCTACTCCTAACCGCCGACGGAGATGTCTGTTATCTTACTGTTTATGCTGCCTCATGCTTTATGCACCAAGTTGGTAGACTATCTTACGTACGGTGTGTATCTTGAAAAAAAAAAACGCTTTGGCACAGAACATTACTTCCGCGGTGAAACAATTTAAAGAGTACTTTCGTCTTGAGCCAACGGGAGTGTTTGATAACGATACTTTGGCACTTACGAGTACGCCGCGATGCGGTCACCGAGACAATATACCACCTTTCTCAGCTTTACCCAATACAAAATGGAATACTACAGAAATAACCTGGTACCAATACGACCCTCCTCAACACCCGGATCTTATACAAAAAGCTTTTGTCGTATGGACCAAACACGCAAATTTAACTTACAAAACACAAAAATAATCCCACAATAATCATTTAATTTTCAACAGCCAGGCAGCATGTATTTTACTCTAGATATGATATTTGCCCCTATGACTTTGACGGCACTGGGTTAGTTCTAGCTCACGGCTACCTGCTCAACATGGGTTACCAGACAGCTATACATTTTGATTCAGAAGAAAACTGGGATTCCATTATGAATTTACCACGGTATGGAAACATTTCATTTTTTATAACGTTAGTACATGATTTTTCACGCCCTAGGCTTGGACCATTTCGGTGATGATAAATCAGTAATGTTTCCTTTCAATAGGGATCCTACAAGGATTGGATTGTTGACTTGAACTAATACAAGTTAAGCAATGATGACAGACTCGCTATGGAGTTTCTGTACGGCCGCCCCACTAAAACAATCGCTACCATTCCAAAAAATACTAAAACCACTACCACAACAACCACTACCACACCCTCTAGCATTAAAAAAGATACCACACTATGATACCACACCAAGCAGTGCAAAAACCACAGTCGTAACACCAACCAAGATCTTTGAAAAACGCGATAATTGCGAATTAAAAAGTCAAATTAATACGTACGTTATTTTGAAAAAAAGATATTTGCCTTTTTAAGAGAATACGTGTGGATTATTATTTTAAACCCTTTAGAACTATACCGGAAGACTTAACAAGGCCAAAGAGCCATTAAATCACATACTGGCTCAAATTCTTACCACAAAACTTTTCTGATGTGCAGTCTATCAAAGACCTAATGGGGATATCGCTCTTTTGTAGGCAATGAAGTATTTTTATTTAGATACCCTTCAATGTCCTTGATTAAAATGCATAATTCCAATATCTTAGCCGTTAGACAGGTAGATAAAGCTAATTCGGTATTTTCAACTAACACGAGGAAGAGCTACATGATTATTAAGATTGGTATCTGATTGAAATAAGCGAGTGCGACTTTACGGGTACGTTTATGGGTATGGTCTCGTCTACACTTTGCGAAATCTCCACCCACAGTCATATGCCTTACAGTCACAATTCTGCCTTTGGTAGCAAGGAAGACTGTGTACCGGGTTCTAATGAGAGGACGATTTGACAAGGAGGTTTATTCGCTCCTGGAATCACCCAGCTGACAGCTCGACCACCGGTTCTCACATTCCCGACTCCCCCCCTCGCCGTCAACAATCGTCTCCTGTACACCGAAGGACGGCGTTGTCTTGGGGCCGAACTCCAGCAACGACCCGCTTCTACTGGTATAAAAACGGCCTCCTTTCAAACAAGGAGGTCGCGATCAACGCCCCGAGTTGGAGCTCCCGTCCATCGTACTTTCCCCTCTTGGTGCAAACCACAGGGGAAAGTGGTAGTCCAAGAGGACCGACCCCTGTTTCCGAGCATCCCACACCCGGAACCTCAAGGACGATGCCGGTGACGACTTCCGTGGCGGTCCTCCCTTAGGTAGACGTCGGTGACGACGAAGACGAGAGCTCATCCCGGGACGACGACGTGATGGACCTCGACACATCGGACATCGAGGTCGAGGGGTACGAGGAGCCCCCTTTTGAGACGGCATCAGCAGCGGCGAACACGCCAGTGGAGGTTTACCTGGCCGGCTCACCTGATTCAGGATCATCCCGTGAAGTGCGTTTCGTTCCACCTTCCCCGGCCGCAGTCCCAGAAGACATTATGTTGTGGTTGAACGGAATGGCCAGCCCCCTGACGCCGAAACAAAATAAGGACCAGCGGTGAAAAGTGTACCGTCCGGACGGAACTTTTTTCCAGATGCGGACAAAGAAGTTGCGGACCCTTGACCGCATATATTAGTAGTAGCCCGGTCCACGAACAGAACCGTTCGTAAAAAGGAGATTTTTATTTTCTTTCTCCTATTTTCGTTTTTTTTTTGTTTGTGCTCGAGTCGTGCAACGTCTTAGGGATAACCCTGATACCCCAAATGAGGATATTATTTTTAATTTTTTCTTTAAGTACGAGGGGGAAGTAACGTCCATTTTTTGGGAGGGGGTAATATTTTGTTGAAAACAAATAAAAAAAAATTATAATGAAATATTTATTCAAATTAAGGGATATATTAAATTCCAAAACGAAATAATTATTACATTCTTAGTTAAATTTAGATAAATACGGTTAAACACATATTATATGTCGGCAACAATTGGCTCGGAACCTTCTTTGTTCTTATTACGAAGACAAAAGCAAGGGAAGCAGTTTAGACGTGCTGAATCGCGAGCTGGAGGAAACCGCTTCCCTCCGCCGCCAGCTGTGGGGCTGTCGTGGGTTCCTCAGCAGCGCCTGAGGCAGCAGCAGCGGTCAATCGGTCTCTACTCGTCATGCGATAGACTCACGTCACTCCGCTCACCGAACCCACGCGTATCGCTTGGTGATAACCAGCATCGACAGAGTGTTGTCTTCATTTTGGTAAGTTTGACGGCCCTTTTACGTAAATAGAAGTATCTTATAGCTGTTTTCTAGCGACCTGTTTTCAGCTAGCAGCCTGCTTTTATTTAAATTAAATTAAGCGTCGTGATCGCGTAACTCACGCCGCGACAGGTTCGCTCACTAACGCTCACTAATTTCTTAGCCATTTACGTAGTTGTTTCACTCTTAGTAGAGTAGCTATTCGAAGTACGTTTTTCCCCGTGGATTTGTGGCTGATTTTCTTTGTAGTTAATATTCAAAATTTAAATCTAGCCCACGCCGTTGGCACGTAGCGCCTGAATCTGCACGTAGTGTCACGCTACGACTCGTCTGTTTGCTTTAATTTGCTAACTTGCTAGTTCTCTTTGCTTGAGTATTTACCCAACAGACTATTTTACAAGCTTAAATGAAATGCGAAGCAAATTAAATAATTGAGTTTTATTTCATCGTCCTACATTTATTTTTAAAATGGTACGGACACGAACGTAACCGGAACGGTCGACTACGGTGCGAATTCGTTCATCGAAGACGAATACCGGAATATCAGTTATGTTATTCCTGGTGTAACGAGGATATGAAGAGCTGGTGACCGTCACTGTATAAGATAGTTTAAGTAAGAATCCTTACTGGTATATGTATGCTGACTTAATTAAGTGATACTAGCATTGTTTGTAAACGATTTCGGAAAGTCTACGTACCTAAGGATATTTGTTTTTTATTTTCTCTGTCTAAAGAGTTAGCGAAGATGTTCCTGATCTGTGACACGTTGCAGTAAATATCCATGTAGGGAATACTTGGACATAACTGAGAGCCACGTAGGTGTTAAATATCGCAGCTATAGTGGTAAACAAAGTCTAGCCAGTCGTCTGAACTCCGTATGATTATTATCACATTTCTACTGCCGCCTACTTTTATATCTTAAATTTAGTTTGGTAAATCTCTCCTTGGAGCCAGCAGTATACACTTTATTGCTTGGTGAAGGGAATTAGGTCTAAATTCCAACAAATACAATAATTGCGGTTCATCAGTACTTTTGATTTGGCCTTAAATAAATTTAAAACTTAGATAATTGGTATTAAGTGCGTTTTATTTTGTTAAATTATATTTTCTAAATTCAACCCCAAAAAACTTTTACGAGTGGCGAGGATGAATAAATAAATTCTAAACGTAATGGCATATTTTATGTTGTGATGTTCTGAGCCAAGACAACTCGTTTATCAAGTACGAATAAAATATTATTCAAGTGACTGTCGGTTTAGTAGTATTTTGCGAACACTGGATTAATCAAAGTAGACTGATCAATCTTGGTATTTTTCTTTGTAAGACAGGTTAGCTAATTGAGTATATAATAAATTATCTTGTTATCAAATCTTTCGTTATAAGATGGTGCCCGAACAGGGACCTTTAAACGCTTGGCTCGGAACATAGTATATTACGTTATTGCCAAATTTATAGTTTTCACACTGTTGTAAAACGTGTTAATAAAGTAAATTATAGTATTCTGTGCTGGAGACAACTAATTGTAATATTGTAATGGTGGCAATTAATTCGTCCAGTAGAATTTATTAACGGCAATTAAACCCCATTATACTGAATAGTGAAATTTTTATCGAGGGAAAATGAGTCCGTGGACTTTGTTTTGCCGCGTTTGGCTTAGGTTTTTCTCGATGATGTATGTTGTGACACCTTACAAATCTAAAGCTGCCTCGCGAAAAGCTGGCGAGCAGCCAACGCACAACGTAATTACAACTATGGCAGCCGCCATTATTGCTTCTTTCACGATCACGCCCCATGTGACTGGTGCGACGGCCCCAGTTGCTGTTACGTCGTCGGCCCGCCCTCTACCACGTCTGGAATGGTATCTTTGCTTCCGCCACCCTCCGCCATTCCCCGCACCCTCCTCAAAGACCCTAGAGTTAGTTGGATTTATAATCTGCCTAAAGAAGGCTTACGAAAGGAGATGCAAAAATTTAATCTTAACACCGAGGGCAAGACAAACGAATTACGGTAAATTTTCGTGGATTTTTGGCGCACGCCTTTTGGTTCGATCCCCCTGTTGGCCTCTTATCAAGCCCCCCTCAGACACCTAATATCGCTCCAACGTTATTGCTACCGGGATACGCGGGTTAAGACAGACTTGACGTATGCAAAGATGTCGACGAGATGGCAAGTGTGCGCGAGATGTTAGATTTATCCCCTAATGCTGACTCGGGGCACGTTAAACGTATCCTCGCCTCTATGGTGCAAACCTTGAGTCCTGATGAAGATGCTCAAGTGAGACACCAGCTCGGATGTGTGACGTACGTATATGCCGCACCAACTTACACGGCATATACTAAATATTTTACCGGTACTATCCCATTCCCTAGAACGACGTCGGCTTATGTAATCCCCAGTCAGGACTTAGCAATTAGCCTCCTAAATTTGCGCCCCACTCAAGAGTCCCCACAAACGCACGATGTGCCTTCCATATGCAACCTTATGCGCAAATGGAATTTGCGTTGACGGATGTAAGGACCCCATATATTTCTCGAATGACTGGAATAGTTATTGGAGGCGTATTCCGTAATTCCAAACGATATTTTAAAAGCTCTCCCTGAATTTTTGGCCTGGTCCGCGTTGCTATGGTACCGGAATAGCCAAGAAATGTGGGCGAACTACCGGGATTTTCGTGTCCATTTTGAGAATCAGTTTCTTCAACCAGGTTATCGACGTAATTTAGACGAAGAAGTACGGAAATGTACCTAGGAAGACTTAGAATCATTTTCAGCACATGAGAAGATTGACTTGATTTAGTTTTGGGGGTTCGTTCAAAATTTTATATATGTGTGTGTGTGTGTGTGTGTGTGTGTGTGTGTGTGTGTGTGTGTGTGTGTCTCAAACATGCGTCCGTATAATAAATTGATGGTCCGGCGTCAGGATTGTTTGACCTTGACAGAGATGATAAGGCGCGCCGAAGATTACGAGGCTTATTTACGTGACAAGAACGCATTCCGTCCCCCACCGCCCCCCACAATATTGCTAGTTCCTGAGACAGCGTACCACGGTAAGAATCGGTATGATCGTGTGTCAGATAACGCGGCGGTTAGGCTAACCCCCCTAATTTGAATTCGGAACCGTACTCGCACGGCCAGAAACGTGTCGCCCTTATAAAGCTGGCAGATTCGCGACATCAAAGCCTAGGAAAATCCGCGCCTAACCCCACAGTTAATGCGCAAGGGGCTACGGCGCTGGAGAAAATTAGCCGCGGTAACAGCGAATAGATTTGTTGGAACTGCGACCAAACCGGCCATCTTTTTCGAAATTGCCCAAAACCCAGAAAGCTTAAAGTTTTTATCGTAAAACTGAGGGTATCTCTACCGCCAGGTGTAACTGCAAGGCGGGAAACGAGTACAGGATTCGTTTCGAAGGGGGGTTACCAAATCCATGCCATCAAACCGGAAGCCATCCCCCGAGGAATGGAGCGCCTGGCTCCAGAAAATAAGCAAATTCTCAGTCGCGACTAATCACGATTGCGCCGCCGTCGATAACAGACCGTACTTCGGTCTACGAGTTTTTGATCAAACGTGTTAGGCCTTGGTCGACACGGGTGCGGTCGTTAGCCAGATAGGTGACCGCGTCACCGAACTTATGAAATCTCGGGACGTGCTACTATTGATAGCAACGTTGATGTTAGGATGGCAAACGGCGCACTTTCACATTCAAATACGGGCTATCGGATCACCGGTACGGTTGGCGATTACGATTATGAATGGGACGCGCTGTACGTACCGGGCCTCACGAGCGATAATGTATTAGGTACACGACAGATAAACGACCTCGGCCTAGTGCAATTCGAACTCGCGATCGAGAGCGGTCTTGGTAATCCAACCGGGCCAAGTAACGAATGATGCGCCGTGAGCAAGCTTTCCGACGACCATAAGTTGCAACTAGAAAGGTTTTTAGCCGAAGAACTTGCGCTTTTCGACAAGGTTGGCGGAAAAACCCACCTGATAGGACACGTGATCCGGTTTAAGGACGGTGCCGAGCCGGTAAAGATACGACCCTACCCTAGAAACCCTGCCATGGAGGATATTATTAAGAAGGAAGTCGAAACTATGCTTAACGATGGTATTATTGAACCTCCCAGTAGCCCCTGGCGTTCGAGCATAGTGATGGTTAAGAAAGCATCTGGAGGGCTAAGACCCTGTTTTGACCTGCGTCGCGTTAACGAAGCATCCGTTCGAGACGCATACCTGTTATCTAGGATACATTTTATCCTTGAAATGTTGAAGACGGCCAAGTTCATTAGTACGCTCGATTTAAAGCAGGGTTATTGACAATCCCATTAGCGGAAGGTAGTTGCCCTATAACTGCGTTCACGGTGCCGGGACTTGGACTTTTACAGTTCACGGTGATGCCCTGTGCCTCGATCTGTGACGCATTGCAGTAAATATCTACGTAGGGAATACTTGGTCTTAACTGAGAGCCACGCAGGTGTTAAATATCGTAGCTATAGTGGTAAACAAAGTCTAGCCGGTCGTCTGAACTCCGTATGATTATTATCACATTTCTACTGCCGCCTCCTTTCCAACTTAAATTTAGTTTTTTAAATCTCTCCTGGGAGCCAGCAGTATACATTTTATTGCTTGGCAAAGGGAATTATGTCTAAATTCCAATAAATAAAATTATTGCAGTCCATCGGTACTTTTGAATTGGCCTTAAATAGTTTAAATTCTTAGAGAATTGGTATTAAGTGTGTTTTATGTTGTACAATTTACTTTCTAAATTCAACCCCAAAAATCGTTTACGAGTGGCGAGGGTGAATAAATAAATGCGAAACGCTATGGCATCTTTTATTTTGTGATGTTCTGAGCCAAGACAACTCGTTTATCAAGTGCGAATAAAATATTATTCAAGTGACTGTCGGTTGAGTAGTATTTTGAGAACCCTGGATTACTCATAGTAGACTGTTCGATCTTGGTATTTTTCTTTGTAAGACAGGTTAGCTAATTGGGTATATAATAAATTTTATTTTTATGAAATCTGTCATGACAGTGATGGTAGCAAGAAAGGTGCAGGTAGAAGGAAAAGAGGAGACAAAAAACATCTCGATACCTGTAAAAACCACTGACAAATTATGGTTTAATTAAATATACGAGGTTATTTAAAATTAGAAATTTTAGAGGGGTTTACAAGAGGGACAGTTTACCAAAACGCTCAAGAAAGTACGAGTCTGCGATAGTTAACTTTGACAGTACAACCAATCAAGGTACTCTCTGGGCTTGTTGCAAAAAGATTGATAAAAAGCCTACTATTATTACAGCTTTGGTAACTTAAGACCGCCACGAGAAATCTGTAAATACTTGGTGGAATTCGAAGTGTACTATAATTACGAGGGACAACAGAATTTTGATTCAGTGATTTGTGGTCATTTGATCTTAAAGTTTCTCTGTAATAATGTTTTATGTTACGGGAACGACTAGTATACTGTCACACGAACTTGCCTTTCTTATAGATGTTAGCAAGAGTGAATGGGAGCTTGGTTTAATTGAACTGGCCACTTAAAATCTATATCAAACATTGACAAAGACATTAAAGATATGTTTTACCACGGTAAGAATAACAGCATTACAGACCCAAAGGGTTCATGCGAAATCGAAGATATTGAAGAACACATAAAATCAAAACTACCAAAAGAAATCAAATTTACATTCAAACCAAATAATAATAATTGAAAAGCTACGGTATGTTGTTCTCAGAAAATTGAATTTTAAAAAGATCGTTCATTATCCAGACTGCTGGGGTTCAGAAAAAAAATAAACGAGGCGTATAAAAACATGTTTCAGAACTGCCTGTGGATATAATTAAAGTTAATTCGATACGGGTCGAATGTAATGACACACGCGGTCTCATTTAAATGGTTTCAAAAGCCAAGCCATCATGAGTTCTTTCCGGCCATACCACCGGGCTATAAGATAAGTGAACTTCCGAAAATGTGATTTATTTACCTTTGACCAGCTAGAGGATCAACACCTTGACAATATCTCTCAAAGATCAAGACGGAAATCTTGTTAATTTTCGCGGAGAAAGAATATCGATAAGATTACATCTAAGGCAAAACCATGGGGTTACTATTTAATTCCAGGCCAACAGGGCACCAATTCAGTAGTGTTCAGAAAGGTAAGGCGTTAAGTTATAAGAATATAAAGTTCCTCTATTCCCTTGGGTTTAAAGTAATACAGAATGGCACTATTGGTGATAGACAGCCACGCTTAGTATGATGACTTAATAACAGGGATGGAATTCCATTCCCACCTACCCTACGCAAATACAACTTATAATAATAATGATGAGATAGGAATTCCGATATTACAGCAGGATATAATTACAGCTCCGTTTAAAACATTTTCGTGATTCATGGTAAAGTTAGCGCTGAAAAAGCGAACGAGACTACTCTAAATGTATCCTTTGTACATAATCCATTTGCTTTTGTTTGAAGAAATCTGTTACGAGGTTTGTAACAAGGAGATTGTCAAAACGATAAAAGTAGGTATTAATACCACTTTAAAGATAATTCTATCTATTTACTCAGAAGAAACAAATATATTGAAAAATGCCTGCTGGAAAAACCCCGGTACCTCTGAATAGGTGACAGATTTTATACATTCGATCCCGCTAAAACTCTGGTTAGGGTTTGCTGAAGATTATAGGAAAGTGTTGTTAAACGTAAAACAAGAACTTATACTTTCACGCTCGGCTTCGGATATTAATGCTGTAAAAACTACGGAGACCGATACTTTAACAGTAACAATCGAAAAAATCTACTGGCGTATACTTCACATTGCAATTGACGACACCAATAAACTAAAATTGTATTAATTTATAAAGAAAGATCCCGCGATTCATGTTCCGTTTAGGCAGTGGGAATTAATTTAATATCCTAATGTGCCAAGCACAGAGACATTATCCTGGACACTGAAGACGTCAAACCAGACAGAAAAGCCAACGTACATAGTTCTCGCCTTTCAAATAGACAGAAAGAATGATATAACTAATGACTTGTCACAGTTTGACGCCTGTGACCTAACCGGTGTTAAGCTTTATTTAAATTGCAATTTTTATCCTTACGATAATATTCGTGACAACCACGCATTTTTACGATATGTATGCTACCTTCCAAAATTCGTATTACGTACGAATCGGTTCACCGATATTAAATTTTGATGATTTTAAATCAAAGTGTCCTCTGTACGAAATTGACTGTTCAAAACAGGACGATACGATTACAATGGGGCCGGTCAACATCAGGCTTGAGACTCAAACTAAAAGAGCCATTCCAGCTAATACTTGGGCATAATGTCACATAATCCATGACTGTCATTATACATACACACCGATCACGGGAGATTTCAGTAAAATCTCGAGTTAGTTTCTCCGACCCGGTAGTTACAAAAATATACAGTCTACCCTCAGAAGATAGAAAATCAGACTGGGAACAGATGGCACGGGACAGGGTCAGGTTTTTAAGACGTATCAAACTAACACAAGAGAAAATTTCCAATGCAATTTTTAAACAGTGGGTTCGACGTACCACCGGGTCCAACACTTAAATTGATAATTCAAAGGGAGCCCCGAACCATGACTCCCTTTTGGTAGAGTGGGGAAGGGAGGTAAAAAGATACATCTATATGTCTAAAAGAGATAATTAATCAGTATGTGGTTGGTGAACAGCGCGTAAACATAAATTATTTGGGTTGGGTAAAGACCGAATATTACCACAATAACGGAGTTTTAATTAAGAAAGATAATTTGGGCGGTTATAAATTTAATGGCGTCAAGGGAAAATTTCAATTTTCCTCGGGGCTGATAGTATTATAATTAAATGGCGTACATTATTAAACTACAGCGATTATGAGGGTTCATCCTTATCCTCTGAATCTGCCTGAAACTATGGCATTGCAAGAATTTATAATCATTCCCAAGGGTAAAGCACCTATAGATTTACTGAGTGGAGTATTTTTAAAGTCGGTTTATTTCCTAGAACCCGAGTTTACTAAATGTATCGCATCCGGTATTTTTCAAAATCGAGACAATAGTCTTGGTATGTTGATTAATGAGAGAAAAGGCGTTGTAGTTTTGGGGTTATTCTGATTTTTGTCAGCAAATTGACTGGTTTAACGAAGTAACTTTGGCTCTTTTGGGTGAAAATAAATGTTATATAACTATAGAAATGGGGGCTAATATTAAGGTTAACAGTATTTTTGGACATCAGTACGTTTGTGTCTCTGTCGGTGAACACTCCTTTGCCCTAAACCGTAACGAGTGGGATCAGCTTGTAAAAAATATTCTTTAATCCGTCGCGAGGTATTGCAGTTATTTTATATAGAGGATATTATACAAGTTTTTATTAATCAGGTTTTTAGCCGATGCTAAAACCTGTACAGATCAAAAACAACCTCACGTAGCTGACCGTCTATATCAGGAACTTCTATTATGGAAGCGATAGTTGAGTTCCAGGCATTTCGAGACAATAGTAACCGATTTATTATTAAAGAAATTGTTATAGTTGGGAGCTCTTACAGAACACAGCTTGTGTTCTGACCTCCATACTGCTTTAATTTTCTAAATAGTAATATGAGACGGACAGCGAGATGGTTAACACACCATTTTCACAACATTAATTGGGACGATGGCGAGGTACATTATAGTGAAGGTCTAATACGATTGCTGTGTAAAACTTTCGATGTTATTCACACAAAAGGCTTGTAAAAGGCTCAAATCCTTCGGTAATTTCACCCTGATGTTAAAGAGATGAATGAAATTTTGTATATAGATGATGATGATTTTACAGTGGATTAAAAAATACGTCAAAAAATAATAAACTTGCTCTTTAAGTTCTGCAGAATATTTCGCTTTGAAAATATTTCCCCAATGTCGCTCACCTAGCAGGGTGGTTTAAAACCCGTAAATCCAGGGGTGTGGAGAGGTCAGCTTAAACTCTATAATACATTGAGCTTCCCTCTGACGTTAGGGGAATGTAGACTTTACAGAGCGAAACATAACAAATAATAAACGATGAAAAGTCTCTATATGCCTTAGTAAATGAAGAGTTGTAAGGGTTTAAAATGATGGGTTTAATTGAGGGTTTAAAAGGCCTCCACACAGTGCTCCTCCTCACACCCAACCGAAACGCCAAAACGGCTCAAAAGTCGATTGCAGAACTTGAAGTCCGAACAGGGGAAAGACATAAGTAGTGTGGGTTTGCCGGTTCTGGGCCAAGTGATTGACAGCTTCCGGTCACGTGACCGGAAGTGCTGAGTCATTAAATACGTCATCTGAGCCTCAGCCAGTGACGTAGGCGGTTTTGTGACGTAATGAGGGAAAGTTTAAAGGTCAAGGTCACGGGGAGGTTATTTTAAAAAAGTACTACCTCGCACGCGTAAAATCCGATTGTGATTCGATAGTTTTCATTCGATAAAAATATCGAATGAAAACAATCGAATGAAGCAATCGAATGATACGAGTGCGAGGTAGTACTATTTCATTTAACTTTATTTTTTACTTTTCTTTTTATTTACAATAAGCTATGTTTACAATAGTTCCCCGTTGTTTGTCATCATCGACGTTGTTGATCCGGAGTCGCGACCATCACTTCGTTTTCTGATGAAAGGCGGTAGATACTTTGACCCCTGCGTAGAGTCTATGTTGTTTGTTGCGATCAGTTCTAAAGATAAACTGTAGCCATTCGCTAGGAGAAGTCTTAACTCCTCTTTAAAAACCTCCAGGTCCGTAGAAGTTGATAGATAAATAGAGTCATAATAAATACATCGAACCTTGAGTGACATGATAATGTTATTTTGTGAAGAGCGCGGAGAGAGGATGAGGTTAACCAGTCGAGAGCTGGAGGTGTACTGACTATTCACAAGCTAGCGTCGCAATCGTACCAAATGGTGGGTGGTAAAAGTGTGGTGGGGCGGAGCAGATGGCGAACGGCAGATGGTAGGCGGCAGATGGCCTGCGGCAGGTGGCAGGTGACAAGTGCGTGGCAGATGGCAGCTGACGTGGGGAGGAAGACTTTGAATAAAATATCCATTAGTTAAAACCCTGGTCTGCTCGTTGAAGTTCCTCCTCTAGTTTAGTAACCAGCCGAAAATCCGCTTCCATTTCATCCTCCTGCTCTGGACATTGCGGCTGCGCACACCACCTCTTGCAAGCATAATCATACGCGTTCTTATATTCCTCCAGGACTTGTTCATATGTCCTAGGCTGCTGGGATATAGTTTGCATCGCCGCTCCTTGCTTAACCTCGGTAGTCTCAAGAGTTGCCACCAACTCCTTCTCACTAATCACACCTCCCCAAATAATGTTATTGCCATGGCTTATGATGTTGCTTGTTGGCTGCTGAGATGTAGTTTGCTCAACCTCGGTAGCGTCAAGAGTTGCTATCAACTCCTCCTCCCAAACCGCATCTCCCCAAATATTGTCGTTGACGCTGTTCATGGTGTTGTCTGTTCCAATGATTGTTTAGTAATGCAGCGTTTGAGTGTAGGTTAGGTACTCGTCCCTTCCCCCACCACATCACTCCCCCCACCACACCACTTCCCCCACCAAGTTTGTACATCGCGCACTAACTAGCGTACACGCATTAGTTAGGGTCTGACTCTTACACTGTCAAGACCGTAGCTCCTTAACTGAAAACTTCAATTAATTTGTCTCAACACTATATGTGTATAAATATTACAGTCACTATGATCTAAACTAGTGCATGTTTCCATGTGTTGCTTCTTGTGCAGCAGACAACTGGCTAAGAGTGTTTCAACCTTGGCTATTCTACGATGGAACCGCTCATTGTCCACTAAAAGCGTAGACATTCTATCTTCATCGTCGGAGAAGTAGAAGGTGGTGGCAAGTGGGCTACTGAAGGACACCTTACTCATATTCCTGTAAAACTGTGACATGTTCAGACGTTAACACAAACTATATGGGTAGATGTTTAGGTTTAACCTCCAAAATAGTTGTTTTTAGTTATTACTGCTATACCCTTGGTCGGATTTGAATTCCGTTTGCACCAACTTGTTCGTCTGATCAATCCGCGTAATTTGAGTACCCACATGACATACTTTGCACAAACTCTGTACCCCCCTCAAATTGGGTCATGTTCAAGGTCAAGGTCAAGGTCAAGGACCTTAGGACTTAGAAATTTTCACAAAGTGGGCTGCACACAAACATGAGACTAACAGTCTCCTGCCTATGTACAGGTCAAGTCCCTAACTTGAAATGCTTAGGGTGGTCCTGAAAAGGACCGTTTGTGTTTGAAGGAGATGGTGGATAAGGAGCGGTGGACAGTGTTTACGTTATTTCTTCGTAACCCACTTTACTTGACCCTTCTGCCGTACCAAAAACAAGTCGCACTCGGTCTCAGGAGGTGGCAGAGTGGACCTTGGAAGGTGGACCTTGATGTAACGGCCGCCAAAGAGGTGTTGGAGTAGGTAGTCATCGCAGATCTTCCCCACAAATAAATATTCCATGTTCAATTTCAACTGGTTAAACTTGACGGTGACAGACTCCAGCGGTGTTACCAACTCGGTAAGTTTCACCATAGCCGTCCTATTCATTATTTCCTCAACAGTTGGAGGCGGCAATGAAGGTCAAGGCGATGTAGGGTGAGGCGATGTCGATGGCGGAGATGCAGAAGACGTCGAAGGCCGTTGATCAAAGTAAAGTGGGTGGTTCCGAAAATTTCTTTGTATACAAGACCTAAAAGAACTAGGTCTTTTGAAACCGCTCCTTTTCTCCGAAGACTTCTTCAAAGTCTCCTTCAAACGTTGCAGTTTCTCGGGTGTGATGGGAGAAGACATAGCGCAGAGGTGTATACAGTTCGCAAGGCAAAGCTGGAATGAGGTACCAGACGGAGCAAAGCGGGTCGCCAAGTGTAACCGTGACATTTCCATATACGGGTAGAAAGCTAAAGACCGGTCAACATCCTGTTCCCCTTCCACCGTGACGACACAACCCCCCCCCGTGACGTATCATCTCCCCCCCCTTGACGTCACGGGGCGGAGCCCCCCCCTTGACGTAACCCCCCCGATTTGGGTCATGTTCAAGGTCACCCCCCCTTCGACCTCCCCCCTTCCGCTTCGGTGACGTCACTTTGCCTTTATAAGCGGGAGCAGTCCGCAGTCTCGTCGCAGTAACTTGCCGCTCGTTGTTTGGATATACGTCCCAGTGGGTTGCACTCTGCTGCAGCGTAGGTCTGTTAAGTGTGCGTTGGGCCCGACGCGCAATTAAGAGATCCGCACCCTTGCATGTTTAGTTAGTTTGTTTAAGCATGTTAGATAACGCTTGTAGTTTGCTGCTAGGTAATGTAGTTAGTCTAATATATATGTTAGTGTGTGGTATCGGTATGAAGTGTTTTATTTACTAATAACATATGTACTCCCGGCCCTACAGGTCCCTCAACAACCTTGGTCAAAACTTGGGTTCGCAGCAGCCTGACGCCGGGTGTTTGGGTCTACGTCCCACCGGGTTTCAGTGATACTGTTGACCTTTGCAAAACCGACCTCGGCTGTTCTTGTAAAAGTAACGTTAACTGATTAATTTTGTTTAAATAGTTATTGGTAAAGTCTTTATTTTAAAAGTAATGTAACTTGTTTCTCATCCTTTTCCTAACCCCTTACAAAAAGGTATGGCGCGCAAACCGACCTTATGTCATTACGGCGCGCAAACCGGTTGACATTACCCATCTTAGCCTGAGAAACGTTTGTGAAATATAATAAATCAGCCTCTTGTTTAAAATCAGTCTCTTGTTTAAAATCAGTCTCTTGTTTGTTGTCTTTTGTCCCCTTCCCCAATACAGAGCGGGGAATAGATCGGTTTGTGGTCCAAGTGAGAATCACTTACCGGTCTATTCCCCGTTTTGGCAACTTGTTCGGATGACCTTGGGACTTAGAACATTCTCGTACAGAGCGGGGAATAGATTGGTTTGTGGTCTAAGTGAAAACCACTTACTGCTCTATTCCCCGTTTCGACAACATGATCAAACATGATCAACATGATTCGACCTTGACCCACTTCGGGACTTAGAAAATTCTCGTATTGTAAAATATACATATATATTTATTCGTTACAACATTAATACCCCCACCCTATAGCACTTTCACTCCCCACCACTAACATTGTGTATAAAAGAGGGTCCCCCAGCCCTAGTAAAATCACTCTTCTACCTGTGCTGTTATACCCCACACCATGGCACACATTAGGAAGCAGACAGGACCTCTCAAATTGAAACCTTCTGCTTCGTCTTCAGCCGCCTCTACCACTTCGTCTTCTGCGGTTCCATCCATCCTTCGGACAGCTCTGATGTTAGCTAACATCGTCCCGGAGAACTGTTCACCACCACCTGCTGTGTCAACGTCTTCCACAAGTCCTTCACCTCTTCCGTCAACTTCTCGTGCTGTTTCTCCAAGTCCTTCTACATCTTCAAGTTGTTCTACATCTTCATCAAAGTCTTCCACATCTTCTGCTTCTTCATCCTCATCATCAAGTTCGAGACCAAGCCAACCAGCCACCCAATCATCTTCTCCAACCAGACCTTCAGTAATCTGCACATACACTTCATCTCCTTCAGAGAAATTCAAACAACTGAAATCTGTACAAAGGATGTGCATACTTCCTGCACAACAATGCAGTTATATATTCAAAAAAGGTGCTAAAAAAGGTGAACGCTGTGTTAAACGTTGTATTTTAAATGAAGGAGCGTGCAGTCTTCATTTAAAATTAAACCATAGCGCATCTCCTTCTTCACCACGTCCAACAGTAGTGCCAACCAAAATTCGAATTAATAGGCTTTGTAAAAACAAACGCTACTTCTTTGTTAAAATAAAGGACTTTGCAAAGGTGTTGGTTCAATGTGAAGGTAAACTGTACTATGTAGAGTTACCTAGAGGCATGGACCTCCACGTCAAAAAACCTTCCCAGAAGGACTATTTAATTCGAAATGACTCAGGTATCACTGTGTGGAAATCATTAAAATAAAAACAAAAAGACCAAAAAGTTTATTCCAAATTAAATACAATTTTCTTCCAAATTAAAAAAAAAGTGTGGACAACCTATTTAAATTTTGTAGCATCTGCTGCAGAGTGTAAATAGGTTGTTCACACTTTTTTTTTACAATGTTACAACGACCTTGACCTAGATAACGGACTTAGAAACCTTTCGCTCTGTTTGAATTCCTTTTCAAACCAAAACATTGATCTGTTCACCAACCTTTTAGGTGGGGGTAAGCGGGTATATAAGCGTGGCGTCGTAGAACATATTCATTAGTCAGCTATGGAGACTCCAGCAGGTTCATCCAACTCATCAGCTACTGATATGGAAGTAATCTGGGAACGTAGAGCGAAACAAAATAGAGCACGTTCGCGAAGAAACGAAAATAAAGTAAGAGAAGGATTCAAAAGATTACAAGTCGCTGTACCATTTGCTAATCCTAGTGATTCTAGGATTTCAAAAATTCGACAGGCAGTACAATATATTAAGTTCCTTAAAACACAGCTTCAAGAACCTTGTATAAAAGCTGAACTGCCTGAGGAACCGCTGCCCCCCTTAATCTTACAAAAAGAATTAGGGAACGTTTTTGTCAAACATCCGACCCTTAAAAAAGAAGATAACTAAACTCGTTAAAAAAATGAGAGGGGTTAAAAAAAAAACAAAGCGGGGAATAGATCAGTTTGTGGTCAAAGTGAGAATCACTTACTGCTCTATTCCCCGTTTTGGCAATATGTCCAGACGACCTTGACCCACTAAAAAGACATAGAATATTTGTGTATAGTATTGACTTACACTCCGTGTGGTAAAATAATGGAAGATATATTTATTTCTTAACACAATATACCCCTTCCCTAACCCTTGTACCCCCACCAATAACCCCCACCATTTAAACGTAGTATAAAAGGGGTTCCCTATCACAGGTAAAATCATTCTGCTGAAAATGAGTACACCTGCTCTCCCTATCGCTGCAGCAACACTAGTAGTAAGCAAAAAGGTTGAAAATCACGATCAGATAATTGTCTTAAGAAGATTACTGCACAAGTTTCTCGATTGGGAGGTTGGTTGTGATTTGTATATGTGGAAGCCTACGGCTCCAGTGTATAATAGTGAACAGGAAGCATGGAAAACAAGCTATAAAAACAATGTAAAGTTACTTAAAATGATTGGTATAATGGAAAGGTTACTCCGGCAGAAATGGATCATCAATACAACATTTTATATTAAACCAAACCATTGTTGAATCAATAAAAAGGAGAGAGATTAAAAACAGAGCGGGGAATAGATCAGTTTGAGGTCTAAGTGAGAACCACTTACTGCTCTATTCCCCGTTCTGGTGGTATGTTCAGACGACCTTGACCCACTTACAAGACTTGTCATTCTGCGACATCGTTGTTTGATATAAAATGTACTTCCTACAATAATATCCTTGACATTTACCCCCACCACGTAAACTTGCTATTTAAGCGACCGCATCGGAATATCCTCAGTAGTTAGCTATGGATTCCCAAGCAAGCACATCCAAAGAGTATAAAGATGAACTATCAGAGTTTCTGAAGTTCAACAATTGCTTGCGGAACCGAAGAGCCGAAAACGCATTAAGAACAAAAACATATAAGCTGACAATGCAAAAAGCCTACCGTAGATTATCAAGTAAAGTCCCGGGCGTTAAATCTACTACCAAAACAAAGGACATGATATATCAGGCAATAAAATACATAAAACATCTGCAGGCAATAGTTGCAGAAGTTCCTTCTGAAGAACCGGTCTCACTTGAACCGATAGAATGCGTGTTCCTGGTGGAAGATAGGTTGGCGAAACATCATTTTCTTGAGGAAGAACCGTCAGCCTACAAACAAATCTTCCTCATGGATGAAGACCAGGATGAATAACTGGGTTAACAAAATTAAAGACGTCTGGAATACAAAGCTGGGAATAGATCAGTTTGTGGTCCAAGTGAGAATCACTTACTGCTCTATTCCCTGTCTTGGTAACATGTTCAAACGACCTTGACCCACTTCAGGACTTGGAAACAACCTTGTTTAATACTAAATATATATTAAACAACAACATCCCCTCCCCAACACTTCACCCCCCCCCCATTATATTGTGGTATAAAAGGCAAGTTTGTATCAATGGTTGAATCAGTCTAGTCATGGCACCAAGAGACATCATCTTTCCTCATCCACGAGAGGTAATTCTAATGTTAAAAAACATTATGTTAGAAGATGAAGATGAAAATGAAGATGCGGTGTTGGAAGATGAAGAAGTTGATTCCGTAGAGATGGAAGCCGTGAGTTGGATGGAACAATTGGAGAGTGATGAGGATATCTCTAGTGTAGCGGATGACGTGGAGGAAAACTCAAATTCGGACGATTCGGAGTGTTACCAACAGTCACTCTGTTTGGAACACACGGAGGCAACTCCGAGCGGTAGTAGGACCCTTTTTGAGGGTACCTACGTCACTAGCTTTCTCCCCCGTCGCTTATTTCCGTTTGATGAGTCGGATTTGTCAGATGAGTCTGATTAGTTTTCTTCGTTAACCTTCCAACTACAAATACAGAGCGGAGAATAGATCAGTTTGTAGTCAAAGTGAGAACTACTTACTGCTCTATTCCCCGTTCTGGAAATATCTTCAGATGACCTTGACCTATATCAGGACTTGGAAACAACTTCTTTTGATACAATAATTATTACTAAATCAAACATATGCTCCAAGAGGGGGGTACTCTAATGGTGGGGGTAAGCAGGTATTTAAGCATGCACTTTGGAATACACGTATTAGTCAGCTATGGATTCGCAAGCAAGCACATCCAACTCTAGATCTGTCAACAATCAGAGAAACGCTGAACACTCAAGGAATTGGAGAGTGAATATTAACACTGGATATGAGAGATTACAAAGTGTAATCCCATTCGCCAATCCTCGAGATGCAAAAATAACCGTTTTATATAAGGCCATGGAATATATCAAAAGTTTACAGTTAAAACTCCAAGAACCACTGTTAGCTCCCTTAATCGATCAAAAACTGTTGGAATCATGTCCTCTGACTGAAGATGACTTGGCGGTTCAACATTTCTTTGCTGAAGAACCCTCATACAAACAACTTTTTGAAGATCAGGATAATTAAAAGAAAACTTAAAGATCTGTTAAATAATACAAAGTGGGGAATAGATCAGTTTGTGGTCCAAGTGAGAATCACTTACTGCTCTATTCCCCGTTTTGGCAACATGTTCAAACGACCTTGACACACTTTGGGGACTTGAAAACATCTTGGTTTGATGCAAAATGTACTTCCTGCGTAAAATTTGGTATTTCTTCACTAACACATATACTCCGGCATGTATAACCCCCACCACTGTTCTTATTCGGGTATAAATAGAGGTGCATTTTGGAGTGTTATTAGTAGCTGGTTAGCCTTTGAGGAAGACACAGTTATAATATGTATCGGTGCAATATTTGTAAAGCCTCATTAAGAGATGATTGGCTTTTAGCCATTCATAAAGAACTAAAACATAATCCCAACACAAATACAAAAGAAGAACAAAATGAACAAGAATTAGATTCAATCGATCATCAATTAGCACAACATCAATTTGCAAACCTAAATCAAAAAGAACAAAATGAAGTTTTAAGACCGAGTGTCATTCATTATGCACAATCAACGCCATCAACATTGACTTCTACGCCTGCTATGTCCACACTTCACCATCCTTCAACATCAACACCATCGACTTCTACGCCTGCTATGTCTACACTTCACCATCCTTCAACATCAACACCATCAACATCAATTTCAACGCCTGCTATGACTACACTTCACCGTCCTTCAACGTCAACAGCTGCTATGTCTACACTTCACCGACCCTCAACATCATCAGCAGTAGATGTGGAACTACACGCTCAAGCACTACCTGGTAAGGTAGTAACACATTTTAAAATTGACAACGTTAAATTACAGCTTGAAAACTTTTTACATAACGCCAAAGAATTAGTAACCAAAACACTAAAGAATGAACAAAAAAGATTAAATTTTATCAAATTTGGACTGTTGCTAGATGCCATATTCACTAACATTCAATTGAAACATCACCAAGAGGTTTCATGACAAAAACCGAACAATCATGGCTGCGTCAGATATTGAAAAGATCGTAACAGAATGTTTTGAGGAACTCTTGACGAAACTACAAGAGCATGAAGGAAGAAGATCTGGATGGACTTTATTAAGTATAACAAGTCTGGATGTTAGAGTTCATAAACACGGTTATGGAATGAGAGGAAGTAGCCATATCCCTCTGCCGCAAAAAATTATGAATACCAAATCCTGTATTAACGTGCAAAATGAAAATAATGAATGTTTTAAATATGTCATGTTGGCCAAATATGTAAAAAACCATCCGGAAAGACCAAGTCAAGCATATGAAGAAGTTCAACACAAGTATAATTTCCAGGGAATGACTTACCCTGTTGCAATTACTGATATATCGAAATTTGAAAAACAAAACCCTTCAGCTTCTGTCAACATTTTTGGCTTGGTTTCGTCTTAAAATGTGTACCCCTTGCGCATAACCCCTATTGAGCGCAGAGATCATACGGATTTGCTATTAATCACTAAATAGTGGGGATATATCCCACTATGTCTACATTAAAAATTTTGAAGCTCTTGTTTCTAAACAATTATCTAAGCATGAAAAAAAGATTACAATTTGTAAAAGATGTTTTTGTCATATAAACAAAGAATTGAGACGGGGAGGATCAGAATGGTTAGTAGAACATCAAAGGTTATGTAGTGGAAACTATGAGGTAAGAATTAAATTGCCACATCCCAGCAGAGCGCAGATAAAATTTGACAAAGTAAATCAACAATACCCTATTCCATTTGTTGTGTACGCGGACTTCGAAGCATCTTTACTTCCTATTGAACAACAAGAAGAGGATATCACAAAAAGAAGCAAATATCAAAAACATGCACCAAACAGTTATTGTATACTAACAAAATCCACGCTGTCTGAAGAACATCTTCAAGAATTTGGTCTATCATCTGCTCCGAAGATTTATCGTGGTGAACAAGCAGCGAAACACTTTGTAGATGAGTTGTATTACATTGCCTCTAAGGTGGAAGAAATCTACAAAATTAAAATACCGATGCAACCTATGGATGAACACCAACTTCAACATCACAATTTGGCAACAACATGTTATCTGTGTAATAACCTATTTACACCAGATAACGTTAAAGTGCGTGATCACGACCATCTTACAGGAGCCTACAGAGGTGCAGCCTGTAACGCTTGCAACTTAAATTACAAAGTACCATCTTTTATACCCGTTGTTCTACATAACCTTAGCGGATATGACTCTCATTTCATAATCCCGGAGTTAGGAAGAGATGATGGAGCAATAGATGTTTTGGCAACAACAATGGAAAAATTTATAAGTTTCTCTAAAAAGGTTGGCAAAATAAAACTTAGATTTATTGATTCGTTTCGATTTATGCCTTCTAGCCTAATGAAATTAACTGATAATTTAAAAAGAGAAGATCTGATAGAAACAAGCAAAATTATAGCCAGTAGTAAAATGGATCTGGTTCTTCGAAAAGGAGTCTTCCCCTACGATTACATCGATGGACTTCATAGATTTAATGAAACAACACTTCCTCCACCAGAACAATTTAACAACAAACTTAATGATTCGGAAATTTCACCTGAAGACTATCAACACGCATGGCGAGTATGGAATGAGTTAAATATGAAGACTTTAGGAGAGTATTCAGACTTTTATGTAAAACTCGACGTAACTCTTCTCTGCGATGTTATGGAAGAATTCCGAAGAACGTGTTTTGCAGCATACGGTTTGGACCCTCTACATTCGTATACATCTCCAGGACTAGCTTGGCAAGCAATGTTGAAGGAAACAAAATGTAAACTTCAGCTGTTAACAGATATAGATATGGTTTTAATGGTTGAGTCGGGTGTTAGAGGTGGATTAACTCAATGCGTAACGAGACATGTTAAAGCCAACAACAAATATCTACCTGACCATGATCAAGAGAAACCTTCAACGTACTTGGGATATTTCGACGCGAATAATCTGTATGGATGGGCCATGTCGAACCCACTTCCATTTGCCAACTTTAAATGGGTTGATCCCGACTGTATTGGCGATATTTCACAAATTCCAAAACAAGGAGATACCGGATATATTTTGGATTGCGACTTTGAATATCCAGAACATTTACACGATCTTCATTATGACCTTCCACTCCTTGCAAGAACAGAAATTTCACCAATTGGAAAACACCCCAAATTAATGATGACCCTAACAATAAACAACGATACGTAGCTCACTATTGGGTTGTTCAACAAGCTATCGAATTAGGTTTACGTCTTACTAAAATTAATAGAGCTGTGGAATTTTCCCAATCGTGCTGGTTGAAACCGTACATAGACTCGAATACCAAAAGAAGAGCAGCCGCTACATCAGCATTTCAAAAAGACTTTTTTAAATTAATGAACAATGCAATATTCGGTAAAACATTGGAAAACAAAAGAAGACATAAAAATGTTAAACTTGTTACAGATCCGAACAAACTACAGAAACTCGTACAACAGCCAAACTTTGGAACATCTATAATTATTAACGAAAATCTTGTAGCTGTATCTGTGAAGAAAACAAGTGTGAAGATGGATCGTCCTTTATATATAGGTCTGTCAATCCTGGATATCTCCAAGACTCATATGTACGATTTTCATTACAAAAAGATGGTCACCTTTTATGGACGGGAAAACATCGGCATCTCCTACATGGATACAGACGCTTTTATATATTGGATAATTACTAACGATATGTATGAAGACCTTCGGACATTTGATTACAAAAACGACTTTGACTTTTCCGACTATCCAAAAGATCATCCAAACTACGACAATGACAGAAACAAAAAAGTGCTTGGCAAATTTAAAGATGAAGCCAATGGTGTTATACTTCAAGAAATTGTTGCACTAATGTCAAAATTATATTCTTTACAACTAAATGAAAACCAAGTCATTAAGAAAGCTAAAGGAGTAAAAAGTTTGTATTTAAAGAAGAATGTGCATTTTAATCACTATAAGAAATGTTTATTTGAAGATCAAGATATAACAGCAAAATTCAACACAATCAGAAGTTTCAACCATAAGCTGTACAGCGTGACGGAAGTAAAAAAAGCTCTCTCTTCAAATGATGATAAACGACACATCCTTGCAGACAACATCCACACTCTACCATTCGGCCACTATTCCCTTAACCCTATTGACGAGTAACCCTTTCATCGTCCTACATCCCTTTTCCTTTTCCTTTCCGTATAAAAGGGGGAACACAGCAGTATTTTGCTGTGTTCCCCCTTTTATACATTAGTTTAGAATGACCTTGACCTATATAAGCAGATTTATACAAAAGAATATTTAATACCATATCAGCTGTCTTCGTGAAACCATCATGTCAGACCTGAAGGAGAAGATTATTAATGAACTACACAAACCTGCAAGAATAAAGTTTCCAAGAAGAAATACTGTTATAAAAGGGATAAATGATCTATATCAAGCGGATTTAATTGAAATGCGACCGTATAGCAGAATAAACAAAGGATTTAAATATATACTCACAATTATTAATTGTTTTACAAAAGTTGCAGACGCTTTGCCTCTAAAGGACAAGACTGGTAAAAGCGTAACAGAAGCCATGGAAATAGCCATAAAAAGAGATAAAAACAAAATTAAACATTTACAAACTGATGATGGAACAGAATACTTTAATACAAACTTTGCACAGTTAATGAATAAATATAAAATAAATCATTATTCTACAAATTCAGAGAAAAAAGCAGCTATTGTAGAAAGATTCAATAGAACCTTAAAAGGAGCACTGTATAAACAATTTTCAAAAAGAGGTTCTTACGTATGGTATGATGTTTTACCACAATTAATAAATGATTATAACAACAGGTTTCATAGAGCTATTGGTATGAAACCTAACAAAGTAAATAGAAGAAATGCAAAAGATGTATTAAAACGCATAAAGAAAAATACAAAGCCTAAAGTAGAAAAAATGCAGCCAAGAAAATTTAATGTAAGTGATAAAGTACGGGTTAGTAAATATAAGGGAGTGTTTACCAAGAAATACCTTCCCAATTGGACGAATGAAGTTTTTACAGTGTATAAAGTGCAACCGACTGTACCTGAAACGTATATCTTAAAAGATAACAAAGGAGATTTGTTGCAAGGTGCATTTTATGGACATGAAATGTTAAAGTCAACAGTAGGTGATGTATATCTTGTTGAAAAAGTGTTACAAAGAAAAAAGGACGCAGTTAAAGTGCGGTGGTTAGGGTTTAACAAAACTGAGGATTCATGGATACCTATAAAGGACTTGGTGTAATGCAAGCAACTCATTTCATCGTTAACCTTTGAGCAGGATGGAGATTATTCACCATTGTTGTTCAATTGGAAGTAAAGATGCTTCGAAATCCACGTACACAACAAATGGAATAGGGTATTGTTGATTTACTTTGTCAAATTGTACGTATGCTCTGCTAGGATGAGGTAATTTAATTCTAACCTCATAGTTTCCACTACATAACCTTTGATGTTCTAATAGCCATTCTGAACCTCCTCTTCTTAATGGTTTGCTCACGTGGCAAAAGCATCTCTTACATGTTGTGATTTTACTTTTATGTTTTGTTAACTGTTTACATACAAGCCCTTCAAAATCTTTTATATACACGTAATGTGATATCTCTCCTTTATTGATTAATAACAGGTCAGTATGATTGTTGCGCTCATTCGATGTTATGCGGAAGGGATACACATTATTTGACGAATCCAAACCAAATATGTTGACTGAAGCCGACGGATTTTGCTTTTCAAATTTTGATATATCAGTAATTGCAACAGGGTAAGTCATTCCCTGGAAATTATACTTATGTTGAACTTCTTCATATTTTTGACTCGGTCTTTTTTGGTGGTCTTTGTTTACATATTTTACCAACATGTCATATTTAAAACATTCGTTATCTTCATTTTGCACATTAATACAGGATTTGGTATCACTTACTATTTTTGGAAGAGGAATGTAACTACTTCCTCTCATTCCATAACCGTGTTTATGAACTCTAACATCCAGACTTGTTATACTTAATAAAGTCCATCCAGATCCTCTTCCTTCATGCTCTTGTATTTTCGTCAAAAGTTCCTCAAAACATTCTGTTACAATCTTTTCAATATCTGACGCAGCCATGATGGTTCGGTTTTTTGTCATAAATCCTCTTGGCGATGTTTCGTTTTGAATGTTAGTGAATATAGCATCTAGCAACAGTCCAAATTTGATAAAATTTAATCTTTTTTGTTCATTCTTTAGTGTTTTGGTTACTAATTCTTTGGCGTTATGTAGAAAGTTTTCAAGTTGTAATTTTGCATTGTCAATTTTAAAATGTGTTACTACTTTACCAGGTAGTGCTTGAGCGTGTAGCTCCACATCTACTGTTGTTGAAGGAGGATGAAGTGTGGACAGAGTAGGCGTAGAAGACGATGCAACTGTTGATGTTGAAGGACGGTGAAGTGTAGACAGAGCAGGCGTAGAAGACGATGCAGCTATTGATGTTGAAGGACGGTGAAGTGTAGACAGAGCAGACGTAGAATTCGATGCAGCTGTTGTTGTTGATGTTGATGGTATTGATTGTGCATATTGAATAACACTTGGTCTGGAATGTTGGTGTTGGGCTAACATTTGATCTATTTCCTTCAATTCTTCTTCTTCATATTCTTCATCATGGTTGTTGTTATGTTTTTGTTCCTTATGAATTATTAAAAGAAATCCATCCTTAAATGAAGTCTTACAAATATTGCAGCGATGCATAATGTAGGTGTGATCTCCATAAGGGTCAACGCAATAATGAAAAACACTGCAAATGCCCCTCTATTTATACCCTAGCAAAAGTGGTGGGGGTAGGTATTAGGTTACGTTTACTATTTTTTTTTCATTTTCTATTTACTCTTGTAACTGGAGCCTACAAAGTTCTGTATTTGGGTCAAGGTCGTTTGAACATGTTGCCAAAACGGGGAATAGAGCAGTAAGTGATTCTCACTTGGACCACAAACTGATCTATTCCCCGCTTTGTATTATTTAACAAATCTTTAAGTTTTCTTTTAATTATCCTGATCTTCAAAAAGTTGTTTGTATAAGGGTTCTTCAGCAAAGAAATGTTGAACCGCCAAGTCATCTTCAGTCAGAGGACATGATTCCAACAGTTTTTGTTCGATTAAGGGACCTGACAGTGGTTCTTGGAGTTTTAACTGTAAACTTTTGATATATTCCATGGCCTTATATAAAACGGTTATTTTTGCATCTTGAGGATTGACGAGGGGATATTGTTGTTAAATATATATTTAGTACTAAACAAAGTTGTTTCCAAGTCCTGAAGTGGGTCAAGGTCGTTTAAAAATGTTACCAAAACGGGGAATAGAGCAGTAAGTGATTCTCACTTGGACCACAAACTGATCTATTCCGCGCTTTGTATTCCAAACGTCTTTCATTTTGTTAACCCAGTTATTCATCCTGGTCTTCATCCATGAGGAAGATTTGTTTGTAGGCTGACGGTTCTTCCTCAAGAAAATGATGTTTCGCCAACCTATCTTCCACCAGGAACACGCATTCTATCGGTTCAAGAGAGACCGGTTCTTCAGAAGGAACTTCTGCAATTATTGCATGCAGATGTTTTATGTAGTTTATTGCCCGATATATCATGTCCTTTGTTTTAGTAGTAGATTTAACGCCCAGGACTTTACTTGATAATCTACGGTAGGCTTTTTGCATTGTCAGCTTATATGTTTTTGTTCTTAATGCGTTTTCGGCTCTTCGGTTCCGCAAGCAATTGTTGAACTTCAGAAACTCTGATAGTTCATCTTTATACTCTTTGGATGTGCTTGCTTGGGAATCCATAGCTAACTACTGAGGATATTCCGATGCGGTCGCTTAAATAGCAAGTTTACGTGGTGGGGGTAAATGTCAAGGATATTATTGTAGGAAGTACATTTTATATCAAACAACGATGTCGCAGAATGACAAGTCTTGTAAGTGGGTCAAGGTCGTCTTAACATACCACCAGAACGGGGAATAGAGCAGTAAGTGGTTCTCACTTAGACCTCAAACTGATCTATTCCCCGCTCTGTTTTTTTAATATCTCTCCTTTTTATTGATTCAACAATGGTTTGGTTTAATATAAAATGTTGTATTGATGATCCATTTCTGCCGCAGTAACCTTTCCATTATACCAATAATTTTAAGTAACTTTACATTGTTTTTATAGCTTGTTTTTCATTCTTCCTGTTCACTATTATACACTGGAGCCGTAGGCTTCCACATATACAAATCACAACCAACCTCCCAATCGAGAAACTTGTGCAGTAATCTTCTTAAGACAATTAACTGATCGTGATTTTCAACCTTTCTGCTTACTACTAGTGTTGCTGCAGCGATAGGGAAAGCGGGTGTCCTCATTTTCAGCAGAATGATTTTACCAGTGATAGGGAACCCCTTTTATACTACGTTTAAATGGTGGGGGTTAGTGGTGGGAGTACAAGTGTTAGGGAAGGGGTTAATTGTGTTAAGAAATAAATATATCTTCCATTATTTTACCACACGGAGTGTAAGTCAATACTATCCACAAATATTCTAAGTCCCGAAGTGGGTCAAGGTCATTTGAACATGTTGCCAAAACGGGGAATAGAGCAGTAAGTGATTCTCACTTGGACCACAAACTGCTCTATTCCCCGCTCTGTATTAGGAGAAGAGGACTAGTTTAAAGCTCGCAATTATAGGCAATAAACCTGATAACGGAACACTAACCTCTCCCCCGAAAAATTATTCACCCAACAAACAAACGATATGGTCAGTTTACAACAGTCGCGCACTCTGAAACCGCAAGGACGTTCATCACTGTCTAGGCGTCAGAGTACTACGAACCGAAGTACAATAATACCTGACCAAGGTCCCCTTAAGTTTATTTCCCCGAAGCTGTATCCCCCAAGATAAGCAAAATGGTCAGTTAACAACAGTCGCGCACTCTGAAACCGCAAGGACGTTCATCACTGTGTAGGCGTCAGAGTTGTACAAACCGAAGTACAATAATACCTGACCAAGGTCCCCTTAAGTTTATTTCCCCGAAGATGTATCCCCCAAGATAAGCAATATGGCCAGTTTACAACAGTCGCGCACTCTGAAACCCTAAGGACGTTCATCACTGTGTAGGCGCCAGAGTACTACGAACCGAAGTACAATAATCACCTGACCAAGATCCCCTTAGATTTAACCAAGATAAGCAAACTAACTGAATCTGTTTCTCGTGAGTGAGGGCTAAGATAGGTAAAAAAGTCATCCGGTTTTCATGCCGTAATGACTCAAGGTCGGTTTTCGTGCCGTACCTTTTTGTAAGGGGTTAGGAAAGGTGTTTATTTGAGAAACATAATCCCCCCTGAGATATTTAAAGACATAAGGTCGGTTTTCGTGCCATACCTTTTTGAATGGGAGCGTGAAAGAAAAGTACATATTTCATTAGTAAATAAAAACACTTCAAAGACACTTTAAAACCAACACCAAACTAACTACAGTTAAACTAACTACATTTACTAGCAGCAAACTACAAGCGTTATTCTAACATGCTTGGTAATAAACAGACATGCCTTAAGCTAAGGTAGCATCTCTAATATACAGTGGTACCAATTCTATAGTAGAGATACTATTGCGGACAGCGCAGGCAAACAGCTAGCTAGGCTGTCGGTCTGCGACTGCGAAACCTCTGCGGTCTGTTCCCGCTTTATAGGAATATTCAGGGGGGGGCAAGGACTTCGAAAGTAGTTTGTTGCAACGCTGTATCACATACTCTGAATTGCTCCAAGTCCGGTAACTGGGTCAAGGACGCGTTAAAATATTTTGTAAAATAGAAAAGGTGTTACCTTTGCTATTTTACTTTGGAAGCAAACTTTAAGTTCTACTACGTTTAAACAGGGGAGACTGTTATCCGTTTTACACAATACTCCTTGCACGATCTTTTGATCAAATGGAAAAGATTAATGCCGGAGGGCGATTCCCATTCCACCAAAATACAATGCATATCATTTCTATGCAACGGTCTCAGCTCTATCTTTACTTTTAATTTAATGCCTCGGAACTCATAAGTAAGGATGGACAGAAAGGCTTCTGAAATAGCAAGCTCGGAAGGAACAAGCCAAGTGTTTACACCTACAGCTTCCATAGCGATATGATGATTTTTACCACGCTGATGCAGTATATAAAACATTTCCCCCTCCAATTTTTTATTTTAATACAACATTTTTGTGTCAACCTTGTCCGCATGAAATATCTCTAAGTCCACATTTCTTCCAATATTTGATCAAAACGATAGTTTTTTCTAAGTCCCGTCTGTAGGTCAAGGTCATCTGACATAATGCCAAAGCGGGGAATAGAGCATAACATACTGCTCTATTCCCCGCTCTGTATTGGGGAAGGGGACAAAAGACAACAAACAAAAGACTGATTTTAAACAAGAGACTGATTTTATATTTCACAAACGTTTCTCATGGGTGAGATAGGTGGTGTCAACCGGTTTGTGCGCCGTAATGACATAAGGTCGGTTTGCGCGCCATACCTTTTTGTAAGGGGTTAGGAAAAGGATGAGAAACAAGTTACATTACTTTTAAAATAAAGACTTTACCAACAACTATTTAAACAAAATTAATCAGTTAACGTTACTTTTACAAGAACAGCCGAGGTCGGTTTTGCAAAGGTCAACAGTATCACTGAAACCCGGTGGGACGTAGACCCAAACACCCGGCGTCAGGCTGCTGCGAACCCAAGTTTTGACCAAGGTTGTTGAGGGACCTGTATGGCCGGGAGTACATATGTTATTAGTAAATAAAACACTTCAAACCGATACCACAAACTAACATATATATTAGACTAACTACATTACCTAGCAGCAAACTACAAGCGTTATCTAACATGCTTAAACAAACTAACTAAACATGCAAGGGCGCGGATCTCTTAATTGCGCGTCGGGCCCAACGCACACTTAACAGACCTACGCTGCAGCAGAGTGCAACCCACTGGGACGTATATCCAAACAACGGGCGGCAAGCTACTGCGACGAGACTGCGGACTGCTCCCGCTTATAAAGGCAAAGTGACGTCACCGAAGCGGAAGGGGGGAGATCGAAGGGGGGTGACCTTGAACATGACCCAAATCGGGGGGGGGGTGACCTTGAACATGACCCAAATCGGGGGGGGGGGTTACGTCAAGGGGGGGACTCCACCCCGTGACATCAAAGGGGGGGGAGATGATACGTCACGGGGGGGGGGTTGTGTCGTCACGGTGGAAGGGGAAGAGGATGTAGACCGGTCTTTAGCTTTCTACCCGTATATGGAAATGTCACGGTTACACTTGGTGACCCGCTTTGCTCCGTCTGGTACCTCATTCCAGCTTTGCCTTGCGAACTGTATACACCTCTGCGCTGTGTCTTCTCCCATCACACCCGAGAAACTGCAACGTTTGAAGGAGACTTTGAAGTAGTCTTCGGAGAAAAGGAGCGGTTTCAAAAGACCTAGTTCTTTTAGGTCTTGTATACAAAGAAAATTTTGGAACCACCCACTTTACTTTGATCAACGGCCTTCGACGTCTTCTGCATCTCCGCCATTGACATCGCCTCGCCCTTCATCGCCTCGACCTTCATCGCCGCCTCCAACTGTTGAGGAAATAATGAATAGGACGGCTACGGTGAAACTTACCGAGTTGGTAACGCCGCTGGAGTCTGTCACCGTCAAGTTTGCCCAGTTGAAATTGAACTTGGAATATTTATTTGTGGGGAAGATCGGCGATGAGTACCTACTCCAACACCTCTTTGGCGGCCGTTACATCAAGGTCCACTTTCCAAGGTCCACTCTGCCACCTCCTGAGACCGAGTGCGACTTGTTTTTGGTACGGCAGAAGGGTCAAGTAAAGTGGGTTACGAAGAAATAAAGTAAACACTGTCCACCGCTCCTTATCCAACATCTCCTTCAAACACAAACGATCCTTTTCAGGACCACCCTAAGCATTTCAAGTTAGGGACTTGGCCTGTACATAGGCAGGAGACTGTTAGTCTCATGTTTGTGTGCAGCCCACTTTGTGAAAATTTCTAAGTCCTAAGGTCCTTGACCTTGACCTTGAAAATGACCCATTTTGGGGTGGGGGGGTACAAAGTTTGTGAAAAGTATGTCATGTGGGTACTCAAATTACGCGGATTGATCAGACGAACAAGTTGGTGAAAACAGAATTCAAATCCGACCAAGGGTATAGCAGTAATAGCTAAAAACAACTATTTTGGAGGTTAAACCTAAATAACTTCTTTATTTACGGATTAAAGTATATCAAGTGGGTACTCAAATTACGCGGATTAATCAGACGAACAAGTTGGTGCAAACAGAATTCAGATCCGACCAAGGGTATAGCAGTAATAGCTAAAAACAACTATTTTGGAGGTCAAACCTAAATAACTTCTTTATTTACGGATTTAAGTACATCAAGTGGGTACTCACATTACGCGGATTGATCAGACAAACAAGGTGTTGCAAACAAAATTCAGATCGGACCAAGGGCATAGCAGTAATAGCTAAAAAACAGCTATTTTAGAGGTCAAACCTACATAACTTCTTTATTTACGGTTTAAATATATCAAGTGGGTACTCAAACTACGCGGATTGATCAGACGAACAAGTTAGTGCAAACAGACTTCAGATCCGACCAAGGGTATATCAACTGTAGCAAAAACAACTGTTTGAAGGACAAGTTAACGTTGTGGTGGGGATATGTGTCTATCCTACTCCCTAGCGCTACATCATTATACTTCCAGCTCTTGTCGGATGAACATCAACCTATATAGTTTGTGTTAACGTCTGAACATGTCACAGTTTTACAGGAATATGAGTAAGGTGTCCTTCAGTAGCCCGCTTGCCACCACCTTCTACTTCTCCGACGATGAAGATAGAATGTCTACGCTTTTAGCGGACAATGAGCGGTTCCATCGTAGAATAGCCAAGGTTGAAACACTCTTAGCCAGTTGTCTGCTGCACAAGAAGCAACACATGGAAACATGCACTAGTTTAGATCATAGTGACTGTAATATTTATACACATATAGTGTTGAGACAAATTAATTGAAGTTTCCAGTTAAGGAGCTACGGTCTTGACAGTGTAAGAGTCAGACCCTAACTAATGCGTGTACGCTAGTTAGTGCGCGATGTACAAACTTGGTGGGGGAAGTGGTGTGGTGGGGGGAGTGATGTGGTGGGGGAAGGGACGAGTACCTAACCTACACTCAAACGCTGCATTACTATACAATCATTGGAACGGACAACACCATGAACAGCGTCAACGACAATATTTGGGGAGATGCGGTTTGTGAGGAGGAGTTGATAGCAACTCTTGACGCTACCGAGGTTGAGCAAACTACATCTCAGCAGCCAACAAGCAACATCATAAGCCGTGGCAATAACGTTATTTGGGGAGGTGTGATTAGTGAGAAGGAGTTGGTGGCAACTCTTGAGACTACCGAGGTTAAGCAAGGAGTGGCGATGCAAACTACATCCCAGCAGCCTAGGACATATGAACAAGTCCTGGAGGAATATAAGAACGCGTATGATTATGCTTGCAAGAGGTGGTGTGCGCAGCCGCAATGTCCAGAGCTGGAGGATGAAATGGAAGCGGATTTTCGGCTGGTTACTAAACTAGAGGAGGAACTTCAACGAGCAGACCAGGGTTTAAACTAATGGATATTTTATTCAAAGTCTTCCTCCCCACGTCAGCTGCCATCTGCCACGCACTTGTCACCTGCCACCTGCCGCCTGCCATCTGCCGCCTACTATCTGCCGTCCGCCATCTGCTCCGCCCCACCACACTTTTACCCTCACCATTTGGTACGATTGCAACGCTAGCTTGTGAATAGTCAGTACACCTCCAGCTCTCGACTGGTGAACATCATCCTCTCTCCGCGCTCTTCACAAAATAACATTATCATGTCACTCAAGATTTGATGTATTTATTATGATTCTATTTATCTATCAACTTCTACGGACCTGGAGGTTTTTAAAGAGGAGTTAAGACTTCTCCTAGCGAATGGCTACAGTTTATCTTTAGAACTGATCGCAACAAACAACATAGACTCTGCGCAGGGGTCAAAGTATCTACCGCCTTTCATCAGAAAACGAAGTGATGGTCGCGACTCCGGATCAACAACGTCGATGATGACAAACACCGGGGAACTATTGTAAACATAACTTATTGTAAATAAAAAGAAAAGTAAAAAATAAAGTTAAATGAAATAGTACTACCTCGCACTCGTATCATTCGATTGCTTCATTCGATTGTTTTCATTCGATATTTTTATCGAATGAAAACTATCGAATCACAATCGGATTTTACGCGTGCGAGGTAGTACTTTTTTAAAATAACCTCCCCGTGACCTTGACCTTTAAACTTTCCCTCATTACGTCACAAAACCGCCTACGTCACTGGCTGAGGCTCAGATGATGGGGCTTCCACCCCAGCAGCCCCAAATGCACACTACTGACATAGCGAAGAGTGAACGTTTTACTGGCAAAACTACTGTGGGCTGCTAATCCAAGCATGGTTTATGCGGGTTACAGAAAAACTACATTAGTTACTTTACCGTGACGGTTTTCAACGGTCTATAAATAAAATGGGGAGTATTACAATTATTACTTACTAAAAGTCGTCAAGGTCGCATAGTTCCGGAGGCGGGTTGTGGTCCCACTCCTCCGGGTCCAAATAAATACACTTACAGCACAAGTCCCACCCCTGGCCCTCAAATATCACCAACATTGCGCAACAGCACACTTTGTCACAAGCCTCGCACGCACTGTAGAACGGCATCACGATTGGAAAGTGACTGACTCAAGGAAGAAACGCGCCGCCAACCGCTTAGCCCGCATAACGACAGGAGGGTGAGCGGGTTTTTTCTCCTTTCACAGGACAATTTAACGGACAAATTACAAGTCTACAGTTAAGATATATTGTACTCACCATTGCTGGGCGAGCATCTCAATTTAACATGTTCTCAACATTAATCCTCATTTAACATGTTCATTAACATGCATCTCCTCTTCCGACATGTTTGCCATGGCGTTATTACAGTAGCAGCGGATGAGGATTGGGTTTATGCGTTTCCACTCCATGCATGTGAGGCATCTTTGCAGAAGGGGTCGAGGTTCTTTGGAACTGTAGCCCAAAGGCTCCAGCTTCTCACACTTTAATTTAACCGAGTCCTGTAACATGAGAACAAGAATAAAAAAAAAACAATAATAATAATTAAAGGATATGATTATCTTTTATTACATATTTACTTACTCAGTAGCAGTTTGTAAAAGTCTCAAATTGGTCAATTTCAGTTTTGATAAAATATTGTTTTAAGGTCCAGCATCTAATGTGATGCCCTGAAGTAAATCAATTTTTAATAAGATACAGTACTTTTAGATTTTTAATTTGCTTAAGTCTAGGGTTGTATACACAGATTTGTTGAAGGCAAAGTTTAATTAGGCTCGAAGGTGACATCATGGCTAACTGAGAGAGGAGCAGGAGTTTGGGGAGCGCGGCTAATGGTACATGTGGGCTCTGATTGGCTGGTTGTTTAAACCAGTGTTGGAAGGGATTTCACGCATAAATACGGGTCTCCGACCAGGTATTATGGTACTATGCACATAACAGTGTTTATAGTAGTAGTGATGTTCCAAGTCCTTGGTTATTGGATTTAGCCATGATGAGAACTTTCCCCCAACAGCCAAGTTAGTTTTATTTTGTGATTGGTCTTTTTAGTATTTCACTATAGATTTAGTAGTGTGATGGTATAATTAGTTATTAATTGTTTTAAGGATCTACCACCTACCCTTCACATTATGATCAAGCCCTGTCTCTTAGCCAATATATGTTTCTGCTGATGATTTGGATGTACTCTCTATTCGTGCTGTAAGTAGTTTGTTTTCTCTTTAAAGATTTAGTAGAGCGATAGTTCAAAGGGGGGTGCCTCGAGGCACTCCTCTTTAGAGAGTATATTTAAAAATTTTGTTTTTATTTTCAGAGCGGGTCTCACGTATCCTTGATCGAAATATCTCAGCGTCTATCACAACAGGTAAAAATATAATGTTTTACTAGTGATTCTTTGAAATGTTTTTAGTTACTGTTATAATTTGATAAGGGATTAACTATTGCCTTCTTTTTTACAGAGTGGCTCGAGCAGGTCATCTGGTCTGCGTTATATTTCTCAGGTGTGTTGTTATTTAATTTGATTTATTGTGATTTTTAAATATATCTTTTAAGAGTGATTTTGTTTATAATTCTATTTTTCTATATGTTTAGGAAGAATATCGTAGACGTGTCAACCAGTTGTTAAGATTATCTGACCAGTCTGGAATTTATATTGAAACTTCGCGGGACGGGAGTTTATTAACAAGACATAGATTTATGGTTAGTATTGGGCTTATTTTGTATTTTTCTCATTTATGATTTTTCTATTAGTTAATTAATAATTTTGATGATTTTTTTGTTACAGGACGATATTGCAGGTCTGAGTCCTGAGACCAGGGAGTCCATCTCCCGGGGGTTAGAAAATGTAGGTCTATATTTGTTTTATTTATCTGTTGCAGTATGATCTGGTTATAAGTCCTGAGCTTGTAGAGGCTAGCATGTGGGAGTTGGGAACTGTAAGTTTTATTTTTACTTTATTTAGCTTAGTTTAACTATGTTTTTTACTATGGGCTGGGGTGGGGCGTTTCGCCCGACCCCGTACTTCCGTGTTCTTTTCTATAACTTTAATATTGTTTCAGTGGCAGAGACCCTTGTCTCCTATTCGCGGGACTATACCCAACATACTTAGACGTGCCAGGGAGTTACCATCTCAACCAAGCAGTACTCCCCTGCTGGATGACTGCAAGGAGTGGTGAACCTCCAAAGAATAATATTGTAAGTAATTGCATTAGAATTTATGATAATTGAGTTGATTTGTGTTAATGTTTGATATTCGTTTTAAGTTTTAATAATACTTTCATTATTTACAGGGGCAGGCAGTGAGGGAGGTAAGTCCTAGGGACCTTAGTGCCGCGGTAAGAACATATCGTTACTAGTAGTAGTAAAGTACCGATTCTAGCACAATGAGGGTGTATGAGGGTGTACTCATGCTGTCCGTCCGTCTGATGTCTTTTATCTCGCACCAAGCTCCACCTGTTGTAAATATGATTGGTTCAACACTTGTTATCTGCCAAGGTTATAAGTTAAACTGTCTCCACCTTCGATGGGAACCATTACAAAGTTGTGAGATTTGTTCTCATATGAATAGGAAAAAATTACTTCTATTCAGTAAATTCCAAGTCAAACAGCTTAATTAGCCAAGATTGTGTGTTTTCGCATGTAAAAGTCGAATTATATTCAGTAGAATTCAAAGTCATACCTTTTATTCCGTAAAATAATTTTAGAACCTCAAATTCATCTACATATATATGATTATGTATGGGAAAAATGACATATTCCGGTAAATATTGTCTTCAAATGTTTAGTTTTAACTTGCATTATGTAAAGTCTGTTAGCTTTGTTTCAAATTACACATGACAAGAGTGCTATTTGGTATGTTTTAAAAATTTTATATCCAAGAAGAGTACAGTTTTAAGATTTATATTTACCTTCATAATCAGAGTGTGAAGCTTGAAGCACTTGCTTAACTTGGTCTTTCTTAGGGTGTTTTAGCACTCTAAACTACAAATGTATAACAGCCATCGTCAAAGCACGTCACGGTCTGACTACATCTGATGAAGTTGTTTTTTATAGCTTCCTGTTTTCCATAAGATAATTGTCATTGAAGGGGGTGGTATCAATACACCACCCTTCAGTCATTAGTTTGGATCGCACCGTAGGCCTACAACGATGGTGGTTACCAAATGTCTCAAGATGGTGACGTGCTTCGATGATGGTCGGTATACCGTGACGCTCAGTAACCACGATTTTTGAATGGCCCGATCCAACCTGACGACGTCCGTGACGTGCGTTGATGAGGGTTGTTATACATTTGTAGGTGAGAAACCTTAAACACCCTAAGAAAGACCTAGTTAAGCAAATGTTTCAAGCTTCACACTGTGATGATGAAGTCTCAGGTAAAGGTTCTCCCACCTCTACCTTCATGATAGGAAATATGTTGTGCCCCAATCTGTGAGTAACAACTAAATCTGACGCAAGTTGATGAGGGTGGTATCAATACACCCTTATTTTTACCTTCATTGTATGAAACCATCGCAAAAACGCATCTAAAAATTGGGGTTCCTATTTTTAGATGCGTTTTTGCGATGGTTTCATACAATGAATATAGAAATTAGGGTGTATTTGTACCAGCCCCTTCATCTTGCGTCAGATTTAGTTGTGACTCACAGATTGGGGCACATCATATTTCATTTCATGAAGGTAGAGGTGGGAGAACCTTTACCTAAGTCTTCATCATCACAGTGTGAAGCTTGAAACAGTTGCTTAACTAGGTCTTTCTTTTACATGCCAAAGTTGGGGTGAAACACGAAATTTGAAGGGAAAAGGAGTCAAATTGAAGTTTTTATTATTAGAAAATGTCCATTTATAGTTGTTGCGGGTGCTTAGAATTTAATCCGGTCTCGTAGCTTTCGTACCTCCAGAATTTAACCTAGAAAATTTAACATGTCAAAATTGGGTTAAACACGAAATTTTAAGGGAAAAGATGGCCATTTTAAGCCGTTTTAGCTCACAAATACCCATTTACAGCTGTTGAGAGTGCCCAGAATCCTCGCACCTCTCATTGATGAGCTCATACACCTCATACACCCTAATACACCCCAATTGTGCTAGAATGGGTATTTTACTACTACTGATACTATCTTTTTTTATTCTCTCTAGTAGATAATCAGTTACAATGTTCTGTATTTCGTTTCAGACAAGGGGTTCTTCGTTCTTCTCCCAACATGTAGGCCAACACCCCAGCACTTGTCATGCTGTTTGCTGATTAGAACGTGACTGGAGGTATGAAAGTACGGTGCATCCCACTCCTGTCATGCTGTTTGCTGATCAGACGGTTAGTACGATTATACGTAAAGATAATTTTGTGTGTTGTTTAGTCATACGTTTAGTAGTGATGTTAATGCTATTTTTTTAAGAGGTGGAATGTGACTGGTACAAGAGGGGAGGGTGTGGATGAATGCGGGATGTACCCAGATGGAGACCCTCGTATCGGGCGTGGTTTCCGGCTGCAGGTAAAGTTTTTAATGTTTCATTCTTTCTTTCTATCTTTAATTTTTAATTATTGTATGTAAACTGCTGGTTACACCTCAATGTTGTTTTCAGAAGGAGAATATGGAGAAGGAGGAGGGGGAGGACGTATTTGCCTTCAGAACTGATAGGCTTAGAAGAGCTTGAGACTTCCGGTAGGTTTTTATTTTGTTATATTGTATTCGAGGCACTGTATAGTTATCTGTTATATTTTTACTGTGTTTAATATGTATTTACAAAGTAATACCTTGTGGTAATTGATAATTTGCTTTTACAGTCAATACCAGATGTTCGCATCGCTATATTGGAGGAGCATATCAACCGCGCGGGATGTTCTGCCCAGACAGTGCCATCTAGACGAGTTGAACCTGTTGTAAGTATCACTATCAGGGATAGGCCTTTTTTGTTTTATAAAATTGTATTATACTTGGTTTGTAATGTTTCAGAACCTACGGTGTGAGGAGCGGATGCCCATGGCTGATCCCCCTGCTGGTTGTAGTGTCTACCCTAGAGAGGAAGGCATTATGCAAATGAGGAGGCGGATTTTTGAGATGGTAAGATCTACAAGTTTTTTCAAAGATATTAATCTTATATTATGTATACCTGGGGTGGTTTTGCAGGATATTATTATTAATTTAATATTATGAATACTTACCTGGTGTGGTTTTACAGGAGCGAGGGCCAAAGACAACCTCGGAGATTCATATGATTGTCTTCCGACTTGCTATGGTCCGGACAGAGGTGGGTGAGGCGCTGTCTTTGGCTAGAAATGTTCTCAAAGATACCGAAGATCACCAAGAGTGAGAGGTTGCTCCGGCTGCCTGGGAGGATATCCGGGCCACGATGGAAAGGGTCCTCGGGTACCTCGACCCGCGGATACACAACCTAATCACCCGCGGCATACCACCACCCATGGAGCGGCCGAGGTATGTTGCCTGCCAGATTGCCTGGAATTATTACCGACCGTAGCCCTTCACTCTTGTGGCCACACTCTCTGCCCGGCTTGCAGTCGTCGGGTAACGTGTTGCCCCTTCTGCCGAAGTGTCGTGAGTGGGTGAACTAGACTATTTTTTGATCAGTGAGGTTTGTGTATTTTTTAATGTAGATTGTATTTTAAAGTGTTGACTTGTTAATTTTTATGAATCGAAATATTTAAAGTATCAGAGTGTTATTATTGTTGTGTCAGATATTTTAAAGTATCAAATAGTTTCAAAGTATTGAACTGTTAGATTTTAATTGTATTTTTATACTTGTTAGTCAACAATTTTGTTGTGTCAGATATTTCAAAAATTGAAAGTTTTAAAGTGTTAGTTTTAATATATCCAAATATTTAAAGTATCAAAGTGTTAGTTTTGTTGTGTCAGATGTTTTAAAGTATTTAAAGTTTCAAAGTATTGACTTTTTAGTTTTCATGGATCAAAATATTTAAAGTATTGAGCTGTTAAGAGTGTTGACTGTTAAAAATATTTAATGCGTTGAGATCAATAGATTAATTAGTTTGAGTACATGCTGTCTTAATTAACCTCTAACGGGTGGGGTGGGCATTCAAGCGAGTCGCGCAGGTCTGTGCAGCCATTTTCTCACTGTTATGTGATATTTTACCCTCTACATTATTATACATCATTATATATATATAACTACGTAGTATAATATATATATATATATACATGCATAACACTGCTGGTTGTTTTCTTGAGTTGGTACCACTGGTATTTTGTTTTATGAGTTTGTACCACTGGTATTTTTTTTCTTGAGTTTGTAAAACTGGACCTTTTTTATTTTTTTTGAGGTCAATGACCCCTTTTTTGAGGTTACGTAGTTGACCCTCTGGGTGAAGCCTCCATATCAGCTGATTTTCAAGGTAAAAAAATCCTCGTTTAAAGGTGCTCCTACTTATGTTACTTTCTGATTTATCTTTGGTGTAAAATCTTTGCGAGCAGCTGTAACAGTGGTGTTTTTTGTGCTCATGTTTTGTAGGATTATACATAAATTTATCAAAATCTCTTATTAAACAATAGTGTGTTATACGACCTTGCTGTAATAGCAACAGGTGTACAAGAGTATTGGTATTTTGTTTGATTATTCTTAATGGATATATTCATTTCTTACCTTCAATCCCATATACGTGTATGCTAATATTATTTTGTCTTTCAAACTTGTCAATGTCGGATAATTGTATGGGATATTTTATATATTTCATATTCAATTGATCTTCGTAGGGTTCATAATTGGAGACTCTTTTAGCATGTTAATTTATACAATTTCGTTGGTTTAAAGCCGCAAATACCGACCAAAGAAAGCATTTATTATCGGTATTTTTATGTTTACAACTTCATTATTTTATTTAATGTGTTGTAGAGTAGGGATGTGGGACTTGGGAGTTAAGGGCTTATATTTGTAAACATGCAGCTGCCAGTATTAAGTATGGTCATATATCCATCCACTGCCTTGGGCTTGGTACTTGTGCATGGAGGTGTCAATATTTAGAAGAGAATTTTCAATTTGACATTTTAAATCAGTTTTCTCAATGGTTAAAGTTGTAAGACTTCTAAAATTTGCAACACATTCCTTTTTGTTTATTGATTTCCCGTTTTGATCTGATGTGTGTTTTATAAACTTTATTCTTCTTACTAAAGTCCATTTTATTGGCATGGGACAAGACTGACGAGTGTTTTTAAGTTTAGTCTTAATCGATTCACCAACAAATTTCATCATTGTGTATGGACATTTGTTGCAAGAATTGGCGTGTCTTCGAAAATGACCAATAATATTTCTTTTACATAAATTACAAGTCTCGTGTGTTTGAAAATGTGAGATTTAAGAGTAATGTTACTACCACAAATTAAATCACAAAGTTTACATATTTTAATATTTGTTTGATGTTTCAAGTTATAATGTCGAATTAAATGGCTTTTGCGAGAGACTGATGCGGAGCACTGTTCACATATGGTCTTCATTTTTATATAAAAATTAAAATAGAGTGGGGTGCCTGGTTGTGGCGTCTTCGATATATAGCGTTGTAAACTATTTTAAATTAAAATATTGTATAGTTATTATTCGATAAACTAGCTGAAATATTTAAGTTAAATATTTCACTTTTAAATTTTGATGTTTAACATGTTTTCACTTAAGGTTAATAGTTTATATACTTTTATTTGTTTTTTATTTTGGACTTAAGATAATCTCAGTTGACAATCTCAGACACTAACAAGAATTTTGGAAGTTTTGTAGCGAGAGAGAAGCAGAGCATTGTTCAGGTGACAAACTCTAACACTTAGACAAATTTCGAGTTGTTTTGAATTTAGACAGATTTTAGTAAGAGAGATCGTCGACTGAAATTATTGTAAGTCCCAAACTATAATAAAACAAGATTTTAATTTAAAATAGTTTATGTGTTTTTTATAGTTTGGGACTTTGAAAAATTTCGAGATGTTATAAAGTTAGACAGATTTTAGCAAGAGAGATCACCTTGTGAAATTCTTCTAAGTCTTATGATTAAAAAACAATAAAAGTTTATAAATTAAACATCTTATTTTGTTGGCAAACTCTGTCATCAACAGAAGAATTTTGAGAGTTTTGTCGCGAGAGAGAAGTGGGCGGAGAGAGGCGGGGCTGAGAGAGGCGGGAGAGCGAAGCGCTGGTACACAATGACAAAAGTGATGGCGGCTCGGTGGCTTTATATAGCCCTAACAAACCAATTTGAAATCAGTAATGTGGGTCATGTCCGTGTGATACTATTGCCGTGTTTAATTAGTGGTCAACATGCGTCACTATCTGTCTCATCTGTCTTCATTAAATTTGTCGCTGCATGGATTAATGGGGTAACTAATAAACCGCTGTAGAGCGTGCTGTATGATTCACATTGTTGGCATTTGGGTGCTTGATTAATGTGTTGACTCACATGTTTGGCATTTGAGAGCGGACCATATAATTGGCTTTGGTGCGTGTCGTGGCGCTCACAATGAAGATGTTTGGGTTCCAAAATAGCCAGAACTCGTGGAGTTTTGCAAAGGATGTATTAAAGTAAATATTTAAGTGATTTAAATAAGACGTGTATAGTGACAATGGCGTGATTATATCAGTGGGCAGGACCTTTAAATTATTGGCTAAAACATTCGCACCTTGTTATTCTCATGGGAAAAAGTGCCGAAACTGGCTTTAAACCGCCATATTACCACTACTAATATATATATATATATATATATATTGACTGCAAGACTCGGAGTTTTTCCAAAACAGGCAATTAGGAAAATAAATCATATTTTGTCGTCCATTTTACGTATTTAACTACAAAATTTCATTTACATTAGATTACGCATAGGATTACGTATGCTGTTAACAAATTTTTTAAATGATGCACTAGAGTTATCATATATTTTTTAGTTTAAACTTTAAAAAGAGGACAGAATAAAAAATAACAAAATCTGACCATGTTTGCCATGTAGAAATCTTCTTAAATTCAATGCAACAACATAAAATCTCCTAAACTTGTATATCATCTGTGTAAGCCTATTTCTTGTTTAAACAACAGTTATCTATTTTAGTCCAAGAGCTCTAACCACCTAGCTTGTTACTAAAAATGTCCCAGTGAAACCTTGCTTCAACTAACCAGGTGCTTTCATAGTTGCCATTGTATAGATAGCAGAAATACAATATTTTAATTACACTAACAGAAACAAGGAAACCTCTTACACATTGACTTGATAAAACAATTATAGTAATTGATGAACTTCCAGGTTCAACAAAGAGAAAACTTAATAACGACCTCATTATGTAACTTCATTATATTTCAACGAAATCTAAAACTAATTAGATCAAACAATGACACACGGTGGTTTAATAATTAGGCTTAACTCAGTCAAATAATGTTTAGTTCTGGTTTGCACAGTTAAAGACTGTTAATTAAAATTATATTTCCGATTAAGTGGACATATAAAAAAGTAAAAATATATAAAGAGAGAGAATTTTAGTTGCATATCAATTGCATATTTAACGAGTTGAATGTGGTTAATAAATTGGATCTATATCAAGTTTTATTTTTAAAACTGCAAATAGGATTGTAACAAGATGAGTTTACCAACAAACAAATATAACAAAACAGAATAATTTTCATAACAAAGAATAATTACAGCATAACTAACAACTCGAAGGGCTGAGGAGAAAATATATAACCTGTAAAATAAGCTATAAGGGACAAATGTGCATCGGTTTCAAGATTTTCCGAATATGTTTAATTTAGGATATGATTTTAGTCAGCTGTACCATTAATTTATAGGCAGCTTGTATACAAAAAAATATTGTTAAATCTAAAAACTACAATATCATTTAATATACTACTAAGGTTAGTCCAGTGATTTTATAATACAGGAGTCGATTTATTCACAGTAAAAAAAATATTCCTGATATTTGTACTACGAGGACCAAATCTTTGTTGTAGTGAAAAGAATAGCGAGAAATATGACGAAGTTAGTTTCGGCTCGTTAAGCCTGAAAAATCTGGCTTGGAATCTTTTTTGGGCTGAGATTTGTCGTAGTGAAATTGCTGGCTACGAAGTGGTTAGTATTGAAGGGGAATTATAGGTTTCCGAGGGTTTTCCCCTAAAAAATTAAATTGCTTATTTGTTTTACCTTAATCCATTTAGGATTTTATAGTGATTGTGTTTTATTCGTTGATTAGCTTAACAAAGTAAAGTTTTAATGGCGGTAGTTAACTATTCGTCTTTGCAGTTTGGGGATGGTTTAACTTTTCAAAATGTACGTGTCCCCCTGTCACAGCGAACCTACGTATTCAGCGATGTCATTTCGAAATATCAACAAGAAAGAGATAAATTGTATTTCAATAACATGGCAATTATTTAACCCTGTTTCAAGATTTTTCCAACAGAGGAAAAGTATTCAGTTTACGAAACATATTTAATATTTTATAAGGGAAAGGTTATTATTTTCTAAAAAAAACTAATTTATCTGCCAATACATGAAGATCACAGGCAGATGAAAAATAACGGTTAAATACAAGTTTAATGATGGAGCTACTTACCAAGCTAGTAAAAAAAACCTTCTCATAAAGAAGTGATGTAATAAGTTCAATTAATTTCCTTGTTGTAAAACCGAATTGCGTTTTTAACAATTTTGGTGCGCCGGTACCAAAACATAACCGAATACTCAAATAATCGAATACTCGAGCACCGGTACTCGAATCTGTTAATATGGAATCAATTGGGAATTAAAATGTTTAAACCAGCGAGCACAGAAAAGTAAACATAGTTATTTAATATGATATTGTTAATTGTAAATTTTAAATATTGTCTCACATCACCAGCTGTCGACATTCTTCTACAGTCATACGAAATTTCAATTTTGTTGAAAATGCCTAAGGGTTTTAAAACACAGTTTATTTAGTGAGCGTTCGGTAAACCTTTTTTGTCGCTCACCGGTGGTTTTACGTTTCTGGACCCAACTGTCTTGGCGGCCAGCGGCTTCACAGCCCAATATGCAGCTCATATAGCAGTAGCCCCTCTATAATATTCTGTGCTCGCTGATTTAAACATGTTTGCCATTTACAACGTGTTAATGTAACACCTTTGGTGATAAGTGATTATGGCTTCTTCCCCATGGGAAATTCTCTAAATTTTAAATAAACCTATTATTATAATATGGCTTTCCCCAAATCAGACAACTGGTTAAGCTTCTAGGCATTCAAATAGACGAGTTTGAACATAGGTTATGAATACAATTTTGTGTGTTCAGAAAACACCAAAACAAATCTTTCCGCTAAAAGCAGATTTTAGAAAATGTAACATGAAAAACAACTTTCTCCAAATACAACGTATATGAGAAACAATAAATACCCCCGTCGCAGCAAACCTGCGTACTCAGCGAATTTCCAATGCCTAATATATGTCTTAATACCACATAAAGCCGCATTCCAAGTTTCATAAAAATATATTTACATATAAGCGATTTTAATTATTCACCCTAAGAATAACATTGGTAATGAGTACGTAGGTTTGCTGAAGCAAGGAATAAAAACAATTGGTTGTTATGAAAATATAAATAGAATTTAACTAGGCGAAGCCACATACCAAGTTTCATCAATATTCAATCATAAATAAGCGCTATATAACATTCTAGTTATTCTCCATAAGAATAACATGGGGGCTGAGAAAGCAGGTTTGCTGCAACAAGGAACAAAAAAATGGGTTTTTATCTAATTATCAATATAACTCAACCAATTGAAGCTACATACCAAGTTTTATTAATTTATGTTCATAATTAAGGGAGTCATTACATTTTACTTATTCTCCGTAAGAATAACATGGGGGCTGAGTGCGCAGGTTTGCTGCTACGGGAATAATCAATAAAAAATCAATTTTTGTGCAGATATCAATATACCAGTACTAAGTGAAGGCAGATACCAAGTTTCATCAACATACATTCATAAATAATCAAGATATAAAATTTGATTTATTCTCCGTAAGGATAATACTGGACAACGTACTGTTTAGCACTTTGAATATCTCTGTAACGGTTGGGCGTAGAATCACAATTTAAATACCAAAATTATTGTTTTGTGGAACTGAACAGATTGGTAAAAGCAAATGTCAAGTTTACATTAAAATAATGTGAAGAAAAACCAAAAACCTTTTTACCATAAGATTAACATGGGAGATTTTATGAGTAGGTTTTTTGTATTTTCTCCGGAACCACTTAACCTAGGTTAATAATTCAAAAGACTATATTATTTGTTTTTTTAAGCTCTATAACATGGTCAAAACCAAAATTGAGTTTTCAAAAAATTTTAGGGTGAAAAATGCAAAAATCTGATTTTGGGAAAATTTAAAACCCCCATAAACCCCCCTTCCCACGGTCCGATTTTTCTGGTTTTCGAATTTAAAGTCATGAATGTCATTTTACACATTTGAGTCAAATTTAATTAAAATCGGACGTTTTTTACTCAAGTTATCGTGTTAACGGCACACATATATATATATAAATTTGAACGAATAGTGTTTTTGACCTCTGGGGACCTTAAAACAAGAAGTTATCATGGTCTTAGGCTTAAGTCTTACCATGAGACCTACGGTAATAGCTTCTTCCCTATAGGGGAAATTCGCTAAAAACTAGAAGTTTATGTGCTATGGTAGGATGGTTTATGACATTAACGAATGTATACAGTAAAACAATCACGAATGAGAAACGATTGTGGATAAAGTGATGTAGCAAGTGATAAATGTCAAGGTTATACCCCAGACTCATTTTTCATCTGATAGATTTCCTCGCTAAGTTGTATCAAACTGTTATGGGAATTATTTGTATAATATAATGGTCCCTATGATACTTATTTCTCTTAGAACATGTATTTAAGTTAATAGTTAACTAATTCATTATTTAATACATTTATTTACACGTCATAATACATGTTAAAACCCAATTACCTAAAGTACTCGTAACTGTTTATAATAAGGAGACACACGAGGGAGAACAAGACAAATGTAACACTATAATTTCTTCAATACCAGCCCAAGTTCATAACATAGCCTAAAAATACAAAAAAATGCAATTAATTATCTCAGCAAAAAGTACAAATAAATATATAGAATATAACATATAATGAACAAATAACAATATAAAACAATAAATAAACATGTACACATTTTAAAATAAACATTGAACCCAAAAGAAGGAAAATGCCACAATGTTAACCATTACTAAGAGATAAATAAATAGATTCAAATAAATAAATATGCATATACTGTAGTATATATAATTATTTTATTTCGTTAAATGCCACGCAATTTTAGATAGCGAGTTTGTAAAGTTAAAAAGTTTATATACAGAAAATGTGTCTTAATACACTCCAGATAGTCACTATAACTTAGTGGAGGATAGATAAAAGTATGAGTAACAGTAAGATCTTTAACAGGTTTTACTACATAAAAGTTACATTTTTCTTTTTGAACCTGTTTATTTGCCCATAATCTGTTATCAGCTTGATGTACTAGAACGGTCTTTTTATACTTTTTCAAGATAATTCTCTTGAGTTATTATTTTTAAGCAGCATTATTAATCATACAAATTTAGTGTTTGAGTTGCATAGGTAAGGCCGGATATTGTGCTGTACCGCTCCCCCCTCCTACCGTCCACGAGTCATTGATCTCCCATAAATTACCAAGGGGACTCATTTTTACAGATAGGTTGATATAAATTGGTCCGAGGCAATTGGTCTCTTAGTTTAAGGTTTTAATTTAACGATTGTAACTTTAAGTTTAATGAAGCTTTGTTATTTCCGATATTTTTATTTAGTTACGGACTAGTTTATGAACTAACAAGGCAAAGGCTAAGAATTTCATGAGCGAAAGGAAAGGGGTGGTGACTGTAATACACATGTTCTATGTTATATTGTCATTAGTTGGAAACAAATTTAAAGTTTCCATATACAAAACGTAAAGTTGCAGCAAAACGGGAATAACGTTGTTACAGTTATTTCAACACCACTAAATATATACAAAAAGTGGATCAGGAACTTAAATTCAAAAAGGAAGAGATAGGAGGATAGATGAGTGGATACTACTAGTAGATAAATGAATGTTAAACCAACTAGAACGAAGTGATTACAACGTCCACTTCGTTCGGTAAATACGGAAGTAATAACTGTTTGTAGATTTTTACAAACTTCATCAAAATTATAATCAGTATTCTGAATCAAAAGGCTACTTGGGGTAACTCCAATTACGAGGGACAGTGTAACTGTAATCATCATCAAGGTGGTTGGAGGATTAATAGCCTAAGTTGTGTCTGGCAGGATGTTGATCTTATTCCTGGAAATTGCGCTATATGGATCGGATACCTGGAAGGATGTGGTGACGTCCAGGAAATACCGAACTGGCATGATTGATTCATCGTCACAGTTCTCAAAATAACGTTTGTGTTTTAAGGCCCATATCCGGTTCATTGTAGACCAACCAAGACAACTTAGTCAAGTAGATTTACAGTCACGCCTGCTTACGAATTTTCCCACGACTAAAACTAGGTCATACCATTAGAATTATCAGAGGAGCAAATAAATCCCATTGATATGTGAGAACATGAAATTTTGTGTCGGTAAGGAGATTACACCTTATAAACGTCCTTGACTGAAATAAGTATACATTAGACTGGTTAGATAGATCAACTCACCATGAAATTTTGTGTCGGTAAGGAGATTACACCTTATAAACGTCCTTGACTGAAATAAGTATACATTAGACTGGTTAGATAGATCAATCTGTGCAGGGTCTAAACCTTTTAAAATTCAAATCCACGTTTCTAATGCATATGGGAGTGGCTAAAATTCCTCTCGTTATAAAAAGTCAATCTAATGTGATGTCCATACTTAAAAATGAAAACGGTTCACCAATCTACCTTAAACAACCAAACTAGAGGGGGCTCCTTTATTCCTTATTGAATAAGGTTTTGGTCAGGTCTCCACTCCGGTCAGATTACAAGGTTTATGTAACCTTGCCGCACCGAAGAGCACCTGAGAAACAGTGATAATGCCAAAGGTAAAGAAAGGGAAGACGTTGTCATTAGACTGATAAGAGTATCACATGATAAACGATACTGCCGCTGGCCTCCTCTCATCCATCATGTTATAAATGTCCGAAGGGACACCCAGCTTCTTCACTTGTGACTTGGATAACTATAAGCCATTGGAAGGCCATTCCGAGTGAAAACCTAGGATATAAATACTTAACAAAGAATTTAACGAATAACTGTAATCCCTTAAAGTTACTAATGACCTCGGGATACATTACTATTACTTTTTGAATTGCTTAGATAACTAAACCAGGCTTGTATCTGGAAGGGTTGTATATCATTATTTATATTGAAAATATAATAAAAAAAACACCAACTGCACATGCTATATAATCTGCCTGCATTTGCCACGATCAAAAAGGTTTAAGAAAAATACTTAAATTGAACTGTTTGGTTTGGTTTTTATTTATTTTTGTTTATAATAGTTTTATTGATTAAACCGTATTGTATAGCTCGCAGGGACACCCACGATTTTTTGTTTTTGTTGGTTCACCACGCTTTTTGCCTCTTTATAATAACAAAATGTATGACCTTAAACTTTGAACTTTAGTGGCGAACCAATGGTAAACTCTCGGTACACTAATGTCAGCTTTTAGTATCCTACTTAAAATATTGTTTTACATCAAGTTGTTAGAAGTATAGTGAAATATGTAAACACAGTACGTTGGCCACTATTATCCGTGTGAAGTATAAATTCAGTTTTATATTTCGCATACTTGTGCAAAATAATTTAATAAATCATGTGGCTTCTTCCAGTTATGACCACAAGTATTTATTTAAGATATCTCCGATGAAGATTGACTGTATTCTTTGATCAATAGCATTCGTGAGGTGATTAAGTTACATTCTGTATCTGATGCCTGATAGTGATTGACAAGCCTCTTCTTCTAGAACAAAGGCGTACTATGCTACAAAGGCACAGGCAACAAATTAACCTTGACGAAGAACCTTGAAATAAAAAGTAAGAACTAGTTCAAAAAGCAATATTTTGAGCCTTCAAAAAATATTATTATATCAATATTATCATACGAATAACTTATGTTGTAGGAAAATTCAGAATTAAATTTAGAATTAAAACTTAGATAGTATTTACAAGCTTATCTCCATTTATATATAATATTTTGTTTTGAAAATAAAAACCAATATTCTTATAAATACATCATAGCCACTAATATTTAAAATATGTAAACAAACAAATTCTGATTATAACTGTAGGATTTCTTAAAATTATATTTTTTGTATCTTTTTATTAATGAGCGGTAAAATAAGCTATAAAATATATAAATATAGACTGATTGTCCTACATTAATTTTCATTGGATACTAGATCTCTATTAAATTAAAATCAGTTAATATGAATTTCTGAAGCTGTGCAGTTAAACAATAGCCGAAGCTGAAGTTTTTAGCTGTGTTGTTAATTGGTTTATAATCATTAGTTTTCGGTACAGAAGGAAAAAATACCAAGACTTCTTTATTATATTGGAAAACAATAATATTAAGTTGTAATTGAGAAAGAACAAAATAATACATTACAAATAATAAAATTGAAATCTGTGAGGTGTGGGGGTGTGTGTCTGTCTGGATGTGTACAGAGCTTGATCCCGCACCCGTGACCGAGTTTGATTAAATTTGGGATATAGGTAAAAATTGGTCCCAAATAATCATCAGGTCACACTATGTTATTAGATTCCACAATATCACGAGGGGTTCTTTAATTTTTAAGAGTAATTATCCCCCAAAAAACCTCTAAAAACATGAAAAATCAAAATTAGTGATTTTTAAAGCTTTAGGTTTCCAACAAAATGATACTACCCACATTTCTGGGAAAATTAGGGTTCATAAATTACAGGACTTAATGGTTCCAAAATTAAGTCTTTTCACTTGTAATAAAAACCATGAAATAAAATTTACTTATTACCATTAAAAAGAGCTCAACAAACTAAATAATTTAGCATTTTGAATTATTATTCTACGATTACTGGTTGCAGAGAAAATTGAAATTCTTACTTAGAAGTAAATGCAGCACGTTGTCCAATGTTATTCTTATGGATAGTACAAACATTACCATTTTTCTCTTATTTACTGATCAATTTAATTTAAACTTTGTATGTAGATAAAGTTAGTGTTCGAAGTAGGTTGACCCCCTATCTGGGTCGAAACTGGTCGCCCACAAGAGCGTTGGATCACTTGATAGTTAAAGGTAAGTACCGGGGGACCGAGCCATGCTCGGTGTTTGATTCCGCAGAGGAGGCATTTAATTTGTTTTATTTCAAATACTCGTTCATTTTCAATATGAGCTCGTTTGCTTCGCTTACCCGCTTCCCGGATGAGCTCGTTCGCTACGCTCACTCGTATTGAAAAAAGAGTTTGGGTTGCCATTCAAGTAGTTCTTTTATTTCCATTATGAGAGTTGCCATTCAAGTAGGCTTTTTATTTCCATAATGATAAACAGCTGTTTAAAATATTTTAATTTATAGAAGCTGATTTAATGGTTTGTTTTTGTTATTCATAGAAACCGGTATTATGATTTTAAACTCCACAAGCTCGAAGTTAAAATCTTCAATTTTCAAATGAGTTGTTTAGAAAAATACGAGTTTTCCTGAGGTAGTGGTTTTCACCAATCGATTTTTTAGACCCAAAAGCCCCTAATCCCAAACTTTCAGCAAAATCCTTCAGCTGGATCTCGAGATAAATTTTGCAAACAAACAAACAAACAGACATAGCTCATATTAGAGTGTAGGATTTATTTAACCTCTTGATTAAAGTAACTCCTGCAGTTGGGGTTGTATATTGATAATCCATATAATATAAGCAACCATCGGTAATGTATATGGAATAAATGGTAGGGTTAAAATAAAAATACACATTCTGAACAAAGTCTCATAAGACATTAGCACCATAGAGCATTGTTCATTTCATTAAATTTCAACATTGGACAACAGTGTGTCTACTAAAATGAATTAAAAAACTCCCTGAATTTACCGGGTATGAGACTTTTTGTAAGACCAAAAGTCATCAGAAAAACTAAGTTGAACTAAAATTATTGATGGTTGTAATAATAACTGATGTAAAACAAACCAAATGTATAATAATTGATGATGGTAAGATAATTATTTTGTTACCAGCTGGTCCGACAGACGTTGTCCTGTCGTAATGTCATTGAATTGGTTGTATGTCAAATACTCGCTCATTTTCAAGATGAGCTCGTTTGCTACGCTCACTCTATCACCTATCGAAAAAAGAGTCTGAGTTTCCATTGAAGTAGTTTTTTATTTCCATAATGAACATATGTTTATGCCTTTCAAGTATGTTTAGATATAACAATTGTTAACAGCTGTTTGGTGTAACTAACTGAACTTTGATCAAATCAATGGGAACTTTGAAGGCCAGTGGGACAGAGCCCTTAGGTTGGATTAAAATCCTCGAGATACACTGGGAATGTCGGGGTGACGCCTTTGTCGGTAGAACATTATTATAAATCACAGTCGGAGAAGGGTCCATCGTTAAAGGCCACCTGCTGGGTAATAAGTTCCCTAGTATAATGTAATTCGGAGAAGGGTCTTTTAATGGTTATTGTTATCGGGCAATAAATTTGACCCTCTGTCTAGGGGGTCCTTTGTCCCACAGAGATTATCATCAATCACTGTCATGTTGGCCGGCGCTATATGGTAATAAATTTGACCCTCTGTCTGGGGGGTCCTTTGTCACAAAGCCATTATTATCGATCACTGTCATAGTGGTCGGGGGGGGAGGGGGGGGTATTTTATATTTGTTTTAATTACATTGAATTATGTGCAATTACTCCAGTTACACTGATGCACAATTACTCTAGTTACTTATGGTAATTAAACATATGAATATTAATTAGATTTTAAAAAATTGCATACTAATTATGGTAATTAAAAATTTGCATATTAACTATGGTATTTAAAAAAAAATTGCCTATTAATTAGAGTAATTAAACAATTGCATATTAATTAGGATAATTAAACAATTGTGGGGGGGGAATAAATTATGCAAATTTTATGAAAATTTCACTCCCCACACCCGCCACCGACTCAATTGGCTGAAATCCCCTACTCGCAGAGGCTTAATTTATCCAAAGCAGGTCCTGTCGGACCTGCTATAGATTAATGACTTTTCAATTTTTATGTTGGTAATTATGGAAAAAATAGGTGGAATAACGTTGGTAATTATTTCACCAAATATAAATAGTTGCCACAGGTCCGTATTTTGTATTTTTGGTCCTGTGAATGTATTGCTATCGTATAAAGCTTAAAAAAGGAAAACTGTCTGTATTTGTCATTTTTTAACGATCAGGATTTTCCCAAATCGCTTATGGATAAATGTTTGAAAAATTTTTTGTAGAAGATATTCTACAAATTTATTTCAAATATTAAATTGTATTTATTTATTACAAATTGTTTGAAGATATTCTACAATTTTTTGTAGAAGATACTTCGAAAAATATTACTTGCATACGCTGTTACTACTGTAGTAACAAATGCAGTAGTAATGCTCTTCACACTGGCCATATGTGATGGATGAACATCTCACCTTATAGTTTTACAACATAAATAATCAGCTGAAATAACATTAGTGGAGGCGAACTACACATCCACAGACTCAAGTTCGTCTTTGCTTTCCTAAAAAAAACCCTGACATCACAGACATAACCGAGAGAATGTCTTTGATTGTAATACATGTACTGTAAGTGGTGGTTAATAAAACTAGGGAATTAGAATGAAACTAAGCAATAAATGTAAATAAAAAAATCTATTTACAGGCTTAGCGTGCTGGACTGAATCGTAGTTACATAATTATTATTATTACGTATTATTAAAAATTTGGTATGCAATACGGTTTTATCGTGATATGGCAATATAATACGTACCTTTGACATTTTTTACACACCATATCATTTGAATTTAACTATCACCACTCTACCGTCGATCCGTCCACTGTGCATCCACAGGTTGATACGGTCATCCACAGGTTCACAGCAGCGGTTGATCCTGGGTCGGTTAAGAGAGGGTCTGCTGTATTGTATTAAAATAAACACATAGGCCTAACAAAAAGGAAATGAAAATTCGTTTGGACATGGTGGTTTTTACCAAGGAAACTCGCCATGAAATGCAGGAAAAACGAGTTGTCCCCCTACTGTTTGACATCATATCAGCAAATTAGACAAATACGGCCATAAAACCGATACCTAACATTACATTGTTAACTGTAATGTGTGCATTACTTACTTCATTACTCGTGTCTACATTTTTAGGAGAGTTCAATTTGTCTTATATTTAAATCTTGCAATGCTCCCTCAGTAGAGGAGAACTAGCAAAGAGACCCCGTAATCGGCGCTTTTTTCCCATGTTATTCTTATGGGGAGCCGTTTTTGGACCGACACCAGCTCCCGCCTTACACAAGTTTCCTGTACTAGTATCCTTGCCACATTTTCCCCATCCTCTATATTTAAAAATTAACTTTGGATTTGTCTGCAATTTATCTAATGCATTAATAAATCCCAAATTAACTATTACAGTCGAATTAAAACTGCCAACTTACTGATTTTTGCACCCGCCCTAATTTCCTTTTGACTCTTCTTGCCATATTTTTCCCCTATATTTTTAAAATTTGAATTCATTTTAATACATCCTTTGCAGAAATCCACGAGTTCTGGCTACTTGGGAACCCGAGCCATTTGACATATAATAAATCACCTTTCCTCCTAATTACCTTCTCTACCAAATACATGTCTTTATATTTAGTCTTTAACAATTCTTCTGTATAAAATCCTCCTTTGATTATATTGCCATTTTCATCTTTCAAAATATAAGTCACAGGCTTTGTTTTCTTAACTTCTGCTATTGTAAAAAGCTCTCCCGTCCAGTTAGGAGTATATCCTTTACTAAATACATGTTTATATTTAGATATCCTTACACTATCCCCCACCTTATATCTTGGTTTTTTAACTTGTACTTTAGAAGCTAACCTTTCATGTACATCTTTAGAGTTCTTAGCACTTACTTGGTTAGGCTTCATCCCTATGGATCTATGTACTTTATTATTATATATCCTTATTAACTTTGGAAGTAAATCCAACCACTTGTAACTCCCTTGTGCACTAAACTCTCTATACAACCAATTCTTTAAAGTTCTCTGGAACCTTTCCACAATAGCCGCCTTAGTTGTAGAGTAAGTGTGGTAGTGATTAATATTTAGAATTTTCATTAGTTTGGTAAAATGTTCATTAAAAAATTCTTTTCCGTTATCAGATTGAATATTTTTAACTCCCTTTGGGAGAATAGTTTTTATAGCTTCTGTGACTACTAATCCAGTTTTATTCTTTAGTGGAGCAGCATAAGCTTTTTTAGAAAATGTGTCTATTAAAGTTAAAATATATTTATTTCCAGAATTCTCTCTAGCATAATTCCGCATATCTATTAAATCTATTTGAACAGTTTCGTTTATACCCAACACCTTAAAAGACCTTCTAACAAAGTTCTTTCTCGCGGGCTTATGCAATTCGTAAGCAATTTTTTCCATTTTTTATTCTTTATTTTTAATGTTAACGTATCTGCCAGTCTCTGTCGTTTCAAAAACACCTCCATTGCTACCAATTAACATACCATCACTCATTCTTTGATATACATAGTTTTTTGGCAAATATGCCTCTCCATCTAAAGTCTTAAATCCACTTAAAGATGTAGGGTCTGCAACCAACAATTTAGGATTGTACATCATCAAATCGATTTCATTATTGTCTTGCATAAATTTATTAGTTTTATTGTTAAACCTTAATGCATGTGATTTTAAACAAATATCAAATTTAATATTGTCTTGTCTAAAAGTTTTAATATTATCGTCATACCTCAAAACCTGCGACATTAAACAAATATCACTCCTATCTTTGCCTTCAGGTACATTCTTTATTAATTTGTCCTCTGCTCACATATCTCTATCTAATGTTAATACATTATAATATTTATCCCCCTGTTTTATTATGCTTTTCTCACCTTTTGTTAATATTTGCTTAACAACAGCCACATCATTGGGCAATGTTCCAGGTAAAATGTTTGTTAATTGCTTATTTTTACCATCAAATTTAAGACCGTCTAAAGTCACAGTCTGATGTTTTGTAACACAATCGTTCTCATCAACAGCGGGTTTAACACGAACTAGCCTTTTATTATTAAAATCCCAAAAGTTTAGATCCATTTTTGGTACTTGAGAGACGTTTACAACATCATCGCTTTCTTTACCAGCCAACAAATTACTTATTTTTCGCTTTTTGGCATTCCAAATACCATTCTCCGATTCCAAAAATTCATAATTATTTTTGTCTTGTACAAAGACACCATCTTTTCTTATTAAAGTTTGCTCTAATGTGGGTACATCGGTTGAGCTTTCACCTCGTTTAACATTAGTAATTTTGCGTTTATTAGCGTTCCAATTATTACTCTTGGATTCTAAAAACTTATATTTAGTATTACCTTGTACAAAAACATCACCTTTTCTGGTTAACGTCTGCCCCAAAGTCGATACATCATCAGTAAACTCCCCACCTTTAACACTACTAATTTTATAATTTAAAGCATTCCAACCATCATCTTTTAGATTTAAAGTAGTTTCTTTAAAACTTCTAGCTTCTGGTTTACTATACGGGTTATATACGCGATAAAATTTATCTATCATCTTTTTATTTAATAAACAATTCCACTTTCCCTCAATTCTTCTATGATAGAATCTATCTCATTATCCACTCCAGAATTTCCCGCCAATCGGCTTAACCAAAGCAGTCTTAACCTATCTACAAGCTCATTAGGATCGTCCCAATAAACATAGTCTATTTTATTACCAGTTACCTGCCTTAAACCTTCACCAACAGTCTTAAACAGGGGTTTAATTATATTAAGATATTTAGTGTGTTTATTACTTGACATCGCCGCACCTGTTTTATAACCCTTTAAATGTGCATTTGTAGCTTCTAAAATCTCTTTATAATTTTGCAAATCAGCCTGACTATAGTTTACGGGTTCTTTTAAAGTTAACAATTCCCACAATCCCTTTGTCCCTTTATAAATTGTTTCTCCAACTGTAACATCATCATTGGCAATTTGAACTTCCTGATTCCCAATAAAAAATTTATTTCCTTCTCGCCTAATACCATATGTGGTGTCTGTCATACTACTTCTACTAAGGTAATTTCCTAAATAGTCTGATGCTAAAAGACCAAAATCTAATTTGTGCGGTGTTATCTGGGTTATTCTTGGTATTCTAGACGGGGTCTTTTCTAAAATCATTGGGAGAACTGGCCTCTCTGTTTTTGTGGCTAAATTTTTTAATTCTTGCAAAGGCTCTATTAACGGTTGGAATGTTTGGAACCTCTCTTCAGCCTCTAGAAATTTACCACGTTTTAACGCCCTATATTTTTCTCTTATTTGTTTTGCAGACTCTACCAATTCTTGTTGAATATTTGTTTTCATTTTATTTACATTTTATTTATCTCATTTGTCAAAGGATTATACTCAAACACTTTATCGTGTATTATTAGGCAATATGCAGATGTGTTTGAAGGGACATTTTCTGCAGTTTCAATTTCTAATTTAATATCTACAACCCCCTCTTTGACTGATTCATTCTGCCTAGAACAATCTATTACAATTAGAGGATATTTCTTTATAATGTCAGCTCTGTTAAACATAGGATCGGGGACGGTGTTGTAGTAACTCTCCCTAAACCTCACAAACATCTCATAAGCTTTAGAGGCATCTCCATTTTCAAAGTCGAGATTTAAATCACTATAAGGATAATATTCAGAGTTTAAAAACACTTTGAGATTTTTCAATTTACAGTGATCAAATTCATCAGTTCTTTTTCGTGCACTGTTGTCTCTACTAGTTTGGAAACCAAATATAATATACCTGGGCTTCTCCAAACTCGAAGACGTCTTAACTGACCATGTATGTCTCTTGGTTTCGGGGTATGATGGGAGTTCGTGTAGCTCCAAACTTCTAAATGCAATTTGCAAATTTTTATTTTGCAATAACATCTTTTGTAATTGAAGCTTCTCCCCATCAGATGGTACCACATGCGGCATCACCCACTGAATCGATTTAAGTGTAATTTTAGGAATAGGATCGACACCAGTTGGAGCATTAGATGTTGTTAATATACAATTTAAGTCGTTTTTGGATCTTTTCAACACCAATTCTTGTTTAACATTTACTAAAACCTTATTAAAATCCTCAAACACACCCATTAACAGCTCTAACGGGACACAAGTACTAAACTTGCCGCTTTTATGGAACTCCTTTAAATTTTCATCAGAATCAAATGCTACATTTGACAATTTAGTTGTTTTATTGTAAGAGCACAATATTTTCATAAGACTGGAAATTCCCGGATTTCTTACAATATCTATTTCTTTACCAGCAACTTCGTATCTAATTTCGTCAAATAAGAATGCAAATGCATTATTTATAAAATGTCCTTTATCGTGATTCTCTATTTCTCCTTTAATATACAGATAACTCCTACATGGGAGTGTTAGTAAATCTTGATTATTTATGCATATTCGAATTTCATCGGAATTATTTATTGCCAAAGTGTTGTGTGGAACATAGGAGTGATTTGTAATTTTAACCACGCTATCGTCGTATTGGAATTTTCCTGTAACGTCTAGAAAATCTTCCATTTTTATTAATAGAAAATTTTAACTTCAACCCAATTGATCGCAGAAACCTGGTATTTTGCACACTCAGTCCGTTCTTGTAAATTCTCATATCTTTTTTATATGACAAGTAATTGTAGTTTCTTCTTTATTAAAGTCAATTGGCTTGTCGTGTTGATCTGCAAATGTAATGCTAACAACATCTAAACTTCTCTTATTTACAGGAAAGTATATAATATTTCTGGGAACCTCAATAATTTTGTAGCCGGGAGGAGCTTCTGGGTAAAAACTGTGTATGGTGTGTGATTTGTCACCATTTAAATAAGACCCATTCGCAATATTACATTTTACTCTAATCACATTTACATTATTTATGTTGATTTTATTTACGGATTTAAACGCAATATCTGGAGTAGAAAATCCTTTAAATCCCAATAATTCAGACCCTAAACACGGTTTTGTAAAATCAAACACATGGCTAGAATGCAATGTGGCTTTCATAGTTTTATTATCGGCTATAAGTACAAAATCTGGGAGTTGCTTTTGAATTTCCTTCGCAAGCTCAAACACTTCGTATGTACCTTCAGCAATTTCAATTACATTTGGAGCTTTGTGATCGTAATAATACACATCCTCACCCTCGTCTATAGTTAATTTTGTGTCTTTAAGTTTATTTAATTTTGGAACTAGCCCTTTGTAAAATATAAGTTTGACTTTTGTATTAATTAATGCTACTTTATTTTGTATAATAACTTCAACTTTACCATCTAATGCCCGGTTTAATTCGTCAATTGTGACCTCCCGTTTTGGGGTTGTAATTTTGTGCATTTTGTAATATGTCAAAGTATTTAGAGGTTTTTTAACATAAAATATAGAATTATAACTTTGAAAATCTACCAGTCCAATTACATAATCACCATTTAATTCTATAAGAGGAAAGAACACAGACTTCAACTCTGGCTCTGTACCCGTAAATGTTATAGTAAATGAATCCATTTTTATAAACTAAAATTTTTCAGAAATGATAAACATAAAATTCCACAAATGGAACTGTTTAAATCTTGTATTTGATCAGTTGTATAGTAAATTTTAGATGGTACAAAATATTCAATTACCTCTTTTGGAGGCTGTATTCCGAATGGGTCAAAATATATTACAATATCTTTATTTTTACGATATGCTGTCCAATGTGTGCCCCTGTCACTGTCTAAATTAATAATTCCACATTCTCTTACTTTTGGCCTTAGATGTTTTAGCTCGTTTTTTAGGTACACTCCTCGAAAGTGAGGCACGTCTCTTGCTGCCTCTAACAGCTGAAAGTTGTCCATCTTTTTTATTAAATTTTAATCCCATTCCCATTTTTGCCTTGGCCTTCATCAAATTTGTCACTGCATAAGCTGCTGCTTTTTCGGCTAGATTGGCGTCCTTTGCAGAAACCCTAGTCCAAGCCTGGTCCGCTAATCTCATATCTGCCTTGTTCCGGGCGGCTGTATCAGGATTATTCATGTAGAATATGTCGTGCTCTTTACAATAAGAGTCTAGCTTATTTTTTGGAGGTACATTTCTGGCTAAATTTTCACGTATCTTAGTTCCAGGACCACAATATGAATATGACGGTATGTGGAGGGGGAAAGGAAGGTTGTTTATAAGGGTATTTAACAAGCCACGGCCTCTATATGGCTTTAAGAATAATCCCTTACCTTGGACCTTTTTACACTTTCTCTTTGCCATTTTTATTATATAAAAAATGTCATTTATTCAACAAAAGAACAAATTTAAAATAGCACATAAAGAAAATACACCAAAGAAGTTGGGTCTATTTCCTAATAATATTCGCTGTCTTATAATAGGGCCCAGTGGTTCGGGGAAGACTGTTGTAATTTATAACTTAATTGTAAAAAAACAAGGATTAAAGTTTACAAATTTATATATAATATCCAAATCTTTAGAACAAGAAAAATATAAAAAAATAATTGAAATATTCCGTCTGTGTGATGAAGTTAAATTACACACATATTCAAACTGTGAAATCACACCAAATGATGTAGAATCACACTCAATAGTTGTATTTGACGACATAAATAGTCCAAATATCACACAATTTTTCTCAATGGGCAGACACAAAAATATTAACAGTTTTTACTTGTGTCAATCTTACAGTAAAGTAAACAAACATTTACGTGACAATGTTAATTTCCTAATATTATTTAAACAAGACGATTTAAATTTAAAACATGTGTATAAGAATCATGTGGGAAATGATTTTTCATTTAACCAATTTAGAAATCTCTGCCATCAATGCTGGGATAGGTCTAAATATGGCTTTTTTGTAATAGACAAGGAAAGGCCAAAGAATAATGGGAAATATAGATTTATGTTTGACCAATTTTATAATGACCGAGGGCAAGAGTGTTGATGCCATCCAGAATAAACCTCTTGTCGTCATCAAAAGAGAGTACCTTTTTGTTCATCGTTAATGTTTGAAGATGGAGGTTTGTGGATTTAATTCTTGTAACATTCTCATAGTAATCTTCCCCGGTTGCAAGACAGTGTAAGTAATGTTGGTGTCTTAAGAGATGTTTAACTGTGGCGTTGTCAGCTCCCTTTGCCTTTTTAACCTCTAGCTCATTTTGATTTTCTTTTTCGTATAACCATTGTAAAGGAATGAAAGAGTATAATTTTGGCCTTAAACCACAATATTCATACATAATTTGACCATTTAATTCGTCTTTAAACTTGCCCGTAACTTTTTTATTTTTATCAGAGTATAAGAAATGATCTTTACTATATGCAGAGGTGTCGAAACAGTCCAAGTCACTTTGTATTTCCTTGTAAAAGTCCTCTGTTACTATAGAATAAACAAGGCTGTCTGTGTCTGTCATTAAGAACTTTTTATTCTTAAATTTTGACATATAATTATAGTGGAAATCATACATTATTACTTTACTGATATCCAAAATGGTCATTCCTAAATATATTGGTTTATCAAACTTTACAATTAATTTATTTAAATGCACAGCATGCAAATTGTTATCGAACATTTTGCTACAGTCAAACCTTGGCTTTGTAACGTATTTTGTTAACTTAGACTCGTCTACAAGATGTATATCACGAAACTTGCGTTGGTTCATAATTGTTCGACCAAAGAGACTGTTATTTAACAGTTTGTAAAAGTCTTTTTCAAAATCGTGTTTAGCTTTTTGTCGCTTTTCAATATTAAAATTAATATAGGGCGCGAGCCATTTTGATTGTCTGAATTTTAAAATTCTGTGGTATTTTGTAACTACCAAACCCAGTTCTTCGTATTTTTTTAGTGCTTTATAATGTAAAATATATTTAGTTTTGTCATTTAAATTTGGTATTAATTTTCCATTCATTTTTTCTGGTGCGAGCGGGTAGTCATTATGCAAATCGTGTAAACTTTTATCGTATTTTAAATCAACTTCCAAAATAAATCCAAAGTTTTCATTTTGATTGTATTTATAATCTTTCTCATTTGTCCATCTAAAGCCATCGATGGGCAACGACTCGCACATTGCTGTAGAGTATAGCGAGTTACAGTCTAAGTATACAAGATAGGTGCTTTCTTGATTTGGGTCATAATGTTCGCCCATGTACTTATTATTGGCTTTAGCGTAGCGCGTGGAAATCATACTTACACCGCCTCTAATGGCATGTTCTATAAACAAATGCATGTCAATGTTACGAAATAATTGTAATTTTATGCCGGTCATTCTAAGACATGCCTCCCATGTTAGTCCAGGCAATGAGTACATATGAACAGGGTCGAGTTTATAATCCTTTAAACATAAGTCCCTAAATGTCTCAAACACATCAGCCAATAACAAAACATCTGTTTTAAGGTATAAATCGTGATATTCTTTTAAATTATTTATATTAAAATGATTCCATACGTTTTTAGCATGTTCATATTGTGCAGGAGATATACATTCTTTAGTTAGACTACTGTAAAATGCCTCTATGGGTGGGAGAGGCTCTAAAAACTTTTCTGGTCCTGTCATGTATTCGTACGGAAATTCGCCCTTACGCTGTAGTAGTGGATTGTCTATAAATCTAAATGTATTTAAATTGGAAGCTAATTTGCTTAAGGGAAGGGACAGAAAGTTGTAGGAATCCAAAAATACTAAATCATCAACAGAGAATGAAATATACTTTTCCATATCTTTGGCTAAGCAATTTAATTTGCGATTAAATTTTCCTAAGTTTTGCATTATTAAATGTCCATCATAGTTTTTAAGATTGTGGAAGAATACTGGAATTTTCTTGGTTACTTTATAGTTTAAATTACAAGAGTTATGGGAGGGCCCTCTGAACTCACCTGTTAAGAGACAATGGTCGCGCACTTTATCACACAGTAACGGCTGGCGGCATATGTGGCAGCGTGTAGAGTTTTTAAATAACGTCTCTTGCTCTGGAGTCATTACAAGGGGAACATATACTCCCATCTGACTTTTAATAAAGTCATAAGTTTTAAATATTTTTTCGAAAAACACATCCATTACATTTTCACCACTGTACAACTCTTCGTAAATAATTTTAGAATCTCTCACTACAACATAAGCAAATCCAGACGGGGTGTGTTTGCCACAGTTTATAAAGCATTCGAAATCTGCATAAATCACAAAGGGAGCTTTAAGTTGATATTTGTAATTCGTAAATTGTAATGTATCTTTTTTAGACATTTGTACTCTTTGGGCAACAAAGGTTTTACAATATGTTATGTGACGTTCCAATATATCTTTAGTGTAAAAATGTTGCAAACAGAACTTGCAAAAATATTTCTTATGGTCATATTTTGTAGACCGTAGCATTAACTTATCAAAATCACGAATTAAACAATAATGTGATTTGCGGCTTTGTTGTAAAAGCAGCAGGTTTGCGTGCGTATTACTATTTAGTTTAGTTATTCTCAATGGATATATTAATTGTCCTTCAATTCCATATACATTAACACTTATATTATTTTGTTTTTCAAATTTATCAATGTCGGATATTTTTACGGGATATTTTATATTTGACATATTCAACTGACCTATGTGGGGTTCGTAGTAAAATACTTGATTTGCATGTTTACAATTCCTTGGTTTTAAGCTTGCTAAAATACTCCACAAAAAACATTTATTATCACTATTTTTAATATTTAAAACAGCGTGTTTTGATTTTATATTTTCTGGTGTGGGGATGTATGACTTGGGAGTTAGGGGTTTATACTTGTAAACATGCAGCTGCCAGTATTTAGTATGGTCATATATCCATCCACTACCTTCTGATTGAAATTTGTGTAAAGATGTGTCGATTTTTAAAAGTGAATTTTCAATTTGTGTCTTTAATTGTGCTTTCTCAATTGATAAATTAGTTAAACTTCGAAAGTTAGCAATAGTTTCTTTATCAATTAATAATTCACCATTCTTACTAACTGTGTGTTTGATAAATTTCACTCTCCTAATAAGAATCCATTTTATTGGTAAAGAACATGATTGAAGGGTGTTTAATATATCCACGGACTCACCTTGAAACTTAAACACATTATAGGGTCGCTTGTCACATCGTAGGTGGTGGCGTTTCTTTTGACAGTTAATAGCCTTCTTACACACATTACAAGTATCGTGGTTCTCTTGCATATGCATTTTAAAATTGCAATTGTCAAATATTTGATGACATATTTTACAAATTTTAGGAATAACTTTGTGGATGTTACGATAGTGTCTGATTAAATTACTTCTTTTGGTGCAGGGCACGGAGCAGATTGCACAGGACAACATTTTGTGTTGAAATGACTGTAGAGATGTCATGCTCTGCTTTTTATAAACAAAAATTACCATTTAAAAAAAAATTTAAATACGATCAAAATATGAAGATTTTAGACAAAAACACAAATTCAAAGTTTTTATAAAAACTAAGCCCTTTATCAAAAATCTGGGAAACTACTTTTTAGATAATTGTATAAAGTACCTCCAAACCAAATTTGAATTTTAATCAAAAATGAAAATGTTTTCAAAAATAACGATTCCCTTTCATCTTCAAAGTTATCAAGTCATAAGAACCACTCTAAATTTTTCTAAGTCCAGAGTAAAAAAAGTATATTTTAGCCGAAATTATTTTAACCACTAAATTTTTCTAAGTCCAGAGTAAAAAAAGCATATTTTAGCCGAAATTATTTTAACCACTAAATTTTTCTAAGTCCAGAGTAAAAAAAGCATATTTTAGCCGAAATTATTTTAAGCACTAAATTTTTCTAAGTCCAGAGTAAAAAAAGCATATTTAAGCCGAAATTATTTTAAGCACTAAATTTTTCTAAGTCCAAAGTAAAAAAAATATATTTTAGCCGAAATTATTTTAAGCACTAAATTTTTCTAAGTCCAGAGTAAAAAAAGCATATTTTAGCCGAAATTATTTTAACCACTAAATTTTTCTAAGTCCAGAGTAAAAAAAGCATATTTTAGCCGAAATTATTTTAAGCACTAAATTTTTCTAAGTCCAGAGTAAAAAAAGCATATTTTAGCCGAAATTATTCTAAGTATTGGACCACTGAATTTTAAGTTAAAATCTGCAACACTGAAGGTCTTGTTGGTGCTGGGGCTGTAGGATATGAAGTGAGGACCCTAGCTTGCAGCAGCTCTTTATATAGCCGACAATTCACAAAATTAATTTGTAAAATTACGCATCGGTTACTATGCATCGGTCGCTGCAACACTGAAGGTCTTGTTGGTGCTGGGTCTGTAGGATATGAAGTGAGGACCCTAGCCTGCAGCAGCTCTTTATATAGCCGACAATTCATAAAATTAATTTGTAAAATTACGCATCGGTTACTATGCATCCGTCGCTGTGTCCTTGGTGTCGATCTTGCAGAATCTCCTTCAAGGTTGATTGTCGCGCTTGTGGCGATAACCGAGTGCACTTCTAAGTTGTTTACATGTGTTGTTTATTTAGTGTGGAGTTATTTTTGAACTCATGGATTTTCACAAAGGATGTATTAAAATGAATTTAGAGCAAATTTTAAAAATATAGGGGGAAAATGTGGCAAGGATACTAGTACAGGAAACTTGTGTAAGGCGGGAGCTGGTGTCGGTCCAAAAACGGCTCCCCATAAGAATAACATGGGAAAAAAGCGCCGATTACGGGGTCTCTTTGCTAGTTCTCCTCTACTTCCCTCATGAAGATAGTCGGAGATAGGCCTAAACAAGTGACTCTTAAGGTTGCCGGTGTGGTGTTACTCCATGAGAAGGGCTTTGCATGGTTGAGTCATAAATCATTGAGTTTATTAAACATTGGTTTTATAAAATATTGACCCACTAATGCGATTTAATCAGCGTTGATTGCGGTGCAATAATATGATTGCAATACGGCGATGCTATTAATCTTGAATTGGAATTTCATTTGCTCTTGTTCTTATGCAACTTGAAAGGCCCCAAATTCAAAGAAGCTATAACCTAGCATACAATCTTGCTGATAACCAATAAGATATGTTTGTAAAGGCCTAATGTTTTGTGTTTTGTGTGTTATTAAATTTCTTAGGGTAGAAAAAGTGTTAACCCTTTGAGTGTCATGCAACGATGTCTCCTTGCAAATATTAATCTTAATTAATAATGTGGGAATGTTAATCATATTAGAATATATATTTATAGTAGGTTTAATAGATCGTAGAACTCTGATATACTGTTATTGAATATACTAGGGCCTATAGAATTATATTACATCCGAATAGTTAGTGAACGTTTATCATACAGCACCCCATTAGAGCGCTACAGTTGTTGGGTTATTCTTTACAGCTTTATACTGAAATGATACTTAATTGAAAATACAGTCTTAGGCTCTTCTCATTAAAAACTGCCTTTAGCTCCTTTTTCGAAATTCTGAGGATGCCACTTATGTTTTCTCATCCGAAATTGTACACTTTACTTTCTCACTCAAAGAATCTAGGCTTAGGCTAATTGCCTCTTTTATAACCTATCAAAAGTTACTGGAGTACAAGATTACAAGTGATCAAAGCTAGAACCTATAGACCCCTTTCAAGTAGTTTCCTATGAAAAGCAAATTGACATATGAATAGATTTAAGTTAAATACAATATATATGACTTTTATCAAATTTACCTTTTAGAGAATTCCTAATTAAAGATAGAATAAAGTTATGGTAAGGCTAAAATAAGAATATTGTGATATATATGTATCTTGGCCAGCTTGAGATTACAGACTGATCTGAAATAGCTCATTAGAAGTAAAGTTACACAACAATATCATAGACCTACCTATATTAAATGGAAGGTAAATAAGTTTGTGCCATGAGATACAGTTTCGCCTTCATTACACCAAACCAACCAATTGAAACTGTGAGGACAGGTTTTAAAATATATCGACAACACCATAAATTAGGTTGAAATAAGTCTAGGCCTACACTCATCTTCTTCCTTTTTTTTACAAATATCCATATAAAGGGTACGAATGTATGATTATGCTTAAACGTTTGTAATTTCCCCACCTAAAAATGTTGGCGTTCTCGCCAATAATGACATTTTCGTATTTAAACATCCTATTTCAAATCACAGTCGTATTTACAGAAAGTTTACATCTGTGAAAACTATAAATTTACTAAGTAACATCAATAAAATTATTTCTAAGAAATTGAAAGTCACGTTTCGTAGAAGAATAGGAAGGTGTGGATCAATTATTAGAATCAATCAAACTATACATAACCTAAAGCATGAAATTGAAATTTGACACTTTAACACCAGCAATCCAACAATCCAACTGAATTTTTGACAGTTCTAGAACATCACCACATGAACCAAATCAGCTACTGAATATAGTTCAGTTAAAAAACTAATAATTTATTAAAATGCAAGATTAATTCTCGTTTATAGTGTATTAGAAACATTAAATCATCAAAACGTTACCCTATAAAATTAATGACAATCAATTAAACCGTAAAAATGTAGTTAGCGTTACACTACTTCGACTTGACAAAAACTCGCAAGTCACGTATAAGGACTCACTTTGTTTCGTCCAACAAGGGATGGTCTTCATCTGAGTAACCGTGGCACGACCAAGTTGGTCTACCTATTCATTGAAGCAGTGGCAAACTGGTACACTAATTATTTCTCATCAACCCCTAAAGGTTCTTCAAGTACCCTTTACAAAGTTTCAACTTCAAATAAATCAACTTATGTGGTTACACATTCACTTAGCCATGTTGCCCCTAATGACACCAATAAAACCAACACAGTTGGCTTGTCACCATCAAAACTAACTACATTTAACCATGAAATTAAAATAATTGATGCACATATGGGAACTATAGTTGATAAGTACCGTAATGATCCAGAATTCGCCTTTGCACATTAAATTTCAGCTGACTTCACTGACAGCAAACAGATGAGTCAAGGCGTGGCTGCAGTTTTTAAACAAAGATTTGAAAACCCTGTACGCTGGATTACTGTTAAAAATTTAACTTTCCAGAAAACTAACCGAGGAGCATCGATCTATGGGCTCGTAACTAAACCTAGTTTTTAACACTATATAGATGATTATGATCTAGCTTTTGAGCAGCTGTCAAAGGACTTCAGAAACAAAAACTTTAAAACATTGATTTGCTCCCCAATGGGATGCGTAAGGGATAGTGTATTACCTGACCACGTTGTGGCTAATCTTAAACGATTCAGTCTTGAAACCAGTGCCTTCATCCTCATTGTTATTCATAATGAAAACTCAAAAAAGAATCTTCGAAATCGCACGCAACTTTTTTAAAATGCCTACAGAAGATGATCACTATGCCGTTACACACTCAGCCGTCAGCTGATTCACTATCATCCTCACAACTTCATGTTTGTCGAAATCCTGCCTCAGGTGACCACTGCTCCATCTGTCCAGCCAGTGCGGCCACAGATGACTGCTTCTCCGCCTGCCCCCAATCTCTGCAGTCTCAGCTAGTGATAAGTGGTGAGGGGGGTTATTGTCTCAATGGGATGGTGAGTGATGAAAATAGTGCCAATATCAGTGTAGGTGACGGAGATGTATTTTATGATACTTTAGCTGACAATGCATGTAAAGTTGTTTTAGATCTAAGTAAAATAATACAACCGAAAAAAGTAAAGTGAATTGTAATGAATTTATTATATTTCACCAAAATATAAGGGGTTTGGAATCATCTCTTGATTTACTGGAAATAACGTTGGAAGAACTAAAGCCTTCTGCTATAGTTCTGACCGAACATAAAATGACCAAACCAACTATTGAAAGACTTAATGTTACTGGGTACAATCTGACTGCATATTATGGACGTAAAAAAAGTAGTGGAGAGGGGGTTATGATTTTGTCTCAACAAGGAATTAAATACAAAGAAATATCATTGCCTGAAATTATGATCTTTTATGTGAAACAATATTTGAATGTTGTTTGGTGGAATATTACAATGTATTGCCAGTAAAAAATCTAACCTAATTTTAATCGGTTTTTACTGAAATCCTATTTAAAAAAATGAACAACAATTTATAGATAAAAGTAATATTCTATTAGAGGTATTAAATCCGATATATGAAAATATTGTGTTCATGGGTGATATAAATATTGATATGTTAGATTACAATAATTTGAACAGAAATAGGCTTAATACTTTTGTTACTGAAAATTGTCTCCGCTCTATTGTAAACTTTTCAATCAGAATTACCGAAACATCTGAGAGCACGATTGACAAAATGTTTACTAATTTGGATGAACAAAATTATAAAGCGGTTGGTATAAATATTCAAATCTCTTACCATGATGGGCAGCTTCTAATAATATGCAGTCAAAAACTAGCTCAGCTAACTTCAACTTACTTTGAATACTCTAGAAAATTCACTGATGCTAACATCGTAATTTTATAGACGCATTGAAATATGAGACATGGATTAAATTATACATGGCTCCTGTGGAAAGTAAAATGATGTTTTTCATGAAAAAATTATGTCTTATTTTAACATCTCATAAGGCGTCATGCTGGTAAAAAATGGTTTCCTATTGAATTGAAAGACGAAAAGCAAAGAATTGTTGATTTCAGCTTATTGGCCAGAGAAAAAAAGTAAAACAATGCGTAAACAAGTAAAAAAATGAATAAGAATTTTAATATGAAAGTAACTGCCTTGAAAAAGCAACATTATAGATATAAAATAAACCAATCAACAAATGTAAACAAAACTTCATTGAGTATTAATTCTGAAGCTGGAAAAACAATGTTTAAAGCACAAAACCTCAATTTAAATATTAACAACCGTTTGCTCTCAGACCAGTATACAATTTGTAATGTCTTAAACAATTATTTTGATGATTTATTTGGTAACAGAGTTATTCCTAATTTAGACTTGCCAGTAAAAAGTAATCGTGTAACATCAGAGAACAAACCCTCTCATTTTACTTTTAGACTAGAGCCTACTGACGAGAAGGAAATGAGCAAATTGATCAGTAATCTTAAACATTTTTGCAGTGCTGGTTATAATGAGATTCCTGTGTCAATCTAAAACAAGCCAATTCTGTTTTATGTAAACCATTAACTCACATAATAAATTCATCAATTGTGTCAGAGATGTTTCCTGATTAACTTAATATTTAAAAATTAAAACCACTGTTCAAAAGTGGAGATAAATGTGAAATAAAAAATTATCGACCAATTGCCCTCCTCCCAACAATATCGAAAATATTTGAAAAGGCAATGTATAACCTACTGATTGAGTTTTTGTAAAATAATAGTCTTTTAGAAGACTGCCAACATGGTTTCCGAAGTGGAAGATCAGTTTTAACAGCAGCTACAGAATTACCTGAGTCCATTATTGATAGTTTAGACAGTAACCAAAACGTGGTAGGTGTATTTATGGCTATCATCAAAGAGTTTGATTCTTTGAATCATGACATACTCCTATCAACATTATTCAATCTTGGTGTTCGTAAAAATACACTTGGTTGGTTTAAAACTTATCTTCATAATAGAAAACAATCTGTTGAAATAGTTGATTATAATAGACAGCATTTTTAAATATCTCATCAATCAAAAATCAGAAGAATAAAACATGGAGTGCTACAGGGGTCTATCCTTGACCCTCTTCTGTTTATTTGCTACACAAGGAATTTACCAAAACTGTCTAGCGGTAGCCAATTATATCTCTATGCCGATGACGCGAATCTCAAAATAGCAGCTCCTTCAGAAAAAGAATTAGAGTTGGCATCTGAAGTTGATTTGAATGCTTTAGAAAAATATTTTTATGACCGGCAGCTGTTACTAAATCATGACAAGACCAATTTCATCACATTCAGGACTCACCAAACAAAAATTCCCATCAATCGAAAAATTGAGATTAGTATTAAAACAATAAATAAAGTAGATTACATGCAATTTTTGGGACTCGAAATAGACAGAAATCTTTCGTGGAACTTACATGCTGAAAAATTTATCTTCTAAATATCGTCCGGAATATATGCATTATCAAGATTAAAAAAAATTGTTGATATTAATTCTTTAAAAACAATTTATTACTCATACGTTCAATCAATTATTTATTTTGGCATATCCCTCTATGGGGCTACATCTATGAGCAACCTAAACTCTATTTTAAAATTACAAAAGAAAGCCATACTTATAATTTTAACTTAAGAAAACTTCAGTAAAAAAACATTTTATATCTCTGAATATAATGACAGTTTACAAGATGTATGTTTTTGAAACTATTTTGTCGGTAAAATCTAGATCAGAACATTTAAAATTAATGGGAGATAACCATAGTTATAATACAAGAAACAGGAACACATTTTTTTCTAAATTCTCACAGATTAGAACTTTATAAAAGAAGCCAACATACATAGGTTCAAAATTTTATAATTAAATCCCAAAAGATATTAGGTCTGCAGCTACTTCATCTGAATTCAAGTAAAAGCTCAAATATTTTCTTGTCAATAAAGCTTTGTATTCTTTTGATGTAATTCGATTTGATTATTAGAATAAGTAGCCATGTAATTGTATTATTTTTAATGTTAATTATGAATAGTAATAAGATTCATTTTGCTATGACACCATTCATATATATTTGTGTATATAACAAATAAAGAAAGTTTGAATTGAATTGAATTCTGGAAAATTCTGCTAAATTCAACTGTTGCTTTCCATTGTTCACAAACAAAAGTTCAAAGTTTGACTTTTACTAACCCGTCACACTAATTATGTCTCAGTGAATCGGTTGGTCACCGTGCAGAGCTTTGTCCATTCTTAAGATCGACAGTTTGATTCTTGACCGACAGCATTGCTGGTGAGACCGTGGAAGTCAAGTTGGCCCATGGTGCCTACAAAACTAAATTGGGCACAGCTCTGAGACAGACGATCAAAAACACACTCAAAACCCATACGAAAACCCCATTCTACCACAAACACTCATACGATATTTACTCGGGTTTCATTACTTAATAGCATTTTAAGCCTCATAAAAGTATTATAAGAAGCATTTTGGTTTGGAGAATATCGCACCCGTGATGGGAAATGGTGCTATCACTAAGCTAGAATACAATTGTTTTACCATATATGATATTTGTAAATAATGTATTTGTTTATGTACAAATAAAATTTAAAATGCATCATTTTAATTTTAGTAAACTTAATTTAAGTTTGGAACTAATTAATTTACCTTCATAAATATAGGGAACTTAGTTTTAAAATATTGAGAATCAAACAATCAGAATTGCAATAAAAGAGCGTGAGAGTAGAATAAGAGCAAGTATGGATGAACTCGTTATTTTGTAAATAATTTAGATTATTGACGAGATTAAACAAACATAAATGGATAAATTGTGGGCAAACAGTCCTTCCAATACACTAAAACCCTACGTCAAACAATTAGATAAAGCTGGTGTTTCAAAAAAGAGAAAACGCAGCAGATTTCATAAAAGCTGAGTAAATATTTAACCTCGCAGCTCAAACCAGAACAACGCAGTTTTCCACCAGTTTTGTTTTTCAACTAGCTATAAACAAAGTTATTTGCCTTGCTCGGAGATGGATTAAGATAAATGTTATATATGTTTAATCTGGCAGATTAAATTAAAGACTTCATATAACTATGTTATATTTATGGCAAAATAATGTTCTCACTTTGTAAATCATTTGCACCAATTATAACGAGGTGTTGATCAGCTGAGTATTAGTTTCTAATTTTGTATTTTTATTAAGGTACTGTAATTAAATTAGTTCCTGTTGTTTTTCAGAAAAAATAACTCAGTTTTGTGCATAAAATAAAATACATTAAGAAGAGTGGAATTAATCACCGTCGTTACAGATTCATGTATTTGTGGTTTTGGGACATGAGAATATGACTAGTGGTTTAATCGGGGGAACAGGAGGGAAGGGCGCAATTCTGGAATACGTACCGGGGTTTCGAATACGGCAACCTTACTATCCGTCCTACATAAAGCCGGAAAGAACAAATTTTAAATGTATACATTTAACATCATTTTGCAGCCGTCTCTCAAACTATTGTAAAATAACCCCGTTGCAGCAAACCTGCGTACCCAGCGAATTTCCAATGCTTATGTCTTAATACCGCATAAAGCCACTTACCAAGTTTCTTTTATAATTCATTAATAAGCAATACATAATATTTTAATTATTTTCCATAAGAATAACATGGGAGCTGAGTACGCAGGTTTGCTGCAACAAGGAAGACAAAATATGGGTTGTAATGCAAATATAAATATAACTCAACTAAGTAAAGCCACATAGAAAATAGAAAATTTCTTCAATATACATACATAAGTAAGTGATAAATGCCACTTTAATTATTCACCATAAGAATAACATGGGGGCTGAGTACGCAGGTTTGCTGCTACGGGGAACATCAGTAAAATTTTATTTTTTTCAAATAACAATATACCTCAACTATATGAAGCCATAAACCAAGTTTCGTCGGTATAAGTCAATAAATAATCGAAATAAAAAAATTTTCTTACCCTCCATAAGAATAACATTGTACAACGTACTGTGTTTAGCACTTTTATTATATCCGTAACCAATTGATGTAGAGCAATGATCAAAACAACAAACTGTGTGTGTTTTTTAAGCTGAATCCAATTGCGAAAAATAAAGTTTGTCTTTTTCAAATATTATATTACGGGATGTAATAAAAGACGTCTTACAACACTTAAGATATATTTACACTTATACTGATTCACATACAGACGGTAAACATATATAAAAGATGGTACTAGGCTATCGATTTCGACCAGTCACACCAGTCATCATCAGGCCAATGAGAGAACTGACAGAATCAAAATGGCGTCCTTGCTTATATCCTATTGGCTACCGGAAGTTCCGGATACAGGTTCCTAAATGTGCCACCAGAGTCGAAGTTAACTTGTTCGTTAATCAATTTATCTCTATTTTTACATTTTTCTTTAAATATAAACAATTCTTCCCATGCATTCATTTCATTTTCTTTTTTACAACTCTTGAGGATGCTGAGGTTTTCTTCTATTTTCCCTATGGTGTGGCCATTTTCTAAAAGATGTTTCGCTACGTTTGATCTTTCTGGTTTTCTTTTCTTCCAAGCTGATATATGGTTCTTAAATCTTTTAATACAATTAACAGTTTGACCAATATAAAAGTGATCACAGTTGTTACAATTAATTTTATAAACGCCGGGCATGTCGAATTTGTTACAATCTTCTATCTTGGGATTTAGTATTTTGTTCATGGTGTTTTGCGTTCTGTAGGCTATATTAACTCCATATTTCTTGAATCGATTTGCGACCTTTTGTATCTTAGTTCCTGTGAAGCTGAATGTTGCAAAATTACTTGATATTTCTTTTCTTCCGTCTAACGTTGTTATTCTACGCAGTTTTTCTTGGTTCTTTATTTTCCTATGTATTTTCGCTCCAATTTCGTCTATTATTCTCGGGTTGAATCCGTTGGCTCGAGCCATCGCCTTTATAGTTGTTATTTCTCTTCTTCTGTTATCTTCATTTAGAGGAATCTTGTAGGCTCTATATAACATCGATCTAAATACAGCGGTCTTATGGCTGGTGGGATGAAGAGACTTGTTGTTGATTGTAGTATCCGTCTGCGTAGGCTTCCTGTATATATCAAACACTAGCTCATGATTTCTTCTTGATATCGTGAGATCTAGGAAATTTATCTTGCCGTTCTCTTCATACTCTCTAGTAAATTTTAAGTTTTTATGATGACTGTTAAATAATCTCATAATTTTTTCCGCTTCCTTTTCTTCGGTTTCCTCGAAAATAACCAGTATATCGTCCACATATCTGACATACATTATGATTTCATGTTCTTTCTTCAACTTTTCCAAAATTATCTCCTCATTATGTTGCAAGAATACTTCTGATAATATTGATGAAAGGGGGCTACCCATGGCTAAACCATCAGTTTGTGTATAAAATCTATTGTTAAACCTAAAATAGTTTTGTTTCAATACGATTCTGAGCAATTTTACAAGCTGATTTACATAATCATTATCCAACTTATTACGTATGAGTCTAGCCTTAATTAGTTCAATAGTTTCATTCACAGGAATATTTGTATACAAATTTGAAATATCAAATGAAACTAGCCTGCTATTTTCACTAACATTAATCTCCATAACTTTATCAACAAGATCATAACTATTTTTTACATTGTATTTATATTCAAGCTCTAGATCATTACTAAGTCGACTTGCTATCATTCTTGATACATTGTATGTAGGAGCACATTTGAAGTTTACTAGAGGTCTAATTGGTACGTTCTTCTTATGGATTTTTGGGATTCCCCTCATTACAGGTGCTTTAGAGTTTAAAATGTTCATTTTTAATCTACAATCTTCATTAATAACCTTGGTACATTTTTTCACAGCGTTGGTGAGCTCCTTTTGATATTTTTCCGTGGGATCTTTTGGTAATTCCTTGAAGTTATTTTCTTTAATGAATTCTTCGGTTTTCTTGATGTACACATATTTTTCCATAATTACTATGGTGTTGCTTTCGTCGGCTTTAACTGCTATGGCATTATTATCTTCTATCTTCTTTTTTATTGTAACACATTTTCTCAAATCTTCTTTTCCGTCCTGAGCCAATTGTTTTCTGTCGGTCGGGATATCTTTTGTGACTTCCTGTCGTATGGCAATATTATCCATATTTTTAAGTTTTCTGATGTTAGCTTCTATATCCGTGGCTAAAAGATCGTTTTCTGATTTTTTGTTGATGGCAAAATTGTGTTTTAAACCGTATTCTAATATATCATTTTCTTCTTTACAAAATTGAATATCTGTTAAATTTACAACTCTCTTCTGAAACTCATGTGGTGTCTGTTCCTTTTATTCCTTCAACATGGCTATTTTTTAGTTTTAGTGCGTCTAATTTGTTATTTATCCGTGCGTATTTTCGTTCCATTACTTTTTCGACTTCCTCTGAAACGATGTTATACAAAAGGTTCCATGCAGCAGGGCCGTACTTATCTTCAAACGCAAGGTGTATGTCATAGGACTGCAAGTTGAGTTCTTCTTTTTCACAATGTAACTGTTTAATCATGTTTTCAATATATATGACTTCAGCTTTATCTTTAGTTTTTCTAGCGGCAATGGTGTTACAATACATCTTGATTTTTGCGTACTGTGGTGTCACTTTATTCTTCAGGCATTCTTTGTTGAAGTATATATCTGCAATCTTCGTATGTATTTTGATTCTTACATCTCTATAAGACACTGCTGGATTTGCCTGACTGGCATCACTAAACAACTTTTTTATTAGCATATTACGTGTTGTTATTACTTACGGGATGTAATAAAATAAATATTATATGTAAAAAACTAAAAAAAAGTTTTGGGGTACAAAACCCCCCAAATTAACCCTTCGGATATGTTTATTTGTCTGGTTTTCGAACTTTAAATCATAAATGTTGCTTTTCACGTTTGTACCAAATTTCATAAAAATCGGACCATTTTTTATGAGAGTTATCGTGCTCACGGACACACACACACGCAAGCACACACACACACACACACACACACACACACACACACACACACACACACACACACACACACACACACACACACATATATATATATATTCACCTAGATCCCTTGATTGTGGCCCGGGTGACAAATAACCATCGTTTGTGGCCCACTCTAAAAACCGATATATTTTCCTAACTAGACAATCAGTGCTTATGAAATTTTGTGTACCCACTCCAAATTGGTTTTCGTAACAATATTTTATTTTCAAATGTATATATATCCAGTTGTTTAGCTACTATAATGTGCGCTAATTCACATTCAATTGTGGCCCATTTATACTAAGGTATCTAAACCCCCCTATTGTGGCCCACACGGGTATTATTTTACATTCGATTGTGGCCCAAGTTACAAAATCCACCAATTGTAGCCCAATTGCGGTGTTGCCAGATTTATTTTTCTTCTTATAACCAAACTACCATCCTCCAAGGCTGGAAACTAGCTGGTCTGATTTTACTGAACTGAACATTTAAGACCAAAATGATTTATTTCATTTAGGGTAAACATTTAAATAATATGGTAATTTATAAAAAAAAATATTAAATGTATAATTGTTGTATGTATAATTGTAAATACATCAAAATATTATACAAAATCAATTGTTTATTATACAGGGTGTTACAAAAAAAGTGCACTGGCAGTATATTTTCAGATTCTAAACTCAAAATTAAGCAAGAAATATTGATTGACATTTTATTTTAATTCCGCTCTTTTTTGCGTCAGTCAGTCTGTTTGTATTTTTTTATAAATTTAGTATATCTTTCTAACCGTTATAGGTTCTGTTTTGAAACTTGGTATACTTCATGCCTATACTTAATGATGTTTTGGTATACAATTTAAAGTTTATATCTTTCACCGTTTCAAAATGGCGACCATATTTGTTTTTAAAAGCTAAATATCTTAAAAACCTGAATAATTAGCAAAACACCGTAAGGGTCTAAAACGTTTTGCCTTTCTGTCCCAAAAATTATAGTGTAAATATTTTGATTATCGAACAATAAATAATTGAGTTGTTGTGATTTATATAAGTTAAAGCATGCTTTCTCAGCCCAGAAATGCCAAAAAACATGTTTTAACTTATACAAATCATAAAAACTCAGTTATTTACCATCCGATAATCAAAATCGTTATACCGTTATTTTTGAGAAAAAGGCAAAACCTTTTTGTTTCTTACGGTTTTTTGCTAATTATTAAGGTTTTTAAGATATTTAGCTTTGAAAAACAAAAATGCCCGCCATTTTGAAACTGTGAAAGATAAAAACTTGAAATTCAATACCTAAACATAATTAAGTATAGGCATGATGTATGCCAAGTTTCAAAATAGTCCCTTCACATTTTTAAAAGATACATCAAATTTAGTAAAAAACACAAACAGACGGACTGACGCTAAACGGATCGGAATTTCGAAAAATGTCACACTACATTTCTTGCTTAATTTTGAGTGTAGAATCCGATAATATACAGCCAAGGAACCTTTTTTTAACACCCTGTATAACTGTAGCATGAGGAGAGGTAGTAGTAGTACGATATAAATTGTGTGAAACCCCTGAATGAAGATGTTTCAATGAGAGGCATGACTATTACATATTTGATTAAGTATCTTTTGGTTCTTGCTGTATGGCCAATTGACAAGTGTGGGCTGTTTTACAGTATCCTCCGGTAGGCCACGATTACACACAGACCTACAGATGATTTGATAAGCAGCATTTAAAAAATATGAATCATTGTTCTTAAACATATAACCTATAAGAGCTACCTAACTTACCCAGACTGAAACTAACTTGTTCAGAACTAGTTTCAAAGTTTCAGCCACTGATAACATTGGTCTGTACTGTAGGCCTAAAAATTTTACTTCAATAATAGCCATTACAACAATAGTTATTATTGTACAAATCTGTTGAAGGTTATAAATCAGGACCATAATGACGACAAAATTGATGGCCACATTAAGGGTTTCCTTGCCTTGTAAAGTAAGAACAGTATAAATTGACACTTAAGTTACCAGGTTTAAGCTGAAACATTGTTCTCGCCTTGCTGTAATGTAACCCAGTCAATAAAGGTAAACAAATACGCTTTGTCACAACTAATTAGGAGAAAGCTGATTTTTTCAGGATGTTAGTATACAAAATATAAACGTAACTACACAAAGTCCCAACCCCCACCCCTCTTGCTTTCCCCCCGCCACTACCCCATTCTTACAAGAGCAGTAATCTGGTTAAGGTTGTGCATCCGCCAGGCTAGTCTGGCGGCGAGGAGCAGTAGTTCCGCATATTGCCGCGCACACCGCTAGGACGTCAATTCGGCTGATGCGGGCATGAGTGTGCTTGTGTGGGTTGGCTGGGGGTAGGGAGAGAGGCACTGGCTCCTTCTGCTCCTTCTCTCTCTCTCCCCCCCTCTCACCGTGTTTGTCATCGAGGCATACCTTTTACCTTGCGTTGGCCGGGCGGCCGGCTGGGGCTGGGCTTGGCTGACTCGCTCATTGCAAGCTTTTCGCCTTTGATTTAAATATTTTACTAACGGTTACTAATATTGGTGCTATTATTATAAAGCCCTTTCATTGTTACCAATTGTATTACCAACACCAAACATAATGATTGATAAACGGTATGTGTGAACTACTTTAAAAATAAATAAAGAGTTTGCTATTCAAACTTATTTATGTGATTCTCATCTAAATAATTTCCAAATGTAAAAAGTTTTTTGACTAATCGTTTTATATATACAAATATTATTAATTAGAATAAATAAGAATATTCTTACAAATAATACTGATGATTCAATTTTATATTAAACTTGTTATAAACATTTATGGTATACAATTTGTTAAATACTATAATCAGATAATCAGATAATCTATAATAATCAGATTTGTGTTGTTTACAATTGTTTTAATTTTTTGTTGAATCTAATTTTAAAGTAAATAAAAACCGTTAATACGAAAAATGCTTGACATTTTGACCTTGGCAATTTGACCGCATTCCATGGTCGCCGTAATTTTTAGACCGAAAACGACAAGTGAACGTAGTTTATCGGCCAAAAATAACCGCATCAGTTTATACCCAAACAGCAATTTACAGTAAGGCCAACCATCGATATAAACCATATGGATCGCTCGCCGAGTAGCCGTAGGTGAGTGATTTTCGGTCCGTTTCCCCCACCACATAGGCGTATAGAGGGCCGCCGAGCAATTTTTAGCGTTGGACGCGCTTTCAATTACAAGCTTCTGCACAGTACTAGGATTATTTAAATAGGACAAATTGTATATACTTGTAATCTGCGTAATATGTTGCAACTAACAGTATAAATATCTTCCAGTTTGGTAAATGTTCGGAATTTATACAATAACAAATACTTCGATTTTTTTAATCGGGACAAGAAAAAGTAGTAAAGCGTAAACTTTTTTTATTTTTAAGGTAGAAAGAAACTTCCAGCGGCAAAGTTGTAGAACATTAGTTGATCTACATATTTTATTTCAAACATTTTTCAGTCAGATGTTTGGTTTGTCCACAAATCGCTTGCAAATAAGCGCAGCAAATATTATCAGGTACGTCGCGTCGCGCCCACGGTCCCACCGGACGCACAACGCATTCGTCGCCGGAAAGACCACAAATTAGTAAGGGTGTCATCAGATGTAATTAGAATAGTGAAATTTATTAACCACACGGTAAATAATTCTGATTCTGTTATTCAAACCGATAGGTTGATTATGTTAACTTGCAGAGCATTTGTTGGTGAAGTATTTGTTACTCACCATTCAAATGTTGAGTTTGGAGAAGACACTCATGAAATTAGGTAAATTAGAAAAATGATTTTTAAAGTTATGAGTCATAAAATCGCAAGGGAAAAAACATTGGCTCAAAATTGTAGAAAACTGGGAATTCGGCAAAAACTGAATAAGTTAGTGCTTTTCAGCAATGTCTAGTTATCTAACAATGTCTTGTCTGTATATCATAGACCTCGTTGCTGTATACTGAATAAATGACCTTGTATAATAAATATATTAGTATAGTATAAGGTAGACCTATAGTTTAAAATATTAAGTATAATTTTCTTTTATACTTACATTGTCCTACAAATAAAATGTTTATTGTGCTTAGAGTACTGAAATAAAACACAAACTCAGAAAAGACAATGCAAATCGTATTATTTAGTCCCCAACCGATTCGAAAGCTTTCTACACAATAAGTCTCATAATCAGAAAGTATTTTTAAATTAGTGGAAATTACTACTCTGTAATAAATAAATACATTGCTGTCACAGTTCTTGTTTAGTTTGAATGACGAACATACAGAGCTACGCGGTGCGACTGTGTACAAGCGTAGCACCTACTGTTGCGTTTGTTTGAAAGACATTTTTGAACAAACCGAACGTCTGACTGAAAAATGTTTGAAATAAAACATGTAGATCAACTAATTTGCTACAACTATGCCGCTGGAAGTTTCTTTCTGCCCTAAAAATAAAAAAAGTTTACGCTTTATTACTTTTTCTAGTCCCGATTGTATACGTAACAGCCCCCTTTTATTAGCGAATTTCCTCTATAGGGAAGAAGCTATTACCGTAGGTCTCATGGTAAGACTTAAGCCCGAGACCATGATAACTTTTTGTTTTGAGGTCCCCAGATGCCAAAAACACTATTCGTTCAAATTTATATATATATGTGTGTGTCCGTTACCGCGATAACTTGAGTAAAAAACGTCCGATTTCGATGAAATTTTGCTCAAATGTGTAAAGTGACATTCATGACTTTAAGTTCGAAAACCAGAAATGTCGGACCACGGGAAGGGGGGTTTATGGGGGTTTTAAATTGTCCAAAAATCAGTTTTTTGCATTTTTCACCCTAAAATTTTTAAAAAACTTAATTTTGGTTTTGAACATGTTATAGAGCTTAAAAAAACAAATAATATGGTATTTTGAATTATTAACCTAGGTTAAGTGGTTGCGGAGAAAATCCAAAAAAACCTGCTCATAAAATCTCCCATGTTAATCTTATGGGAAAAAGGTTTTTGGCTTTTCCTCAGTTCATTTCAATGTAAACTTCACATTTGCTTTTACAAATCAGTTTAGCTCTACAAAACAATCATTTTGGTGCTTAAATTGTGATTCTACGTCCAACCGTTGCCGTGATACATTCATAAATAAGTGATTTATTACATTTTATTTATTCCCCATAAGAATAACATTAGGACTGAGTACGCAGGTTTGCTGCAACGAGGAAGATAAGAAATGAGTTTTTATGCAATTATCAATATAACATAGTTTTAGTTTTTATTAGTTTTTATTATCAATTTGCATATATAGTTTTATGCAATTATGTATATATATATATATATATATATATACATATATATAAATTTGAACGAATAGTGTTTTGGACATCTGGGGACCTCAAAACAAAAAGTTATCATGGTCTCGGGCTTAAGTCTTACCATGAGACCTACGGTAATAGCTTCTTCCCTATAGGGGAAATTCGCTAAAACTTGGTATGTAGCTTCACCTGGTTGAGTTATATTGATAATTGCAAAAAAACCATATTTTGATCGTCCTTGTTGCAGCAAACCTGCGTTCTCATTCCTAATGTTATTCTTATGGAGAATAAATAAAATTCTATATATCAGTTATTTATTTAAGTATTTTTATGAAACTTTAAAAGTGGCTTTATGTGGTAGTAAGAAATATATTCATGCATAGGAGATTTGCTGCGACGGGGGTATTATAATAAATAAGGAGTTTATAAAGCTAACATAAATGTAAAATAACGTTCAATAATAAAATTGAAACTAAACCAATATTTAAAATTTTAAAAACGTAATATTTTCTTGAACCTATAATTTTTCTTTAATTATAAATGGACCGCGCTCTAAATGAGCGAAAACCACGCCACCGAGACCGTCTGAAGGCATAAGAAACTCAATCCCAGAGGTATATTACTGAGGTTACATTTAATTAATATCAAATGCCCCCGTCACAGCAAACCTGCGTACTCAGCAAATTTCCAATGCATAATATATGTCTTAATACCACATAAAGCCGCATACCAAATTTCATAAAAATATATTCACAAATATACAATTTTAATTATTTTCCATAAGAATAACATTGGGGATAAGTACGTAGGTTTGCTGAAACTAGGAACATAAACAATTGGTTTTTAATCGAACATCAATATATCTCAACTAGGTGAAGCCACATACCTAGTTTCATCAATATACATTCATAAATAAGCAATATATCCCATTTCGATTAATCTCCATAAGAATAACATGGGGGATGAGTACGCAGGTTTGCTGCAACAAGGAACGAAAAAAATGGGTGTTTAGGCAAATATCAATATAACTCAACTAGGTGAAGTCATGTGTAAGGTTTAATTAATTTATGTTCATATTTAAGGGAGACATAGCATTTAAATCTTTCTCAATAAGAATAACATGGGGGCTGAGTCCGCAGGTTTGCTGCTATGGGAACCTTTAGCAAGAAATCTTTGAGCTAATATCAATAGACCACAACCAAATAAAGCCGTATACCAAGTTTCGTCAGTATACGTTCATAAAGAAGCGAGATATAATTTTTTTTATAATTTTCCATAAGAATAACATTAGACAACGTACTGTGTTTAGCACTTTCAATATCTCGGTAACTGATTGACGTAGAGGAATGATCAAAATACCAAATTGTGTGTTTTTTTAAGCTGATCTAATGGTAAACATTAAAATTTGACTTTAAAAAAATTATATGTTAAAAGTTCAAAAAACCCATTTTTGGGGTACAAACCCCCCCCCCCCAAAATACCCCTTTGGATAAAGGGATATGGCTGGTTTTCGATCTTAAAGTCATAAATGTTGTTTTACACGTTTATACCAAATTTCATGAAAATCGGACCTTTTTTACGAGAGTTATCGCACCCAAGGTCACATATATAATAAAATATATATATATGTATATATATATATATATATATATATATATATATATATATATGTACAGTTTCGAACGAATGGTTTTTTTGGGGTCTGGGGACCTCAAAACGAAAAGTTATCATGGTCCCGGGCCTAGGTCTTACCATGCCGACTACGGTAATAGCTTCTTCCCTAGAGGGGAAATTCGATAAAACAGGTGAATCCGTCAATTTGCCGCAAGGCCGCAGAATCCGTTTTGCCGTAATTTTACGCGCGAAACTGAAGAAGTGGTGGGAGTGCAGAGGAGAGAGACAGAAAGAGAGAGAGAAACACAGAAAGCGCGCGGAGTACGGTATGACCTTGAGCGGCGACGCACCTCGCCCCTCGACGCGTGCGGGCACTGTAGGTGATCACCACTACACTTGCAGTGCAGCGTGCCGACCCTACATGGTGCTACTTTTACCAATAAGGAAGCAGAACTATTATACATAGAAAAGATTTAAAAACGCCTATACAATATCAGATAAACCCCACATCTATTAAAATAAAACTCGTTTTTTATTGTTTAAATCTTAATTTTAAAATAAGGTGTAAAACAAAAAAAATTAAAAATTGATTTTCAGATTTTTATTATTTTTATTTTAACGCATAAAGGAAGCAATCAGAAAGCAAAAAATGTATTTTTATTTTAAAAAATATCAACGGGTTGCTTTGCTTATTGGTAACAAAACACCCAAAAATCGCCCCTTTAGTCCCTTGTAATATACCCCTGAATTTTTTTAAAATTTTTTAAACCTCATTCTCGTGTTTAGTACATTGTAACAAACACATTCATACATAAAAATCTAAAATTTATTTTTTGAACGAACAACCTTAAATGCTTACAGCTCAAAATCTAATGAAGTTACGGACGTGGTTTTCTCATTATTTTACACCTAACAATATTCTAAGAAAATTACCTTGCATTCACTTTTTATGTAGATAGCTTAATTTCCCCGTAATACTTTAATATATACAAACTGCGAAAAACAAAAAGTAACTTCAACTAATTGTACATGTTTATCCTTGCATCATGGGATGAGATGTTTTCAACAAAACTTATAGATAATTGAATCAGCTTTAAAATGATGGGTCTAGTAAAGATATTTATTTGTTAACGTGATGGTTTCATAGAGAGTAATGAACAGTAGCGGATACAGCACCGCCGCGCCGGGCCTAGCAGCGCCGCGTATTGCGTACTCTGGCGCTTGGCTGTCTACGTGAGTCGGACTGCACATTGATACTTGTTTTTACTGCCCTCTCTACAGTGCTTGTTGAATACTGTCAATGTTCACTAATAATATTATCTTACTAGTAGCCTGTAATGGCTTCGCTTACGATCATAGTACAATATTATATTTTAAATGAAAGGTATATTTCGTAAAGCACTTCGTCAGCACCTGGGGGACGAAGCTTTGCTTTAAAAGCCAGGCTGTTTTTTTACGAATGCCTATCTTCAAGGTTCCTCTCCAAGGCGAGCATATTTACTTTGTTCATTTGCTCGTTTCGTTTTATTTTGGACATTTCCGCTTTACATTCAATTATTCCATCTTAATTTGTAATGTTTCAAGAAATATATACCTAACCTAATAATATATACATTAAATTTATGTATACATTGGTTCATAAATCACATACTGAATTTTTACGAAGTGGATGTTATTTTTACAATTGAGTGGTTGTTTTTGAAGAGCTATTAAGATTCTTTTTTTATTTAAAAATCTTAAACCCAATGTTGTTTTTTTCGAACAACTTTTTATGCATAAATGTTTTTTCCCGAGGATGAGGCCTAATTAGAACTTATTTCTTTACCCACAAATTTGATAGTACCAACATTTTGAGGGCCCTAAAGCAGTTTTGGAACAGGGATAGGCAAAGGTCGTGGTTTTATTCTGAAATATTAACTATCTTCCTAGCAAATGCGTGTTCAATCTGTCCAGTTTAACTAATAAAGTCAAAGTTGTTTAAATTAAAATGTTAAATACCATGTTGCAAGGGCTTATGTGCTCCCTACCCAATGTTTCGTTGCCGTGCTATATTTGATTTTATATTGGTAATTGCCAGAAAACCGATAAATTATTAAGTCAAATGGATTCATTAACGGAGAGTGAGTACAAAAATTACGTGAATATGGTTGGTAATGTGGCTCCTTTGCGAGGCATCCAATGCAGGTCTAGGGACAGCCGGGACGGGCACCGGTGTAGACGATGTCCTACTACCAAGAATTACTTTATTGATTGAAAGTTTGCCCCATGTCCTTGGACAGTGCCATTTTGGAGAGCTCATGAGGAATGCCCGTCACCACAAAATAAGATCATTGATTGCAGAAGAACTAAAAAAGGGTTTTAAGTTTATGAAGAAGTAAATGGCATACCAGAAAGTGATTCAACCAGAAGGGTGGACATAATTTCCATTAACAGAAGAAGAAATAAAGGATTTATCATCGATCCAACAGTACGGTTTGAAACAAATCAAAGCCAGCCAACAAAGGTATTTATTTACCAACGACGATATATTTTTAAGATTATTATGACATAGAAAGTTTTGAAGTTTTTGGTTTGTTCATTGGAGCCCAAGGAACATTATCACAGTTTTTTGTTGACTTTTGGGCGAAATTTTATTTAAATCAAAAGAAAATTTATTCAATAAATTAACTAGTCACAAGGTATTACATTCATGGCATAGAACCAGAGAAACAAGTACTGAGAGGAACGTAAAAACAGCAGCTGAAATCGTTAGGCAAGACATTCAAAAAATGAATTACAACTGTGAAAAATACTAAAGTGAAAAGGAACTAAGTATACTGTATCAAATTATTTTATCCCTGACACATTGGCAATATTTACGAGTTCAGTGACTAAAGAAAGAGCTGGAAATTCGTCCCCTGACATATATAGAAAACATCCTGTAATTAACCATACAATAATTTCAGCTGTAATACCAAGGTCGTCCTTTTCGTCAGTACAAACTTCTTTGTCTCTTTATTGGAATGGAATGTATGGGTCGCAACATCTGGCTGAAGGAACTTTCTGCGATGCGATGTATAATTAATGGTCTTCATACTATGAAAGTGACAGATACATAAGGTCTTTAATTACGCTGGGCCCCCCAATCATACAACATAATTCCTTTAACAGTATGTTTCCATCAACGCTATCGTTAACGTAAAATCATTAGACGGGGCTTAAATAAATTTCTTGATTTGGGAGGAATCGCATGTATCTCTCCATCGTCCCATGTTTCCATCACCTTAGAAGTACCTAGATTAATTAACGGATTGTTTAAGGTTGCAGAATAAATTCGTAAACGATCGTATGTAAATCGAAATCAAGTGACGTAGCTGGCATTGTTATGGACGACTTTTCAGATGTTATATCGTTAAGGAAAACAAATTCAAACACACAGTATCTTTTATTCATCCACCTAATCTGCTATGGGTCAGTGAGTGTAACACTCAACAGTTTATTCTGAGCATGTACAACTTATCAAAGCTCAAAACCCTCAATGGAACCTAATGAAACTCAATGATACTTTAAGTTTAAGCAATTAACCACAAAAATGTCTCTTGTCATATTTGTATTTAGAAAAACTTCCAAATATCGGGAAAAAGCGACCAGCGAAATAAGCGACCATCACGGAATGCGCGAAATAAACGGCCAAACTACCTTGAGTCCCGCCCACCCCCCGTTCGAGGTAATTCAACCATGGTATTCACGAAATAAGCGGCCAAAATTCCCTTACCTTACCTTACCTCTCACCCACTGGTCCTCAAAGTTACCATATTATTTTAACGGAGGAAAGATATGTTATGATTTTCAAAGATGACTAATTTAAATTATTGTAAAAATTTGTTTATTCATTTAGGTAGCGAGCTGTAATCTAAATGTTATGAATGAAGATTTTTAAACACAATTCTTAGGCGTAGAAACGCCAATAATCTCTATGAATAACTGGAGAGACTACTGCTGCTTGGATTTTCGTGCCATCGGAAGAATTTTCCCCTCCATATACCAAAACATCACAAAACGATAGTGGTGCCTTGGTATATGGTGTTCGTTTTGTTATGTTCTTACTGTAGAGGGGAGATATTGTGCTTCCAGCTGCTTTTCAAATATGGCACACTTTTTATCAGAATCTGCAAGGCAGTAGTCCCTCCAGATTGTATACAGCTCACTGAGCAACGCGCCGGAAACCGCTAGTATTATTTATAAAATATCAAAAGGACAAAAACATTTAAATTAAAAATGCTTGTGCTTATTTCGCTGGTCGGTTTTTGCCCGACACCAAACTTCCACCAACTTCAGATGCTGCTCATTAACATCTTTTGAGGGTTTACCACCAAATTCAAACTTGTAAGAGTGCAAAATTCCAGCTGAAGAATGGGGTTGGCAGTATTTATAAAATAACATATTAATCCCTAAACCCGTGAATCCTCCTGTTCCAAGTGAACTTTTCCTACTAATATATTGCAAATGTAAACCATTTAGTGTTACAAACTGTAGCTTTCGTAAAGCTGGGTTCGATTATGTGTGGGCACTGCAGTAGAAAGTATTGTAACAATTCTTCGGACCATACCGACGAAATATTAGAAAATTACCGTTATAAAAAACTAAAAAGAGAAAAATTGTAATCATGATTTTTATTTTTTGTGCAGGGATTAGTAAGTTATTGAAAATACTATTATACTTTATTTATTTAACTGCAAGACTAAGATAGTTGACCAAACAATAGGGCCTAGATGAAGAAACTTTATTATTTATAAGTGATATAAGTGTACTTAAACTGTTTTCTTAATGCCAACTATAATTAAAAGTTGCTCTGTTTGATATACATTCAAACTGAATAACTATTCAAGATTACGGATACGAGTACATACAGCGGTGCCCCTCAGCAGCGAGTGACATCGGCCGGCTCGAGGCCCGGCAGCGCGATGTCCGCTACTGTTTCATCAATCTCTATGAAGATGAAGTCATCATGCTAACAAATATCTTTACTAGACTCATCATTTCAAAACTGATTAAATTATATATAAGTTTTGTTAAACAAATTTCATCCCATATTCAAAGGATAAAAATGTACAATTAGTTGAAGCTACTTTTTGTTTTTCGCAGTGACATTTGTTTGTATATATTGAAGTATTACGGTGAAATTGAGCTGTCTACATAAAAAGAGGATGTGACATAATTTGCTTAGAATATTGTTAAGCGTAGAATAATTAAAATAATGTGTCCGTAACTTCATTAGTTTTTTATCTGTGAGCATTTAACCAGGGTACTGCTCTTGTAAGGTTATGGTGAGCGGGGGGGAAGCAAGAGCGGGGGGGGTTGGGACTTTGTGTCTTTTTTAGTATTTTAACATCCTGCTGAAATTCAGCTTTCCCTAAATTAGTTGCGACACGAAACCTTTATTGACTGGGCTAATGGTGGCTGCACGTGGGAAGAGCACTATCAACACACACTCCGCACCAAAATAATTCGCCACACTACTAAAACTGAACAACATGGCAACAGCGCGATCTTGGGCCACATTTGGTGGTATTTTGCAACACCGAATGTGGCCCTCAATTGTGGCCCACGTGGGCCACAATCACAGGTAAAAAGTATCCGCCTGGGCCACAATCACGGGGCCTAGAAAACTATATATATATATATATATGTCTATATTCCTTGCGGTATAGATTCCAAACGACATTATATAATTATTATATATGTGTATGTATGTATATATATATATATATATATACATACAATTACTCTTACAGTTGATATTATTATATATTCCATACCTGTTGATACCACTTGTATATATTCGTTCAGTTCAAAGACTAAGTTCTTGAAAATGATTTATCAATATGTTTTATATAATTTCAGATTGATATATAGTTGTATAAACTAGTATTTTTTCACCTATAACAGATTTTAAAGGTAAGCTGATACTCTTAAAGAATACGGCATCAAGCTGATACAGAAATACCCAGAGATACACCATGTTTTGTGGTATAATACATTTAAGAAATCCCATATTTAGATGATACTTCAAAATGTCTCTCCTGACGTAGATACTGGGGAAACTGTCAAACCACCATCTTTATAAAACTTAGCTTTTCTTGATACAGCAGTGTATACCACAGTTTTAAACCAGCATTGGGTTGATACTATCCAAATATTAACTGCGTACTTGGCTTAAAACATTTAGAGAGCAGTGTCAAGGTGACACATACGGTACACGGAGAAAAATGAATTGTTGAAACTATCAAAAATATATTTAACTAAACAATCTAATTTGTATATGGACAACTAATTTGATTGTTTGTTTTCAAATCAATTGCCATTATCAATTGTAAAACATGTTGCACTGTAAAAACTTGCTGGGGTATTTTAACACAAAGATGTTGGTTAAACAGATTGTGTTAAAATTGACACTGAAATTGGTTTACAACAGGCTTGAGTAACCAATTCGCATTCGAGTTAAAACTATGCTGTGTAAATTTAGCATTTATAACACGAAAGTGTGTTGATCTTCTAATATATCTTTTCAACACGGTAATTTTGTGTTAGAAGTGTGGGATTGTGAGTAATTTATATGCGTTTCCCTGAAATTCTCGTCCACCTTCTACAGCAAGAAGGTTTATTGTATAACTCAGGGAGGTTTATTGTATAATTGGAGGCAACACTGCTTAATAATTTTGGTCAAAATAGCGAGCCGGTGATTTGTCAGGTTGGTACACTTGGTGAGGCAAATTTATCGTTCTTTGAACTATCCTGATTGGCTGTTTTATTCCTATAAGTGAATCTACTCATGCAAATCACCAAACGAACCAAACGAAAAAGTGAATGATTTGAACGGTTAATATACTACCTCCAACAGTGAAGGGGAAGAAAAGTGGACCAAGAGTGAGAGTGGAGGTGGCAGTTCTGCAAGGTAAAATGCAATAGCCTATAAAAACCCTAATAAAAAAGGAAATTTACAGTTAACCCCCATTTAAAATACCCAACCAACAGTGAGGTGCCTCACTCCTATCATAAGATTAAAATATAAACCCTTTTTCCAGGGCTATTACAGAGTCAGGGGATATTCAGTTTGCCAGATTAGCTAAGTAACCAAATAAAATACCCCTGTCACAGCAAACCTAATATTTAATACACAAGCATATTTTTGTCACACTGAGATTTCAGGATCCACTCTACCGATTTTTATGATTGAAGTATCTATGCGGAAAAGTCTCGATGTGTAGGCCTGCAGAAAATCATTAAAATCTAAATCTTTTGTTCAAAGACTGAACAAACGGACAGCATCGTGTATGAAAGTGTGAAAGTTAAAACTACTTAATACATGGGTTGAAATAGATACCTATTCAAGTGTTTCTGATAAATAGTGTTGAGCCTTAAAACATTTAGACCGATAGAGTTCGATTAACTAGGCCTAACTCATTGAACAACATATGCCCCTGCTAGTGGCTACCCCCAGCCATCTGTGGTTATGCATGTGACGTCAAAACTTGAGTACGTCATGGGTTACTCATTAATCCTGCAGACAACAACAAGCTAGACTGGTGTGTCCCTCCAACTGCGCCTAGTGCGCGTCTGAATCTGGCTGGTTGATCGCTATTTTCAGTCTAGTGCTTGACCTAAGCCAGCTTTTGGGCCGCTACGTCTTTTTACATTTTCCATTGGAGCTTGTTTGGGTGAATATTTTTTTAAATATCTGCATCAAAACTTTGGACCGCAATGCATTTACAGAAACATAATGTACTAATTTGCTATATAATGAAATTGTATTACTAGAAAAGGAAGTAGCCTAAATAAAACTCCAATTATTGATACAATTAAAAATTTTATTGAATACCTTATAGTAATAGAAAAGTAATAACGAAAACACACTGCATTCCACTGTTGTTTTTAATTGATTTTATTTTATGTCATAAATTGCTAACTTTAATATTTTCAAAGCGCCCTCCAGTTCATCCAGGAAATTTCTTCTGCACTGCCACTAAAAACAAAAACAAAAACTAATCTTAAAACTTATGTTAAATAGATTTAATGCAACATAACAAGCAAAATTAACACACTTGCTGCAGGTGACAGGTATATGTGTCTCTAGTACAAGGCACCATCGCAAACAATTCTCCATATTTACAAATCTGTAAGCAAGTATACAAATTCAATGATTTCTTTACAAGTTGATGAACGACTTTGTCCAGCTCTTCTCCACATCATCTCAGGCCAGGAACGACGCTTTGGTCCGCAAGCTCTTTGAAGAATTCTTCCACAAGACCTGAAAATATAATATATTTCCTACTTTCGTATTTTTTTGTCCCAGTTTGTATGTATTAGCTATTATTAATTTTTTTGTATAAAAATGTTTGAGTTAAAAATTGATTGAAAATAAAAAGGTTTCAAATTACAAATGTACAATTTGTTTGGCTATTTTTATTTACTTTTGTATCTTAAGACTATGTGGAAAATAATAAAAGATAAATGTATATACATACAGTTTGACTATTTATCCACACACCTTATAGATATTTTACATCGAGTATGTACTCTCAAACATTTGTGAGTGACTATCAAAACGAGACAAGATACAAACTAATGACTAGAAAAAAGAAGTACATTTCCAAGTTTTACGGGACACAATACAAACGAATGAGTAATTTTTCAGAATAATATACAAGTCAAAACAGGATCTTTGGTGTTGACACAACCACTCAATGCTCTTCCTCCCCCTGCTCCTCTTTACCGCCTCGAAGGTTGGCTTCGGGCTGAGCTGGTATGACTATATGGCCCCACGGTAGTGTGTTTACACGGTCCGGAAGGATGTACCGCTTGTCATAGTTATAGCTCAAGGATAGTTTCTCAACTTGAACGGTAAAGACGCGGTGGTTGCGAGACTGGAACCTGGTGTTGATAGTTCTCTTAAGCACACTGTTGAATAGGTTTTCCCTATAGTCGTTAGAGGTGAGTTTGTTTTTCACCACTCCTCTGGTGACCCCCTTAGCGCGCTTCACTGTCATGACCTGCAGCTCGTCATCTTCAGTCCTCTCCTCGAACTCGACAATGTTCATAAAATAAAGTTTCGAGCGAAGACTGAGGTACTCGAGCAGCGGATGTCCGTTCGCTTCATACCTGAACTTGCCGATGTCGTTGGCGTTGATGGGACTATAGCAGGGGTGGTTCTGGGTGTAAGTGCTAGTGTCGAAATCATCCAGATGCTCCAACATATCCCGATAAACATCTTCCGTCTTGATGTCGAACACTAAGCTGTCAGTGTCCATGTAGTCTACCTTCAGGATCACCGTAGCGGTTCTTCATCTTGCGAAGGAAGTCGTACATGAGCCATTTGCTCAGATCGGTTTCACACATTCTGACGTAGAGCGGTTGTCCAGGACTATGTTGACTTTCAACATGTGGACGAGGGCGACGTAATCTGTGAAGTAGGGTCGCCCAGGAAGTTTGACTTGTCCACACACTTCCCGATCAACTCTGGCGTATACACCAGCTTGACATTCATTCGCTTGCGAACATTCGCAATCGTTTTACTGAAGACCGCATTATTCATGATCTTAAAAAGTCTTTCTCAAACTTGGTCTTGGCCTTCTTTCGCACCTCGGTGTTCATCAGGATGTAACGTGCTAACCACTGAGACTGGTGGAACGAGATGGTGCGTTGCACGTTCACACACTCCAGCCCGTTTTCAAGCGCCTGTTACAGTATTCTGTAATGACAGATGTAGTTCTTCTTGTCATCCAGAGTAGTCACGAGATTCTTGAATTTCCTTTCTGGCGGACGTTTGGTCTCGCATCAGTAAGGTAGATCCTTGTGAAGGTTGTGCAGGTGGGCGGGGTAGTGCAGGTCCACATCCAAGACGTAGCCCTTGCGTATTTCGTGGTCCAACGTGGCAATAAACAGGGACGCGATCTCTGTACCGATAAGAGGACTATGGTGATATGTGGACATGGATGATAATTGAAATATGTATTGTGATGTATTTAAGATTGTATAATAAAGCATTTATTCATTCATTCATTCCTCCAGACCATACGAGTCGATGATTTTACATGCGAAGGCGTATGGGATGTGAATATGGTTAGATACTCCACCGTGCGGCTCATCGACTTGTTCTTCCATCTCCGCAGTCAGCAGTAGATCACACTCAATGTCCACATAGTTGGTAAATCGCTCGCGTCTGGTGAACTCGGGATGACTGAACTTTATTTCCGTCTTCTTTGGCGTATCCATTTGGATAGAGGCCGAAGTGGAGCAATATCGGCGGTGCTTCTCCAGACGCTGAGCACCCGTCAGACCGAGCTTGTTCGGCTGGTCTTCGAAGTGCGCGAAGCACCACTTACAGATGAATATCCTGCCGTTGTGTGTCGTGAGTTGGGGGCGGATCAGTGGATCAGTCGACTCAGGCTTTTGATGTATGCGTAGTGACTATCACCGTCCGTTGTCACGTACAACAGGTCCCGATGGTCTTCACGCTTCTGCCTGCAAAATCTTCAAGGGAAAGATGGTGTCCTCGCACTTGGGCTGGTCGTTAGGTTTTCTCTCCACGTACGTGTGATCAATACCATAGACGTTGATGCTGATGTTGTTATTCCACTCAAATGTCTTGATACTCTTCAGAGCAATGGGACAATTTTAGGATGGCAGCACTGACTGCAGTTTAAGCACAAGTTCGTTGGATCATCTCCTGAGTTTTTACCAAATATTTAATGTAATAAAGTGAAGTAAGAGTTATTTTCACAAGCAAGTGTTTGCTTCAAGGACGGGATGGTGATATTATATTTAAATTACTCCTCGGGAGGGTGAGTGTATAGCAACGTTTTGTGATAAAGCCGAGCCTGTCGTGGCGGACCTCCTGCATGCTGTATAGAATGGCGGTTTTTAGTTTTGTTCGTTATCAGAAAGCGAATTGAAACTGGTTGTAGTCAGCCGGAGTCATTAGTTAGTGACGGTTGCGGTTCGTACAGTTAAACAGTTTTATGAGTGAGTATAAAATAACTCAGTTTTTCTCGCCACTGTCGTCGCGGAGTGTGAAACGGTCGCGATCGAGTTCGTCTCCGGAGCTCGCGAGTGATAATCGACGGACCAAGATGGATGATCAGCTTGTAGGTGGCCTAACCCTAAAACAGTTAACTGAAGTGTTCAGTGGTCTTTTGGATAAAAAAATAAGCAGTCTTGTAAGTAAGGAGGATTCTGATCTGCTAACTAGTGAGGTAAATCGAATTTCAGATAGTAATCGAGCAGTTGAGGAACAATTAAAGCAATTGAAAAGTGAAAATAAGTTAATTAGGGATAAGCTGGTTGATCTTGAATCCCGGTCTCGGAGGAACAACCTGATTTTTAAAGGGCTGGAGTGGAGTAGGAAGAATGTAGACTATAAGAAAGTTGTCAAGCAGTTTTGCATGTATATGTTTGGTTGTAACAGTAATGTATGGGTGAACAGGGCGCACCCCTTAGGGGACGACAACAAATCTCTGATAGCGCATTTCCCCAACGATTATGACTATATGTTCATTCTTAACACTAGTATGTTAAAAGGATCCGGATTTAGTGTCCACTGTGATATCCCGAAAGAAATCCGCGTTAGACGGGCTCATTTGATGGCTGTTCAAACGGAAATTGTGAGGGTATGTGGGTGGAGGCGTATGCCTATAAACTTTGACAATCTAGTTGTAAACAACTGTCGCTTCTCGTGGGAGAACGGTGGGCTATGGGCCAGCAGAGTTAGTGGAGTTGACAAGCTACGGGACATTACGGGCCAAGACCTTTCCGGCTTCATCGCAAATCTCGCCGAGAAAGGGCCTCAGAGACAATATCCCGTTACACGTCAGACGTAAAAAGTCGTAGTACCATCCTAAAAAATGCAGCAGAACACAGCAGCACCGCAACAGACCACATCGCGGCAGACGCTGGCTTTGGAGAGAGGACAAGGTGTCACACAGCAGCTGGGGCAGGGGGTCTCGCAGCAGATGGGGCAGGGGCCGTTCGACAACGGAGGCAACTGAGGCGTCGGTAGCGGCTTCAATCAGCGTGTTACCTCGGTTGTAGGGAATCAGGACAAAAATGACCGTGGTGAATATGTAAAAGTGGTTTCATTTAACGTTAGGGGCATAAAAAATAAATTAGAAAATGGTGAGTTGTCAAATTATTTATTAGAATATGATATTGTCTTCTTATTAGAAACTTTTATTGTTGAGTCAGATTTTGAATTAGTTAGGCAATATATTTCTAATTTTAGGGTACATTTAATAGCGGCAGTTAAAGAAAATAATTTTGGTAGGCCAGTAGGAGGTTATCTATTAGGTTACAATTTAAATTCTAAGTTTTTAAGTGATCTTAACTTTTTTTTAAATGAGATGCTTAGTATTTTATTAAATATAAAGGAGGGAGTAGTTGAAATTTTGCCAGTATATCTCAATTTTAATAATTGGGACAGAGATTTTATAAATGTGTCAGAATATGTTAGTCAACTTGCAGGAAAAAAGTTTATTAGGCCTATTATAGGTGATTGTAATGCTAGAATTGGTGAGGAGCAAGTGGTTGATAAGAATATGTTTAACCACAACTTTGGAGTAAAAGAAAGCAGAAAATCTAAAGATAAGATTGAAAATGCTAGGGGTAAAATATTGTTGGGCTTCTGTGATGACAATAATTTAACAGTTTTAAATGGTCGAACATATTCTGACTCACAAGGGAAATATACTTTCGCTAATAGTAATGGTTCATCTGTGATAAATTTAGGTTAAGGGGCAGTAGAGAGTATTAATTTTATAGCAGATTTTTGTGTGTTAGATGTTATAGGTTTAGATCATTTCCCAATTGAAATTAAGTTGAGTGTAAAACAGGAGCTGCGTCCAAATCAAGCAGTTTGTTTCCCTCTATTACCAAAAATTAACTGGACGGCAAAAGATGAGTTATTTTATAAACAAAAGGTCACAGAGTTTTTGGTTACCTTAGATGTAGAGGAGAGTGAGGGGTCACATACTTTATTAGATAAGATAACAACTTGTGTGAGGGCCACGGCTTCCCAGGGCTTAAGCTAATCGCGGTGCTTTTGAGGCGAAAAAACCGTGGTATGACAAAGACTGTGAAAAATTCCGGAAGACAAGTTTTAAATTTCTTAAGCTGTTTCGAAAAATTAGTACACCGTACATGCGTAACTTGTATTTAGAGTCAAATAGAGCCTACACAAATTTGTTGAAAACTAAGCAGGTAGAGTATGAAAAAGGCGTCATTCAAAGAATTAAGATCGTAAAAAATATAAATGAGTTATGGGGTGCAATTAAGCATTTAAAAACGAAAAAGCACTTTGTGGGGGGAATATAAAAATTAAAGATTGGATTTACCATTTTAAAAACTTGCTTGATCCGCCCTCAACTTCTGCAACAATTTTGTATGCAGAACCGATGTTTCATGATCCGTTTTTAGATAACTAAATAGATTTTGCCGAAGTAGTGGAAGTTATACAGTCTGCCAAATTAAATAAAGCTGCAGGTTTCGACCGTATACCATATGAGTTTTATAAGTTTGGTCCCAGTAAATTGATATAGTATTTAGTTAAATTATTTAATGCGATAATGGATACGGGTGAGGTTCCACTTAGTTTTAAGAAATCAATTGTTTATCCTCTTCACAAAAAGGGAAATACTGATCACGTGTCAAACTATCGCGGAATTTGTTTTATGGATGCAATAGTTAAGTTGTTGATGGGGGTAATAATTAAGCGGTTAGAAAGGTGGGTTACTGATAAGAATTTACTTTGTGAATATCAAGCAGGCTTTCGCAAAGGTTATTCTACTGTTGATAATATTTTTTCTCTGGCAGCTATGATCAATTTAAGTTTATCTGTCAAAAAAGGCAAGTTATACTGTTTTTATGTAGACTGTTCTGGAGCTTTTGGTAAGATTGACAGAAACTCTTTATTTTATAAACTGTACAGTATAGGGATTTCTTCCAAGATTATTAGATTTTTTCTGTGTTTTTATAGTGGTACTTTAACAGGAGTATGGTGCAAGGATGGTGTGTCAGAGTGTTTTGAAACAACTAAAGGCTTGAGACAGGGCTTTTTGGGAAGTCCTTTGTTTTTTTACTTGTTTTTAAATGATTTACATGAGGTCTTAGATGGTGGGTGTAATTTTGGAGGCAATAGTGTAAAAGTTCTGTTGTACGCGGACGACATTGTTTTGATTTCCCCGTCTCCAGTTGGATTAAAATTGATGATTAATAATTTACAGACGTACTGTAACACGTGGGGCCTGGAAGTTAACCTGGATAAGTCAAAAGTAGTAGTCCTTAGAAATGGGGGTAGGCTAAGTAATGACGAGCGTTGGCGTTTTAAGGGGCAAACAATTGAGTGTGTCAACAGATATAAATATCTTGGAGTCTTTTTTACGTCAAAGCTCTCGTGGCAAAATCATTTTGAATTAAAATTATCATCTTCAAAAAAGGGTGAATGTTTTTACAAACAAAAATGTTTTTGTCAAATATAAGTTTGACTGTTTCAATGCAGTAGTAAGATCGATTATGTGTTACGCGGCGCTGGTATGGGGTTTCAAGCAGTACGACACGGTTGAGCAGTTGTTGAGTTTTTTCATTAAGAAGATTTTTGCCTTACCACAGTATACGCCGAAGTATATTTTACATTTAGAGACTGGTCAGGATCCAATTTTTTTATTTTCTTTGAAATTACATTTTAGTTATATTTTGAGAGTTCTAGAGTTGCCCGATTCACGTTTGCCTAACATTTTGGCTAAGGAAATAATAAGAAAGCGTGTATTTTGGTTTAGTGAGTGGCAGCAGTTAGCGGCCGTACTGACGGCCTTTTGGCCATGCTGAGAAATGCATGTAAAAGATACAAGTACAGTAAATTGTTTTAGTTTTATTTTTGTTTTTTTTTTCCAGTCTACAGTGAATATATGTACCGATAAGAGGACTATGGTGATATGTGGACATGGATGATAATTGAAATATGTATTGTGATGTATTTAAGATTGTATAATAAAGCATTTATTCATTCATTCATTCCTCCAGACCATACGAGTCGATGATTTTACATGCGAAGGCGTATGGGATGTGAATATGGTTAGATACTCCACCGTGCGGCTCATCGACTTGTTCTTCCATCTCCGCAGTCAGCAGTAGAGCACACTCAATGTCCACATAGTTGGTAAATCGCTCGCGTCTGGTGAACTCGGGATGACTGAACTTTATTTCCGTCTTCTTTGGCGTATCCATTTGGATAGGGGCCGAAGCGGAGCAATATTGGCGGTGCTTCTCCAGACGCTGAGCACCCGTCAGACCGAGCTTGTTCGGCCGGTATTCGAAGTGCGCGAAGCACCACATACAGATGAATATCCTGCCGTTGTGTGTCGTGAGTTGGGGGCGGGTCAGTGGATCAGTCGACTCAGGCCTTTGATGTATGCGTAGTGACTATCACCGTCCGTTGTCACGTACAACAGGTCCCGATGGTCTTCACGCTCCTGCCTGCAAAATCTTCAAGGGAAAGATGGTGTCCTCTCACTTGGGCTGGTCATTAGGTTTTCTCTCCACTTACGTGTGATCAATACCATAGACGTTGATGCTGATGATGTTATTCCACTCAAACGTCTTGATACTCTTCAGAGCAATGGGAAATTTTAGTCCGGTCTAATCTTATTGAGCGATGATTTCATGGGTGTACGCCGCCTGTCTATGTGGATGGTCTTCAACAATCTTGCTCAGGACGGAGTATGATCGAGCAGGTGTTCTCTACAGTCACTACAGTGGGATCCATGCGCATCCATATTCACCTAACGGGAGGTATTGGTTGTTGCGGACCTCCAAATTACGCACGCGCACGTATGACCACCCTGATCCAATCTGGTCACACTGATCCTCCTCCCTGACGAGCTTCGTAAAAGCGTCGGAGATGTATTTTTCCAGTTCAGAGGTCTTGGTCAGCGGGACGTTCATCTTCTTGAACGTTTGCATGGATGTTGCGGTTCCGATAACGTTGACGAAATCACACTCTAAGACCAACTTGGTCTTGATGTTGTGGTGAGCCGTCAAGGCGTTCGTCAACAACTCCGTGAGAGTGTCAAATAGCAACACCACCACTTCCCCGATTGTGACGAGGTTTTCCATCGGTCGCTGTAGTCTGCACGTTAGTAATCGATAGAGGAACCCCCACTGAACTATCTTGAATAACGGGTGAGCAGTTTGGTCGTCATCCACAATCATCTCGTCATCTGCAGGTTGACCTCGTCAACGTTGAGATCTCGTCATGTGCTGGGACCTGGTTGCGGTTCGTTGCAGGGTCCTTGCTGAGGCTGTGGCTCGGTACTGGGTCCTGGCTGAGGCTCCTCCAACACAAAAGGAGCACGGTTCTGGATAAGGTCCCTCATGATTGGGCAGCTGAGACGCTCATGTTGGTCCTTGTTGAACCGCTGATTAAACTTCCGTCCACAATACGCAAAAGGACCGCATAGCACCGGCACTGTGAAATTGTATGGTGTGTTGTCGTGGATTGTCTACCCGTTTGTTCACGGCGCCACACACGACGCATAGGAAGCGTTAAATCTGCTGTGGACGGTGGACTCTGCTGTGGAAAATGCAAAAAGGGGAGGGTTGTTTATTATTTAAAGTGTACGTTGTGGGTACTCAAATTACTCGGCTTGCGGAGATGATTCCGAAAATTCAAATAAAATTACGGGGGGGGGGGTGGTCAGTTGATAATAGAGCGAAAAATATTCGTTGTCAAGGGGGGGTTTATTAGACAATAGAGCGAAAAAATGTCTTTGTCAGTGGGGGGGGGGGGTTGCGCCTCGGGCTTGGAGGGGGTTGCTCCTCCTGGCCCAGAATTCTCCTTCTACCCCTACTTACCACATTTGAGCCTGAGGCATTCGTTTGGCTGGTGGAGACAGCTTTTATTTCTTTGCGTTATGAAATAGATACACAGCTTCATTACGAAAAATCCATGATACTTAAATCATGGAGCCTTAAAACCTACGTATTATTTTAACGAATTCTGGGGGCCAGGTGGCCTTAAATCCTCTCGCTCGAAAAAAAGATTTCGTATTCCCAGACCTATAGATGAATTTACCCAGACAAATTCTTTTCTACTCACAACTCTGCTTAGAGCTCTGTCATAGTTAATTTAGAACTACACTACCACATACAAGGGAATTACAAAGGCAGAATTTCAATACAGTTGTTACCTTTTTACAAATATCGTTTTATTTGAAATTAAATAACTTTAATGAATACATTGTAAAACTCCCTCTCAAATAAATTTTAAAATAACCATTTACCTATAAACCCCCTAACACCTATGTAAAATACTCGCTTAGCCTAGTAAGACAGTACCCAGGATATCAATTGAACTAACACCAGAGTTGTAATAACATGTAACCTTTTAATGCACATAGTTAATATTCCACTTCAATAGATAATTGATATCTACAAACAAGTTCTGACTTTGCACATTCAAATCAGAGGCCTCTGTGCTCTATCCATTATTTACCAAGACACAAATAACATTATCCGAACACAGAAAACAAATTATCAACCCTCTTAATCTAATTAAATATTGAAACAGTCACATAATTTCGGCCTCGGCCAAAGTCCATCAATACAACCTAAAAATCACATTAGATACAACTACTAATTAAAATAGACATTTTAAATTCAGATATATGAGATACTGGGCGGGTGGCCGTTAGTCCAAATTTTAAAGGTCCCGTCACTCAAATCAATTCCTTTATAAAATAAATATATTATGTTATTATGTTCAAGCTATTAAAAAAACATATTATTAATAATCAAATACACTTATTGAACCATAAAACAATGTCAAACAATATCACGCTTAAACTCTTTTAGCCGTTTGGCCATTTATACTCCCATAAATAATCTCACATATAAAGCTCAAATCTAGTTACCTATATGAATTATATATTTTTATTCATCTCGGATAAAGCACGTCAATAATCATAAATGATATCAAGTCGCTACAAATTTTATATACAAATATTTTACAGTTCTTATTACAGCCTGCGGGCCATTCTTATAACACAGCTTGTGTTTATCACTTTCTCAAACAACTCATTCCATTATCTAAATTTTTACAGATCTTATAGCTTACAATATCTCTCCTATTCGATATTTATGTATGCTTCATTTTTGGAAGCTTTCTCTTTAAATTTTCAATCTTTATTAAATCATGATTATTTATTAAGTGAATCCTTCCCCTCAACTTTTAGAGCGCTTTCCTATACAATTTCCTTTTAAATAAGAGCAGCCAGGTTAGCAGAAGATAAAGACTTCACATACCCCGAAGTGAGAACTTGGTGATTCAGAGTGGTGAACGTCCCAGTGCGATGTCGGTCCTCGAACCTCCGTGGTCTCATGTGGTGCTCGTGGCCCCTCGTGTGGTCCTGGAGGTTCTTCTTGGTCCCTTGTCGGTGACTCTCCTGAAGAACTTCTGGACACTCCTCAGGTCGCAGACTCTGGCCGTTTGGACACCTTCTCCCTTCTCTGTTGGAAGCTCCTGGACTCCTCTCGTGGATGCTGGCTGGTGGCTGGCAGTCTTCTCTCCACTCTTCTGCTCCGCTGTACCCCAGTGATATCGGGCGATGTAGACTATGAGGACTTGGACTCTAGGCAGGTGGCAATCTCACCTATCCTAACGTAACCCGGGCCTACTCAGTCCAGCCCTTGCGGCCGCTTCCTCTATCTCTTGCCGAATAATCCCCTCGTACCTTCTTCTCCCCCTTCCAAGTTTTTCCCACCAATTCGATGTTTCCCCCAATTTTGACGTACCACGCCTACTAAAACCAATCATTTTCTTCGTGAACTTTCACCCCCGCTATTATTGGCCGCATTCCCGGTCAGCAGAAAGACTCCATGTTGGAATATTTGGCGAGTTTCAGACAGATTATTTTGCATGAACTTTGTATCGTAATATGACTCTTCACTTCCTGTTATTTAGTTATTTTGTCCAAGCACAATGACCTTCTGAATCGTCGAACTTCTAGTGAATTTCCAATTTAATTTTTGTTTCTTTGAATTGAAGTAAACTATTTACAACATGCTATTTGCCTCCTGGATTTATCGTATGACTTAAAAAATAAGATTACATACCTGTCGTCGTCAATCCATTAGTTTATAAGATAACTAGTGTCGGGACTAATATTGTGTCAATATAAAATCAATATCACAGAAGCTAAAATACTGTCATCGTCTGGAGGTTTAAAATATTTAAAACACTAAACATAAACTTTTACGTCACACTTATACAAAAATTAAACATTTAAAAATGTTTAATTGTGTACACATTTATTCCCCATGTGTGGCTGGCCAAGGACAATTCTGCTATTATTTTTTAAGTAACAAAATATTTAATGAAACACTAATACGAAATTGTTTACTTCAGTTCTAGTGGTAGAAAGAAATATCATTAAAGCACGTTGTTAAAAACTAAAACTAATAGAACATAATTCTACTTTGCACGTCCACAATAAACGTATTTCTCTTCAAGGGTATTCCCTAAAAGGTAAAATTATTAAAATGACCCTTCATCCACTAGATTTCACCCATTATTCAAAAAAGTATATGATGCAAACCAAGGTCGACACATTATTTAATATACTGCAAAGTAGATGAATCGTAATTGATTATACAAACTTGCCCTGTATTCTCCCACTTTATTGAATTTCATCGTGCGTTTAGTGTCATCACAACATAAATATCATTAACCACTGAGTGTCCACTGTGCTGTGACAGCGCGGTGATTAAAGCGGCAATTACAACGTTGCAGCCTCGGTGATATTTTTGTGTGACACAAATAGCTCTAAATCCATTTAGATAGTTTTGCGTTTCATCGTTAAATCAATTAATATCCCTTTAAATAATAACTTTTTTCCACATTTCTATGAAATATGGTTATGCTTCTTTAAGGTAGTAGTACATATAATGATTACGCAATAGATTGGACCTTCGTATTGTCTACTGACCTCCTTTAGTAAAAGCCTGCTGACAATTACGATTTAGTTTACACTAGTTTTATAAATTAAACTTAATTTGAAAAGCCAATCATATTTTTTATATTAATGAATCTCTTTTATTTCCACAAAAACAAAGAAAACGTAACATTAAATATAACTTTAAAATATTACCCACATAGGCAAATTAATAAACTTTTTAAATATTTTAAATCTTAGTATATTACTTTAATCAAGAACTTTATTGTCATTGACTTTTTTAAATGAATAGACATAGTCAAAATAGTAATTAACATTACAAGCGTACTAAATCTAAAAGCCAATCCTAATGTTAGACTCTAAATACTCTTACACAATAATATGGGGTTTCGGTGAACCACTCAGATATTTTTGCTTTAAAATAATTAAATGTTACACATTTTTCAGACAAGTGTTGTTTATTGAAAAATCTCATACAATTTAATTTATAAAAATAACCAGTTTTAGCTAATCCATGTAGAGGAATATGAAATTTGGATTTACCTCTTTTGTTATAATAACTATACCTTATATTCTAATTATAATTTAGAATATTCTTTCTAAATGTGAATTGATGAAAATTATATTTTGTATAAAGTAATATATGGTAAATGTACAAACTGGTAATGGTCATAATACCGAGTCGATAGTGAGGTAAAAGAGAGGTCGATAGTGATCCACAGGTACTGCACAACACAGATTATGTAAATAACTTGTTTTGCAATAAGAGAATATTTTTAATATGAGAAAAATGTCCCCATAGTTTTACACCATAACAGATGCGGGATTGAAAGAAACCAAAGTCATCCTTAAACATTCATTACAAACCAAATGTTTAAATTTTACCTGTAAATTGCGAAAAATTAATAGATAATTTTAAGGTGTGAATCCAGCTCATCAAATGCAAGTAAATACTTTGATTTTGGAATTACCCAACTAATATCATACTATACAACTACATTCGTTCATGATGTTGTGGCCAAAGGTTTGCTTGAAACATCTGTTCTTGTTTCTGTAGTTTTTTTAGTATCAACAGCTGTTAATTGGGTAATTGTTATAATAATTAGTTTTATATTCTGCTATAAGTTTGGTTTTGGCACCATCAAAGTGCAGGGTGGCACAGCCCTGAAAGTGTCTGTTTCAGTAACCCCAAAAGGCATACCTGGAAAACATCTATATACGTTAAAGGCTTTCAAATAACATACAAACAATTATATAGGACATTTAAATTCGCCTGTAGCCTCCTCCCAAAAGTTTTCCTATTCTTTTTATAATGCAATCTTGACTGAAAATAGTAAGTCACTTTTGGGTGTTTATATAATAATACACTTTAGCAATCCCCAATACAAAATGAGCTTACTGTAACTACTATTGGGTTGACCGTGTCGAACAGATAACCGGACAAATTATGGATCAAGATAACCTCGGCTTCACTGCCCGCACACTTACCCTCACGATGAAACCCCGCAGTAAGGGTCCCTTTTGTATTCTTTTATAAAAACACATTCGGTAACTAACACTTAGTTCATAATCCAATTAAATACAGATTTAACGTTGATCACAAATGCACTTTCCTCATTATGATTAGCTATTTAAATTTGTATTTTAAATTTACCAACAAACGATCTACCAACGATCTTGCACTGAGATAAAATAATTATGTAGGTTTTAAAAATACTACCTAATATTTACGTTTCAGGTTGTCTTACAGAAAGATTATAATGACCAAAATACACAACCCCCCCTTATGTACCAACTGATGTAGGAGATAAAAAATTATAACAAAAACGTAGATATTGAATTAAATTAACTACCTACAATTATATCCTTATATATAATACGTAAAGCATTTTTTTGTAAACGCAACTCCTCCTTTATTTCTCGACCAATTTGTGTCAAAAAAATATCAAAAGTGTCAAACAAATTCGTGTCAGTTCGTAGTTTTGCAATATGGTTTTAATTTTCAATATTTGTATTCTCAAGGGCACAAGCTGCCCTCAAAGTTAGTTCAAACATTAGGGTTAGGGTTAAGATTTGTAAATAAAACAAAACAATCTTAACAGCTGTTCAATAACAAGTGGTCAATCGTAAAAAGAATACTCAATTGGTAAAGTATCAGCATGTTTTTTTTGTGAGAATAGTGATTAGAACCAATGAATACACAAATATAATGTATAGATTATGTATACATTTCTAGAACCATTACAAATTAAGATAGAATAATTGAATATAAAGCGGACGTGTCCAAAATAAAACGAAACGAGCAAATAAACAAAGTAAATATGCTCACCTTTTAAAGAAACCTTGAAGATAGGACTTTTGAAGAAAACTGACTGGCTTTTCAAGCCAAACTCGGTCCCCAGGTGATGAAGTGCTTTAACAAATGCACCTTACACCTGTGCTTTCTCCTTATTAATTGAGCACCTGGTTCTTTTTCGACAATACAACTTTTAAAATAATTATAATTTGTTTTAGATGTAAGGGTATTGTTTTTGATTTTAGTCGTTTTGATAAACCTGGTTATCATAAATTCAGTTAACCCACACAATTTGTAATTTTTTAAATATATATCAGTGTACGTTTTAAATCTGTAGGTTAACTTATTTTGATTTTGATGAATCTGACACATTTTAATAATTCAAGTCAATATCTACCACTAATAATTCTCTGTATCATATGTTTTTACGATCAGTCAAATAAGAATCTACTAAGATTACTCATGGAACTACATCTGAGATTTAAATGACAAGTTCAACATGTAAATACAAATATTTAAGGCAAGATACCAAACCTTAAAAATAAGAGGCTATAATAAATACACGTTAATTAAAGTTTACGACTAGAAATGTATTTTACCTGTAAAGTAATACATCAGATAGTTTTGTCACAAGACTTTATATACTTGATCAAGTAAATCCGGCTTTAGGTTTACTTAGTTATCAACAAATTTAAAATAAGCCCAAATCTATGATGTTACGAATCGTATCTCACTTGGAAATATCAAATTCCACCTTAAAATTGAAATATATTATTTAAAATCAAATCTCCAATTTAATTTATAGAAAATAAGCTTACAAACAAAAACAATTAAAAATGGTTTTGAAAATATTTATAAAATATTATTTCAGAAAAAAATAACTCGTTATAGGTTTCAGTTAGTATTTGAACCCGAAATTTAAAGTCCTGCTGCTGTAAAAATAAAAACGTTAAGCTAGTAGGAAAAAAACATATAAAAAGACAAATATTCACTACCCAAAAACTATCTGTTCACAACCGGAAAGATAACTAACTGATGGGAAAATATAAGAATAGATTATAAGACATTTTAGTGTGTATACCCTAAAATACTCTCATTCAATAAATACACATACCCAAACTACTAAATGTATGTTAAAATCGTAATAATTGCGTAATAGAAATAATAATCTGCCAATCTGGAAGTAGTGATCATTATCAAGAAGTAGAAATGACAAGTTCAAAATAATAGTTAAACTACAAACTCTGCGAAATAAATATGTAAAAATTAGTTTGCCAATGGATGTAACCAATATTAAAAGGTTAGAAACACTATACTAAAGTCATTAAAAATATAGGTTGACAACTCTGCAAAAGAAAATTTCACAAAGTAAGGTTGGCGACGCTGTGAAAGATCCAGAAGTTAAGTCGGAAACTCTGCACGAAAACCGAAAAACATAAAGCTAGGTTAACAACACTACAAAACAAAATTTCAAAAAGCTATGTTAGCAAGAGTGCAAAAAAAAATTGAGACGTTATGTTGGCAACATTATGACTAAAAATTAGAAATTGTATTGGCGGCATTAAGAACGAAAACATACAACATCTAGGTTGACCACTTTGAGAAAGAAAGAACACAAAGTACTTAGGTTGGCAAACACTGCATAAAATAAAATTATGTAAGTAAAGGTGTGAAAGAGAATGTAGAGAAGGTTTTGTTGGCCATTCCTTAAAAGAAAAAGTACAGAAATACACTGCGAAATAAAAATACATTTAGGTTGTCAACAACAAGTAGGAAAAAGTTTGGTTGGCTACAATGTCACAGTAAACCATCAAAAGTTAGTTAGGCAACATTAGTTAGGAGAAAAAACAAAAAATTAAGTTAGCAACATTGAGAATGAAAGATTTTAAAAAATGTTTGAAATCCAATCTTAAAGAAAATACAAACTGTTAAGTTGGAAACTTTGTGAAAGACAAACTTGCCAATGCCTGCAAAAAAAACATTAAAAGTTTGGAAACACTACAACAAAGTTACAAAAAGCTAGTTTGGCAACTCCGAGAAAGAAAATTTTAGAATGTTAGGTTGGCAACACAGCGAAAGATTCAGAATTTACGTAGGAAACTATGCAAAGAAAAACTCAATACAAAAGCTTGGTTAGCAACCCTGCAAAATTCAAAATTCTAGGTTGGCAACTTCGTGAAAGAAAGATCACAAAATACTTAGGTTGGCAAACACTGCACAACATAAAGTTAGGTTAGTGAAAATGTTAATAGAATACTCAGAAAGTTATTTTGGCAATTCCGTTGAGGAAAAAATACTTAAAGATACTGAGAAATAAAAATAAAACATTTAGGTTGGCAATAAAAAGTAGGAAAAAAATTAGGTTGGCAACAATGTAACAGCAAACCATCAAAAGTTAGTTTGGAAACATTGGGAAAGAAAAATTACAAAATATAAGTTAGCAACATTGAGAATAAAAGATAAATTAATATGTTTGAAATCCAATCTTAAAAAAAATACAAACAGTTAAGTTGGAAATTTTGTGAAAGACAAACTTGTTAATGCCTGTAAGAAGCATTAGAAGGTTGGAAACACTACTACAAAGTTACAAAAAGCTAGTTTGGCAACTCCGAGAAGAAAAATTTGAGAAAGTTAGTTGGCGACACAGAAAAAGATTCAGAAGCTAGGTAGGAAAATATGTACAACAAACAAATTACAAAAATTTATGTTAGCAACCCTGCAGAATTTCAAAATCTAGGTTGGCAACTTCGTGAAAGAAAGATCACAAAATATTTAGGTTGGCAAACACTGCACAACATAAAGTTGGGTTAGTGAAAATGTGAAGAGAATACTCAGAAAGTTATTTTGGCAATTCTGTTAAGGAAAAAGTACTTAAAGAAACTGAGAAATAAAAATAAAATATTTAGGTTGGCAACAAGTTTAGGAAAAGAGTAAAATTGGCAACAACAAGCAGGAAAAAGTTAGTTTGGCAACATTTTCAATGACAAATTCCAAATATGTAAGTTGGAATTATTGAGAATGAAAGATACAAAAAATAGGTTTGAACCCCCTTTAAAGAATATTCAAACAGTTAAGTTGGATCTTTGTGAGAGAAAATTGTAAGTATGACAATACTGTGAAATATAAAAGTTGACAATTTTACTAAAGATTTATTTAAATGCAAATAGTAGGTTGGCCACAAAAAGCAGAAATAAAGTTAGGTTGGAAACAGTGTGACCGTAAAATATTAAGAGTTAGTTTGGCAACACCGGAAAAGAAAAATTGCAAAATGTTCAGTTGGCAACATTAAGAACGAATGAGTAAAAACAAGGTTTGAAACCTTATTTAAAAATAAAATACCAACAGTTCAGTTAGAAACTTTTTAAATGAAACATTCAGCAACGCCTTTCAAAGGTTGGAAACACTCCCCCAAAGTTACAAAAAGGTAGGTTGGCAAAGCTGCAAAATAAAAGTTAGGTTGGCGACACAGTGAGTGTTGTTATTTCTAATTCCTGCAATTGGAGTCTGAAAAGATACTATGTAGTGGCGGTAGCTACCGCCTGCTCATTCTAGTGCTGGCCATGGGCGGTGGCGATCATGGAGCTGTTTGCCGACTTCTAGGGCTATAAAGACTCGCACAATGAGTTTTTAATTAAGGAGTTTGCTGTCGCCACGGCTGACGGTACAGTTCTACAACACTGGACAGTGAGATCCTCGTGTCCATACGCTACTCTAGACTTAAAAACCAAGAAACAGTGCACATGGGTCACCAATCATTATCACGGCATACTGTGGCAGGACGGTGATGTCACCATTCAAGCGCTACACAGACAATTGTGTCTCATTTTCAAAGATTCAGTGGTGTATGTGAAGGGACTAGAAAAGATAAAATATATTAGTGAATTTTTTAAAACGTGTCTGGTGCTGGACTTGGAAAACTACCCGTCCTTAAAGACTCTTGCCAATTCGCCAGTGTTCTGTTTTTACCATGGGAAAACAAAAAAGGTTTGTGCCCTGAATAACGTGTTGAAACTTGTTCAGTATCATAATCAATAATTCCTAAGAGACATTCCTTTAATGCTTGGGGAATTGGTTTTTCCCCGACTTTACTGGTATAAAAGGCTTACAATATGTAAAGATTACAAAATTCATTTTGTAATCTTTTGATAAAATGTAAAAGTTCCATGTTAGAGGGTGATTGCTATATTATCAAAATACAATACAAATAACTTTTGTGTAATGGTCCAAGCTCCATCTCTACTTTTAATTTAATACCTCGATACTCATAAGCAAAGATAGTTAGAAATGCTTCTGTCAAAGCTAGCTCTGAAGGAACAAGTCATGTGTTTACACCTAAAGCTCCCATAGTGATATGATGATTTTTATTCCGTTATAGCATTATATAAGTGTAAAACGAGGGGGAATTCCACTCCATAATCTTTACTACAACATTTGTGTCTATCCAGTCTGCTTAGAATATTTCTAAGTCTACAAATTAGGTCAAGGTTACGCAAGAAATAAAAGTGTTAAGTGAACATTCGATCTACACAATTATTATAAAGCATTAAGTGTTAGGCAAACATTAACTCTAAAAAGTTACTATAAACCTTTAAGAGTTAAGCAAACAGTTGGTCTACTAGTTTATTATAATACATCAAAAGCGTTAAGTGTTAAGCAACCAGTTGGTATAAAGGTTTATTATAATGCATGCATCAAAAAGCATTAAGTGTTTGGCCAACAGGTTGTAAACCGGTCTAGGTCAAACAGGTTCTAAACCAGACCCCAGCTTTCTAACCATATATGGATAGAGCAAGGTTTCACTTTGCGACCCGCTTTACTCCGTCTGCCACCTCATTCCAGCTTTATCCTGCGAACTGTAACCACGGGCTACAATGTCTTCTCCAGTAACGCCCGATAAACTGCGTCACCTGAAGGAGTCCCTGAAGAAGACGGGGAAGAAAAGGAGTGGTTTCAAGAGGTCTAATTCTTTTAAGTCGAACATCAAAAAGAACTTTAGGAACCATCCATTGTACTCTGCCTAACAAACCTCTACATCATCTCTGCCTCGACCACAACCTCTACTTCATCTGTGCCTCAACCTTCGCATCAACCTCGCCCTTCAACCTTGCCTCGACCTTCTCTTCAAGACATCAGGAAGGAAATGAAGGAAATTAAGGAATCGATGATGAAGGAATTGGTGACACCCTTCAACTTGACACAAACTAATTTCCGCAAACTATAATCCAATGTAGAATATAAGGTTGTAATAAACATCACCGGTAACATATATCTGTTTCACCACCTTGACTTTCACATCGAGGTCCATCTACCCCATTCACTTCCACCACCTCCTGAGATCGCCTACGATCAGAGTTTTTTCCTGCAAAATGGCAAAGTGCATTGGATTTTTAAAAATAAATAAAGTTTGTACCATCATCCCTTGACCATCATCCCTTGACCATCATCCCTTGACCATCATCTCTTTACCACGCAACTCTTCCAGGACAACACAACAGGTTCTTTTCAGGACCACCTAATCTCTGTAAGTTAGGGACTTTGTCTTTAAATAGGCAGACTTTTGTTAGTCTCACGTTTATGTGCGGCCCACTTTGTGTAGCCGCTTTCTAACCGGTCATGCAAGTGTCTTTGACCTTGACCTCGACCTTGGCCGGGGGGGGCCTAAAGTATGTCATATGGGTACTCAAATCACGCGTTTTGATCAAACGAACAAGAAGCTGCAATCAGAATTCAGATCCCACCAAGGTTATAGCATCAATAGCGAAAAAACACTTTTTGAAGGACAAGGTAACGTTGTGGTGGGGGTAGGTGTCTATCGTACATGATAACGCTACATCATCATACTTCCAGCTCTTGACGGTTGAACATCTACCGATAGAGTTTGTGTTAAACTCTGAACATGTCACAGTTTTACAGGAATATGAGGAAGGTGTCCTACAGTAGTCCGCTTGCCACCACCTTCTACTTCTCCGACTATGAAGACAGAATGTCTACGCATGTAGTGAACTATAAGCGATTCCGTCGTAGAGTAATACAGGCTGAAACACTCTTAGCCAGTTGTCTGCTACGCAAGGAGCATCACATGAATACATGCACTAGTTTAAATCACAGTGACTGTTATGATTATACACATACAGTTTTGAGCAGAGATTATTAAGTTTTCAGTTACGGAGCTATGATCTTCACAGTGTAAGAGCTAAACCCTAACTAACGCATATACTGAGGTTATTGTGCGGAGTAAAGACTTGGTGGGGGGAACGTTGTGGTAGGGGGAAGGGCGGGTACCTAACTTACATGCTTATGTCACATCAGTCTCCGGCTCTTGTCTAGTACACATGGACTCAGCAATCCAAGACACTACTGTTTCTTCCACATCTTCTTATATTAATGAACAAGCTGATACTAATGAAAATACAACTGGCCTAATACAAGTACATGAAGTTTATATAACAACATCTTCTGATGCGGAAGCAATGATGTTATCCTTGATGGGTTTTAAGTAATGGACATTTTACTAAACAATCATGGAGGAACGCATTAAAGCTAAAGTGAACTTTGGTATTATATCTACTGTTTCAGAGGCTTGGAAAGTTAAATTGGGAACACCCGATCCAGATATTGTGCACTATCGTTTAAGTTATACACATGACATAACAAACTCCAAGGACTCTGAGCATACATCATTGGTAACTTCAAACAATACGCACACAGAAAATATTGTAAATAAAATTAAGAATCCATAAAAGTTAAAAATCTTGCACAGGTTTCATTCGATAGTTTTCATTCGATATCTTAATAGAATGAAAACTATCGAATCAAAACTGTGCAGATAGCTTTTTTAAAACATCCTCAGGATTACCTTGAACTGACCTACGTTACCGTGACATCACAACTACGTCACTAAAATTCATGTAACCGGAAGCTGTCAATCAATTGGGCTAGAAGCCCCATTTCCCCACTACTGAAGTATGTAATATTTGTAATATTACAAACATTAAAAAAATTTAGAATCTGATATTTTTAAAATATAGAGAAAAAATGTCAATAAAGAAGCTTTAGGATTTTACCATTGGAAAAGCGTAAATTACCTTTCGTCACAAGTCAGCAAACTAAATTATAATAAATTACCGCATATCTAGCTTAATTACATCCTCGCTTTACTATCTCAAGTGTTATCCATTTCGTATTGTTTTAAAAAACAATTTGTTTCAATCATGCTTGTTTGAAAACTATCTGAAGTTGATCACTTACTTAAGTAGTTTAATTAAAATCGAACATGTTAATTTAACTAAGTTATTGTGTAGTTAATTTTATTATAATTTTCTATCTCGATTTTAAACTGTTTATTCTATGTTAACTTGGCGTGAATTATATAATTTAGTAAAGAATAAGCTCTCGAAAAACCTACATCATTATAAATAGTTTATAACTGGCACTATTATTCAAAACTTAATAATAGATCTATTTATGTTTTCTAAAAAATTATGGTATTTAAAGATGGTTTCGACCATTCCGTTTAATGGAGTATTATTTACAGGCCCGAGTAAACAAAACTTATTACTGCACGGGTCAAACAGCACTTTCAATGTTAAGCTGTGGCTTTCCTTATGGACGACAGTTGTCAACTAATCATCGTAGTTTGGTATTACTATTGGTCATTCCAGGTTTATAGTTACACATTTATACTTAAATTAAATGTAAACCTAAGTCAGGCCTAGTAATATTTGTTCAACCAAACTACGTCACATACACCGTAGATTGGCCAAGACTGAGCCTGTGATATGTTGTCACCCCAAATTATGCCTCACATATTTCACATGTGACGAGACAAAACCCTCGATACTGTTCACCCCAATTTATATTGGGATCCGGAAGAAAGGTTGGGTTAGTATTCTTTGAAGGACGGGTGAAAAAATATTGACCAAGTAATACTAATATCAGTCCTAAGTGTACTCGTCATTTTAACCAACAGTTGAATTTTTAATGTTTTAAATGGCTAAACCAATCTCCCTGAGCTATTCAAGTGCCTCCGAACTTACACCATTGAAGCATAGTATTCAAACGAAAAAACAAAAGGAACAATCATCGGTCATATTCCATTGTTAACTTTTCGTCCTGCACTCACATATTTTACTAGCTTTCAGTGTTGGTACATCAGTGAAAGTCGCCCATATATTTTGAGGAAGTCAAGCCTTCTGCCGGGATTTAGGAAGGCGTTTTTAACATCACATTAAGTGGGACAATATCTTGGATCAACCGAATGACCTGTGGCGTAAGGTATTACACAATAACAAAGTGTTGATTGGGAGTAGCCAAGATCTGATATGCAATCTTCTTAACATTTTTTTGTGCTTTATATAGGGTTGCGAAAAAAGACCTCTTTGTACTGGGAACCTAAGAAAATATCTCACCAAAGGGGTACCTTTAATTAATCTCAAGACCCTGTTATGTTGGGCTTACATTTTCCACTATTATGCCTAGCAGGAAAACATTACTCAGCAGTGGAATTGACAAGAAACGATGTTGTGCAGAATATTTTCTGATGTTCTCCATTTTAACCGTGCTAGACCTTGCATAATGATACTATAGATCTAACCTTGTCTGCTGTCTATCGTGAGTGGCGATCAAAAGTTACTTTCAAGTACTAAGGGTGTTTGGCATGCTTATGTGGGGAGCCACCAAACTAAACATTTAGTTTTAAGCAACTCTCTATCGTTGTTTATATTATGTATGAGCCAAGGTGTTCGTGATATAACACATTGTTACCTGGGTTTTAAATAAGAACCTTTGCGCTAAAGAAGCAATATAATTTTTAAACATTTAAGTCGTAATACTGCCCAAATTGGCAACACGATTACAACTATTAGAGTGGGAAGGCTTGTTGAATCGATCCGAGGATGAAGGATGACATTAGTGTGGGGCAACAACTTAAGCCTTGTTATTGGCCCTGTTATTTGCGAATCCGTTTGAGAGCTCGGTGAAGTAAGATCCGACTTTAAGTTATTACGGGTTTACGATCTATGAGAGTATTGCACTAATAATATTCTTTGTAATACTATTTTTAGTGAAAATACTGCTGAACTGGAATCCAACCATACAATTGCGGCTTTGAAACATAATTCTTACAAACGAATTGCCATATTTAGTCTTATTGTAAGGAAATATAAACAGTTCATATTTTTATTGTAAAAATACGACGCAATAAAATACGCTGTGCATAACTTGTTAATATATTTAAAATTGCAGTGTGTACACATGCTAAACGGCAATAATATGTATATAAAGATGCACAACATATGCGGCATATAATTTAATTAAAGATGGTTCGAGGTGATCAATTTCGACCAGTCACATTCCTCTGCATCAAGCGCAATGAGAGAAACCTTATTCACTCATTTATCCATTGTTTTTCTCTTGTACCAAATTTTGCATATGTTTACCGTATGGTATGAGAATACAGTGTAATTGTTAACACATTTTTTAATGTTTTAAGAAATCTTTTATTACATTTCGTAAATTTTAATATAAATATTTAATCACGTTCATTATTTTGACCACAACACCAATTAAAGTCATTGTTTCTATATAGGCTTTTAAAAATAACATTAAAATATATTTATTTTACGTATATCTCATAAAAATTAGTATATATTTATAAATGGAATCCAGAATTACTCACCCATGTTCCGGCAAAGTGAAGTTATTTTTAAAATGCTTAGAAAAATATTCAGAGCGAGTTTGGTGGATCAATGACAAATTGTAAGTAGCACATAATTATATTATGTTAAATTAACAACTAATTGCATCTTTATATAAATCGCATCAGTTACATGTTTCAATTATGCTTATAAAGTTATGAACTGAAAAACAGTTGTTAAGTGTTAATTGTATCATATTTAGAAAATGCAACGTTAATTGTAAAGGAATAATTTATGTAATTTTACAAAAAGCTAGTTTTCCGGGGAAACAAATGTAAAAAATAAATTAATATTAGGATATAGAAGCAGAGCGGTTGGGGGGGTTGAAAATACTCATCGCCTGGAGTTCATTGATAGAGAGAGACTTACTTCATCATTAGGGATAACGTCGCCGTGGAGACTTCAAAGAATTTCATTATATAAGAACCCTGCAGAGCAAGATATTAAATCCTTATTTAATTTTTCCATGAAGTAATCCGTGAGGATAAAATAATGTTTTAGTGCTTCTCAAAGTTGTAAAAGTATATAGAGAAGTCACAATAGAACAGGCTCAAAAGATTAGCTATAGGAAAATATGTTTTGGATTTATTTAAACAGGTAGAGCGACCTCGTTTCTTATAAGATAATACGAAAACTAAAAGGAAGTACCCCGACACTTGGCTAAATATACAGAAAAGCTATTTACCATATAAAATCAACTAAAGAAGCTCTTCTGAACTTACTTTGTCGTCCTTTCACCTGTTTCATGTTTTAATTTTAATTTCTTAAAACTTGACAATTAATAATGTGCATTTAGAAACTTGTTATTCACAACGCAAAGTAAATTTCCTGATTTAAGTTAAATTTATTATAGTTAGGCAGTTTTAGAACGTGAGTATTTTGTATTTTCAATTTTTTAAAGTATAACGAGAAGCGTTGGTTTATTGAAGGATTCAACTTAACTACGAACGGCAATCACATAGAAATGTTATTAGAGGTTGTATTGATTTTATACAACTATTACACAGTTTTTACCGTGTCTAGTTCAAAAATAATTGAATATAATATTTTTTATTTATCTTATTATATAAAGAATTGCTGTTGCACTCAACTGTAGCTCTATTTGTATAGAGATATTTTTAAATTTACTCTTCAATGCAATCGGTTTGCTACATGGTTGTATGTAAACAATTTTATTATTTTTTTAAAATTGAAAACACTAATAATGAGTTGAGTATGCCACATTATGTTACACTGTTGTATTCAATTGTGATTCTCTATGTTTAGAGGTATTTTAAAATTGGCAACATAAAAATAGGTCAATATGTTTGAATCATATTTGAATGGCATTTTCATGAGTGTTTTCAGCTGGTTTTGTTTATGCATATATTCTATAAAGCAAGAAATAATTAATTAAAAGGTATAATTTACAAACTATTTACTTTTATTCTCTTAGTCGCAGTATGTTCACTGTTTCGTATGCGCATGTGTCGCTGAAGATGCCCTGTGAATTATTTGAAAATCATATCGTGACAGACTTCTAATGGAAGTATCAGAGATAGTAAAAGGCCTAAAAACAAATTTAGGATTTTAAAATAAATAAATACATAGAAATATATTTATTTAAGAACACGCACAATAGTTAATCAGACGCTGTCGTCTGATCATTATATAACTGCAAATAATTTCTTGAGTAGCTTAATATACAAGACGGTAATTATACACAAAAAGATGGGACAAGGCAATCGATTTCAACCAGTCACAACGTTCATCATTTAATTGGGCCTGATCATGGCCGGTGAGACGTAGTTTATTTAATCCTGTTTAAAACAATTATCTAACATTCAAATTTAGAACGAATTGTGTAACAAGGCAATATTCAGTATCCGTAACAAAATTAAACACAAACACGTCTTTAGTGTGATTATTGAAATATTATTGTTTTATTGAGGATTGTTAAGTAAATAATATAGTATTGGTTTTTATTGTTTTTGACGAGATTAGTGTGTTATTCGTCTAAGTTGTTTGCGTTTTTTAGAAGGAATTTTTACTCTATTAAGGAATCGATAAAACAATCTTTTGAAAATATATCTTATAAGTTAAATAAGCATCTACTTCAGTCGCAGATTTCCAGTCAGTAGAAGAGGAAGTTTTATATCTTGTACGTTTCTTTATTACGGCAGTTACCTACTAAAGGTTTTTCAGTAACCTTATCTAAAGCTGCACAAAGTACTTGAATCATACTTATTGGGGAAATTACTGTACCTTTTAAAAAATTAATATTATCTGTTGCATATAGCCGAAAATAAAAACTCTGGCAAAATCTATCAAAAACTCTTTAACGAATTTGATATAAGACTGAACCCATTGAAATAGAAGGCGTGTAAGATATAACCTAGGATTATTACAACCTTATTTTAAGGCCCTCAAATGCTGCGTAGTTCATAAACATTTTTGTACTTAAATATATATTATAAGCATGTATGCGGCCATTAGCACTTCCAAACAGCTAGGTGACATATAAATACTTTGAACGAGTTTTAAACCAGAAAGATTACATAACTCAAAGAGGGTGATTTAAGAAAACTTTTACGTAATAAGAAAATGTTTTTTCGTTTTTTCAATTAAAAAAAGTTTGCTAACACTACTTAAATTAACTTGACTTGATAATTTTAGTCAGTAATCGCTTTGCGCCAGTTGGTTAAAGAGTTGTTAAATGTGGTTAACTCTATTTAAAGTGTTGTAATGGAAAATCTTTAAACTGTTAAACTTGCTTAGTTATACGATATTTTATGAGTAAACTTAATAAGTGTTTTATCTGATTTAATCTACACAAAAATGGACATTTGCACAAAATATTAAATGGCAAATAATATTATTTGTCTTTCCTCTATTAAAAAAACTGAACTAAGTGTAAATGAAGGTAATTTCAGAAAAAGGCTTTATCCTTTTTCGATCAATTCCAATAACACATTTAATAAGTATGCCTACGCGGGTTTGTTGCAGCGGGAGTGTTATATAATTATCGCGGAATATTCATACGAGTTTAATGAATAAGCAAAGTAAATATAGTGACTTTGGAGATTTATAAATGTAAACTGCTCTGGAGCTTTGCAATGAACCTCCTCTGTAGTTAAAACATGTTTTGGGAATTCCAGGGACACAGAATAAGTCAGCCCCTTACTCCAGTCTATGAAAGATGGAATGTTTGTAGATGTGCTTGTTCATGCATACGGAAGAATGTCTATCGGATGAGATTCATCCGAGAAAGTGGATTTCTCAGAGGCAAATACAAAGGAGAAAATCGTGGATCTTATAAAATATATTTCTTATCCCGTCATGATTTATTCAGGGCAAGTTATCAAAAATCTCAGAGTTATCTGTCAGACTTTAAATCTCGGGGAATGACGCTTGTTTATACAGGCTAAGAACCTGCTAGTCCTTAATGCAACCGATTTTTTTGCTGCTTTGTCGGGATCTCTGGCGGAGCCCTAAGGTCAGATCAGGATGAAAACCATTTAGTTTTCCTATTTTATGCCTAAAGAATCAGTGTACAACATTTCAGCTCTCTACCTACATGGGAAGGTGGAGAATTAGTGATGAGTGAGTCAGTCAGTGAGTGAGTCAGCCAGGGCTTTGCCTTTTATAGATATAGATAAAAGCCGTGTGTTAAAAACTAATTATTTTCCCGTAACAATAAACCTCAAATTATACCTATAATACTTGAAATAAGTACTTTTAAAGTAAGTCATCTGTCGAAGCTAAGATCATATTTGCATTAAGATGAAAAGTTTTAAGATTGTGTTTGCTTGCATTAATAAACCTACTTATTGCATGCGTTTACATAAATTGATCCGCACTATTATTGTCTGAACAAATATTTAACAAAAAGCACCCGAATATATGTACAGCTACTCACGAAACATTCTCACAGTAGAAATTCTGAAAAAACCTTGAACAATCCCATGCTTTGTCCATAAAGGGGGTCTGAGAATAAACATGACCTTCCAGTGTAATGTAGGGTCAGTTTGCCCACGAAGAGTGTCTGAGACTGAACTCGCCCACCCAGTGTCCCGTGGGCTCAGTAAGCCCATGCGAGGTGTCTGAGACTAAACTTGCTAATCCAGTGACTAGCGTGCTCAGATCGTCCATGCGTTGTGTCTGTGAGTCAACACGTCCATCCAGTTGTCTGTGGTGAAACAACGTACTTGCGGGGTTTCAATGTTTCAACACACCCATTTATTACCGGTGACTCGATGTCCCCACGCGGTTGTCATTTTGGGCCGTCAAACCCGTTAGTCCATAGTTCTCCCTTTATAAGCACAAAAATTACAACCCCAAAGGATGGGTTAAGATATTACCATGCCAGTACCAGGCCTGAGTGCTGAATACTTTTCCCAGTAAATCCTTCTGAGGGTAATTACTTGGGGGTTTTGCACAGGCAACGACATTGGGGATACTATCTGAAAGTTTTTCACTGTAATCATTAATAGATATTTTTTCATTTGTATCATTCTTGGAACTCTTTTTAAAAACTTGTCAATATAAATTTGTAACAACATTTATAAGCATGTAAATTAATGTGAGATATAAAAGCTGTTATAGATGAATTTTATGGATATAAATATCTCCCCATAAGCGCTTCATTACTGTATACGTACAGATATAGATAGTAGTTATAGATAATATATATGACAATAGGTTATAAAGTCGCATTTTCTCTCACGTTCAGGTGTTTGAATGAAAATTGATCAGGACATTTAATAAAACGTACGAACTATAAAAGTACGTAAGATCCATCGTAACCTAAATGACTGTTTCCAATAAATTTCACTCCAGATATCATTTACAGTATGTGTTATTGTGATGAAAACGGTAATAAGGTTTTATCGAATAAGAAAGTATTAATAATGGGTTACGAAATAAATATTTTACAACCTTGTCATGTTTTTTCTTTGTTATGGTCATGTTGGGGAGTTTAGTGAATAATATCTTGTATTAATAAAGGCAAACAAATTTGTTGCGATGAAAATTCAACTGAGGATCAAAGTTGCTTACCACAACCATCAACAGAGTAGACACATTTACGCTTTCACATTTTAAAGAAATAAAATATTTAACGGAGACCGTCCAGAGAGTTGGGTGATTAGTACGACAAGCCTTTCCTAATCGAATCAGGCGTGAACAGATGATTGATTACTAAACCGGGGATCAGTCGAGACGTACATGCAGTCCTGGCGTTCTTCAGTGCATGTTTGTGCAATTAGGCAAACAGTCAATTAACTGAGTGACGTTCAATCAGCCATGCTTGTTATTACCCCATCAAGCGAGTGTTGATGATGTATTTTCACAACATGATGCTGAGGAATTCCAAAGCAATGACTCTGTGTTGGTGCTTTGTCCTGCTAATTTCAGGAATTTAAATTTTTCGTTCTGATTCCCGCCAATCGCAATTGGTTATGAGACAGTTTTTTTGGTCCCACCAATCATGAAAATAAAAATATATATGTCTCTGATGTAAGATGAACTGCCTATTTTTTAGGGATGGCTAACAAACTTGTTTATTAATATAAACGGTATAAGGTATTAGATTATAACCAAGGTATGTGATAAAATACGTATTACATCACTTATGCTATACTTACACTACGACGGTAAATATCGTAGTTTATTATTTATGATACAATTGAATAAAACTAGACTTTATAGCTTTATGTCTTTATTTCTCAGGTTCTTAGGGAGAAGGAGTCTTTGGAGTTCTGAAACCGGTGCAGAGAATGAACAATAGTCATAAGACCTTTACAGTTAGGTTGTAAATTGTGATTTTTGCTTTACAAGACTGTGGAAAATAAACGTACGTGTAAATTCCCGGATTTTAAAATTATTCATGCCAGAGAGTGAACATCTGGTGAAGTAGACTTACTCCGTACATATAAATATTCAGTACGTAAAAAGCTCTGCAGGACTTTAAACAAAATCACGGAAGTGTTCATACGCAAAGGCTCAGAAAGACTATATTCCAGTTCCTACTGATCTTCCTCTTTGTTCTGGGCTGTAAACAGATGCTAAAACAGCATATTCAGATCCCGTTGATGCTAAAAAATTTACAAAACCACTCCACATGGCTTTCCTGCACGCACTTTTCCTGCTGGTTCGCCTCTAAATATTTTCATTTCCTCAGCATGCAAACAAGTTTTTATTAAGTTTGTTAAGTTTAAAATTGTTAAAAGAAATCGAGATTTTCACGTTGAACATTCAAACAGTTATTTAATGAACATTTAATTTTGAAAGGCAATTTGATTTTACTTTCTTATAGTATCATATATATTAAAAGTTATATTTTAATATAAGTTGTGTCAACTGATGTAGTACGTGTAGCTTTTGAATTTTGATCTAAGAACGTAATTGTTTATTGTTTAGTATTTTGTGCATGTACATACTTTCATCAAATAGATATACAGGGTCCAATTAGTATGCAGGAATTTGAACTTTAAATTTGTAGTTTAATATATTTTATTGCGGTTGTTGCATATTTACTATTTGTATATTATGTTTACCATCCTTCTAATTCACAATGCTTTCTTGTTTGCACCCGTATCCGTCAGATTTTCTAACAATTGTGGATTCAATTAAGTTTAATGGATGATGGCTCAACTGATTTAGACGAAGCTTTCTTAAATAAACGCACTTATTCTAAGGTGTAATAGATAGTGTATATTCTACGATAGTCTGACTTTACATAGGAGTATGGCCCTTAAACGAAATAAATCATTTGTTACTGGTTTTCTTCACTTTTTCTAATAACTTCTTGCTTCTCGTTCAAGAATGAATGCAGTTTACCAACTTTCATAATTTGGAAAATCATCATGTTTTTTAAATGATTCCTTTGCTTGCCTTGATTTACAGTATAATCAATTTATTCATAAGAAAATTAAGATGAAAAAGAATAAAATTTACGTAGTGATATGCATTCCTATTCCTTATAAAGCAAAAGAACATAAATTCAAATGGTCGAATCTTCATGAATAAATACACCACTGTACTGAACATCCTAGAGGCATTACACATAAGATGTTCGCTGTTATGATTGATGACGGTCTTTTGCCCCATGTCTTTGTGTGAACATTAATAATACGCTTTGTATTGAGCACCTCGCTAGCCTAACAGCCAGCGTCTTGAATTTCGGTGCAAAAGGTCCCGGGTTCTATTCCCAGGCTGCCCACATGACTGGGGAGGCTTTGGCCCTTGTCCTCCAACGACGTTAAATACAAAATGATACTGTCGTAGACAAGTAAAAAACAAAAACAAACGAGATTGTGAACTACAGAACTGGGCAAACGTGCTATTGGATTGTATCACTGATGGTTGGAATTTATTCTTATTTTATGTTGGTATTTATTAACGTGATACTACTGCTACTAATGATTTATACTCATTAAAAATTATTTTAAAACGGTTTTCTAGAATTTAACGACCAGTTTCATAACAGGCAATATTAATAGCTCTACTAAAACATACATTGCCTGTCGCACGACATTAAAATCAATAAAATCTATTTCATATATATATTGTATAAATACATGAATAAAATTGGATAACAATACACATTAACCATAATATAAAAGTTTTATATTCACATTTTACATAACATAAAAAGATGGGTTACAAAAAAATAAAAAAAACTAACAAAAGTAATTAAATAAATAAGAAATACCCCCGTAGCAGCAAGCCTGCGTACTCAGCGAATTTCAAATGGAGATATAATGTCTTAATAGTACAAATACCCCCGTCACAGCAAACCTGCGTACTCAGCGAATTTACAATGCATATATATGTGACTCACTACTACATAGAGCTATTTACCAAGTTTCACAAATATACAACCATAAATAAGTGATATATAGCATTTTATTTATTCTCCATAAGAATAACATTAGGGTTGAGGGCGCAGGTTTGCTGCAACAAGGAAGATAAGTAATGTGTTTTTTTTGCAATTGTCAATACAACTGAACCAGGTGAAGCTACATACCAAGTTATCTTAATGTAGGTTCATAATTAAGGGAGATATACAACTTTATTTATTCTCCATATTAATAACATGAGGGCCGAGTATGCAGGTTTGCTGCTACAGGGACTATCAACAAAAAACTTGTTTTTTTGTGCTAATACCACAACTATTTGAAACCACACACCAAGTTTCATCAATATACATTCATAAATAATCGAGATTTAGAATTTTATTTATTCTCCATAAGGATAACATTGGACAACGTACTGTGTTTAACACTTTGAATATCTCTGCAACGGTTGGACGTAGAACAACGATTAAAAGACCAAAATGTTTGTTTTGTTGAGCTAAACACATTAAGAAACAGAAATGTGAAGTTTTTAGTAAATCTATCTGAGAAAAATCTAAAAACCTTTTTCCAATAAGATTAACATGGGACACGTTTTTTGGATTTTATCCGCAACCACTTAACCTAGGTTAATGATTCAAAATACTAAATTATTTATTTTTTAAGCTCTATAAAATGGCTAAAACCAAAATTGAGTGTTTTTAACACCTCCTTAAGAATAGCATTGGACAACGTACTGTGTTTAGCACTTTCAATATCTCGGTAACTAATTGACGTAGAGGAATGATCAAAATACCAAATTGTGTGTTTTTAAGCTTAATCCAATGGTGAAAACTAAAATTTGACTATTTCAAAAATTATATGTAAAGAATTCAAAAAACCCATTTTTGGGGTATAAAACCCCCCCAAAATACCCCTTCGATGGAGCGATCTGGCTGGTTTTCGAACTTAAAGTCATAAATGTCGCGTAACACGTTTATACCAAGTTTCATCAAAATCGGATCATTTTTACGAGAGTTATCGTGCTCACGGCACACACACACACACACACACACACACACACACACACACACACACACACACACACACACACACACACACACACACACACACACACACATATATATATATACAGTTTCGAACAAGTGGTGTTTTTGGGGTCCGGGGACCTCAAAACGAAAAGTTATCATGATCCTGGGCCTGGGTCTTACCATGCCGACGGTAATAGCTTCTTCCCTATAAGGGAAATTCGCTAAAACTGTATAAAATGTTATAGTCTGTACTATAAAACTGTATATGCAAGTTTTAACACCACATTTTCCAATTTAAAGAATGTGTTAGGTTAAATGTAGTACAGTATTAAGATTGATAGAGGTGCTGAAAGTATGCTAATAGTGTATTTCATTATTAGGACCAAAAGTGACTGTTTTCTATACAAGTTCAAGTTTAACTTAAAGAGCAAGGAAAATGAGCAATGATCGATCAGCCACTTTTGGTATTAGTGATGAACTATATTTTTCGTCACACTGCAAAACATATTAAGATATTTCACAAAATCTAAAATTGTTTTACTTGTTTACGTTCAAGTTTTCAACCATCTTGATCTAGCTACACAAGAAACAGCTTGTAACTAACAGCTGTTACACCATTTTTAACTGTTCACAAGTTGAATAATTTGTTCAATTAATATTTAACAGCAGATGACCTCGACCGAAGAAGTGTCATCAAATGCAGTCAAATAATGTTTTTGTTCAAGGACGAAAAAATTATCAAAACAATACTTGTTATTCAAGGAGTAAAAAGAACAATTTTAAAACTTCAATGCATGTGTTGTAAACAGCTGTTTTGAAGTAGTATGACGAAAACATTTTATTTGTAAAATTGAAAGTATAACAATTTGGTTTTGAAAATAAAGTAACAAAATATTTATGCTAATGATGGTTTAGTGTTTCAAATATCTTCACTGAGAGGTCGACGGGACCTTTGGAACAGTTATCAGTGATATGTGGAAGTCAAGAGAATTTAGCAATTATAGGATTAAATTGTTTAAATATTAAGAAACGTGTTATAACGAAACGTATACTCTTGACATGGATTCAAAACATTATCTCGGACGAGTGTCGACTGTAGACTGCCTGGCTGATGAACTAACTGCCAAAGTCCACGTTTACATTGTGGTGGCGGTCAATTTCAATGGCATTATCAAACTCAGCAAACACCAGATGGTTGACGGTCTCCGTTTAAGCCGTGCCAAAACCGAGCGCCATACGTACGCTTCCGTTACGCACCAAGTTCCAATGAATAGTATCACTCACCGACATGTCCGGAGTCAGATCAAATGCCATCAGATAATATCCATCATCTTAATCATCTCTATTTATGAGATTACCAGCATCGCTAAAGTGTATACCGGATCCTGAAAACAGACTGTGATATGCCATTACATATTTGCCCTTATCAGTTTCATAGTATGGTTGTAGCTGTTTGGACGGCACTTGTTCACTATCCACGTTCAGCGAGAAGAAATTGGTTTTCAAATTTTAGAAATTATATGGGTTATTTTTGAAATCTCCGTTGTACGCTGCGTTGGTGATCAATCCGACGATGATGCGTTTTGGCACTTGACCTAGAAACACACTATCCATCGTCTTGTTCCTTATCCCGGTCGGCATTGTAAACGTTTTCTATTCCACCCCGTTGATTGGGTATTTAGCCGTGCCGGTCTGAAGCGTTTTGCTTTGTGCCAACAACACAGTCGGGCTGACTTTGCCTCTTCGAATCCATAGATTCGCATCAACCATTTAAACCTTGTATTCGTTATCATTCGCCATAATGCTGAAATTACCTTTCGATCTGATTAATTTAAAACGCAGTTCCACACCGTTCAACAGAAACTCGTTCTGATTGCACAGGTCCACGTGTAGATGACCGACCATATAGATTTTGTGACTTTTATTTCTCATTATTCGTCTCGCCTTCAAACTGTCATTATTTTCTTCACTATTGTCCAAATGATCGGCATCGTCCGCATGCCACAGACCGCATGTCAAATAGGATTTCCTCGCGTCATAACCGTAGTTCAACAACGTTTCGATATACGCTCGATACGCGTAAGTGATGTTTTGCGGTGTGATCATTTTCTGATTCATACACACATCTACTTTGCTGAACAGCGAATGTAACCAATTGTTGATGGGGCCAAAATTTTTCGCTTCAGCGTCGTCGGTGACCGCCGCTCCCGTCGGTTTTACAATAAATGCTGTAATTTCCAACATAATCTGCGTAAGATCGGTGTATTCTCAACCATAGCTGGGCACTATGAATTCGATTGGCAAGTCGTCGGTCAGAGTGGAAATCGGTTTATACTGAACCCATTTACCGCTCTTGATACTGGTCTAGGTTGGCAACAGGGAGAACAAGTCCAATTCCGTCTTGACGCATTCGCAAGATTTCTGATGAAGAAACGGCATGCTGATGATGATTATTTGAAAATATCTCGCGCCATTGTCGTTCTTCCACCACCACTTCTTCTTCGTCTCCCGCTTCTGTGGCTTACTGTTCCTCTTCTTCTGCTGTCATCGCTTAGTAGAATACGTCCGCCCTCTGAGAAGTCTGGTCAGAGACTGCGTCGTGAACTGGGGAGTACGCCTCTTGTTGGCAGTGCGACCTTCTCCGCCGCCGCCACCACCATCGCGCAGCACGAGACGCGAGGTGCGAGATCGCGTGGTGCCTCTGATTTTCGTGCATGGGCCGCCACCACCACCGCCACGCAGCACGCGGTCCAATTTTTCGTCAGCTCAGCGTTTCAAGCTGCCGGTGAACTGTTTGAGACAGGTGCCTGCCATGACTCTAGGGTCCGCCGTGCCCGTCGAAATGTCACCTAGGAAACCCACGCCAGTCTCAACGCCTCTTTGCTCAATGCATTGAATCCCGACTTGAGTATCGGTGTGACCGCGCGAAACATACCACCTAGGAAACTACCCACACCATGGCCGCGCTGGTGAGCTGTCCCGCAAAACACTTTATCGATTCCAACGCCGGTCTGCAGTTGTTGTTGAGGGTAGTAAGCCAAATACGGGACGTTGATGTTGAGCGTTATTTTTTCTACTGCTGCTGCTGCGCTCTTTGGAAATGAAGCATCACGTACGGCGTCCCGGAGAAGAATGACACTTTGCTGCCTGTCTGATTCCTTAGGTCGATTTACACCGTTTCGAACATACCTTTCTTGACCGGCACATAATGGGGATTCGTGTAATGAACTGTTTTATGAGCACCGTATGTGTAATTTTCTCCGTCGATATTGATGATTTTCAAAAGCTGTGCTGATGTATCGCCAATCAACTGCAGTTCGCTCAGATCGCAATGCATGTACATGTGTGTCGTTAGTCCCATTGACATATTAGGCGATCATATTCCGGTGAGATTATTTAGCAAATCTTTCTCGTACGGATCGAAACCCAACTGATAAGACAATTCATGACTGAAACGTAAACTGGATATACTGTATACCACGTTTTTATCCTTACTCTGTCTGACTTTTCATCATACTCCAAGTATCTCAGCCAGCTCAAGTCAAAGCCAGCCGTCCTGAAGAGCCTACGCGTCATCAGCTATACTTGGACGCCAACAACCTGTACGGTTGGGCCATGTCACAGTATCTTCCATACTCCACCCCCCAAAGTACCATGGAAAGGCAACCTCCTCATTACCAAAGTCTCCGGTGACTTTGTAACCACCAGGTGACTGTAAACACCAGGCTTTAGTCTCGCAATCACCATGTCCACCACCAAGGATGGACAACACCCTTTTTACGCTTCGTTGTTGTAATGGTACAACGACCATTTTTTTAGCATTCTCCATTCTATCTCTCACCAGAATGGTGTCTGGTTCCACGAACGCTTACGTGGTTGGTTTGGTTGGTTGGGTAGGGTAAATGCATCGTTGATGATGCTGCATTTATTTTGTACTGCTGCATGTTTCATATATCGTTCATCATTTTCGATAAATCACTTATGTTCTTGTGATTTACCGGTTTCAGCTTAAGTGTTCAGTGCTGATTGTTATGTTAGTTTGCGGTAGACTGATTTTAAATTCGATTCAAATGGAAGCGCCATCATAAACAGTCAGAAACAAGCATGGATAATGCGCTTCCACTAAAGCCGTCTCCAACTCGCAGCCACCGCTTTCTATTCGGACTTGACTCGATAGTATAATTGTGTAGTATAATTGGACACTGTGTTTTTTGGAAAATAATCCTTCGAACTGTTGCTGGGTAGAGTCAAATAAAATTGACTAGACATTTTGTAAATCTTGCGCTCGAACCCAAGAATTGTATTCTTCTCCGTAACCTTTCCACTTGACGAGGTAGTGCGAACTGGAGCCTCGTCCCTTTGTGTCTAGTATTGTATCGATCTTGAACAGATGGTCGGTGCTTAGTGTTACTTTTTATAAGTCGTGCTCGTAGAACCGACCTTCCAACACTTCGTTCTTCAGATCGTGCAGCGTGTATATGCAGTGGGATTGAATCGTTCACTTTACGCACAACAAACACTTCGTTGCTCCAATTCGTCTAGTAACCATTGGCGAATGTACCTTTCTACTTAGTTATGCGTACCGTGTCGTCCGGTTTCAACTTGGCTTTACGACGCAAAGGTAATTTACGGTACATATGACGCCACACTCTGAACACTAGCTCTTTATTCGCTTTAACCACATCGGTCGGATGTACGCGTTTGCCGAGACCCTTGTGTGCGCTGTGGTTGTATGCGTGCACCAGTTTTTCCAACACGTCGATGTAACTGTACATCTTCTTATACGTCAAGTAACGCCACATGTGCTATTTCAACGTTCGATTTACACTTTTCACTACCACAGCTTTCACGTCGGGATTCTGTGGAGTCACGTACGTGATGCCGCGGGCTTTAAACAGATCTTTATTCTTTCTGCCAGTGACCTCAGTCTCCTTGTCCGTTTGCAGGCAGCGCGGTGAATTTCCTCCCCCACCGACGCTAGCGAATATCCTCTCGAACGCTTTGGCCACTTCCGTCCCGCTTTTCCTCTTCAACGGCTCTACAAACAACCGTTTACTGAACACATCAATCACCGTCAACCGATAATTGACACCGTCGTTATGTTGACTGAGACCGCGCATATCGTTCAAGTCCGCTTGCCACAGTCCGTTCGGTGCGAACACTATGTACGTATTGCACGGGAAACTTTTACGTGCCGATTTGTGCAAAGTGTAAGTGGGCTGTGTTTGTAACCATTCAATCACTTTGCGTTTTGAAACTGGTTTTGCATCCCGCACTAATGGAGTTACACCACCATATAATGCTGGTTCGTTTGGAGCGTAATACAAACGTTCCATAATGAAAACCTACCCCGTGTAAGGTTCCCACTTGTCTAAATTTGAAAGTTGGTCTGTTCTATTAAAAAAAAAAACTCCCCTGTCGCTAGTATTGGGTAGATGTTGCTCTTTTTCCTCTAGCCGAGCGTAGTCGATTTATAATCGGTGTCCACAGTTGAACTGTTTGCATCTTCTTCATCATCTGATCCTCTGATGAATGTTGCTCGATATTCTGCATTTATTTCTTTTAGCGCTCTTATATTATTCACATTGTCCTTTGACACGTTCATCGCTTTCAATGTGTAGAGCAATTTGTGCCATTCTGGAGGTTTTTAATCGCGAATACGCACTTTTACTATACAATTTAATATATCCTCTAGATTTAAACCTGGGATTTTTTCACCATTAATATATACTGAATAACAACCATCCCAATTGATTAAACTACTTTTACGTTTCATGAAACGCAAAAGATTGCTTGATCTGTAAGTTTTGGAAAACGTTTCCACGATCTCTTCCACTGGACCACCTGGTGTGCATTCGCCAACTATGTCCATTTCCTCCCGTCTCCACGATTGGTATTCTAATCGGTTGTCTATTATCCTCGGCAATATGCAAGAAGCGATGTAAGCTTGTTTGTATAATCTCCACTTGTTACTATCATCCATATGTTAGGTATTAAATATTTATCGCCTTTCCACTTCGAGACTGTTTGCACTGGATAGATTAGTCGGTTTTTTATCCGTAGCAGGTATTTGTAACCGATCAAATACCTCTTGCGGTACAACGACCATTTTCTTAGCATTCTCCATTCTATCTCTCGCTCTCTGTCTATCGTTGCACTACGGACTGTAAGACTGTGCTCAATAGTAACGGCAATAGTATTCCACCACCTTTCTGTACTAAGTATTTGCGTTTCTTAACCCAACCCTCACCACGTTTCACCAATCGTCTCAGAACCTCCTTGTATTTCCTCAAGTTTCGTTTACTCTTGTCGGACAGTCGCACGTTGCTTCGAAACACGTTATAAGAGCACTCACACACTGTGCGAATGCGCCTGTTCTCACAAACTTTTATTAGAGCTTTACGTTCCTTGGGGGTGACGTGTATCAGAGTGGTAAGCAGAGCTGCGTCCTTCCTCAAGCACGACATAGCCACTACCGATGCGTATGCTATTGAGACATTGACTATAAGGCACCCTTTTTACGCTTCGTTAAATAAACGTAATTCGCACGATCTTTTGGAAATATGCACGTACGAACGCTCATCTCGTCGGACGTGGACTGTTTCAAGTCTATCAGCAGGTAGCCGTGTGATCACGCGTGGCATCCGCGTAAGCTTCTTCTATGAATTTCGAATCGTCGGGATTGATCTGTCTGGCCAGACATTAGATCTGCACTCTGTGTCTGGGGTTCATGAAACACATGAGGTAGTGAGGGTCCAATGAAATGTCTCGTTGCCCTCACCCCTGGTGAACCAAGTTTTTTGTGAAAAAACACACCCAGATTATTGTGGTGTGGCCCTTTCATGAACAGATCTACCACACTGCGGTCTGTTTCACGCATCATATCATCGACTGCAACTAAGTTTGGTGCGGTGCCATCAAAGTCCTCCATGTTAAGCAGACCTGTTCTGTATTGAATAACACCTCCTTGCTGAGTAATGGCATGCGGTTGATACCAGTAAATATTTTCAAACACTTTATCGCATATGACGTTTATGTCGGCTATAAACCCTACGACAAAGTGTGATTTGCCTGAGCCTTAAGGACCGATCACTATGGCAGAGAATGGGTGTTTCCACCTCAAGTCCATCTCGACTACTGACCGCCAGCGTCACCACACACACTATAAGCTAATTTATGCTAGGTAGGGTAAGGTAAAATTAATATAACAACAATTTTTGTACTGAATGTAACTATAAGTATTGAACTTACAAAACCTATAAGATTTACAATATTTACAATATTGACTTGTTTTCTAGCTTTACAAATCAGTTTTCTTTCTTTATACGAATTCCAAGGGTGTGAATCCGCTGCCTGGCTGCCGCGGGCTGTGTTTGATCAATCGAAGCCGCTCCCCGTACCCACTATTGTAGAACCGATGTCTTGATCGCTGATAACCAGGTTGAAGCGTCTTGGCAGGTAGACTCGTAGGTAATAATCGTCTCCGACTTGCCCGTCCAGGATGGTGACTACCGTCTCGCTGAACGGTGTGTTGACTCTCTCCAACGATTGTATGACATAGCCGCATTCCTCACACAGGTCCGGTATCCTGGTGTACGAAGGAGAGTTGGATTTGCAAGTGTTCAATGACGTTCTCAGGTCCATCGACACTCCATTGTCTGATTATGATGTCGTCGTTGATGCGTCTGTGGTGATGTTGGTGAGAATGCATCGTTGATGTTCAGTCGCTCGTCCTTCACCACTACTACTGCTGCTACTGCTGCTGCTGCTGCTACTGTTAAACATCTTCATCGGTTGCTGTGGTGGTGGTGGTGCGTACACGTCTGAAAGGTGCGAAGGTCTGTCAAAGCATGAGGCTCGACCGATCCGAAACCCGCCTTATAAACCGGAGTGGCGTCGCCATTTTCCACACACTCACACCTGTTCGTTGTGGGTGGTCCGACAGGTCTCGGAATGTAGGTCCATTGTTCTGATTCCTGGATTTCGACGCAGGTGTTCTATTTTTGTAATTCTTAGAATCCAATGCAATAACCACACCGCAGGGGTGGGGGTGGGGGTGGGGGTGGGGTGTTCTTTTGTTCTATTTCGATGGGTCTCATGACTTGTCGGTGTATTGTTCCTTTTCCCAGAATTCTGTGCATGTGGTCTTTTGTTCTGATTTTACAAGTCTCAACGCGTCGGTTTGTTTCCGATCATGGAATCACCAGTAATGAGATCTCGGGTTGGGTCGAGTTTTGCGTGGAGCTGTAGGACGTATTTTTCTGTTTTGCGGATGTTGCACAATCCTTGAGGATTGGTGTCACCGTTTGAGTCAAACCGTTGGTTTTTGGAACACCAGTAACCATGTCGATCCACAAGTTTTCCAGTTTATCGATCAAGTTCATAACACTGGCGTACTCGTTACTGTTATTGTCTAAAAATAACCCGCGCATATACACCATTCCCGAACCTTCATAAAGTTGCATTTTTAGTAAATAATTACCGGTGTTAGCTAGGTTCTGAACCGCAAACACGTTTACATTATCCACCCACGACACTATTGGACAATCCGTAACAGGTTTCGGCACCCACCCCGGTTTCTTAGTTTCCAAAACGATAGATTCAGGTCTCTTTCTCTTCTTGCTTGAGATGATTGTTGTTGCCTTGGTCGTTGGTGTAGGTAGTGAAGGATCAACTGCGTTATTGCTCATCGTCTCGATCTCATCAATAAACGATTTGATATACTCGTCTGCTGAGCCGTAAGCATCCATGATCACGTCCACACCGTGTAGTTGATCTCACTCTACTGACGCGACCCGTGGCATACTTCACTTAACTTCGAACACGTCATGTGACCCGTCTTGTCGCAACAGACTAGGTGTTTAATTTTCTCATCTAGCATCAGTACCAATGGCCTGCGAAATCACATGTCATCAATTGCAATTTTAGTCCACGTTAATTGTTGTATATCCTTGCACTGCTCGTAAGTGTAATGATTATTTAGCTCCTCATTAAATTTAACAGTCTCTTTTGTTCTCCATAATTATATTGTTTCACATGATATTCACTCTGAAACACATCTCTCACTCTATCTAACACTAACTTGATTGTGAGCATTTCTCGGATGGTAATGCGTATAAACGTATTTTGTTCATTGATATGGTGATTACTTTTCTTGCAACATCCGCACTGTTCATCTTTTGAGCACGTATCGACTGTTACTACCAAACTACCACTGAAGGTTCTGGAACGAGTCAAACTGCGGACTTATGTATTGTCCAAGATATGCTCAACTATAGTAACGAGATTGTGAGAGGTTGGAATCTTGTTGTATTTCCAGTCAATGTACATGTCGTAACTCTTCATTACTTCTTTAGCCTTATTTACAATATTTATACCGTTGGGGTCATTTTCTCTAAGGTAGCACATTTCAAATTCTTCTTCCTTTGCTTTATTTAAGGCTTGTTTGAAATTTATTTTCTGAGTTCGGATTCATTTGTATTCACAAACTCCATACTTCTCTAGAAGGGTTTCCTAATCATTACATTCCATATTCTCTGCCTTTAACTGAGTTGACTGCACACAAGCTGCTGATTGACTTTTATGATTTGAAGGTTGGATTCCAAGGAATGATTTAGTGTCTACAGCAACTGATGGTTCTCATTTCTGAGTTTATACTGTCCATGCTTTCTAATGGAAGGCAAGACTTCTTCAAAAACCCAGAACTTAAAATATTTAGCAATAGGGATCGTGGAGGAAAATATCACTTCATACAAGCCAGGCTCGCATATGAAAATAACCTTACAATCATTGTAGGATAGGTCTACCCCACTTTGGGGTAGACCTACTTCCGGTTGAGATTTCTTATATTTTTCACTTACATGCTTTGAAAGAGCTTTATGTATCTTAAAGTATCCCAGTATTTGTGTGACGTCTTTTCCTTCGAACCAAGGATTATTTTCGCTGTCAAACAGCACAGACATGGGGTGATCATTAAATATATAGGAGGTTAAGTGATACATTTTATAGGTTTTCTTTGTTAGGTAGCGTCGATACCTCTGACAGTACAACACACACGGAAACAGAGCAACACTATCACACGACCATATACTGTGAAGTATAGACCAAGAATGAACTAGGAGCAATGTGTGTCGGCATAAAGGAGAAAATATCGTCCAAAAGTGGTATGTGATTGATAATTCAAAGGTAGGCCCGGACCGTGTCGGCGAAGGTCTTTTCTTAGAATTCTAGCATTGTTCCGATTCCGGTAATTTGACGCAGGTGTTCTATTGTTGTAATTCCTAGAATCTAATGCAGGAGTTCTTTTGTTCTATTTTGACGGGTCTCAACTTATCAGTGTGTTGTTTCTTGTCTCGGAACTCTGCGCAGGTGTTCTATTGTTACGTTTCCTTGAATTCGAATCAGGTGTTCTATTGTTATATTTTGACAGGTCTCAACTTGTCGGTGTACTGTTAGTTTTTCTCATTATGTGCTAAGGGGAGAGTTTCGCTCCCTCGTAAGTAGTAGGGAAAGGGGACTTCTGGCTCACTTGATTGATGGCTTCCGGTCACGTGACCGGAAGCGCTGCGTCATGAAAGACGTCATCTGAGGCTGAGCCAGTGACGTAGGCGGTTGTGTGACGAAATGAGTAAAAGTTCAAAGTTCAAGGTCACGGTGAAGTTTTTTTTTAAAAATCTACCTCGCACTCGTAAAACGATTGTGATTCGATAGTTAATCGATAATAAATATCGAATGAAACAATCGAATGAAGCAATCGAATGATACGAGTGCGAGGTAGTACAATTACAAATATTACTTTATTTTATTTACAATAAGTTATGTTTACAATAATTCATGTTTACAATAGTTCCCCGTTGTTGGTTGTCATCGATGTTGTTGATCCGGACGAGTTGCGGCCATCACTTTGCTTTCTGATGAAAGACGGTAGATACTTCGATCCCTGCGCAGAGTCCATGTTGTGTTTTTGACACCTATCTGTTCTGTTAGGTGTTTGCATTTCATTGCTGTCAGGAGGAAAGAATACGTGACGGCAATGAAATAGAAACATCTATCAGACCTTGAGTGAAATGATATTGTTATTTTGTGAAGAGCGTCTCGGAGAGCTCGATGTTCACCGGTCGAGAGCCGGAGGTGTACTGACTATTCGCTAGCTAGCGTTTTTGGTATCAAACAAAATGGTGGGGGTAAAAGTGTAGTAGAACGAAGCAGATGGTGGACAGCAGATGGGCGGCGGCAGGTGGCAGGTGGCAGGTGGCAAGTGTGCGGAAGATGGTAGTCCCCCACTACACCAGTCCCCCACTACACCAGTCTCGCCACCAAGTTTTACATCGCACAATAACTAGTTTACATGTGTTAGTTAGGGTTTAGCTCTTAGACTGTCAAGACCTTACCTCCGTAACTAAAAACTTCAATAATGTTGTTCCTCTGATCAATCTGCGTAATTTGAGTACCCACTTGACATATGGTAAACTAGAAATAAAGAAATTATTTAGATTTGACCTTCAAAATAGTTATTTTTGGCTATTACTGCTATACCCTTGGTCGTATCTGAATTATTTTTGCACCAACTTGTTCCTATGATCAATCTGCGTAATTTGAGTACCCACTTGACATATGGTAAACTAGAAATAAAGAAATTATTTAGATTTGACCTTCAAAATAGTTATTTTTGGCTATTACTGCTATACCCTTGGTCGGATCTGAATTATGTTTGCACCAATTTGTTCCTCTGATCAATCCGCGTAATTTGAGTACCCACTTGGCGTATGTTAAACCAGAAATAAAAAAAAAAATTTAGATTTGACCTTCAAAATAGTTGATTTTAACTATTACTGATATACCCTTGGTCGGATCTGAATTCTGTAATAACTAAAAACCTTAATCTCTCCCGAAAAATCAATACATCTTCCAGTATTTTAAGAAACGAGAATTTTCTGGAATTTTCCAAGTCCCCAAGGTCATCTGAACAAATTGCCAAAACGGGGAATAGAGCAGTAAGTGGTTCTCACTTGGACCGCAAACTGCTCTATTCCCCGCTCTGTATTAGGGAAGTGAATTTTGAAGAAAGGTCACAGTTATAGGCAATAAACCTGATAACAGAACCTTTTATTAATTTATCCAAACAAAAGGAAGTTACAGATAGTTTGCAGGGAGTATTTGCAAAAGTTTCTCGAGGGTAAGATGGGTAATGTCAACCGGTTTGCATGGCCGTATTGACAAAGGTCGGTTTTCGTGCCATACCTTTTTGTAAGGGGTTAGGAAAAGGATGAGAAACATACTGATCAGTTAAAGTTAATTTTACAAAGACCAACCAAGGTCGGTTTTACAAAGGTCAACAGCATCCTGAAACCCAGTCGGACGTTGGTCAGTAACGGGCGTCAGGCAACTGTGAACCAAAGTTTTGACCAAGGTTAGTTATAGCGTGTAAGAAAAGGACATACCAACCAAGGTCGGTTTTACAAAGGTCAACAACATCCTGAAACCCAGTCGGACGTTGGTCAGTAACGGGCGCCAGGCAACTGTGAACCAAAGTTTTGACCAAGATCAGTTTTAAAGCGTGAAAGAAAAGTACATATTTCATTAGTAAATAAAACACTTCAAAGACCAACACCACAAATAATTACAAACACCAACACTAACTACATTTTATAGCAGCAAACTACAAGCTATAATCTAACAAACAAACTAACATGCTAAGGTAGAATCTTTAGTATACAGGGGTACCACCTCTATACTAAAGATGCTATTACAGACAGTTAAGGCGAACAGCTAGCTAGGCTGCCAGCCTGAAACTGTGAGACGACTGCGGCTAGACCCTCGCTTTTATAGCCGACAGAGGAGCAGGTGCAAAGGCAGATGCACTCTACTACATTCACCGCTGCGCAAAAGTAATTTAATACGGCGTCGACGTAATACTCTTGTATTTTATTTTGTCGGTTCATTTGATATGGCTGAAACACTTAGATATGCAATGGCTGAAACACTTGTACTAACGACAAAAGCCTCCAGTTGTTTTATAATGTAACTCTATATTATCAGTTATAACTACCCAATCTTAATCAAAACAAAAACACCAAATAAATCGCGTTGAACTTTTGTTATTAGATAAAACACACAATACAAGTCATTTTCTGTGCAATGGATTAAGCTATATATTTACTTTTAATTTAAATTTTCGAATAAATAAACACTATCTAGAATAAAGAAACACAATAACTTATACTTTATGTCTGGTATATATGTTACAATTGTTCATACAAATAAAAAAACTAAAACAAACTTTAAATTTTTTTGAATTTCGGCCAGATAAATTAATAAATTAATGAAAAAGTACATCACAAATACTGCTGTATAAGTTTGTGTGTTCAAATTAAATGTACATGGCATAAAAAAATTATAAAGTATAAATCTTGCGTTATTTTACAAAATCCTTGATCTTAATAAGTATTAACGGTTGGCACGTTAAATGACAGAAACACTATATATAAATTTTCCAACATCTTAACAATACTTTGATTTCAATATTTTCCTTACCCCACAGTAATTTCCCAAGTTATACCGAACTTATATAAACGCTTTTAATATAACTTTCTATCGCCAATGAATATAAGCTTGAAAATGACGTCAAGAAGAGTCTTTAGGAGATAATAGTGACAAATAATCAGTCTTAATATATTTCTGGTGTTAAATTTACATGAATAATTAAGTTTAAATATATAGTGGTTATTGTTCGGGTTTAAATACAAATTTTGTGACATATTTATTTGAATTACGTTTTATAACACTTTGCAATGCTCAAACAACCGTCCAAAACACTGTTATAACTTCATAAAAACGCTTAATGTTAGTCTGATCTACCTCCGAGTCGGCGTATCGGATAGCTAATTTTGATTACAATATGAATATATAAAAACCTCACAACCCTCCGATACAATTTTTTAATCAGTGTACTGGGCTTCGGATAGCCAAAGGCGCTATGTCCCGCGTCGCGCCGCGCCGCCGCGCCGGTGCCGCGCCTGGCATAGTTACTTTAAAAATATATTTCAAATAAAATAAAAAACTAGCCCGGAAGTATGCTTTTTTTCCCAGCCTTATTTTATTTTAGTGTTAGACCTTTTTTATAGCTTAAAACACTGAACACCTATCTATATTTACAACACATTAAACTTAAACAATGTTGAATGTTATTAAAAAACAGTCATCAACAGATAGGAGAAAAATATTTCAGAGAATAAATCAAGTTAATAAAACAAAACAAAAATGCATATTGCTCTTTGAAGACTAATAAAAAAAAAAATAAATATAGCGAGATGGTTTTGGAATAAGTCTTCTAAGAGTCTCAACTCCTTAAGAATCAAATGATAGTTTTATTATATCTGTACTAAACAAAAACAGTTTGGTTGGATGAAAACTATAATTTATTTATTCCATCAATAAAGTATTTTATATTATCAATGAACAATTCTAAAGAAATATCACAGATAATCTGTTACGAAAAAACACTTACTTTTGTCATTTTACATCTACAGACCTCCTAACAGAGAAAATACAAGTAAGAATGTTCATTTCTAGCTTTTTATAGACTATTTAGCAGTCAAATTATATGTTTACCGTTTTTTCAGAAGACTGACAGATATACATAAATCACAACAAAATGACTAAAATCGCCCTAATACACTGTAAATAATTAATTTAAAACAGCATACTACTGAAATTCATCAATTTCTATTTTAAACGTCTTTTTGCTGATATATTTTTATTTAATTTTTTATCAAACTTGGTGAATGGCTTTATGTGATAGTGCGAACCATGCGCACTTAACGTAGTATTGAAACTGATTTGTTTTAACTATAAATTTTGTCTTTTCATTTTTGCCCATATTGAAATTTAATTTTTTATAACCGACGCTTAAATGTAATAACATCTTGGTTCGTATTTTATTTAGTTTTTCCAACAGTTATTTATAGGATATTACTCTCAAGGAAACGATACACAATAATTATCTACATTATAATTGACAGGTTATTAACATGAAATATTGTGCTATATGTAAGTATTTTGAATTGTAAGTATAATAACATAATAAAATAACTTATAAAAATACGTATTAAAATATTACCAAACCAAACTCCAAATATACAATTTTGTTAAAATAATTTTGTAGTGTTCTTAACATAACTAAAGCATTATTTGTAATAAAACATCAACATTTTTAAAACCCTTCAATTATTGTCTAACCTCTTTTTATGAATTTCTTGTGATTTACCAAAGTTTTAACATTATTATTTGGAAGTTTATTGTAAATTCTTGGGGCAATAAAATAATATGTGTGAGTGAAAAATGTTGAGCTTGGTTTCGATACATAACAAAAACTTGCATTTCTCATAGTAATTATAATTTGATATGTAGCAAATTTAATAAACTAAATATATTCAAAGGTTTGTGGGGCTATGTAAATTATAATAGGTTTCTGATCATTTGACAAAGCAATACCTTCCTAACGGTATGCGTGAATTTCTCCTACGATGCATAACAGTTAAGAAAAAAGAGGGGCAGTTGTGTGCTTACCTATTAATAAAAGGTTAAATAAAATAAATGTTTATAAATTACATATGTAATCACTAATTTATGTAACCCGATTTAAACTTGGGAAAATAGAACGTTCCCGGGGTGCAGCCCGAGGGAATTTTAAGGAAGTGAATAGGCATATGTGTTGCATGGGTTCAAGATCTACCTTTGTATAAAGTTTCAGCCCAGTTGGTTAAGTAGTTTTTGCGTTCACCCGGAACATCAGACCGGCAGACAGACAGACAGACAGACAGACAGACAGACAGACAGACAGACAGACAAACAGACAGACAGACAGAAACCACCTCTTCTTTATAATATTATAGATTACTCTCAAGGAAACGATACACAATAATTATCTACATTATAATTGACACGTTACAAAGTTCTCGATTTCATTTTTTTTTTTGCTTGCATTTTCCCGCCGTAACACTTACACGCGGGGACACTTTAAAAAAACCAGCATCGCCTCAAACTAAACTGCCCATAAAAATGAAACGTACAATTATGATCGGATGCAGGAAGCGTCAGTTACCCGTCATTACGCGGCGGCGGTGGCTGGTCGGTGATAGCGTTTAATTTCTGCAACGATTACATCATGATTGCTGTTGGTTTTTTCGCATGTTTAATGAACCAATCGAAGGTGAAACGCAATTGGTGTGTGACATAGCAAATGTGATAACGTGTAATTATTAAGAGTTTTTTTTAAATTTATTATGGGTAGTCTCAATTAATATATTTTAGTTCTAGGTCATACAATTACATGGTAGGAAACAACTGTTTCATTACTCAAACTGTATAAAATAACGTATTATAAAAAAAACCCAAAATGACTACCTACCGTCAGGAATCGACCTTTACAAACGGCACAAAGCTGCCAGATTATAACATAGCTCTTTAATTGAAAGTCATTAAATGCTCACGAAAATCAAATTCAAACAAATTTATTGTCTCAGGGGACTTCAAATTGGGGAGGACCCTATGCAAATTCCGACATGGATTTACCCCGCCGGAGTGGACAGTTGGACACACCCGGTTAAACAAGTTTCTCAAAGGATTAGCTATTAAGTAAAATTATTACAATACCCCTTGTAAGTATAAATTAGGATGTTATATACTCTTTGAGCTAACGGCCTTTAGTAGTCATTAAATATATCACAAAAAAAAATCAAATTTCTATATAATTTAAACGTACAAGATTTCAAGGAGACGTATGGAAACGTAAAGATTCAGTCATGCTATTTTGCATTGTTTTCACTATGCAAGCCAGACTCTAGACCAATGGTTGGTCCAGAGTAGAGATGGCCTAACAATATGTAGCCGCTGACACACATTTACCGCGGCGTCTTATTTTAATCCAAACAAAGCGTATGAAACGGGTCATAACAATGTTAAACCACAAAGCAAATTAGTAATTACCAATTAAAAGTGGTAATCGTGATATAATAATCATAAATAAACTTGATATTAAGGTTACTTCCCCAATAAAAATTGTGTTGAACGACTTAATTCAAGGGCTCAGCTGATTATTACAACTGTCGATTGCTTATTACAATTATTATTTAAAATGTCTTTACGTTTATTACGTGTCTTAATGTGTTAATACCCTCTTATTAGGAAAAATTGTTAATCCATCTTTATCACACATGCTTGTTATTTAAATAAATGGATTCGTTATTGCTACGAATTACAGTATAAATGTGTCCAAAATAAGTTATAACCCTCCGTCGACGGGGTTTTATTGGTAGTATGTCAAGGATCTTAAATATTTTCCAACATTAGCGCAATTTTCATTCTTCGGACTGGTTCCATTGGGCAGTTTAGCTGCTAATAAAGCAAACGACAATACGTGTTGCACTGATAAGCTGGATAGATCACTCCTTGTGACTCTGTAAACAGTTATGCATAGAAGAATGTTATTTAACTTAGTGTTAAAAATGTATACCATCATGTAAAAGAACTTGTTGAAGAAAAATATACATATATATCAACTCAAAGCGGGCTTAAGAAGTTTTTTAGTTTCCTTTTAAATATATAAAGCCAAAGCCCCTCAGTTGTTTTATAATGTAACTCCATACTATCAGTTATAACTACCTAATCTTAAACAATAAAAAAAATCGCGTTGAACTTTTTTCATTCGATAAAATACACAATACATGTCATTTTTCTTTGCAATGAATTAAGCTATATATATTAACTTTTAATTTAAATTTTCGAATAAATAAACATTATCTATCCACCGCATTAATAAAGCGCAATTTAATCCATTAATATTATATACCTTTTTGAAGATGTATAATAACCAAGCACATTTTTATACATTAAAACACCAATAAAATTATAAATTTTTTAACCTAAATATGAAGCAGCTAGACTACCCGTAGATTCAAAACGATATAAAAAGAACACCTTCCAAAAACCACACAGTTAAATAAATCATCAGTTGTTAAACACTTTATCAGTGAAAACTATTCTTATAACTCTAAATGAAATTTCAAATAAATACTTTATAAAGCCTCGATAAGCGACAAACTGAATATAATTGAACAGTATTAGACAAAGTATTTTCTTAACTCTGGGGTCTTTATTATGGTTCTGCATGGTAGTTCAGAAACGATAACATTTACAAAAAAAACTTTAAACGGGTGACATTTAAGTGTCCATTACAACTTTGATTTTTTCAAGTTCGACCACCATTTTCCAATACGGTTGCTAACTTTAAAATATCTTATTTAACATCGTGTTTTTTTGTTGTTGAACAAAATAGTTTAATATCTATTGCAAAAGCTTGGAAAATATCTTGTTTTACATGTGTATAATCATTAACGTGTAATTCGAATGTAATCGGACGTCAAACTACATTATTCAAAATTAGATTTATATTAAAATAAAATATATAATTAAAACTATTAAAAGTTTTACCTTACTTGACTCTGCTTTTTTGTAATGTCCTAGAAATGTTTGTAAACTACAAATCTGATTTAATTTTCTTTGTTTTATGTTGGTTCTTAAACGACTCAGTTAACAGAAGATGTAATAAAGTTTGTTTGAGAAAATACAATAAATGTACTATTTCTCGACCTAGTCTTTTCTTTTTTTTCAACTATTACTATTGGTTTCACAAGGTACCAAATTAACCTTGTGTGGTCCTTCAAACAGTCTTAAGCTATAAACCCCTCAATATACAATCTTAGCAAATTATAAGATCCCCTCAACCACATGTAATTAGAATAATCGTATTACCTTGTCAATTTTCTGGCTGTGCAGTTGCACCGCAAAACAGGTTTTATGTTGCGGAGAAGGTGAATGTTTAACCTCATTTTTATGAGTAAGAAATTGGTACTTATCATGCAACCGGTACTTTAACAGCAACCACATCCTGTACTATATGCACTATATATATGCGTGTTTCAACTTTTCTCCGCAATCAATCACGATGGTGCACACGTGCTCGATCTGCGGCAACGTATTTTCGCGTAGTGATCACCTCCGTCGCCATTTGGTCACCGTGCATGCTGATGGACGACTTTCTTTTCATTCCTGTCCCGTTTGCGGCAAATTGTTTCAAAGACGGGATAAGATGTTGAGACATTTGAACATACATGCACGGGGACCTTATACCGACGGAGTTGCGAGCACTTCGCAAAGTACCATTGCCGGCTCTGCAGTCAGCTCTGAATCAGCACCGCTGACCGGCCCCGCTCAAGCAGCCTCTGCAGGAAGACTGATTGGTAAGTTGTTTAATTTTTAATGAAAGTAACTTATATATATATATATATATATATATATATATATATAAATAAAGGCAAAGCCCTGGCTGACTTACTGACTGACTCACTGACCTACTGTCTTAGCTGTGTGTATGTGTCTGTGTGTGTGTGTGTGTGTGTGTGTGTGTGTGTGTGTGTGTGTGTGTGTGTGTGTGTGTGTGTGTGTGTGTGTGTGTGTGTGTGTGTGTGTGTGTGTGTGTGTGTGTGTGTGTGTGTGTGTGTGTGTGTGTGTGTGTTCCATGTAGATAGAGAGCTGACAATTTGTACACTGATTCTTTAGGTATAAAATAGTTTTTATTAATAAATTTTTTTCAAACATTCATTTATATAGACGCAATTTTGTTTGTGTACCTTTAAACATTCATGTTAAATGTTAATGTTAGATGTTATAATGTTAACTATTAAATGTTGTTTAAAGTTAAATGTTAATCAAATAAGTATTACGGATACAATTTTCAACTGTTTTAGCGAATTTCCCCTATAAGGGAATAAACTATTACCGTAGGTCTCATGGTAAGACTTAAACCCGGGACCATAATAACTTTTTGTTTTGAGGTTCCCAGATGGCAAAAAACTAATAAGATAAAAACTTTGAATTTTACAAATAAAAGTAATATATCCATTTTTAAGTTTCTTAAAAAATTCAAGTAATCAATTTACAGTTATGGTTGATTTGATTTTTTCTAATATGAATATAAATAAGTATATTTGTTTAGTGTTAGCGGTTGTAATTTTAAACATAAAATAGTTTTTATTAATAAATTATTTTTTTTTGTATACAATTATTTATATAAAAGCAGAGTTCTTGTTTGTGTACCTTTAGACATTTAAGATTCAGATGTTAATCAAATAAGAACTATGGTAATGTAATCCTATGTTCATCGTTTAGTCGCACATGTGGTACTCTCCAAACAATCTTGTCTAATGTTAATTTGAGGTTCCCAGATGGCAAAAAACTAATAAGATAAAAACTTTGAATTTTACAAATAAAAGTAATATATCCATTTTTAAGTTTCTTAATAAATTCAAGTAATCAATTTAATATAAAATGAGACAGTTATGGTTGATTTGGTTTTGATTTTTCTAATATGAATATAAATAAATATATTTGTTTGGTGTTAGCGGTTGTAATTTCAAACATAAAATAGTTTTTATTAATAAATTATTATTATTTTTATACAATTATTTATGTAGAAGCAGAGTTCTTGTTTGTGTACCTTTAGACATTTAAGATTTTGATGTTAATCAAATAAGAACTACGGATACAGTTTTCAACTGTTTTAGCGAATTTCCCCTATAAGGGAATAAACTATTACCGTAGGTCTCATGGTAAAACTTAAGCCTGGGACTAATAACTTTTTGTTTTGAGGTATCCAGATGGCAAAAAAAAAAACACTATTTGTTCAAATATATAAATAAAGGTTTTGTCTTGCTCTGCACAAATTAGAACTTTTTTATACTCTCTAATGTTGATGATAAAAAATGCTTTATTCACAAGTTATGTTAGTTTTATCTTATTTTTGATCAGGTACATCATCGGCCTCTACCGTATGCTACCCTGCGGTCCAGAGTCACGAAAACACAAACAAATTAATCGGTAAGTGTTTTTTTTTTTAATTGTTGTTGTTTTTAACACTGATTTATCTATATATAAAAGCAGATTTCTTGTCTGCGCACCGTACGGATAAACTAAGGCATACAAATTTCAACTGTTATTTCAAATGTCGCCTAGACTATAATAAGTTTTTTTGTTTTGTGGTCTCCGGATATTAAAAACACTAATTGTTCAAATTTATATATCTATGTATGTATATATCTATGTATGTATGTATGTATGTTCGTTAACACATAAACTTGAGTAAAAAAAAAAAAACGTGCGATTTTGGCTCAAATGTGTAAATTGACATTATTGAAACTAACTAAGGAAAATTCAAAAATTAGAACTTTTTTAATACCCTCTAATGTTGATGATAAAAAATGCTTTATTCACAAGTTATGTTAGTTTTTATTTTATTTTTGATCAGGTACATCATCGGCCCTACCGTATGCCACCCTGCGGTCCAGGGTCCCAAAAACACAAACAAACCGGTTGGTAAGTGTTTTTTGTTGTTGTTTTCAAACACTAATTTAATTTATCTCTATGTAACAGGTAGTAATGAGATAACAACTTTGAATTTTACAATTAAAAGTAACATAGACCTGTCCATTTTTAAGTTTTATATTAAAAAATTGTAGTAATCAATCTAATATAAAATGAGACAGTTATGGTTGATTTGGTTTTGATTTTTATAATATGAAAGAACTATTAGTTTTGCAAAAAGAATATATATAAATATATATATATTTTTTTTTTTGTTCGGCTTTAGCGGTTGTGAGACCAAACAAAGTTCCAGCGCGCTGGTTTACCCAAGAATACATGGAGCAGGCTGAACGACTAGAAAGACGACTCCAAAGGGCACGTAGACGAGAAGAAAGACGAATTCGTCATCAAGCCCTGGAGCTCATCGATCCTCAACCAGGTCCTAGTGGGGTCCGTCATTCTCGTCCTGGACCGAGGAGGGACCCCCAGCCTGCTCCAAGTGTGATACCGATAATATTTATCGATAGCGATTCTGATTAATCCTAGGTATGTATTACTATTATGTAGGTATAGGATAGTGATTCTTTTTTTTTAACACAGGGCGAAAGTTATATATTTATTCTATATTATTAAGTAAAACCTATGATAATTAAAAAAAAATTTAAAATTTACAAATAAAAGTAATAACTCCATTTTTTAAGAATTAAGGAATAAATCTAAGTTAAATAAAAAACCTTTTTATTTTGAAATAAAACTATTAATTTTGCAACAAAAAAAAAAACAATATATATATGAACGTTTTTTACTGAGCTAAGACGTGTTTTGCCGGCGGGCCGGTCACGGTTCAAGACATTGCTAGTCAGTGACTAACAATTAATGAAAACCCAGTGTTTTGGGGTCTCCGGATATTAAAAACACTAATTGTTCAAATTTATATATCTATTTATGTATATATCTATGTATGTATGTATGTATGTATGTATGTTCGTTAACACATAAACTTGAGTGAAAAAAACGTGCGATTTTGACTCAAATGTGTAAATTGACATTATTGAAACTAACTAAGGAAAATTCAAAAATTAGAACTTTTTTAATACCCTCTAATGTTGATGATAAAAAATGCTTTATTCACAAGTTATGTTAGTTTTTATTTTATTTTTGATCAGGTACATCATCGGCCCCTACCGTATGCCACCCTGCGGTCCAGGGTCCCGAAAACACAAACAAACCGGTCGGTAAGTGTTTTTTGTTGTTGTTTTCAAACACTAATTTAATTTATCTCTATGTAACAGGTAGTAATGAGATAAAAACTTTGAATTTTACAATTAAAAGTAACATAGACCTGTCCATTTTTAAGTTTTATATTACAAAATTGTAGTAATCAATCTAATATAAAATGAGACAGTTATGGTTGATTTGGTTTTGATTTTTATAATATGAAAGAACCATTAGTTTTGCAAAAAGAATATATATATAAATATATATATATATATTTTTTTTTGTTCGGCTTTAGCGGTTGTGAGACCAAACAAAGTTCCAGCGCGCTGGTTTACCCAAGAATACATGGAGCAAGTCTATGGTTTTTCTTATAAGGGACTCAATACAATATGATATTATGCTTGTTTAAAATAGTTATAAAGCTAGTCGGAATTAAAATATTGTGTTTTTTATTGCTTCAGTGTTTCATAATTAAATTTTGATTTGTAAATATAATAATAATAATTTACTAAATAAATTAACTTATCCTATTATTGATTTAGACAATTGTTCATTGTAAATATTATTTACCAAATAGAATATAAAATTTATAAGCTATTTAAAAAGATTAGTTGTTTTGGGATTTTTAGCAATTGTGATACCTTATCCGCTGCCTTGAAAACCTATTTGTGCAAATTTGATTGGGCGGTGGGACAACCCAGCCTGAACAAAACTATTTTGGTGAGTGACTTATCTTTTTTAACCTGAACCTAAACTTACATAGGGTTTCTTCTTGTCCTCAGACCATTATTTCTCAAGTAGTGATTTCCCATGTTATTCTTATGAGGGACTCAATATAATATGATATTATGCTTGTTTACTAAAGTCTATTAATTTAACTTGGTAAGTACTTTCCCCTAGTTAGGATTCGCTATTGTTAACATGCGTCAGTCTCGTTATAGCAACCTTGCATACTCACACCCACGAGAGCTTTATGGTAAATTTAAATGAAAAGCTTTATTAGAAATTCGCAGAGTATGCATGTTTGCTGCAAAGGGTATTTTTATCACATGTTGAGTAAATAAATCTTGTAACGTTTAAACCAATGTTGTTTTTAAGCATTAAAAAGTGGTAAATTAAGCATTTATTTATAAACACCCCCCGTTACATACTCAGCGAATTTCCATTGCATATTTTTTACCTTACTACCACATGAAGCCACTTACCAAGTATCATTACAATATATTTATAAAGTTATAGCTACCTTGCATACTTACACCCACGGGAGCTTTATGGTAAATTTAAATAAAAAGCTTTATCGGAAATTCGCAGAGTATGCATGTTTGCTGCAAAGGGTATTTTTATCACATGTTGAGTAAATAAATCTTGTAACGTTTAAACCAATGATGTTTTTAAGCATTAAAAAGCGGTAAATTAAGCATTTACTAATCAAATGTTATTATATCTATAATTTAAGAAAATGAATCACTTAAGTAAACTCAGTAAAAATTTGAATTTTCGGAAAAGTGGCGCCATCCGATGGTGGAGGTCTAAACTATACGTGTTGATTGAAAGTACTGTATGTTGTTATCGTTCGTTTTAATAACAAATGTTTTGTTTACAACTAAAGAAACTTTTTGTTGGGTACAAACCTGCTCGGATTTGAGCAACAAAACAACTAGTGTTAAAATATTAATTGGTAGTACATTCACCTTAGTAATTAATATGTGAGTATAGGATCGTGATTCAAGTAACATCAAATAGCTCAATGTTCTATCAACTAATGAAATCGTATTAAAACTAGGTAAAATCCTTTTATTATAACAAAGGGTCTCCGGTACGCGATGCTAATACGCGATGCCGGTACGCTAAACGCTGTACTAAGGTTGCGACCGAACCGGATTTTGCTATATCATTAAAACAGGTTTATCTTTTGGAAAGCGCAGAGGGGCCCTGTGGATCAGAAGTTAAAGATATTGTTAGTGTCGGTTGTGGTCCCTGTTCGATCCCATCTGCTATTTTGTCGCTTATTATTAAAGTGTACTATTGAAGTGTATTATTGTTGTGTTGTGTTGTGTGTGTGTGTGTGTGTGTGTGTGTGTGTGTGTGTGTGTGTGTGTGTGTGTGTATGTGTTATTGAGTAACGCAAACTTTCGTAGCGTTGACAGTGACATTAAAGTTTCCAGTTGTACAAGGTTACTCGAATATTCTTGGACTGCTCATAAAAAGAGGAAACTTAACACAGCAAATACCAATAATTATTATTTTTGTAAATAACTTAGTTTAGCCTATTATTGTATCAAATTTAAAAAAGAATATAAGATTTGAAAACTATTTAAAGGATTCATTGTTTAGGGATTTTACGTTGGGATCTACGGCTGGTGATCTACAACCTGATCTACACTCTGTATGGTGTCTTGAAAATGCATTCCTGCAACTTCGAGATTTGTCGGGTAGTGGGACATCTCAACCTGAATCGGTATTTCTCCGCGCAACCTTATTGTGAACACAATCAAATCGGACTGGATATTCAGACGAGGTACAAGACTATTTTGGTGAGTGTCTTATCTTATTAACTTGAACCCGGTTTTATATGGATCTTCTTCTGACACTCCAACCATTGTTTCTCAAGTAATGGTAGTGTATGTCTTATTAGCAGACTCCTTCAGTTGTTTATTCAGTGGAAGGAGATATTTAGTTTAAGTCTTGTTTATTGACATTAATCAAGGGTAATATTTTTTTAAGGGAGATAATTAAATTGAGTTATTTTATTTGTATATTATGTTATATGTCTAATATGGGTTGGAGTCGTAAATATTGCCTGATATTGATGACATTATTGGAGCGATCCATTGTAATATAAATTATATTATTCTAAAAATCTGAACACTTGTTTAGTAGAGTACAGGATTGTTAACTACATCATGTATTTTCAAGCCTTAATAGTGTTTGAGAGTTATTTGATTGCAAAGTCAGCTACATGATTTTTATTTTTGTACAGTAATATTAAGTTTATTTAAGAGGCAAAAACGGTACAACAAGTACATCATGTATTTTTAAGCCTTATAATGTTTGAGAGTTATTTGATTGCAAGTTTAAAGTTTTAAGCCTACCCTGCCAACAAATCTTTACTTCAATAATTTTTTTTTTTTTTTTTTTTTTTTTGTTAGCACTGACCACGGTATTTTATGCTATATGTTGTGCTGATTGATTGTCATTAATTATTGCAATTTTTTTTATGAAAATCCATCAATCACTTATTAATTGCGTAAATAAAGTGTTTCTTTGCTAGCTTCAGTAATAGCACAATATTTAACTTCAAGAGTTGAAAGAGGTGTGCTCTATTGTTTTCTTGAAGCAAAGCAATATCCCACAATTTCACTGCTCAAAATTTATTTAACCTTTTATTAATAGGCAAGCATTCACCTGCCCTCTTTTTTCTTAACTGTTATGCATCGTAGGAGAAATTCACGCATACCGTTAGGAAGGTATTGCTTTGTAAATGATCAGAAACCCATTATAATTTACATAGCCCCTCATACCTACGCCCCACAAATCTTTGAATATATTTAGTTTATTAAATTTGCTACATATCAAATTATAATTATGAGAAATGCAAGTTTTTGTTATGTATCGAAACCAAGCTCAACATTTTTCACTCACACATATTATTTTATTGCCCCAAGAATTTACAATAAACTTCCAAATAATAATGTTAAAACTTTGGTAAATCACACGAAATTCATAAAAAAAGGTTAGACAATGGTTGAAGGGTTTTAAAAATGTTGATGTTTTATTACAAATAATGCTTTAGTTATGTTAAGAACACTACAAAATTATTTTAACAAAATTGGATATTTGGAGTTTGGTTTAGTAATATTATAATACGTATTTTTATAAGTTATTCTATTATGTTATTATACTTACAATTCAAAATACTTACATAGAGCACAATATTTCATGTTAATAACCTGTACACAGAATGTAATGCATGTATTTGTTAGCTCCTAAAATCTTTGAAAGCATATATATATATATATATATATATATTTTTTTTATGTAAAGGAACCTCTAAACGGACATTATGTCTTAGGGGTCTTATTTATTTAATTTTTCTGCTCAAAAATTCGTTTTAATGGTTCAGCCTGGTTTTAATTTTTTGTATGAAAGATGATTGATTGTGAATTTTGTAATATTTATGTGTGTAAAAATAAACATTTATTTATTTATTTACTTACCTCGGATTATTGAACAAACTATATGTTCTATCAAAATAACATAAAAAGGAAACTTTTGATGATTCTAAAATTTTCAATATGTAAAGAAAAAACTTAAAAGATAACCCCTTGAGTGGTATATACTTTTAAAAGGCGCACAAAAAGAAGAAGAATGGCACAAGTTAGGGGTTTATGGCTTGGTTCTATCGAACACAGCGTTCAATTGAATTTTTTGAATTTTAAAACGTCATTATGTGTAGCACTTATTCACCAAAAACATTTCGAAATAATAAGATTTTTCCATGGGAACGTTTACGTAATCAAGCCATTTATCTTTTAGTGAGTGAACAAGTTTAATCCCATCCCCCAAAAAACAGGAATTTTTGGGGCTAAGTAAAAAAAAAAAAAAAGTTAAATAGCAACCCTAACTAAGTAATACCTCTTTTTTAAAGGTCTTAATATTAGAAGATGAATGGTGCAAATTAGATGCCTCTACGATGATCCTGTAAATCATAACAGCTTATTAAATATCATTGTAAAATTTGACATTTAATAAGCTGCCATGTTTTAGGGGAGGATCATTGTAGATACCTTTAGTTTGCACCATTCATCGGTTGATTGGACTGTTAACATATTCACACAACAATCTTGGGAAATGACGGTTAAAAATTGTTATACATCTTAACTGCTTGTTAATTGTTGCGTTTACAAAGAAGTGTTTTTTAAAATGAATGTCTTTTATCTTGTGATTTCATCTTTAATTTTAGTATATTCTGGAGTTTTATTCAAAATTAAGTTCACTGACATATGCTTCTTCCACATGATGATATATTGTTTCACTGCATTATATCAAATGAATATGGGGAAGTGACATTAATTTGAAAAGTTTGTATAATCAGTGAAAACAAGTCTTAACGTTGTACAAGTAGTTTTGTTCATGTTAGTAACTTTTGAAGAGCCCCTCGGATGTTCGCTTTCAAATATAAGCCTGACTAACTTACAGTATATTTTGTACCATTGACATTTAAAAACAAATCCATAAATGTGTCCCTAGTTTTGTGTATGCCAGGATTGAAAGAGGCTGTAGTTTACAATAATCACCAACAGAGCATACTGCTGTGACTCGATAACTAACGTAGTAGCCAATGATCGACCATCTTAACATTATTTGCAATAAAGTAATTACCGTCACGAGCGTCATTGATTAATAATCGGGTTACATAAATTAGTGATTACATATGTAATTTATAAACATTTATTTTATTTAACCTTTTATTAATAGGTAAGCACACAACTGCCCCTCTTTTTTCTTAACTGTTATGCATCGTAGGAGAAATTCACGCATACCGTTAGGAAGGTATTGCTTTGTCAAATGATCAGAAACCCATTATAATTTACATAGCCCCACAAACCTTTGAATATATTTAGTTTATTAAATTTGCTACATATCAAATTATAATTACTATGAGAAATGCAAGTTTTTGTTATGTATCGAAACCAAGCTCAACATTTTTCACTCACACATATTATTTTATTGCCCCAAGAATTTACAATAAACTTCCAAATAATAATGTTAAAACTTTGGTAAATCACAAGAAATTCATAAAAAGAGGTTAGACAATAATTGAAGGGTTTTAAAAATGTTGATGTTTTATTACAAATAATGCTTTAGTTATGTTAAGAACACTACAAAATTATTTTAACAAAATTGGATATTTGGAGTTTGGTTTAGTAATATTTTAATACGTATTTTTATAAGTTATTTTATTATGTTATTATACTTACAATTCAAAATACTTACATATAGCACAATATTTCATGTTAATAACCTGTCAATTATAATGTAGATAATTATTGTGTATCGTTTCCTTGAGAGTAATATCCTATAAATAACTGTTGGAAAAACTAAATAAAATACGAACCAAGATGTTATTACATTTAAGCGTCGGTTATAAAAAATTAAATTTCAATCTGGGCAAAAAATGAAAAGACAAAATTTATAGTTAAAACAAAACAGTTTCAATACTACGTTAAGTGCGCATGGTTCGCACTATCACATAAAGCCATTCACCAAGTTTGATAAAAAATTAAATAAAAATATATCAGCAAAAAGACGTTTAAAATAGAAATTGATGAATTTCAGTAGTATGCTGTTTTAAATTAATTATTTACAGTGTATTAGGGCGATTTTAGTCATTTTGTTGTGATTTATGTATATCTGTCAGTCTTCTGAAAAAACGGTAAACATATAATTTGACTGCTAAATAGTCTATAAAAAGCTAGAAATGAACATTCTTACTTGTATTTTCTCTGTTAGGAGGTCTGTAGATGTAAAATGACAAAAGTAAGTGTTTTTTCGTAACAGATTATCTGTGATATTTCTTTAGAATTGTTCATTGATAATATAAAATACTTTATTGATGGAATAAATAAATTATAGTTTTCATCCAACCAAACTGTTTTTGTTTAGTACAGATGTAATAAAACTATCATTTGATTCTTAAGGAGTTGAGACTCTTAGAAGACTTATTCCAAAACCATCTCGCTATATTTATTTTTTTTTTTATTAGTCTTCAAAGAGCAATATGCATTTTTGTTTTGTTTTATTAACTTGATTTATTCTCTGAAATATTTTTCTCCTATCTGTTGATGACTGTTTTTTAATAACATTCAACATTGTTTAAGTTTAATGTGTTGTAAATATAGATAGGTGTTCAGTGTTTTAAGCTATAAAAAAGGTCTAACACTAAAATAAAATAAGGCTGGGAAAAAAGCATACTTCCGGGCTAGTTTTTTATTTTATTTGAAATATATTTTTAAAGTAACTATGCCAGGCGCGGCACCGGCGCGGCGGCGCGGCGCGACGCGGGACATAGCGCCTTTGGCTATCCGAAGCCCAGTACACTGATTAAAAAATTGTATCGGAGGGTTGTGAGGTTTTTATATATTCATATTGTAATCAAAATTAGCTATCCGATACGCCGACTCGGAGGTAGATCAGACTAACATTAAGCGTTTTTATGAAGTTATAACAGTGTTTTGGACGGTTGTTTGAGCATTGCAAAGTGTTATAAAACGTAATTCAAATAAATATGTCACAAAATTTGTATTTAAACCCGAACAATAACCACTATATATTTAAACTTAATTATTCATGTAAATTTAACACCAGAAATATATTAAGACTGATTATTTGTCACTATTATCTCCTAAAGACTCTTCTTGACGTCATTTTCAAGCTTATATTCATTGGCGATAGAAAGTTATATTAAAAGCGTTTATATAAGTTCGGTATAACTTGGGAAATTACTGTGGGGTAAGGAAAATATTGAAATCAAAGTATTGTTAAGATGTTGGAAAATTTATATATAGTGTTTCTGTCATTTAACGTGCCAACCGTTAATACTTATTAAGATCAAGGATTTTGTAAAATAACGCAAGATTTATACTTTATAATTTTTTTATGCCATGTACATTTAATTTGAACACACAAACTTATACAGCAGTATTTGTGATGTACTTTTTCATTAATTTATTAATTTATCTGGCCGAAATTCAAAAAAATTTAAAGTTTGTTTTAGTTTTTTTATTTGTATGAACAATTGTAACATATATACCAGACATAAAGTATAAGTTATTGTGTTTCTTTATTCTAGATAGTGTTTATTTATTCGAAAATTTAAATTAAAAGTAAATATATAGCTTAATCCATTGCACAGAAAATGACTTGTATTGTGTGTTTTATCTAATAACAAAAGTTCAACGCGATTTATTTGGTGTTTTTGTTTTGATTAAGATTGGGTAGTTATAACTGATAATATAGAGTTACATTATAAAACAACTGGAGGCTTTTGTCGTTAGTACAAGTGTTTCAGCCATTGCATATCTAAGTGTTTCAGCCATATCAAATGAACCGACAAAATAAAATACAAGAGTATTACGTCGACGCCGTATTAAATTACTTTTGCGCAGCGGTGAATGTAGTAGAGTGCATCTGCCTTTGCACCTGCTCCTCTGTCGGCTATAAAAGCGAGGGTCTAGCCGCAGTCGTCTCACAGTTTCAGGCTGGCAGCCTAGCTAGCTGTTCGCCTTAACTGTCTGTAATAGCATCTTTAGTATAGAGGTGGTACCCCTGTATACTAAAGATTCTACCTTAGCATGTTAGTTTGTTTGTTAGATTATAGCTTGTAGTTTGCTGCTATAAAATGTAGTTAGTGTTGGTGTTTGTAATTATTTGTGGTGTTGGTCTTTGAAGTGTTTTATTTACTAATGAAATATGTACTTTTCTTTCACGCTTTAAAACTGATCTTGGTCAAAACTTTGGTTCACAGTTGCCTGGCGCCCGTTACTGACCAACGTCCGACTGGGTTTCAGGATGTTGTTGACCTTTGTAAAACCGACCTTGGTTGGTATGTCCTTTTCTTACACGCTATAACTAACCTTGGTCAAAACTTTGGTTCACAGTTGCCTGACGCCCGTTACTGACCAACGTCCGACTGGGTTTCAGGATGCTGTTGACCTTTGTAAAACCGACCTTGGTTGGTCTTTGTAAAATTAACTTTAACTGATCAGTATGTTTCTCATCCTTTTCCTAACCCCTTACAAAAAGGTATGGCACGAAAACCGACCTTTGTCAATACGGCCATGCAAACCGGTTGACATTACCCATCTTACCCTCGAGAAACTTTTGCAAATACTCCCTGCAAACTATCTGTAACTTCCTTTTGTTTGGATAAATTAATAAAAGGTTCTGTTATCAGGTTTATTGCCTATAACTGTGACCTTTCTTCAAAATTCACTTCCCTAATACAGAGCGGGGAATAGAGCAGTTTGCGGTCCAAGTGAGAACCACTTACTGCTCTATTCCCCGTTTTGGCAATTTGTTCAGATGACCTTGGGGACTTGGAAAATTCCAGAAAATTCTCGTTTCTTAAAATACTGGAAGATGTATTGATTTTTCGGGAGAGATTAAGGTTTTTAGTTATTACAGAATTCAGATCCGACCAAGGGTATATCAGTAATAGTTAAAATCAACTATTTTGAAGGTCAAATCTAAATTTTTTTTTTTATTTCTGGTTTAACATACGCCAAGTGGGTACTCAAATTACGCGGATTGATCAGAGGAACAAATTGGTGCAAACATAATTCAGATCCGACCAAGGGTATAGCAGTAATAGCCAAAAATAACTATTTTGAAGGTCAAATCTAAATAATTTCTTTATTTCTAGTTTACCATATGTCAAGTGGGTACTCAAATTACGCAGATTGATCATAGGAACAAGTTGGTGCAAAAATAATTCAGATACGACCAAGGGTATAGCAGTAATAGCCAAAAATAACTATTTTGAAGGCCAAATCTAAATAATTTCTTTATTTCTAGTTTACCATATGTCAAGTGGGTACTCAAATTACGCAGATTGATCAGAGGAACAACATTATTGAAGTTTTTAGTTACGGAGGTAAGGTCTTGACAGTCTAAGAGCTAAACCCTAACTAACACATGTAAACTAGTTATTGTGCGATGTAAAACTTGGTGGCGAGACTGGTGTAGTGGGGGACTGGTGTAGTGGGGGACTACCATCTGCCGCACACTTGCCACCTGCCACCTGCCACCTGCCGCCGCCCATCTGCTGTCCACCATCTGCTTCGTTCTACTACACTTTTACCCCCACCATTTTGTTTGATACCAAAAACGCTAGCTAGCGAATAGTCAGTACACCTCCGGCTCTCGACCGGTGAACATCGAGCTCTCCGAGACGCTCTTCACAAAATAACAATATCATTTCACTCAAGGTCTGATAGATGTTTCTATTTCATTGCCGTCACGTATTCTTTCCTCCTGACAGCAATGAAATGCAAACACCTAACAGAACAGATAGGTGTCAAAAACACAACATGGACTCTGCGCAGGGATCGAAGTATCTACCGTCTTTCATCAGAAAGCAAAGTGATGGCCGCAACTCGTCCGGATCAACAACATCGATGACAACCAACAACGGGGAACTATTGTAAACATGAATTATTGTAAACATAACTTATTGTAAATAAAATAAAGTAATATTTGTAATTGTACTACCTCGCACTCGTATCATTCGATTGCTTCATTCGATTGTTTCATTCGATATTTATTATCGATTAACTATCGAATCACAATCGTTTTACGAGTGCGAGGTAGATTTTTTTAAAAAAACTTCACCGTGACCTTGAACTTTGAACTTTTACTCATTTCGTCACAAAACCGCCTACGTCACTGGCTCAGCCTCAGATGACGTATTTTTTCACTCAGCGCATCCGGTCACTGACCGGATGTGACGTCACTTCCGGCGCAAAACCGGCAAACCCACACTACTCTCGTAATTCCGGTATAGTTTTCGAGGGGAGGGAAGAGGGCAGTGCCTGGGTTATCGTAGCTAAAGGGAGGTGAGTCGACTCACCCCCTTCAATGTGATAACGAGGGTCGTGTGGAAATCGGCTCTAAATTAACCCTGCGCAATTCTTTTATTTATAATCCAAAGTGTACGTTGTGGGTACTCAAATTACTCGGATTTTCGAGATGATTCCGAAAATGTACAACAAATTAGGGGGGGGGTCTAATTATCCAAAGTATACTTTGTGGGTACTCAAATTACTCGGCTTTACGAGACGATTCCGAAAATGTCAAAAAATGAACAAATCGTAGTTTTTGTGGGGAAAAGGTCGTTCCCATCAATCTTCTGTCTTGGTCAAGATGGCCGCCAAGGGGTGCATTAGACAATAGAGCGAAAAAAATGTCTTTGTCGGCGGGGGCCTCCATTCCTCCACTCACCTCCTGCTTCTCCTGGTCCAGAACGGGATGGAGAGGGAGGGGGAGGGGGGATGCATTAGACAATGGGGAGAAACCAAAATTCCTTTGTTGGGGGGGAGGAAGGGCCTCCACTCCTCCACTCACCTCCTGCTCCTCTTGGCCCAGAACTCTCTTTCACCCCTACTTATAGTTAATTACCTCACTTTTCGTGTTTCCTTGGGAGGGTTGGTGGGTCTCAAAATTGCCAGTGGAATGAATTGCAATTCTCTGAGTTGATGGACTTAGCTCTGTAACAGCTTAACTTTCATATCTGTGATATTGTTAAAATTTGAATCATTAGTATATAATGCTAGTGAGAAAATTACATTCTTAATATAATACCTCTAAAATTTGCATAAGCTTTAACCATACATATTTAACTACAATAAATGTTGGTAAAATAAAACAATTACATTTCACAACATTTTATCTTATGTGTATCCTTTGCTTTTGAGCAGGAGTTCAGTCAAACTGCTTGTAAAGTCAATCTCTTATTAATTACCAATAGAAATTTTGAAAATTAAAAAGTAAACAAAACATGATGGAAATAAGTTTACAGCGTGTAACTGGATTTTGATTGTCCAGCGATATTGCTGAAGTTAGTTGCAGTTTAATTGCTATCAAATTGCCTTCAAATTTAGGATTAATCCCTTCAGAATATTATTGTTTGGATATTGTTGAAATTGAATTATTCATGTACTTCTCATAATGGTATGAATGTTCGTGTATATCCATAACACTCATTTACTGTTATTCCATTTATAAATCTGTATGTTAAAATATACAAAAATGTAAAGCTCGAAACATAAATGTATCTACATATAATTGTGTTTTGAAATACAATGCAAATTTTCTCAAATGTTGTAGGTTGAAGGCGATGCATTATTTGGAAATTCAATGTTTTTAAAATGGTTTCCAACATGAATATGAACTGTTGTGACAGACATTGTTTTAATCCTTCACACTATGTGGTGTAAGAAAAACACGTATGTATTCAGGTTATATTGACATGGTATAGAAATGATAAAAGCATGGCAGTATCATTAAATAATACTGTCGAAAAAGGTCCTGTAATTGTAGCGAAATGAAACGTGTTTGTAACAAGTGATAAATGATACCCCCGAACCCCGCCTCATTCGTCATGTAATAAATATCTAACGCTGACGCTTCTTTCCTCTAAATGGTTAAGTGAATTTAGTTTTCATGGGCAAGTTTAAGTTGCAAAGCATGATTAAATGCAGCTCATGATATATTATTCTATAGTATGTTATACTGACTAATATACCTCATTATTACTGCAAAAAAATCTTTTTTGGAAAATACCAGATATTTTCATTTACTAGGTGTACGCTCATTCTTCCCGTAAGAGGATGAAAAAAGACTGAATTTTTAAAGACATCTTTGAATAGACGTGTTAAATATTTAGCTTTTGTTAACTTACACCTTGTTCAGCCAAACAATTTGCAATAGGTCAGCAAATATCTAGACCATATGCAACATATCTAAATAATTATAATTTATTTATATTGTAATCTGACAAAGAAATATTACAAATGTGTGAATGTACAAGTACAAATAATAATGATTTCAACAGTTTACTTGTATTTAAAAATACTTAGAGAAAATTTTAATTGATATATTATAAAACTAATGAGCTTTGCAAAGGTCCGCAAGCATACGTTAACGTGTCTACTAAAATATGTTACAGATTTAAAACAACCAAAGATAAGAGACAACAACAAAAATTTGATGTACCAGCTATCATACTAATTATTCAAGTATTATAAAGCTGAAAGTTTGTGAGTTTTTTTGTTTGTTTATTAGTTTTTGCTTCAATCACGCTCTAACTAATAAACCGATTGAGCTGATTTAGTAGGAAGATTGCTAATATCTTAAAGTAACAAATAGGCATATTCACGTTTTAAAATTCCTTTAAGGCTTAACCCCAATGGCTACTAAACTTCCCATGTTAATCTTATGAAAATTAACATTTAATGGATCAGATTATAACTGAAACATGTGTTCTGAATTTTATATTATGAGTTAATTTATTTGTTTATATTTTGGTTTACATTTTTTTGTACCTTTAACCACGAAGGTACCTATATTACAATAATGCCGGGGAAACGTAAATAAAGTTTTTCTCAAAGATTGAAAAAACCCGATTTATTAAAGTGGTTAGAAGTCAAGAAAGTTAAAACGCAAATGGGAAGCTTTACGGTAGGCAGCACACAGAGCAAAAGAAACGCCAGAAGAACAGCAACTTCGACGTGAAGAGAAAGCTCAGCGGCAGGCTCAATTTGAGGGTAACTGAAATGGCACTATGGCAGAGCAGTAATCTACAGAAACTATTGAGGAAGCTGAAGCTCGCACACGAGCTACTGCTGTAAGGTATATGTCCAAAGGCAGCAATCGATCACCAGAAATACGTAGGGCGTCTTTGAAATCGCTGCCTTGACGCGACTCTTAGTTGGCTAACATATATCTTACTAACGCTATGAAGTGGGCGTGGAAGCCGCGACGGGTAACGATAGTTATACTATAGTCGAATTAAAGTAGCTTTATGATTGACTCTAGTGACACCTGTTGGGGCTAGTGGAAACCCATAGAGCAGTAGTGCCTTGCCTGCCCAATGACGGGGCAGCTTTGGCCAAACAAAACCATAGCAATCAAACACATGTGGCCTAAGGTGCCAGTTTGCTTTTTGTTTACTAGTCACCATATTTGAGGCGTCTGCTAGAAGAAAATAAATGTTTGTTTTTATTTACTCATGGAAATTACAGCGAATTCGTAAATGAAAATTTGTATTGATTTTGGTTATTCAAATGTTTTGTTGAAATATGTTAGGTATTTATATATACTAGCAAACCATATGTTTGAATCTTTAATCCCAGCTGTTCTGTTTCTTTTGTTTTGATTTGCTGTCCAGTGTTATTTAAATGGGCCAAAACCTACTTTGGGGGCTTTCCAAAGGTTTCTGGTTCCACGCACTGACTTGAGATCACCAAAAGGCACATCTAGACGTTAAGGGCTTTCAAACGACACGTAAATCATAGAAATCGACCCAGTAGTTTGGCCATCATTTTCTGCACAAAAATCGCCATATTCTTTTAATATAATGATGATTTCCCGTTGTTTTGGAAAACTGAGTTAAGTGATTCCAATGATGTTTTTCACCGTTTGTAACGTCGTACCTGTTGCATTTAGATCTATATATTAACCGGCTAAGGAAATATTTGTGGTACCGATTTCTCGGATGTGCGGCATCGTAGAATTATAAAACTTAGCAGACTTATTTAGTACTATTAGGAGATGTGTTGAATGTAAATAGTTTTGTATTTGGGCGTGTAGGGCTATGCCCTTTTGGCTTTCAAAGTTTACATGTTATCCTGATGTGAACATGCGTTCTGCTTTTCATATTTGTTTTATAATTTTCATTTTCCTTATTAAGCAGCTGTGTCATTCAAATAAATATGTAGGACAACATCAAGAACAGTTGATTCATAAATAAAACATCTTACTGACTACTGGAATGGTAACATAATTTTCTTATGGTTTAAACTCCACATTAAACAAATTAAACCTGTTTGTGAGGGGGGAGCGAGGGTGACAGACGTGGTGAGGATGAGGTGGAGAGGTTTCGGGCATAAATAAACAGGCTACTAATTACTGGAACTGTAACACTTTTCTCTTATCCGTTTTAACACTACATTAAAACAAATTAAACCTGTTTGTGAGGGGGTGAGGATGAGTGACGGGGAGAGGATGAGGTGGAGGAGTTTAAGACATAAATAAATAGGCAATTGATTACTGGAATGACAATACCCTTCTCTTATCCGTTTTAACTCCACAACAGTAAGAACAGATAATTAATAAATACAACATTTTACTGACTACTGGAATGGTAAAAACCATTCCCTCATCCGTTTTAACTCCACAACGGCAAGAACAGATAATTTAGGACTAATGTAAATAAAAAATGTTACTGACTTCTGGAGTGGTAACAACCTTCTCTTATCCCTTTTAACACCCTTAATCCCCCCCCTTATCCTTCTTTTATCCCTTTTAAAAATAATTAAACCTGTTTATGAGGGGGGGGAGGGAGAGGATGAGTGACGGGAAGAGAATGAGGTGGAGAGATTTCGGGCCATAAATAAAAAGGCTACTGATTACTAGAATGGTAACGCCCTCCTGATATCCCTTTTTACTCCACATTAAACGGGAAGAGGATGAGGTGGAGAGATTTTGGGCATAAATAAAAAGACTACTGATTACTAGAATGGTAACGCCCTCCTGATATCTATTTTTACTCCACATTAAACGGGGAGAGGATGAGGTGGAGAGGTGTGAGGCATAAATAAAAACACTACTGACTACTGGAATGGTAACTCCCATCTGTTATCTGTTTTAACCCTACATATAAAATATTACCTGATGGCAAGGGTGGGGGAGGGTTGGGAATGAGAGGGAGAGAAACGAGTGCACTAGAACACACCTGATATTAAACTAAATTTTTCAATTATTTGGCCGATTTTCAACTGTTGGGCGGTCTCTAGTTTAGCAACATTGCACTACAAAAGCTTCCGATAGCTATCACGTGGGCACTACAATCAATCCTAAAGCTACAGATAGATTTAGATGAGTACACTCTGTCATCCCGTAACGAGCTCAGCTGTCATTACGAAAAAATGGTTCAAATCACCAATACCTCATGAGAACTCAATTGTTGTTTCGACTTTACAGTGTATTTAACACAAATTTACAAAGGTCTTGAAAAAAATTAGGTCTGAAATTAGTAAGTCAGTCAGACCAAGCAGAATCAGAGTATTTAATCGCCCCCTTGGGCTCAAGCGGGGGGGGGAGACACGCCCAAGAAATAGATGCGACATTTAGAGAGGACAATAAGGTCTGTCAGTCCAGGTGATATTGAAATAGTTATTTGAACTTTTGACCACCCATTGCTACTGTAGCTTTATTTAGTTTTTCAAAATTATATAAATACGGAACTTGAAGAATAATGAGGTTTAAATTGGTTTTTAAATCCTTAAAATTTCAATCACATTTGAAATCCTTCAAGCAACACACAGTAAGTATAACTGCTCCACCCCTTGGATGGGCCACACCACCCAGATCCGACCTTTTTGTAGTACTTTCAAAATAGTGTTAAAAACAAACATGTAAATCATTTGGAGGACAATGACGTCCAGAATCCGTCAGTCAGGTCAGATAAATCAGTCCGACCAAGAACTATTGATTTAGTTATTTGTACTTTTGTCTCACTGCGGGGCTGTGCACCCCAGGCCCTCCGTTTTAATTGTAAGTTGTTTTGAACGCTTAAACATTGAAAAGAATAAAATCACGTTCTTTAGGCTGATTAATTCAAGGATAGTTACTCGTCCCCAGACCCTTTTTCTTATAATTATAAATATTATAATGTTTTGAATTTTTTTGGGGGGGGGGTACAAAACAATACAGAATATTATGGAGAACAACATGTCCACATGATCCAATCGGTCCGGATATTTTAGCGAATTTCCCCTATCGGGAAAAAGCTATTAAAGTAGTCGGAATGGTAAGACCTAAGCCCGAGACCATGATAACTTTTCGTTTTGGGGTCCCCAGACCCCAAAAATACCACTTTTTCTAAACTGTATATATATTTGTGTGTGTGTGTCCTTGAGCACGATAATTCTTGTAAAAATGATCCGATTTTGATTTAATTTAGTATAAACATGTAAAACCACATTTATGACTTTAAGTTCGAAAAAAATTCAGATCGCTCCATCCGAAGGGGTATTTTGGGGAGGTTTGTACACCTAAAATGGATTTTTTTGAATTTTTTACATAATTTTTTAAATAGTAAAATTTTAGTTTTCACCATTGGACTCAGCTTAAAAAAACCACAATTTGGTATTTTGATCATTCCTCTACGTCAATTGGTTACCGAGATATTGAAAGTGCTAAACACAGTAAGTTGTCTGATGTTATTCTTATGGAGGAAAAGAAACAAAATATATCTTGCTTATTTATGAACGTATACTGACGAAACTTGGTATATGGCTTCATATGGTTAAGGTCTATTGATATTTTACAAAAAACTATTTTTTGCCAATAGTTCCCGTAGCAGCAAACCTGCGTACTCAGCCCCCATGTTGTTTTTCCGGAGAATAAGTAAAATGTTATCTCCGTTAACTATGTTCATAAATTAATAAAACTTGGTATATGGCTTTATCTAGTTGAGTTATATTAATATTTGTATATAAACCAATTTTTTGTGTTCCTTGTTTCAGCAAACCTGCATACTCAGCCACCATGTTATTCTTATGGAGAATAATTAAAATGTCATAAATCATTTATTTATGAATGTATATTGATAAAACTTGGTATATGGCTTTGTGTGGCTTTGTGTGTGATATATGCAATGGAAATTCCCTGAGTATGCAGGTTTGCTGCTACGGGGGTATTTTATGGTACCGTAGTTATTAGAACTTTGGTCCACTGAAGGGCTATACCACTGCCTATGTTATTGTAACCTGAAAACATAGTTAAAAACAAAAAGACTTAGTAATATTTTTAATTTACAAGCGAATCTAGTTGCTCGAATCGAGAACAAATCTTATTTGGTCATCATCCAACTCATAGTTGTTTCTATTAGTTTATATTGTGATGCCCTTCTAGATGTTACCTTGAAGCGGCTGTTCTTGCTTCTGTACCATGTTTTTTATAGTATTAACAGCTGTTGTTAAATGTTCATAATGACATATAATATAAGAAGTAGTTTCTATTATCACAGAAAGGGATGCCCTCATGTTACAAAAAAAGTTCTACTCACTATATACCGTGACACCTTGATAACAACCCATTACCAACCATTACCAATTCAAATTAAATTACCAATTCATTTGTTATTTCAGATTGACATTATGTTTAAAATACACATAAATAATGAACTTGGGTAAAAATGAGGTCTAAAAGCGGATCGGTCAGTAATATCAAGCGGATATAGAGAATAATCGTCCCCTCAGTCAAGTACGGGCTGGGTTTCCCCATACAAAGACATACGCCATTCATGGGACAATCAGCAATTCAGAAAAAGAACTACCGAATTAGTTAATGGCACCTTCATCTAAATGGGGGGCTGCGCCCCCCAACCCCCTCCCCTTGCTATTTTTGTACCTTTGTGATATTGTTAAAATGTACATAAATACAGAACTGGAATAACAACAATCTTGGATTGGTCACTCAAACTAAGTGATTCAGCTTTACAGTCACTCCAGGTTTTATTATAACCCAATGTCCCTTCAGGTAGACCATTCTATATGCAATCTTCGTTCAATGGTTTTAGTCACTAATCTCAGAAAACATCATAAAGGTGTTTGAGTATTACTTTGATAGCTCACTGTTTGATTATATCATTTGATTTCCCTGGGGATAAGACCTGTCTAGAACTTATTTTTAACCCAGAAATTAGTCATTTCCAACATTTGAAGGAAATCTTTGGATCCCTTTTTGAGATCATAGTTGCAAGCAAGCAACCAACCTAACAAACAAACCTTCCTCACATTAGAGTATACCGAGAGTACACATTAACTATACTACAGTATTTATAGTCAGTGGTATAGGATATTACCATGTAGTTTCCTAAAATCAGAGAATAAAACCAATGAATGAAGATTACATGTAGAGTGGTCATATTCAGAATGAATCAAAGGTACATTGAGCTATAATATTAACTGTTGTGACCTCAAACATGCTCGTTAGTAGGGGACATGGTGAAAACAACTCCAAGTCATAAACAAACTGATTGACCTTCCACTAGCAAAGCTCAGCCTCGGGTAGTACTTAAACTATATGAGTATAACTTTGGGAGTTCGTTGATTGATTTTAAACAGCTGTAAAATTAGAAACTAAACAACAAAACTCTTTTATGTGTACTCTTAAATGTGTATGACTCTTTTAAAAACAAAATTTTAATCTCCATAAGCCCAATATGAATTTTTTAATTTTCCATATTGGCTTCTTACATTATTTGATTTTTCCTGGGGATAGGACATGTATAGAACTTATTTTCATCCCAGATATAAGTTTTTACAACACAAGTAGTTGGAAGGACACATTAGTTATTTTTCAAGAAAATCGTTGGAGCCATTTTTGAGATCAGAGTTGCAAACAATCAACCAAGCAAGCGAGCATGCAAACCTTACTCATATTATAGTGTAGGATAGGATTGAGTTAAAATAATTCAGTATATGTATTGATTGACTGTAACATATTCTTACTCTTAGGCTCAGAGAGTGTACACGAGGCAGGGACAATGATTCTGGATTTTAGCATGTTTGAAGTTCTGCATACAGACGGCCAGGGCTGAATTTAGGATCTCTATAGGCCCTGGCCTACGCCCTAAATGCGAGTGCGGGCCCTTACCAGCCCGGCCAACTTTCCTGTTTAATTTGTATAATATAGCCTATGCTTATATCAGGCTCCACAGATGGCGTTGTGCAATTACTTAAATTTCAAATTGCCAAAATACGTATTTCAGCCTATAGTCTGATTGTTAAGGGAGTGCAGCTGGAGCTCGGCTCTACCTGCGAGGGACCCGACTCACGCACGCACACTCACCACCGACCTAATTGCCTGAAAGCCCCGATCCCATTCACTACCTAGAAATATTATACCTATTGTATGATACCTCAAAATCGCAATTCATTTCAAGTTGTATATACAGTAAAAAGCTTTGTGTCACTAAATTTGTTGTTTAATTCCATGAAAAATGAGTCCAAACACGAAATGATTATGACAAGAAATAGTTTACTGATTGGGGATGGTAAAAAGTCAGATTGGTCAGAAATTAATACAATAAAAAACAACTAAAAATATGAACTTTACCCGTCCAAAGAGAGTAACTGTGGCAGACAATTAATAAATTTGAAATTAATATAAATAACTTATACGAATCCAGTTAATATAAATATCTTCGATTAATCTATGTAGAGAAAACCATGCGAACACAAATGTCTGACAACTGCGGCATTCGAGTATTGGATAACACTGAGAGAAATCTTGTCATCTGACCACTAAAATAAGGGTGAACCTACATGCGTTATTCTTGTGAGTCATCGTTATATTTAAGACAAGCTTCGGAAATGAGTCATACATATGTCACAACAGAGTTTCAGACTTGTTTTCGCCCTAAAGAGTCTGCAGGACCGGACGCTCCCGGGCACAATCTCGGTATTTTGTCCCATAAGAGCAATAAAATTCGGAAAGCGTTACTCCTCACCCGATCGTCAAAAAAATTGGTTTTGGTATAAAATTGAAGGTATGATAGTTCTTTACGGAGTTACAATCATGATTTTAAATAATACGTTTTATCCTTCCAACCATATTCTTCATACTGGACGGGTATACAAGGGTTTCTCACAAATGTTATGCAACACTTTACCTTATGATTAAGCAGGTGAAAACTAGGAAATAATACAATGTAACATTTAACATAATTTGATGTTTTAAATAGTGGTAATGAAATAGTTAAGTTAACTACTATGGTACGCATCTGTATTAAATTTTACAGATGATGTCACAAACACATGTTAATTGTATCCTGTGTTAATTTCCACCTCCTAAACGTATGGTACAGATCGTCAAAATGGTTCAGAGACACACTATACAAATTTCTTCGGTATTATGATGGTAAATATGAAAATATTCGTAACTTATAGTATGAAAATGATCGTAACTTCTAGATTTTTTAACCAAAGTATATATTATTTGGTATCATTTTACTTATCATTTTGAGCTGAAGTCAAAAGCGTTAATAGATTTTATAATGAAGGTAAAATAAAAAACAAAATTATAGTCAAATTTCTGTGAGCCAGTGATGACTCAGGTGGCAGGTCAGTGGTCCGTCCTAATCCCCTGCGTCTGTGTGTGTGAGGCCTGCGTGTGTGTGAGTAGGGCCGACCCTTCTGCCAGCCGCACTTCCTTAACAATCAGAGTATAGTGTATATTATAGTCGTCATGGCAAGATATTATTAAGTAATTTTCATTATCTAAATACATAAAACAAAGTCGGGTTTGTATGTTAGTTATTTAGTTACATCAAATAGCTGTTGTAAGGATGATATCTAAACATACTTGAAAATCATATAAACATATGTTTTTTATGGAAATAACAAATCTACTTGTATGGCAACTCTTTTTCAATATCGAAGCAAGCTCTATATAAAAATAGGCAAGTGAGCGTAGCTAACGAGCTCATCCTGGAGGCGAGTGAGTGAAGCGACCGAGCTCATCTTGAAAAAGAACGAGAATCTTTGACATAAACAAATTCAATGACATTAGGACAGAAGAACGCCTGTCAGACCAGCTAGCAGTATTCAACCCGAACTCCAGAACGCTGACCAAAGAACAATCTTTCCTCCATAAATTTAACATGACAACTTTTAAAGCCAGTGAGGCGGAGCTCTAAGGCCGGGGTTAAAAAAGTAACAACAATTTGTTGTACAATTGAAAATTTTCTAAAATTACTAAAAAAGGCGTAAATAATAACATAGATAATTTGCCGGTGTGGTGGAGGTCTATGGTTGAGGAGGGCGGCGTATCAAACTTGGAGACATCTTTCAGGAGATTTGGCTTTAACAAAAGATATCCAACAAATAATGATACGTTAAAATTAAACGTCTGGGAGTGATAGTAAAGGAAGACCCCTAAGGTAAGAACAAAGATGTATCCACAATATTTTGGTACCCAACAACGTAGTATATAGGTCTGGAGCAGTTTTAGGACCCGCTTCCAAAATCTTTGGATTTTTTATTTGGTGGTTTATATTAGGTTTCTAATAAAATATACCACCTGATTTTTTAGAAAAATTCGTATTCAGAAATTACAGGGCTTAAGAGGTCCCAAAATTCAGTTTTTACCTTTCGTAATAGCATAAACCTTAAATATTTTTAACAGGTTTCAACAATTTTAACTCATAGCCATAGAAAGCTCAAAAAGCTGAAAAATTAGTACTCCAATCCACACACGGTTAAATTAGTATTTCCTTAGTAGACCATTCGGATAATGGTTGTGGAGAATATTTCAATATCCATTCAGCAGTAAACTAAGTACATTGTCCGATGTTATTCCTATAAGAAATAAAAAAAAACATATCTCTCTTATATACTGATTAATTTTATTAAAAATTGGTGTGTTAGCATTGACTTGTAGAGAATATTCGTCCCAGGAGAACTTTAAAACTGGTCTATACCAGTTTTGAGGCTGACATTGGGTACAGCAAATGAAGTTGACATTACATATGGTAAGTGTTTTGGCTGTCCATTATGACAAACTTTCCTTTCACCTTTGGTCCCTTCACTTGCAGCGGCTGGGAGCGGAAACTCAGGGTTGGGTGCCCAACCTGAGAATGTATGGTCCCTGGCTGTTGTACATGGATAACCCATCCGTTGAGTTGGTCAGTTGGAGGGCAGAGTGGGTCCGCCCGTTTTAGCCTGATCACAGCTGTCACAGGAGCACGGGAGTTGGTACTCTGAAAGGCCAATTTGGCTGCCTGTCCCATCCCACCCTTTCCTTTTCCTGCTATATCCTAACCTTCCGGTAACCTGCGCAAAATTCCCGCTTGTGAAAGACGTGCCTATAGCAACTATGCTGGGGTTTCCTAATCCAGCAACAATGAATAGATAATATTCGTAATAAGTTTCCATCTAACCCTGGAGAGGGAGGTGGAACAATTAACCTCTTAAAACTACTGTGTGTACCTAGCAAATTAGATGAACGTGATTGCGTTTATTTGGTCACAGGTCCTAGCTATGGCCATTAGGCCTGTTCACGCTTTTTTATGACTCGGCCAATGACTTAATATATTTTTGGCACCGGATGGTTTTCGACTAGTTTTAAATATATCACCTGAGGGAAAAGTTGGCAATTATTATTATTATTAGTCCTATTAATTTCCAGCTCCAAAATCAGGGGTTAAACATATATAAATATACTTGTTTTAAACAAATTTAATGTAAAAAAAGGTATTCAATGATTTATTTATATAAAAGTATCTGATAAACTTCATACCTTAAATTAAAAAATGTTTACATCATTAATATATGTTAGTTTGAATTATTTAAATACAAAAGCTACTGAAATCGCAGTACGAGAGGTTTAAAAGCAAAAAACAACATCTACATTAATGACAATTTTCCAGGATGGCAATCTGTCTACAACGTAATTAGTTGAACGATGTAGACGGTTGGGATTACGGAGTTTAGTACATCTTGATTGTTTATGAAAATCAATATTAACTACAGAAAATTCAAACAAATATAAACTGTAACCAGACTATTTTACTGACTGGTAGATTACAAAACTTTTATCCCATGTTATTAGGTGACAGTGGGGCTTATTTGGTACATTACATATAATAAAAATAGTTTGCACGTATGATCGTTTAGTAAGTCTGTCATCGAGTAATTTGTTCACAATGAAAAGAAACTACTCTAGGTCCACAACACTCTTGATTATCAATCACAGTCAGCCATGTTACGGAGTTATACTGTCCCAGTAATTCAACAATTCAAAACCTTATTGTATTGATTTATCATCACTAGTCCAAACACTTAGCTTTTACATCGAAGTTTTATAGTAAAATTTAAACTATTAATAAATCTAAATAGATATAGGCTAAGTATTGTTTTAAAAACAACAAAACGCCATTAATTTACATAACACTCACATTTTAAACATTTCAAAATAAAAAAAAAATGGATTAAACCATAACCTACTCCATAGTTGAAAAAAAGTTTACATTTGTGAGTGATTTATAAACAAAGATTCAGTGTTTCCACTCAGCGGTAAAAATATCCCACGTGCTGATACGAAAAATCCCACTTTATCCCAGACTCTCTCTTATAATATCCTTCGTCATATCCCACACTTTCCCACTGATTTGTTAAACAATGCAACACAATTAATTTTAAATATTATATGATTATTGGATAATGTCTTAGTACAATATTTATACCGTTAGATAGAGCGTATTTAGATCTACAAATTACCTATAGGTATTTTACATTTTAGAAGGATTTTGAGCAATGCTATATAGGTTTAATGATACGGTGAACTAACTAAATTCAATAATTTATTTACGTGAGATGTACTAATATTTTTAATGGTAGTACTAAAGAGTACGACATAGGCCATATTTAGTACGACTAAATAATGGCAAATATTTTGCTTGTTAATTCCAACATGGCTCGGCCAGCGACATTGACGTGATTCATTGTTCGTTCTGTGACGTTTATAAAATCATAATAGGTTCGGACAGCGAGGTTAACAAATGGGAAACCACGCAACTGCCACTACGGCGAGAAAATCCACGAGAAGTGCTACTGCTAAGATGCTCTGGTCGTAAGTTGAAAGAAAACTAGCAGACGTAATGTCGATTTCCAAAAAATCCCAGTTTATCCCACAGTCCCATTTTATCCCACAAACAGTCAAAATATCCCATTTATGGGATTAAAATCCCTCAAGTAAAACACAGATAAATCCCAGATGGCATTTTAAAGACAACCATAGTCAATAGCTTAATACGAAAACCAATTGAACTACTGAATATCAAACATTAAAATTAGTTTGAATAATTATTAATCCAAAATAAAATACAAATTCTGTGTTAAAACATCCCTTAGATATCCCAAATGACTCCTTCAAAATTTCACTAAGAAATGTTTTATAGTTATGTAGTATTTCGATAACACACCCACACACGCACAGCCACTGAAACTTCTTCATCAATTCAGTGATTCACTTCGTTCACCAACTATATATATTGTGATTATACATTTTGCCAGACTATGCTAACTGAAGATACCACCTTTAATTGTTTAGAACATTACAGCGTAGATTTCGCAATTATGATCACACTTTAAATCGTAGTTGATAATTCGTTTTTGTCAGTAAGTTCTGTTTCGACGAAACTGTTTTATTAGTAAATGATTAAAAAATAAAACGTACAACGTTTATAAAAAAGTTGATTGGATATTGATGCTCAGTAATTTAAATATCACTTATAAATATAAAGAGTAAATTACATATTATGTTTCTTACCCTTCGTATCGTTGGGCATCACACAGAATTGCTTTAATTTTATTTGTGAACAGTTGAATAGATAATATCAATATCATAAAAAACGACCAAACCACGTAACACTCGCAGTAAAATGTATTTATCTTGATTACGACGGTACTGGAAGTTTCAAATCTCATTACTTTTTACTTTCTCTCCGTGTCCGTCTGTCTGTATGGATGTGCACCAACACCAGTGGCCCGATTTCGATAAAATTATTGTGGAGGTACTAATCCACGGTATCTTCAAAGGTGTTTAAGATCTTATTACCAAAAAAAAACACTAAAACCATGAAAGATCTAAATTTATCAAACACGGATCTAACGACCTTTTTTAAAATTTAATGGTTTAAAGCAGTTCAAGACTCAACAAAAATTATGCCAGTACGTTGTCCAATGTTATTATTCAGGGGAATAAAAATTTGATTTCACTCTTATTTATTGATAAATATAGTAAGAAATATATCGTATATAGGTTATATAGGGTATATAGTTATTATTGACGAATATTTTAGGAATTTTTGGGGATTTGGGATTTTTGGAATATTTTTCCACCTAACCCTGGGAAGGAGGGGGGATTTCCCCTCTTAAAACTACCGTGTGTAGCAAATGGTTCTGCAGTGCATCCAATAAAGGGATTCCGGCGAACCTTTCTGAAAATCTTTATCAGAAGATTTTATAGATATACTTGCCAACTTTATATTCCATATTAAGTAAATCAAAATACAATTATTGATTCAAATAAGACTGAAAGCGATAAAGTATGTGTTTAGTTGTTTACAGTTTATTTACTTTTCATATAATAACTTTTACACTTTTACTATTCCTAGTCGATTGTAACTGAGTAAATTTAAAACAAAGTGCAAATAAAATTAAGAACAACTGAAGTAATTAAAATTATACATCATCATTAAGTCAAAAGTGCTGATAGCCTATAAGAGTCGAAATACCTAAACGCCTTTATTTGGAAAAGTATTTTGGCGCGTAATTAAAAAGCGGCTTTTACTATCATTAATCTGGCAACGAAGATAAATAAAATGCTTTGCTTCAAAATAGTTTGATTTTAAAATGAAATTAACTAAATTGAGTGACAATTTAGTATCTTAGTATTTCTTCTCCCTTTTCATATAAACTTTGGAGCTTAGGACATCAAAATCGTGGATAAAATCTAATTTTAGAAATAAATATCACATTTTTATTAACTTCCAGGGATAATTAGGCAGAAACAGTCAAAACAGAATACAGATAGATAATGTTGTGACCCATTTATATTTTAAAATTATGCCTATAACAGGTTTGAAATTAGGAACTATATCTTTATTCACAGGAAATTTTCAAAGTATTCCTCTTGGGTCGTCTCTCTCTGCATTAAGCATAATATCCGAAAGGGCACAGCTTTTTAGCTAGTCAATATTTTGAATTGCGTTTTGAGGCATTTCATTAGTATGCACTTAAATGCACTGTTAACACTTTCATACCTATGTATTTTGAAAAACTATTAGACTAAGCGTTTCGTCTAACTCCTTTTGGCCGACTCTCCGTGAAAATAATAAGTCAATAATTAATCTCGTTAAAAAGTATTTTCAAAGATAAAACTTTGTAAACAAGAGACTTTATACCAACAATGTAGACTGCCAAGTCAGACATTGTAAATTTTGATAATTATAATTCACCACATTTTATTTTGGACGAACCTTAATGAGACCGGATTTGTAGCGTTGGATTCTACAAAACGATTCCTTTAGTTTTATCATCAAACTTGAACCATGTTATAATTTTAAAATGTCTTCTGACTCCTTGTTTATACGCATTGATAACAGCGCGATTTCATGGCGATAAGTAGATTTGTGTCTAAGCTATCGGATGTGCAACATTCTGTTGATTTATATACAATGGGGAAAGAAATATTAAGAGGGTCTGGGATTTAACTGTCACCCTGTATACGGTACATCTAAACGTAGGAACCGGACTCCATGGTTTACACGTAATTATTGGAACACTATACATTATGGTTTCAATGTTTGTATTCAAATATCAACAAAAAAACGGATTAAGTACAATAACCTCAAGACTAATGTATAATTTAAAGATTCATGTTTAAAAATCCCTAAGCCGATTCTACTTTAACGAACGTCCTCTACTCTAAATGCGCAATAGATCATTTTCTAACTAGAAATGCAGATTGTAATAAATCATTGTCCTCCAAATGCGAATACGAATAAGCTCTTGAATTAACTACCAGGAATTTGCACAATGGCAACAATGTCCCGTATATCTGAGTAATTGTACCACTCTCTTCCTGGTTCGGAGTCAGCCAGGCATAATTGAATAAATGAGAAGTACCAGTAAACTATCCCAGGTAAAATTTGACCAGAACACCTATGAGGCAAGTACGTTTTAATGACTACATAACATAAAATAACGTACGAGAGGCAATTGGACTACATGGTTACTAATAAAAATATGCCACCGGTTTTACTTGAAAAGGATTGGAGTTTTTTTTTTAAATATGAAATGACAACTCCTTTTTAACTTTGGATTACCTTTTGGGGTCTTAAAATTTTCATACTTTGAAGCTACTATTCTAATATTGCGGCCAACTTATATATTATAAATAACAACATTTTTGTATTTTTAGGATCTAAACCAAAATATTCATATTTGGAGACATTTTCCTAACATTGCGGCCAACTTTAATATCTAAAATAACTACTTTTTTGGTATTTTTAGAATCTAAACGTAGTTTTAAGACATTTAATTCTTCGCTATTTTCCAAAATCACCAAACAGTTTAACTGCACCTTGTAAAAATTAAAATATAATTATTTACTTTGTTTTGGAGAAAAAGGTATAAACGAATTAAAATGTCAACGATCCTAGGACGAGGAAAACTTCAGAACGTCATATCCTTATTACTCTTCACACTCGACCCCTCAATAATAAATTCTCGATAAGTCAAAAATGTTATTGATTTTCCGTTGACGGGTCAGATAGTAGGCGAGAGCTGACTAATGTAATAAGACTCAATGGCTAATAATTTTGGTTGTTTACGTATTGGAGAATTAGGTGATTATACATATTAGCAAGCTGACAGAAGGATCAGGAAGGTTCTAGCATAAAACTGTTTATATAGTTAAAATGTAAAGAAAATTTTTGTTTTCCAGTTATACCAGAACAGAGTACAGTATTTTAATTTCCATGCCATTCGTTGTCCTAGTTCTTCTAAAGGTACTTAAGGTATAAGTAATTTGTTACACTATTTAAATTGAAAACTACAAAAATGTAATACCCTGCTGACATTTCATGTAAACATTTTAAACTACTTTATCCACAAATATTATCAAAACATTAAATAATTCATAAAGAACGGATCTCCAATCTATTTAGTGTGAAGCAAATGTAAAATTTCTCTTCAGTCTGTAAAATTAGATAATCAAGATTTATGCATTGCTGAGTATATATAGCTATTACAAAATAGAGAATGTAAAGTAAATGTAATACTGTTATAAGTGCTAGAAATAAATGGCGTATAATATACCTGCATTTACAGTTTATAAATACCTAAATCATCTGGTTTGTTCGAATGAGCAGCCTCTTTCAGTACAAACACTCATGTTGTGAGAGCATATAATGATGTTGATGTTGGCTATCGGTACATTGAGGGATAAATTGTCCCTTTCACTAGAAATATTTTCGTTAACGCTGTGACACTAAAAATTACACAGGTCGCGATATTGTTTATACCACAAACTTTGTGTCACTCTGAGATATTGTACCGTGAGGCCGCTTTCAACGTATCCAGTAAAGCCCCTCAAGGCCTCCTTGCATTTCCACATATTTCAAAGCTACCTAGCTGGAAAATTTACAAATAATATCGCCACAGTAACGGATCACAATGTACCAAGGAGTCCTATTACTAGAGACTAAGAAAGTATTAAATTGTTCGGCTGTTAAACTCCATTAAAATGTAATTATAGGTTAAAAACACTAGCTGTCACAACAATACCTGTCATTTTGAGAATCTACTTAGGACATTGCAAAATATTATTTTGGCCATTATTTGAAATCACGCTAGACAAAGTAATTTGAATGAGCTTGTTCACCTGTTCAATCTCCCCCCTTACTGTTTCGAGCTCACCCTTTGGCCTTTGTGTGAGTGCACTTTGTACATTTATATTAATTTATGAATTCATATATCAGCATTGGTCAATCATTTGAAATTAAAAAGATTCGTCTATCGTTCAGGGACTTACTTAACAGGGTATTACTTAACCGTATTGATATTTGAATTGCCTCAAATGGAAGGTTGTGTCGGTCTGTGTGTCGTCTATATTTCAATAACTCCTAAACTGACTGTTCCATTATGGTAGCAAGTTGTATATGGACTACACATGAGCTTTTTTAAACTCCCTGATGGCTCCTCCAAAAATTTCTTTAATGTCTTCAAAGTGTCAGTGTCATTCTTTCATTCTGTCAGTCGCAACTGGTTAAAACGCACAGATTAAATTTAAAATGTTTACAGTATTTGGATTTTATTTTAAAAAAACACGTGCATCCACGTTGTAAGACTTTCTAGCTGTGATATATACTTTTCAGTGCATTAATTTCAGTATCAATTTATCTTAAAATAAATGGCATCAGCAATTGAACACATACTTTCTCCTATTTAACCCTCTTTTAATCAATAAATTCTTTAACAAAATAAGGAATGGTGTAGCCTATATAGAAACTTTCTTCAAAACTATTCGTTAAAAAATGCTCACACAAAACCACATATATTTTGATGGATTATTGAAGAATAATTTGTTTCACAGTTTCATGTGCTGACTCCCCACCCCCGCCGCCTCTCCCTCCAGGGTATGGCAATATATTCCGAATATCCTCCATTGGTTGATTAGTTCAATCTTTATTACTTCAATCTCTATTACTTCAACCTCTATATTAGTTCAACATAATTAGTTCAACCTCTGTTACTTTAATATCTATATAGGTTCAACATATAAACCAAGTTTTAAGTAATTGCTTACTTAACAGGGTATTACTTAACCGTATTGATATTTGAATTGCCTCAAATGGAAGGTTGTGTCGGTCTGTGTGTCGTCTATATTTCAATAACTCCTAAACTGACTGTTCCATTATGGTATCTACTTAGAGATAAACAATCTTAGAGATACATAAGAGATAAATAAGAGATAAACAATCATTTATTGATTCTTCTTACTGAAATTTGGAGAACATACTGCGTTTATGGCTGATTGAAGATTTACATTTTATCCTAAACCATTATCCGTAGAATTATAATTCAAGATATTTAAACTTTGAGTATAAGATTCAGTTACAGGATCCGAGTGTAGTGAATTTGAAACCTTATCCATTGTCGCCCCCTAGGTGAATGAAAGAAATCTTAAACGAACTATTAGAACAAAAAGTAATCAGACCATCAATAAGTAGCTATTCCAACCCTAGCTTTTTAGTTAACAAACCCGGAAGCGATAAAAAACGTTTAGTAATAAATTACAGTAAGTTAAATGGTAAAATTGAACGAGTTAATTTCCCACTGAGCGAAATGCAAGACAGGTGTCACTTCCTGAAAGATGCCGAATACTTCAGTGTATCGACCTAGTAAACTCCTTCCTCCAGATCCCATTGACGGAAGATAACAAGCATCTCACCGCATTCTCGACACCATTGTATTGTACGAGTTTAACAGTATCCTACATGTCGGAAGTGGACTCCATGTGTCAGCGCTTATTTTTACAGAATATTAGGAGACATTAAGTTTAATTACGACATAAATTTTGTAGATGACATTTTGGTGTATTCAAAATCTAAAGATGATCATATAAGGCATTTACAAGAGGTTTTTAAGAGACTAAGTGAAAATGGTTTAACTGTTAATCCTAGTAAAGTTAAGCTGTGTCATAAAGAGATAAGTTATTTTGGTAACATAATTTCTAAGAATCAGATAAGGATTGATGAGTCAGGCACCCAGGCACTCAGGAATTTCAAACAACCATCTAATGTAAAGAAACTTAGTAGTTTCATAGACATGGTTTCGTAATTTTCTAACTACATTAGAAATTATGCTGAAATTGCAGCACCATTAAATGAGCTTAGGAAAAAACACACTAAGTTTGTTTGGTCCAATGGTTGTAATGAAAGTTTCATTAAGGAGGCAATGGTAAATCCTCCAGTTCTAGCAATGGCCGACTTTCGCAAGCCCTTCATTTTCATGACAGACGCGAGAAATATGGCGGCCGCGGCTGATTATTAGAACAAAATGAAGTAGGTGATAATTTACCAATAGCATACTATTCAAAATAGTTTTCAGACAGTTAAAAATTCTTAGGCATTTATGAGAAGGAAGCGTTAGCAGTTGTTTTAAGCATTAGGAAATTTTATAGTTATCTTGAAGTCAAGCCTTTCCATCTAATCACCGATAATTCAGCCTTTTCGTGGGTGCTCTCACACCATAGGAAGCTGTCAAAATTAGCTAGAAGGGTTGATTGCATTTTAAGCTTACCATTTAAAGTACTTCACGTAAAATCTAAGGAAAATCCTGTAGCGGATTGTTTGTCCAGAATGTTTGAAAACAATCCAGTAAATATTGAAGTTATAGATGTTAATCAGGAGGACTGTGAAATAACTCCGATAAAATGTAAACAAAGTCAGAAGTTCAGATCTGTTAATTCTAAGCAATTAGTAAATGTAAATGTAATCAATGATTTTCCCCAGGCTTATGTAAGTATTTCAGAACACCAACAAAACGATAGGGAATGTAGTGAAATTTTGAGAAGTATTAAAAATAAGACATGTAAAAATAATTTTCATCTGAAGAACAATGTGACTACGCACAAGCGGAATAACCATAGTAAAGAAAAGATTTTTTTACCAGAGAGTATAATAGGCTTGTTGTTCAACTATTATCACAATAGTAATTTTGGTGGTCACTTAGGTCAGACTAAAACAATAGCTAAAGTTTTAGATAATTTTTATAGGCCAGATTTATTACAAATAATTAGGGATAGAGTAAAAAGCTGTGAATTGTGTAAAATGTCAAAAGCTCCCTTAAGGAGATATGAGGGTGAACTTATATCGGGTATATCTAGTACTCCTATAGAAAATTTGTACATAGATCTGGCAGGGCCTTTAACACGCTCGAAGAAGGGCAATAACCACATACTAATTGCTGTAGATGATATGTCCAAGTATATTTGGCTAATTCCTCTCAGAGATACGGAAAGTAAAGGTACCATAAAAGGTTTAGAAGAAACATTTTTAACAATTTTGGTCCATGTAAAAAGTTAATATCCGATAACGCCAGTTATTTCTAAAGTGTAGAATTTAAAAGATTTACATTTAAGCATTCTATTGAACACTACAGTATTATACCTTATCGAAGAAGTTCTAACAAATGTGAACGTTATAATTTAAACGTAAAAAATCAAGTCAGGGCGTATTACCATAACTGTCAGGAATTATGGGATAACGATTTGGTTTTTATGCAGCAAAGTTTGAATACTGCTTTAAATGAGAGTACAAAATACACCGCGTTTGAATTCATGTTTAAAAGAAAACCCAACCACGGTCTCAGCAATTTATGGAAGATTAATGAGTTATTAGACACTAAGTTAAGTAGGCAAGATGTTAAAAATATGATGAATAGGGCTATTAAGAATTGTAAGTTATCGGATCAAAGAAATAAAGGTAGATTAAGGAATAGTAAAGACAAAAGCAAACATCCGTTTCGATTAGGGGCACTGTTTACTTACAAAACATGCTTTGAGTCGTAAAGCCACGAAGTATCAAGCGAAAATGGATTTGAAGTTGTCAGGGCCGTTTAAGATAATTTACTTCTTGAGTCCAGTGTCTGTAACCCTACAAAATGCCAAAGATCCCACAGATGTTAGGAGAGGGCACATAAGCTTTTTAAAGAAGTAAAATGTTGCGTATAGGATTGTAGATGTATATATTTTTAAATAGATAAGCTGGCCAGCTGAACAAAACTTAATTTAGTTATAATGTAAAGATGTAATTGTGACATTGTATATAAAATGATAACTTGAAGTTAAATAAAACATGTTTATTGCCTATGTTTAATGTAAAACATAAAAAGGTAAACGATTTGTGCTTTGAACACAAGGAGATTTAATAATGTAACTTAATTTACCAGGATATGACACGTAGAGAGTGGAAGACGAATTAAGAGATTAAATAATCTAGTAAATAAATTATGAAATAAATGAGGAGCGACCCTATGTAAGAGATAAAATGTGACGACATTTTATGAATACAATTATGAAATAACATTTGTTAGTTACAAGTATTTGTAATTCATTAATTTGTTTGGATTTTAACACTTGGAGAACACACAAAAACACTCACTTACATAAACACAATACAGATAGCTTGATATGAAAGGTGTGAAAATGTGATACGAATGATGAATGAATGATTTTAATAAGGGGGAAACACTACACAAACAAAACACCAAGCAGTTAATGTAATTGAGTTAACACTTATTAAAAAAATATTATTATTTTATTTACGATTAGATAATTATGTACACGTAAAATTAAAAGAGACATCAATGTTATAATAAACATTGGGATAGGTAAATACCAATTTTTTTTACGTTCCCTATTTCACGGAAGATGCGACGGTCGGCTATTCAGCTAGGTGTTGAAGCGCGAGCAGAGAGTCGCAGGAAGGGAAATGGCATCCTTTTCTGCCCAAGGCCAAGGTCGTGGAGCCAAGTGGATGGCAGAAGGGTCTTATCTTATCTACAGGTCAATGACAACGCGCTTCGCAGGAGAAGATATGATGAACTCTAATATTTGATGCGTTATGCAAAGTTTTAATTTTGTTTGGTGATGATTATAAAGTGTGTTTCACCGTTTTATGATAAAGGACTTTTCATGAAGATCATATACATGTAAAAATATTATTTTAAATCTTAGTTTGGACGGTGTTTACTGGGATAAACTAGTTTGAGTTGTTATTATAGAGGTTATAGAGATTGTTATATAGAGGGTTGAGCACAATTAATTTAAATTTTAGAGAGGAGAAATGTACCATATTAATTACTGTTTTAAAATATATATTAAATGTAAGTAATAATTGAGGGACAAGAGTAGAAATTATAGTTAAAGTGAATCATTAGTTTAATATGTAACTTGTAAATTTAAGTAATAAATATGTAGGCACGGTCAAGAAATAATCCTGTTTTAAATATCAAGACATATCATGTATAATGAGTCATGGCTTGTTGCTTAGTCACCTTATGAACTCTGAAATCTAATTGGTTAAAAAAGGGGAGAGGAGAAGTTACCCCTCTCTCCCCTAAAACTAGTAAGCCAGAAGGCATGTGATTAAGTTAAGTCCTCGCCACGCCCTCATTTAAGAGGTATAGTTAACTTTTCATTTAAAGCTGTGTATAATTTCTCTTTACTCAATTTATTCCAATGTTTTAACCTTTCCAGGAAACAATGTAAGTCATGTACTTTTCAGATTTTAATATTTAGTTAAATGTATTATAGTATGTGTTTGTTTCAATTGTGGGGTAGAAGTCCCAGGGAAAGAACTCTACAATCCCCTTGATAAAGAATAAACATTTTAAAATCAGTATATTAAGGGTGGGATCTCTCCATTTTAAGGTTTGATTTAGTTTTTGAAGCAGAGAAGATGTAAAGTGTTTTAATTTACTATTATTCATTAAAGGTTCTTATGTTTAACTAAAATTATATTTTTGAAACTCATAACAGCGATGGATTTGAATTTTTTTTATTTATTTGGACTTAACCTATCGCTTCTAGTTTGTTTTTTAAGAAGACCCCAACAGAATAAACGTGTAGGATGTAGCAATTTTCATTTCCTAAAATTTAAATTCAAACTTATATGTATTTAATTAAATACATTACAAAACGTATTAGATCGATGTGGTAAAGAAAGGTTATATAAATTCATGTCTTTTGGTACAATAGTTATCACGAAATATTCTTAGTCCAATGTTTCATAATGCAAACAGTACAAAAGTACTTTCTTAACTACAAAGGTACGTGCGCACGTGAATCCTCATGCGCAGGTACCTAACGTACACGTGGAGGGAAGTTTCAAACAGTTTTTTATAGAATACTTCTGAGAAGATTGCTTGTTAAAGTTCGAAGGAGGAAGTTCCCCCTTTCCATAAATGGCTCAAAATTGACAGCTTACTCAGAGTCGAGCGCAATGGGGAAATAATTACTGCAACATTTACTAACAAAACGAGAAAAGCTGGCTGTCTGGTCGATAGAAAATAAGTTAATTTATTAGCTTTCCTGCTTCCTGCTCATTTTTGGAAAATAAACATTCATTTAGGCTACCAAATTCCAAAAATAAAATGTTCACGTAGATTTAAATTATTTTCATTTGGTAATTTTTTTTATTTTGTCAGAATTGACTTTTCAACAATTTGTTTACAACGCGCGTCGTGTATGAATATATTTCTTCTATGTGATGCCACTAGAGTGTATTTATCTGTTTGTTTTATAATCAACATATTTTATCACAGGTTTAAGCCCAAATAAATCCAACCTGTTAATGAAACTTGTTGCAATTTTTATTATATTTTTTTAAAGCTCAACTGCCCATTGTCATAGGCCAGGCTTGAGAGTCTTCATCACCTTTGAGAAAAGTTCGACCGTACAGTCTGGTTTGATTCCAAAGGACCTCGTATAGTCAGGTGCGCCAGGCTATGACGAGGGGCGAAGAGGGGGCTCTTTTCTAAAAACATCAGACCATTTACCACCGCGCCGCCACGCCGCCGGCCGTCGCGGTCGTCCTTCCCCGACTGCTACGCTACCCCAGCTCGCCATGTAGAGCTCGCCAAAAGGACAGAAAACGGTCCGCGGCATTGTCAGGCCAGACGATAAGTGAGTAATCCCGAGCGGTGAGCGCGTTGTCGTTTACACTTTCCTGTACATCGTAATAATAATAAAACTACAATGAAACTTATATATTCATTTTCTGCATAAATTTCCGCATCCAACAGTAAAAATATATTTTAGTTTATAATTATGTGTAATTTTTAATAATAACAATACTAGAAAGCTGTAACAGCATGACATGAAAAACACAGCAAGCGAGAAACTTTTTTATTTTTGAGGTAGAAACAAACTTCCAGCGAGAAAGTTGTAGCTAATTAGATGATCTTAAATTTTCATTCAAAACAATTTTCGATATAACTTATAGTTTGTTCAATAATCCGATCTAAATAACCGCTATGTTCAGTTATAAGCGCGCCGTCGTCGCGGTCCACGGCTCCAGCATACCAGGTTCTACCACATCCAGCATAATTAAATGATCCTCATTTTACTTAGATTTTCACCTGTAAAATATTAATTATGTACATTTTACTCCATCTTGTATTGAGATTACCGTTTTTTAACATAGCTTTCGATTTTGATAGAAAACTCAGTTATCGAGATGTAATTAGGCTCATGAGGAATCTTATAATTTGATTTGTAAAGTAAATTAGACAGTAAATAATAAGAGACTTACTTGTATGAAAGAATAAAACATTATTTGATAAGATAAACACTATCCGATTAGTGATTAGATATTTTACTCGTGAAGCAACAACTTTTTTGAATCAATAATGAAATAAAATACTTCAGTAAGAAAACATAACGTTGCCTTTTATAAAACAAAACTTACATCCTTTTAAACTATCTGTTACTTAAACATTTATTCCCCCTCCAAATATGAAAGCTTCTTAGTCGTAAATGATATAGCTACAAATTTGATTAAAATGACGAATAAATATATGTTTTATATAAAAACTTAAAACTAATCCTCTATATCAGCAATATAACCAATCCTATACAAATGTGTTTGGCAGCGGAACGTATCAAGGAACTTGAATACGAAGGATGCTTAGTTCAGGGTTTCTACAGAATTTCAATTTTCTATTTCCCTGACTTTCCCTGACCCTTCTGTCAAACTCCCCTGACCAACTTTCATTATACGTCTTCGCAATCTCGCTTTATAAACAAGCGTGTGTGCACAGTTATTAGTGAATTTCCTTTGGAAAGTGAACTATTTTACAAGATGTTAATAATAAACTCCTAGGAATCCTTAGATCATTAGCCAACAATTGGGACTTCACCTGAAAAATACTGCTACAACAGATTGTATACAACCTGGAGCAAACATTTCCTCAGTTTTGTCATCATCGGGGATCAGATGGAAAATAAGAAGCACCGAATTATCATGTAAATTTTGTATGATTCCTCAGAGTAAGTTATTCTTGTTGTGATAATGACCCTCATAACCTACTTTGAGACTTAACAAAGATTACAAAATTAATTTTGAGAAGTAGCATTAAGGTTTAATAGTAATCAGTATTGTCTATAAGCTATAAAATTATTTTCATATCTTTAGCACGTGGGGTCGATACTTAAAATAAGCTTTATTACTGGGTTCCCTGACTTTCCCCGTCCTTCCCTGACCAAATTTCTATTCCCCGACTTTCCCTGACTTCCCCTGACCTCCCCTGACAGTAGAAACCCTGTAGTTGTTAATAAACCTTTCTACCGAAAATATAAATTGAATAATATAGAATCAATGTTTTTATCTCAAAACTCAAAACTAAGCCTCTCCAAAAGCCTTACAATAGTTGTTATATAGTTTGGTTTCATATCAAAAATTGAGGAATGTATCGATTCAAGCAAATATGGCAGATATAGAGTATGTAAATTATTATTTTTTCGATACAAATCAAGGTTAAGTACGTGAAGATCGAGATATTTATACTAATATTGAAAACTACACGTGTTTTACGTCATAATCAGAGGTTAAATACATTTGAATTTAGTACCAAAAGCTAAAGAATTTATCCTGTGATATGATTCCGAAAACCATTTTAAAATAAAAAATTCCTCGTGCCGTAAACCTCATTTAACTCATTTATTTATTTATTTTACCCAAAAAGGGTACTCGGTTTAAGAAAGTATGCTAAAACCAAGATATATACAGGGTGTCTCTGAACCCTCTACCAACCTTTTCAGGTATTATTCCTGGACCATAGACAAGCCAAAATATCATATTCAAAATTTCGAAAACTCAAAAGTTACTCGTATAGCCGCCATTTTGTTTTTTCACATAGGAAATTTTAATTCGAGAACGGCTAGTTATAATTAAATGAAATTTGGTATTTAGCTTTATTCCCTAAATACCTAATTACAGAAAAAAATGATTTTTTTACAATCATTAATTTCAAAATGGCGGCTGCCTAAAAATGTCAAACGTAAATATCTTAAAAACCGCTCATAGTAAAAAAATTACATTAATTACGTTTTATTTATAGAATTTAATTTAAAATCTAATGACACCAAATTTACGAAAATCGGTTCATAAATAACGGATAAAATCCATTTTTAAGATATTGCATTCTTGTCAATATCAACTGTTATCATGTGACATCGCTGCTAGTGAGCCACGTCGATCAGCTGTTTCAAGTATAATCCACCAAACAGCTGATTAAAACATTAACCAGCTGTTATTAAGTTCATTTGCACCAATCACCTGATTGATACCCTTACGATTCCCAGGGTTCACTTTGCGTGGAGACGATTGTGGACAGCAGTGAAACGTTTTGGCAGCAGGACATTGTCTATTGGGGAAATAGTCGCTATACAACCTTCTCGCTTCATTTGCATTTCCAAATGCAGCTCCATAATAAAAATGCATATCGCAATACTCTGCAACACTATAATTAGCCATTTATCAATAAATATGAATAGTGAATACGTTAACACAGATTAATATTAAAAAACAGCACACTGATTAACAATAAGCAACATACAGGAAAAAGACACATTGTAACAGGAAACTGTAATAATTTTAACAATACATTGATCAATCAGCTGTTTAGTGGAATTATACTTGAAACAGCTGATCGATGTGGCTCACTAGCAGCAATGTCACATGATAACAGTTGATATTGACAAGAATGCAATATCTTAAAAATGGATTTTCTCCGTTATTTATGAACCGATTTTCGTAAATTTGGTGTCATTAGATTTGCAATTAAATTCTCTAAATAAAACGTAATTAACGTAATGTTTTTTACTATGAGCGGTTTTTAAGATATTTACGTTTGAAATTTTTAGGCAGCCGCCATTTTGAAATTAATGATTCTAACAAAATAATTTTTTCTGTAATTAGGTCTTTAGGGAATAAAGATAAATACCAAATTTCATTTAATTATAACTAGCCGTTCTCGAATTAAAATTTCATATGTGAAAAAACAAAATGGCGGCTATACGAGTAACTTTTGAGTTTTCGAAATTTTGTATATGATATTTTTGGCTTGTCTATGGTCCAGGAATAATACCTGAAAAGGTTGTAGAGGGTTCAGAGACACCCTGTATATATCTACATATTTAACAAAATTCCTGATTTTTGTTCACTCACTTCCTGAAGTTAATAGTTAACCGATTTTGATGATTCTTTTCTATAATCAATATGAAGTTCCTAAAAGATAATGTGCTGACATTTCATGTGTTGTTTCGAAACACTAACTAAATTGAACCTTATAGACGGCCACACACTACTGGACTTTTCCCGAACAAGTCATCGGACCAGACATCAGACCGAGCAACAAGCGCTCTCGAGGCGGTTTTTGACGAAAGATCAGTGAAAGATCGGTCCGCTGTCTTGTTCGGGGTCTGGCTCGGGGTTCGATAGTGAACTGTATGGTACCTCCATACGCTGCTCCGAGCGCCGGCGCCGTCACGAGCCCCGCCGCTAGCGGTGGGGCATAATTGTTTAAAAATGAATAAGTTTTGTTGTAACATTTTAAATGTTAGCAAAGTTATGGTATTTGTTATATGTTCCTTTATTAGTGAATTTCCTTTGGAAAGTGAACTATTAGCATGACCCGCACAATGAAACTTAAGCCTGGGACCACCATAGAAGTTCCTAACGTGACCCCCTGAACACGTTTTGGGGGGTCGTTCAAAATTTTATATATATATATGTATATATATATATATATATACATATATATATATATATGTGTATGCACTCTAGCGGTCGCATTTTTTGTCCGATTTATTTCAAATTTGGTAGGGTGAAAGAGTGAAAGAGTGTCCAGCCGGGATCGAACCTACGCTCGACCACGATTGACATGCCAGTCCAGCTCTACCTCTGAGCTACCGCGTCCGGTGATTTGATGAGAAGGATACAATTATATTATTTTAAAGATATTTTGCCATACAACAGGTGCTTCAAACCTACTACAAGCCAATAAGTTTTAGCTACAGTACATCGTTTAAATAATCTCAGTAACTCACTAATAAAACATATTGTTATGTAAAAACAAGACTAATAGTGTTAGACTAGTTCTTAAATTGTGTAATCATATTTAAAATAAAGTAACACGTTACACGAAATTTGTTAATTTTTAGTAAATTATCATAAACAACGTGTATACAATGATTGTAAGAAATTTATTTATTTAAATATATTGCGATAGCAATATTTAATTCCTACATCAGGTCAGTTAGAGCGCATGAAGTAAGTATAATGATGATTGTATGTAAAAATTAAAGGTTTTTTGGTGCGTAGTTTATTTGTTCATAAATGATTTTACGAAAATAAAATTTCAAGGTCCATAGTTAATAAGGGTCATTTGCATAATTCTTAGCATAATGCGGGATGCGGGTAAACTGGATACTCTGATTGGGAAGGATGTAAACTCAATATAAAATTAAGGTCTTTTTGAAAACTCTGAAGAGTTTTTTAAAAAAAGGTAATACGCTTTGAGCGAGTGTTACCAACGTAAGATTACAAATTGAATAAAATCTGTGTTTCTTATAACCTTTTACACATCTTTATATATAATTCTGTACGCGAAATTTTTAAGTCATAATTGAGGGAGGTAGTCAAATCGCAGGATGATGGGATCCGGCTCAAATTAAAGGTCTCGATCTTAGGGACTCGGGAAAAATAGCAGTATTTCCAAAAAGTTACCATCAAACAAGAAATAACGTAAAATATCACCTATAAGAAAAGCATGGGGATTTTAAAAGTCTGCTTTGTTTACATTTAAAAATGTGGTTAAGTGTACGAACTGACATGTGTTCCTACTTATATTGTTTTATTTTCCTCAGCATAGCGCGTAAAGAGTAAAAATATCAGATGAGCAACCCTAGGGGCTGTCGCCCCTTTAAGCCACTAGTCTATAACATAACTTGCAAGACAACTGTCTTAAGCGGTTCTATTTGTCACCATATAAAGAAAAGAACTTCAATAGGCATAAATCTGTAACCCAGTTACTATGTAGGTAAATAAATTTAAATTCTAAATATAAAATATTCTTTCAGTACTCACAACTCTACGTGGTACTTCACTCGCAAATTATACCACCATATTTAACAGATTTTTTCAACAGTCAGATTTTCTATGCCCGTTTATGTGAGAGCTGATGTTATTTTACACATGTTTGTAAACTGGGAGACAAATTCAACCTCTGCAAAACAAACTTAATGTTAACACTAGCACACTAAATTACATCATAATTATAGAAGGTAATGTGATATTATGTGAACTTGCACAGAGGGGACGTTTAAATTACACGTTTAATACAGTCCCCCAAGGTAAACCCCATATATTACATTGTTAATTAGCTGAAACAGCTGTAAATACTAGAATAATCATGATAACATATTACATTGAATCCTGTATTAGCATGGTTAATTTACACGAAAATACCTGTAAAATATCATATTAATGTGCGTTAGATTTGATTTTCAGAGTAATATTTTAAATAATTAATTGTGTTTTTTTTAATTGGGCTCATTTTACATCTTCTTCTTCATCGCTGAAGTGAAAATTCGACATAACGATAAATCATGAAAACACTGAACAACTAAATTAAACTGGACAGTACTATAAAATGAAAAGTATCACGTTTAAAATATAACGCTTCTCGCTGGGCAAATAATTATATTTACTAAACTAAAAAATATTTGGGTCAAATAACCAAATGGAAAAGTTGTTATTCATGTAGCAACTAGAGGAAATTTAAAGACTTATGCTATGGAGCCCTTAAGAAATAAATGCTACACTACGAGGAAGATGTCCTCCTAGTCCAAGAGACTTTTTGTATTTTTTTTTTAAATTACCCGAACTTCTACATAACTCCTCTTCTCCGCAACCCCTTTAATGACGAAAAAAAGTTGTACCTCAAAACAGTGGTATGTCCATTTTTATACTCCCGGATCTGGTTTCCCAGTACTCGTTATCTACGAGGCCGTTATACGCATGATGTCGGTAAAAAGTTCTTGGCCGGAAGGTAAAGACATTTCTCGTTTATTAGCTTCATCAGTTAGGAGTTAGTTTTAACATTGTTTGGATGCCACCACGAGTCAAATTAGTACTACATAGTATTTGACATCGAGATTGGTTGATGATAGAATGACAACAAGTTTGTCTAGATGTTTTCAAAATCGTCAAGTAATTTCGTTGCAAGATAGTACTGTAGTTCATTTATTGGATGCCTGAAAGTTAGTATTGCCTAATGCTACGATTTTTAAGAACATGAGATCTGTATGTAATAGGTTTAGCTAAACATTATAATGTTTTAAACAATTTGTTTACCTCAAGTAGGGGGCATTAGTATGTTCAAAACCAGCAAAGGCGTGCGAGGAGGAATGAGGAATCGCCCCCCCCCCCCGGTGACGTCAGCCCCCCCCCGGTGACGTCAGCCCCCCCCGGTGACGTCAGCCCCCCCGTGACGTCACCCCCCGTGACGTCAGCCCCCCCCGTGACGTCAGCCCCCCCCCATCACGTGACCCGACATAAACCTAACATAGGCTTTGTCCACCAGTTTTATTATAAATTTGTTTTGTTTGTTTTTTTTGTTTCTTTTTCTTTTTATTTAATATTATATAAAAGTGTAAAATGGATGGGGATAAGGATAAGGGTAACCGTTTATTAAATCCACCCATCGTTGTCGTCGTCGATTAGCTCAACGTCGGAGCTGGAGTCGTCGGCGGCGGCGACCTCCTCCTCCTCAGCTTCCTGGCGTCGCCGCTGCGCGTCTTCTTCCAGCTCCCGCAGGAGGCGTTGGCGGGCCTCTTCTCGCTCCCGCCTTCTAGCCTCCTGCTGCTGTCGGTCCCGCTGCAGCTGCCGCACCTCTTCCTGTAGCCACTGCTGGTTTTCATGGATGTGAGGGCGGACAATGCCTGTAAGGGAGAAGCCAGTGGTTAGTAATACTGCCTAGTGCATGAACCATCAAGGCCCTAACCCGCCCCAACCCGTACCTACGATACTTACATACGGGACGCTCGACGACCCGCTCGACCGACGTCTGGGTGGATGTGCTGGTTGTTTCCACCCCGACCTGAATGGCCACCGAAACATCTTCGGTGGCGGTCTGGGTCGAGGTGGAGGTGGAGTCGGAGGTGGACGGAGGCGGAACAAAGATTAGGGCTGGTTGTGGAGCGGATGAGGAACATGGTGCTGAGAGGGTGTCGGGGGTGGAGGACGAGGTGGATGCGTGGGTAAGAAGGTGAACCCTTAATTTGTCCCCTCTGCGGAACTCCCTTCCGCAGACGGGGCAGTAGTATGGTTCACCTCCCTCCCTATGCGTGGACTGGAGGTGGCGGGTGAGGTGGTCTTTCCGGGCGAAGGTGGTGGAGCAGTGAGGGCAGGAGAACATGGTGGTGGTTCGGTGGTTAGGGAAGGAATGACGGTCCGACCCAGAGATGTGAACAACAGCAGGTGAAAGCGGCGATATTTAGACACCAAAGCAGTCAACAACCCCAGGGGTGAAAGCGGTAATCCGTGGAATCGTAGAACGTTCTCTGTCCTGGAAAGTTCCAACGAGCAGGTCCCCATAGCGAAGTGACTGGTACAGCCAAGCACGACCCTCGACCTTCCTCACGACCAAGCTCGACCCCCCCCGGTGACGTCAGCCCCCCCCCCCGGTGAGCGGTTCCGCGGAGTCACGTGTCGAGGCGCGTGCTAGGGCCTACGTGACCACCCGGGGCTGTTTACTCATCAGCGGTTCCGGGAACTATTTACCGCTTACGTTCCACTGCGAAGCTCCTCCGGAGGGTGAAAGCGGTGTTCGAGTCAGTCTTGATCAGAGCCGCTTCCATAATGGACGCCCTTACTGTGGAAGTCTTTATCAACGTTCCTAACATCAGCCGGTACCTCTTGCTCGGACCGGAGTACCTTATTCCTACAAGGACCCGGGTTGAGGAGGCGATGAGGAGAGGCGGTCACGTCTTCCTCAGGCCGGGGCGGTGGAGTCCAGCCAGTCCCGTGATGTCCTCCCGTCGTTACGACCCGGGAGACCCGGCGCAGTGGGACGAGGTTCTGCAAGTGTTGCAGTTAACCTTGAACCAAGGCAGCATGGCGGTGTTGGACGTCCAGGAAAACTATAGAAGGCCTGGACAGTAATCGGTTAAACCCCAAACCGGTTACTTTTACCCCAACCCAAGACCCTCTGTCCTACCCCAACCCAAGACCCTCTGTCCTACCCCAACCCAAGACCCTCTGTCCTACCCCAACCCATAATCCTATTTCCAGCCCACCCTAATAAAATTAGCAACGGTGGAGTGAGGACCCACCGGAACACCATGCAGGTGAGGAGCGTCACGTTTCTGGAAGCTTCTAGAAGGTCCGCTGGAGCGCGCGACTCGGCTATAAAACCGAGGCAGAGCCGCGCGCGCGCGACCTCAGTGTTGTTCGAGACGTCACCATGAACGGAAGCGGAGTCAGCGCAGCCGAAGTGGACCAAACGATCCGCTCCTTCCTAGAGGAGCTGAACGCAATGAACGATGAGAACGCCAACGCACCGCCAGTTCAGCAGGGATGTGCGTCAAAGAAGAAAAAGCTCGATGAGTGGACTGTAAAGAGGAAGGAAGTGCCTATCGATTCCCCGACACTGTGCTGGTCCGCTGGCGGATATCAGTACACTGTGAAGAACCCTACCAACAGTGGTAACGTACTGTTGAAGATGAATGTGTTCAAAGGAGGTCGCCCCACGTTCAGTTGCGGCTTGTACTTGGACGAGGAGCGAAACGATGAAATCTGCATATGTCTAGAGGACCTGCTATCCAGATTGCAAAACCTATGGTTGGCAAATAGCGAGACGGGAGAGACAAGATACGACGGGATCACTAGGACCGCTACTCCTCTACCCACCTGGCGAAAGACCGATTGCATCATCTCAGTGAAAACCAAGAGGAGCGCACACTCCAAGCGCGCTACCCAGTAAACGAGAGAGCGTGGAAAATTCCACTAAGCAGTTAATAACCGAGATGCTTCTAGAACAATCCACTTGTTTACGCAGTAAAGCTTTCCATTACGTCAGCCTTCCTGGAATTGAGCGTGGAAACTTCCACTAAGCAGTTGATAACCGAGACGCTTCTAGAACAATCCACTTGTTTACGCAGTAAAGCTTTCCATTACATCACCCTTCCTGGAATTGAGCGATTAACTATGTCATCATGTTGTTGATACGCGCGAGTCGGCACGTAGTCACCGCCAATAAAAGGCGACTCGGTGGCGAGAGCCAGTCATTCTGCATCCAGCCGCTGCGCCATGCTCAACACGGACCAGAAGATGGACCTCAGGACAGCCCTCAACAGCTGCAAGGCCGCGGGTTACACTCGCATCGCAGATCTGCGGGACAACGCGGTGTACCCGATCCGCTCATTCGAGCGGGTGGACACACCGTACGGCGAGGCAGTGATGGCCACCTTGGAGGGTCTCGTCGGCGATGACCCGATCCGGATTTACATGCCCCGGCGGTACCTCACGGTCCTGGACGACAACGCCATCTCCCAGTACAACGTTGGCGTGGGGCCGAGGACGAGCCTTGTAAAGAGGAGCGGCCCTCTTGGCAGCAAACTTCCTTTCCTGGAATTTGTATAAATAAATGGTATTTCCTATTCCCTTATTTCCTTAAATATTAAAAAAATAAAAATAAATAAAAAGAAGCAAGAAAAAGAACCTTTAGTTACAAGAGCCGAGGTGGCGGTGCATGGCAGTCAGTAGACGCCATGGACTTGAGGTGGAAACACCCGTTCACTGCCATCGTGGCTGGGCCCTCAGGCAGCGGCAAGTCGCACTTCGTGGCTCGCTTCATAGAGCACGCCGACCGCATGTGCGATACGCGGTTCGCCCGCATCACTTGGCACTATGGCAGCGGTGGCGGCGGTGGCAAGAGCCGTGCGGACTCTGCCGTGCACTACGTAGCCGGCCTGCCAGACCTGGACGACTATGACGGTAGCGAGCCCGCCCTGGTTATCGTCGATGACATGATGCGTGAGGCTGGCTCCGGCGTGGCGGACCTGTTCACCAAGGGCTCGCACCACCGCAACATGAGCGTGTTCTTCATCACGCAAAACCTGTTTCACCAGGGCAGGGGCCAGCGCGACATATCGCTGAACGCCCACTACATAGTGTGCTTCAAGAATCCCAGGGATCGCGCTCAGATCAAACACTTGGCTCGCCAAGTATACCCGGAAAACCCCAAATTCGTGGAGGAGGCTTACGCGGGCGCCACGCGTGATCCGCACGCCTACCTGCTCATAGACTTGAAACAGTCCACGCCTGAAGAGATGCGCGTACGTTCAACCATTTTCCCAGACGATCCGGTGAACTACGTGTACCTGCCCAAGAAGAAGTGATAAATAGGCCGAGCGCGCGCCAGCGTCAGTCATCATGTCACACCGTGTGAAGAAGGACGCGGCGCTGCTGAGGGCCCTAATACACGCTACGCCCAAAGAACGCAAGGCCCTGTTAAAAGCGTGCGACAAGAGTCGCATCAAGTCATTGTGCGAGTGCGCGTATAACGTGCTACGCGGAAACGTACCGCTTCCCCCCTGTCTCAAACGCAAATTGAGCAAACACAAACAGGCGCTCAGACGGCTGGTGAAACGCGGCGAGGGCTGGGCCAAGAAGCGACACTACCTCGTTCAACGGGGCGGAGGGATCCTCCTACCTCTACTGTTGAACGCTGTTTTGCCCGTTCTAGCGCAGAAGCTAATCGGACATGGAGTACGCTAGGAAAATGGTGGTTGTACCGCAGGAGCTCATCGAGAGATTGCGAGAAGGACCGGGACCAGGGCCGGGACCAGGACCAAGAGGAGGAGCAGGTAGCGCCAATAAGCCAGCCAGCTTGGACGCTGAGATGCATCGCATATTGAGCGACAAGCGGCTGGACGATACGGAGAAATGGAAACAATATCAGCAGGTGTTACAGCGGTTCGTGCACTTTTCCGCGGCTAAACGTCAACCCATAGGTCTGTCAATCATCGAGGGTGAGGAGAGGGAGGAGGAGGAAGCGGCGGGAGGTCCGAGTCAGATGAAGCACGAGTCTAGCGCCTCGGCGGAGGAGGACATTGTGGAATCGTTCTCAAAAATCTACAGGTCGGTGGCGCGCAACTTGTTGCGCTCATGACCCGGCAAGGCAGCCCCATCGCCTGGGACGCCAGTGGGGCGGTGTACGTGAACAAGGTGAAGATCCCCGATTCCAATATAGTGGACATCGCGCACAGCATAGTGAGAGAGCGAAGGGCGGACCGATTGCCTACCGGCTGGCATCAAGTGATGGCCGCCTTGAAGGACATGAACGTGCCCAAAGAATACGTGAGCAATCCCACGGCGTTGCGTTACTTAGGGGTGGGACTGGACTCGGCATCGAGCCCCTGGAGAGACACGACAGCCTCGTCGACACCCCTCTCACCGAGGTTGACACCGATACTGGACCGCCTGAGACCGCGACCCCCAGCGGCCAGGAGAAGGATAATAACCGAGGAACCCGACCGGGAATCGTCATTGGACAACTGGGAGCCGTTCACACCGTAATGGAGAAGTTGTACTACGACCCGAGCCAGCCCGGTTCCCTCGGCGGGGTGGCCGCCCTGGCCAGAGCCGCGCGCCTACCGAAACGTCGGGTAGCCGACTGGCTGCGCGCCCAGGACACCTACACGCTGCACAAGCCTGCGCGCAAGCGGATTCCCCGCAACTGCTATGCCGTGTTCGGGCCCCGGGAGCTGTGGCAGGCGGACCTGAACGACATGCGCGGCTTGAGCCGGTACAACGACGGAGTCAACTACCTGCTGACTGTGATAGACGTATTCAGTAAGCGGCTGTTCGCGGTACCCCTGAAGAGGAAAAGCGGGCCTGAGGTGGCTGCAGCGTTCGAGAGGATATTCGCTGAGGCGACTCCTCGCTGCCTACAGACCGACAAGGGGACGGCGTTCACCGGGGCCGCGACCAAGAGAGTGTTCAAGAGTCACGGTGTCAACTACTTCACCACGCAGAACCCCGACGTGAAGGCGGTGGTGATGGAGCGAGTCAACCGCACGCTCAAGACCCGCATGTGGCGCTACCTGACCTACAAAAACACGCATCGCTACGTGGACGTGTTGGACAGGCTTGTGGACGCCTACAACCACAGCCCGCACAGGAGCCTGGGTGGTAGCCTACGACCCGTGGACGCGGACAGCGGCGATGGTCAAACGGTGTACAAGGTGTGGCGTCACATGTATGGAAAGGCGATCCGGCGACACAAGCCCAGGTTCGAGCCGGGCGACACGGTGCGCATAGCCAAGGAGAAGGGTACGTTCGCCAAAGGTTACAAGACCAATTGGAGTAAGGAGCTGTTCGTGGTGGACCACGTATACGGGTCGCATCCTCTGCCATTGTACGTGTTGCGCGACCTGAACGGGACGCCGCTGGAAGGGCGCTTCTACGAGCACGAGATGCAAAAGGTGACGATCGCCCCGGACCGCCTGTATCAAATAGATAAAATACTGGACACCGAGGGGCGAGGCTCCAGTAAGCGCTACCTAGTCAAGTGGGTCGGTTACGGAGAGGACTTCAACTCGTGGGTACCCGCAGCGGACGTGCAACAGCTGCGATGACGAGGCACGACCAGTTTTACCTGACGTTGCCCAGTAACAGTTCAATGAAGTACTATCCCAACAACATGGTGACAAACTACACGACCCATCTACCCTCGACCGTTGATCTGTCAGACGGCGAGTGGGAGGTCGCTCTGGCGGAGGCGCACTACCCCTTCTCTTTTCTGACCGTCGGTGAGGGAACCTACATCAAACTAGTGCTGGGAATGAGGGACTCGAAAGGCGGGTTGGCCGTGGTGGACAAGTTGTTAATCAAAGTGGAGCCGGGCAATTACAGTAGTACCGAGGAACTCGTGCACGCAATCAACAACCACCCTCAAATGAAGAGTAACCTGTGCACCTTCTCGTATGACGAGAGGTCCTCCAGGGTGGAATTGCTGTCGACGTCTTCAGCCGTTCAGAGCCTCAAACTGAGCCCCAGTTTGGCGCTACAGTTTGGCTACGAGGTGGATACGGATATCGTCAAGCGTCACAGGTCCGTGAGGCCAGCTAACCTCTTCGCCGGTCTGCCATCACACATGTACGTGTATTGCGACCTGGTGGAACCCCAACTGGTGGGCGACGCTGTGGCGCCAATACTGAAGATCCTCAACATCGACATCAGGAATTACACGTACGGTGCCAACACGACAGTGTATATAATAGACCCGCACTACGTGCCGGTGATTAAAACCTCATTCGAGAGCGTGGAAATCGATTTAAGGGACAACCAAGGGCGACACTTGCCATTCCAATTCGGGACCACGTGCATGAAGCTTCATTTCAGGAAAGAGAGGCAGCGGCAATGAATCCGAGCGATCCCTATCTGGCGTATTACCGCCACCAGCAGGCGGGCCATGGCGTATCCTCCGTATTCAGAGGAGCCACTTTCCAACGCAGACACGGCATCGGCAGTTTCCTAGGCGGGCTGATGCGTACAGTGGTCCCTTTGATCAGATCCGGCGCATCGGCGCTGGGCAAGGAGGCGCTGAGGTCCGGTGTGGGCTTCTTGGGCGATGTGGCGGCGGGCACAGCCGACCCCCAAGTCGCGGCCAACACCCGGCTCAGAGAGTTTACCGGGTCGCTGAAACGTAAGGCCGATGAAAAACTGGATCGCGTGCTGAGCGGTGGTGGCGCCTATAAGAGGAGGCGTGTACAGCAGGTTACTCCTCAGTCTCTGGCGAAACTCCCCGGAGCGAGGAAGAAGAGCGCTGCGCCCAAGAGGAAGCCCGCAAAACGTGTTGCTAAGAAGAGGAGAAGCAAGAAGAGTGAGAGTACCGTGAAGGACATTTTTGGATAATGGCGTTTCTACATCAGAAGTCGTGCGAGTGTGTCAAGACCGAGTTGGACCTGTTCTCGCTACCGCCCACGCAGACCAGTATAGAGAGCGGTAAATGGGTGCAGTACAAGCCCATCTCCTCCCTGACAGACGACTCACCCGTTGAGTTCATAGTTCCGGGTCACGGGGACGAGTACACGGATCTGTCACAGACGCTACTGCATGTGAAGGCTACCATTAGATCGGCTAATGGAGGCGCTGTAACGGGTGATCAAGCGATAAAAGAGGTGGGTCCGATTAACAACTGGCTGCACTCGCTGTTCAGTCAAGTGGACCTGTACCTGAACAACAAACTGGTGTCTCCTCAGAACAACACGTACGCCTATCGCGCCTACCTGGAGAACCTGTTGTCCTATGGCGGTGATGCCAAGACATCGCACCTCACCGCGGAGTTGTTCTACGAGGACTATGCCGGGTACATGGACAATACTGAGGAGGATAATGCCGGGCTCAAGAACCGGAGGGAGTTTGTCAAGGGCAGTCGGTACGCGGACATGGTCGGACATCTGCACGTCGACCTGTGCAACCAGGAGAAGTTCATGTTAAACGGCGTGGAGATGCGCTTTCGCCTGATCAGGTCAAAGAACTCATTCTCCATCATGTCCAAAACCGTGACAGACTACAAAGTGGACATCGCCGAAGTCAACCTGTTTATGCGCCGCTGTAAGATCAACCCGAGCGTGCTGTTGGCTCACAGCAGGACGCTGGAGTCGGGCACAGCCAAATATCCCATTACGCGCGTGGAAGTGAAATCCTTCACGCTACCCTCCGGTATCAGCAGCAAGACTCTGGACAGTGTGTTTCTGGGTCAACTGCCGAAACGCGTTATAGTTGGCCTGGTCAGCAATCAGGCGTTCAACGGGGACTACAAGAAGAACCCGTTCAACTTCACCCACAGCCACGTGAACTTCTTCGCGCTGTACATAGATGGTGAGCAAGTGCCATGTAAGCCGCTTCAACCGGATTACACGTTCGGTCAGGAGTTGTGCGTGCTCGCCTACCACACGCTGTACACCGGCACCGGCATCAATTTATCAGACTGTGGTAACGAAGTCAGTCGCAACGAGTACCCCTACGGATACTGCCTGATGGCGTTTGATCTGACGCCCGATATGGCAGCCTCTCAATCCAGCCACTGGAACCTGGTGCGCAACGGTAACCTGCGCATAGAGATTGGGTTCTCCGAAGCCTTGGCGGAGGCGTTCAACTGCATAGTATACGCCGAGTTGGACAACGTCGTGGAGGTGGACCGTCATCGCAACGTCACAGTCGACTTTGGCGGGTAAACGAGTTGCCGCGCGCTCAAGGTCACCGCGCGCGGACCGTTAGGTGATGGCGGCGCGCGCACCCAAGGTTAACCCGCTAGGCGCGCTCCCGCCAGCGCTCAGTCGAGTTCAGTCAGCCGTACGGGATGGACGTGCCGCCACCGATCTACAACGAGCCGCCGCCAGCGCGCTGTCATCACGGAAGCGTGGTGATGGATATGTAGTGTTTTAAAGACAGTGATAATGACTTTCTACTGAAAGAGGTTTGCGTGGTGGACGTGACTACCGGCACGCTGCTCCTACATCACATCGCCCACCCGCCCTTCAGTAAGGACCTCCTGACTTCCGAGAAACAGCGCGAGAGCGTCTGGATCACTCGCCACTGCCACGGCTTGGAGTGGGACCAGGGGGACATCGCGTTCGTCGCCCTGCTGGACAAGCTGCGCTCCTGCCTCATCCACCGCCCCCTGGTCTACGTCAAAGGATCGCAGAAGAGGGACTTTGTACAACGCCACCTCATAACCGAGCCCGCCGCCACCACCGCTCAGGACATGGAGGATCTGGGCTGCGGGTCGCTCAACGGTCCGCCCACCTACCGGACCCTGCGCTGTCGCCACCATAAGAGCTCCCACAACCGTTGCGCCCTTCATAACTGCATAGTATTGCGGGACTGGCTCGTGGCTAACGACAGGTCGGACCCGTCCGTCTCAAGCTGCCTGTGCTGCTTCCGCCCATGATGAATACCGTCTAGATCAGAGAATGCCTGGCGAGGATCCCCGGACTGAGGAACGTTGCGGTCTACGCCTCTGACCAACTACCGGACGTGCCGGTCAAGCCTCTCACCGCCATCGTGTCCAACACGGTAGCACACACCGAGGGAGGCGAACACTGGGTGGCGTTTTACTGCTCGGAAGAGGACAGACTCGAGTACCTGGACAGCTACGGAAGGCCGCCATACCAGGCCGACTTTCAAATGTTCCTGAGGCGCAATCCTCATCACCGCCACTACGTCTACAATAGGTATCGGCTCCAGGGCTATGATACTTCTGTTTGCGGCTACTACTGCCTCACTTACCTGTACTGCCGGGCTGTTCTTCGCACGTCACTCAACGACTACGTCCAGCTCTTCGACTCTGCCGCTCCCGCCGCCAACGACGCTCTCGTCCGCAGGCTCTTCCACTCCATATTCGCTTAAAACTAGTTTGTAAGGTTTTTGTAGTATGTGTATGTAACCTTATTACTGTACAATACATGCCTCATAATGATAAAGCTTGTGTTTTTCATTTCTCCTTTCTCCTTACTAATTTTAAAAAAATTAGCAAAACTGAGGCAGCGGGGCTGGACCTCAGGTTTATATACCAGCGGCGCGTGTCACTGGCTGAGCCCCCGCCAAGCGGCAGTGAAGGCCGCCAAAGAGGGCGCGTCACGAGACCCCTCGGACATCAGCAAACCGCTGAGTAATTCGAGGGTGCAACCTTGAGCGTCAGCAAACCACTTAGCAACTCCTTCCTGGGCAACTCCTTCAGGGCCGTCCCCGACACGCGCCGCCAATCGCTCCCGGTTGGCGGGGGCTTTTTAAGCTGCACGGCTCGGGCCAAACGGCCCATAACGCCTTTCCGAGCCTAACGGCTTGTGACTTTTGAGTGAGCAAAGGGAGGAAATAAACAACTCGGGTTCATGCTGTACATAAAGCTATTATATTTTCTTACAAATACTATTTACAATTTTTTCTCTTATAACTAATATATACAACTAGACGGGGAATTCCTCTTCTTCCTCGTCTTCGTCCTGGCGCTGTCCCTCCTCCTCCTCACCGTCCACCTCCATCCGCTGCGGATCTTCTCCTCCTCTCCTGGCTGGCGGTAGCGGCGGGACGTCCTTGTGTCCCCATGGCAGAGTGTGGATGCCGTCGGGGAGGACGCACCGCTTGTCGTCAGCTGGACTGAGGCTCAGCTTGTTCACTTCCACGGTGTAGACCCGGTGCAAGTGGGACTGGAACCGGACGTTGGTAGTGTGTTTCTGGACCCCGTCAAACAGACACTCTCTGTAGTCGTCGGGGGTGAGGACGTTCTTGACAACGCCCTTCGCAACCCCCTTGGCCCGCTTGAGAGCCTTGCTGCCGCCTGTCGCCGCGTCCTCGATGTCCATAAAGTACAGCTTGGACCGCAGGCCGAGGTACTCGTATAAGGACAGGCCGTTGCACTCGTCCTTAAACTTTCCGATGACCTTGGCGTTGACGGGGCTGTAGCAGGGGTGGGACCTCGGATAGCCGCTGGTGTCGAAGTCGTCCAGGTGTTCCTTCATCTCGGCGTAGACGTCCTGGGACACGATGTCAAAGACGAAGCTGTCCGTGTCCATGTAGTCCACGGTGAGGCGGTCGCCGTAGCGCTCCTTCATCTTGCGCAGGAACTCGTACATGAGCCACTTGCTCAGCTACAGGACTGTCATGCCTACGTAGACGGGCTTGTCCAACACGATGTTGACCTTGGACAGATGCACCAGGGCCACGTCCTCCGTGTAGTACGTCCGGTCCAGGAAGTTGGATCTGGCGACGTACTTGGAAAACTTCTCCGGGGTGCACACCAGCTTCACGTTGAGGCGCTTCCGTACATTCTCGATGGTCTTGCCAAAGACCGCGTTGTTCATGAGCTTGAAGAAGTCCTGTTCAAACTTCGTCCTGGCCTTCTTCCGCAGCTCCGTGTTCATCAGGATGTACGGTTCCAACCACCGCGACTGGCGAAAGGAGATCGCCCGATGCACCGCGACCAGCTCCAATCCGTTTTGCAGCGCCTGCTGCAAGACCCTGTAGTGACAGATGTAGTGCGTCTTGTCGTCCAGGGTCGTCAACAGTTTGGGGAACTTCCCTATCGGCGGGCGCTTCGTCTCGCAGCAGTAGGGAAGGTCCTTGTGCATGTCATGTAGGCGCGCGGGGTAGTGGAGGTCCACCTCCAAGATGTAGCCTCGATCGGCCTCCGCGTCCAGCGCCGCGACGTTCAACGCCTGGATTTCCTCACGGCTGAGCCACTCGAAGTCTCCGGTCGGCAGGCACTGGGACATGGCCCAGCCGTACAGGTTGTTTGCGTCCAGGTACAGGAGGAAGCGCGTGGGCTCGTCCGGGCGGTAGTCCGGGCACCTGTCGTGGTTGGCCTTGGCGTAGCGGGTGATGGCCTGAGAGATGCCTCCCCGTATCCCCTGCTCCACGAACAGGTACATGTCAAAGTCCTGCAGCGTGTCCAGCTCCACACCGCAGGTCTTGAGCATCACGTCCCAGGCGTAGGACGGCAGGGTGTAGTAGTGGGCGGGGTCCAGCCCGTACTCTGCCAGCGAGGTGTCGCGGAACTGCTCAAAGACATCGGTGAGCAGGGCGATGTCACATCGCAGGTACTTGTCCGCGTAGTCCTTGAGGTGCCGACACTCGAAGGCTCGCCACACGTTGAGGGCGTGCTCGTACTCCTCGTCCTTGATGTCCTCCAGGGTCATGGAGTTCCTGAACGCCTCTTTGGGCGGCAACTCCCTGGTCCTGTACAACGTGTCGTAGGACGTAACGAAGTCGTAGGGGAACACGCCCTTCCTACGCACCAGGTCGAACAGCCAGTCGTCGGGGAAGCGCTTCCTCGTCTCGCGCATCCTGTCCGTGGGAAGTCCCGCCGCCAGGTTGGCCAGGCTCATGGAACCTGTAGGTGTCCAGGAAGCGCACCGCGAAACTGCTCTGTCGTTGGTTGTCCCCGGGCTGACCAAAGTGGAATCGCTTGGTAAAAGCGATGTACCGCTCCTCCGTGTGGGCCAACACGTCCACGTCGCCAGGGTCGATGGCCAGCTCGCGCACTACGAAGTGGGCGTCGTAGTTGGACAGGTTGTGGAAGTAGCAGTTGATGTGTCGCTGCTCCCGGTACCTGAGGTTGCACGAGCGATGAGCGGCTCCTCGGAACTCGTAGGGCGGGGCGTGATTGTGGTCCCGCACCTTGACGTCCTGGTCCGTGAACTCCTTCCCGCAGAGGTAGCAGTGAGTCGCCGCCAGGTACTCGTCCATCTCCTGCCGGGTCAGAGAAGGGTACAGAGCTCTCATGCTGAATAGGAACTCCCACAGCGCCAGCACGTCCATCTTCAACCTCTCCATGAAGACCTTGGACGCGTCAGCCCCGAATTAGACGCGGGGCTCAAACTCCTCTAGGCCGAGCGAGTCCACGATCTGGTAGGCGAATGCGTACGGGACGTGCAGTTGCAGGGGCCTCGTGCCGGGCGGCGCTTCCGCTGGGTCAACAGCGACGGGCTGCAGAGCACACTCAAAGTCGGCGTAGATGCAAAAGCGCTCGCGCCGAGTGTACTCGGGGTGGGCGAAGCGGATCGGCTGCTTCTTCGGCAAGTCCAGGCAAAGGGGAGCCTTGGCGGTGCAGTATCACATGTGCTCCTCCAGACGCTCGGCACCGGACAGTTGCAGCTTGTTGGGCTGGTTGTCGAAGTAAGCGAAGCATCGCTTACACACGTGGATAGTGCCGCAGTGGGACGTCAGCTGGGGTCGCACCAGCCTGCTGACGTTCGCGATGTAGGCGTAGTGACTGTCCCCGCCGGTGGTCACGTACAGCAGGTCCCGGTGATCCTCCAACTCCCGCTTGCAGATCTTCAGCGGGAACACGCGGTCCTGGAACTTTGGCGATCCGTCGGGGCGTCTCCCCACCATAGCGCGCTCGATCCCGTACACGTTGACGCTGATGGGGTTACTCCTCTCGAAGATCTTAATGTCCTTCACGGCCACGGGGAAGCGTAGGCCGACCCAGTCGTAGCGTGCCATGACGTCCGGTGTGTACGATGTGGGCCTCTCCGGGTGTTGCGCGACGAACTTGGCCAGGATAGCATACGCGAAGCACATGTCATCGACGTTTTGTACGTTGATAACGGCACGCGTCTCGCAGATGGTTCTGGGAAGCTGGACGAACCGGGCTCCGCGTTCTCCCAACAGGGTGTAAAGGTTGATGCGGATCTCCAGGTCGCGTATCCGGAGATAGCTCCACCCGCTGCCCACTAGCAGGCACTGCTCCTTCTCTTCCTCCAGCTTGTGGAAGGAAGCCGATAGGAAGTCCTCCAAGTTGGACGCGGCGGTGAGAGGCACGTTCTTCGTCTTGAAGGCCCGCAGACAGGTGGCTCCGTGAACGTTGGCGAATTCGCATTCCAGGAACATGTTGACCTTGATGTTCGGGTGTCGGGTCCTGACGTCGGCCAGCAGTTCCAGGACGCTGTCGAACAGCAGCACCAGCGCGTCCTCCACGGTCAAGAAGTCCTCCATGGGCCGGGACAGGCCGAAGGTCAGGAGGTGACCGCGGAACGCCCGTTGGATGGGGCGGAACGTGGGTAGTCCGCCACCACCCACCATCCCGTCGGATGCCGTGCTTGGTCCGGGCTGGGGCTCGCGGCTGGGTCCGGGCTGGGGCTCGCGGCTAGGTCCGGGCTGGGGCTCGCGGCTGGGCCGGGGCTCGGGTGACAGGACGGGAAGGCGCGGTATCTCGTCCACAACGAGGTTCCTTACGACAGGGCAGTTGTGGGCCTCGTGTCGGTCCCGGTTGTAGCGTCGGGTGAAGCCTCGGTCGCAGTAGGCGCACGCGAACCTAATAACGCGGTGGGCGCTCTCCATGTGCCGCTGGAGATAAGCGGCCCTGTGGAAAAGGGCGCCGCAATCGGGACAGCGGACCTCGTTGGCGTGCACCAGCTGCACGTGACGCCGGAGCAGGTCCCCGCGGGAGAATCGCCGCCCGCACGCGTCGCACTCGGGCCGTGGGTCTCTGAAGGGTGGCGTTGCGGAGGAGGAGGAGGAAGTTGAAGCAGACGGGCTCGCACCGTGGACCGCTTCCATATGGTGGCGAAGATCCTCGGGACCCGCCAGGGCGACGGAGCACAACGGGCACGGATGGCCTGCGAAGAGGAAAACAAGTCCTATTAGTGACCCCGATAAACACGAGGGTGAGGAACTGGCAACCTCTTTCTCATCTCAATCACCAGTTTGAGCCCAGTAAATACAAGGGTGAGGAATTGTATAGAGGCTTGGCGACCTCTTCCTCATCTCGAGCGCCAGTTTACCCGGGCCCAGTAATACAAGAGTGAGGAATCGCACAGAGGCTGGCAGCCCCTTGTTTACTACTTGAATCTGTTTACTCGACTAAAGCCGTTTACTCTCTCGAAAACAAGTCATTAGTACTGGCGGTTTCTTGTTTAACATAAAAACCATGCCTGACGCTTGATCGTGAGGATGGGTGAGGAACTGTATAGAGAACTAACGACCTCTTCCTCATCACAATCGCCAGTTTACCTAGGTCCAGTAAATACAAGGGTGAGGAATTACACAGAGGCTAGCAATCCACCTATTCTTGTTTAACATAAAAACCGTACCTGGCGCTTGGTCGTGAGGAGTGAGGAGATGTGTGGCGAGGTGGCGTCGCAGGTTATCGCTTCGCCCGAAGCGTCTACCGCAGACGTCGCAGTTGAGATGGCGGTCGCTGTGAGCGGCTGTCGTGTGGCGAGTCAGGTTTCCGGCGTTTGCGAACACGCGGCCGCAGACCACACACATGCAGGGACCAGCCATCTACAAAAACATCGGGTATCTGTATTCCCCGTCCGCTACAAAGGCACAATTGTCGCAGCAAAAACACTTTGGTAGCGATACCCCTGGGAACGAGGCGAGTCTAACCCTTTTAATAATGTTAGATAGAAATAGATGGCATGAATCGCTCGTATGACATTCCCAACACTGGTACACGTCTTTGTCTTTGTTACGCTCACACATAGCGATTTCGCCCTCGTCTATAATTCCACTAGGCACTTGAAAGTTCGATTTAAAAGCGAAACCAAATTTTATTTCACTCAAAACGTTTTTAAAAAGGAGTGGAAGCGAGTCTATTTTGCTTTTTAAATTTGGTTCGTTAACTTTAATTGTTAGAAAACACAACTGTTCCAAGGTCATTACGGTTTCACTCATCTCCATCTGAAAAGAGACAAGGACAAGACTCAGTGTACCGAGATATGCAAAACATTAAATATTAATTTTAGCTAATAAGATTTTAGAGCATTGGTAAACTTTCTGATGAAAAAGTAAATTACATGTTACTTACGTTAACTTTTACGGGAATCCAAAGGCAATGAACAGCAAGTTGTGTAGGTGTATCGCAGAGACAGCACTACTTCGTCCGCACAGTAAGAGCTCCAAAGACAAACTGGTGAAACCTCTGAAGACACGCTCATAAATAGCACTCCGGTCGGGAGGAGAAATCGGTCGTGGAAGTTTCCACTGGAACCGCTAATGGGTAAACCGACTGTGGCGGTCACGTAGGCGGAGGATGACGTCATGGCAGTTTCGGTGAAATCGGTCGTGGGACTTTCCACTGGAACCGCTAATGGGTAAACCGACTGTGGCAGTCACATAGGCGGAACAGTCAACGGAACACCATGTCGGACACCATGTACGTCTTGTGCTGCCCCTGCACTGTGGCCGTTGCGTTTCAAAAGATAGAAGAAGAAATGTATCATGGATTAATAATCCTCCACCTCGGCTCGGTAGAGGAAGACGGAAGAGTACACTTCTTCCCCCGTTGGTTCACTGCCAATGTGCCGGTGGAGCTGAGCCTAGTAAAAGAGAGGGTTAACGGCTTCCTCTCCAATGGTTTCACGGCTGTCATAAGCTATCGAAGGGTTCAACTTCAATAATCTATTATATTCGTATTTGTACTATTATATTCGTATTTTATAATATTATATTAAATTATTAAACTAAACAAAAAAAAATAAAAAAGAAAAAACGATAGGTGAAGCTTATGTTAGGTTTATATCGGGGGGGGGGCTGACGTCACGGGGGGGCTGACGTCACCGGGGGGGGGCTGACGTCACGGGGGGGGGCTGACGTCACCGGGGGGGGCTGACGTCACGGGGGGGGGGCTGACGTCACCGGGGGGGGGGCGATTCCTCATTCCTCCTCGCACGCCTTTGCTGGTTTTGAACTTACTAATGCCCCCTACTACCTCATTACCTAAAATAATAGCTGTTTACTAACATATAAAGCACAGATATTTCCACCATGTCACATAACAATTTAAACAGATAATACAAAAAAAAACTAAAATAAATAAATATCAGTTGATATGTTGGAATGATGTTAAAAACCTGCAAAGTAATATTGAGGGTATTATTTATAAAATTCCCTTTGAATAAGTGAAATATGGAGTGTTTCGATCCGGTGAAATATTTGTCTGGAACCGAAGCCGAATTGGTTTATGCATGTAGTATTTATGTCAAACCGAACACGAAATGGAACAAACTCCATGTAAATATTATCTGAGATATGTCTAAACCGTATGGGGCTTAGTATGACTCAATGGACTTATAATGTATATTAACAGATATGTATGGTATAAAGCTAGTTACAGAACCAACATTAGTTATTGTGATAAACGATGTAGCTAACTTAAATTGTTAAATTGGTAGTTAAATCAGTTACAAATATAAGAATTGATTTTTTTTTTAAATAAAAATAAAATTGATGAACACATGTTCCATGGACAGTATAGTCTTCAGAAAGTGATTTTTCCATTTTTTTAAGTAATAAAGTGATTTATAACAAAAATGTACGGATTCAATTGTTTTTATACAATTGCAGAGGATTAAAACCCATCACATACTGCAATTTACTTGACTCTAACATGTTCTAAGTTTAAACACATAACCCTGAAATAAAAAGTTGTAATGTTATTAAAAAAAACTACGCTAAAGATGCGATTACACTCGGATACTTTGCCGTGAGACTTTAAAGTGTATTTTATTAGCAATCTTTGTTTGTCTCCAATAGCAAATCGGGAATTAGATTTTTCTTGGGGAACCTTTCTAGAACTTATTATTAATCCAGAAATGAGTTGATTACAACTTTTGAAGGAAATCGTTTAAACCGTTTTTGAGATCAGAGTTGCAATAAAACAAGCAAACAAGCAAACCTTACTCATATTAGAGTATAGGATAGGATTAATATCCAAGTTTCAGTTTCTTTCAACCATCTGTACATATTATTGTTATACATGACATTCTGCATACATAATTTACTTCGGACGGATCACTGCGGTGTGTGTAACTGTCCTTAATCCCTACTTCAGACGGATCACATTGCGGTGTGTGTAACTGTCCTTAATCCCTACTTCGGACGGATCACTGCGGTGTGTGTAACTGTCCTTAATCCCTACTTCGGACGGATAACTGCGGTGTGTGTAACTGTCCTTAATCCCTACTTCGGACGGATCACTGCGGTGTGTGTAACTGTCCTTAATCCCTACTTCGGACGGATCACTGCGGTGTGTGTAACTGTCCTTAATCCCTACTTCGGACGGATCACTGCGGTGTGTGTAACTGTCCTTAATCCCTACTTCGGACGGATCACTGCGGTGTGTGTAACTGTCCTTAATCCCTACTTCGGACGGATCACTGCGGTGTGTGTAACTGTCCTTAATCCCTACTTCGGACGGATAACTGCGGTGTGTGTAACTGTCCTTAATCCCTACTTCGGACGGATCACTGCGGTGTGTGTAACTGTCCTTAATCCCTACTTCGGACGGATCACTGCGGTGTGTGTAACTGTCCTTAATCCCTCAGTTTACACAGTATGCACTGGAAAAACTAACTGGTAAATAATTATTTTTGTAAATTATCTATTTTATGGCTACGACACTTATCTTAACCTTTTTGTAATAAATATGTAACCAAATTATTTCTCTCAAAACATATCTTGTGCTGCTATTATGTCTCTCGCTAAAACTAATTAAGTAAATTCAGAAAAAGGAGTTAATTTTCCGAAGGGTTTTTTACATTTTTACCATTTCCATGTCTCCAGATTTTTAATATCCAACAGCCACTTCTTTCGTTCAACTGAATAAACGAAAATAAACCAAGTAAATGGCAATCCTTGTCCCCAAATACAAATATTACTGATTTTATGTTTTTATTTTTAAACTTATATTTTTGCTTAGATCTTAGAACAAACCTTAATTTTATTTCCTGCTACATCCTATCATCGGCTGTTTTATCCCTTAAAAAATGTGTTTAATGTCTTGATTACAAATAAGTGAATTAAGCTGAACCTAAGGTTTTGTTATCTGAACCGTCAGTGAATAAAAACCGGACGATTTTATTTTATTTGTTATGAAATGATACTGCTTATTTCATTGAATGTTATGGGTGATAAAAAACTCGTTTGCTTAAAAAAGTTGACGTATTGAATACCTAAGTTGTTGTTTAATCAGATGCCACATATATTATCTGTCTGATTTTAATGTGCGGTCGAAAAGCGAATTTAAATTCCCCCGTGTTCTCCCAATTCTCCCACTGAGAACAATTACTACCTCTCACAGCTGTTGTATATTTGTTTTTGGTCTAATACTTTGTCAAGATTAGATGTTCTTTATTGACCTTAGAAACTGTATTACGAATTAATTGGTTTTACCAAGACTTATACCAAAATAAATATATTTTAACAGCTGTAAAATAATGTATTAGAAACAAAACTGCACGCAACAAGGATGTAAACAAAGTTATTGTGAGTGTAATAGTGCCGATATAGTTTTATAATTGGACTTTTTATATTTACTTAGCCTTTTACGTTAATTGCACATCACCAAAAATTAAATAAGTGTAAGGAGACAATATATAAATAAACTGTTTCTATTTCAATTTTCTGTTTAGCAAAAGGTTAATAAAAACCCTAATAAGCTTATAAGAGAAGCTGTCTGCTAGCCTAAACAGTTGGCAGACGTGGGTAATATAGAGCAATTACGGGAGTTCGGGAAGGTAAGCAATTATGTGTTGGGAAATCAGTTGTTGATTTTCAATCGCACATTAATATCAGACAGCGTATAGTAGAGCAGCAACAATGTAATTGTTGAACTTAACTCGTATTTGTGATTGATTTAGAATCATTCACGGTGTTGGCATAAATCATACATATGTAAGTATATATCCTTGTCAAGGAATTTCTTTTCATTCAGTTAGACTACTATTACCTTTTACTGTTTTGAAATATGTCTCTTATACTAGTTAATTAAGATACTATATTCAATATTTAAATTATAACAATATATTCTTGCAACTGGGTTTAAAATTAATACATGTTTAGTTTAATCTTAAACCCTACTCTTTTTGGGATTCTTATCAAGCTTATTTTTCCTACCTAGTTTATTAGTTACTTTATACTATATAAGTTACTTTTATACCATACTTACTTTTCTAGTTATATAGAATTTCCTCCTTGCATGTATAACCCTTGACTTTTTTTAAACTTCTAAAATCACTGTAAGCAGGTTGAGTTGCTTATCTGTAAGCTAATTATTTATTTGGTTAGACCAATTTTATCATAGTTTTATTATACTGTATGTAGGTACAATTGTAACATCTTTTAACTTTTGACAAGTCTCAAAATTCAACGTCAACTTCAATCAGCTCAACTCAATGACATCGTTACCATGCTTGCCCTACGGACACCATTAAGGCCATTCTGAAGACGTTTGTATCGTGACGGATCATATGGTTCCCGGAAATCAACAAGGCTATCAGGTGCTATCAGCTAAGTACATTCCACCTATCTTTGTTTAACGGACCTCCATGGATATAATATTCTTCAACAGGAAGTTTCATAGTAAAGCATTTCGGGAGAGTGTGAAGGTTTGAGAGTTCCTGGGTAGGCCTACACGTTCTTATTTCACAAATTTACAATTCCTTACATCGGGGTATGCGGTCCTGCTATGCAATGCTATGAGTTGATAAAGGCCATAGATGCATTACCAAATATTGGGAAGTTAATTTTTTTAAAGACGAATTACTAATTACAAATTAGGTAAATCTTGTTTATACCTGTCTTCCTGCACTGCAATGATCCAGGTAAATAGATTAGGGCTACGGCTGTTCCGCATTGCCTAGCTATTGATGTCATGCGGTTGAAATTAATTAAGAATAATGAATAATAATTATAGAACTAAACAATACTATTCGGTGAATATATTAAATGGCATTATACATTTATAATATTTGTGCTAAATTCTCTTATTACTGTTTTAATTGGGAGGAATGATAAATAAGAGTAAACAATGAGCTAATTTAGCTTTGAATATATATTTCAGGGACGTATGTGTGAGTGCAACAGACAGTTTCCCTGCGCATTGTTTTCACCGCATGTAAGTGGCAACATTACCGAAGGTGTAGTGGTGATAACAATAACATTGCAACGTTTAATTTTATTCATTAAAGTTAATTTTGTTCATGTATTAACGTTCAACGTCCATTAACGATTAATGGCAAGTGCGAGGCGTATTTACAATAATTTAAAATTTTGATAAATATTGTAAACTGTAATAATTATAATAATTTAGGAATAAAGGGTTTATTAATAACAAATAACTATTGGGTTATGTAAAGTGGTGACACATTTGAGTTATGTTTGTAATATCTAGAATAATAATGTCAAAGACACACGCTACAGAAGCCACACACATTCGCACAAGATGGCAAATATATATTAACCATGACACAACGCGTTGTGCCATCCTAATGTGAATGTGTATATTTAACAATTCCTGCAACAGATCTAAAACGGTTTATGAAACTATATATGAAACTGTCCCAAACAAGGGCTCAAAACCATTTAAAAACAAAAATGAGGTCATGAGACGGTCAAACAGTGCAATAAATAACCAAAGAACATTTATTGTCCCTAAATAACCAATTAATGTACGACTCTAAGTTAACATAGTTCAGGCAGAGATAGGTTCAAAATATTTGCTTTATTTTTATCTCTAACTCAATACAAAAGCCACTTTCCAAAACTCTTTAATTCAAATATCCTACTAAAAAATAAGATACTTCAAAAAGTACTGATGGAACTTTTGTTCCATTCATTCATTCATACTAACCCTATTAACGATCGTCAGTTGATTATGTTACTATAATCCAACTAGCGACTTTCTAGAGAGAAACTCCGTTCATTGAGGAATATGCGTTTTAGATTCGGGGAAAACACATCCACAAATACAGCTTTGGTTGAATTCGTAGCTTGAAGGCTGTGTACTGATAAACAGTTTTGGCAAGGAAATCTTACCATTTTAATAAAAAAAAACTCACATTTATGAGCTGCAAATATTATATTTTTGCCAAAACTCTCAGAAGTCAAAACGTTTAAAACGTGTGATATTAATATCTATGATTTTATGCGAGGATTATCTCTCTCATATTACTACTACAGGGTTTAAATCATAAACGAGTTCGCACGCAGCACGCTGACGTGAGGGAAGTGAATTTCCACAAAAAACGTTTAAAACTCAAAATATGTGTAAAAACATACATGTATTCAATTTTTTTTTTTAAATCTGAAAACATTGATTTTTTGGCTGTTCTGATGCTCCTGGTTTCATTTACCTGCAAAGCTGGGAATACAATTTTGCGCATTATAATGTTAGGAGAAGGTCCAGGCAGGCTTGAAATTAGGCGTGAGTTGCTGGGGATGATAAAAGTACTCTAATAAAGGAATAAAAGGCTTTTCTAGTGTAAAACCCCCATAAGACAACGTACTGTGTGTAGTTGAAACACATTTTCTTTAATAACTCGGTAAATATTTATACTAGAATGACGAGAGAGACCTTAACACTTTCGCCTCACTAATTCCCATGTTTTTACATGCATTAATTTCACGTCCGGGGCTTCTCTGACTCTTTTTCGGCCCAAAAACTCGAAATTTGAAAGATTAATTCCCAAAAAAAGGGTTTAGAGTTTTCCGATTGTTTTGCCCAAAGAACTTGTCCAACTGATTACAGAAAGGAACGTCCCTACCAAATTTGAAGTTAATCGGACAAAAAATGCGTCCGCTAGAGTGCATACATAGAGTGCATATATATATATATATATATATATATATATATATATGTGTGTGTGTGTGTGTGTGTGTGTATGCACTCTAGCGGTCGCATTTTTTGTCCGATATATATATATATGTCTATATATATATATTTATATATATATATATATAATTTTGAACGACTCCCCAAAACGTGTTCAGGGTCACGTTAGGAACTTCTATGGTGGTCCCGGGCTTAAGTTTCACCTTGCGGGTCATGCTAATAGTTCACTTTCCAAAGGAAATTCACTAACAAAATTATCAGCAGAAAAACATATTTAGGTTTTGGTTATAACTCTGGTTTGTAAGTGTGGTTCAAAATATGTTTTGTAAAAACAATTGTGAAAGGAAATTATCTGCTATTTGTTTGTAAATTGTTCATACATACATTAAATATAACGTTTTGAATAGTTGCAACTATGAGCCAGAACATATGAAAAGTAAAAAGTTAGTCATTTTTATCTGTAACTAATTTATCGAAATAAAACCAAGCTGATACCCTTGAAACATCTTTATTGGATCCATTTCAGGAGATGAAGTGAAATGGAAAAAGTTTGTAAACAGAAAAGAGTCAGGTAAAGTTTGAATTGTATAATCTGTTTTCTTGACGGTGGTTTATTGTTCAAATCGTAGGGATTAATGGGGACTTTGAAGCTTATTGTTAAATATGTTAATCTGATATAAGTATAACAATTGATAAATTATATATTTATGATAATCGTAAAAAATCAAATTTGTGTACAAATTTAAAATCTTCAGAAATAAAGATCAGTCAGATAAATACTATTTTGTCCTTCAAGAATTGATGTATTTATTTGAAACTAAGTTAATCAACAATATTGCTGGTTGTAAGTAACTCCTATATATATCTGTTCGTTTTAGTGGTTTTTATAATTTTAAATTTTACTAATGATTCTCCTGTCAAATATAGTGAAGTAAATCACCACAGACGTAAAAATAACTGATTTGTTACATACTTATACCTTAATTTTTTTAGTTCAGAACACAATCACATGTGAGAACCCTTATTTAAAAGAATAAAAACCTGTTTCGGTTAACATTTACGTTTCCCGGGGAGAAGGAGATTACATAACTAAAGCTTATGGAATCACTCAGAGAGGGTTTGGGTTTCAATCCTCTGAACTGCGTTCAGAAGTACAGTTCTGAAAGCTGCTCGTTAATAACATATAATCCTCGAAAGATCATTTACTACTAAAAATCATGAGTATCTGGTACTCCGCAACATCTTAAGTCCTTGGGCCAAACAGAGTGCTGATTTCAGGCGCATGGCATTACGTCAATTGCAACTAATTCTGAGCACCCTGTTTGAATAAGTCGGTTTAGACCCTTATGCCATGTAAAACGATATCCCAACCTACCTTGGAATACGTCTTCAGCTGGCATTTCACTCAGCGCTCGATGTAACAAGACTTCCACAGTCAAGGATCTTATCTCAAATAATCCTTAAGATCATTTTCTGTTCCACAACCTAGTCATACTTCAAACCTGGGTTTGATTGGCCCTGGGTTTATGGAGAGGCTGCATAGCCCAACTCGACAATCTAATATCAACCAATGCACTTACGGCTTTCAACAGATGAACATATCATGACCCGAGTAAAGGTGGGTCAGAGGTGTTAAGGAAAGCATTTTGAAAAACGTTTGTTAAATCAAGCCTTGCCCCGTAACCAACAACATCGAAGCACTAACCGTGGCTGATATTCACCGATGGCATAACAATTTCCGCCAAAATCCCACACCAATTAGTGGCAGTAGGCCAATTAATCGAAACATACATATAATTTTATTCAAAACCTCAATGTATTTAAAATATAACTTAACTCCATGCGACGAAACTAAGTCACTGTAGTTTGCATATATGTTTGTTAAATTTCGAGTCTGTGTCACAATAATAAATCGAGGTTTTATTGAATTTACTATTCGTACTCAGTTATTGGAGATGTTTTTGGGTTACTCCCACGTCAAAGTCACCATACTGCTCTATACAACACGTTACGATAAGCGTATTTACTCTATCACACCCGAGTCACAGGCAGCGTAGGGTTTATCCAAGTACCCAACTGATTAATAACAAATAGGCTCAACAATCGCACAAACATTATATAAATATGTTATTACTAGGCGCTTTCAATATTTTTTACAAATAGGGAAGAAGTTTTAAAAGTTGCATCAGTGAGCCAAGGATAATATGGATAATGATAGTGGCTCTCCAGGGATCCGTCTTCTCAGCTACGTTGTTTTTAATTTTCATAAACGATCTTATATATGCACATTATGATGGTTAAGTGACAGTTTTTATGGATGACGTAACTTTCATACTTTGAAAAAGCTAATTTATTGTTGTTTTTCAAGAGTTAATCCGTTGTGGATCACATTTAATATACTCTAAATATTTTGAAATGTTGGTGTGTTGATAATGAAATAAGGTTAATTAATTATAAAACGAAGTTCATCAGATTTGGACACTGAGATTTTAACTATGATAACTAAATTAGATTTAATTTATTTGACTGTGTACGTTTGTCATTTTCAATAAATAGAAAAATAAGATACATTTAAATATCTAGGTGTTTGCATATAAATATTGACTATAAATTAATATGGAATAAAAATATAAATTATTTAGTGAACAACCTAAAAATAATTTAAATAATTAAAAAGTCTAAAGACGGCCACACACTATCGGACTTTTGCCCGAACCAGACATTGAACAAGACATCGAACCGAGCGGATTTGGCTTCGAAGGGAGAAAATCCGGTAGTTTGTGGGGCCTCCGAACGAGACACCGAACAAGACATCGAACCGAGCATCGAGCGCTCTCGAGGCGGTTTTTTGACGAAAGATCAAAGAAAGATCGGTCCGATGTCTTGTTCGGGGTATGGTTCGGGGTTCGATAGTGTGTGGCACCTCCACGCTGCTCCGAGCGCCGTCCCGAGCGCCGTCACGAGCCTATTACTATTTACTATTTTAAAGTTCATCAACTTATATTATTTAATATCCATAGTTGAATTATATGTATTATTAATTTAGATTCTCTTTAATTCAGATTTAAATTTTTTTATATTTAAGTCACGTAATCACAAACTTAGATTTTATCCAGACTAATTTTAACCGGACTTACTTGAAATAAACATTAACCCTACTACACTGTTGGTGTTTTTTTTAATAAATTAAAGGTAGTAAGACTTAATTGTTGAAATGAAGGGAAGCGCATACAAACCTCGAAATGTAAAATTACAACATGTATCTCTTTTGTGTTTTAATTTCTCATTAAACCAAGCAGTTCAAATTGGCAGCAAACAACTTATAGGGCAACTTTGAGACACACTAGAGTGTAACCATAATTATTTTTTATGTGAATAAGTTTTTTTGTAACAGTATAAACGTTACAAAGTTATGATATTTGTTATGTGTTATTTTATTGCATTAATTTATATATACTTTTTACTATATTCCATTTGTAATCAATTACATGTTGCATTACTTTTTGATTTACTAAATTATTACAACCACCTTATTGATGTTACAATCCTCCTACATAGTTAATAATACCCAGGCCTACTATTTTTGCAAGAAACAGTGGTAGATATTTGATTTGTTAACAGATAAATCTGCTAAACTAGTTTAACCTAAATAAAATGAATAATATTAGTAAAATGAATTCATATGCAACTACAAATTAATCCCTGCTACATAACCCCAGCCCCCTACCACCCTATCTGCATCCCCTAAACCCCACAAGTACATGGCCGACCTGCACAACGTCAACTCAAATGGTCCCCACCGTTTTTACCCCGCTCGGTGTTTTCGCGCTCAATCTGTCCGATCCGATGGCTTGTTCGGGGTCTTGATCGGGATGAAGTTCGAAGTGAATTTGTGCCCTACTCCCTGCTCCCTGCTCGGTCCGATGTGTTGTTCGATGTCTGGCTCGGTCAAAAGTCCGATAGTGTGTGGCCGCCTTAAGGAATATTTGCGATTCTTATCTGATAAGAAGTCTTTACTATGCGTTAATAGCGATGTGTTGCGTTGCGTTGTGCAATGTACAATATGGAGTTCCTCCATTGTTGAGGAGGAACTTTTAAATTTAAGAAGAATCGAGGACAAATTTTAGAGAATTATGTAATTCAAAAGCTACAATAATAAATATTTCTATATAACATTAACATATTATCTATTCACCACCTATTTTTACGAAGTATTACAGATTAGTTAAAATCGTATAATGAAACAAAACAACTAAGGCACAATTATTACATCTCCAGAAGTAGAGCTTAGAACACAATTGCTAGATTTAAATTAAATATATTCTAGACACAGCAAACCTGCGAACTCAGCGAATTTCCAATGCAAGTATTACCTCACTACCACATGAAGCATATTACCAGGTTTTATAGACATATATTCATAACCAAGCCAGATATATAAAATCCTATTTATTCTCCTAAATAATATAGATTAAGATAGTTCGTAAAGGGGAAGTTAAAAACTGGTGGTTTATGCAAATATTAATAGATCTGAGGTACATGAAGGCACATACCAAGTTTCCTCAAATAATATTCATAAATAATAGAATTGACAATTTAATTTATTCACCATACGAAAGACAAAATTCCCATACCTACTTACATAGGACTGTGTATGTAGGTTTGCTGCTGCAGGAATATTGAACACGGATTTTGGTATATCACAATCAGATGAAGTTATATAATACCAAGTTTTATCAATATGCGGTCATAAATATGTGAGGTATACAATAAAAGTAGAATGAATAAAGAGGACAACTATGTTATATAAGTGTTATGAGTTATACTTTCTTCCCACAAAAAATACAAACAATTTTGTCTGACCAAATAAAATATTTAGGCATTAAATTTAATTGCCTAACTTCTTGAAGGATTGCAAGGACTTTACCAGCTTCGAGATTCATATAAGTGTTATTTTAGACGCTTTGTATTCGAAATAAAATACATACAGTTACGAAATTTGTTAATTATATCGTTCGGTAACAATTGTTTTACACAAAACTATCGGACACGTTCATTAAACTTGTAGTTTGTAACAATAACACAAATGCGATTCATTTGAGACAATGTTGAAAATATATTCGAGTACACTCTTGAATAAGCACATATGAACCATGCATTACTGGGTCAACAATACAGCTGTATGCATTGGTGGTCTGTATTGTTCTGATGCTTTGTTTCCCTATGGCCCTGTATTTTGAGCATATTACTTACATTTCTGGAATAATACTACTAAACAGTTTAAACTAATTCCATCCGTATGTGTACGTATACTAACCAGTTTAAATTTAGTTTGGATTACATATTAACACTTCCACATAAAGTTCGTTGTTAATGGTCATTATTTGGGCTAATGTTTTACTATTGATTAAAAAATCTGTGCAAACCTTTGAAAAAACTCATGAAAACATAAAATACCCCCGTCTCAGCAAACCTGCGTACTCAGCGAATTTGCAATGTATGCATAAGTTTCTCACTACCAAATAAGGCCACTTACCAGGTTTCATAAAAATAAATAAGTAATCAATAGCATTTTATGTATTCTCTAAGAATAACATTAGAGTAGGGACTATTAGCATATTCAATTTATTTAGTGGGGGATGCAAATTTCATCCGCCCCACCCACCGCTGGAAGAACCGGCTAATAGACCCTACTCATTAGGGCTGAGTACGCAGGTTTGCTGCAAAAAGAAAGAGAAGAAATATGTCTTTGTGCAATTATTAATATAAATCAACCAGGTGAAGCTACATACTAAGTTTTATTAATTTATGTTCATAATTAAGGGAGATATGTAACTTTTCTTATTCTCCATAAGAATAAAATTATGGCTGAGTATGCAGGTATGTTGCTACGGGTATAATCAACAACAACAATTGTTTGTGAAAATATATAATACCAGTAATACCAGTAATTTGTGAAGCCGTATACCAAGTTTCATCAATATTAATTCATAAATAATCGAAATATCAAATTGTAGTTATTCTCCTTAAGAATAACATAGGACAACATACACAACATACAGTGTTTAGCACTTTAAATATCTCTGAAACGGTTGGACGTAGAATCACAATTTTAACACCAAAATGATTGTTTTGTGTAGCTGAACTGATGGTAAAAGCAAATGTGAAGTTTACATTAAAATGAACTGAGGATAAGCCAAAAACATTTTTCCCTTAAGATTAACATGAGAGATTTTATGAGCTTTGGATTTTCATTGGATTTTTGGAACATTGGATTTTCTCCGCAACCACTTAACCTAGGTTAATAATTCAAAATACTATATTATTTTTTTAAGCTTTATAACATGGTCAAAACCAAAATTAAGTGTTTTAAAAATTTTAGGGTGAAAAATGCAAAAAACCGGTTTTTTGGAAAATTTAAACCCCCCCCCTTCCCATGGTCCGACTTTTCTTGTTTTCGAGCTTAGTCATGAATGTCATTTTACAAATTTGAGCCAAATTTTATAGAAATCGGACGGTTTGTACTCAAGTTATCGCATTCACGGACACACATTTATATATATATATATATATATATATATAAATTTGAACGATTAGTGTTTTTGGCATCTGGGGACCTCAAAACAAAAAGTTTTCATGGTCTCGGGCTTAAGTCTTACCATGAGACCTACGGTAATAGCTTCTTCTCTAAAAAGGGGAAATTCGCTAAAAATAACAGCATGCGTTGCTTTTAACTCTTTTAATTTTTAATAAAAAACCACCTTATTATCTTCTTAAACACTAGTTTTTCAAGATTTTTCAATCCATACTAATGAATAAATAGCAAGCGCAGGACATGATAATTGATTTGAAGATTTCAAAACAGTTCAAACCTTGCAGTTCGATAAAATAATATACTGTTTAGGTAAACTCAAACTGAAATAGTTGGCATTGTTTAGAGACTAAATACTAAATGAAATTTAGGGAATCGCAGTATTTATGATGTTATTGTATTATTTTCTAATTTATGTTTTAGTAAGCGTGTGTTATAGTGAAAACAAGGTTCCTCAATTCCTCATTCCGTGTAGGTAATTGTATCTAAAACAAGGCATACACGTGGTCTAGTTGTTGTTAACCACGTAATGGAGGTATGAATAACTTTAATTTACAACTCAACCACTGTGTGCATCGAATACAAGTTACTTAAAACTAACATTAGATATTGAAGGAGTTTTATTCGAAACAAAAAAATATACAACATTCCTATCAACGAAAATAATTTTTGCTGTTGTTATTTTATGTAAGGTAAATAAAAGTCAGGTACTTGAAAGAGAAAATCAAATAAAAACGTTTTATTTTAATTTTACGTACGTTACGTAGTACGTAATTATTACGTACCGATGTTAGTTGATACTGTTTAATTTTCACAAAACCGTACAGAGATTCAATATCGCACAAACATGCATATTACACAGTACTGAGAATCCCCTCAGGATTCGTGGATGTGGAACGCTCATCGTTAAATGAACAATATTGACGTTATTATTTTCCTCAGGGGGATCATAGCCTCTCATAACAAGTAATTACTATTTAGTACTCATGCTTTCCATCATATATGTATCATGCATTCCATTTATATTCACAAAGACACCTAAACGTTATGTAAATAGTGTAAAAGTGGCTTGAAGGGACCATAGCTCCTAACCTGGCTCCAGTACTCTACATCATCTGACTTTTTTATTCTCTATTTTTTGAGGGAAATAAAATAATATAAGTCAGAATACATGTCAGTTCTTAAACAAAGTACCTAGACACTTAATAACATGTCTTAATGTAAACAAAGCAGACTTTTTACATTCCCATGCTTTTCTTATGGGGGATGCTTTACGTTATTTCTCGTTTGCTGGTTACTTTGTGGGAATAAGGCTATTTTTGCCGAGTCTCTGGGATCAAGACCAATAATTTTAGCTGTCTCCCATCATCCTGCAATTTGCCAATCTCCTACAATTTTTACTTAAATATTTCGCTTACAGAATTTTATATAAATCTATTATTATCTACACAAATGTAACATTACATTATGGTTTTGCCAAGTAGCAAAACAAATAAATAAATTATATCATTGCAATAACTAAGAGGGTCAATTATATCATTGCAATAACTAAGAGGGTCAATTATATCATTGCAATAACTAAGAGGGTCAATTATATCATTGCAATAACTAAGAGGGTCAATTATATCATTGCTATAACTAAGAGGGTCAATTATATCATTGCGATAACTAAGAGGGTCAATTTTTCACTACCCAAAAGTTTAGACACAGTGATTACGTTTATATATTTAGCCGGATTTTAAAATTTCTTATAAGTAACAGGAATATTAAAGAAGGAGAATGTGAAATGGGAAGAAGCTGCGTTAGAACCCCTTGTACAAAATTAAAGGAATTTCGGAAATCCCTACCTGAATCCACTTACTAAAGTGAAAACAATTTATAGTGAAAACATGACATTCCTCAATTCCTAGTTAGTACTAGGGGTGGCATTTACAAATGCTCCTCAAAGCTTCCTTACCTTTAACCTCCCATAATCCGGCCTCCAACAGTCCACCAACCTTTTTTTTCTGTTACCTCCCTCAAGTAATTGTATAAGGAGCTTCTAAGGGAGGTTAAAGGCTAGTTGGAGGAAACGGTCTTGCAGCTGATTCTTTAAATCAAAATAAACCTTTGATAAGTTATGTTGTTGAGAGCAAATATAATATATTATGTCCCGTTGTTGTACATTTTCTAACTGATTAACCTTAACCTAATGTTATTAAGTCCATTTTTGTTCTGATTTTTTAAATATTTTGTTCTCTATATCCTTGCTCCTAATTATTTCTTTATAAATTTAACTTAATTATAATTATAAGAATTAATACTTTATTAATTACTAATTTGTTCAAAACGTTGAGTGAAATTAATAAAATAAGTTTTCCTCAGAAATCCGTTTGTTCCTCCGAAATTAAAGTCCGCCGTGGCCGAGGTGGTTGTGTCGTGGCTCGATTAGAAGGTAAATCTGCTTAGTTAGAATCTGTTGACAATACATTGGTACATACCTTTTGATGAATGTATTTTACAGGGCAATATTTATTACAGTTTTGAATGTTTATACAGTTTTTATTAGAGTGTGTCTTATTATTAAGTTAAACATTTTCAGTTATACATTTTTATCGATTTATTTTATTTTAATTAGATATACTCGCAAAAAGTAGCCTTGTAGGTTATATAAAGTTTAACTGCGGTTATGATGAGTTAAGAATGAAGAGAATAATAAGTTAAGAATAATAAGTTAAGATTGAAGATAAACTAACTTGCATAAGTTCTTTGTTTAAAATTCATTTTTGGTGATGGTTAGTTTATGTTATTTAAGAGATTTTTGCAGACATTTTCCATCACTGATTAGTAAAAACAAGTTTCACGACGTTTCGGGATCTGGAATCTGATCCCGTCTTCAGGTGAGAAAAATACCTAGAACATAACAAAATTACACAAAATATTAAAGGCACGATCCATACAAGGCTAAAAAAAAACACAAAAAGCTAAAACAGAGAACTGTAAAAACAGTCAAAATAAAACAAATGGAAAAATGAAACCAAATTGCATAAGTTATTGTACAAAATGCATAAGGGGAATTCACAAAAATTGTTTACATTAGAGATAGCAATACTATAGGCGTAACATAAGGAAAGAAGGACGTAGACCTAAGCTACCTTATAATATGTAGACCAACCCAGTGTTTTTTTAGGCTTAGGCCTCATGAGTAATATTATGAAATATTTTATAGTCTAGTAAGGCTTTATTAAATTAACAAATTTTCTTATGTATTTGAGACGGTTTTAATATCCAAATTAAACATCGACCAAGCAATGGCAGGGTGTCGGTTAATTTCCTCTCAAATTTGAATCAATGCACTCTTTTTGAGTGCAGGTAAAAAAATTTTGATGATTAAAATAATAACGTTTTTCATCCTCAAAACACGTTTTTTAAATAGCTCGATTATAGTTAATCCTTTTCATTTCAAACTTTGACGTACAAAATGTAGATAAATAATAAATAAACGTGGTGATCTACATACACTATGGCCAACTGTGTTTATCTAGGGCATGATCAACTATAAAATAACTACTGCTGTATATCTCCAATTTTCATAGAAATCTCATAAATTTACATATATATTAATTTAAACGACTATTATTAAAAGTTATAATGTCATTTATATTATTACAATTCATCTGGAAACTAAAAAAGGAATACATTAATTTTGCTTTGTTAGGATACCAGCACTTACGATGGATTGATATTTAAGGAAGTTTGTGAATTCAGTATTTTCATTTAAAGACGGTTGAAGGATGGTTGGCGGAAGGTTGGAGGCTGGTTGAAGGGAGGTTAAAGCTAAGGAAGCTTGGAGGAACGTTTGTAAATCCTGCCCTGGGAGGCTATCTTAATTTATTTCATGTCAAATGGACACCACTACCATCTAGGTACTAACTCTTTTAAAGTCAAGATTCAAAATCGCTTCAAAATACAGGGGATGACGTTGAAACTAATTTGTTAATACAGGGGCTTTAATTTGTTAATTTCTTCTACTGATGAGCTTTGAACTCACTTGTGATATTAATTTACTACATAACTCGAAATCTCACTGTAGCATTTAAAACTATTAATATTTTGTCTCTAAACTGGGAGTCAAATTAAGAAATTATGGTTGACGTACTTTTATACTTTTATCTAAATTAAAACCATTTATTTGGACTGACTATTTTATTTACTCCCTGATTCAGTGTTTTCCTATGACAGTTATTTTTACGAAATCAATTATTTTTATTACTAAACCTGAGAACGCTTCTATTATTTTCACTGAAGCGAATATTATAAGAAATGGTGTTATGTTTAGCCTACGACAATATGAGAAAGAAAAATAATAAACAATATCATGCTGAACCTTTTCTTTCCAACAGACAATTTTCATTACAGTTTTTATCCTTTTTAAGTGTCGAATTTATTAAAGATCTTAGTTTGAAATTGGATGTTAAATCAACATAGTCCAATCTTTGTTAGTAAAATGGTACCGAAAACGTAGCGGAGTGGGGGAGAGGCTGAAATGCTCAAGTTTTACTAAAGAGTAAACAGGATTTTTTTTCTCACAGAATAAAGCCCAGTTATGAGAATTGTCCACATTTTAGTCATCAACATTACTAAAACAAAGTTCAGTATAAATGTACGTAAATCAGGTAAAAATACAAACCGAATAAATAAAAAAATATTCACTTATTAGTAAAACAACATTATATTGATTACACCCGTCTTCAATTACCGCCTCTTTAAATATTCTTTTATTGAGTTTCGCATCTTAAAACGGATACACGTTCATACTTATACTTATAACCACGATGCTATTTCATCATTCTAATATGAGAATTAAGTACAAAATATAATATATCGCTTTTTAATCCAGGAAGAAATGGGAGACTGGGTAGTTGAATTTATACCTAGGCTTACTTTATGACGTACAGGTAAAATTGATAAGTTTACAACAAATTTATATCCTAAGGTAGGAAGATTAGATACTGGTAATGATATGATAACTGTGATTAAGGTGGATGATGGATGACATTGTTGAGAGGGATCGTTTACCGCTCTAAGATAATTAGCGTCAGCCTGCGGCTTGAAACTGTAGAGGGGAAACCGAAAAAGTCGAAAATGTCATACGTTACCTCAATCAGAAAATATTATAAACAAAAATATCTTCATTGTAATTAATATAAACGATTTAGTAATACTATTATGATATAATATCAATAATGTGTATAATACTTTATAACTAAATAATATAATGTATCGTCTAAATGTATTGGTAAATAAAACCAATACACAAAACGATCTCGTATCCACTAGAATACCTATTAGTAAGCTGAGTTTTAGTACGCAAGTAGCTACATTGTTAAGGCGAGTTTACCAATTTTAAAGAAATCAGTCAAACCAAAGCTGTCCATATAATATAAGTGTTCAGTTTAGTTCAAGATATTAACAGTAACTAAGATATTAGCAGTAACAAGACTGGGCACAACACTAGTCCCCTTTCATTTCCCCGTTTATTCCACTTGTATTTGTTATTTAAGTTTTCTTTTCCATACTCCATTTTTGCCATATATACATTGATGTTTCCTACCTCAATTATTCAACTGACTTTTCATACTTATTTTCTAATACCACATGTTGTAAAAATATTTAATTTATCTACCATTTGTTTTTATGTATATTCTATATTCACTCTCAATTAATTAAAATCTCCAACTAAGTAATAGTGTTTATTTTTTCAAAATTCATTATAATGTGGATCACAAACCTTTAAAAATGTAATCACGAAGACAAGAAGACTACGGAACATAATAGTCAACACGAAAATAAACCATGGATACCCAATCAAAATGAAGTAATGAAAAAACTATGAGTCCACCCTATTTCCAGCCAAGCAAGAAGATGTAAGAAGGTTAGTGATCTGAATCTTTCCTTGAACTATAATTGAAAGTACATTTAGTGACTCTTGTTTATTCTTTATTTGTATTGTTCTTAAGTTATAGATCCACATTATAATTGTACAACATATTTAGACTTTTAACTTCTCGACGGTTTTTTTGTCAGATTCCTAATAAAATTCCGACTGGCCCTTCGTCCACTTCTCAACTTTCTAATACACCAATAAGCGACCAAGGAAACCTATAGAAGAGGAAAACCTCGTCACTCTTTAGTACTAATAAAAAGTAATATGTATACATTTAATTTTAGCTGATGAAAGGGACGGAAAGAAGGGGAGAAAATCGTATTAAAAAAGAAACAGCTTTGCAAGTAACGATGAGTACTTGAAATATATTTTATGTTTTAACAAAACTTGTAACTTTATAGGATGATAATATACAGTACTTTGCATGACAATTTTGGTAAACCTTTAATGATATAATAGTGATTTTGTTGTACATTCAAGTGTAAATTCAAAAAGTAATTCGCATTATATGCGCGATTTAAAATAACATTTTATGTATTATTGCTAAACAACATAATTAAAATTTATAAATTGCTCAAGTATTTAGTTTCGATCGAGAATGCTGAACCGATGAGTAACGATGAGCTTTCATTACATAGTAACGATCGTGTTTTCATTACGATGTTGGAAGAAAAGTTGAGAAGGAAAACGGAATATGGGATTGATGAACACAATCCAACGGCTCTGCTTGAACGAACTTTGAGGAAGTACTTGGAAACCCTCGTAACGTCATCTGTGAGGCGGGCCCACCAATTGACCGTAAAGACACTTGTGCGGATGACAATTTGGGCGACATTTAAAATAATAATAATTGTCAAGAAATAGGTGGCTAAATCGGACACGTCCAAAATTAAGTCCAAAATTACAAAAAAAAAATACCGCCGTCGCAGCAAACCTGCGTACTCAGCGAATTTACAATGCATGCATATGTTTCTCACTACAACTTACCAAGTTTCATAAAAATACATAAAAAATAGGTGATCTATAGCACTTTAATTATTCTTCATAAGAATAACATTAGGACTGAGTACGCAGGTTTGCTGCTACGGGAATAATCAACAAAAAATCAATTGTTTGTGCAAATATCAATATACCAGTACTACGTGAAGCCACATACCAAGTTTCATCAATATTCATTCATAAATAATCGAGATATCAAATTTTATATATTCTCCATAAAGATAACATTGGACAACGTACAGTGTTTAGCACTTTGAATATCTATGTAACGGTTGGACGTATAATCACAATTTAAACACCAAAATAATTGTTTTTTAGAGATGAATTGATTGGTAAAAGCAAATGTGAAGTTTACATTAAAATGAACTGAGAAAAAACCAAAACCTTTTTCCCATAAGATTAAAATGGGAGATTCTATGAGCAGGTTTTTTGGATTTCCTCCGCAACCACTTAACCTAGGTTAATAATTTAAAATACAACATTATTTTTATTTTTAAGCTCTATAAAACGCTCAAACCAGAAATTGAGTGTTTTAAATATTGTATGGTGAAAAGTGCAAAAAACTGATTTTTGGAAAATTTAAAACCCCCATTCCCATGGCCCGATTTTCTGGTTTTCAAACTTAAAATAATGAATGTCACTTTACACATTTGAGCCAAATTTCATCGAAATCGGACGTTTTTTACTCAAGTTATCGTGTTAACGGACACACACACACACACACACACACACACACACACACACACACACACACACACACACACACACACACACACACATAAATATATATATATATATACATATATATAAATCTGAATGAATAGTGTTTTTGACATCTGGGGATCTCAAAACAAAAAGTTATCATGGTCTCGGGCCATGAAACCTACGATAATAACTTCTTCCCTTCAGGGGAAATTCGCTAAAATGTGACATCAGTAGGGCGGAGCCCCAAACGGTTTTTGGGACACAAGTAGATTTCTGTTTGATTTTGTTGTAATACCTAGCTCCTTAGTGAATTTCAGCTTCATCCATCCAATGGTAAGTGCATAATGTCAAAAAAAAAAAAAAAAAACTTTGAATGCTACTGGGGCGGAGTCACAAAGGATATTCGGGATGGGGGAGCAAAAACCCCAATAAGGATGTGGGATGCATAAACAAAATTTTAGGGGCTATACCCCTATACAAGTCACTAGTACTATTGTAGTTTAAGTATTAACATGGGGTTTCCTGAGAGCAGTAACTAAAACCATTGAATGAAGATTACATATAGAGTTAATATATAAAGTTAATCAAAAGTAAATTGAGCTATAATAAAAACCGGAGTGACCTTAACTTGCAGAAAATAGGTAAATGAGCTAAGCAAATATGTTCGTCAGTAGGGAACGAGATGAAAAATTACTCTGAGTCGTCTAAATAAACTATCTGGCTTTCACGAGCAAAGCTCGGCACCCAGGTACTTTCATGTTAATCAGTCAAGGAAACGCCTAATGTTAAAACAGGTTAACTTAGTCAGTTTAAGAGCCAGAAGTCCAAAGCACAAAAGGTTTCTCAAATGGGCGTACCGAATAGGCTCATGTTTAATTGTGGTTTAAAATGGTTATTAAATATAAATCCAATAAATACTAATAGTGAACAAAAGAATAATAAGGGAACTTTAAAGACCTGAAGGGTGACCCCAAAGGATTGTTTATGAATTCAAAGTAGGCCTACGCATGCCATCAATATTTAATAAATTATTTCCCAATTTAAACTAAATTGGAAAATGAAATAATAGTTAGTCGAAAATGAAATAATAAAAACGCTGTACAATAGTAGGGCTAAGCCCCAAACGGTTTCCGGTACAGGAGTAGATCTCTGTTTTATTTTGATGTATAGTAATACCTAGCTCCTTAGTGAATTTTAGCTTCATTCAGATATTACATCACAACAGCGGTAGTGGAAAAATATTGTTGTCATGCTGAAGTTAACAAAAATATCGTTAACAAAAATGAAAATCACACTGACTACATACGGGTTATTTATTTTGTTCACCTGATTGTACCATATTTATAAATGGTTTGCGTGTCCTACCCCTCTCCCCTTTTGTATGATATAATTTATTTGATTTTATGTGAAACTCCATACAACCAATGTAACAATTTACAATTTTCAAGATAAAAACTACAGGTATTTAAAAGTGAAAACTGTAACTTTTGAAAATTTTCCTGGGAGTTTATACTATATTATTATTATTATATTTTATTACAAAATCAACGAAATACAAGCATTGATTTTGAATACAGAATAGATACCCCAAGACTGGTTAATTTTTGAAGCCAGGAAAATGGACCAGCTTGTCCACTAATCAGACAACTATATAAGCTGCGTACGAAATATAAATAACAAACCCTTTTTATAAAAAAAAATCTCGTTTTATCCTTTTAAATCATCTTAAAATATCCCTTTTCATCCCACTTTAAATCTGAGATCATTGATATGTTTTCCGCTCGATTGCAGAATCAAATAGTTTTCTATTTACTTTTACCAGCTGCTCTCTTTTAATTGTACTGTTTGTGTTAATATTTCTTTTAATACAGGAAATATTTCTAACCTGTGATGCGGGACGAACGAGGAAGGTAATATTGGTGTTTTTATCCCGCATCCCGTTTTAATACTGTGGAGGGCTCGAAAATCCCGGAAACGGGATAAAAATCCAGCAAATTGAAACACTGGTTGCCAGCACCTCTTCTGCAAGATGGTGTAGCACTTTCAGGGTGTATTTTCGGGATACAAATGGGCCATATGCTCGGTTCATATATTCTATTCAAAATCAATGATACAAGCTATGGCATACCAAAAATTTAACATTTTTAGCTCGTCTAGAAGTGAGTCAATTACCTTACCAAGTTTCACAGATACATATTCAAAAATGAGCCGTATATTAAATTACAATTTTTCTCCATAAGAATAACATGGGGATTGGGTACTCAGGTTTGCTGCAACAAGGAACAGAAAATATAAGGTTTTAATTCAGATATCAACAGACCACAACCAGGTGAAGCCACATACCAAGTTTCATCCGTATCCATTTATAAATAAGCAATTTATACAATTTTAATTAATCCCCATAAGAATAACACGGAGGGCTGAGTATGCAGGTTTGCTGCAACAAGGAACACAAATTACGGCTTTTATACAAATATAAATGTAACTCAACTAGGTGAAGCTACATACCAAGTTATATTAATAATTTATGTCATAATTACGTGAGGCATAACATTTTTCTTGTTCTCCATAAGAATAACATGGGCGCAGTACGCAGATTTGCTTCTACTGGAACCATCAGCAAAATATTGTTTTTTTTTTGGAAAATGTTTCAATAGCGAATTGAAACCATATACCAAGTTTCGTCCGGATAAGTTTATAAATAAGCGAGATATACATTTTTTTACTCTCCATAACAATAACATTGGACAATGTACTGTGTTTAGCACTTTCAATATCTCGGTAACATATTGACGTAGAGAAATGATCAAAACACCAAATTGTTCGTTTTTTTAAGTCAAATCCAATGGTGAAAATTAAAATTAGATTTCTTAAAATATTATATGTAAAAAACTAAAAAAAAAATATTAGGGTACAAACCCCCTAAAATACCCCTTTGGATAAAGCGATCTGTCTGGTTTTCGAACTTAGTCATGAATGTTGCTTTACACGTTTGTACCAAATTTAATCAAAATCGGACCATTTTTACAAAAGTTATCGTGCCTACGGACACACACACATATACAGTATATATATATATATATATATATATATATATATATATATATATATATATACAGTATTGAACGAACGGTATTTTTGGCATCTGGGGACCTCAAAACGAAAAGTTATCATGGTCCCAGGCCTAGGTCTTACCATACCGACTATGGTAATAGCTTCTTCCCTATAGGGAAAATTCGCTAGTAAATTAACTTATGGAGTTTAAAATCAAAACAAAAGAGTCATAACAGCTGTTTATAATCAATAAGTGAACTGTCAAAGTAGTAATATTGTAGGAGTAGGGTGCTATGGCCGGTTCTGGACCACTTTAGCAAACTGAGGAGCCGAGGAGCCCCCCCCCCCGGATGACCTTGACCTTGACCCCAAGGTCACCCCCGAGGGCACCCCCGAGGGCAAACCCCCCCCCCCGTCACGTGACCTGGCGGAAACCTAACATAGGCTGGCGAGCACAGGCGAAGTGAGGATGCGAGGATCCCCCCCCCCCGTCACGTGACCCATTAACCTAACTTAAACCTGGCGCCTGGCGTGAGGAGCCTGAGGAGCCCCCCCCCCGTCACGTGACCCATTAACCTAACTTAAACCTGGCGCCTGGCGTGAGGAACCTGAGGAGCCCCCCCCCCCCTTGACAGGAGGAAAAAACTTTCGAAAATTAATAACTAGCCTATTTACCCACCAATTCCCACGGGACTTTTTCCAGAGTGTAGACCTATCCCAGAGGAAGCGAATGACGTAAGAACCCCATAGATCCACCATTAAACAAGGCTGCTATTAATTTTTAAACGCGTTTTCCTTATGGACAAGTGAGGAGCTCCCCCCCCCCTCCCCCCCCCCTCCCCCCCCCGTCACGTGACCCATTAACCTAACTTAAACCTGGCGCCTGGCGTGAGGAACCTGAGGAGCCCCCCCCCGACAGGAGGAAAAAACTTTCGAAAATTAATAACTAGCCTATTTACCCACCGATTCCCACGGGACTTTTTCCAGAGTGTAGACCTATCCCAGAGGAAGCGAATGACGTAAGAACCCCATAGATCCACCATTAAACAAGGCTGCTATTAATTTTTAAACGCGTTTTCCTTATGGACAAGTGAGGAGCTCCCCCCCCCCGTCACGTGACCCATTAACCTAACTTAAACCTGGCGCCTGGCGTGAGGAACCTGAGGAGCCCCCCCCCCCCGACAGGAGGAAAAAACTTTCGAAAATTAATAACTAGCCTATTTACCCACCGATTCCCACGGGACTTTTTCCAGAGTGTAGACCTATCCCAGAGGAAGCGAATGACGTAAGAACCCCATAGATCCACCATTAAACAAGGCTGCTATTAATTTTTAACCGCGTTTTCCTTATGGGATCTCAGCTGTTTACCTACCGATTTTGACGAAACCTCACCACATGTCGGACGGCAGCCTAAGTAAACCATCCTTTAAAGAAAATTGAAAATCAACCGTTAAACGGGCCCGCTTTTAATTTTTAAAAGCGTTTTCCTTATGGACAAGTGAGGAGCCCCCCCCCCCGTCACGTGACCCATTAACCTAACTTAAACCTGGCGCCTGGCGTGAGTAGCCTGAGGAGCCCCCCCGACAGGAGGAAAACACTTTCGAAAATTAATAACTAGCCTATTTACCCACCGATTCCCACGGGACTTTTTCCAGAGTGTAGACCTATCCCAGAGGAAGCGAATGACGTAAGAACCCCATAGATCCACCATTAAACAAGGCTGCTATTAATTTTTAACCGCGTTTTCCTTATGGGATCTCAGCTGTTTACCTACCGATTTTGACGAAACCTCACCACATGTCGGACGGCAGCCTCAGTAAACCATCCTTTGAAGAAAATTGAAAATCAACCGTTAAACGGGCCCGCTTTTAATTTTTAAAAGCGTTTTCCTAATGGACAAGTGAGGAGCCCCTCCCCCCCCCCCCGACAGGAGGAAAAAACTTTCGAAAATTAATAACTAGCCTATTTACCTACCGATTCTCACGGGACTTTTTCCAGAGTGTAGACCTATCCCAGAGGAAGCGAATGACGTAAGAACCCCATAGATCCACCATTAAACAAGGCTGCTATTAATTTTTAACCGCGTTTTCCTTATGGGATCTCAGCTGTTTACCTACCGATTTTGACGAAACCTCACCACATGTCGGACGGCAGCCTAAGTAAACCATCCTTTAAAGAAAATTGAAAATCAACCGTTAAACGGGCCCGCTTTTAATTTTTAAAAGCGTTTTCCTTATGGACAAGTGAGGAGCCCCCCCCCCCTTATGAGGCGCGCGCGCGACGTTTATACATATTCAAACCTAACTTAAACCTGCGTCTGTAAACCTAACCTAAACCTGCGTCTGTAAACCTAACCTAAACCTGCGTTTGTAAACCTAACCTAAACCTGCGTCTGTAAACCTAACTAAAACCTGCGCCCTTGCACGCATTGACCTACCTTAAATAGTGTAGTCGTGGACCGCGGTGACGTCATCACCTTCAGTTTGTCTAGTGATGTTGCAGAGTAAACACAAACATGGCTAGTGCAATCGAAGTGGATGAATCAGTCCAGACGTTGTTGAAGGAGTTGGAAGCGATGGATGGCTATAGCACCATGTACTTTTCTCCACGAAGTCCTGAACAACCACCGCCAGCACCATCACTGAAACGGTCAGTCGCCACACCATCGAAGCTGGCGACCTGGAAATGTCCATACTGCGAGGAGTCGTTCACGTCGCGAGATGGACTTCGTCTCCATCATCGTCAGCACCACCTCTGTGTTAGAAGGAAGCGAAGAAACAATCGTTCCTCACAACCGAGATCGTTCATACAAACCTCAGCAGGAAGAGGTCCGCAGAAAATCAACACATGTATTGATAGCAGTTGCATAAACGACATTGAAAGTGGCAATGCTCCGGAGATATCTGAAGACTTTGCATCACCATCATCCAACCAAATATCCGAAGGAGGAGGTTCCAAGAACGTCAGCATATGTGTCGATAGCAGTTGCATGAATGACAACAGTAGAAGTGTCAATCCCCCGAAACTACCTGGAGACTTGGAGCTTGTGGAAAAAGATTCGAACGATTCACCACCCACTGTCAGTTGGGTCGATTCCGGTTATCAACATACGGTGCAAAATCCCGCCAATCAGGGTAATGTGTTCTTGGACATCCAGTTACATCATAGAGGTCAGCATACACATGGTTGCAACTTATATTTGGATGAAAATAAAGACTGTGAAATCTACATTATGATTATGGACATCATAACGCGATTGGAAAACCTTTGGGTGGACCGTTATTCAGGAGTGCCCAGAGTCACTGGTTTGACACACACAGTGAAGCCGGTGGTGATAAAGTGTGCAACTGGTGGTAATGAAGGTATCACACAACCGGTGCTGACTGCTTCTCCATATTCGCTTAAAACTAGTTTGTAAGGTTTTTGTAGTGTGTGTATGTAACCTTTTTACTGTACAATACATGTCTCATTATGATAAAGCTTGTGTTTTTCCTTTCTCCTTTCTCCTTACTAAATTTTGATAAAAAAAAACAAATTAGTAAAACTGAGGCAGCGGGGCTGGACCTCAGGTTTATATACCAGCGGCGCGTGTCACTGGCTGAGCCCCCGCCAAGCGGCAGTGAAGGCCGCCAAAGAGGGCGCGAGACCCCTCGGACATCAGCAAGCCGCTGACTAACTCGAGGGTGACCCCTCGGACATCAGCAGACCGCTGGGCAACTCCTTCAGGGCCGTCCCCGACACGCGCTGCCAACCGCTCCCGGTTGGCGGGGGCTTTTTAAGCTGCACGGCTCGGGTCAAACGGCCCATAACTCCTTTCTCTCACACTTGAGTTTTTCTGAGCCTAACGGCTTGTGACTTTTGAGTGAGCAAAGGGAGGAAATAAACAACTCGGGTTCATGCTGTACATAAAACTATTGTCGTATAATTACTTACAGATACTATTTACAAATTTTTCTTATAATTAATATATATATAACTAGACGGGGAATTCCTCTTCCTCGCCTTCGTCCTCGGGCTGGTGCTGTCTCTCCTCCTCTTCCACATCATCCACTTCCATCTGCTGCGGATGTTCCCCTCTCCTGGTTAGCTGTAGCGGGATATCTTTATGTCCTCACGGTAGAGTGCGGATGTTGTCGGGGAGGACGAACCGCTTGTCATCAGCGGGGTTGAGGCTGAGATTGTTCACCTGCACGGTGTACACTCGGTGCAGGTGGGACCGAAAGCGGACGTTGGTGGTGTGCTTTTGGACCCTGTTGAATAAGCACTCTCTGTAGTCGTCGGGGGTGAGGACGTTCTTGACAACGCCCTTCGCCACCCCCCTTGGCTCGCTTGAGAGCCTTACTGTCGCCTGTCGCTGCGTCCTCGATGTCCATGAAATACAGCTTGGACCGCAGGCCGAGGTACTCGAATAAGGATAGGCCGTTACACTCGTCCTTAAACTTTCCGATGACCTTGGCGTTGACGGGGCTGTAGCAGGGGTGGGACCTCGGGTAGCCGCTGGTGTCAAAGTCTTCCAGGTGCTCCAACATCTTCCGCAGGAACTCGTACATGAACCACTTGCTCAGCTCCAGGACTGTCATGCCTACGTAGACGGGCTTGTCCAACACGATGTTGACTTTGGACAGATGCACCAGGGCCACGTCCTCCGTGTAGTACGTGCGGTCCAGGAAGTTGGACTTGGCCACGTACTTGGTGAACTTCTCCGACTTGCCTATTGGAGGCCGCTTGGTCTCACAGCAGTAGGGGAGGTCCCTGTGCAGGTCGTGGAGACGGGCGGGGTAGTTGAGGTCCACCTCCAGTATGTAGCCCCGGTCGGCTTCCGCGTCCAACGAGGCGATGTCCAAGGCGTCAATCTCCTCACGGCTGAGCCACTGGAAGTCTCCAGTGGGCAGGTACTGGGACATGGCCCAGCCGTACAAGTTATTGGCATCCAGGTACAGGAGGTGGCGTGTCGGCTCGTCGAGGCGTCGGTCCTCAGGGCGGCATCGCTCGTGGTTGGCCTTGGCGTAGCGGGTGATGGCCTGGGAGATACCTCCTCTGATGCCTTGCTCCACGAAGAGGTACATGTCAAAGTCCCGTAGCGTGTCCAGCTCCACGCCGCAGGTCTTGAGCATGACATCCCAGGCGTAAGAGGGCAGGGTGTAGTAGTGGGCAGGGTCCAGTCCATACTCAGCCAAAGAGGTGTCGCGGAACTGCTCGAACACATCGGTGAGGAGGGCGATGTCACAGCGCAGGTACTTGTCGGCATAGTCCTTGAGGTGGTTGCAGTCAAAGACTCGCCACACGTTGAGGGCGTGCTCGTACTCCTCCTCCTTGATATCCTCCAGGGTCATGCTGTTTTTGAACGCGGCCCGAGGAGGAAGCTGTCTGGTGGAGTACAACGTGTCGTACGACGTGACAAAGTCGTAGGGGAACACGCCCTTCCTGCGCACCAGGTCGAAGAGCCGGTTGTCGGGGAACCGCTTCCTGGTCTCACGCATCTTATCCGTGGGAAGCCCCGCCGCCAGGTTGGCCAGGCTCATGGACAAGAACCTGTAGGTGTCCAGGAACCGCACCGCGAAAGATGACTGTCGTTGGTTGTCCCCGGGCTGGCCAAAGTGGAACCGCTTGGTGAAAGCGATGTAGCGCTCCTCCGTGTGCGCCAGCACGTCCACATCGCCGGGGTCGATGGCCAACTCCCGCACTATGAAGTGAGCGTCATAGTTGGACAGGTTGTGGAAATAGCAGTTGATGACCCGCTGCTCCCTGTACCGTAGGTTGCACGAGCGGTGCGCCGCTCCTCGGAACTCGTAAGGTGGGGCGTGGTTGTGGTTACCCGAGCCCGATAAATACAAGGGTGAGGAGGTGGCGGTGAGGACCTTCACAGAGGGCTGGCAACCTCTTGTTCATCCCTTGAGTCTTTTTCCTCGTCTCAATCGCCAGTTTACCCGAACCCGATAAATACAAGGGTGAGGAGGTGGCGGTGAGGACCTTCACAGAGGGCTGACAACCTCTTGTTTATCCCTCGAGTCTTTTTCCTCGTCTCAATCGCCAGTTTACCCGAGCCCGATAAATACAAGGGTGAGGAGGTGGCGGTGAGGACCTTCACAGAGGGCTGACAACCTCTTGTTTATCCCTCGAGTCTTTTTCCTCATCTCAATCGCCAGTTTACCCGAGCCCGATAAATACAAGGGTGAGGAGGTGGCGGTGAGGACCTACACAGAGGGCTGGGAACCTCTTGTTTACCCGTCGAGTCTGTTTCCTCGTCTCAATCGCCAGTTTACCCGACCAAGCAGGGGTGATGTCATCGGTTGTTTTCCCTTGGAACCTGGCTTCTTCCCATCCAAGGCCGTTTTACTCTCATAAAAATAAATCGTTAGTTACCAAAGTCCACGGGCGCGCCGTGACGTCATGGGAGAAGGCACCGGAGAAGAAAGCATACTTAACAAATCTACTGGCGGTTTCTTATCTATCATAAATCTGTACCTGGCGCTTGGTCGTGAGGAGTAGGAGGATGAACTGTGGTGTTCAAGGTCGTCACGACAAGTGCCACAGGTGACGGGGGCATATTACTTACTGGCGTATGGCCCTTTGCTGCTGGAATAAGGCAGCACTCGGGGAAAACAGCGGAGTGTTCCACGCTCCACACTGGCGCACTTTACTTACTGGCGTATGCCCCTTTGCTGCTGGAATAACGCAGCACTCGGGGAAAACAGCGGAGTGCTCCACGCTTCACACTGGTGCACTTTACTTACTGGTGTAGGCCCCTTTGCTGCTGGAGTAACGCGGCATTCGGGGAAAGTCTCGCTATTTGCCAATAAATAAACTTTTTTCTTTATTTATTTTATTATTTTGTTTTAATATTTATTATTTTAATTTTAAAGGAATGAGGTTAAGGGTAAAAAGAAGTCTTTAATACCTAAGAAGCATGTAGTTGGAGTGTCTAGAGCCCTTAAAAGCTGTCATGTGGGCCATTGCCTTTAAAGCTATCAAGTGAGATAGGTAAAAATTGTTTCTCAACCAATTCACCTGAAAAGCAAACTTGCCACAACAGAAACAAGCGTGCTGCTCTTTGCTAGAGTCTGAAAAACGATACACTGTAACATTTCTTGCGAGATTTAGAAGCCTATTGCAATAATGTTCACCGTACTCACAGTGGATGCATTGGTAAACTCTCTTGCCTTTGTATTTATTATACAAATCTATCACCTGAGGATCTGTTTCGGGGTTGTTAAGCATTATCACACCTTCCCGACAAACTCCCTTGAGGCAGGATGCGGTGTACCGTTGTATAGGCACTGGTGCTTTTGCAATCCTCCGATGCAGAATGAGGTAATTCTTTCTTATTACAATAGACGATAGCTGAGCTAGGGACAGTGGGTTGTGTCCTTCCATGGCTAACTGAAGATTCGGACTGACTGTGCACCGGGGGTTGTTGACACCTCTGGAGTCCAAGAATTACCGCTTTCCAATGTCGATTTCACCTGCTGTTGACACCTCTGCTTGAGGGTCGTGCATGGCTGTGACGTCATCCCTCGCATCCTCACTGTGCCTTTGCTGTTAAAGTTAGGACTTAAATAATTAGTAGTTTTTCTTTTTATGGAAAAGGGGTAAGGATATAAAACTTTATTTTAAAAATAGATTAAAAATTACTAGCGGACCCGTTTAACAGCGGATTTTCAATTTTCTTTAAGCGATGGTTTACTTAGACCGCTGCCCGACATGTGGTGAAGTTTCGTCAAAATCGGTCGGTAAACAGCCGAGATCCCATAAGGAAAACGCGGTTATAAATTAATAGCGGGCCCGTTTAACGGTTGATTTTCAATTTTCTTTAAAGGATGGTTTACTTAGGCTGCCGTCCGACATGTGGTGAGGTTTCGTCAAAATCGGTAGGTAAACAGCTGAGATCCCATAAGGAAAACGCGGTTAAAAATTAATAGCAGCCTTGTTTAATGGTGGATCTATGGGGTTCTTACGTCATTCGCTTCCTCTGGGATAGGTCTACACTCTGGAAAAAGTCCCGTGGGAATCGGTGGGTAAATAGGCTAGTTATTAATTTTAGAAAGTTTTTTCCTCCTGTCGGGGGGGGGGGGCTCCTCAGGCTCCTCACGCCAGGCGCCAGGTTTAAGTTAGGTTAATGGGTCACGTGACGGGGGGGGGGGGCTCCTCACTTGTCCATAAGGAAAACGCGTTTAAAAATTAATAGCGGGCCCGTTTAACGGTTGATTTTCAATTTTCTTTAAAGGATGGTTTACTTAGGCAGCCGTCCGACATGTGGTGAGGTTTCGTCAAAATCGGTAGGTAAACAGCTGAGATCCCATAAGGATAACGCGGTTAAAAATTAATAGCAGCCTTGTTTAATGGTGGATCTATGGGGTTCTTACGTCATTCGCTTCCTCTGGGATAGGTCTACACTCTGGAAATAGTCCCGTGGGAATCGGTGGGTAAATAGGCTAGTAATTAATTTTCGAAAGTTTTTTCCTCCTGTCGGGGGGGGGGGGCTCCTCACTTGTCCATAAGGAAAACGCTTTTAAAAATTAAAAGCGGGCCCGTTTAACGGTTGATTTTCAATTTTCTTTAAAGGATGGTTTACTTAGGCTGCCGTCCGACATGTGGTGAGGTTTCGTCAAAATCGGTAGGTAAACAGCTGAGATCCCATAAGGAAAACGCGGTTAAAAATTAATAGCAGCCTTGTTTAATGGTGGATCTATGGGGTTCTTACGTCATTCGCTTCCTCTGGGATAGGTCTACACTCTGGAAAAAGTCCCGTGAGAATCGGTGGGTAAATAGGCTAGTTATTAATTTTCGAAAGTTTTTTCCTCCTGTCGGGGGGGGGGGGGGGCTCCTCAGGCTCCTCACGCCAGGTGCCAGGTTTAAGTTAGGTAAATGGGTCACGTGACGGGGGGGGGGCTCCTCACTTGTCCATAAGGAAAACGCTTTTAAAAATTAAAAGCGGGCCCGTTTAACGGTTGATTTTCAATTTTCTTTAAAGGATGGTTTACTTAGGCTGCCGTCCGACATGTGGTGAGGTTTCGTCAAAATCGGTAGGTAAACAGCTGAGATCCCATAAGGAAAACGCGGTTAAAAATTAATAGCAGATTTGTTTAATGGTGGATCTATGGGGTTCTTACGTCATTCGCTTCCTCTGGGATAGGCCTACACTCTGGAAAAAGTCCCGTGGGAATCGGTGGGTAAATAGGCTAGTTATTAATTTTCAAAAGTTTTTCCTCCTGTCGGGGGGGGGGGGGGGCTCCTCACTTGTCCATAAGGAAAACGCTTTTAAAAATTAAAATCGGGCCCGTTTAACGGTTGATTTTCAATTTTCTTTAAAGGATGGTTTACTTAGGCTGCCGTCCGACATGTGGTGAGGTTTCGTCAAAATCGGTAGGTAAACAGCTGAGATCCCATAAGGAAAACGCGGTTAAAAATTAATAGCAGCCTTGTTTAATGGTGGATCTATGGGGTTCTTACGTCATTCGCTTCCTCTGGGATAGGTCTACACTCTGGAAAAAGTCCCGTGAGAATCGGTAGGTAAATAGGCTAGTTATTAATTTTCGAAAGTTTTTTCCTCCTGTCGGGGGGGGGGGGAGGGGCTCCTCACTTGTCCATAAGGAAAACGCTTTTAAAAATTAAAAGCGGGCCCGTTTAACGGTTGATTTTCAATTTTCTTCAAAGGATGGTTTACTGAGGCTGCCGTCCGACATGTGGTGAGGTTTCGTCAAAATCGGTAGGTAAACAGCTGAGATCCCATAAGGAAAACGCGGTTAAAAATTAATAGCAGCCTTGTTTAATGGTGGATCTATGGGGTTCTTACGTCATTCGCTTCCTCTGGGATAGGTCTACACTCTGGAAAAAGTCCCGTGGGAATCGGTGGGTAAATAGGCTAGTTATTAATTTTCGAAAGTTTTTTCCTCCTGTCGGGGGGGCTCCTCAGGCTACTCACGCCAGGCGCCAGGTTTAAGTTAGGTAAATGGGTCACGTGACGGGGGGGGGGCTCCTCACTTGTCCATAAGGAAAACGCTTTTAAAAATTAAAAGCGGGCCCGTTTAACGGTTGATTTTCAATTTTCTTTAAAGGATGGTTTACTTAGGCTGCCGTCCGACATGTGGTGAGGTTTCGTCAAAATCGGTAGGTAAACAGCTGAGATCCCATAAGGAAAACGCGGTTAAAAATTAATAGCAGCCTTGTTTAATGGTGGATCTATGGGGTTCTTACGTCATTCGCTTCCTCTGGGATAGGCCTACACTCTGGAAAAAGTCCCGTGGGAATCGGTGGGTAAATAGGCTAGTTATTAATTTTCGAAAGTTTTTTCCTCCTGTCGGGGGGGGGGGGGCTCCTCAGGTTCCTCACGCCAGGCGCCAGGTTTAAGTTAGGTTAATGGGTCACGTGACGGGGGGGGGGGGGAGCTCCTCACTTGTCCATAAGGAAAACGCGTTTAAAAATTAATAGCAGCCTTGTTTAATGGTGGATCTATGGGGTTCTTACGTCATTCGCTTCCTCTGGGATAGGTCTACACTCTGGAAAAAGTCCCGTGGGAATCGGTGGGTAAATAGGCTAGTTATTAATTTTCGAAAGTTTTTCCTCCTGTCGGGGGGGGGGGGCTCCTCAGGTTCCTCACGCCAGGCGCCAGGTTTAAGTTAGGTTAATGGGTCACGTGACGGGGGGGGGGAGGGGGGGGGGAGCTCCTCACTTGTCCATAAGGAAAACGCGTTTAAAAATTAATAGCAGCCTTGTTTAATGGTGGATCTATGGGGTTCTTACGTCATTCGCTTCCTCTGGGATAGGTCTACACTCTGGAAAAAGTCCCGTGGGAATTGGTGGGTAAATAGGCTAGTTATTAATTTTCGAAAGTTTTTTCCTCCTGTCAAGGGGGGGGGGGGCTCCTCAGGTTCCTCACGCCAGGCGCCAGGTTTAAGTTAGGTTAATGGGTCACGTGACGGGGGGGGGGGCTCCTCAGGCTCCTCACGCCAGGCGCCAGGTTTAAGTTAGGTTAATGGGTCACGTGACGGGGGGGGGGGGATCCTCGCATCCTCACTTCGCCTGTGCTCGCCAGCCTATGTTAGGTTTCCGCCAGGTCACGTGACGGGGGGGGGGGTTTGCCCTCGGGGGTGCCCTCGGGGGTGACCTTGGGGTCAAGGTCAAGGTCATCCGGGGGGGGGGGGCTCCTCGGCTCCTCAGTTTGCTAAAGTGGTCCAGAACCGGCCATAGCACCCTACTTGTAGGTTAAGTATGATCATGTGGTTTCCTGAGAGCAGTGACTAAAACCATTGAATAAAGATTACTCAGTGGTCAAATTGAAAATGAATCAAACGGACAATGATCTATGATAACTGGATTTACCCTAAAACGAAAATAAGCAAATGAGCTAAGCAAATATGATCATTTGCAGAGAACATGGTGAAAAATTACTCCAAGTTATCTAAACAAACTGACTGTCCATTCCCGAGCAAAGACCGTACCCAGGTACTAAGATAGTAACGACGGACAATTTACATAATGTAGATTACTGCTGAGTGAAAATTTCGATTTTCTCCACAATCATTAGCCGTACATTAATAATTCAAACTATGTTTCTTATCTTTTTGAGTTTTTCGGCAATATGCAATAAAAAAACTGTCAAAATAATTCTCATGTATTTTAAGTAGCAACTGGGGGCAGAGCATTGCTAGGGGAAGCTCGTCAGTTTGTTTAGATGACTTGGGGTAATTTTTCACCATGTCCACTTCAAATGAGCAGATTTGCTTAGCTCATTTGCCTCTTTTCTGTTTTACGGTCACTGCAGTTGCTATTATAAATCAATGTCCATTTTATTCATTTTGAATATGACCACTGTGTGATATTTATTCAACGGTTTTATTTAATGCTCTCAGGAAACCACATATCTTCTTTAAATATAATAAATTAATATATTTACTTCTTCTATATATTTAATTCCGTAAGCGAATCGGTCCCCACAATACTACACGTAAGCGAATCATACAAGGCTACAACTTATAAGTACAATACCCACTTTTAAATTAAATATATGACATATTGGGTGGGTGGCCGTTAGTCCATAATTAAATGTCCCTGTCACTCAGATAAAACCATGTAGTTTATATGTGTCCGTGGGTGCCATAAATTTTGTAATAATGGTCCGATTTTTATGAAATTTGGTTTAATCGTGTTTAATCATGACATTTATGACTTTAAGTTCGAAAACTATAGTCTGATCGCTTCATCCAATGGGGTGTTTTGGAGGGGGTTTGTACCCCAAAAATGTTTTTTTTTTTTTAGTTTTTAAAATGTCTTTAAAGGAATCAAATTTTAGTTTTCCCCTTGAATTCAGCTTAGAAAATAAACAATTTTTTGTTTTGATCATTACTCTACGTCAATTAGCAACAGACATATTGAAAATGCTAAACACAATACGTTTTACAAATGTATTTGTATGAACAATAAGAAACATTGTATATTCGTTTATTTATAAACGTATCCTAACAAAGCTTGATATATTGCTTCATCTCATTTGGTCTTTTGATATTTTCACAAAAAACTATTAATTGATCGATAGTTCCAGTAACAGCAAACCTGAATACTCAGACCCCATGTTATACTTATAGAAAAAGTAAAATGTTACAAATCGTTTATTTATTTATGTATATTGATGAAAATTGGTACAATATATGGTTTTATGTCATATTAATACACATATCTATACATTGGAAATTCGTTCAGTATGCAGGTTTGCTGCAACGGGGGTATAACTGTTACGTTAATGTTTACTATATAATACATGAAAATAAATCAAAAGTGGCTAATAAACAGCTGTCTGATGAATATCACAGAGTTGGATTATAATCAGCTGTTTGTTGTAAACAGAACAGACTATAAATCCCTTCAAAAAAGTTTGTAGGAATTTACATGTTGTATGATTTAACAATCTTAAAAGGCGAAAATGATAAATCTGATTATTTTTAGAAGTTCCGGAATGTTTCAGCTTCAATTTTGTACAAATTGCATGACCACACGTTACCTGGTTTTCACAAACTAAGGCCGAGTTCCTGGTCAATAATTCTCCCATATGAATAACATGGGGACATTTGGGGACTTCATACTTATATTATTAAACAAAATTAATGGGAGAAAATTATAAATTTGAAAATTTTGGGTAGTACCGGAACGTTTAATCTTCGAATTAGTACAAATTCCATGAACACACTTTGCCTGGTATTCTCAAACTTAGGCCGAGTTCTTTTAAAAATATTCTCCCATTTAAATAACAAGGAACAATTTTTAAGTGTCAATATTTAAATAAATATACTGGTATTTTCTATTTTTACATTTGTCTGTTACTCTGCAGTGTAAAATTTTCAAAATGACACATCGATTGTCCAAATCGGTTGAGAAATAACGACGTAGTAGGCCGAAAACGAGATTTATAAGATGTATAAGGATTTCACTTACTTAGTTCGCTTATCCATGTGGACAGATTGTCATTTGGACAAGTGGCATGTCAATAACATGGTTTCAACCCTATTTTTATTAATAATTATTATTTTTTTAAATGTCGATCATATGGTCAAAGGGACAAGTTTCAAGTCTATCAGTTGGTTTTATCCACCTATTTCTTAATAATTATTAGCGAATTTCCCCTACAGGGAAGAAGCTATTACCGTAGGTCTCATGGTAAGACTTAAGCCCGAGACCATGATAACTTTTCATTTTGAGGTCCCCAGATGCCAAAAACAACATTCGTTCAAATTTTTATATATGTATGTTTTTTTTAAAACCAAACTGACATATATGACAAATCTGGCATATATAGAATTAATTGCTCAGATTGTGAAAAGTTTTATATTGGCCAAACAGGACGTACTTTTAAATCTAGATTCAGGGAACATATACAAGCTTTAAAAAGCAATAACCGTACATCCATGAAGTCCAACTTTGCTGAACATTTACTATGTACAGGTCATAATTACAAAAACATGACTGAAAATATGCAAGTTTTAGAGATAATGGATAAAGGTCACTTAATGGATTCAAAAGAATACCTTATATACAGGGTTTCCGAAAAAGAATGACGGGATTTCGAACGGCCGTTGCTTGGGGACTATTCAAGATAACTAAACGATTTAAATGTCAAATAGAAGAGAAAAGAACTAAGTTTTTTTTTTATTCCTTAATATGTTTTGATGTGAGCTCCATTTGTTGCTCTGCATACATCGAAGCGATATTTGATTTCTCGCCAAGTGTTGTGAAGCATCTCTGGTGTCACAGTTGCGATCGCTTCCGAAATTCGCCCACATAGATGTGGCAAATCACGAATGTTCTCAGCATAAACAATGTTCTTTACGTAACCCCACAGAAAAAAGTCCAAAGGGGTCAAATCAGGAAGTAGAGGAGAAACCACAAAGAGGCATACTATTCGGCGCTTTTTTCCCATGTTATTCTTATGGGGAGCCGTTTTTGGACCGACACCAGCTCCCGCCTTACACAAGTTTCCTGTACTAGTATCCTTGCCACATTTTCCCCATCCTCTATATTTAAAAATTAACTTTGGATTTGTCTGCAATTTATCTAATGCATTAATAAATCCCAAATTAACTATTACAGTCGAATTAAAACTGCCAACTTACTGATTTTTGCACCCGCCCTAATTTCCTTTTGACTCTTGCCATATTTTTCCCAATTTTAAAATTTGAATTCATTTTAATACATCCTTTGTGAAAATCCATGAGTTCAAAAATAACTCCACACTAAATAAACAACACATGTAAACAACTTAGAAGTGCACTCGGTTATCGCCACAAGCGCGACAATCAACCTTGAAGGAGATTCTGCAAGATCGGCACCAAGGACACAGCGACCGATGCATAGTAACCGATGCGTAATTTTACAAATTAATTTTGTGAATTGTCGGCTATATAAAGAGCTGCTGCAGGCTAGGGTCCTCACTTCATATCCTACAGACCCAGCACCAACAAGACCTTCAGTGTTGCAGCGACCGATGCGTAATTTTACAAATTAATTTTGTGAATTGTCGGCTATATAAAGAGCTGCTGCAGGCTAGGGTCCTCACTTCATATCCTACAGCCCCAGCACCAACAAGACCTTCAGTGTTGCAGATTTTAACTTAAAATTCAGTGGTCCAGTACTTAGAATAATTTCGGCTAAAATATGCGTTTTTACTCTGGACTTAGAAAAATTTAGTGCTTAAAATAATTTCGGCTAAAATATACTTTTTTTACTTTGGACTTAGAAAAATTTAGTGGTTAAAATAATTTCGGCTAAAATATGCTTTTTTTACTCTGGACTTAGAAAAATTCAGTGCTTAAAATAATTTCGGCTAAAATATGGTTTTTTACTCTGGACTTAGAAAAATTTAGTGGTTAAAATAATTTCGGCTAAAATATGCTTTTTTTACTCTGGACTTAGAACAATTTAGTGGTTAAAATAATTTCGGCTAAAATATGCTTTTTTTACTCTGGACTTAGAAAAATTCAGTACTTAGAATAATTTCGGCTAAAATATGGTTTTTTTACTCTGGACTTAGAAAAATTTAGTGGTTAAAATAATTTCGGCTAAAATATGTTTTTTTACTCTGGACTTAGAAAAATTCAGTGCTTAAAATAATTTCGGCTAAAATATGCGTTTTTACTCTGGACTTAGAAAAATTTAGTGCTTAAAATAATTTCGGCTAAAATATACTTTTTTTACTTTGGACTTAGAAAAATTTAGTGGTTAAAATAATTTCGGCTAAAATATGCTTTTTTTACTCTGGACTTAGAAAAATTCAGTGCTTAAAATAATTTCGGCTAAAATATGGTTTTTTACTCTGGACTTAGAAAAATTTAGTGGTTAAAATAATTTCGGCTAAAATATGCTTTTTTTACTGTGGACTTAGAACAATTTAGTGGTTAAAATAATTTCGGCTAAAATATGCTTTTTTTACTCTGGACTTAGAAAAATTTAGTGCTTAAAATAATTTCGGCTAAAATATACTTTTTTTACTTTGGACTTAGAAAAATTCAGTGCTTAAAATAATTTCGGCTAAAATATGGTTTTTTACTCTGGACATAGAAAAATTTAGTGCTTAAAATAATTTCGGCTAAAATATGCGTTTTTACTCTGGACTTAGAAAAATTTAGTGGTTAAAATAATTTCGGCTAAAATATGCTTTTTTTACTCTGGACTTAGAAAAATTCAGTACTTAGAATAATTTCGGCTAAAATATGGTTTTTTTACTCTGGACTTAGCAAAATTTAGTGGTTAAAATAATTTCGGCTAAAATATGTTTTTTTACTCTGGACTTAGAAAAATTCAGTGCTTAAAATAATTTCGGCTAAAATATGCTTTTTTTTACTCTGGACTTAGAAAAATTTAGTGCTTAAAATAATTTCGGCTAAAATATACTTTTTTTACTTTGGACTTAGAAAAAATTCAGCACTTAGAATAATTTCGGCTAAAATATGGTTTTTTTACTCTGGACTTAGAAAAATTTAGTGCTTAAAATAATTTCGGCTAAAATATGCTTTTTTTACTCTGGACTTAGAAAAATTTAGTGCTTAAAATAATTTCGGCTAAAATATACTTTTTTTACTTTGGACTTAGAAAAAATTCAGCACTTAGAATAATTTCGGCTAAAATATGGTTTTTTTACTCTGGACTTAGAAAAAATTAGAGTGGTTCTTATGACTTAATAACTTTGAAGATGAAAGGGAATCGTTATTTTTGAAAACATTTTCATTTTTGATTAAAATTCAAATTTGGTTTGGAGGTACTTTATACAATTATCTAAAAAGTAGTTTCCCAGATTTTTGATAAAGGGCTTAGTTTTTATAAAAATTTTGAATTTGTGTTTTTGTCTAAAATCTTCATATTTTGATCGTATTTAAATTTTTAAAATGGTAATTTTTGTTTATAAAAAGCAGAGCATGACATCTCTACAGTCATTTCAACACAAAATGTTGTCCTGTGCAATCTGCTCCGTGCCCTGCTCCAAAAGAAGTAATTTAATCAGACACTATCGTAACATCCACAAAGTTATTCCTAAAATTTGTAAAATATGTCATCAAATATTTGACAATAGCAATTTTAAAATGCATATGCTAGAGAACCACAATACTTGTAATGTGTGTAAGAGAGTCATCACCCGTGACAAGAAACGCCACAACCTACGATGTGACAAGCGACCCTATAATGGGTTTAAGTTTCAGGGTGAGTCTGTGGATATATTAAACACCCTTCAATCATGTCCTTTACCAATAAAATGGATTCTTATTAGGAGAGTGAAATTTATCAAACACACAATTAGTAAGAAAGGTGAATTATTAATTGATAAAGAAACTATTGCTAACTTTCGAAGTTTAACTAATTTATCAATTGAGAAAGCACAATTAAAGACACAAATTGAAAATTCACTTTTAAAAATCGACACATCTTTACACAAATTTCAATCAGAAGGCAGTGGATGGATATATGACCATACTAAATACTGGCAGCTGCATGTTTACAAGTATAAACCCCTAACTCCCAAGTCATACATCCCCACACCAGAAAATATAAAATCAAAACACGCTGTTTTAAATATTAAAAATAGTGATAATAAATGTTTTGTGTGGAGTATTTTAGCAAAATTAAATCCAAGGAATCATGGAGAACATGCAAATCAAGTATTTTACTACGAACCCCACGTAGGTCAGTTAAATATGACAAATATAAAATATCCCGTAAAAATATCCGACATTGATAAATTTGAAAAACAAAATAATATAAGTGTTAATGTATATGGAATTGAAGGACAATTAATATATCCATTGAGAATAACTAAACTAAATAGTAATACGCACGCAAACCTGCTGCTTTTACAACAAAGCCGCAAATCACATTACTGTTTAATTCGTGATTTTGATAAGTTAATGTTTAATTCTACAAAAGATAACCATAAGAAATATTTTTGCAAGTTCTGTTTGCAACATTTTTACACTAAAGAAATATTGGAACGTCACATAACATATTGTAAAACCTTTGTTGCCCAAAGAGTACAAATGTCTAAAAAAGATACATTACAATTTACGAATTACAAATATCAACTTAAAGCTCCCTTTGTGATTTATGCAGATTTCGAATGCTTTATAAACTCTAACAAACACACTGCTTCTGGATTTGCTTATGTTGTAGTGAGAGATTCTAAAATTATTTACGAAGAGTTGTACAGTGGTGAAAATGTAATGGATGTGTTTTTCGAAAAATTATTTAAAACTTATGACTTTATTAAAAGTCAGATGGGAGTATATGTTCCCCTTGTAATGACTCCAGAGCAAGAGACGTTATTTCAAAACTCTACACGCTGCCACATATGCCGCCAGCCGTTACTGTGTGATAAAGTGCGCGACCATTGTCACTTAACAGGTGAGTTCAGAGGGCCCTCCCATAACTCTTGTAATTTAAACTATAAAGTAACCAAGAAAATTCCAGTATTCTTCCACAATCTTAAAAACTATGATGGACATTTAATAATGCAAGACTTAGGAAAATTTAATCGCAAATTGAATTGCATAGCCAAAGATATGGAAACGTATATTTCATTCTCTGTTGATGATTTAGTATTTTTAGATTCCTACAACTTTCTGTCCCTTCCCTTAAGCAAATTAGCTTCAAATTTAAATACATTTAGATTTAAAGACAATCCACTACTACAACGTAAGGGCGAATTTCCGTACGAATACATGACAGGACCAGAAAAGTTTTTAGAGCCTCTCCCACCCACAGAGGCATTTTACAGTAGTCTAACTAAAGAATGTATATCTCCTGCACAATATGAACACGCTAAAAACGTATGGAATCATTTTAATATAAAGAATTTAAAAGAATATCACGATTTATACCTTAAAACAGATGTTTTGTTATTGGCTGATGTGTTTGAGACATTTAGGGACTTATGTTTAAAGGATTATAAACTCGACCCTGTTCATATGTACTCATTGCCTGGACTAACATGGGAGGCGTGTCTTAGAATGACCGGCATAAAATTACAATTATTTCGTGACATTGACATGCATTTGTTTATAGAACATGCCATTAGAGGTGGTGTAAGTATGATTTCCACGCGCTATGCTAAAGCCAATAATAAGTACATGGGCGAATATTATGACCCAAATCAAGAAAGCACATATCTTGTATACTTAGACTGTAACTCGCTATACTCTACAGCAATGTGCGAGTCGTTGCCCATCGATGGCTTTAGATGGACAAATGAGAAAGATTATAAATACAATCAAAATGAAAACTTTGGATTTATTTTGGAAGTTGATTTAAAATACGATAAAAGTTTACACGATTTGCATAATGACTACCCACTCGCACCAGAAAAAATGAATGGAAAATTAATACCAAATTTAAATGACAAAACTAAATATATTTTGCATTATAAAGCACTAAAAAAATACGAAGAACTGGGTTTGGTAGTTACAAAATACCACAGAATTTTAAAATTTAGACAGTCGAAATGGCTTGCACCCTATATTAATTTTAATATTGAAAAGCGACAAAAAGCTAAACATGATTTTGAAAAAGACTTTTACAAACTGTTAAATAACAGTCTCTTTGGTCGAACAATTATGAACCAACGCAAGTTTCGTGATATACATCTTGTAGACGAGTCTAAGTTAACAAAGTACGTTACAAAGCCAAGGTTTGACTGTAGCAAAATGTTCGATAACAATTTGCATGCTGTACATTTAAATAAATTAATTGTAAATTTTGATAAACCAATATATTTAGGAATGACCATTTTGGATATCAGTAAAGTAATAATGTATGATTTCCACTATAATTATATGTCAAAATTTAAGAATAAAAAGTTCCTAATGACAGACACAGACAGCCTTGTTTATTCTATAGTAACAGAGGACTTTTACAAGGAAATACAAAGTGACTTGGACTGTTTCGACACCTCTGCATATAGTAAAGACCATTTCTTATACTCTGATAAAAATAAAAAAGTTACGGGCAAGTTTAAAGACGAATTAAATGGTCAAATTATGTATGAATATTGTGGTTTAAGGCCAAAATTATACTCTTTCATTCCTTTACAATGGTTATACGAAAAAGAAAAGCAAAATGAGCTAGAGGTTAAAAAGGCAAAGGGGGCTGACAATGCTACAGTTAAACATCTCTTAAGACACCAACATTACTTAAACTGTCTTGCAACCGGGGAAGATTACTATGAGAATGTTACAAGAATTAAATCCACAAACCACCATCTTCAAACATTAACGATGAACAAAAAGGTACTCTCTTTTGATGACGACAAGAGGTTTATTCTGGATGGCATTAACACTCTTGCCCTTGGTCATTATAAAATTGGTCAAACATAAATCTATATTTCCCATTATTCTTTGGCCTTTCCTTGTCTATTACAAAAAAGCCATATTTAGACCTATCCCAGCATTGATGGCAGAGATTTCTAAATTGGTTAAATGAAAAATCATTTCCCACATGATTGTTATACACATGTTTTAAATTTAAATCGTCTTGTTTAAATAATATTAGAAAATTAACATTGTCACGTAAATGTTTGTTTACTTTACTGTAAGATTGACACAAGTAAAAACTGTTAATATTTTTGTGTCTGCCCATTGAGAAAAATTGTGTGATATTTGGACTATTTATGTCGTCAAATACAACTATTGAGTGTGATTCTACATCATTTGGTGTGATTTCACAGTTTGAATATGTGTGTAATTTAACTTCATCACACAGACGGAATATTTCAATTATTTTTTTATATTTTTCTTGTTCTAAAGATTTGGATATTATATATAAATTTGTAAACTTTAATCCTTGTTTTTTTACAATTAAGTTATAAATTACAACGGTCTTCCCCGAACCACTGGGCCCTATTATAAGACAGCGAATATTATTAGGAAATAGACCCAACTTCTTTGGTGTATTTTCTTTATGTGCTATTTTAAATTTGTTCTTTTGTTGAATAAATGACATTTTTTATATAATAAAAATGGCAAAGAGAAAGTGTAAAAAGGTCCAAGGTAAGGGATTATTCTTAAAGCCATATAGAGGCCGTGGCTTGTTAAATACCCTTATAAACAACCTTCCTTTCCCCCTCCACATCCCGTCATATTCATATTGTGGTCCTGGAACTAAGATACGTGAAAATTTAGCTAGAAATGTACCTCCAAAAAATAAGCTAGACTCTTATTGTAAAGAGCACGACATATTCTACATGAATAATCCTGATACAGCCGCCCGGAACAAGGCAGATATGAGATTAGCGGACCAGGCTTGGACTAGGGTTTCGGCAAAGGACGCCAGTCTGGCTGAAAAAGCAGCAGCTTATGCAGTGACAAATTTGATGAAGGCCAAAGCAAAAATGGGAATGGGATTAAAATTTAATAAAAAAGATGGACAACTTTCAGCTGTTAGAGGCAGCAAGAGACGTGCCTCGCTTTCGAGGAGTGTACCTAAAAAACGAGCTAAAACATCTAAGGCCAAAAGTAAGAGAATGTGGAATTATTAATTTAGACAGTGACAGGGGCACACATTGGACAGCATATCGTAAAAATAAAGATATTGTAATATATTTTGACCCATTCGGAATACAGCCTCCAAAAGAGGTAATTGAATATTTTGTACCATCTAAAATTTACTATACAACTGATCAAATACAAGATTTAAACAGTTCCATTTGTGGAATTTTATGTTTATCATTTCTGAAAAATTTTAGTTTATAAAAATGGATTCATTTACTATAACATTTACGGGCACAGAGCCAGAGTTGAAGTCGGTGTTCTTTCCTCCTATAGAATTAAATGGTGATTATGTAATTGGACTGGTAGATTTTCAAAGTTATAATTCTATATTTAATGTTAAAAAACCTCTAAATACTTTGACATATTACAAAATGCACAAAAATTACAACCCCAAAAGGGGAGGTCACAATTGACGAATTAAACCGGGCATTAGATGGTAAAGTTGAAGTTATTATACAAAATAAAGTAGCATTAATTAATACAAAAGTCAAACTTATATTTTACAAAGGCCTAGTTCCAAAATTAAATAAACTTAAAGACACAAAATTAACTATAGACGAGGGTGAGGATGTGTATTATTACGATCACAAAGCTCCAAATGTAATTGAAATTGCTGAAGGTACATACGAAGTGTTTGAGCTTGCGAAGGAAATTCAAAAGCAACTCCCAGATTTTGTACTTATAGCCGATAATAAAACTATGAAAGCCACATTACATTCTGGCCATGTGTTTGATTTTACAAAACCATGTTTAGGGTCTGAATTATTGGGATTTAAAGGATTTTCTACTCCAGATATTGCGTTTAAATCTGTAAATAAAATCAACATAAATAATGTAAATGTGATTAGAGTAAAATGTAATATTGCGAATGGGTCTTATTTGAATGGTGACAAATCACACACCATACACAGTTTTTACCCAGAAGCTCCTCCCGGCTACAAAATTATTGAGGTCCCCAGAAATATTATATACTTCCCTGTAAATAAGAGAAGTTTAGATGTTGTTAGCATTACATTTGCAGATCAACACGACAAGCCAATTGACTTTAATAAAGAAGAAACTACAATTACTTGTCATATAAAAAAGATATGAGAATTTACAAGAACGGACTGAGTGTGCAAAATGCCAGGTTTCTGCGATCAATTGGGTTGAAGTTAAAATTTTCTATTAATAAAAATGGAAGATTTTCTAGACGTTACAGGAAAATTCCAATACGACGATAGCGTGGTTAAAATTACAAATCACTCCTATGTTCCACACAACACTTTAGCAATAAATAATTCCGATGAAATTCGAATATGCATAAATAATCAAGATTTACTAACACTCCCATGTAGGAGTTATCTGTATATTAAAGGAGAGATAGAGAATCATGATAAAGGACATTTTATAAATAATGCATTTGCATTCTTATTTGACGAAATTAGATACGAAGTTGCTGGTAAAGAAATAGATATTGTAAGAAATCCGGGAATTTCCAGTCTTATGAAAATATTGTGCTCTTACAATAAAACAACTAAATTGTCAAATGTAGCATTTGATTCTGATGAAAATTTAAAGGAGTTCCATAAAAGCGGCAAGTTTAGTACTTGTGTCCCGTTAGAGCTGTTAATGGGTGTGTTTGAGGATTTTAATAAGGTTTTAGTAAATGTTAAACAAGAATTGGTGTTGAAAAGATCCAAAAACGACTTAAATTGTATATTAACAACATCTAATGCTCCAACTGGTGTCGATCCTATTCCTAAAATTACACTTAAATCGATTCAGTGGGTGATGCCGCATGTGGTGCCATCTGATGGGGAGAAGCTTCAATTACAAAAGATGTTATTGCAAAATAAAAATTTGCAAATTGCATTTAGAAGTTTGGAGCTACACGAACTCCCATCATACCCCGAAACCAAGAGACATACGTGGTCAGTTAAGACGTCTTCGAGTTTGGAGAAGCCCAGGTATATTATATTTGGTTTCCAAACTGGTAGGGACAACAGTGCACGAAAAAGAACTGATGAATTTGATCACTGTAAATTGAAAAATATCAAAGTGTTTTTAAACTCTGAATATTATCCTTATAGTGATTTAAATCTCGACTTTGAAAATGGAGATGCCTCTAAAGCTTATGAGATGTTTGTGAGGTTTAGGGAGAGTTACTACAACACCGTCCCCGATCCTATGTTTAACAGAGCTGACTTTATAAAGAAATATCCTCTAATTGTAATAGATTGTTCTAGGCAGAATGAATCAGTCAAAGAGGGGGTTGTAGATATTAAATTAGAAATTGAAACTGCAGAAAATGTCCCTTCAAACACATCTGCATATTGCCTAATAATACACGATAAGGTGTTTGAGTATAATCCTTTGACAAATGAGATAAATAAAATGTAAATAAAATGAAAACAAATATTCAACAAGAATTGGTAGAGTCTGCAAAACAAATAAGAGAAAAATATAGGGCGTTAAAACGTGGTAAATTTCTAGAGGCTGAAGAGAGGTTCCAAACATTCCAACCATTAATAGAGCCTTTGCAAGAATTAAAAAAATTAGCCACAAAAACAGAGAGGCCAGTTCTCCCAATGATTTTAGAAAAGACCCCGTCTAGAATACCAAGAATAACACAGATAACACCGCACAAATTAGATTTTGGTCTTTTAGCATCAGACTATTTAGGATATTACCTTAGTAGAAGTAGTATGACAGACACCACATATGGTATTAGGCGAGAAGGAAATAAATTTTTTATTGGGAATCAGGAAGTTCAAATTGCCAATGATGATGTTACAGTTGGAGAAACAATTTATAAAGGGACAAAGGGATTGTGGGAATTGTTAACTTTAAAAGAACCCGTAAACTATAGTCAGGCTGATTTGCAAAATTATAAAGAGATTTTGGAAGCTACAAATGCACATTTAAAGGGTTATAAACCAGGTGCGGCGATGTCAAGCAATAAACACACTAAATATCTTAATATAATTAAACCCCTGTTTAAGACTGTTGGTGAAGGTTTAAGGCAGGTAACTGGTAATAAAATAGACTATGTTTATTGGGACGATCCTAATGAGCTTGTAGATAGGTTAAGACTGCTTTGGTTAAGCCGATTGGCGGGAAATTCTGGAGTGGATAATGAGATAGATTCTATCATAGAAGAATTGAGGGAAAGTGGAATTGTTTATTAAATAAAAAGATGATAGATAAATTTTATCGTGTATATAACCCGTATAGTAAACCAGAAGCTAGAAGTTTTAAAGAAACTACTTTAAATCTAAAAGATGATGGTTGGAATGCTTTAAATTATAAAATTAGTAATGTTAAAGGTGGGGAGTTTACTGATGATGTATCGACTTTGGGGCAGACGTTAACTAGAAAAGGTGATGCTTTTGTACAAGGTAATACTAAATATAAGTTTTTAGAATCCAAGAGTAATAATTGGAACGCGAATAAACGCAAAATTACTAATGTTAAACGAGGTGAAAGCTCAACCGATGTACCCACATTAGAGCAAACTTTAATAAGAAAAGATGGTGTCTTTGTACAAGACAAAAATAATTATGAATTTTTGGAATCGGAGAATGGTATTTGGAATGCCAAAAAGCGAAAGATTAGTAATTTGTTGGCTGGTAAAGAAAGCGATGATGTTGTAAACGTCTCTCAAGTACCAAAAATGGATCTAAACTTTTGGGATTTTAATAATAAAAGGCTAGTTCGTGTTAAACCCGCTGTTGATGAGAACGATTGTGTTACAAAACATCAGACTGTGACTTTAGATGGTTTTAAATTTGATGGTAAAAATAAGCAATTAACAAACATTTTACCTGGAACATTGCCAAATGATGTGGCTGTTGTTAATCAAATATTAACAAAAGGTGAGAAAAGCATAATAAAACAGGGGGATAAATATTATAATGTATTAACATTAGATAGAGATATGTGGGATGCAGAGGACAAATTAATAAAGAATGTACCTGAGGGCAAAGATAGGAGTGATGTTTGTTTAATGTCACAGGTTTTGAGGTATGACGATAATATTAAAACTTTTAGACAAGACAATATTAAATTTGATATTTGTTTAAAATCACATGCTTTAAGGTTTAACAATAAAACTAATAAATTTATGCAAGACAATAATGAAATCGATTTGATGATGTACAATCCTAAATTGTTGGTTGCAGACCCTACATCTTTAAGCGGATTTAAGACTTTAGATGGAGAGGCATATTTGCCAAAAAACTATGTATATCAAAGAATGAGTGATGGTATGTTAATTGGTAGCAATGGAGGTGTTTTTGAAACGACAGAGACTGGCAGATACGTTAACATTAAAAATAAAGAATAAAAAATGGAAAAAATTGCTTACGAATTGCATAAGCCCGCGAGAAAGAATTTTGTTAGAAGGTCTTTTAAGGTGTTGGGTATAAACGAAACTGTTCAAATAGATTTAATAGATATGCGGAATTATGCTAGAGAGAATTCTGGGAATAAATATATTTTAACTTTAATAGACACATTTTCTAAAAAAGCTTATGCTGCTCCACTAAAGAATAAAACTGGATTAGTAGTCACAGAAGCTATAAAAACTATTCTCCCAAAGGGAGTTAAAAATATTCAATCTGATAACGGAAAAGAATTTTTTAATGAACATTTTACCAAACTAATGAAAATTCTAAATATTAATCACTACCACACTTACTCTACAACTAAGGCGGCTATTGTGGAAAGGTTCCAGAGAACTTTAAAGAATTGGTTGTATAGAGAGTTTAGTGCACAAGGGAGTTACAAGTGGTTGGATTTACTTCCAAAGTTAATAAGGATATATAATAATAAAGTACATAGATCCATAGGGATGAAGCCTAACCAAGTAAGTGCTAAGAACTCTAAAGATGTACATGAAAGGTTAGCATCTAAAGTACAAGTTAAAAAACCAAGATATAAGGTGGGGGATAGTGTAAGGATATCTAAATATAAACATGTATTTAGTAAAGGATATACTCCTAACTGGACGGGAGAGCTTTTTACAATAGCAGAAGTTAAGAAAACAAAGCCTGTGACTTATATTTTGAAAGATGAAAATGGCAATATAATCAAAGGAGGATTTTATACAGAAGAATTGTTAAAGACTAAATATAAAGACATGTATTTGGTAGAGAAGGTAATTAGGAGGAAAGGTGATTTATTATATGTCAAATGGCTCGGGTTCCCAAGTAGCCAGAACTCGTGGATTTCTGCAAAGGATGTATTAAAATGAATTCAAATTTTAAAATTGGGAAAAATATGGCAAGAGTCAAAAGGAAATTAGGGCGGGTGCAAAAATCAGTAAGTTGGCAGTTTTAATTCGACTGTAATAGTTAATTTGGGATTTATTAATGCATTAGATAAATTGCAGACAAATCCAAAGTTAATTTTTAAATATAGAGGATGGGGAAAATGTGGCAAGGATACTAGTACAGGAAACTTGTGTAAGGCGGGAGCTGGTGTCGGTCCAAAAACGGCTCCCCATAAGAATAACATGGGAAAAAAGCGCCGAATAGTATGCCTCTTTGTGGTTTCTCCTCTACTTCAGGACTCCTGGGAGGCCAGGGAATAGGCGCACCCTTGCCTATCCAACCATTTGGAAACTTGTTGTTAAGTGTGTCCCGAAGGTAATGAGGCGGTGCGCCGTCCTGCTTCAAAATGACTCGTTCACCGGCTTGTTCTTCAATTTCTTCAATTTGAGGAAACAAAAATTGTTCTAGCATATCTAAATAAATGATGCCATTTATTGTTTTTTCGGCGAAAAATAAAGGCCCTACGTGCGCGACACACTTAACAAGTTTCCGAATAGTATATGGGCAACAAAAAAGAACCAAACAATATATTAAATACTCTTATTGCCACAAACAACGCCATATATGAAAAGTTAATTAAATTGGATTTGTAAAAAAAAAAACAAAAGAAAACCAAAAACCTTTCCTCAAAATTAAAAAACATATGATATTTTAGAAATAATTTAGGATGTTTTTATTTGATCAGCTTTACAAAAATTAATAAATTATGTTAGGTTAAGTCTAGCTTGAAAATGGCCTTAAAAGTGCCGAAACATGTAGCTTCATTAAAAGATTTTAAAAAGGGTGCTCAGTTGAATTTTTATTTTTTAATATTTATATGTATATATATATATATATATATATATATATATATATATATGTGTGTGTGTGTGTGTGTGTCCGTAAGCACGATAACTCTCGTAAAAAAGGTCCGATCTTAATGAAATTTGGTACAAATGTGTAAAGTACCATTTATTTGAACGAGTTCGAAAACCAGATGAATCGCACCATCCGAAGGGGGGTTTTTGGGGGGTTTTGTACCCCAAAAATGTGTTTTTTGGGGTTTTCACATGTAATTTTAATTTAAATCAAATTTTAATTTATACCATTGAATTCAGCTTAAAAAAACAAACAATTTGGTATTTTGATCATTGCTCTACGTCAATTGGTTACCAAGATATTGAAAGTGCTAAACACAGTACGTTGTCTAGTGTTATTCTTATGGAGAAAAAGAAAAATTGTATATCTCGCTTATTTATGAACATAAACTGGTGAAATTTGGTATATGGCTTGATCTGGTTTTGGTTTATTGTTGTTTGCACAAAAAACAATTTTTCGCCAATGTTTCCTATAGCAGCAAACCTAGGTACTTGGTCCCCATGTTATTCTTATGGAAAATACTTAAAATGTTATATATCGCTTATTTATGAATTTATGTGGATGAAACTTGGTATGTGACTTCACTAAGATGAGTTCTATTGATATTTGCATAAAACCCATTATTTGTTGTGCCTTGTTGCAGCAAACCTGCGTACTCATCCCCAATGTTATTCTTATGGAGAATAATTAATATTTTAAATATCGCTTGTTTGTGAATACATTTCTTATGAATCCTGTTAAGTGTTTTAATGTGTTATGTTATATATTCATTGGAAATTCACTGAGTATGTAGGTTTGCTGCGACGGGGGTATTAATATTTGGAATGTCGCCCAAATTGTCATCCGCACAAGTGTCTTTTCAGTAAATTGGTAGCGACTCGTCTGTGAGGGCTTGGTGGGTATAAGGTGCGGGTGTGGGTGGGGGCGGAGGGCCGCCGACGCATGCTCGGCCCTAGTGCGCGGCCGTCTGTCAGTTCAGATACACCCGTGAACGATATCTCCTGTGTCCGTGATCACCCTAGCCGGTGTTTAGTTGTTACTGGTCGTGCGAAAATCAATCGTGTGGTCAAATAGCTCAGTTACACTCTTCAAGCATAATCAGTTTTCAAATAGCTTTCTCCATGAGTTTTTGCATTGTGAAAAAGTTTTAAACAAAGTTAAAATTATCAACGATAATTTGTTCAGTGAAAACATTGTTTAAGAAACAAAGAATATATGATTATAACAAATATTATTTGAACCTTAAAATGAGTGGGATTTTAACCATAACCATTTTGCTTGTCGCGTCTTTCAAACAATCAGAATCGATAACTTATGGTGAGTTTTTATTACAAACGAGGAATTTTTTACATTTAAGATGGATCATTATTACTTTTGAAAACTTAATTAGCCTGTTATATTTCCCAGGGGTTGAGAGATTATACAAGTTTTCTCAATCTCGCAGGAATCAATTATAATATTGTTGGTCATGCGAAAGTTAAACATTTTAAAACTGTTTATGTAATATATATCAACTATGATTTCGTATAGCTTACGAAACTACCTATGGCCAGTAATTTAATTTCCTTTCATCAAAATCATAAAAAGTTGAAAAAGCACTTTTCTTAGTTATCGTCCCTGTAGTTTACTTTGTTTTGTCACAGTCTCATTTTATATTAAGATGGCGGTAAATGCATAAAACCCATTTAACATTAACAAATAATACTGTTACGGCCTTAACTGCACCTTTTAATTGCAACAAATGTATTTACTTATTTATGTGGGAGGCCTAAAGTCCCGAATTTGTGGTCCGCTGGACATTGTAAATGTTTTGACGCATCCCAGCCCGTCGCGTCGTCGGTCAGTCCAGGATTACCATGAGACCCAGTTGTATATATATGCTGTATAGGAATTATTGAGTTCAATCAAAGGACCGCGTTAATTCGCTGTTTCGGACGCAATTAAACAAAACTTGTTGACATTATGTCAAACGTAAAATATTCAGCTGTGCGTTCTTCGATGTACTGATACCTTATTGGGTTTTGTGTAGCAAGAGACACCTTGAAACAGGATTTTTTGTGTAATTTTTGTGTATTTACATTAACATGTCCGGCTAGAGCAGCACCACGAATTTAGCACCTTAAATTAATTATTATAAATTAAGTTATTATTGTTCTGATATCACATAAGAAATTAACCAACATATCCTCACTTTTCTGGTTCAAGGCTAAAATATATATTAATTGTAAAAGTAACGATAGATTTAGTACTAGCAAATAAATCTTACCTAGTAATAAAACACTTTATACGCATAAAATATTATCACCTTAATACAATTTATATTATATTTGTACATATTATTTTTATTTTTATGATGCGAAGACACATCAACAAACCTAACTGATAAATGCATACAAAAATAATGAATACAAAATCATAAAATCATCAAAGTTGGAGTTGTTGCAAAATAAAATAGAAATGTGTGTTACTAATTTAAAAGGTAAATTTTGTAAATATTTTACACACACTGGAGTAGCATATAAAGCTCTTAATGAGCTATTTACAAATCGAAAGCCGCAGTCGACTGAGCCAAGATTTTTAGCCCGCAGAGCTTTTCTATTGTGTCTATTATGTCTACGCGAACGGAATTCTTTAACGCCACAAGTGGTTGGAGAACGGTCCAAACCCTGGTCTTGTTATTATCCAACGTCAATCTTTCGTTAGAAAGCATTAGTAACAAGTGGCAGCTGGGTTCAGTATCGAACCTTCGGTAATTTTCAGACTCTACCCAGGACCGATCTGGCGAATCTCAAATTGATATGTTTTATTGTAAAGCAATAATTGTAAGGGATATCTTTCTTATTTATCTTTAGGAATCTTTGAAAAGTTATTCTAACAAAGGTATTTTTTAAATATTTAGTTATTTCAGTTCCTATACCTAAGCATGTTAGTAAAATTATCATTGGAACTAACATGTCGACTTGGGTACATGTTCAGAAATTAAATCACAATTCTAACGAGCTCTTACTATTGTAAGTATTACTGAGAGGTATGTATCAGATATGGTAGAAAGCCTAACCGTAAACTCCTTTGGGTACTGCATCTTTACCAATTACTTAGTTGGAAAATTATATATATATAAATAAATATATATATATATATATTACAAATTGGAATTTATCTCTCTTTCATCAAATAAACGTTAGTTAAAGGACGTGGGGTTTACGACCAACATTTAAAATTATTTTCAACCTGACATATTTAATGATGTAATGGTGTTTGTTGTATCTAATAGATTTAATGAACTTAACACATTTAAAAATGTGTACAAAGTTGATCAGGTTTTTAAAAAAGCTGAAAAGTTTTTCACAATTTATGAAAGGTTCCAAATTAAAACCAATAAAAATCGAGGCTTTTATCTATATGTTAAGAAATAGACCAACATTTAATATACATATTTCAACTGTTAATATTGCGCATCTATTAATATTTGGTAAAACACAATTTTTGAGAATTGAAAAATTTTGTGAAAAAGAAAAATCTTCATTCCAAATATATTGATATATTTTTAAATATAACATTAACAAAATCAGAGTCATAACTTCAATTTCTCTAGACTTACATACAAAAAAATTACATTATCAGTCTTAGTCTAACTGTGCAAAACAGACAGTCAAATTCTAAAATAACAATATAACTAAGAAAATTACAAGGTAAGTAACAATAGAATTGTTTAACTGACCAATCGACTAATTCCTAGCCTTGTTATTGTGGACAACTCATTTTTTGCATAAATACCAAGTTCTTAAATCTTACTAAGAGTTCAACCAACTCTTGAATAATAACTCAACAATAACAATATTATGCCTTTATTCAAAAGAGTTACACATTGAGAACTAAATATGCTAACTTCCAATACTCTCATTAAAAATTTCGGTCGATACTGTCTTCTCTCTGTTAAAGATAGTTAAACAAATCTTAAGTACTCCATAAAATAAGTACTCCATAAAATAAAATAAAATCTAATGATTCATATAACTTTTACCCGTTGAACTAAGAGTTTAATAAATAATACTTAAATAAGGTATATTGTTCTGAAATCTAACATGTTCCCACGAACTTCCTCCACATTATCTATACATGGTACCGACTAGTGCTGCTTTCCGTTTATAAATAATTACAAATACAATTGCACAGTGTCTTTTCCAATAATGCCTAACGTAGTTACCTAGAAAATATGTTTGTTTTAGTTATGCGTATAGTTTTAAATAATTGTTCTCTACCAAGTCATATTTATGTTTACTTTTAAATAGGCTAGTCTTTATGTGTATCCTGTTTGTACTGTGTTATTGAACTCTAAAATATAGAAAACTAGTAGCGCTAAGTTCGAAATTAGAATTATTCCAATTTTACTGTCGATAGCTGAACGTACAACTAGCTCAATTAATGTAGTGTTATTAGTTTTTATTAAAATTTGATGTGATTTCTATTTACTTACAATTTGGCTAAATGTATGCCGTAACCTTAAATAATAAATATATCTGACTTCTGAGTTCTATGGCTTTACTTTCTAAATGTTTAATTCATCCGGCAAGTGGGGAATATAAAGTCTTACAACGTATGCGATTTATAAATATCTTTCTTATATTTGTTTTTAAATTAGTTTATTCATACTCTTACAACAATAGCAAGTAAATATTTAATTGATTACTCAATAATTTTGAGAAGGAGCAAATAAGTTAGGAACATCTCAGTTAGAGATCCAAACTTGGATGTTCCCAGTTACGGTTTGTCTTATTGTATCTGCTATCTATAACTGCCCGAGATTTTTTAGTAACCAAGGGAAACACGATCTTTAAATACAGGATTTATATCTTTATGTACGATAGTAAAAAAAATTAAACCCATAATTTATCCCTATGACACATTTTCTCAAATATGTTTTGTATTTTAAAATTAAAAACTGGGATATGTCAATAATCTATCGGCTACAAAAGTTAACTATTAAATTAGAAATGTTTTATAGTCCCTCTAATAATATTATTAGCTACCATTGATATAATTGACCAAATGTACTTTATTTTTCATAATAGACCTATCGATGTTCATTTAAAAACAAAATTGTGATTAAACCCCTTTAAATGTACAACCCTGTACACAGAGTGTAAAAAAACCTTTCAGGACTTTGGGATATGATTCCTCATACAAAAATCAAGAAAAAAGTTCAAATGAAGGTAAGTCCTAAAACGCTTAGTTGTCCGTCTATCTTTCTGTATGTGTTTTTACTTAATACTTATCTTAATACTTAATCTTAGGAACGTCTTAAGATTTTACTTAAAACTTGGTAAATGTATTTCATCTCATAAGACCCGTTATGGTATGGAATATCAAGTTTCTACTTTGTACCATTTCAAAATGGCAGCCATTTGAAATGGGACAAAGTAGAAACGTGATATTCCATACAGACATGGGTCTTATGAGATGTAATACATGTACCAAGTTCTAAGTCAATAACTTAAGATGTTCCTATGATACAAAACACAACACATACATACAGATATATTAAGTAAAAGACACATACAGACAGATAACATACAGACGGAAAATAAGCGTTTTAGGACATACCTTCATGTGAACTTTTTCTTTATTTTTGTATCAGGAATCATATCCTAAAATAATAGAAGGTTTTTACTAACACCCTGTATAATACTGGTATTCCACAATATACCGTAGACTACAACTAAAAAATTACTATGATTTTGCCTCTCAATATTTAATTTTATATCCAACATTCCCTTACATTGCGATAACCCCCATATTGGGTAATAAAATCATAATTTGCCTCTATCTTGCCCCTAAACAATAAATGGCCTGTTATTGTTACTATGTATGGTTGTACACTGTGAAGACCTTTAAAGGTAAATGTGCCCATACATATATTTATACATTATATATCTTATTCTGACCATACAACTTGTAGAAAAAGTGAAATAATAATACTAATTCTTAGTGCCAGATTTTTATAAGTTATATAATTCTAAACGTTCACATGATCTAGCTACAACGATTGCAATATATTCTTAGCAATTCAAATTTATTGGTAACACACATACTCAAAGTAGTATTAAAATGTTTGGAACCATAAATACACATAACTTCTTAATCATAAATAGAAATATATTAATATCTGAAATATATCTTTATTGACCCGTTTAAACACACACATTACAGGAGTATATACATATAATTAATTAAAATCAGGTAAATAAATTACATAACAATATGGTTCTTACATAATAAACGATAAAATACTTAACTTAATCCTGTCATTTTAAATGTAGGCACTTATCTCAGGATCAGTAGATCGTTGCCCCAAGGTGAATACCTGTTCGTGACATTGTTACAACTTAAAACCTATGCTCAGAGAGCTAAGAGTGGATAGTCGGCTAACAGGACTAAATGGTATATATACATATATTTGACAGGTTCTGTTTCTATGTCTGTAATTATGACGATCCTATATACACCGGAGAGAGTCGTGGAGACCGGAACACATTTTGTTTTGATGCATTCTGTGGAGAAATTGTTAAGCTTTCTCAAATAATTAACATATGTTTGAATAAATTACCTGACCAAATAAAATTTAAGTCTGGTTAGGAAAACATTACAAATTTTAAGGTCAATGGAGCCATTAATTTTATTTTGGCACATGTTGGAATCTTACCGAACATTTTGCTATACGGTCAAGGTTTTGTCACGAATAAGGGTGGAAGGAGAGTTCTGGCACAGGAGGAACTATAAGGTGGTGGAGATGGTGGTGGATCCCCGGATTTGTTTATTTTATATTTTTCTATTGTATAAAGCACTTTCACCCCCCCCCCGGACTGTGACTTAGGATATTTTCGAGCGTTTGACACTCCATCCTCTTAGCCTACGCTTATTGGACCAGGTGGAGCCGTAAGGTGGTGGACCCCCCCCCTGGACTGGGACTAAGACAATTTACGAGCTTTTGATGCTCCACCCTCTTACCCTACACTTATATAAATATTTTTGTTTTGTTTTCGTTCAAACAAAGATAACCTACATTTGCTTATAATTATGTCAACGGGATTTTGCTTATACATATTTTGTTGTGTTTAAAATTGATTTACATAATCGATATAATAAACTTAAAACTAGTTAGCTGCAGTATCGGCAGCCATCCTCTCTATATTTTCCTTGTTATCGACATCAGCCTTCAGAGCTATCGCCAACTCGTCCTCCAACACGTCCAGTAGATGCCAGTCAGAATGGCAATCATCCCATTCTTCTTGGCATCTAGGCTGCCCACACCACTTTGTCATTGCATGTCCCGTCACCTCTTCCAACTCATCACGTATTATTTCAATAGGACGATGATGGTAGTACGCATCCTCCACAAATTCCATCGTTCGAACCAAGTCAGCGTCACACGTGGACATCGCTCTGCTGATTTATCTGAACTGAAACCCAGGACATCTGAGTGTGCGTCGACGGTGGGAAACCCAAGTTTTTATTTAAACAGCTGTATTGTGTGAAACGAACCAACAAAATCTGCCCACGACCCTTATTATGTTTTTCACATACCATTCGTTTCACATACCATTCGTAAGCATAGAGAGTACAAACTTAGAAACGAGAACCAAAAGCCGTTGCAATCCCCCACAAAGTCGCTAACAAATACCAAAAGCTAGATCAAATTAACTTCAAATTTAAAACTACAAATAATATATTGCGTAAGGAAACTAAGTCCATGTTTCAAATGTTGTCTGAACAGACCTCTAAAGTGGCAGTATTGCATGAATCTAAATATGTATCTAAAATTCTAAATTATAAAAATACAAAACAGACAGTGAGGGTAAATGTCCATGAAGAATATAGGTGTAATACTTTAAGTATAATCAGTGAAAGGGAGCCTATCGATACATCCCCTTTCACTTACAGTATCCGACCAAGAGTCGTAACTTGCAATATATCATACGTTTTTATACAAATTGATTTTGTAAATAGATGAAAATTCCAAGTAAACGGTGTTTGAAGAAGTTTGCCTTTCCCTCGAGAATTGTCACCTGCATTATGACATACACATTTAACAACCAGTCCACGCTTGTAATATTTTTGTGCACTAATCAAAATTCCAAGTAATCGAAGTTTGAATTACTTCGCGCATCAATAAAAAAGATCCAAGTAAACGATCTTTGAAGAAGTTTGCGTTTTCATTATCACACAAGCTATAATCTTGGGTTATGTCAACCCACGAAAATGAAAGCTAGCAGCATCACGTCGTTGTGTTAAGTTACGATGGATATAGCTAAGTTTATTAAAACTGTTTCCAGTTATAAATGGGAAACATGGAAAGACATATCTCATCGTTAGGTTGCGATATGCAGTGTAAAGTTAGGTTCGTGCGTAGAAATAGGAATCGTAGTCGACCATATCTCACCTTATTTTAAAACTAATGATTATGCCACTTTAGAGGTCTGTTCAGACAACATTTGAAACATGGACTTAGTTTCCTTACGCAATATATTATTTGTAGTTTTAAATTTGAAGTTAATTTGATCTAGCTTTTGGTATTTGTTAGCGACTTTATGGGGGATTGCAACGGCTTTTGGTTCACGTTTCTAAGTTTGTACTCTCTATGCTTACGAATGGTATGTGAAACGAATGGTATGTGAAAAACATAATAAGGGTCGTGGGCAGATTTTGTTGGTTCGTTTCACACAATACAGCTGTTTAAATAAAAACTTGGGTTTCCCACCGTCGACGCACACTCAGATGTCCTGGGTTTCAGTTCAGATAAATCAGCAGAGCGATGTCCACGTGTGACGCTGACTTGGTTCGAACGATGGAATTTGTGGAGGATGCGTACTACCATCATCGTCCTAAAGATGTAATAAGTGATAAATTGGAAGAGGCGACGGGACATGCAATGACAAAGTGGTGTGGGCAGCCTAGATGCCAAGAAGAATGGAATGATTACCATTCTGACTGGCATCTACTGGACGTGTTGGAGGACGAGTTGGCAATAGCTCTGAAGGCTGATGCCGATAAAAGGATGATGCAGAGAGGATAGCTGCCGATGCTGCAGCTAAATAGTTTTAAGTTTATTATATCGATTATGTAAATAAATGTTAAACACAAAATATATATATATATATAAACCGTTGACAAATTGATAAACAAATGCAGCTTATCTTTGTGTGAACAACAACTAAAAAACAAAAAATACAAAAAACAATATATACATATAAGCGTAGGCTAAGAGGGTGGAGCGTCAAACGTCCCAACCGGTGGTGGGGGGCCCACCACCACCTCCACCACATTATGACTCCTCCTGGTCCAATAAGCGTAGACTAAGAGGGTGGCGTGTCAAACACTCAAAACAGTTTCTAGGTTCCAGTTCAGGGGGGGGGGCGGGGGGTTGACAGTGCTTTATACAATAGGATAATAAAGGCTAAAAAATCGGGGGGGATCCACCGCCACCTCCCTCACCTTATGGCTCCTCCTGTGCCAGAACTCTGTTTCCACCCCTACTGTCACGATAGCAGCTATAATATTTGTTACGGAAGATTTATCTTTTGATCACATGTATTCAAAAATTAGCGTTTGAAATGCTGTCACTGCAGAATACATTTGATAAATGAAAAATGTATATGCCTTATGCCTTTCTTCTAAAATATTTGTCTCTTCGCAGACTAATTGTTACATTTGTAAATGTCTATAGGGGATTTATATTCCTAATAGAACAGCGTCTATGAACCTTACTTCATTAGGCCTGATGATAAATGATCAGACATAAGCAAATCTGATCACTATAACGTGATACAAACAAGTTAGCTCAAATTTTGTCTGGTCAATCGTGATCAGACCTGATCGGTTTTGACCATTTAAGTATTCTTATCAGCCCTAATCAAGTTTTTAACCCTGATAAAATTATATCTGGGGATATCTTCATAATCTATACCAATTTTATCAATTTTAATTAAAAACCGAATAATATTTTGACCAAATATGATTAAAGATTTTCATAAGAAAGAATTTGGCGAACTAATAAATACCAATACAGTACTTAGCATGCCGTTTTTGTCCAATACTTATAGGTGGATCTCAAATAAGGTAATCAGGAATCTGAGACAAGTTTTTCTAAAGTGGCCTTTTTTCAAACAATCATGTTTTTAATCACGTTTTATGGGATACTACACGTCGCTTCAATATGATTAGTTTCATCCTACACAGTTATATTTTTACTGTTTATTTTATAATTTAAGAATATGGTGTTTATTTTATTACAAAGGGGTATAAACTAATCGTAGCGTATTTAAATGAAAGAGACTTTCCTTTATACACCACTAACTTTATACTGGCTTAGAATGTGTTTTTGTCAGCTTGTTGACATAATATGAGGCTGTTATTTGACATATGACAGCTGAGTTTGACTAACTTTATTTCGAAACATAACAATTAAATGCATTATTTTGTTCCATAAACATAATACGCATAGATAGTACTTCAATTAATATTCTTTTTAGTTTACTCAATATAAGTAGTCAGCCAGATGTAATTTTGTGTTAAAAATACATTACCATATTATAAACCAATAAAGCGAATATTTTGATTACTTATTATTTTATAGCAAATCAGCAAGTTCTGAAAATCATGTAAACTTTTTCAAACGTTTAAATTTTAAATTTTGCATTATTAACTATTAAAAAAAAGGAATGGATATACTGGACATCTCTTTTAAGTAAATACATTATAGAGTGAACTAAATATTTGATAATTGATGTTTCATATACGATTTAAAACTCTTGTGACTCTCGAAATAAATAAGCCTATAAATTACGAGTATAATCCTTTTATGATTGCAAGACTTTTTCAATCATACGTAGTTGAGATACACAACCAAGGACACAATAATGCATACATGTCAAACACATTTATCTGTACACATATTGTTATGTTTATGTACATTTTATATTTTGATCATTATCAACTGGATATACATACACACAGAATATTTCAAAAGACCGCCATTTATAGTACGTATGATTTCAAATAGTCGTTGATAACAGTTTGAGAAAGCTATTATCATCAATATTGCAGGAGTGCTTTACAGGAATTATATCCAGCACATTGGTCTTGTATTTGAACTTTAACTGTCTTTCGGCAGGTTTATTTTTATCTTATGAAAGTTCTACAATGTCACAAAAAGTGGTTAATAGATAATTCAAAAATGGTGATTTATAAAATATAAAATTTATCACAATGATGGAGGGTTTCGTATACTCTAACCATAGAGGAAATATACAGGATGAGTCAGACCACCCGTTCAGCATGAATGACGGGAGAACGGTTTGGTCTAAAGTCACCAAACAAAATTCTTCACTACTAAGACGCATATGGGCAATCCGTTAAAATTATATTCATCAACATCTATTTACAGAATTTACAAAACTGAAGATCACGGGTTCGAATCTCAAGATTTTCTTATGTAAAATAGGGCAAATTATACATAATTTTGAAGGGCTTGTTAAAAGAAACATTTGGCTAAAACATAATTCACTTATCTTTATCCGTTTCAAAATGGCGGCCATTTATGTGTAAATGATTGACATTTACGGAAAACCCTGTATTTTCTAAACCATTACACGTATCTTTTTCCCAACTAAAATTTCGTAATCGTGATAAACTAAGCTTTACTCTCGTATGCTACATGTTTTTTTTGTAGTCTAAATTTCAATAACATATGTTTTTGAAAATGCTTACATGCCCAAAATTACAACAAGTCTAATAGTAGCACATGTCAATAAACGGTATCAGGAAACTGACACATACTTTCTCCCTTTAGGCCAAATTTAATGAATAAATTACTTTTTATTTACTAAATATAGAATACAAAGCACGGTGGAATGTACAGAAAATCTTGTCAACAAGTTGTTTTCAAAACGTCTACCCAAATCTCTGTTTTGGAGGTGCTACAGAATCCATTGCTACACACGTGGTTTTAAGGGGGGAAATGCCCCCTATTTCCCCCCTCAGGGTTATTAAGGTTCAATTTATTTCGAATTTCCTCTATTGTTCAATGCTAACTTGACAAGTATATCAAGTTTGAACGAAATTGATCAGTAAATAAGAGAGAAATAGTAATTTTTGTATTCCCCATAAGAATAACATTGGACAACGTACTGCGTTTACTGCAAAATGAAAATTTAAATTTTCTCCGCAACCAGCAATCGTAGAATAGTAATTAAAAAAACTAAATTATTTAGTTTTCGAGCTATTTTTCATGGTGAATAGTAATATTTTTTATATTTATGTTTTTTTTATGAAATATCCAAAAAACTGAATTTTTGATGTTTTAAGTCCTGTAATTTCTGAACCCGAATTTTTACAGAAATGCAGGGTGGTGTCATTTTGTTGGGAAACAAATGTACTACAAACGAATAAAGTTTAATCAAAATCGATGGAGCCATTTTTGAGAAATTTGGATTTTTCATGGTTTTTGTTGGTTTTTGGGGAATAATTACCCTTAAAAATAAAAAATTAAAAAAATATAAAATACCTGGAGGTATCGTGGATTAGTACCTACATACCAAATTTCATAAAAATTGGACCATTGGTTAGGGCTCCAGCTCTGTACACATCAACACAGACACACACACACACATTTGTACCAAAGGGCGTTTCCGAGGTCTTTACCTTTCACCGGGTATCCAAGGTCCTGAATAAGGAGACGTTTTAAGACACTATGCAATGTATATAGTGACGTCTATAGCTTGAAAATTATGAAAATGACAAAAACAACCGAAAAAGAGCAATCTTTTGGAAGGTAAAACCTAATTTATGTTTGTGTGAGATTTCATATTTGATCCGAGGTTTTGGGTTTCGAGGTTTCAGACATACAAGTACAAGTGCGCTTTCGCACTGGAACAGAGGTCTTGGTTTCAATCATTGTACACATACTTAAGGTAGATCCCCCCCACCATATCCACAGTGTGGTAGGTCAGGGCAATGAGGGGGCGACGTTGCCAGATAAGCACGAAAGCGTCGCGCTGTTGCCAGGTTCCTATCGCTACTCTCCCGTAAACACATCTGGCTACTGGATGTCAGCCGTGCAATATGAAGTGTATTTCGTCGACTTTCCTCTTAACTAGCACAATCATGCTTCATATAGTTTCAAACCATTAAATATTCATTTGTCGTATTTAAAATAAAAATACCCTTGACATGGTATGCGTGTTAAGCATAGTTAGCGGGTTCAATTCTGCCAGAGAAAAGTCTTTACTTTTCAATCTTAACTTTAAAACCTCTCCTTTTTCCAACATTTTCAGTCACTGACTGCGAATAAGGCAGTGTATTTATTACCACGAAGTAGTTCTAACGTATTTAATGATTTTATCAAATGTCTCCTACAATAAATGAATATTTTATTTTATTACTTTTGATTCTATAACACAGTTTAAGTTTAATTTGGCAAAATATATGTATTTTAATTGGAATCAAATTACAAATTTCCCAAAAGTAAAAATAAGTCTTTGGGGCCTAAATTTATTGAGTAATAATTAATCTGCTTAACTAACATGAGTGATCAAACTAGTCACACACTTTCGCTCACCTAGATTAAGGCAAAGTATGGAAGTTTTATGACGCCTCCACAATTTTGCCGAACAAAGGTGAACGCGAGACTGTAAATAGGTAATTTGCCTCCACTCATGGCATACCACTTTTACCATACAAGGTAATATCACTTGCAAATCGCTTGACCGAACGACTCTACAAAACATTCGGACAGAGTATGGAGGAGACGAGGTGGTTTTTGATTTCCTGCTTCCTAAAATCTCGACAGAGTAATCAATTTCTATCCGTTAAGGGTAATTTACTACTTTGAGTGTCGTACCTACGAACGACTGCACGTATGTCGTACAAAATCTACGATATTCTCACTCTATTTAGGTGATATTATTCAAACCGCAATGAACCCATTCCGAAATTAAATTAAAATTTAGGAAATAATAACCCCTAAATAAAAATTGTCCCTTAAAATGTGATACTTGCCAAATTGTTGTTTCAAGATATTTCCGATAAAAACACCAGTGGATTTGTAAATATAGGACAGCTGCTACCAGCAACTTCATCCGAACTGTATTTTTTGATTACCGTCAGTAAAATTATTGTCATCATGGAAACTCAAATAAAACCATTACTTTATAGGGTTAACACTGATAGTTTCATATTTCAGTGGAGAAGAGCCCAACATTCATAGGGTAAACATGAATTACAACGCAAAGTGTCATCGCAATCAGTTGATTGGTGTATACAAGGAAATAAACAAAGAATGTTATAAATATTTGTCCAAGATTACAATTTAGATTTATTTGTAAATACATTTAAAAATATATATCTTAGTAAGAAGGAAAAATATCACATTTATACGTGTCTGTCTGTCATTTGTCACATGTCAGACAAGTCTCTTTATGTAAGTAACTTTGTTTCCAGGTGAAACCTGGACACTCAGGACTAGAGACACTCAATGGCTGGCAGTTTAGTTTGCAAGCGTTAAATTACTAATAATTTAAATAATATATTTATTTTATGCCTTTTAATTATACCGACAACGATTTTAAAAACTATTCCGGATTTGGAATTCCGTTTTAAAAACATTTACCTTATCCTGAGATTAAAACATATTATACTTGTTTAAGTGACAACAGGTATCGATAGTGAAAAGTTTGGTAAATCTGCAATATTTAGTACTGCCCAAAAATTGTAATTTTATTTAAAAAGGTTTTACTCTACGTCCTGATTTCGGAAATGTATTTTTTTCCAAAAAAAATTAAGAGGTAGCCGGAAATCGAAGCTCTAAAACACTTTGGGTATTCATATTGTGCAAAACCTACCCAAAACAAGAACAAACAAAAACTATTGTGATTGAATAAAGAAGAACGTAGTCACCAGTAAAGTGTTAGATTGGTGGGAAATTTGTTTTTACACATATATATAAATAATATTAGAGTTTTGTCTGTGCATTGCTTGGAGTTTTGAAATTTTTGCATATTTTTCACGTTTTTCATCCTAGGGAAGCCAAAACAAGTCTTATCTCAATTTCTGTCTGACTGTCGGTAACGCTCAAGGACGGGGTTTTGCTCGCTTTTCACGGGAAAACGGGTGCACTGACTTTGATGAAACATTGTTTCTTTATTTTGCGTTAGAAAGTTTAAAGGCTACTTTAAACTGGTATACGCCTTTTTTAAAATAATGGTGGACCCTCAAAAACGTGATTTCGTCCGGTTTCGGTCATGTTTTGTTCACTAATCACAGGGAAATGGGTGCACTGATTTCGATGAAACTATTTTTCTATGTTCTCTATGTGCGTGATAAGGTTTTAGGCTAATGGGATTTGTTGAAATCACCTTAGGATTCTGCCCCACGGGGTTCTAAAATCCTATGTTATTCTTATGGACAAAGCATTTATTTATATTGAGCCATATGATCATTTAAGAATAAACAGATTTAGTAGTTCTGATTTAAAACGTTGAGTGGAGATTGGTAATAAATAACATAAGTATACAGAGTGGGCATATGATCTAATTCTAAATTTGTCAGACTCATGCACTCACTGTCATGGTGATCCACTTTATCTCAAAAACGACAATATCTATGAAGGTGCAATTTTTCATGGTAGATTTTCCTCTTTTGCTGCAGATATACAATAAGAATATGTTAGTAATAAAATAAGTAAAAAAGTCCAATAGGACTCTTCCCAAATTTACTTTAATGGCAATCTTATTAGTATTAGTATTTACTGGACCTTTTTAAGTTGAAATTCGGTAGGAACGTAACTAATACATTAAAACAAAACGCAAGCCTATTCCCGTTACAAAGATTTTTAAAAGCTTTGCCCCCGGGAATTTCAAAAAACAATCTCTTAACAATCTTGCATATACTGCTGGACTGATGGATCTGAAATTCGGTCGGAATATAGCTGATAGATCAATGCAGACATTTACCTTTCTATCAACCTACTCCAGATACAAATATACTCAAGGGCTCTGGCCCACTGGCCTTTATTATAAGCGTGTCATCACACACCAACTTCTCAACCAATAGAGCTGAAATTTCGTACCTTAAAGGAAATAAGAAACAAAATCATGGGGAGTCATGGTTTTGTTCTCTGGAGTTTTCACACATACTCTTTGTCGTGCGTGAGACATGAATGGAGAGATCTACGCCTCTCTAAACATATCTTTTATGTTGTCGACCACTGAGCGTCAACAACATAAACAGTAAACTTAACAGTAAATATTTAAATGAATTTTGGACAAAATTAAAGGTTTGAGGAGCTTACTTATGCCCTTTTAAAAGTTAATATTTGGACAATGATAAAGAAATGTAGTCTCATAAACATATCTATTTCACTCGGCACAATCTATGAATAACAGAATTTACTGATCGACAGTTTTTATCGAGGTTCATAAACAGTTTTAATTTTATTTAATCGTACATTAAACATGTAAAATGTAATTATAATATTGTAAAGTTATATAGGCTGTTACTTTCTTTAATTGATCTACTATTTATATATACAACCCGTACGAAGGACGGGTACACAGCTAGTGTACATATATGGGTACATCGCACGGAATTAATTAAAAGCTAGTCACGAATATGTAATTATTACAATTCGACCCATCATCGCTATTCAACTATTAAAATCTCGTAGAAAAAAAAACATGGCTTTGTTAAACACGGGATAGGCGGCAGACTAAAAATTTGAATGTGGAAATTTTAAGGTAGTAATGGACAGGTTTTATAAAAATACTTTTAAAATCAATTACATGGATCGGATGTTTAATTTAGTCATAAACTGCAATAAGCAAATAATAAAGGATGTAGTGCAGAAATGCGAAAGATCGAAATACTGTAATTAATACATACCGCTTTAATAACGGATCCCAGAAAATAAACGGTAGAGGTCTTAGACTAAAAATAACCAAATGAGGTATTTAGATCGAATCCAAGCGACTTATTTTAAACGCTTCCGAAAAACGCAACTTTTACAATTTCTAGCGATTAATTTTTTTTTAATCTAGGGAATGACATTTGGTGAGTTGTTGGTCAAGGTGAAAATCCATTGTGATAGAATTTGTCGGGGTGCATAAAGGTATCTCGGTTCGCAAGCAAAACAAAAGAGACGGATCAGTAGCTTAGACTTTGGGCTTCATGACTTTTCCTTCACAGTTAGAGGGTAATTTCAATACATACCTTTTACTTCACGGGTAAACCAGGTAGAAAACGAAGTGCTAAAGCGTTTCTCATATTTTAGGAGAAGAGAGGGTTACACTCCTCTCCCCCAAATTCTTCCCTTCAGCACGGCCGAACCCATCGACGTTTACCGGTTCATAAAATCGCTGATTCGTAGTTAGTAAAACATTTTCTCCCCAACTATTTTTCACCAAACAGAACATCCAACTACTCGACATGAACGCACCATTATTTCAGAACAACTAGGTGCCTCGAACAATCTTTAAAATAAGTAAAAATAAACTTCATCAAATTGAAAAATAGCCAGATTTTCGCATCATATTTAATTATTTAAGCATTTTATTCCTTGAATTAGCTTTCAAACTCCTTACTCTTTGCATATGTTTGGTTATTTACTAGTGTTAGGTCTATTTAGTAACTGTAAATTATTGTAAACTGCAGCAGTGTAATTGTAACTTACGGACAGTATTTTCATATGATGCCTATTAAAATATAATTTCACATATTAAGGCTTTAATTTGTAGTTATTTTGCGTGTGCTGTAAATGAGCAATTTATTTACATATAGTTGTGAAATTAATTCTATTGATTTACCCATTGTTCCCGAAAAGGGTTTCTTTACTACCTAAACGTAGGTTAGCAATTTAGGAGTGATTATGTTTAGCTTTTTTATTTGAGGTCAAACTTTAACGACTTGATTTGAGGATAGTAATATTTTATTTCATAATTTGAAATGAATATAGTGCTTTATTGAAAACTATATAGTTTGCTACAATTATTACGTTCTACGCAGGGAACTGAAATTCATATCACTTTGTAGCAATGGCTAATAGAGTCGTCTGCCATGTTGGCATCGTAATGAGTACTTGAGGAAATACTATCGAAATACTGGGATCTTTATAACATTTTAAAGGCATTACCTCTGTACTTTACCAAACCTAAACAAGAGGTGCTGCATAAACAAAATACTTTAACATGCTTATAACCATTGAGTGTACACTAGCTAACCATTAGTAGTTATAGCATTGATTATACAACCTACGGATCTTAATTCCGTAGGATGTATAATCAAAGCTTCCCATACCTTTTTCCCGTATTTTAACTGACTTAATGATTCAAACAAATTATTATAATAACATTTCTTCTTATTTTCCACAAGCGTTTAAAAACTTTCTTTCAATCTTTGTTTTCGATATAATGTTCCGTAAAAAAAAACTTAAATTCAACTTGTTAAGTGCATTTAACCATTTAAAAACTCACCGCCTGCTAAACAAACACACTTAATCGAACCATACATGTTTATTAAAGAGTAATCTGTCGTTAATTTTTGCACCTGGATGTACTTGTATGAAACTGTATGAATCCTATACCCTAATATGAGCAAGGTTTGCTTGCTTACGTCCGTGCGTGCTTGCTTGCTTGCAACTCTGATCTCTAAAGCGTCTCAAACGATTTCCTTCAAATGTTAGAAATAACTAATTTCTGGGATAAAAATAAGTTCTAGACAGGTCTCATCCCCAGGAAAACTCAAATGATAAAATAAAAAAAAACGAAAAGCTAAACAAAATTAACGTTGGGCTTATTGAGTTTAAAATCAAAACAAAAGAATTGTATCAGCTGTTCATAATCAACCAGTGAACTGTCAAAGTAATACTCGTATTGATTATAATTGTTAACATGTGGTTTCCTGAGAGCAGTGACTAAAACTGTTGAGTGAAGATTGCATATATAGAGTGGTTAGATCAGAAATAAATCAAAGGGACATTGAGCTATAAATAACAACTGGAGTGGCCTTACAAATGAGTGAAAAGAGGCAAAGGAGCAATACAAATCTGATAATCAGTTGGGGGAAGTGAGGAAATATTACTCCAAGTCATCTAAACAAACTGTCTGGCCTTCCCCGATCAAAGCTTCGCCCCGCAGGTACTACTTTACTAACCACATCAATTTAACTGTTAGGGCAGTAAAATTAGGATTTTGTATGGTAATAATTCCTGGAAGGCTGGAAATCGTTTAAATCTTTGTTTTAAATAGAAGTAACAATATTTTAAGCTTGTCCCATTTATCCTACTAACAGCTTTAGTCATGGGAACACAAAACATCAAAATGTTGGAAGTTTTAAGTTGCTTGCAATTAATTAAAAAACTATCCTCCCAACAGGAAAAACGCATTTTGTAAGAATTGTAGGACACAAAATTCCGCATCTATTGAATACCATTCTATACAAATCCCATCAATAATATATGATGTATGGTAGGTCGAATAGAGTGTTTTTTTTCTTAATCACTAAATGGATCAATCTCTAAGGTTTTTATTTTAATGTTGTTTACTGACATTTGCATCACTGTTCATGGATATTTCATGGTTTAATTCACACAACCATTCCCTAATAGTGATTGCGCGATGTATCTGAATACCGGCGTGATTGGTAACGAGAAAATATACTGTCATCTTGCTTATGAAAAAGGAGTCATAAGTATGAAAAATGCCTTTGGTGGTGGTTTTTGCCATGTAAAATTCAATAGAACCAATCGAGTAGATAAAATGAAAATCTTAACTTCTGCTGTTAAAACAAAAATGAAGAGGTGTCTGTGAACTCAGACACAATTTTCCGCCGAATTTCCTTCCATAAGAAATTTTAGGAAGAACATGTCTGCCGAAAAAATAAATATACTGTAACAGTTGTTAACTTTCAAGAAAAAATTACCCTCACCATTCAAAAAGAACACATCATTTTGATTTTGACAGCAGCAGTGACGATTTTCATTTGGGCTACTCGATACTTATGCTTATACTCATAATTATGACACCTAATTCATAGGCAAGATGACAGTATATTTTCAAATCTGTAAGCCTTACAGATGTGTATATTTAGTGACAGGTCATTGATATTTGGATGTTGTATATATTAAGATTACTCCAGGTTTTACGATTTTAAAATGCACAATTACCTCACTTCAGTACCAAATGATGCCATTAACCAAATTTCATTAATATGTGAACATAAATAAGTGAGACATTACACTTTTCCTCCTATCAATAACATAAGAAATGGGCACGCAGGTTTTCTGCCATGCAGACCACAAAACTTGACGACAAGTTGTATTATTTGGTTACTTATTTGCCTAAGTAATTTTGGGTGGTGATGGTATACGGAAAACGGTAAATCTCGAGAAAATACCACAAAATAATGGGCGAAGGGATTAAAAATAGAAGTTTGTTTCTCCATATTTTTAGCATATAGGGGAAACATTTGTTTGGGTATATTGTCACAGCCTTCAATATTTCTGGCAATATATAAGGTGTTAATCCAAACAGTACGAAACGACCTTTTCAGTTTTACAGTTGCTAGATAGTGAACCGTTAGAATTCTGTATAACGGTAATCTTATTCCCAGATGTCATCTCGTTGGGAGGTACGATGGAATGTATAATAGTGGTGGGGGTTAAGGGGGAGACCCCCATTTCTATGTCCCCTTCAATGGCGTATAGGTTTGATGTGAGAGAAACGCTTACGGACCTCGGATCCTGTGCAGGATGTCATACGATCACACAGTGTGTGAAAGTCAAAAAGGACGCTACGCCCCAAGTGTAAATGTTGTGAACAACATTTTGATATTTTCAAGCGGGATCCGAGGTCTCGTACTAGACCCATGCAATTTGTATATTAAAATGATGCTTAAAGCACGTACATTACGTTTTTGTTAGTCGTTGATCCAAGATCCCGACGGCAGGACCTCGGAACCGACAGGGACCTCGAACCCACGGTGAAAAATCACACCGAAAGCCTCGGAACCCACCTTATGTACACGCACACACACACACACACACATACACACACACACACACACACACACACACACACACACACACACACACACACACACACACACACACACACACACACACACACAGACACAGAGAGACAGACATCACGTAAAAACCAATTTGTTGGTTTCAGGGAGCACCAAAACGAATATTCCCACTAACAACTCAAATTCTAAAATTTTGACGAAAACAATACTTTCTCCATATACTATGTATTGGAGGAGAAAGTAAATGAACGGTATCAGGAAACTGACACATACTTTCTCCCTTTTAGCCCAAATTTAATGAATAAATTACTTTTATTTACTAGATATAAAATACAAAGCACGGACAAATGTACATCAAATCTTGTAAACAAGTTGTTTTCAAAAACATCCACCCAAATCCCTGTTATGAAGGCACTACAGAATCCATTGCACGTGGTTACACGTGGTTTAAAGAGGAGAAATTCCCCTTATTCCCCCCCAAAGGGTTATTAAGGGGCAACATTTTTCGAATTTCCTCTGTTGGTCAATGCTAACTTGACAAGCATATTGAGTTCGAACGGAATTGGTCAGTAAATAAGAGAGAAATAGTAATTTTGTATTCCCCATAAGAATAACATTAGACAACGAACTGCGTTTACCACAAAATGAAAATTAAAATTTTCCCCGGAACCAGCAATCGTAGAATAGTAATTCAAAATACTAAATTGTTTAGTTTTTGAGGTCTTTTTAACGGTGAATAGTATTAGTTTTTATATTCAGGTTTTTTTTATGAAAAACCCAAAAAAACTGAATTTTTGGTGTTTTAAGTCCTGTAATTTCTGAACCCGAATTTTTACAGAAATGCGGGTGGTGTCATTTTATTGGAAACCTAAAGCTCTACAAACGACTTATGTTTAATTAAAATCGTAAGAACCTTTTTTGAGAAATTTGGATTTTTCATGTTTTAGCGGTTTTTTGGGGGGATAATTACCCTTTTAAATCAAAAATTCCAAAAAATTAAAAAAATACCTGCAGATATCGTGGATTAGTACCTACATACCAAATTTCATAAAAATCGTACCATTGGTTAGGGCTCTAGCTCTGTACACATCCAGAGAGACAGACAGACAGACAGACACACACAGAAATCACGTACAAATATTTTGTTTGGGTTCAGGGAGCACCAAAAGGAATATTTCCTCTAACAACTCAAATTTGAAAATGTTGACGAAAACAATACTTCCTCCATATACTATGTATAAGGTGGAGAAAGTAAAATCATACCATTGATAAGTTCTTTCTAATCTACAACAACCTTTTATCTCTTTTCGTTTTTCTGCAATCAGCAAAAAACATTATTTTCCCGTATGAAGTGCACGTTAATTGTACATAACACATTAAATTAATGTGGCCACAGAATACATGCAAGTGTTATGCAAATTAACATGTATTTCATATGGGCAAATGATGTTTTTGGCTAGTTGCAGAAAAACGAAAAGAGATACAAGGTTGGTGTAAATTAGAAAGTTGCTAGGATATTTACAATACCGTTTCAATGGTATGTTTTTTGACATATGCTTCCATGTGACCTTTTTTTGAATTTTGGGCATAGGGGGCCTATAAGCATTTACAAAAAAAAACTTATGTTATTGAAATTTAGATTTTATTCAAAACAATCCATCATGTAGCATACCAGAGTAAAGATACAGAGTAAAGCTATGTTTTGAAAATACATTATATTTCGTAAATTTCATTAATTTACACAAAAATTGCAGCCATGTTGAAGCGGATAATGATAAGCGAATTCTGTTTTCCCCAAAATGTTTCTTTCAACAAAACCTTCATAATGGTGTATAATTTGCCTTATGTTTACTTAAGAAAATCTTGAGAGTCGAACCCGTGACCTTCGGTTTTGGAACATACTGTACATAAATGTTAATGAATACATTTTTAATTGATTCCCCATATGCGTTTTAGTGGGAAGAATTTTGTTTGGTGACTTTAGACTAAACCGTTCTCCCGTTATACATGCTGGGCGGGTGGTCTGACTCACTTTGTATAAGTATAAATATACTTCAATAACAGTTAAATGCGACTGTGATTCTGTTACAATATGTTAGTTTACAGTATATTAAATGATAAAGCAACTGTTTGAACAACATGAATATACATTGTTTTTACAATTCTTAAGATTGTACACAGACAACAATCCAACAAAATATCCATAAATGTGCATTATACCACTATTACTATTTAGAATGGTTACACTTTTTCTAACTTATTTTGCCATTACTTTGTTTTGATGTTTGACTAATTAAAATGGTTATACTATTTTATTATCTAATAATTATGAAAGATAAAAATATTATAAGCAAGCATGACGTAGAACTATATTCAGAATGACATTATGAATCGTGGCAATCACTGCAATACGATTATACTGCTGTACTGAACAAGCATTACAATCCATTCTGGTTGCTCTAGTTGCTTTGCTTGAACTTACCAGTACTCCTTCTCAAGTAAGTTTTTTAGAGAGCACTTAGACTATTATTATTATTCGGTCTTATATTAAATTTGTTAATAAACTTATAATGTCAATCGCAATTAATTTTATATTGCAAGAAACGCGTGCAACCTTTGTCTTTTAAATTGGGTATACAAATTAACTTTATCTTTGTTAAATCTGATTTGAAATCTCAAATAATAAGCAATATTTTAAATAACAATATAATATTATTGTTATTGAATGTAGATATTCAACTCGGAGAAAGGTTCATTTTGGTTTTGAAGATGAATTACCCAGTTAAGATGGGCTCTGGATCACCGGTGTCGTGTCTTATATAGTTAAAAGCAAGTGCGATTTTTAAGATCCTTGATCTCGCTGGATAAAATCACTCTATATTGCTAAGAAAATTGCATAGAATACATAGAATAGGATGGATTCGTAGATTAAAAAGACATATTATGTATTACAATTTTACACACGTAAATTCTAACGAAGAAATACTGCCTGGCTTCGATGGATGCTGATCATTAATATACAGCATAATATAATATTATAATATATTATATATATTATAATATATACATATAATATAATATTAATATATAGTTCCATTTTTATTATAAACTTTTTAAATTTCCCATAAGTTCATGTGGGCAAGAGAAACCGCGGTTTTAGCATAATAACAGTTAAAAGCTAGTCGGAACTGTGACAAACTTGTGGACCAGGTTTTTACTATTTATCCTCTATTCAGAAAAATAATTTTAAATAATAGTTTTAGAGTTAAATAACTATTTCAGAGTTTGAAGAAAACGAAATGCGTATGCAATAATATACACCTACAGTTTGGTTTGCTGTCAAAACTAATGTGTCTCAGAAGAAAACCCTTTTTCCAGTATTTACGCACCCTCCCAGGAGGAATTTCTGAAAATATTTCTCGCAAGCACTTTTGTAATTTCGAAATATAATTAAGGGTTAAGAAATCTAGGCCGTAATGAGTATTTATTGAACACCGCTACATTTATCTAAACTAACAAAACATGTATCGCTCAAAATATAGTTTTACAAATACATTAGTTTTTTTCCTGACATACCGAATATTTATTTTGTCCTGAAAAACAGTAGAACATTATTCTTGGTTAAAGTTTTACATTATTAATTTTAAAAGGAATGATATAAGAACATTAGGAGGGCTTAATTTATCTGCTATAGCCTTAACTATAGCTATAACTTGTAGTTACCGGTTATGTATTACAAACAAAATTTAGTTTATATGTTGAGCACGAAACATTCAAAGGCTAATGATTGCACGGTACAATAGTTTGTTATTTTGCCCAAAGGTTCAGAGTTATGGTTCTTTGTCGCTTCAAAAGGAAGTTTCATTCCCTGAAGGAGGGCAGGAATAAATTATCTCCAGTCTGTTATGACAGTGGCTATAGAATAAGTTGTTTTTACACAATGCCTACTAATAGTAGTAAAGTGACAGTTTCGCAACATGAGGGTGTACGAGGGCTCATCGATGAGGATGTATGAGGGTGTACGAGGGCTCATCGATGAGGATGTATGAGGGTGTACGAGGGCTCATCGATGAGGATGTATGAGGGTGTACGAGGGCTCATCGATGAGGATGTATGAGGGTGTACGAGGGCTCATCGATGAGGATGTATGAGGGTGTACGAGGGCTCATCGATGAGGATGTATGAGGGTGTACGAGGGCTCATCGATGAGGATGTATGAGGGTGTACGAGGGCTCATCGATGAGGATGTATGAGGGTGTACGAGGGCTCATCGATGAGGATGTATGAGGGTGTACGAGGGCTCATCGATGAGGATGTATGAGGGTGTACGAGTGGTTTACGAGGTCAAAAGTTAAATGGGTCAAACGTTAAATTCATCGCGAAAACGCCCTTGAAACTACGTTTTATTCTTATTTAAATGTAATTTTTATTTTAAATAATTTATTTTTGTAGTTAAATTTTATATTTTAAAATTAAATTTTGAGATCAAATGACTCACGAATGATCCTGAAATGATGTTTTATTCTTGTAAATTGTCATCAAATATTATTATCTCCTCTAGAAACGTTAAACTCAGTGTCCTAGTTGTTTGTTAACAAAACACCAACATTCCCAGAATAGTCTCTGTCAATAACACCCGCATTAACACCGATCGAGTGTTTTAATGCCAAACCGGACCTCGGCGCGATCATTCCGTATTATCCACTTGGAAACTTAAAAGTAAAGTCTGTTAATATCAATTTTTGACCGCGTTTCGGCACGATGTAATCATATGCACTTCTCAAATCTAAACCAGCGGCTTGCGACGAGCCTTCAACAGGCGGGAATGCATTTTTTATTAAAAAACAATATTCGTAACGGTCTTTTATAATTGGCTCCTATTCTATACGTTAGTAGGTTTTACAAAACATAAATTATATAGATCAATGCTTAAAAATAAATTAGCAGTACAGTTGTTTGAAATTCAGTTGAATAAAATTAATCCCTTGTAAACTTGATGTGATGTTTCGTCTTATCATTTGGTAAATTTATTTTTCCGTTATGTATTACATACAGGGGTTTTTAGACTGTAAAAGAGCCTTTATATTATTTGATATCATTCTTTCCGGCAATTAACGCTCCAGCAATTGAAACTTGATATTATCACATTTTACAAGAATACGCGGTCCGAATTGAGTATAGGTTCTTTCAATGTATTTGATCAAATACTTTTTACCATGTTCTAAATCACTTAATTTTGTATAAGAATTACCATTGACTACGTTCAATATGCTATCATCATCATACATATCCATTTTTGTATTTTACTTCTCCTATATATAAAATAACATTTTTCAAATTGAATAACAAATATAATCACATGTCACCCGCCATTATACATATTTGATTCCGCAAACCAGCATTGTATTTATAATTCAGATTCCCAAACAGTGAATAAGAATTTTATTAAAATGTATTTAAACTGCGAAAAAAATAAAATTCATGGCCCGGCGATTTACCGTGTATGTTTAGCGAGGTGTTTGATTACTTTAAATTTTAAAGTGATTTTTTGAAGAAATACGTCAGTTTCGGTTTATAACAAATGGATTTATACTCTCGAACATGTAAATCATATACAGCAAAAAAAAGAAAGAAAAAAGAAATGTATGATTAAAAAGGGATTATTCAATTACTTTAATTTTGACTCTTCCGCAATTTAAAAAATAATTATTCACATTTTACATGAACAAAATGACTGTGTATGAACTATGCTATTTCGCTCTTCTTTATTACAATAAAACACAACTTGCGATTTTCCGGATGATCGATCACTTTGACTTTGCTTCCCCAATCATATACAAAACGTCCTAATTTATTGTCGCATACACAGGGTATACATACAAAAGGAATTAGTATCAGATTTACGGTATGTATACAGGTCTATATACTCCATATTTACAATATCGTTGTTAGTCGCCATATTTTATTTTGCCTATATAGAAAGATTTTATTCTCCGTACTCAATAAAAAATATAAATTCTAACTGCAAATTGTATTATTTAATATTAACCGCACAGTTCGGATTTAGAAATATAATAAATCCCAAACACCGTTTGTAGAAAAGTTAAAATGCAAACTATCGTAACTCATTCTCGCCGACAAGTTTTAAATAAACAATATCATTAGGTAAAGCGTTCTGTAAAGGTATTAAGTTTGCATCTGTTAAAGATATCCTGATAGTTCTTATACTTTGCCCTCCGCCCTTTAGTGGAATATAGTTTAAGATGTTTGGTCTTTCGTATATTCTATCTTTTTTATCTTTCGGATTAAAGTGACACAACAGCGAAGCGTGAACATGCTTATGCCAGTGTACACTGTGATTGATATAAGAATGTTCCACTAAATCACAATGAACCTCCACAACGTTAAACGGTCTTATTTGTAACGTGTCATCCTTATCGTAAATAGAAAAAAGTTATCAGACGTGATCTTGTTTTCATATTTGATTTCATCTTTCTTCAATTCGTTAAACCTGAGAAACCTTCGCATTCCGTTATCTAAGTGACACTTTATCGGCTAATCAATACATATTTTGATGTTTAAATGGTGATAAATCTTAAATTTGTGTACTTCCACCTCTGATAGTAGTTTATCTTCCAATAACCACTTCTTAACTGTCTTTTGAATATGTTCAAATCCCAGAACCCTGGAGGAAGTATACAAGTCGGATACTTCCCAGGTTTAAAGAAAGATATTGCAGCGCGTTCGTATAGATTGTAAAAATAACTATCGCAATACAATCCTGTTAGCGCAAGATAATAGTGCACACCGTCCTCCAAAAGTATTGGGGTTATTCAATTTTAATTTTAAAAGGTGATTTAGACCGGATAATCTGAAAATTTCTATCACTATATATACGAGGTAAAATTTGAAGCTCAATTAAATATTTGACTTTTACCCATATTAGGACTAGTATTATTATTTACAAGCGTCCCATATCAGGACGAGTATTAAATATAGTTTTTAATATTGATTAGATAAAAAAACATATTGAACAATATACATTTTCATATTTAGGTAAAATGAACAACTGTATTCATATTTAAAATAACAAGTTCACTTTTTATAATCATGACATTTCAATTATATTTGACGATGATAAAAAACCTTGGTTCGAAGGAAACAATATTTGAAATATATTAGGATACGCAAGAACGAGAAAATTCATTTATGATCATATTAGTGAACAATATACATCTACATTTTTAGATTTGAAAAAGTACAATACACAATCATCATTAAATCTATACATCCTGATATACTTTACATCAACAATTCCGGTGAGTAGGAGTCGCGGGAAGTTAGAACCGGAAATGGCATAGTGGTTAGAGCGCGTTATTCCGGAAAGAGTAAGAAGAACATTTTCCCGCCAAATTTTCCCGCCAAATTAGCGCGCCAAAAAAATTGGCGCCAAACCTAACCTCACTTTTCTTCCCTCCAGATTTTTCCCTCCAGATAGTGTTACCAACTTAGCAGAGCTAATGTACCATACATAATTATATGTATCATACATAATTATATGTACCATAGATAATACTATAGTGTATAATCATTTACATATATTTATATGTACCATATAACGCGTCAAACATAACCTTACTTCCTGCTGTGGCTAGCCTTCCGTGGCTAGACACTTAGCCAGTGTTGCCACTCTAAACGCTACCTATAAACCTAAATTATTATACATATATGTATTATGTCAAACTATCTAAAATTATTATATGTATATATTACGTCACGCTACGATGTGTTACCAACCTATGGCAATGTATATTTCGCAAGCAAGTACAGCCAAACCATTATATAAAACCATTACATGTATATATACCAGAAAGTACCGCTAACTCAAAATATAAAACTATTACATGTATATATCGCAAGAAAGTGTTGCCAAAAAACTAAAAATCGCTTATATCTCGAAAACGGTAAGTCCTAGAGTCATTTTGACCCCAGAAAACTGCCTACTACGTAGTGTAGGCACTCCAGGGGGGTATCTACCCATATGAAAAGTCTTAACCAAAATATTGCGGGTTGCATCTCAAAAAATGAAGGGGCAAATTTTCAAAATTAAATATCTCGAGAACGGCTTGGCCGATTTTCACGAAACTTGGCATGTATGTACCTGTTAACCTCCGCTACATATTACAAAAACCTAAACTCTGTACTGCAGGTAGTATCAAAATAACTGAAGGAGTCATACTTTAAAAATCAATATCTTAAGAACGGGTGAGACGATATAATTGAAACTTGACATGTGGATACTTGTTAACATCCTCTAACCTTCAATTTTGTTTGAGGGTAGAAGAGGGTTGTTTAGGGGATGATGGAGGGTGTAAAACTTTAAAATTTAATATATTGAGAACGGCTTGGTCGATTCTAATGAAACTTGGTATATAGGTACCTGTTAACCTCCGCTACTATTTAAAAAAAAACTTAAACTCTGTACTGCGGGAAAGTATCAAAAGATTGAAGGAGCTATATTTTAAAAATCAATATCCCAAGAACGGCTTGGCCGATTTTAATGAAATTTGGCATGTATGTACCTGTTAACATCCTTTACATCTTACAAAAAACTTAACCTCTGTACTGCGGGCAAGTATAAAAATAATTGAAGGGGTACTAATAAATACCTTAAATCTCGCAGCATAATCGGGGGGAACGCGGTGGTCTAGTGGTTAGCGTCTTGGACTACGGTTCAGGAGGCCCCGGGTTCGATTCCCTCTTTACACTCTTCATCAAAGGTATTGTAAAAGTCGGGTCTTGCCCTTCCTTTACCTACTGGAATGTTTATCCGTACTACATCTACTCTAAACGTGTCACTGCTGGTAATTGATTCAGCGTTGCTTTGAATGATACCCCCAAAAATCTCCCAAAAGACATTGCAGGGAACATAGCATGATCTAGGCTAAGTAAGGCATACTCCCACAGGGGAACTTTTTTAAAACTACAAACTAACCTGTAATAGAACAAAGAAAAATACAACCCAGAATAAATCCGAGAGGAGTGGTGGCGATTATATAGCCAGGCAGTGTCTATGGTACCATCACTCTGTGTCTTGAACATATATGTAGTGCATTCCTAAACAAACATCAGCTTTTAAGTATTGAGCCCAAACCTACAGTGAAAGACAGTGGTGACCTACAGTGGACCACAGCGCCTATATTACTTCACTTTAGGGTGTTTACTGTTTCATTGTATAAAATATACCATGCCAGATACTCTCTCAGATCCTAAAGAGTTTAATCTGGTTTTACACTGTGATGCTTGCGGGGTCATCACAACACCATCTTGGAGAGATTGTCGCTGTTAAGGTAAGATATTTATCTATATTATTAGTTAGAGGTTTCTACCTCCCCTGGGGAATCATTTACCTTTGTCGGAGACTTCTAAAAGTGTTAAGCTTCCGCTGGACAGTATCGCTTGGGAGGTAAGACAACATACCTCACCAAATAAACTGAAAGTAAACATAATAAGGAAAGTTTTATAATGCCAAAAACATGAAGACGGTGTATTTTTAGAGTTAGAATTACTGTGGAGTGACGATTGGTCAATCACCAACTCCCTTCAACACACAAACTCTGCTCATCCTGAACCAGTCAAGCTCACTTCATGATGAACACTCCGCTTAGCCTAACTAAACCTTTTCTTAAACAAATCTGTTCTGACAATAAATTACTTGACAACATTGTAAAAATAAATGCCCCCTACCTTATTCAACACAATATTATATTTTAGCACAGAAAAAACTACAATTCAGCACTACAGTCCATAATACCGTTGGGAAGGAAGGAGGTATTGCGAATAATGCATTACGATAAGTAAATGAGATTATAAAAGACGGATACATTATTCATTAATAAATATTGTTCTTTTTTCATTGTAACTAAAACTGCTATTATTAGCGTTTCCATATTTTTATATTCTAAAATCCCAGCAATATATTTTGCTTTAAACCACGGATTGTTTACAATTCTGTTCTTGTTTGACAGAGATGGCACCCTCAAGCTCTCGAGGCAAACGTGCGGTAACAGTTTAAAGTCCCGCTCGGGTATTCTACCAGCCGACCGATTCAACCACTCATATATTGCAATTGCCAGAGGCCTGTGGCTGGAGGATTGTTGAACAGCTGCACTTGTGTGAGTACATTTTATTTTCCCATCATTTAAATTTCCCGGTCAAAATATTTCAAAGTCCGTTTAATTGTTTGCCAGGGCCGTGGTGTATTTTGACGGCGTAATAACTTGACCAATCGTACCCAATACCGCTAAAAACTGCCCCGGGGGCCTTGATGTACTTGGCCTGCAACGTTTTAAATCCTTCGGTCAGATACCTCCAAGTCAAACGTTTCCCTGCGGCCAGTGTTTCAGCCTAGATCCATCTCCACCGTCTAGGACCCCGGGCACTCCGTGACACGGTACCTCTATCACTACGCAAGTCAGAAAAACACTAACACACAAACTACGCAAGTCAAATCAGAACTACAAGTTACCAAAAGTTAACTCTAAGGAAGGTAGAAAACACTACTCTAACCAAAACCGCATTAAAGATCAAGAATAGAAAGTAAGATTACTGTTACCCAGCACATACAAATACAACACTACGCCTGACACATGGAAGTCAGGGTTTGTTTAATTCCTTTACTGTAAACTACCAAATCAAACAATTGAATACAAACACAACACTAATAGCCAAGTCAGACAGTTACACTGTTTAGAAACCTCAATATACTAATTACAGTAACTTAAAGGAGAGAAGAGGCTTGTAAAAACCAGCAGAAAACTACAGGCAAGAAACTGATAACCCCACTCCACGGGTTTATTAACCTGCTTGCCGGGGACCGTGTGGTACTTTGTTCATGTAATTTCTCGGTCAACTATGTCCAAGTCCGCTGAAGTTACCTTTATCGGGGGTTACATTTAAATTGACCGAAACTTCTTAAATTTCTCGGTCATTTACTCCTGCCTCCGCTGAAGCTACATTATAATGTGTTACATTTCACCTTAACGGGGATCTTTTTAAATTTATCGGCTAAACACTCCTAACCCCGGTGAAATAATTTTGAACGCTCACGTTTCCACACCACGGTAAGCCTTTAGGCTAGGCCGTAGGAGCGTTGGCGCGTTCTTTTTGGTTACCCAGAGCTTACCCTGGAGGCCTAACCTCTGGGGTGAGAGGCCCCAACCATCGCCTCTCACAGTGGTAGCCACTCCATAACAAAATGCTACCTCCTTTTATTTTTTATTTTATTTTATTGTTTACAAGTCCCACCGTGCGGACTGTTCCAAGAAGTAGCCGGGGTGTTAGCCAGGCCCTCAATCTACTAAACCCTTCATCACACATTCAGGTTTACGGGGCTTTTCGTCACCCGCGCCAGTGACCTTCATACAGGTTTACGGGGCTTTTCGTCACCCGCGCCAGGGACCTTCATTCACACACACACACACACACACACACACACATACAGTGGGAACTTGTGATTTTAAAGAAAAAATACATTTAAAGTGAACTTTCATCTTTCATATTTGTGTAAGTAAGGTAAAACTTCTCCGGCAACAAACTTCTTACTAACAGCCTTGCCTCAGGAGTAGTTGATTTTAACATCAAAGAACATAATCCGGCTTCGTTTATGAAAACCGTTGTTTTCTCAATAGGCCCAACGCCCTGTTTTTGGGCGTCAGAAAAACTACCAACAGTTAATTTATCGCTATCATCTACATGTTTCCGAACTGCACTCCAGCCATTAACATGTTTTAGAGCAGTAGCTACGTCTTTAGCTTTAAACCATGGCTTTCCTTCATTATCAAACAGAACCAATACTGGTTTGTTATTGAATGTATAGAACTTGGCAGCCATGTCACAATTTACTCAATAGTACAGGAAAAAGGAGCGCAGAAGCACGTCTAATCAGTACCGCGACTTGGAGCAGAATGATGTAACTGTACTAGTGACATTTGGTATATACAGGAGTAACGCTGCTCCATAGGGAAAGGTGCTACCTTTATCGATGGTAGCGTCATGGAAAATGGATGAGTGATGATACTTCAAGATTTAAAAAAACAGGCAGTTCCGTAACACTACTAAATACATTTTTAAAGTAATCATCAAAAAACTTCGGCGTTAAATCAGGTAAGGGCATGAACGATATATCTCTTGAAATATCACAATGCATTATTAATACTTCAATGTAGGTGATTGATGAGGAGTCCTCCGTTATCTTATCTACTATATACTCCGAAAACACCAAAGGTCATTCCCGTGCATTTATTGAACCGTCAAGTAAGAACTCATACTTCAAGCATATAATGCCATATTCTGTATCTTCATTTAACCTACTTGTGTAAAAGGAAAAGAGACACCTCCTGGTTAGCGGGTGTAATATGTTCAACAGGCATTCTACAAGGAGAGAAATACAGGGTAAGACACAGGCACGTCCGTTCAGTACCGCGTCTCAGAACAGAACGAGTTAATAGAGGTATATGCACTCAGTACCCGCGTGAGTGGCAGCTCCGTTAAGCAACTCTTTGTTTTTAAAGCCGGAAGGCAGGGTATCGTGATCATCATTAAATTTTCTCTTGGGTCCTGTAATTTTAAACTTTTTAATTTCACTTACTGTAACGACTTCTCGTCTCTTTGTTCTCCTGATTCTGTTTTCTTCAATTTCTAGTATTTCAGCAGCTTCACTGAGGACCATCTTTTTTTTCTTTAGCTGCTCAAAATTTAATGTTTCGGAGGTTTTTAGGTTGAGGGCGAGGCCCTTGATTTTACACACAGATTCTAGTTTTTGCTTTTTGGTTGACCAAACAAGGTATGCGTAAGTTTTAGGCCCCCAGAAATAAACTCTACGATATAAGAGCCGGGCCCGTACTCGTCTACTAACTCATCAGTAATTTTCCCGAGGTAATCTCCCGTAGGGATCCTGTACAGCCCTCCCCTGTATAAATAAATACATGAGTCCATGCCATAATACAAGACCTGCCCTCCAAGGGCATCCAAGTGTTCATAAAGTTTAAGTCTTGCATGAATTCAACAGTGGTGTAGGCCACAATTACAACATTTCCAGTTCTTAGAGCCTCATTGGCGTCATCAACATTCTGCCAATTAACTAATAAAACCTCTTGGTTAGTTATTTCAACAAACTTTACTTTTATTCCTGGTTGAGTTAACAATTTGAAAAATTCCTTAGAGTCTCTCACAATTAAAGTTTTGTCATGTTTTCGCGTTGACCAAACATGCCCCAAAATGAATTTAACATTAATTTAGCTACTGACCTGAGTCCTCCATTTTTAGCAATTTTGTCCTTGTCCAGTTGAATACCCTCACGCTCAAATAAATCAGAAACATACTTGTCTTTATCCTCCTCTGTTTTACACCAAGCGGGATACCCTGAAGCTTCCTGCTTTACTTTCAAGAATTTATTAATAAAATCGGTAAAAAGTCCACCTTTCTCGTATGTGGCGACTTCATACTCCCACTACTCATACATGTCCAAAATCACATAACCTTTCTCTACAGCTTTTCTAATTTCACCCATGGTCCATGTTCCTACCATTGCCCTTTCCTCACTATCATCAAAACATTCCCCTTGGTTTAAAGTCTCCCCGCAAGTTCTGCACAAAACAATTTATTATTCATTTTAGCGGGGGGTACGGGATGATACGAGTTGTAAGGAGGTAGAACCTTACATTTTAACAAGCCCTCTACTTCAAGACCTCTCTTTCGGCACTCATTTCCAACGTAAACAGTAGGATGACCCACGGGATACTTACAATATTTATTTACATATGGGTAGAGGGAACATACATCAACATATTGAATTGATTCTCCCCCTTCACATTTACAATACGTTTTAGTATTACCCATCCTACCTAGGATTAAGTGGAAGTGTGTTTAGAATGGACAGTTGGATCAGGTGATTTAATTTATTGTCCTTCTTCAAAGCTCTAAACTCACACTCCCACATTACTACAACTTCATATAGCTATTAAATTTTACCATTTTGGACTTGGTTCTCTCGTAACGGAGATGCAAACTGTTTGAAGGATCCTCCGGCAGAGGTTCTTCTCTGCTGTATTGATAACATTTCGGGCAGCCGTGCCAATAACACCCGTGAAACTCATAAATTCGCTCACCGTCAAACCCATCTACTTTCATTCCTTTAATTTTCACTTCTTTACCCCGGCCCGCATGTTGAATCTTTACTCCACGTTTCTCCTCCTCCCATGTTAGCCACTGTAAAGCAACGGCTGACTGATTGTCTGCAAGTCGGTACCCTGATTTTGGTATAAGTCCAATAGTATTTTCTTTTAAGAAGTTACGGCGGAAGGCCACGTTACATGCGCTGGCTATTGTTATAGCCTCAGGAAACGGATCTACGTTACACTCTTGAAGAAGCATGGCTCTAAATTTAATACACGCTTGAGCTAGGATTTCTACGTCTAAAATACAGTACTCCAAGATTTATTTTTGAAAATCAAACACGTAGTCTTCAGCGACTCGTTCGTCATACCATATATCAAAATCATCGTGTTTCTTTTCAAACATAGACTCGGGGCAATAGTATTTTTTGTCGGGCATAGGACCAATATAATTTTGGTTTGCCAATGTATTAAAAAGATGCGGGAAGTAGCCCTTCTTTTTCTTGGGAGACAGGTCGAAGGCTTTAGGGAGTGCAGAGAGGGCCATGGGAAAGTAGCTAATTGAGTCCACAAACCTTACGTTTGCTACTTCAATCAAAATAGCTTTAGTTCCCCGAGGCGTTATTTTTGGGGTAAATTTAGTATCTTCTATGATGTAGAATGAATTGGAAATCAAAACCCTGCCCGTTGTGGGCAATTACACAAACATCCTTAAATTTTGTTAGAATTTCCATTACATAGTCCATAAACTGTTTTACCGGTTCTTTTTCAAATACCCTTTGCCGTTCCGAGCAAGTTTCACACTCACCCCCATTAATACATTTAAAGCAGTACAGTTGAGAAACGCACAAGTTTACTTTATGAACTTTCTGTTGAGGGCCCGTGGGAAGTGACTCGTCTTGGCGAGTCTCCAAGTCAAAGAAAATAAACAAAAAAATTAAGCTCTTTCGGTGTTCTCCTATCTACCCTCATGAAACACTGATGCGCGGGGTCTTTGAACGCTTCGCAGCTTTTACAGTAAACTTCTCCGCATGCGTGAACTGTCTTACGTTTTTTTTTTGGATAAATCATTTTGTTACAGTCGCGGCAGAACTTTATAGTTTTACAAACTTACCCTTGATGGGCTACTAAACACCGCTCGTTTTTGAATTCTTTTTGCTTTTTATTATGGTTAGTGTATGTAATTTAAGACGTTGAAGAATACTTGTAATACCATGCTTATAAAAGCAGGATTCTTTCAATTTCGATTACTTTGGGAAACTTTCTATGCATTTAATTGTTTAGAAACCTCAATATACTAATTACAGTAACTTAAAGGAGAGAAGAGGCTTATAAACACAGACAAAAAAAAAGCCATACCCCTATTCCAAGGGAAGCGAAACGCTCCCTTTTGATAACATTACACCGGAAGTTGTAGGTCCAATCTGGACCCACTTTGAACTGATTCTAAGTGTTAGACACAGCTAAACGTCGGGTCCAACGTGTTTGAATTAAATTAACGTTCTGAGAAAGAGACAGTAGGGTATTTTTGTAAAGTTAAAAAGGTACAGAGATTACACACTTTAGATTTCAGATGTGACTTTTTGTTGTAGTTAGTTGCTTGTAAAACTCTGTTCTCATGCTCTATTCCAGTGTCGGCTTCTTCGATATACCAACAATCAGAATATATACCCTGTCTTAAATACCTGCAGTCTGCATTCACAAGTAAAAAGATTTTAATGATCAACACCAAAACTAAACTTAACGAGGAGTTGACCACATCAAAAACATGAACAAGAGTAAATCTAAGAAGACAACAAGCAGTGACATTCGTTCTTTATAAGGACAGCAATTATGCAGTGTTTTCTCCTCGGTAGTTTTATTTTTGTTTCCCCTGAAACCAGAGCAGCATCTCCCTTTGACGATGTTATTCCTTGGTCATTTGTATCCAAGTCCGGTGAAACGACGTGGTCGTCCTGCGGTTTTACGGTGTAATCTCTCGGTCAATTGTGTTCAAGTCCGGTGAAAAGGGTCTACCAGGGACCGAGATGTATTTTGACGGTGTAATCTCTTGGTCGATTGTGTTCAAGTTCGATGAAAAGTGTCTAACAGGGTTAAATTTAACTTGACAGTAACTTCTTAAATTTCCTTGCCAAACGTTTGTCGCCGGATCTGTTAAAACACCAGGGAAACATTTAACTGTGCCTAAATATTTTAAATTTCCCGGTCAAACATTTCCGAGTCCGCTAAAATCTGTTTACTGGGGACCGTGATGTATTTTGACGGTGTAATTTATTGGTCGAACGTTTCCGAGTCCACTGAAGTTACTTTTATCGGGGGTTACATTTAAATTGACCTAACTTCTTAAATTTCTTTGCCAAACGTCTGTCACCGAGTCCGCTAAAACTGTCTACTAAGGAAACATTTAACTTTGCCTAAATATTTTAAATCCCCCGGTCAAACGTTTCCAAGTCCCCTCCCCTCGACGTTATCATGAGGATGGGTCACACGCTCTGTACTTCTCACATCAATATCAGTTATGGAGCCGGCTTGCACAGATTTTGTGGTATTCTCAAATTTTCACGCACCCTTACGGATGCTTAATGTTTGTCATCCGATACATGTTGTGTAGGTGACGCCTCACATGCACATCGTGTATCATTATTGACTCCTCCCTTGCCTCTGGGTCGATTAACGTACAGATAGTTTGTGTGTGGTTTGATTGCCACGTTTGCCATTTGAACTTCTGCACTGGTTGGCTGGAAAAACTTTTTATAAAGGTACGTGTCAAATATCTTTAACTCCGGTGAAACCAGGGAGAATACAACTCGGCGGAAACCTTTCAAAATTCAGGGCCAGTGAAAACTGTCCAACTGAGACCATGATGTACATTGCCAGGAGCATTTTACATTTTCCGGCCAAAAATTTTCGAGTCCTCTAAAACTGTCCACCAGGGACAATGATATACATTTTGCCAGGAACGTTTTAAATTTTACGGCCAAACATTCCCGAGTTCGCTAAAACTGTCTACCGGGGACCGATATGTATTTTGATGGTGTAATCTCTTGGCCAATTGTGTTCAAGTCCGATGAAAAGTATCTAACGGGGGCCGTAATGTATTTTGACGGTGTATTCTCTAGGTCAATTGTGTCCAAATCCTATGAAGATTGTCTACTGGGGACCGTGGTGTATTTCTATGGTGTGATATCTCGGTCAACTGTGTCCAGGTCCGATGAAAGGTGTCTACCGGGGACCGTGGTGTATTTTGACGGTGTAATATCTCGGTCAATTGTGTCCAAGTCCACTTAAATATAGTTTTTAGAGATCGTAGTGCACTTTGACAACACTTGAAGATTTGTTGCTTTTTAGTATGTAAATTAAGACGTAGTGATTAAAGGAATACTTGCAATTTATGCTTATGATAGCAGGATTACTTTGGGAGCTTTATATGCATTTAATTGTTTACAAACCTCTATTAACTTAAGGTAGAGAAAAGGCTTGTAAACCCAGCAGAAATATATAGTCAAGAAAGCTATACTCTTACCCCTTTGATAACATACACTTGAAGATGGTCTACATGGTGGGTCATGTAGTTGGAGGTATGGGGAGCGAAACGTTCCCCTTCATAAGGATTCTAAGTGTTAGACTCTGCTACACTCTGGGTCACTGGTTTTGAATTAAAACTAATATGTAATACAGAGACAGGTGACTGCAGTTTACATTCACAAGTCAAAATATTGTAACCAATACCAGAACAACTAAAATTATCGAGGAGACACAACATGGACAAGAGTACATATCAACAGACAATTAAAGCATAAAATGCATTATTTATAAAGGCAATAATTATGCAGATAATCTAAGAAACTTGATCAGCCGTGTCTCACCGTTAGGTTATGTTATGCTCTGTTAAGTTAGGTTTGTGCATGGAAATATGAAACATCGTCAGTCGTAGTTAGGTTTATTGATGCAGGTTTAAGTTAGGTTTGTCGATGCCAATTTTTGGACATCAACAACGCGCGCGATGCTGATGTCCAAAAATTGGCATCGACAAACCTAACTTAAACCTGCATCAATAAACCTAACTACGACTGACGATGTTTCATATTTCCATGCACAAACCTAACTTAACAGAGCATAACATAACCTAACGGTGAGACACGGCTGATCAAGTTTCTTAGATTATCTGCATAATTATTGCCTTTATAAATAATGCATTTTATGCTTTAATTGTCTGTTGATATGTACTCTTGTCCATGTTGTGTCTCCTCGATAATTTTAGTTGTTCTGGTATTGGTTACAATATTTTGACTTGTGAATGTAAACTGCAGTCACCTGTCTCTGTATTACATATTAGTTTTAATTCAAAACCAGTGACCCAGAGTGTAGCAGAGTCTAACACTTAGAATCCTTATGAAGGGGAACGTTTCGCTCCCCATACCTCCAACTACATGACCCACCATGTAGACCATCTTCAAGTGTATGTTATCAAAGGGGTAAGAGTATAGCTTTCTTGACTATATATTTCTGCTGGGTTTACAAGCCTTTTCTCTACCTTAAGTTAATAGAGGTTTGTAAACAATTAAATGCATATAAAGCTCCCAAAGTAATCCTGCTATCATAAGCATAAATTGCAAGTATTCCTTTAATCACTACGTCTTAATTTACATACTAAAAAGCAACAAATCTTCAAGTGTTGTCAAAGTGCACTACGATCTCTAAAAACTATATTTAAGTGGACTTGGACACAATTGACCGAGATATTACACCGTCAAAATACACCACGGTCCCCGGTAGACACCTTTCATCGGACCTGGACACAGTTGACCGAGATATCACACCATAGAAATACACCACGGTCCCCAGTAGACAATCTTCATAGGATTTGGACACAATTGACCTAGAGAATACACCGTCAAAATACATTACGGCCCCCGTTAGATACTTTTCATCGGACTTGAACACAATTGGCCAAGAGATTACACCATCAAAATACATATCGGTCCCCGGTAGACAGTTTTAGCGAACTCGGGAATGTTTGGCCGTAAAATTTAAAACGTTCCTGGCAAAATGTATATCATTGTCCCTGGTGGACAGTTTTAGAGGACTCGAAAATTTTTGGCCGGAAAATGTAAAATGCTCCTGGCAATGTACATCATGGTCTCAGTTGGACAGTTTTCACTGGCCCTGAATTTTGAAAGGTTTCCGCCGAGTTGTATTCTCCCTGGTTTCACCGGAGTTAAAGATATTTGACACGTACCTTTATAAAAAGTTTTTCCAGCCAACCAGTGCAGAAGTTCAAATGGCAAACGTGGCAATCAAACCACACACAAACTATCTGTACGTTAATCGACCCAGAGGCAAGGGAGGAGTCAATAATGATACACGATGTGCATGTGAGGCGTCACCTACACAACATGTATCGGATGACAAACATTAAGCATCCGTAAGGGTGCGTGAAAATTTGAGAATACCACAAAATCTGTGCAAGCCGGCTCCATAACTGATATTGATGTGAGAAGTACAGAGCGTGTGACCCATCCTCATGATAACGTCGAGGGGAGGGGACTTGGAAACGTTTGACCGGGGGATTTAAAATATTTAGGCAAAGTTAAATGTTTCCTTAGTAGACAGTTTTAGCGGACTCGGTGACAGACGTTTGGCAAAGAAATTTAAGAAGTTAGGTCAATTTAAATGTAACCCCCGATAAAAGTAACTTCAGTGGACTCGGAAACGTTCGACCAATAAATTACACCGTCAAAATACATCACGGTCCCCAGTAAACAGATTTTAGCGGACTCGGAAATGTTTGACCGGGAAATTTAAAATATTTAGGCACAGTTAAATGTTTCCCTGGTGTTTTAACAGATCCGGCGACAAACGTTTGGCAAGGAAATTTAAGAAGTTACTGTCAAGTTAAATTTAACCCTGTTAGACACTTTTCATCGAACTTGAACACAATCGACCAAGAGATTACACCGTCAAAATACATCTCGGTCCCTGGTAGACCCTTTTCACCGGACTTGAACACAATTGACCGAGAGATTACACCGTAAAACCGCAGGACGACCACGTCGTTTCACCGGACTTGGATACAAATGACCAAGGAATAACATCGTCAAAGGGAGATGCTGCTCTGGTTTCAGGGGAAACAAAAATAAAACTACCGAGGAGAAAACACTGCATAATTGCTGTCCTTATAAAGAACGAATGTCACTGCTTGTTGTCTTCTTAGATTTACTCTTGTTCATGTTTTTGATGTGGTCAACTCCTCGTTAAGTTTAGTTTTGGTGTTGATCATTAAAATCTTTTTACTTGTGAATGCAGACTGCAGGTATTTAAGACAGGGTATATATTCTGATTGTTGGTATATCGAAGAAGCCGACACTGGAATAGAGCATGAGAACAGAGTTTTACAAGCAACTAACTACAACAAAAAGTCACATCTGAAATCTAAAGTGTGTAATCTCTGTACCTTTTTAACTTTACAAAAATACCCTACTGTCTCTTTCTCAGAACGTTAATTTAATTCAAACACGTTGGACCCGACGTTTAGCTGTGTCTAACACTTAGAATCAGTTCAAAGTGGGTCCAGATTGGACCTACAACTTCCGGTGTAATGTTATCAAAAGGGAGCGTTTCGCTTCCCTTGGAATAGGGGTATGGCTTTTTTTTTGTCTGTGTTTATAAGCCTCTTCTCTCCTTTAAGTTACTGTAATTAGTATATTGAGGTTTCTAAACAATTAAATGCATAGAAAGTTTCCCAAAGTAATCGAAATTGAAAGAATCCTGCTTTTATAAGCATGGTATTACAAGTATTCTTCAACGTCTTAAATTACATACACTAACCATAATAAAAAGCAAAAAGAATTCAAAAACGAGCGGTGTTTAGTAGCCCATCAAGGGTAAGTTTGTAAAACTATAAAGTTCTGCCGCGACTGTAACAAAATGATTTATCCAAAAAAAAAACGTAAGACAGTTCACGCATGCGGAGAAGTTTACTGTAAAAGCTGCGAAGCGTTCAAAGACCCCGCGCATCAGTGTTTCATGAGGGTAGATAGGAGAACACCGAAAGAGCTTAATTTTTTTGTTTATTTTCTTTGACTTGGAGACTCGCCAAGACGAGTCACTTCCCACGGGCCCTCAACAGAAAGTTCATAAAGTAAACTTGTGCGTTTCTCAACTGTACTGCTTTAAATGTATTAATGGGGGTGAGTGTGAAACTTGCTCGGAACGGCAAAGGGTATTTGAAAAAGAACCGGTAAAACAGTTTATGGACTATGTAATGGAAATTCTAACAAAATTTAAGGATGTTTGTGTAATTGCCCACAACGGGCAGGGTTTTGATTTCCAATTCATTCTACATCATAGAAGATACTAAATTTACCCCAAAAATAACGCCTCGGGGAACTAAAGCTATTTTGATTGAAGTAGCAAACGTAAGGTTTGTGGACTCAATTAGCTACTTTCCCATGGCCCTCTCTGCACTCCCTAAAGCCTTCGACCTGTCTCCCAAGAAAAAGAAGGGCTACTTCCCGCATCTTTTTAATACATTGGCAAACCAAAATTATATTGGTCCTATGCCCGACAAAAAATACTATTGCCCCGAGTCTATGTTTGAAAAGAAACACGATGATTTTGATATATGGTATGACGAACGAGTCGCTGAAGACTACGTGTTTGATTTTCAAAAATAAATCTTGGAGTACTGTATTTTAGACGTAGAAATCCTAGCTCAAGCGTGTATTAAATTTAGAGCCATGCTTCTTCAAGAGTGTAACGTAGATCCGTTTCCTGAGGCTATAACAATAGCCAGCGCATGTAACGTGGCCTTCCGCCGTAACTTCTTAAAAGAAAATACTATTGGACTTATACCAAAATCAGGGTACCGACTTGCAGACAATCAGTCAGCCGTTGCTTTACAGTGGCTAACATGGGAGGAGGAGAAACGTGGAGTAAAGATTCAACATGCGGGCCGGGGTAAAGAAGTGAAAATTAAAGGAATGAAAGTAGATGGGTTTGACGGTGAGCGAATTTATGAGTTTCACGGGTGTTATTGGCACGGCTGCCCGAAATGTTATCAATACAGCAGAGAAGAACCTCTGCCGGAGGATCCTTCAAACAGTTTGCATCTCCGTTACGAGAGAACCAAGTCCAAAATGGTAAAATTTAATAGCTATATGAAGTTGTAGTAATGTGGGAGTGTGAGTTTAGAGCTTTGAAGAAGGACAATAAATTAAATCACCTGATCCAACTGTCCATTCTAAACACACTTCCACTTAATCCTAGGTAGGATGGGTAATACTAAAACGTATTGTAAATGTGAAGGGGGAGAATCAATTCAATATGTTGATGTATGTTCCCTCTAC